>JAJNNQ010000026.1:22400000-23650000 GCA_027886175.1 Phylloscopus collybita | reverse complement strand
TTAAAAAAAAAAAAAAAAAAAAAAAAAAAAAAAAAAAAAAAAGCCCTAACCAAATGAGAGAAGACTTAAAGTCCCAAACTGTCATTTTAGATGTTATCAGAGATGGACAGAAGGTTCCTTTGGGGATAAAGGGAAACAGCTGAGATGCACAGAAACTTCTGTTATTTGTGTCATTTTTGAGAGGCTCCATTTCTTTGAAGACAAAGCAAGACAAAAAAAAAAAAAAAAAAAAAAAAAAAAAAAAAAAAGAAGAAACAAAAGTTAACAATAAAGAGAAAAATTCATTTAATTCATCTCCATGTCAGACAGTTTATGTTATCAAAGGAAGACTTACTCCTGGAGGAAGACAAGCCCAGGACTCAACCTGTCATCCCTCTTGAGTCCAGGCAAGTTCATGTCAGCTCTATATCATGTAAGAAGGCTTTGTTTTTAGTTCCTGCCCTAGCCATAAGCTTCACTGCAGTGCTGCAAGATACCAAGCTGGTCAAAGACACCTTTTGAAATAAACCAAAAGCGGAGGAGATTTGGAGTTTGGAACACCAAAGGAATATGATAAACTGCCTTGAAGCTTTCATCCCCAGCTGACATCTAGAACTATATTTTGCTCAGAGACATCTCTTAAACAGGCTTTCAAGAGGGAGGTCTCCCTTGGGGTCACAGGTCCTGCCAGGAGCCTGCTCCAGTGCAGGCTCCCCGCAGGGTCACAGCCTCCTTCAGGCATTCACCTGCTCTGGAGTGGGTTCCTCCAGGGGCTGCAGGTGGATCTCTGCTCCAGCATGGTCGTCCACGGGCTGCAGGGGCACAGCTGCCTCACCCTGATCTGCGCCACAGGCTGTAGGGAAATCTCACCTCTGGCACCTGGAGCACTTCCTCCCCTCCTTCTTCACTGACTTTGGTGTCTGCAGGGCTGTTCCTCTCACATATCCTCACTCCTCTCTCCAGCTGCAGGCTGTTGGGCAGTTTCCTCCCCCTCCACTTCTTAAATATGTCACCCCAGAGGCACCACCACTGTCCCTGGTGGGCTCTGCCTTGACCAGCCTTGGAGCCAGCTGCCATTGTCTCTGTCAGACATGGAGGAAGCCTCTGGCAACTTCTCACAGAAGCCACCCCTGTAGGCCCCTTGTTACCAAACCCTTGCCACACAATCCTGATACAGCACTGCATTTAGTAACTTCCATCTTCATACTACTGTTTGCCAGTCACAACTTTAGCACAGTTTCCAAGTTCAGTAAAAATAGTTTTCTTCCTTGAATTTATTCATTCTTATTTTCTTAACTTTTACTGAAATGTATACACCATTTTATAAACAGAGTGGCTTTTAACAAGTTAGATAAGTGCAGGTGTCCATCCAGCCAATGACCCAAACTGAATATTCACAAGGAAGCAAATGTTACTGAGAAACCTGCCTGCGACCTGGACGATTGCTTCTTACCAAAGAAACACAAGCCAAAATCTCATTTTTTCAGTTTGTCCCAGGATCAGTGGCTTTTGTTGGTTCCTTATGGGTGGCCACCTCCTTTCCTTTCCTCTGGCACCTGACAAAGTACTCTTGAAAAGCAGAGGTCCCTTGGGAGATAGGAAATTTACTGGGTAAAAGGAATGCTATAAAAGCTCAGCTGCTTTAAGAATCTTATTTTGTAGATAGGCTCACTAGACCTCAGTAAGGAGAGTAAATCATTATAGAGTAATCATAAGGCACCTCACATATTCTGAAATGGCACATGTGAAGTATATTATTAAGTTATTCAACAGTATAATCAGCCACATGGGAACCTCTACAAAAAGTCCAGCTTTCAAGAGGCAAGTAAAGGCACAGACATAAGATGGACACACATACAAAAATGGTACTGCATGGTCCCAAAAAATTGTCTTTTGAGAAATGCCATTTCACCACTGAATGGCTATTTTGCCTGATACTATTCATTTTTATAGGTTGAAGCTATTACTGTAGTTCTGGGAATTTTTATCTTAAAAGGGTGGTGATGAGTCACCTGATCAATTTAGCACAAACGAGAATTCGCTGGAGGCTTTCTGAATGGTAATGCCTTCCTAAACTCAGAGCTCAATTAAGCAACTGAAGACTGATTTCCTTTAGGAGAGCTTAGGCACAGGTGGAAGTAAGAAACATGGTTTGGGTAGGACATTCCAGCCCAGAAATGATATTGTAGATCTGGAGTTTAACAGGAAGTTTTAATTGGTTTGGAATAATGTTTTTATAGAACAAAAATGAAATAAGTTTTGTGTAAACTTCAGAGGCAATGTCCACCCAGCAGAGCACATGCTTGGGCAGCCAGACTACCCACAGATCTATGCATACAGGGAGCTGCACTAAGGTGTTCAGGATCATCTGAATGACCCACCAGGAAAACTCCTGCCCACTACCTGGTTATGTTGTCGTGAAGGGAGTCAGGAGGTCAGACACTCATCCTGCCTCATGTGTGTCCATTGCCCCAAGTCAGCCCATTGCCTCCCCTGCATGGACAAGTGGCCAGGAACACCCAGGAAGTCGTGCCAGGTTCCCCACTGTGCATGCCCACAGCTCTGCTGTGGTTTCAGCCATAGGAAATGAGGCCATAAAAAAGCTCTGACAGTGCTCCTGGGACTCCTTTCCCTCTTTTCAATCCTCTGACATTTCACCAGCAGCCAGCATAAGAGCAAAGCCAGCGTCATGCTGCATTAACTCTCCTTGCACCAGCAGCCACAGCCTCCCAGTGCTGCAGCACGGGTTTGCCAGCTCTCCTGGGAGCAACCCTCTCTGAACCCTCAACCCAGCCACCGGTGCCTTTGGACAACCCAGAGCAGGGTAGATCACCCAAGAAGTTTCATGTCTTCCATGCTAACAAATGCAGAGGCATGGTTTTGGTAATGTGTTCTCTTCAATAAAACAAAATCTTTTTTTAAAGATGTTTTGAATGATGGATTTTTGTCTTTTTTGTCTGTGTTAAGGCTGTGGATGCCCATCCGAAATATTTTCATCCCAATTTGAGAGAGATTTATATGCAGTATTTTCTTACAGTTTTTGGAAGGTTTATCAAACTTTACTTTGAGGATTTTCTTTTCCTAATTTTCTTTGTTTATGTTAGTTGGATGGAATCATACCATTTGTAAAATGTACCAACTGCTGGTATTTTCAAGCAGGGCATAGAGAACTTAAGGAAAAAAATTGTTCTGGAGGTACAAGTAGAGAATTAGTAGCTGGTTTACCAGATTAGCAGAAAGGTACCTTTCAGCTGAGAGGCCAGCTTTTAAAAGCTGTCCTTGTTCTGCCAAAAAGTAGGCTGGACATTACAAAAGAGACAAATTCCAAGACTGGCAAAGCAATTAGTACTCCACAGATACCTTTCTGGAACAGCATATTTCCTGATGTCACTACCTTTGCATTTAGGTTGGTTTCTAAAAACATTCGGTATAATTATCATACATTATCAGTCTTGGAAAATGCTAAAACGTGGTCTCACAAGAGCTACAGAACATGTGCCTGGTTCCATTTTGAAAAAGAGAGCCTGGGCAGCAACACTACGAATCTGAGCCTGAGGGACAGCTTTGATGCCACTCACCTCAGGGAGAAGGAACTGCCTTCCCACAGCCTTCATTAGGTGTAATGGAAGTGGAAACACAGGTTAGAAAGAATGAAGGGACTAAAATAGCATATGAGAATAGGGGGGTTATTTTTACACTCCAGTGCACACAGAGTGCCCATTAATTTTAATAGGAGCTTTGCACTGCAATTATTAATAGGAGAACGTGCCCCTGTATTTTTTTATGGCACTCTGGCCATGTTCAGTGACATTGCAAAGGAAGGCTGAAGTACTGTTGACGTAGGGGGAATGGAGAAAAGAAATGAAGCAGCTGTAGTAGAGAGGTTCCTGTAATATAAAACAAGATCAGTTAAGAAATAGGATGAGGGTTGAGGTCTCTGACATGACACCGACCCCAAGAAGAGGAGGTCAGGCAAAGGGATTGTATCGTTGCAAGTTACTGTGGAGAGCCTCTTTTCCTTTTCTAGAAACAGCAGAGAAATGCATCTGAAGAGATCATCCAGCTTTTAAACACCTAAATGTTTCAGGCTGTCACCAACCTGAAAACCTGGCTGTGTTCACTTGGGCATAAGGCTGCCAGAAATATTTAAAAACCTCCAAGTGGAGGATTAATGTGTGCACCATTATCATGAAGGATGCTGAGTGACACAAACCAGGTCTCTGTACAGGTCTGTTGGGATGGTCAGCAGAGCCTAAGGGAAAATTCTGCCCTCCTCTTCCAAGGCTAGGAAATGTTCTCAGCTGGCACACTGGGAATCTATGTCACTCTGCCTTGATACATGTCCTGTGTTTTACTATTACAGCTAACATTTCTGGACTACCAAAATGGCATCATCAGGGACTCTGGGCTTACAGAGCTACATAAAAAAAAAAAAAAAAAAAAAAAAAAAAAAAAAAAAAAAAAGCCAAAAGTATTCATAAAGTCATAGAATGGTTTGGTCTGGAAGGGACCTTAAAGACCTTTCTTTCAGTCGACCAGGTTCCACAGAGCCCCATCCAGCCTGGCCTTGAACACCTCCAGGGATGGGGCATCCACAGCTTCTCTGGGCAACCTGCTCCAGTCCCTCACCACCCTCACAGGAAAGAGTATAATAATGTATGAGTGTAATACAGGTTTTGCATGTAGCTCTATAAATTCATAAATAAATGACAAGATGAGGTGAAGTATGACAGTGAGGCAACATGTCTGGCTGCAGTCATACCACATTGTTAACTTCATCGTTATCCTTCATGTAGCCTTTTCTACATGTTATGAAATGTCAACACTTACATAATGTTAGAATCATGTTCTTACTTTATGGACCTATTTTTCATTAAATTAAATGCTTACAAGCATCAGTTTAATTTTCCTTCATTACAGACATTTTCCTTAGTATAACAAACAGCTAAAGGAACATAAAAAGTAAATTATTTCTAAAATCCTGGTGCTTTTATGCCTATTAACATTGGGTTTTCTGATTCAGAGTAGAAGTTAAGATTTATTAAGTGACATCTGGTTAATTAAACGTTTATTTCCTATGGTGTGCTACAGGAATCATAATAAAAAAAGTCAACATTGAGAGAGTAATTAAGGTGCACTTAAAGAGCAGAACTAACCTTGTAGTTCACTGTAATTAGAAACAAAATGGGAACAATATGTTTAGAGAATTACCTCCTTTATTAGGTTGCCATCAACAGAAACCTGCTTGTATATTTGAATTCTCATTTTGCAAGCTTCCATTTTACTTGTACTCATCAGTATAACTTAATACCTCAGCATGGATTGCTATATCAGAAGCAAGCAGAGCTCAGTTCTCTTTTCAAGACTGTCTGGGGGCACTGAAGTCACCTTTGTGTGCAGCATCTCTCTCTAGGCTTTAATTCCATTTTCATTGACTGCATCAGCTGCAGAAGATCTAGAAAGTTACCAATAGTATTGCAGTCATTGGTAAACACCTATTAGAAAGGGTAAAACTACCATATCACCAAAATATACAGTGGCATTTCCCTGGGTTTCGATCAGGTTGTGATTTCAAAGCCCCAGGTGCTTTTTTTGTGAACAGATTTCCAGGTGAATCTGGCTGTGAGAGGGAAGGGAGCCTGGGGTAGTAGGGAAGAAATGTCAAGCTGGCCAAGAAATTTTCTCTGTTGTGATAAAGCAATGGTACCATTAAGGAGGTGATCTCTATGGCCCGTTGTGCCTCGGCACTATTCAGTTTGCAGGCGTGGGTGGCCAGGCAGCCCTGCCACAGCAGCTCTCACCGCCCACCGGAGCCCTTCACTCAGAGCAGTCCCCACCCACCTCCTCCCTCGCCTGACACCCCCTGCCAGCACAGGGCACCAAATCATCTGCCAGAGAGGGAAATCTGGACCCTCATCTTCATTATAACTGACATGAAGGAATACATTAAAGTCTTCAACTTAGATCCACTGAAGTATGAGAAGTGACCTCCTTATGTTGGTCCAAGGATTATGAGTCACAGAGGGCTTGTAATGTGCAGGAAATGGCCAGAGAACAAATCTGCTTCAAATCCTTTGTCTTTAGAATACTACTCTAAGTAAAGTTTAAAGTAAATAGAAAAATTAAGGTAAAAAAATCAGCTAAACCTAAAATCCATGATGTTGTCTCAAGGTTTTTTGTTCTCATCAATGAAGATAAATTTATTTGAGCTTTCTGCCTAGGCTACCTAATGTCATAAATCTCTTCAGCTTGTCAGGGTGTTTACAAAAAGAACAATTACAATGTCTTATGGCTTAAAGGAATGCAGAGCAGGATTTATATTTATATTTTTATATTCAGTAAACATTTATATAAACAAACTGCATTTTTATTCCAATGAATGAGAAACATTCACTTTTACTTATAAAGAACATAAATGTAAGAGGCAAGGCAATACAAGGCAGAGCCTTATGTGTGAACATGGAGTACAGCAACCTGGAAAAGTGTGCTTGGTGAGGGTTCTGGCATGGGATTGCTGGCAAGAGCTCCCATCTGGTGTCACTGTCACAGGCACAAGGATGACTGCAGGGCTGAAATGCCATCAGTTTATGAGCTGTGAGCTGCATCTGGAAGATCAGAAACTAGGCAAATGAAAACTTCTCAGCAGCCGAACTCACCAAACTGGTACTTGTCTGAACAAAGAAAAAACCCTCAAGGTGAGGACTGACAAAGTGGAGGCATGTTACCTACCCTAGCTACTGCCACCATGGCATATGTTTGTGCACAGGAGCTCCAAGGATTCAGACACCATGTTTTGTTTCAGCAGAGCATCTAGGCCTTTATTTTAACCCTTTATCTAAAAATCTTGGTGATGATTCCTCCACTGCTCTCCCACTGGGTCTCCTGGGTCAACTGGTCTGGACACCTGTGAACCAAAGGATTTATTATGTGAGCTAACACCATATGATTAATTTTATATTACTAGCCTCAGCACAGTTTTGCATGTTGATCCTCTCTTTGATATGTACCAACTCCAGGTTTTCCACAGTCTGTCTTTCTTGATGGAAGTTCTGCTATTTATGAAGTATTCCTTATTTTTGTTTTATTTTATTTTATTTTATTTTATTTTATTTTATTTTATTTTATTTTATTTTAACTATTTTGTAATTAAAAACAAAAGCAGCAATACAAAACCAACCAAACAAACAAACAAAAACAAAAAATGCAAAAGCAAAACCCCACCACAAACCACACAGCATTTTGCCCTAGAACAGAAGGGATACCATGAGTTTGCTTACACCTGACATCAGACTTTGGCCAGGCACACGTTCTCTTGCCCATTTTAACCTTGCAAAGCTCTTCTTTGGAGGCAATTGTCCTGGCTGTTCATCCTAATTTAAGCTCCACAACAGCACAAGCTTCAAAGAGCTTCTTTAAATAAATTAGTCTCACAATAACATTTTTTGCAACTTGTTAGCATTCCCATTTCAGGTAGAAGATAATATATGCAACACATTAACGCTCTTTACAGAACCTTTGTTTCTTTTTAAACTGAACAGGCGTGAGAATACATCTAGTTTCTCCCCAACTCTTGCAATCTAATAACTTACTTAGCACACTATTACCAAATTGTACCTTATTTTTATATTACCTTTTCTTGCAATTTTGTTTTCAGAATTGCCATTCTGTCTTTTTCTCATTTCTCAGAAGAGCTTTGCACTCAGCTAGGAATTTATTCAAATAAACATCAAGACAGATCCAAGTACCTGGATTTTTTTTTTTCCTGTTCTCTTTAACGAGTATAGGAAAAAGTGCATTAAAACAATGAGGTTTACTCCAAGTGTTCCAAATATTCCAGTGATGGCAGATTTTCTCATCACCTCACAGTCCATCACAAAACAAATAGCTTATAAATTTCTTTGTCCTGATCTCCATCCTGTCATAATGGTCCACTAGTTGCTGCTTGTTTACACCCCAATACATCTTCAGTGCAGTTGTTTTGATAATATACACAGGATATGGAAGATCTCATGAGGCTTATAGCAGCTCCTTCATATCAAACCACTCTCAAAATATCAGCAGCAGTAGTATGTCTCTGTTCTTCTCCATATCAGACTGCCTGAAGAAACCAGGGAGGGAACAATTTATCTATACACAGGTCTATGAATGAGCTGTTGCCCTGAGTCTGGCTGATCATATATAGTGAGTATTTGGGAAAGAACTCAATGCCAAAGCAATAAAAAGAAATTCTTATTAACTGCAATTTCACTCACTGTTAAGTAGAACATCTGTTCCAGTGCTCAAATCTACTATTTTGTGATCACATGACACAGTGTATTCAGTCTGGAAGACTTGGCTGATGTCTCCCACACACAGAGTATTTCTCTCCACAGAGTGTAGTCCCAGTTTAAAGACTTGGAGTGGGACAAAATTCATTGTATACTCAAGGGCATTTTACCATTTAACTGAATTCCTGCATCTCGTTTTTAGTCTCTGAAGTTCTCTGTGTTGTTTCTACCTATTCAATGGCTTTCTTTGGAATCTTGAAGTTTTTTGGTTTTTTTCTCCAGGAGAAGCCTTTCCAGGGAATGAGGAGCCAAGTTGCGCTGTGCTGGGTGACTTCCAGCTTGCAGTCACTATTACCTCCTCTGTTGTGGCTCTTCTTGGAGCCAGCAGCACTTTGCCACATGAGTACTGCTCACTTCTTCTCTGCAGAGACCCAAGTGCAGCTTTATTAGACTTTGGAGTGAGTCCTTTGTCAGAAGATTGGTACAGTCTGGTTTCTCAATCCATGCTGGGCAGGCAGACTCATTGCCACGACTGTGATGTCAAATTTAAAGGAAAAAAAAAAAGAAAAAAAAAAAAAACACAAAAAAAAACCAAAAAACAAACAAACAAAAAAACTCAAAGTCAGATGTGATCTGTCTGGGACCCTATCTCCTGGCTTTTAATTATGGTTTAATGTAAATGCATATACATTTTAGCTGTAGCTGTATGCCTGCCCTAACCAAAGGCTAAGTTATGATTGCACACATCTGCCACTGGACCTGCCCCTCAACTGCTGCATTTCCAGACATGTGATGCCAAAAATGCCAGCAGAGTATGGAAAGGTGCCTCTCTCAGGACACACAGGGAGCATCTGGATGGAGACACAGGTTCAGCCCTCCCTAGAGGATAAGTGCTTCAGCTGCTTAGCTCTTTTGCAAAGGGCAGAAAGGATCTTGCCGTAATCATGTCTGCAAGTAACACGTGAATTCTAAGCAAACTCCCAAATCAGGGGTAATTCAGGTGCCTTTAGCTTGATTTTTATATTCATGAAGTGTTTTTATTAATAGTATTTAAGACTAAACAAATATTTCCAATTAACTCCTCAATTTTATTTTCATTTGATATTAGATGTTGAAAACCCAGGATGAAGTTGGGGATGATGTGTTTTCTCTTTATTCTTTCCCTTTTCTCTATCACCAAATGCGTGTCATTTTCTAGTTTCATTTTTTTTTTCCTAGTTTCTCTGAACTTCTAAAAACTTTCTCAGGCTTCAGTATCAGTTTCAAGAGTGTTAAAAAAACAATTAATCTCATTTTGAATTCTTCTTCTTCCTCTGAGGCATTTTGAAAGTGGGAGAAATCTTGAAAAGTTAAGAAGTCAAAAAGAGAGTAAGAAAAAAAAGAGAGAAGTCCCTCTTAATCTAATTCAATTTTTGCACTCAGTAAAAAAAATGTGCATGCAGATGAAAGTTGTGTAGGCTGAAATGGAGAGAAGTTAAAATAATATTGATTTTAAACTATCTGGTGAAAAGTATCACCTGGAAACAAACAATAAAGACCTATCTAATATAATTTGAAAAGTTGCTTTCCTCTTTCAATAACCTTCCGTTGCTCTAGAGGAGTGATATCCCAGTAGAAAGCATAAGCAGAAAAAGAAATATATTCTGAAGTCATCCTTGATTTGTTCATTTTAATTAGGGTTTTGTAAAAAGAAGTTCCAAAGGGAACAAAAGAGTCACAAAAGCATCCATTCATGAGAAGAAAAAAAAAACAGTGTCTGTGTACAGTCACCAAACCTCCATATTGGAGCTGTTGTATTTCATATACCTCAAGGTTTGCTTGACTTCACACTCCACTTAAATTGTTAGATTTTAAAAGAGAGTCTCCTAAATGAACAATCTTGTATTCCAACCACTTGCTAAAGTAAATATCAAAGCAGTTTCCAGTTTACCAAAACACTCCAAATGAAAACTGTAGGTGTCTACAAATAGTGAAGTGAGACTACTACTATATTTGCGTGTAACAGAACGGGAAAAAAGCCCAAGTGCAAATCTAGGGCATGAGGATAAGTAGCTGAAGCAGACTGGCTTTTGTACTAGAAGGGAGATACATCTTGCACAGGGTGCAAGTCCAGTAACCCCTGTGCCAAGGCAGGAAACTACATTATATAAACAACGTTATAGACCCTACTGCAATATTAGAATATTAGTTTAATACAACTGACAGAGGCACAAGAAAGAAATTAATTGAATTGTGTTGATTTAAATCAATTTAGAGGAAAGAAACCATTACAATCTCATAAATAAAGGTTATTCCAATTACAAATCCCAGTGTTTCATCTTTTTAGGAAGGGATTACATGAATCAAGAAATATTATAGGAGAAAAATACGATGGTGGAAGCATAATGAGTTAAACTGAAATCTCATTAATGAGGAAGATAAGCAGACTGCATGATAAGTTGTTACTCCAAAGAGAAAACGAGGAAGAAGCAAAGCAAATAAAACCAGGATGAGCTTGGTGTATATTTAAATACTTACAAGCTAAGAACATACCTTGTATGCTTTAAAAGTATTTTGTAACCTGTGAAATACACTCATCCATATAATTTGTCTGAAAGAGATCTATTCATGTATTCATTGCTCTTTGCCATAGTCACAGAGCTGGATGAAAGCCTTTCGTTTTGGCACCCTTTATATATTGATGGCATATGGTGGCAGCATCTTGCATTACTTATTTGTAATTCTGGGTACACAGAATTACACAGTCTGAGCTCATGCCAGCACAACTTATACTGAATACTGTTGTGCTCATGAAAGCCTTCTAGAACTGCCCACCAGGACAGGAGTGCCCTCCAGGCCCAGTGAAACTCTTTCAGTTAACTTCAATGGATGACAAAGCCCAACAAAAATGATGTCATATTCACACCATTATCAGTCAAGTGCAAAAGGAACCAGCATAGCCCCAGCTTATAAATTAGTGATTCTCACTTGACCATAAACCTCTGTCTCCTTCCCTCCAGCTCTTTGCATGTAGAAATATCTCCATATTTTATCTAAATCAAATTAAGTAAACCAGTAAATTAATTGATTTATGTATTTTAAGAGCAGAAGGAACCTCCAGGATCCTGTATTCTGGTCTTCATAATGAAGATGTGGAATGTAATCCAGTTACTGCTGGGTCACCACGATCAGCATCATGAGGTGATGCCAGCACAAACCTTCTAGAGGGACACACAGGCTTGATCAGAGACTTCAGACCATGGCACTCCAGAGCAGCTAAGGACACCACGTAGCTCTGGTTGCCTACAACATGTTAAAAAGAGGTATCTTATTTCCATTTGGGGTTTGCGGTTATTCGGGGCGAGGCCCTTGTGAAATCTTCCACTGGCAAACTGAAAGGGATACCAAACCCCTTTCTGCCAGTGTACATCATTTCAGACTATGATGAGGTGGCCTAAATGAGAACAAGCAAAGAGCTGTGTATTTCCTGAAGACAAAAATTAATATCTATCAGCCCTAAATTGGAGAGACAAATTAGTACAACATCATAATAGGTTGCATGAAGCCAAACTAACATTGGCTGCTATGCTTTAAGGGGAAAAAAAATAATTTCTTCTTCTATTCTGTACACACCACTATTTGTTGAATATTAATATATTTAGATGTTAAATTCCTATTCCCCCCAAAAGGCATTATATAGTAATATATATGCAAAATATTAAAACAGAAATAGATTTGCCTACACATCAGCATTTCAAACGCTCATTAATGCCAGGACAAACAAAACACCATGTTCCAATCCTCTCTAAATCATCTGTTATTTGGAAACACTAGGTATAATGAGGCAGAACGTTAATATTTGTTGGTGAAAAAAAAACAAAAAAAACTTGTTCTTCATCTTCCATTTCAACAAATATGATACAATGCCTTTACACAGGTTAGAAACCAGAAAGCCCCAGACCCGGATAATGGAGATGCCCCCAAGAAGGAATTTTTTTTCTCATGTACTCGCCAGCACTTTATGGTGCTTCTGCCACTGCTCTTAGTCCATCTCCTTACTGTTTGTTCTTTGTTTCAAACCAAGAGACCAGGGAATCTGTTTTTCATTAAGGACTAACCTGAACATATTTGTGTGGATGCTCCAGTGCCAGAAAAAAATGTAATTTATTGCACAAGTCCTTTTCAGTGCTACACAGTGAATTTATTAATCCACTGTGGCCACTGCTGAGGCCAGTTGAGATCAGCAGTCAGTGGCTGTATTTAGTCAGAGAGCAGCTTTGTGACATATGATGTTATTACTGTTATTAGATGTAGCTGGGGAGCACGCAACAGAGGAAACAAGATGTGTTTCAAGGAGGAGAATGCTCCTCAACAGCATGGACATTTTGTTTTCACACCTGTTCAGACAGCTTCTACTGTGATTGTGTAATGACAGGTGGGAAAAATCTAAGAAGCCATAACACAATGTATGCTGACATTATTTCAGGTTACTGTTTGTGAGGAAATTTCTGATGGAATAAGTTGGAATTGGATGATAAAATATTCTGGAAACCCTGATTCTAACCTAAACTATATATTTTGTGAGACCAGGTGTGCTGCCAAATCATCAATTCACTACTGTCCTCATCTTTTCCAAAGTAATTCTCAGAAGGGTTGTGTTATGACAAAGTACTCTGTTGGAAAGGTGTGACATTTTCCATTTATTTTGTGTTAGAATAAACTACATAAAGAAAAGAAAAAAAAAAGAGTATAAACCGTCACCAAAAAAATGAGGCGTTGTTTTTTCTTAACAAAAAATGAACAATGCTGGAACAGAAGTTTCTAACTGCAACAGCAACCCATTAAAGAGAACTGTTTGCAGGATAATATTGCAAATCAGCTTTAAAATATTTAATTAAATCACCTTTTCTTGCTTTTCAGAGGTATTTAGATTATTTTATGTGATGGGCTTTTTTTAAAAACACTTTCTTGTGTTGCAAGAGTGACATTTTTAATACTACCCCTTGATATCAGAAAAAAAAAATCAGAACAGAATAATTAGGCTTATAAAAATTTAAGATCAGTAATAAGTGCATTGAACAGTTTTATATTCTTTCTTTTCTTTCTCCACCAAGGTCTTGAGCAGCTATCAAATCTTTTTGTCATTTCCCTGTGTTTTCCCCTTCTTATCTATTCCATCAGAGAGTTGGAATCTGCTCTGAAATCTGAATGGCACCAGAAAGCTTTAGCAACATATTACCAATTTTCTAAATATATGTGTGCCAGGGAGGCATTTCAGCGCACAAGATGCCAGACAGATGGGTATAAAACTGAAATTTGAGGGTATGTAGCTGTTGCTCTGATTTGTAACCTCTTTTCCATCTTCAGTCCTGTAAATCCACTAAACAAGATAGGTATACCTGTTAAAGAAGGCATAAGTCACCAGAAAAAAATCACCTCCTTCTTCTCAGATATTTGGCATTCTACAAGAGCCATCAATAGATGCCATTTAACTCAAGAGACAATAATTTTTAGCTTCCAGGAATGACAATATAATAATATAGACCTTAAAACAACCTGTTTCTCATAAGCACCATACAAACTGACAAGTCCTTTATTGACTAATGTGCAGCTCCAGCAGTGGCCAAAGATGACTCTCCTACTGGTCAGAAGAGTGCCACAAGTGTAAGAGACAGCTGTCAAGATGGAATGTAAAAAATAAATCCCCTGGACTCCCCATGAACCCATCTCATCCCTTGTGACTCTCTCGGAAAGCTCCAACCCCCAAAGGTGCTTTGCAGCTCAAACCCAGCTTAGCAGCACTCACTGAAGCAACTATTCTTCCTGCTTTTCCCCCAAAACAAAGCTGCTGAATTCCATATTGCCATCATCAGCCTCCAAGCCTCCACAGGATTTTATTCCTCACATATCAGTGGCACCTGTCCTCCTTTCAATCCTGTAAAAAATCAAGGTGAGCCTCAAAGCAATGTGGGCTCCACTCCGCCAAGGCAGGCAGCCAGTGTCACCACCAGGACCAGACTTTTGGAGATGACAGCATGGGAAGCTGGCATCATTTGTAGTCACCAGCAATTAAAGAAAAGGGATCACAACCTTTAGGCAATGTGCCATCAAAAAGCAAATTAAACACCAGTCCCTTCATATTCTAAAAATTTTCAAATATTTGTAGAAATAAGAAATCTATTTTCTCAAGGCATTATTTTTCCTCTCATATAATTTCTATCACATAATGAGCAGTGAGTTTCATGTGTGGCTGACACTTTTACTGCCTGCCTTGACCATGGCAGCAGAGATTTATCATCACGTCTCCTGGTGGCCACAAAATGCTTCAACCTGATTGATGCTTTAAAAAATGGAAACATACCTCTTAGTATAACCTTTCCCCAGGAAACCACTCAGCAAGGACAGTCCCACACTCCAGTAGATTTCTACAATGGTCTCCCTGGGTTGGGAATGATGGAGTCCTTGTCCTCTTTAAGTCCTCTTGCCAGGGAATAAATGAGGAGGGAGGAAGGTGGCTCTGTGATATTGCCAATAACAAGCATGAGACAAGAAAGTGAGGGTACAGGAGGTCTTTACAGTCACCTGCACAGCTGACTTAGCTCACTCACCAAAGAATATTTATTGTCTAAATAGTTCCCAAATCATTTTCTGTGCTGGATAGGAGCTACGGGCAGAAGGCAGGGCAGTGCTAGCTGGCTGTGCACATGCAGGTTCTGCAGATGTTCTCAGATAGATGGGAGAGTCATCCCTGTGGCTGCTCCTTGGGCAGCTTTCATTAGAAAAGACTCATTTGCACTCTAAGGACCCTACTCACATGAGTCACAACAACCAGAAGTAGACTGCAGGTAGTTCAGGAAATAAAATGCCAACATCTGATCAGCAGAACAAAGCCGCTGAAATTTTCACAATGAATTAGTACGAATTCCAAATGTCAATAAGGCTACACTGTAAAATAGTAATGAAAAGAATCTTAGTTTACTTGTTTTTCTTTAACTCTGAAAGAGGCATTATGATATGTGAAGATTTTACCTTGTGCTTGTTGCAATTTTAAGTTGTGCAAAAAATTGGTCTATCAAGACATATCTTATTTCTCTGGAAACCTCTGATATAATTTCATGTCCTTTTCATTTATATGCTCCTCCACAGACTGATGGGGCCTAACATGAGCAAGAATCAGACCCTTGCCCTTTTGCTCTCCAGCACCCTCAGTATCCCTCTTCAGAATCAGTAAAACATACCACTTGTCAAAGTCCTGGGGCACAGCACTTAGCCATTCAGTGACTCTAATAATGACACAGTTTTAGGTCAGAGAACTGATACAGCTTTAAATCTGAAAACTAAAAACCTCTTTTAATAGAGTAAGGCCTCTTATTCCAGCCATTTAAGGCTACATCCAGAAAGACTTACATCCTATAATTAGAATTTGTTCTCTAGGAACTGCAAACAACAGATGGTCAAACAAAGGGCAAATCTGTGGTCTGCTTGGGATGATGCTGAACATGAGCTTGTTTATGTCAGGTTGCAGAATGAATGGAATACAACATGACAAAACAACTATGCTTTTCTCACTTGGCAAGAACCAGACAATTAAGTCACTGCAGAGTTCGCAAAGGTGGAGTTGGCACTATAGTTCATTTTAATAAATTGTATTACATTAGAAAATTAATTTGTTTAGAACAAGTCAGGATTCCTCCAAGTGAGCTAACTCATGTCCTTTTAATGCCCAAGAATGGGCAGTAGAAAGCACTACATACACACACATACACGTGCATGCCCATGTATGCATTTATACTTCATGGATGCAGCAGTCAGCAGTAGCTGGGAAGCCACCTTGGTGTATAGAAACTGTCCTTTCACTCCTCCTCCTTGCTCATCTTCTGTCAAATCCTACTTCTCTACCACTTATTTAAATATGTGAGCTGTGCTTTGTACACAAATATATTTAAATACCTCAATACTTAGGATTCCATCTTTCTGTCAGTCACCGTTTCCACTACTAACTACACAGAAATGCATGTTGTTTAAGGCCATTGTTTTCTCAGATCATAAATATCAAATATTCACAGCTTCTGGCTCTTAGTAGTACTTCTTAATAAATGATATATCAAATGTGTGTAATCAGACTCATACCATGCTCTTAATGTTCACATTTAACCCTGTACTAAATATTAAATCAGTCATTTGTTGACAGAGACTGTCACTCATTACACAAAATATTGAGTTTGGAAGAAGCCATGAAATGGATGTAACAGGGACTGCCTCTGCCACAGGACAACAATGATGCACTAAATAGTTTATCTAAGGTGGTAGATATCCAGATCTCCCTACCCACCAGCGTGAAACAATGAGAAATCCTCCAGTAAGACAGACACATGGAGAGAAAGATGTTAGCTCTAACACAAAGGTGTGTTCTTTAGTGTGAGTAGGAAAAGGAAAGGGAAGTGGAGACAGGGCAATTTTCTTATAACTCACACAAACCTTGTCTGAAAAATCATCTGGTTTCAATACTTTTTCTCTCCTGGTATCTTGTTTAGATATTAGAAGCAGAGACAAATCTTGACAGCAACACTGAAACTACTTGCTTTGATTTCTCAGAGAACAATTAGTGACACTGAATTTTAGAGGCAATTCCAAAAAAAAAAAAAATTAATAAAAAAAAAATTAATACAATGTGCTTTAAAAGCCTTATGTCATGTTGCATTTACTCTTGAAACAGATGAATTTCTGACAGCAGAAAACAATATGTACGCATTCATGTATTTCCTAAGGAAAATAAGGACAAAAAAAATCCCTCAAAGGGAGAAAAACATTCTAAAACACTTCAGCGTCAAGAGAGAGGAAGGTATTCTGGGAGATAATTTTTTGACAGCAAACCAAAAAATGCCATTGGTGAGACTAAGTGACTTCTCTCAATCACAAAAAATAAAATCTGGTTTAATAAAAAACAGGGCACAGAGGAATCATCTTAGAGATTTGTCTGTTTGGTTTTTTGTTTGTTTGTTTCTTAGGCAATCACTTTGAAATTAGCTTTGAAATTTCTGATCCTCTAATACTTCTTGAGATTGCCTGCTTTCTCTGCTTATTGTTGTATGTGTGATAAAAACAAAGGCTGAGGGATCTGGGGCTTAGCACACTAAGCTTAGACTGGAGATGCAAGATTCCTGCCCAAGTCTGATCTCTCCAGGACCCACTGCCTTGGCCCAGCAGCTGGCTGTGCACAAGACACGTGTTGCTAACAAGCCACCAGACAAGGGCATGTGAAGGTCTCACTAGAGGGACATCACAGTCAGACCACAAAAAAGCCCTGACCGTGCACATGGCCAGCACAGCAGACAGCTCCTTGCATGGGAGGCAAGAGGAGGGAGTCTTGCAGGAGGACACTGCTCCTCATCAGAGATTTAAGAGGTCGTGAGAGCCTACATCTGCCAAAAGGGCTTGGTAGAGCAGCACGGGTGCTGGTGGCTAGTGTGGATCCTCACACCTTGTTGGAAAGCCCTGTCATCCCCCAGAGCCCTGGCTGGATGGTGGGGCAGGAGCAGAACTAATTACTGTTCAGGGAGGAACATGATGGAAATATCTACACAACACAGTGCTTACCTTTCTTTTCTTAATAGAGAGGCTATTGAAAAAGGTATTCTTTATCTCCTTGAGAGTTCCAACTCAACATCTGAGTTTCGGCTCAGTTTTTCATTCAGCTGGGGCTATTAAAGTCATCTTGACATTTGAGAAGTTAAAATGATTTACAGAATACATAAGCTTGAGCTCAGTAGATAAAGGAAGCTGTTTTTTCATTGTGAGCCTTATGGATTTGATACTAAAAAAAGGCAGCATGTCCTACTCAAATACTCCCCGTTACAATGCCAGATGGGAATCTGGCATTAGGAGCTGGAGCTGGCAATATGCAGGAGTCCTGATTTGGGATGTGAAAGGCTAAATAATGCTCAGAAATAGCTGTCAATCATTGATAGAGATGGAACCATTTTGGTAAAATGAAGTCTAAGTAGCCCATCTGAATAATTTATTGTTGCAGCATAATCTGAAGATTTCAGCTGTGATTACAATATAAGACTCTATTAAAGACTAAAATGTACAGAGAATAAAGCTCAGAATAAATGGGAATTGTAAAGCCACTGTCAGCAAGAGGAGAGTGAAAGTTCTCAGCTCTGTGCGCTGCAGGCGTCATTTCGGGAGTTTCTGAGAATTCAGTGCATGAGTTCAGATGACAAGTTAGAAATCTAAGAAACATTCTTTGTTTTTTTTTTTCCAGAAAGATGTTAAAGTTCTTCTTGAAGTTAATGCAAATTGTGGGCATCAACATTTCCAAGAACTTATGAATAGAGCTTTCAATTTGGATTCCATAAAATTCAATGCTTGGACACTTCCACAAGAAAACTGTGTATTTCTGAGGAAAGTTATGTCTCTGCTGATTATTAGGTTTTTGAGAGAGAAACTAACACAGTAAGACCTACCCTTCACTTCTGCTCTAAATTCTAAACTCTATTATTATTATTAAATTGTTAGATAGATGAATAAATAAAATACTGAAAACACTTTGTAAATGTACCTTAAGTCAGATAGTTGAACTTAACCCCTTTTCCTGTGACAAGAGACTGCTGTATTTTCACCTCAATGGGACTCTATGGGACCAGCCCTAACTTACCCTGAAATGCTTTTTATGACTTGGACAGCTGTATATGACATATTGTTTGTATTCTTAGGGTTTTGAAGGCATGGGTGCTTTCAAGTCCACCCCCAAAACAGCTTTGGAGACTGCAGCTGTCTCCTTTCTATCACACAATGAGTCTCAGCCACTGACAGCAGCTTCTGGGTAGTTTATGATGAGCAGAAATAAAGACACCAGAGCTTGCTGCACAGGCTCTGAGAAGCACAGGAATGAAGGAAAAATGAAAAAAGCAATGGTCCAGATTAAAACCTGATGGATAGAAAGGCAGCAGTAATGTTTGCACAGATGTCTCCCAGTGGAACCTGTCTTCAGTCTCTCCCTGTTAAGGCTGTGATGAATGACATGGAGGGAACAAGGACTGCTCTTTCAATTCAGGAAGGAAAGGATGCAAACTTACTTTAAAATTAAAGCAAAACCTAAAAATGTGCTTTTCTCAGCAAAAAGTGATAACTAGATTAAACCTCCCGCTGAGACAGGTCTAAGCAGAGGGAAGGGAGCTGTAAAAAAAAGATTTCTTGCAATTATATTTGTGTCTTCTGGCCAATGTTGGATCCCCAAAGACTTCTAAGAAAGGGAAGAGAAAGAAACAGATCCTGATACAGATGAAGGCAGCTGAAAGGTATTGTAAATTTGGACACCTAAGTTGAAACTGCTTCACTGGGTTTCTTCACCAACCATATTCCCTAAACATATGAAGATACAGGAAAAATGGAAACAGCAACAACAAAAATTTAAGAAAGTAGCTTCATGCTGTAAAAATATACATGTACATATAGGTGCAGTAATGCATACAGGTAAACAGCTGAATTTCAGAGCCATCCCCTACATTTTTCGAGGTGGTCTTCTTTCTACGCTGTGTACTTTCTGACTTTTTAAAAAGGTCAGCCCTTATGCTGGTTGTCCCATTCCCTCCACCCTCCACTCCAGGGGGACATACCAAAGCTTTCCATGCTGGCATCTATGGCAGAAGCAGCAGTTTTGTGTTTTCCAGTTTTTAAGGACAATAATGTGTTGCTGGCTTAGACCAACAAGGAGTCCCAGCCAATGCTGATCTCAATGGTGACAGTGAAAGAGGTTATTTATGGGAGCACATGAGCCTCAACACTTTTTCATTCTTTACTTTTACTAGATTAACTGCATATTTCTGCTAGTTTCTGTTGTTGGACATAGATGTGTTCAATCCCTTTTTTAACCTGCTGACATGTCCTCATTCATGTCCAGTGGTGCCAAGCTCCAGGAGCTCACCACCTGTTTTCACAGCAGCCTTTCCTGCATCTGTTTTAAACTATTCTTCTTTCAATCAGTGACCCTTTTCAGGATATTTGATGACTACTGATACTATAGGCAGCACACCTGGGATCTCCACAGCTCTGAAAAACCCCACTGAAATTCCCCTTCATACTTCTTCCCTATCAAGGAGGTGACTTCTCAGGAGGTATGGTTGCTTTAGAAATGTGGTTTTCATTAATCAGATGTAATTTGTCAAAACTGGCAATGATTGTATAGTAACGAGAGTCCTTGGAAAGTGCAGTAGTCAGCAGTGTGAAATGGCATTTACCAGCAGTAATTACTGTATTTCTGTCCCTATGCTTAGGTAAAGAAAATAGCTGTGACAACTGTTGGCAAACCAAGTCCTCATGATAAATTCCATTCTACCAGCAACCCTGTGCTTATTTTGGTTAGTTCCCTTGCCCTTCACTGCACAGCACAAGTAAAACCTGCTCTAGTGTGTGGCAGTTTGTAATTTACCTATCAAAGGTATTTATAGAGCACTGATCCCTGGAGAATTCATGCTCTAGACCCACTGATGTGTTCAAAGAAGACAAAGAAGAAAGGGAATAGAGCATATTACAAGGGACTTTTTAAGCACTTGTCTTGACAAAAGGCTTGATGAAGCTGTTTGTATAGACCTTCCTTTGAAAAGCTAAAGTTTTAAAAGCTAAAGTAAAGAAAATTTTGCTGAATGCAAAAAAGGTAAAGAAAAGGAGATAGCCTAAGCTGTACAAAAACATCTCTTTGAAGAATACATGCAAATAAAGTTCAAGAATTGAGAAGTTTTTTCATATAATGAGAAAATTATTTCAGTTCATTTATTTCAGGTAGTTCCATCCCTGCCCAAAGCACCAAGATTCTGAGCACTCAACTGAAATTAAAGGTCATCCTGGTCAATCAGAATCATGTTTTCATCAGCAACACTGGTTGTACGGTGTGATCTCCTTCCCGGTGAGACAGACATGGTGCAGGAAAAGGCTGTGGGGATTGAGGTCTGGTGAGGGACATGAGCTTTTAGGATTTGCCCCTTTGATAGTGCCTTGTGCCTGTCATCCCAATATTCTTCTCCTCTGAAAGAGCTGGGAAAGGAACAAACCTGCAGAACCACACAGGCTGGAAAAACTCTGGTCTTAGACTGCTCATCTCCAGCCACAAAACAAATTAAGGAACTTGTGTCTCCATGTCTTACAGTGTGATTTATGCCTTGCTCAACACCACCCTGAGTCCAAGCTAACACTGGCAAAAGCAGCTCGATGGGAGTCAAAGTCTAACCCAGACATGGGGTTTATGCTGTACATCAGTTCCATAAGCACTTGGAAATACTGTGTGCATGAAAAATGAATGAAGGCTGTTAGCTGGACCATGGGGGTTGGGTCTACACATGGCAGGTTGGAGCACTGCCTCGGCACAGGGTGAAGGGCTGCAGCCTGCCAGCCCCACGTTACTCCTAGCACATCAAGCCCACCCAAATATCACAGATGTTGCCAACAGCCTCCTTCCCTCTCCCCTCTGTCTCCAGAGGGCATTGTCAAGGAGTCTTCCTGGCAGTATTTTTAAAGCAGATAAGATCAAGCATGTATTTAAGAATAAATATATTTAAAACAACCAAGCCCTTAAAACCCATCTGTTGCTGCAGAAGATAAATTCAAATACTATTCATACTCACTTTAACTCAGTGCTCATGAGAAAAAGAAAAAAAGATGAAGCTATTTGCTGATTTTCTTGACAATATTCATACGACATGCCCCTCCTTGGAACTAAGAAGCTGGCTATTTTTCATGGCTGTGCTGCACAAAGTGGTTCATTTTAAGGCAGGCTCTCCTACAGCCACTGGGCAGGAAAAAGTGAAGGGTTTGAAGACTGGAGGTTGAGGGATATTAGGGGATGAGACCTAAACACTCTACAACTAACAGTGGATGAAGAAAAGACAAAAAGTTGGAGTGAGATTGAAAAAAGCAAACTTCTCACAGAGGGAAACTGGAGCACCTTTAGTGAAAATAACATCCTTTAAATAAGGAGCTCCATTTCCAGTGTCCAGGAGTGGGACAGTAGATTCATGTTATCCTTACTCAGCCGTGCTGGAAGAGGCAAAGCAGAGTTTTACTTCCCACAGGAGACAAGTGGGCAGTGGGCATGGCCAGCACAGGCACTGCACAAGAAGAGGAAAAGGGACACCAACTGCCCCATGGAGCTGGCTGGGAGACACACAGCTGGCAGCTTGGCAATCCAAATGACTTCATTTCAGCAAAGGCTTTTTATCTGTCATCACCACAGGAGCCCGTGTTTTTTTCCTTTATAAGACAGCAGCTGGCCATCCAGGTAACCTTACCGTGGGTGG
The DNA here is from genome assembly GCA_027886175.1 of Phylloscopus collybita. Taxonomy (NCBI): domain Eukaryota; kingdom Metazoa; phylum Chordata; class Aves; order Passeriformes; family Phylloscopidae; genus Phylloscopus; species Phylloscopus collybita. The sequence goes on along the minus strand of JAJNNQ010000026.1, from coordinate 23,627,481 downwards.
GAGAGGGTCTAGGAAGCTTCTCACAGCAGACCAGGCTGGCTTCTCTCTACTTCACAGCCACACAAGGAGGCAGGGCCTGGGAGGTGAGGGGAATGTGTCCCAGGTCAGATGGGCAGAAATCAAAGCTACTGGCTTTGCTTTTGCCTGCCCCCCTCTTGGTTTTCCCCCTCCTGGTGATGCTGGAGGCAGCAGTGGCATTCTGGTGCTGAAGGACTCTCTGTTATCAATTTGATGTCATGCCAGGGCTTTCCAGCAAAGCACAGTGAAAGAATGGAACAGCAATTTAACAGCCTGTATCTCAGCTAAGTATAAATGAATTTTCATGGGCAGGAGTGGAGAGGAAAAAGCATTATCTACCCCAAGGACTTGTCTTCAGCTGAAAATCTCAAAAGCCTGACACAAGCAATGCTGTTAGACTTTCTTATAAAAGGGCTCCAAGAATTCTTATAATAGCACATCATACCCTAAATATAGGGCTGCTACTGTCTTTCCTAAAAAGAGACAACTATAACACAAGTGGTACTTCATCCAAAAAAAAAATAAAATTCTAAACTACATGTTCTAAAGTTTCCTCACCCAAGATGTTTCTGTTTTGTCAATAGAAAGTAAAATATGAATGAACAGTATGCTGGGCATTACTTTTGATCAAACCAATTGCTTCCTTTTCTTTCTTACATGTGTTTTTTAAGAAGAAAAAAAAGTCAAAAAGGACACCAGTAATCCTAATACTAAAAATATAAGTTATGAACAGTTAGAAAACTATGTTCATAAGTAGAGATTTAATAGAAGTGACCAAAATCATAAATGACTGAGATAAGAGAAGCTTCTTTTCTAGCTTTAGTGCAGAAGGCTGAATAAGGAGAACACAATTGGAAGTTAAATAAAAATAAATTCAAAGTAAACTTTAAAAACATCTCTTTTCATCTCTCATAGCTGTAAGCAGGTTAAATGACCTGCTGCTCAAAGCTATGAGGTGATGACCTTGGGATTACTCAGGAAGAGGACTGGACTAGAAAGTGTTGTAAAATAAGGAAACTGCACCAAGTGAAATAGCTGCTGCTTCCTGGTTCCCATGTGTTCTGACTTTATAAATGTTTCTGCTTTAAATATCATCTACCCATGCTGGTAAATCTAACATTCTGCACAGTGATTTTGCAAGCTTGTAAAAATATTAAGTATTTATTAGACCAAGAAAGTGATAAGTTTCTGTAAGAACCTGAGATATAAGTAACTTGATATTTAGGATGCAGCATATAACCATCATCCTGATGTTCTAGGTCCGTGAGATAACAAACACTGCTGATCTCTGTACACATAACAAGTGTAATCATGCTAATGACAGAAATCATAACCCAACACAGATGTGAGAAATAGACCTGTCATGTATATTCTATTACATTTCTGCTAAAAGGCAGGTTTTCTTCAACGGGAAAATATGAAATGAGCTCTTGTCTACCATCATCAGTACATGACAGCCTGGACAGGTCCTTGTGAATCAGCATCTCTTTGGTGCCCTAGTAACCACCCACAACCTGCATGAAGCAAGACTGCCTTTGCTTAGGTTTCCCAGAGAGGGGTTCTGTGTGGCAGCTGTGAGGCACCAAAGGCAAGGCTGTTTTTATTTAGCACTTCCACTTTCTTGCCTGCCGTATTAATTTAAGCGTGGATTCAGAAAGCTGCTCTGGCTCATGAATCCAACAAGGCATGCAGGAAGGCACGTTTGAAATCCTGAAACAAAGTCTGAGTCACTGCTCCAGAGGCAATAAAATCAATGTCTTCCTTGCATTTTGGATCAAAGCAAAAGCTGGTGTGTTCCACCTGCTGCGTCCAGGCATCTTGATGCTCCCCATGCAGATTAGGCCAGTCACTCTCCCTTTTGAGCCGTGTCTTGATGGTACAGAAACTAAAGCATCCTTTATCTGTGAGGGCTCACAGGCACTAATGGATTAAAGCGTGGCAAGGGTTTGATTGCAGGCACCAACATGAACCACTCCTCTAGAGAGAAAGTGAACAAGTACTGGTAGTTGAAATTTGGCTGTTACGATGCAATTCTTCAAGTAGAATAATTTTTAATGTAGGCAGTTAATCAGATTTGCTAGAATTTTTTTTTTATTTTTTTTTTCTAGAGGTATATTTTTGGGTTTTTTTGTGGCTTGTTTTTTGTTTGTTTGGGGGTTTTCTGTTTGGTTTTGGGTTTTTTTGAGGGGATTGGTATATGCTCTATAATAGAGATGGTTCAATCGAACCTAGTTTCCTTTCTCACACATTATTGCATTGGTAGATACATATAAGTAGGAGTTTAGATCATAGCTACAGAGGTGACAGTGGCAAACATGTTGTGGACATTAGCAAACACAAGCAAAATTTTAATTTTCCATTGGTTTCTTTCTCAACAACCTTTAAAAGTTTGGAATGGAAGTCAAAGTCATCCACTGACTAAAGAAAAAGCAAGATTTTTAGGACAAGGTTTAATTAGCTGTCTCCTAAACACAAGACAGAATTTTACTTAAGTTTGGGATAATTTTACATTCCTTTCTAACTGCACATCCCATAAAGACAGTTTTTTTCAAAAAACCTCCGTTTGCAGCCTTGATTAATTATGCAGATAATAAATGTTGTGAAGCAGTTATTCTGTTCTTCTTTGATCCACTATTAGAAGTGTCATTATTTACATGACTTTGATCACACACGGGAGAGTAAATTTAGGACAAACAGCATTTAATACAAAAAGATACATCCAAAGATAGCCCACTGTATTTTCTTGAAAGAGTCAAGATATCATCTATTAGATTTTCTGGTCTATGAAAAGTTCTCCAGACCCATTAACTGAAGATAAGTCAGAGAGTTTCTGCAGTTAGTATGAAGGAGAGGGTAAGGTATCTGGATCAAGGTGCTGGCTCAGCACTTGTTCAGACTCTTTGAATGACTCCTCAGAGATGCCTGCATCTCTCCCCATGCTGAAATGCTGATGAATCTGCACTGCTGGTGTCTGCTCTTATCATTCTCTGGCAGCAATGTAGAAAGGAGAAAAAGTGCTGGCCCATGAGTGTGGCCTTGCACACAGGAAGGATGGCAGGCAGTGCCAACCTCTTTATATTGCACTCCTCACAGACTTATTACACTAATTCTGTGTTTAAAGGGAATTTGGCTGGTAGAGGTATGCAAGACTGAGCACTGCTCTTTTGTGTAGCTCACTTGGCATGTGTCTCCATCTCAAGCTTTTAGAAAGTCCTCCTTCTTCAAGAGCTGTCACTCTCCTATTTTATATGGGGAAATATTAAAGAGTGACATATGAGCAGTCCATGATTTTTTTTTATTGTTTCAAGTGTTTTTCTATAATTTCTTAAGAAAGAATTACTAGTCCATAATTGCCAAGGCCATTACTATAGGGATTTTCTGTTTGGGCTCGCTTTTTCTATGAATAAGTGTTTGGCATTTGCCAGCCCTTGGGGGTAATATTAAAGTCTGTAACAAGTTGATAGAAAAACTCTTAGAGCAGAGATTAGCACAGTTTAGACAATGGACAGAAAGTGTATGCCATGTTCAACAGTTTGCCAAGTACTTTCTCTTGATACCTTTAACCTTCAATAATGAGTCAGTTCTTTCCATAAAGAAAAAAGACTGGGCAAGCCTCTTTTTGGCATCTTCTGGTGAAAATGGAGGTGAGGAAATGGCCTGGCTCCTGTGCTGTGTTCCCATTACCTTTGACTATCCCACTTGTTCTCAGACTCTCCAGCTAATCTCATTTTTGATTCTGCTTCCAATTTTCAGAAAAATCCTGTCCACTGAGGTAAAGAGGAGAGACTGTAGCAAACTCAACACAGCTCTTAAAACCTGCATTTTGCAGAACTGGAGTGGTTCCCTTTGGATGTGCTCTTTGTCCCCCTCCTGAAGAACAAGAGCACAGATTTGTTTCACAAAAAAAAGTCTTAGGGAAAGGAAGGAAAACAGTTCTCTTTTATTGTTATCTGATTTTATTAAAACTTCTCCCCAAAGAGAGAGGGAGAAGGGCTGTGTGTCTTCAGAGTCATCTGTGCCCTCAATACAATTCAACATATGCACTAAAATGGTGAAAAGAGCAAAAAGAGCATTAGGTCATACTGTACCATTCCTACTTTATTCATGCTTTAAATTACAAGTTTAAATGAGAAACATCAAATATAACTCTTGACAGATGCTGACTAATGTTTTCTTTATTCATCTGTATGAAAATGTAGCAAACACTTCGGTCTGACAGCTTATTTCTTTTTTATTCCCTGAAAAATTGAGCTCTTCCTGTTTGTTCACAGCAATAAAGAAATTACGTACATATACATAATTAGCTGAAATTTAAATATAGAAACATATGGATACACGGAGGAAAATATTCCCAAATGTGCCTATTTCTGTATTTCAGTGGGTGTTCAGGTTATTTTGATAGAAATTACATTAGAAATAGAGCACATATATAGAATTTTGTTAATTCTAATGCAGTTACTTGACTTGTATAATGGTGCATAATTATGTAATTTGGGTAAATGTACTTAGTACTTGCAACATGGAACTATCTGGGAAAACTCTTTTCAGAAATGCCAGCGCATTGTGGTGGCATGCACGGGCTGGTTGAAATAAGGCAATCACAAAAGCTCCTCTCTGTGCCATTTCTCACAGGAATTCCCACTTGCTCACTGCACTGCACAGTCACCCTTGCCTTGCTTACATTCATGTTAACATTTCTTTCATAGCCACTGGCATCTTCATGAGTGTTTCATTACTAATTATTTTCCTCTATTGGGAAGTAAGACACAGCCAGCATTTCCAATCATATCTAACTATACACCACTTCTTATCTAACCATGCACAGTGAGCCTTTCATTTTCCAAGGGTTTCCATTCATTTTCTGGGTGACCATCCAGCATGAGAAAAGAGATCAAAACCAGCAGTGACCTCTGACTTTGGTCTCAATTAAAGAAAGCACCAAAGCTGCCCTTTCACTGCAAGGGCACCACACTGGGTGCAGGTATCAAGACACTGAGGGGCTGCAAGACATAAGAGATGGCCATGGGCTACCCTGTGCCAGGCACAGACATTTCCAGGCAAAGGGAGAAGCAGCAAAGGAGCAAACCCTCATTCCCTGCTCCCCTGCACTTGGGTGGTGAAAGATCAGGAGTGAAGCAGTGAAGCTGAGCATGAAAAACAGGGAAGGAAAGGTGCTGGTTTAATGTTTTTAGTTTTGTTTGTCCCTACTCTAATCTATTTAATTGGCAATAAATTAAAAGTAATTTTCCCCTAGTCAAGTCCTATTTTCTTCCCCCATCCCACTGGAGAGGGTGAAGTGAGCAGCTGGTTGGGAGTTTGGCTGTTAGCTCTGGCTAAGCCTCAGCAGAATTTAGGCATTAATGATTAGAAACCTCCTTCATTTCCACAGCTGAAATACTGCCAGTTCCTGTGAGGCCTCCAGAAGTGTGCCACATTATTCTTACTTAGCTTGCTTTTTCAGAATACTAAACTGGCCTGTATTTCCAAATAATGCATAGTTCAACAGACTTTCTCTGGTTATCTCTAAAGAGAGGAGGAAGGTTGGCACTCACACACACACAGAGAAACAGGAGAAATCTACAGTGAGACACAATTAACCATTGTACAGCTGCTAACGGGACCATTTGTTGGAAGATCTAAGACTACTTTTCATGAGTAAGAAATGTTACTGCTGCACTTCCAGGGACTGCTGCTGTTCTTGGGGAGGAGATGGTCTGGGTTCCCAGATCTCCAGTCTGGGGCTCTGGGCTCCCTCAGCTCTAAAAAAATCTACGTTTTAGTTTGATACTCTGCTCTGCAATTAATTACAGATCTCACTAAGGAAAAAAGGCTGTGCTGTGTCACATCATTTTGAGGGAGTGTGCAGTGTGACAGGCAGTGATCTCCTAAAGAACACAATCACCCCTGCTCTGAAACTAACATTGCAGGCATACAGGGAGAGCTAGAATCTGTATTTTCTTACCTGCTTCTGCTGTTCTGCACTCACAGATATTCACAATGTATTATATGAATTTGCTTAGGATTATCCCAGCTCAGAAGTCCCAGTGTCCTTTTAAGGTCTGCAGATATTCTTGGAAAGGATTTCATTACCCAACCTGACAAGTTCATGCAGCAAGCATGCACTGAGTATACTTTAATACAAACACTGTTAAATGAACTTTGTCAAATACCAGTCATCATTAGAAAGTAACTGCTATTTTAAATCAGCTTCATACTTTAGTTATAAGTTTCTAATATATCTTTAATTACAGTGATTACAAGCCTTTATAAATTATCAGCTAAGTCTTTGCCTTCTTCTCACTCTGCTTTAATTTATTGTTCCTAAAAAGAGGATAATTATCATTTGCAGCCAGCTGCTCCTTAAACACATTCAAGAAATGGGATTTGTTTCTGAAGCTCTTTCTCAGTTGTTTCTCCCTTTATATTTTTTTACACAAACACATTTCATGTGCTTTCTCTTTCTGGCCAACAGACAGACCAGTCTTACAGACTCTCTAACTGGCCATCACAAGTTTCTGAGCTTAGAAGGACTTTCAGTGGATGCCAGAAACATGCCCGTGAGGGAGGACCAGGGTGGCCACCTGTGCCCTGCCCTCTGTCTGTATAGCTGAGTCAAGGTGTGCCAAGGATGGCAGGTGCAGTGTCCCTGTCCCAGAATATCTGAGAGCCTTGCACTCATCCAGTCAAGCAGAAGGGTCCCTGCAATTGCAAGAAGGGAACTGTGAGCAAGAATTAAATGAAATGGCAACATGTCAGAGAGAGTAAGAAGGAGATATTTACTTGTCTTTGGTTTTGGGGGGTTCTTTTGTTTGTTTTTTGTTTGGTGTGTTGGGATTTTGGTCAGTGTTTTTTGGTGGTTTGTTTTTTTTTGTTTGTTGTTTTTGGGGGGGGGAGTTGGGTTTTGTTTGTTTGTTTGTTTTGGTTTTGTCTTGTTTTGTTTTGTTTTGTGTTTTGTTTTTTGGGGGTTTTTTTTGGCAGTCTTCTGGTCTGTTCTGTTTAAATACAAGAGCCAGTAATAACACACACATTGTGTGTTTGTGTTTATGTGTCTGTGTCTGTGTGTGTGTGTTTCATCAGTTCTGTATTCAATCAAAAAGGAGGGACTTGGGCCCAGAGTCCCAAAAGATGCAAAGCTTAACTGCAAGTTAAGCTCCTCTCCACAATTTTAGGTGACATGGGAGTATTGTGCTCTCACATGGGCCAAGAGCTGACACAGACAGGCTCAGTGTGGTGGCCCACAGATGACAGGCTCATTGGCATGAGCCTGAAGTCAGCCATGAACACCTGATGGGACAGCACATCTGGAATAATCACAGAGGGATAGCAGAGTATCAGCATGGCCAGAGGGGCTGGTGGCCAGTGCTGGCCCACGGCTGTAATGGCCCTCAGGGCTGGTGACAAGGGCAGCACTGTCACATGGATGCCTGACACCGTGCAGCTTCTGAGCTGGCACCATCATGGGCTGGAGGCAAGCCGGTGCCCACAGCTCCGCACTGGGACCAGCTGGAAGGAGCATCACTAAATCATGGAACAGATCAGAGGGGCAGGTCTCAGCTCATGGGGGTGCCTGAGGATGTGAAAAGCTCTTTCTCTCAGAGCCTGTCTCTTGCTTGCTCTGCTAAATTAGGCTCAGCTCTGCAGCACCATGTCATCTGGTGTTCCTTTTCCTCCCATTAGCATTAGGTAAATCATGTCATAATGAATTGCAAACTTGGAATATTCATTAGAAAAAGACCCAGGAATATTTTATCTTTGTCCAACTAACAACCCTAACAGAAAAAGCTACTGGAAAATTCTTATTACAATTTTGAACTTATACAGCACAAAAGAAAGAAGAGAAAGCTGAAATAGCTGTAGTTAAAATCCTCTTTAGAAAAGCAGGGCCATGGTACAAGGAACAGAATGATCAGTCCCCTTCAGGGTAACAGGAAATGCTTCTCGTGAAGTTTTGTTGACACAAACAGGACTGCTGTGAATGAACTAAGGAGAGTAGTAATGAATCAAGCTTAATGTAGCATTCTAAATTTCAGTGCTCTGTAAGAATGAGAGGCAGGCAACAGCAGGCAGGTAACACATATCTGTTAGAGACACCTTTGGCAGAGGACAGATAAAATAGCACTGTAAACTACTGCACTTTCAACAATGGATTAAAATCCATGGTTGCTTTTGGACAGAACACTGTTGCTGCCTTTGGCTTGCAGTTGACGTTGGTCAGCAAACCCACGGATGCTTGATTGAATTTATCCCTTTGTTAAACTCATAGGAAATTGTGCAGACAACCTAGATGGCCTTTATTAGCAGAGGCTTAATGATTCATCCATGTATCAAGGAGACGAGGAGGCTACAAGGCATCGTTTTCTCATAAACATGCAAGATAATCAGACAGAAGAAAGCTGTGCTGACTCTTTCCCTTTGGTTTTTAATGCTGCCCCACTCTTTTTCAAGTGGATATCTAAAACAATAGGTGTCGAGCTAGTGCTAAGGGAAATATTTAACTATTTCAAGATGTTTTTTAATCTCAGGCTCATACCTCTGAAATCAGTAGTGTGCTATCAGATTACTCAGCAGTACAAAGAAGATCCAGAGCAGACACAGGCAGATAGTCATATTTTTGTTGAATAACCTCCACAAACAACAAGGGATTTATTCCATTTTATGGAATCAGGAGCAGTGGTTACAGAGGACAGCAGAAACCTGATCTTGTGTAAAGATTCTCAGTACAAGGTTAGCCCATCCAACTTTTCTGGAACAAATCTGAACCCACAGGGTGACTTTGTATCATGTCAATCCACTGTATCATTTTGAGGCCAGTATTAGGAGCTCAGAGCCAGAAATACCATGCCATGACCCAAAGTCCAAGGAAGTCTCTTCACAGTATCAGAGAGGTTAATTCACTTCTGAATTAAGCTGAACTCATTAGAGAGGGTGTTTTCTGTTGACCTCAGGAGAGTTATACTAACACCAAGGCTTAGTCAAAAATTAAAGAAGTTTCTGATATTTTCAAACTAAAAAAACCCAAGATTTCTGATCTGCACTATGCAGTGTGAGTACTGCTGCAGCAGCAACAGCAAGGACTTAATAGCCTGGACAGAAATGTGAGCCATAATGTCCTCAGCATCCTCACACTGTGACAGCAGGCTGGAAGCACTGAACTACACGGCTCAGGGTTACATCTTGCAAGACTCCACTGTGGTCTCCTTGCACGCTTGTTTGTGCGTGCTGTCACATGTGGCACTGTGCTCATGCAGGACTGGTGGCAAAAAGGAACATTCTGGAGTCACTCAAGCCTAGAACGTGACATTTAATATTTAATTACAATGTTGTAGGTGAACACCATTCTTGCTTTCAGTGGCCTTTCATGTACTTCTGCTTTTAGATTGGTAGTGTAAACCTTTTCATCACTGAATGATGCAAGTTTGCTCAAGGGATATATTCCCTTAAACTTGTACACATTTGGGGAGAAATTCAGTTAGCACCGTGCCTCAGAATCTCATGTTTCTCTATAATCCAAATTTGTTCCTTTTAGGAGGAAAAACACAGACATAACTGTTGCATAACACCCATGCCAGTGTGATTTTCATCACCCCTGCAGATGATCCAAGCTGCACAGCAAGCATTTTGCAGTGCTATTTAACAGCAAACATAAGTCAGTTCTTTAGGTTTTGCCTTACTTTTCTCATTACCTTCTTGCAGGAGGCTTTTTCCTGGCTCCAGGGAGAGCAGAGATCAATAACACAAATCTAATATTAGGAACATCTGCCGAAGAGCAGGATCCACGGGCACGCTCCTCGCATGCCATGTCCCCCCCAGTAGCAGTGCTGGGACGTGACCCTGGACCACCCCCAGCCACACACCAGGGGATATGAACACCCCAGCACCCACTCCCTGCCTGCAATAACTGTATCCCTTGCAAGTAATTGGAAGAAGGAAAGGTGTATAATAATGTTTACATGATTACTTTCAGCCGCTGGTATCTTAAGGGTAGATTAAAATTATTCTCAGAGTTGAGAATAATATTGTTGCAAGGCCTAAGGAGCTACAGGAGTTTGAAAATAAGCTGGATATTACTTTTTTTCTTTAGTGCTGGGCTCTCCTGGAAGACAGTCAGCAAGGAGACTGTCGATAGGAGACTTCAGCTTGCTGCACAGCCCTGAAATTGTATGGTTCTCAGGGAGCGTATTTTGAGCAGCATCAATTACCAGCACTCTCATCCTACAGTACATGGGCAGGTAGGCTTAGAATTTCATGGGTTTAATATCCGTCCACATAGATCTTAGAGAGAAGACTTGTGCTCCTGCCTACAGGCATCTCACTACTGCCAAGATCTAGAGAACTGCATTTCCAAGTAAGACCATTTGTTAATGAAATGCAAAAATAGCTAAAAATTTGCTTCTTTTAGCTCTTGTTTCCCAGCGGGAAAGACAGCATAGCGTTCTATAATAGCTGCCTAAGCCATGAAAAAAACCAGTATCCAGATGTAGAGGGGTTATTTTTTTAGTCTATCCAGTTTTCTATAAGGCATTATCTTCCATCAACACCCTTCTTAACATTTTAGCAACATAATACTCTCTTTGCAGTTTGTTCAGGTCTCTTTCCAATGCTTAAGTATGATTTTAAAAAAAACTCTTTCAGAAACCACACAATAACATTTCAAGTCAAGTAATCAGAGTTTGACTTAAAGAAAAATGGGTAATAAAATTATATCCAGTACTGTACAGTAACCAAAAATAAATTTGGAAAAGAGTCCTCTTGTAGGCTGCGGCTCAGCACCAAATATTGCTGCTCCCAGAGGAGGCTGGCAAGGATGGAAAACAAAATCTTTCCCTTCTCATACACCAATTTCATCCCAGAATGCCGAGGTTTTTCCATAGGGACCACCTCAATACCTCCTACAGTAGGTTTCTGAGGAAGCAGTGAGTGAGAGGATTTGACCTCAAGTGCCACTTTCACCTTAAAATGGACATATAACTTACAGAATTAATTAGATCTGAGTTGCTTCTAGGAATAATGCCTCCAATTAGTGAAAACTTACTGACTGGAAAGAAATTTTCCAAAAAAACAGAAGCCAGGACTGTCAGGGAGCCTGAAAGGAAGCTGTATAATGACAGTAGCCAGTTCAGCAGAGAAAGGGAGGCCAGCTCCTCCCTTTCCATACTCTTTTTAATTTGAAGGCATGAATGACAGACAAGTTCAAAGGACTAAATTGCAATTGAAACAATCTCAAGGAAGACTCTATAGGAAATAAACCTACCATCCCATTATCAGCACCCAGCATGAGACTGGAGGAGTAAAGACGAAAGAAACCAAATAATATGCTTCAACCTTTTACATAAGACAAGAGTAAAAACCTCTATGAGACTGAAATGTGCATCTCCCTTATATCCATCCACATGCACAAGAAATGGATATATTAATCTCAATTTGCTGTATTTTTCCATCAGATAAAGAGAGGGTAGAGCAAATATTACCTTCTTTTCATAAATCTGATATCACCCAGTAATATAGGAAGAGCCTTGAAATATAGCGAAGTGCATTCGATTTCCAAATCTCTATTACAGTGGCAATAAAATTACAGAAAGTAGAGGCAGAAGTGCCTGTATGCAAATAGATACCTTGTAAAATTGGAAGTTTTTAAAATGTGTTTCTAAAATGCAGAGCAATAAGCCCATGCTCGCATTATCATCATCACTCAGGCATTTAAAGATTTGCTAGACACATTCACCACGCCTGCATCCTGCTCCTTTTTTCCCCAGTACAATCTCATTAAAAGAACAGCAGGATAACCCTTCTGAAATGTTCCCCTAACAACACAGGCAAATAGGTTACTTTGGATTCTCAGGCTGTTTTTCTTAGTGTAAGTATTGTCCATCTTTGCTTTTTCATCTATATTTTTAAGAGCGTGGATAAGAAGACAACATATACAATGGACCTCTTTCAGTTTGTAAAACTAAAATTATGGTCTAAGGAAGTCACAATATAAAACAAATGTCAGTACTAGAGCACAGTACAGATGGAGGCTGAGGGATTCTTCCAGTCCAGGCAACTCCTTTGGAACAGGCTGCAGAGTAAACCGTGGCCTTGCCCGTAAGATTGTCAGACTTGCCAAGAGGGAGAGAAAGCTGAGGAGCAAATGCTGAGGAGGAAGCTGAAGAGGATGATGGCATTGTTTACAGCCCTTACCTGTGTTCCTGCTTTACAAAGGCTGTGCCCCTGCCAGGCTGAGGGAACTGGTGGATGCTGGCCCAGTCTTGAGGTTGGTTCTTAGATCTGGATGACCCGCAAAGTCCTTCACAATTTATTGACCCTGTATGTATCAGAAGATGATTTATAACTGATGCTTTGATGTCTTGTTGGGTGTCCGAGAGAACGGGGTGGGGATGAGAGGCAGAGTAACCTTTGTGCCTTGGAATGGCTGACAGGTAGTTGTAGGGAGAGAGCATCCCCTAATCCTGCCAGCAGAGCCAGGCAGCGTCCTTTTAACTGGAGGCCAGAGCACGGTTCTCAAATGGTGGTCTGCCCACTAGGTTGCTCATTTCTGGCCAGTGCACATGAGAATAGACACCTCTGTCAGACACACGGACTTGTATGGACATAAACATGACCTCAAGCAGCTGAAGGGGGGCCACTTTAATTATCTTTGTGCTGTTGTTACACTCTAGGAAAGGGATTCTCCCTCTGTCAGCTTCTGAGTAGGGAGCCATGCCTGAAACACTCGGAGGATCTGTGAGCACCATGTTCCTGACCTACAGCACGTTCTAATGGATTCAGAAAGCTTCCCAGGGGACAGACACTGCTTTTGTTTTACAAACAGGATGCAGAAGCATAGGGAAAATGGCAGTCACATAGAAGTCCCCAGTTCTCCTGATTTCCAATGTGCAGCTTTTTCCAACTCACTATCTTCAGGAAGCTGTTGCTTTTAGTCTGCACTGTGCCAGAGCCACCAAGCCTTAAGGTCTTAAATTCCCATCAAAAAAGTAATCTACAGCCCAGAGATGCCCCAGAGCTTTAAGCCATACAAGCTGAGCTCCCGATTCACCTGCTGGGCAACCTGCCAGTAACTGGTCTGCAGCACTTCATCTTGCTGCAAGATGATATCCCTGTCAGCTTGGGATATTACTGAATTCTTAATGATATTAAAGAATTTATAATGTGACCAGCTCTATAATTTTTTAAATTTTTCTATAACTTTCAGAAAAATCACTTCTGCTACAGAGAACTTCATCATAACTGCCACAGGAAGGGAAACGAAAATGAGGATCAGCCAGCAGATAGCGTCTGTAGGTCATATCTGTGGACGAGGAAGGGAGCAGGGTCATTTTAATTCTAGAAGCAATTTGGTTGCTGAAGCTTGTCTCTATTTACATTTAAGTGGTTATTGCATCCTGCTTATGTACTTATGTCCATTGTGTAAGTTCATAGGCAACTTTTATGCTTTTTTAATCAATTACTTCTAGAAGATTTTCCCTCTTTTCTCTGTCCTACACCTTAGGGTTCAGCATTGCACACCAGTTCAGGAGACCTATTTTTCTGCTGACTAGATTTTTTTCAGGTCTTTCTGCCACATCTTTTCTCAGCTTTTCAAGAAAATGGTCAGCTTTCTTTTTAAAGGAATCTGAAATCTTTAATGGACTTACAAAAAAGGAGTTTCTCTCTTCTAATTTTCCATGGGCATCCAAAAAAAAAAAGAGTTTTTCTCGTCTTTGCGGTACAAAAGCATTAAAGGGCTTTTTTCAGTCTTCTACAGGGTGAAGGTCTCAAAACAAATCTAAAGTTATTTTACTTAACAGTCTTACAAGCTTAACATCAATACTTTCTGTGTAACAGCTCTTGCCAGAACAGATTTATATAATCCCTGTACCTCAAAAAGATATCCCGCAATTACACCAAATCTTTTCGTGAGAAACTCAGGAAGATTTTTCTCATTGCTGAGAAGTTAACATCTGTGATTTCCTACTGAGTTCTGAGATTTAAATCAATTAGCAGTAATTGGGACTGTTTACAGAGGCCCTCCAAGTGGAACAAGCATATGTTGGAATTTGAAACTAAATATTTAAGTCCCTGCACCAAGTGACTATCCTGCAAATTTTGAAAATATTTTGACCAAATGTATTGGTTTTTTAGTAACTTGTTGTTCTTAGCAGAAACTATTTCCAGTTTTTAAACGAAACTAAAATCATAAGGTTTGGAGGAAAATAAGTTATTTTCATTTTATTTTTATGTTCTCCACTTCTCAACGTGTAAGTGATCGTGCTGCACTAAAATCACATGAACCTGAAAGAACATTAATTAATTTATTAAGTAACAAAACAGCTAAGCTTGCATGGAGTAGTCTTGAGAATTTTCTCCTACATATTAGTGTAATATACCTACCACATCAGATTACATTCAGAAGTGCTGTGTGCAGTTTTCTTAAGGTACAAAAGGGATCACTGACAGCAGTAGTTAATTGTGCAGAATTGTACTGTGCAGTTTTAAACAAACCTGCTGATTTTTCAGTATGGAGAAGGTACTAATTCAAGAAGTTAACTGGGAGTTTGCTGCACCGTTTCCCCGGAAGTGAATTCCCCAATTACTCCCAAGATACTGCACCACGACGAGAGAAGGAACAATATGCTCCAAAGCTTTTCATGGTTTGGGAGCTTTCCAAACCTTCACATGACAAAGTAAAGTGGGTGGATTAGAGTCTGCAAGTTCCCAGTGTCTTTAATTGGATTTACTACTGCTAGCACCTCTGGAAGCTGTCTCTATGGAGGAGGCCTAAAGTAGGTGCCAACCTATTGCAGATGCCTCAGCCCCTTCCCCGTTATGGGACAAGGAGCTCTGAGAAGTTGTGACACAGAGAAGCCGACATGCACTAGTGATGCTGAGGAGCAGTTTCACCTTTACACTGAAGGGAATGCAAGACTGTGACTGTTGATGTAAAAATGACTATTGCATATTAAAATTGAAGCAGAAAGGATTAGTACAAATGCTTATTTCCATACTGTTATGTCAGAGAAATCCATAACAAACACGAGCACTATTGGAGAAAGCCAATTCAATGGAGAAATGCTTTTAAAAAGTTGAAAGGCGATGGGAGACACAATTATATTTTATTCAGGTCAATAGGCACTTTCACTGAAGAGGACAATTATTGAATAGCAAACAAGAAGATGCAAAGCCATAATTACTTGGTAATGAACCGAGCCTGGAGCTGGCTTAGCAACTATAACCTGGGAACAACCTCATCAGCCATCTGCCAGTAACTTTTTAAAGCTAAATAAATGTTTACATGAAGAAAAGTGAGAGCAGTGGGAGGGAGGGGGGAGCTGGGGGCGTGGGTGGAAGTGCACACCACCCAACCTCTTTGTGGATATACACCCGAATTTTCAAAGAGTGCTCTATGTCCCCACTGCTCCCTTTGCAAGTCTCCTTCCCAGGGGCCAGGGGCGTGGGGGCTGAGAAAGTCACTGATCTCCATAATGCCTTTGCAAAAGATACAGGGGTGACCACTGACAGGCTATAGCAGAGGCACCATCCAGGCCTTTCTCTTGCTCTTGCCACCCAAGACATTTTCACAGCTTCTTCTCACATTCGTGTTTACTCCTTTTCCAAGGGCAGGAGCCTGCTAGTTGCCTTTTCCCCAAATCTTCAGCCAGGTGCCACTCCTCAGCTGGATGTTATGTATCCTGTTTCTCCTGTCCTCTTCAGCCCTCTGTGTCCTTTGGCCATCCCACCAGCCCCCTGCCTCTCCACCCAGGACTTTGCACTTCCCTGTGCTGAACCTCACAATGTTCTTGTCAGCCCATTTCTGGAGCCTGTCCAGGTCCTTCCAAATGGTGGCACCAACATCGGGCATATCACCCACTCTTACCCAATTTTGTGTCATCTTCATCCCTTGACCCACCTCACCTGCAGGGGAAGCCAAAGCTGGGGTCCAGCCTGGAGTCCTACTCCCAGCTCTGCCATGGGGAGCAGCCAGGTTCCAGCAACCCTGTGTCTCTGCTGCTCGGGCTCTCTCCAAGCAGCACCCCCTGTGCAGAGATGCATGGACTGTGCTCCAGAAGGCCACATTCCTGGCCCACCAGGGACCCCAGAGCCCTGTGTAACCCGAGTCATTTTAATCCTGCCTGCCCTGCACAGCATATGGATGAAGGCTGTTTGTGCAATTATCTTTCCATAACCTAATTCTGCACAACGTGGTTCTAATCTACATCTGTGTCTCCTTTCCGCAGCTCTGACATTGCAAAAAGGGACAGGCAGTTAAATCCACTTCAAGAAGCTTTGATTCAGAAAATATAGTAAAGCAAGTGAAAATGACTCTTACAGCCTTCCAGAAGTCTGCATTTCTTTTAATTGTAGTTGTTCCTTGTTCTTTCTCACACATTACTTTTGCAACTTATTTTCACCCTAGCCAATCTCATATCATCACTCTCCACAAGCTTTCCACATATAAGGCAGGTGATGCAAATTTAGAAGTGCATCCTTCCAAAATTTATCACAGTCCAATTCTTTCACTGTTTTCCATTTCAAGCCCAAAATACCTCTAATTTGAGGAGCTGAGTCTGTGATGATTATGGTGATGACAGACCAGAAAAACTGATGTGGTTTTTTTGTCCTGACATCTCATTCCATTCTGATTTAAGAAAGGCATTCAAATTGCCTTGAAATATATATTTTGATATTCCAGCTTCACTTTACATTAATACAGTAACACTGAAACACTTTACAATAATTCCTAAGTCTTTATTTTCTATTGAACAACATGGGCCTCATATTAAACAGTTTCAAGTGTATTTGAGAGACAAAAGGTGACAGAACTGGTAATTACCTCATTTCTCATTAAAGATGACTTAGTACCCCAGGGACCTATATTAGAATAAATATTCTATCTCCTGTTTATTAACCTTTGTTCTGAAAATGGTGAATGAGTGCTGATAAAACTGTTGTTATTGTGACTGCCTCAGGAGCTGCCACCTAGTCTCTAATATGATTTAGAGTCACCTTACCAAGAGCAAACAGAACTTGACTATATTATGCTCCAGACTATCTTTATTTCTGACAAGTCCTTTGAACCTAAATATACAGACAATATCACCTGATGTTTCACTATCTGAATGGAATCTACTAATTCTTGCATGGTTTTATATATGCTAAGATAGCATATATGATGTACAGCACATATAACTTATATAGCATATATAAAAACATATATATGGCATATATAATATTTATAGCATATAAAATATATATATGCTGTAGGGAATCAAATGCAGAAATACATGGAATCTCTAAGTTACCTTGGATGTTTATTTTGGACGCTAAGCTCTCTTTTGTTAAGAAACACAAGCTTTCCCATGCTGTATGAGAACTGTCATCTGGTTTTTTTTCCAGCAGAAGCCAGAACATGCTGCTTCAAAAGGGAGTTCCTAAAATCCTTAATTTGGCTATAGTGCAACTTATTCACTCATATACAAGACCTGTGTCCTGAAGCCAAGTTGATACTGCTTCAGTAACTGATCATTTAAAATCTGGCAATTTCCCTTTAATGACAGCACTGATGAAGCATGATTGTTTCAACTGCACAACCTTTAAAGAAACAGAACAAACAATGAGGAAATAAAATAAGCATTGGTTTAATAATAAATCAGGACTATGCCTTGATGGAGAACAGTCAGTTGTGGAGTACCTGAGTGTAGCTATGCAATTTCGGACAAGTTTGGAAGGACTAAGTTGAGTAAATATAAGAAGGAAGGTAGCTGAAATCAAGAGGACTAAGCTTTTGATGTGCTCAATTACCATTTTCAAAGTAAAGTAACCCAGTAGGATTTATTACCCTTGTGCATATTAATATTTTCAGGCTCAGTGACTAGATTAGTTAGTCCTTCATAGTTCTACCATATATTACTTTACATAAAACTTCAAATTTTTTTCCAACTAAAAAAACCCCAACAAATTTGGTGTCCTGTAAGGATTTCAAAACCAAAAATATTTAGGGCTGAATTCAGACATCCTGCTATGGATGCCTGCCATGAACACTGAAATTATTTTAGTCATTGCCTGTCTGATATGCCATGACCATGGACACCCGAGAGTGGATGTTCTGAATCACTCAAATTTCTAAAAAGTGCTTGGAGGTGGGGGTAGAATATGGTTCTCTAATGCTCAGCCTCTACCAAAACTAATGGATCTGGACAACAGCAAGTTTTCACTGGCACCAAAAAATCTCTGGAGAAAAAAATCTGGCATTTATATAGCCTCTTTATTTTTTGCTATTAAGATTCCCAAGGATGATGACAACCATTTTTGATAAGAACTGGAAGATATCCTTAAAAGTCAGCTACACTGATTGCTTTTTTACCTTTTAACTTCCCTGCCTGATGGTCACACTGACAAGTTTGACACTTTATTTAGTGGGGATTGGTATTAATATCATCTTGGCCAGACATTTGACACCCACTTCACCTTTTTATTTTCCTATGCATCTCCTCCAAGGGCTGATACATTTCCACTAACATTTGTTGCTAGTAGAAGCCACTGGAGCACAAAATGACAGATGAGAATATGAAGACTTCTCACTATCTGTTATCAAGCTCAATACTCATGAGTGATGTGGGAAGCCATACCATGGCCAGGCAACCAGGACATTTGCTAAAGTCCCTCAAAATTATACATGTTATTTAGCTTGGAAGGGTGTGCTCAGCTGCCCTGGTTTACTTACTATTAACTGAAGATTACACGGTGTGAATCAAAACACCATCAATCCTACATTTCTCTGCTTGAGAGCCCTGGCCAGTTATTTAAGACTGCAGGATCTCAGTTTTACTGTATATGACAAGTATGCAACTGAAATTTGCTCAGTATGATTTCAAGTGGAAAAAAAACAGGCAAGAGAAGAAAGTCCATGTCTCACCTTTTATAAATGAGCATTTCAGCTCTGGGCTAGAGAGTCTTTATCAAGTTCAGAGTACATTTTACAGAGTTCCATGAGATGTTGAGTGAGCAGCTTTGACAGGTGAGATCATAAATGGTGCAACTGGATCAGTCCAACTGATACTCAAGGAAGAAGGTCCTGCTTTTCAGCACCTTTTTCTTCCTTTTTCCTCCCCTTCCAAGAGAAAACAACAAAACCAAGGTCTCCTTCTTTGTGAATTGTAGCAGTGTGCTGCATGGTCAGAAGGCCATCACAGCTGGCATGGAGCAGAGAGCAGAACTACACAGCTGGCACTGAGTCTTTAGATAACATCACTTGGCAGAGTCTTGTCTTAGATATCCCATCTTGACACACTCCCCAGGCAAACGTAGGATCTGAATCTGTGCTTCCTGCAGCCCAGGTAAGTGCCCTGCCCACTTGGTCAGCATTTAAAACTGGGACTTCCATTTCTTCCCTCCTGTTAAGAAATAAGCCTAATGTTCACTACCCCTTTCTTTAAAAAAAAAAAAAAAAAAAAAAAAAAAAAAAAAAAAAAAAAAAAAAAAAGCACAGCATTTAACTCTGGGAAAGGATTCCGAGTTGCTAAGACACAGCAGCCTGTCTCCTAAGCACCTCCTGCTCACCAGATTAGGTGGCTGCTTGCATTTTTCCCATCCCTGTGACCCCCAGGGATGTAGCCCAGTGGGGCTATGCACAATGTGGGCTTGATAATTCCATGGGGCTGCTCCACCAGTCCCACATACTGCAGCGTTTCACTTTCATTTGTCAAGCTTGCTTTCAGTGTGCCCTCAGCCTTAAAATGGTTGCTAGGGAGTGCTGCTTTTTGCTTGGGAAAACAAAAAGAGGAATGTGAAAAAAAAATGGGTAAATACTTAGGTGCATGTGTTATTACATCTATGCCTTTGTTGCCTTGCTTTGGAGATGGCAGCAATAACTCCCTTTGCTGCTTTACAATTTAGAAGTCAGAGTAAGATGCTTGCAAATGTTCTGACATAATTGCTGGTAAACTGCTCGTACCCCCAGCAAATCAGGAGCTGCTCAGGAAGAAGAAAGAAATGGAGAAAGATAAGCTCACTCTTATCGTGGGTGTTCACTCTTTCAAAGAGGACTAAAAACACAGCATGACTCAAGTGCAGGGGTGACAAATTCCCACAAGATCACCTGGATTCCAGTATGCTCACCAGCGTCCTGCTAAGAGTCCTCATCGTGGGAAAAGGTGACTTCACCTCCTCACCTCTAGGTGACCACATCCCCAGTTGCCTGTTCGGGCTGTGGCAGCCTTCAGCAAAGAACATCTTGTTTTTAACCAAGTACTTTAACTCCATCTGAGTTAAAGCAAAATCCAAGTGGTAACATTTATTTACAGCACCCAAAATGGACGCTGCAGTAGCAAGGGTTTTAAGGCATAATAAAGAAGGCTATAATCAGCCCACTTACAAGAGAAAATATAAAAGGTCCTTTTCACTCCATCTCCTTCTTATTTGCTGCAGGTAGTCTTCAGACTTGTCAGGGACACTGTTTGCCTGCATGTCGTGTGTCACAGGCTGCACTTGTTAGAGAAAACCCTTTCCTCCACACCACCATCTGTAACTAATCTTATTATCATGGGCTCTGAGCAGATTTATTTTTTCCTTTAGAAACTTTCTGTCTTTCCATCTGAAACTTACTTCCTTTTAACTTACTCAGCAGATGATCTTGACACTTCTCCAGTTAAATTAAGAAATCTCACTTCTCTGGAGATGCAAATGTCAGTTTGTCAGAGCAGCTGTCATCCCCTGTACTTTACTAGCCAACAAGCACCTTCTTGAGGAGTGCCACTTTACCTGCTGAACCTTTCCTTCCCTGCTATGGTGACTCAATTGCTTTTCATACAAAAGTGTCTCCAGGCACTGAAGCTTGAATTTAAAATGAGCTAGAACATTCATAAATACCCTTGGCACAAACATCCAATGCAACAAGTGAAGACAGTCATTATCATCTCTTGAATGAGATGGTAATGCTGGGCTTAAGGCAAATGAAGGAGACAGAGAGGAAAGCCTTTCTTCCCAACATGCCATGAAAACATCTCAAAGCATTGACAACAGAACAGCCTTTAGCACCTGTAACAGATATTTTCCTGGCAAATGTCACATTTTCAATCCACATTAACTCTCTGTGGAACAAGAGGCAAATAAAAATTGCAATCAAAGGGAAAAGTCCAAGCTTTTTTGTATGTACACTTGAATAAGGGTCAATTTTATTTCAAGAGTCAGTCTTGGGATGACCTCTTTCTTTAAGGCATTCTATATGTTTCTGGATGGGATGACAAGGAATGACAGCAGAGCTGACAGCTCTATTAGCTGCAGAAACAGGACAGGCGAAAGCTGTTGTATCACCTCTGAATAATGAGCTGGATTTCAGAATGCAGCCCAGATTCTTGCAGGACAAACCATGATGTGACAGGTTAGTGGTAGATGACTAAACACAATCTGAGGACTTCTTTTATATCCAGGACCTTTACTAACATACCTACTATAGATAGTGCAAAAAAGGCAGGACAAGTCCTGCATAAGAGCTGCAGAGTCAGGATAAAGCAGATTTCAGTGACCTGCAAAAGGCTTCCTGGGCAAATCTTTAAGCAAGATGCTCTGGGTGTAGTCATCTCAGTGTTTTCCCTGGCAGGACTCCAGTCTAATCTACTGGTCAAGTTGTTTATTTCTCACCCTTCCCTCTTGCAGCACAGCTATCAGGTCTGGAGTTATTGGCTCTAAAGCTGCAGGGAGAGATTTTGTCCCAGGTTCCTTGCCAGAATCCTTCCTTTGTCTTATTACAATCAAGCAAGACAAGACAGGAGTCCTAGGGAGGAGCCAGGCTGTGTTCCTACACCCTGGCATGGATGGGGGCATTAGAGCGTGATGATCAAACACAGTTATACCAGAATCCAAGCCAAGGCTGGTGTTTGCCCACAGCCAGGAAGCCCTCTGTTTGGGAACTACTGGTATTCAGTGTATTCAAAGCAATGTGGTTTTACTCCCATTAAAACATGCACTTGAACTATATAACAAGCAATCCAGACATGGGATGCTGCTAGGCTCAGCTAAAACAATGGAAGTTGCTCTTTTTTGTTTCTTCTTGCTCAGTTAGCTGTTGTAGAAATGTGCTTCTTCCAACTTCTTCCAGAGAAATGCTTAACTAAAGAAATTCCTTCCCTCATCTTCCCTTTTTTTGCCTGTGAAAAAAAAAGTATTGTAAATACATATTGAAGAGAAAGGGGGGGAAATTAAAAGTAACAAAACACCAAATTATTTTAGTTTCCATCCTAAGGTGGTATTGAAAACATGATTTACTGTGAGGGGAAAAAAAAAACCAGAAAGGAAAGGAAAAATTGCCAAGAGAATTAACATGTTCCAGTAGATACTTAGGCTACTAGTTTTGTGGGAAAACAGGGAGGTTTTGGGGGAAAAGGTTTTAAGCCTCTTTTTATTAGGTATTTAATAGATGGCAGAAGTCAAAAAGGGGTCAGAAAAAGTCGCCCTATTATGTGCAAGCACAGAGACAGACACACAACAGACATGGGGACAATACTGTCCACCATATTCCTAACTCAGATCCTTGTCAGTGCTGCAAGAGAGTGAAAATCCTTCTAGGATTCTTTGCATTCTTTCATGTAACATCTCTCAGCAGCTGTTCTCTCCCTGGATTAACACAATTCCCAACACATTAAATAATAATAATAAAGTTATTTCCATTGTTTAGCTTATAACTTAAGTCCAAAAGATGCAGAAAGGTCTTCATTTGTGAAATGGTGAAAATAAATTTAATGGGGAAGCACGAGGTGATACTAACTATTCTCTTATTGGATGTACTAAATATACTTCTCAAACTTACTTTCAGATGGAAATTGCTGTATCTCTGCAGAGAAAGAAGTAAAAAAAAAATTGCATGTCTGCCTGAGAAGAGCAGATACAGAAAATGTTCCATGGGACTAGAGAGTGACAAGAAATTCAGAAGCTGCAAGGCATTAATGAGGTGCATTGATTTAATTAGCCAGCGTAACATCATTCATCACAGCAACCACGAGAGACGTGCCCGAAACAGCGACTGCCTGAAGGTCACACTCACATGCAACATTTCACCACACAAATGTCCTGCTGCAAAGACCTGTTCTGCCCAGGCTTGGAAAGAAGTCACTGAAAGACAGTTTTGGAAAGCTTCCACATGAACAACACAGTGATATATGTTGTAATCAGGTCCATTCAATGCCTTAATAATGTGAAGTTTCTGGATTCCCAATGTTTATTGGACTTAAATGTGGGAAGTAAACAGTAAGAACTAATTTAAAGTGTTTTATCTGTAGTAGTCAGAATTATGAAGTTTTAAGACATTTCATTTTTTTTTTATACAGCACATCCATGCCTGTCAGTCTTTTCTGCCTACTGTGTTTTCTTGCCTGTTCATTATTCAGGAAAGAACTTAAATAATGATGAGACTCTGAAATAATTCTCAGTAGCAAAAAGGTTCTTAAGGGCTCATTTATGGTTTCAGCTACATAGGGGTAAGACTCAAGTACACTGATGAAGCGAAGTTTCAGAGTTCCTGGGGACACATGCTGGCATAAACGGGTGTTGCATATAAGCAAAGCCTTATAAAATAAGGGCCTTGTTGCCCTTGTAAAATCACAACTCAGGGCTGCTACTTTGGCTAAGTGAGACTATGAGAAAGTGACTCAGCTGAATTAGAGGTAGAAAAACAAGTTAAATAACCACTACATGTTCACATCATGGTGTATGGTGGTTGGTTGGATTATATTTGTTATGATTTAAAACTATTTAACTGATAAAGGCCTAACTACTAAAAATGACTGGTTTTTGCAGTAAGGCGCTCTCCTTTGCACCTGCCTGGGCACTCTGTGTCACTTTACTTCATACAAATGAGGTCTTAATTTGGCCCTAAATTAGAAACCACTTGTCAGCTGGGAGCTCAGATATCCAGCAGCATTCAGTACTGTCCCTCTGACACTTGATAGTTTTCCAATTGGAATTTCCTTACAATAATAAGGAAATTATTAATATTTTTAATTAAGCTTTTAATGTAATTTTCTTTTTCCTTTTCTGACTTACAAAGCATTTTACGAGTACTTACAAAGTGTTTTGCAAGTGTTTATATTTGTTTCAGTTTTTAAGGAGCACATGGGTCTGTTAACCTTTCCTAAGCATGTGTTTCTTAAATTGAAACTCCTATTTTTAAAAAGATATGTTGATCCATGTTGATTCATTTCCTCATCCATTTTCCCACCAGAAAGACCTAGAAAGGCATCCCAGGAGCATATACCTTCCATACCTTCTATGTGCTGGCCTGGAAGCTCAGCTTCACCCCGACCACATGAACCCTCGACCAGGGGAATTTCAGGTAGAGTGCAACAACTCGAAACTTTGCAAAGCAAAAGCCTTCCTGCATTTCATGGGATGGGAAAGTACCCAGCACTGATGTCTACACAAGTGACAAGCTGTGGGGTTGGATTTGGCTGCAGGGACTTCTGCTTGGGCATCTTTTGGATGCTGAGTTGAACAAGGATGTTGGAAATTAGAACCCACTCATAACTTTGTTAGTGAGTGTAGTCATCTCAGTGTTTTCCCTGGCAGCACCTTATTTCTGCTGTATTTAAACTATCTTTGCGTTGGTTGCAGAGGAGACCCAGACTGAGGGATTTTTTTCTGTTGCAAAGAGAAAGGGGTGTTAGGTTGTTTTGGCTCTGTTATGTGCTGTAGAAGGGAATACAGGTGACCTCACCCCAGCTATATCCAATAAGGATGAGTGAAATAAAAGAGGGGGTGAGCTGGTAAAGGGAAGATCATCATGGAAGAGGAACCTTGTGGAGCATGAGAGACTCATGAAGCAGGATCCTGGGGAGAGAGAATGACTGCTGTGAGGTCAGTCTGAGTCTGCAGTTAGAGCCTGGTGTTGGAACCTGTAGTCACAGTCTAGCCAGGTAAAAGCCTGCAGTCAGAGTCTGCACATCAATACATGCAGCCATAGTTTAGAAGGAAATAACCAGCAGTCGTAGGCTGCAAGGAAAACCTGCAGGAGAGGCTTGCTGCAGCCAGAGCCAGTGAATAGTTGGAGTTAACATGATTAAGCTGTGAAGAGGAATAAACCAGGGCCTTTTTTATGCTGTGTTTAACAAGAAGTCTGTGCCTCGGCTCATTTTTACCCTCTAATAAGAGAGCTGCTGCAACAATGAGCAGAACATCTCCTGACATCTTGTTCTAATTCTTCTCCCTTCATTTCCTTCACCCCTTGCTTGTTACCTTTTAAAGTTTCCTTTGGGATAATTTAAAACAGTTTATTTTTAAATTTAGCACAGTACTTAAGGACCATTTCTAGCACAAAATGGCCAAAGTAATTGCCCAGAGAAGCTGGTGTCACTTTCAGAGGTTAGAGGGCTATGTTCCTGATGACAAGAGATACAGGTTACACAGACATCAGAGTATTTGCATGGTGCATGAACAGCATGAAAGGAAAAAGTCTGGATAGGAGGGGTTTAGTGAGAATGGAGGCAGTCATCAGAGCTTACTGGAAGAGTTCAGCTTTTAGCTTTCTGTTTCATGTAGTAGTTCCTGTTGGACGCTGCCTTATTCTTCAGGTGCTACTTCTCTTGTGGGATACCAAGCAACAAGGTAACATCAGCAAATAAATGAAATTTTGTCCGATACCATCTATTCTGAGGGACAGGACATTTCTCTGCCTGCACCTCTGGTAAACCTTTCTATATTACATACCCTTCCTAATGACCTGTATAGGATGTTCAGCTCAGCTAATATGATGAAGCTCAGATTATACAAAAATAGCACATACTTGAGAACTCACCTCTTTAGGCTTCCATCGGTGGCAACAAGGGTAGACAGCATCCCTCCTAGGTCTTAGCAGCTGCCTGTAAAAGAAGGAACACCCCTGACAATTTATCTGAGCCCCTGAAGTGCAGCTTTTCCGCTTTGGAAAAGGGGTCTCCTAGAATACCTTGTAAAGACAGGACTGTTCCTGCTTTTGCAAGGCAAATGTTAGATCTGGGTGTTAGACTGGAGTTACAGCTAATCCATGCTCCTTTATAGGAGGCAGGAAGTTCCAAATTGGTGATCAAAGCAGCACATATACTGTGAAACCCTTTTAATTTTTGTTTTTCAAACAGATGGATTTATTGCAAAACGAGCAGCACGTGTTTTAAGAAGACTGGATATTACATTAATAAAAACTCTGCGAGAGTATAACTGTGCTGCTGCAGTTTAGCAAAAAGAAAAAATTCCCTAGACTTGCATGAACTATTGGCTCATTGGCTAACATAAACCTGCAGTCTATTTGCTGGAGAAGCCAGCAGCTACTCTGCTGATCTCAATGAAAGAACAATTGCAACCACAACATCCTGGGATCTTGAAAAACATGGGACAATATCAGCTGCTGTTAAATAGCACAGAAATAAAACAGTAGTGAAACTAATAAATACATACAAACAGATTTAAGGTGTCCTCTTTAGAAACACTATCCTGTGAGTTAAAGATCTGAAAATTTAGCTTTTAACAGCTCTGGCATACAAGGAACCAATACAAGTACTTACCTATCTCCCCTGTGTAAGTGCTTCACTTCTTGTTCCTGGCTACATAAATCAAAGGCTGGGTAAATGCATTACAAGTTAAGTGAAGGAAATAATATGATCTCCTAGCAGACACTGGGAGCAACAACTTTGCACTTATGTGCCAAAATGCCACACAACTATTAGTCTGGAACAAGATATGCCTTATTTTAGAAACAGTCTGTAGCAAATCCATATTTCATCTACTAAATCCTTAACTTCTTAGCCTAAAACTCACAGTTTTTTAACATGTTTCTCCTTGTAACATCTCTTTCAAGACTAGATTGTTCTCTTCTCTCATTTTGTAGGCACAGATGAAAGACAGAGCTATAGACAGGTACAGATGTACAAAGAGGAACAAAGTGTCCAAATCCCAGAGTCCCAGCCTCAAAGCCCTATAATATCCAGTTACACTGGTCAAAAGCCATAGTGCTAAGAGATGGAAAAAATCTGTATTCTAATATCATTTGGCAGTGAAGAAGGGTGGACAGAATCTGTATAGATGCTTCTGATATGGAGAAACTACCTCAGAATAGTGGATATACGTGAAAGTGGGAGACAAATGGATAATACAACATTGACCACGTTGTCCACATTTTGTGCTCACAAATCAGTTTTCTTTTGACAGGACTCATTTTTCACAGCAGTATCTTTGTCTCCAAGCCTTTGCCAAACAGTTATAACTTCGTCAGTGCATTTGGGGATACATTTAACAAAATTGCCTTTTGCAGAAGTGAGATGGTACCAAAGCAATGCAATTCTGAAAAACAAAAACACAGAGGGAAGGAGAGAAGCTATTTTGGAAAATTAGTGAATATGGCTCTCAATTTCCTAATAAAATGCCCCAGTGCATCGTTGCTTGCCTATTATTCTCTTTATGAATTACAGGAAAATAGAATTACCATAATTTTGCAATGTGTGCAACATCTTCTCATTACAAGGAAAAGAAGCCAAAATTGTGCTTTATTATCAAGAAATTATGTCAGTAATAAGACTGCCATAATCTGACCTCTGATCTTGAATTCCTCATGAAGTCAGATGGACAAGGTACAGTTAGTGACATAGCAAGCCTGGTCTCTGAAGTTGTTTCAGAGGCTGTGTCTAAACACATGACCATCTCAGAATTCCTTAATGCTTTCCTCTAAATACTCAAAAACATTTTCATATACATCATCAAATACTTACACCTCTGCTGAGATTATATGACTAAAACTTCAAGGCAGAAAATATCAAATGTAAATGTGCATGTGTCCTTTTGTCCATTACCTTATCATCTTTGATTAAAGGATCATATTAAATTAATAACTAATAATAGCTTGGCTTACCTTCTGCAGCTGTACATATGGCATTTCTGTGCACTTGTTGTGTATGCATTAGGATAATGAGGAACATGATATAATATAGAAACCATATTACTAATCTACAGGTACTCTGCTCATTCATCTGTCCTTCCCCTCATAATGCCAGGCCATTAGCCTTAGCAGGCTTATGCTTGAACAAGGCTAAGTTGACATGGATTGCTACTTGAAATGGGCTTAAGCAAGATAAAACATTTCTAGCTGGGGATGGTAGGCAGAGGAATGGAAAACATCCTGAGGACAGAACAAACAGCCTTTGGCTGATCAGTGTAGCCTGCCTGTGAGAAACACTACTAGGAACAGGGCAAAAATTGTGTGGTGTTTATTAAATGTTTTTAAACACAGCTTGTAGATTAAAAAGTTCCTTCCAACTAGACTTTAATGAAACTTGTCAGTGACCGAACACCTGCTGTCTGTGCTGCTGTCTCATGGAGCTTTGAATCAAGTCCATGATCTCAAAGTCCTCTGTTTAAGACACCTGAAAACCTGGGCTCAGGATAGCTATTGCATATCCCAGAAGAGACAAACTTTTCACAGTGGCCTCTTTGCTTATGGAGGGATCTCACACTCTGGACCATGGCAAACCCAAACCCCATCCGCTCCTAGGCACGCTTCTGTCACTCACCTCTTCTAACAGAGTCACCAAGAAGGTCGTATGTTTAAATCAAGCAAGCAACCATTCCATGCTCACCCCCACAAGATCACAAAATCAGGCACTTTGCACCTCCTCTCTGCAGAGAGTAAGGGTGGGTCACGCTTGCTAGGTGCTACCAGTGTTACAGAAGGCACAAAGCTGCTCCGACACGGCAGCGCTGACAAACTCCCACCACGCAGAGTGACGGATCTGGAGAGTTCGCAGTTAAAAAAAGCTTACACAGGATATAGTGCATTATTATTAGCCTGAGATGTAAATAACCTTACATATGGAAAAGCCAAAGCACAGATCTGTCTAAGGTCTGTCAAACATCTCTTTGAAAGTTTATACACTCAGGCAGGAAAAGTCTGAATTGCCCTAGGCCCTGTCTATTGCCTTGCTATAGACACAGCTTTCAAAGTAGTAACATCAAGCATCCAAGCTCAGGCCAGCAACACTTACGACTAACAACACTGGAATATGACCCTTGTCTTGCTCCCACTCCCACAACTTGGTCTCAGTTTATCATCAGGCTGTGTTTGGTACTCACAACAGAAGGATGAAGTGTAACACTGGGTTTTCTAAGGAGCATTTGCTCATTAGAATCTCAATCCTTTTATACCAAAAACTAAAATTAACAAGCCCCTCTGGAACAAAACAAAATAAAACAACCCCAAATTGACCAGCAACCCAGCTAAATAAGAATGAGATAATCTGAAATTTTTACTAATAGCTCAAGTGTATAATACTCCAACACCTCTCTACCACAGCAGGGGGACTCCATTCACTAGAGCATTTGTCTTTCATGCATGGTCAGGAACAAGCACTGCCCAGTGAGTGTCAATAACAACTGAAGGGCTGATTCTGCTTAGTAGATCAGTCCTAGCACAGGTCTCAGGAGGACAGCATCAAGATCCTGACTCCTGCTGAGGTCTGAAATGAACTGCCAAGGTTCAAATCTTCAGCAGAAACCCAAAAGAGAAGTAAATAGTTTGAGGGGATTGTAGTTCTGCCTATAAGCTCACCTTATTAAACATTTTCACTAGTGACCATAGCACAGTGATATGGTTCACTAGAAATGTTATAAGAACACTTGCTGATGTGACAGTCAGAAGCATCATAAATAAAGATGAGGATCAGAAAAACTAAGGGAAGGAATCAACACACAAAGCATGAGGTCATGCACTTATGAAATAATTGGATTCTTCTGCCAGAGAATAATGGCATTCTTCAGGTCTTCACAGTTGGAAATGGAAGGGAAGATCTGGGGTGAGCCAGCCTCCAGCAGACTTGAGAAAAGAGAGAAGCACTCACAAATACATGAAGTAAGGTATTCCCAAAAGAAGTAAGAAAGCATTAGTGTCCTCTTGCTAAGATGCACACCTCATGCACAATTTGCTCACTCCCACACAATGGAGATTAATTCAAGTGGGCACAGACACAGAATTTGGTAGAACGCCAAGTTTATCTTTGGGAAAGAAACCATTAATAAAATTAACATTGAGGCGACAGAATTGTTCCCTAAGCACAGAATAAGGTTTAAGAACCCTGGAAGGAAACTGCCTATATTAAAAAAAGCTGTTGGCACAACAACAAACAGGTGCACTACACCTAGGGATACACTTACCTCAGAAATCAGAAGATTTCTATCAGAAGAATGAGACTCTGGGTCAGGTTTTCAGTAAGGATAGCAGGACAGAAAAAACCAAAATCAAACCAACTGATCAGTTTTGATATGAAGATAGTCATATCAGAGAGAACCATGTGGAAGAGTGACATCTATAAGAGGAGATTGGGTTTAAGGGTTGTAAAAGTCTCACAGGTTCTGAATTACAGGTCTTTTAAAAATGCTTTAAAATTATGTTCTATGGCAAAATAAAAATTATTAATTCTAGTAATGTAACATCTGCCTAGTGGAGTAGGAGACAAAAATCCACTTTAAAATGTGAAATGATACACCAAAAAAACAAATAGCCCTTGTGAGGTCTTCTTTACTTCCGGTAACTGTAACAACAAATTGCAATCAGTTTCTACCTAATACACTTTTGTGTAAATAGTAACTCTTGCTAAGCAAGTGTCAAAATCTAGAAGCAAAGGAAGGTATAGATTGTAACGCATTCACTAATAAATCCATAGCTAACTAGAAATATTTGCAAAATCAATCAGTGTTACCGTACGACAAGATGTTCTTTTGCATTCATGTGATCATTGAAAAAAAACAGCCTAGGAAATACATTTTCATTTGCAAATTATGATGCCAATTCCAAAACCCCCAGCTTACCGAGATGTTTCTTTACATGCCTGTTGCAATCTAAAAAGCACTTTTAAGGACAGAATAAATGTTACTTTCAGGCAGGCTGTTAATATATTTTCCTTCTCAGCATCTCACAGAGCCCTCTGCCACGTGATGTCCTCGATGGGGCTCGCTCATGCCTTGTTTACCTGCACAGAGAACTGCCTGAGTGCCAGAGCCGTGTTTGCTGGATCGGAACAGACACTGCTCTTTGTGCTCTTGAGATAAGAGGTTGCAACAGTCAAGCTGTTTTTGTGCATCTCAACCACAAAATATGATCTTAATAATTACTGTGAATCAACTCAAACAGCAACTCATATCTTCTTCCCAATAGCCATTAATTTAAAAGGTGCTCTTAATTTAATGCATTTTCATCTTGCTTCACGTGTTTGAGTATATTTATTCCAACAAATTCACAAAGCCCCCTTTCAGCAACAAAGCACAAGCTGTAAATTGTCCCATACCTCAGTTTTCTTTCAAAGCTCAGACAAAGGACTGTTCTTGCCCTTTTCATATTATGTCCACATAAATCAAAGCCCAGTAAAGGACAAGTCAAGTAATCTAAGCAAACAGCCTACACTAACTACACAACTGGATTGTTGCATGTCATGCTTCCCATTAGTCACAGATAGAAACTGGAAACTTCTGACGAGGTTGACAAAGAAGTTGAGAGTATCTTGGATGTACTGCATCTTGGATGTACTCAAGGCTCTTACCTTAGGACTCCATCATGCAGAGGTGAAAGAGCGCTGACTGAATCTCTTTCTTCCCTCTTCTTGTTTTACAGCCGATGTCCTCTCTTGCAGGAACAGCTGTGCAGAGCCCTCTCATTACGATGGTTCATTATGATGGAACTGACTCCATGTCTGTCCAGATGTGTTCTCATGCTTTTCTCAGGCATAGTCAGCCCTGTTTCTATCTATGTGGCAACTCAATTTTATATTCTGAAACAGGACTGACAGGGGAAGACAAGAGACTTCATCTCCCTCTTGTTACACTGAATATCGTTGGCTGATACAAATTGGCAACGACTCCATTAAAGTTGGGGCAGCTACATCAGCTTTATCATGTTTGATGGTCTGCCCTTCATCTGTGTAACTCAGCTGATGGCCACACAGGGACTTTTTTCCCTGCTGCACTGCTGAGAAAATGACCTTGTTGCTGATGAGAAAGTTGTGAGTCTTATGACACAGTCAGAGATTTAGAAGTAAGGACAGACGTAGTAAAGGACAAGATACCCAGCCCACTGGGTTTGTAATAACCTGGTGTCAGTAATGAAGGTGGAAATTATGTTTCACAAGCCCCTTGCCAGTGGTGCTGTCATGGTAGAGCCCATCTGCAGCTGTGCTATCCTCCATACACTACAGAAAACCCAGTTATCACAAAAGAAGGTAAACAATTAAATGCTTTGCAGTCTTGAAGAAGTGATTAAAAGCATGTAAGACAGAGATGTTTTATATTTTGAAATAAGCAGCTTTCTAATATTTACACTGACAAATTGATATATATTTATATCATCACTGAATATAAGAAGGTAGAAGCAACTATCACTAAGAACACAGAACTGACCTGCACAATCCATGTGTAAGACAACTGGATGAGAATGAAGTCGGTGGCAGTGAGACAATAGCATTACTGCCCTGTTAAGAGAACACCAGCCAAACACACTGAACCACAAACTGTGGGACCTGGACGCAGCAACTGCTATCCACAGTAAGAAAAATGTCATGCTATTCAACACTTACAGTCACATTCAGGTGAAGACACAGATGTTGCTACTGAGCCATTTTCATGCGGACCTGCAAAACTCCTGATACTCTCTGAACGTTGCCAAACGCTCCCTGGCATCTGCTATGAGGCAATTCAGCCTGCTCTGAATAAATAAACTGAAGCTGTTTAAAAAAACAAGAGCTGCTCAATATCTCTATAATTTGTTCAACTGCAAATTTTGCAGTGTTTCTACGACAGTAGCAAAAAAATCCATGGAAGTAAACCCAAAGGAATGAGGTTGATGAGCTAAAGCAGTACCTCAAACAGTTAACAAACAGGTAACAAAAGTTACCTGTCATTTATAATGGAGCACAGGAGAGGAATGATAGGACACAAAGGGTAAAACTGAAACCACAAAGTGATGTTCTGGAGGAACAAAAATGAAGGCAGGAAAACAAAAAGAAAATTACTGGAAAGCATTTGCATTTAAACCTAGAATGTTCGAGAGCAGAATCATCTGTTGTAAATTTTAATTAAAGTTGTTCCTTATATACAAAGGTTTCTCTACACAGAAAAATAAAAGGGAGGTAAACTAGAACTTTCCCTCCAACTCACAGGGTAAGGCTAGTACAGCTCTCTGATTCACCCATCAGTTTATCCTAACCTACTCTTGCAGGTATTTAAATGAAGCTAGAAAGCCACACTAATTTTGGAATTAAAAGAATCACACTGGGACTCAATCTGGTATGCCAATTTACTATTCCAGTTAAATGGTCACCCTTTTTAAGAAGAAATATCACGCCCTACACAAAAGTAATTGCCCTGTGACCCATTAATGACAGCAATAATATTGTCTGTTGTTGCTAATGGCAAATACAGTACTGGTCTGACAGACAGGCTTGTTTTCTGCACCACAGCAATAGCCAGCCTTATAATACAATAACATTAGAATTAAAGCTAACGTTTTTAATATCTTCTTGGTGCCATATAGTATTTGGTAACTGCATTAGGAAAGGATGCACATCTCAGTTAATGCAGATTGGGACCATTGATTAATTATTATTACCTCAGGACTAACAAAGTGCTTGGCACTACAGAAAGCAAAAATTAAGACAGCTTCTGCAGTGAGAAATGCAGACTGAAAGAGATAAAAATGCTGGGGAGAGAGGGCAAGCGATAAGAAGGACCAAACATTTTGTAAGGGCACAGCTTCTAGGCCAGCCCCTATCTTGGTGCTTGCTTTTCCATCTTCATGGAGCTATTTTCTGCAAACTTTAAAACTAAACAAACTTTCTGTTACAGTTGTATCCAAACATGGTATTTAAGCTAGACTAAGATGTACCACTAACTCTGGAAGCAAAGCAAATAACACAGTAACTAATTGTACTTTGCAATTACACTACTCAAAATACTGAGTAGTAATAAGCAAACAACAAAATAAGTATTGTACTATTCAACAGAGAGAGAAATGTAGGCAAGAGCAGTGATAGGCAAGGGTCAAGGAAGAAGTTGTGAGGGGAACTCAGCAGTCTTTCTGAACCTAATTCCATTTTTTATAAGAGCCTATGGTTCACTGCAAAGATAACAAAGGCCAAGTTTTGCTTTTAAAAAGCAGAGAGACTTCAAGAAAGTGTCAAATGAAGCTGTCAAACCTCAAATCCACTACTGGCTCAGTAAGAAAGGTAATAAGAAATAGGAGGAGAGAAAAAAGATCCAATAAAATTGTCTTCAGGAACAGGCATTCTGAATAATGTAATGCCTGGTACCTGGGAGAGCATACAATCATTTATTTTCCGAACATGGCCAAATTAATCTATTTTAAAATGGAAAAGATATCTGAGACAAATATATACTATAATATGTGGCCTGATATTTTCCAGTAATTTCAGTAGTTAAATGTCAGTAGAGGTCTCAGAGCTAGAATCAAGGAAAGGGAAAATTGACACCAAATGTGTCAAATTGTAGGGAGACAAAAGGAGATGCTGCTGAAGGCAGTCTTCCCCCTGATATGTTACAGCTGTGTTAATTATCCCAGAGTGGAAAAAGCCTTGCCCTCACGGCCATGGGTGTGATAAAGAGTGAGTTAAGCTGGTAAGGAGTCAGTTGGAGTCTGTTTGCGGTGCTGAGAAGAACCAGGGACAGGAGGTTGTGCAAGGGACAGGAAAGGTAAGGTAAGGTAATGTACGTAGGACAGGCAGGGTTAGGTGGCAGTGCTAAGGACAGGAAGGAGTGAGCCAGAACTGAAGAAGAAAGAGAGACAGAGCCAGAGCTGTGTGGAGCTGCTCTTGGGAGTTACAGAGAAAAGGTACAGGAGACTTTTGAATAATAAGGTGCTGATGCTTGAAGCCTTCTGATGATTTTAATGCAGCACCTTAAGTGCAGTGTCCATATCGATTACCACATATTGACTAGGACATCAAATTGCCCTACTGCTGGCACAGACACAGACAGGCAACTAGGGCCATTGAGAACTTGGGGAAGGAAAATGCCTCCAAATGGAAGGGCAGCTAGAACAGAGAGATTTATTCTTTTTCTTTTGGGGATTTCACAACTTCCAATTGTGGTAGATCAACCCTGGCCAGTAGGTAAGCACCCATCTGGCTAAGCACTCGTGCCCTTGTTCCTTTATCATCATGATGGGGCAGAGAACAGGAAGAAAAAAGCAAGAAAAACCTGTGAGTTGAAAGACAGTTTAATAAATAAAGAGGGAAAAAAATCAAACAAAAATGGAACCAAGCGATGCAAAGGCAGAAAGGCAGTAACTCATCACCTCCCATAACTCTCAGCAACCATAAACTTGGATGATGCCTCTCTCCCCCTTTCTTCCTCTACCACCACTTTCGTTACTGTGTTTGATGCCTCATGGGACAGGATATCCCCTTGGCTGATTCAGATCAGCTGTCCCTGCTGTGTCCCCCTCATGAACTTCTTTCCCCTCTTTACTGGGGAAAGTGGGTGCAGTGTGGGAAACAAGAGAGTTCAGATATAGTCAAAATATTGATGTTGGAGCCACAAACCACAGCACCATAGGAGCTGTTATGAAGAAGGTTGTTCCATACACTCAAAATAAGAACAGGGGTCATTTAAAGAGGCTGAAAAAGATTTTAAAGCTGGAGTATTTTGGTGTGGAATGAATGATTTCCTTCTGAAAATTGCTCAGTCATACTCTGGGAAGCTGAAATTGTCACAGAAATTAGGCAGAACAAATGGTAAACTAATTTAGAAAAAATATTTTATTCATAAAATGACTCAACATTGGTGCATAGACAAAATATGTTGGAGCTAGATAATTTACTCTCCCTGAATACAAAAGTCAGAATAATTTTGTTCTTCCTTCAATACTGAAAACTAAAATAATAACAGAAAAATTATATCCAGAGTGGGTGTTGTGAGGCCTCAGCTCCCTGTCTTTGGATGTGTAAAACCAAGGTGTCCAACACTTTGCAGAATCACTTCCTTTGTTAGGATCATTTAATGAGTAAAGGGCATGTTCACTTTCCTTGAAATAATAATAATAATTATTCCAAATCACCATAAAACCTTGATTCTCCAAAACATCACCTATTTTTTAAAAACCTACATATGGTGTAGGAATGCAGAAACTGTCTTCCTTCACTATCAAGCAGAGAGGTAAACATTAAAGTAGAAACAATATACACAATAAACACATAAGTGTTACAAAACTCGGATTTTTTCTTTTAAAGTTGGACCTCTAACTTCACCAGAACAAAGAAGATAAAGAACTCGCATTAGTGCCCACAACATTTTAAATTATTTGCTACCAGTTGTGACCTTGCCTAAGGTCATTGCTATTAAACACTGGTGAAGGTAGTACAAGATACACAGGGAATTTCCTTTTGGCAGTGAAGACATCCCAGCTGGATGTCATAGGAGTGACAGGTAAGTCACACTTGGAATGACATCTAAGAATGCACCGGATACAAAAGTCAACTCTGTCTTTGGTTTTGAAACACATTCAGATATGAAGAATATACCCACCCACCCTACCCCATTTTCTTTTGTATTGCCAGGGAATTTTCTTCCAGAAGTCCCACCATTAGAAGTTATCTGTACACATTTCTGCTGAAAATAAATCTTACAGTAGTTTTCAACACCGATATCTTTGTTCTTCACATCTTCAAAAAGGCAACCTATAAAAGGAAGCAAAAAAAATACCATGATTAGTTTCAACATTGCAGGTAAAACAAAGACACTTCTTTGTATCAACAGAAATTATATATTATAATAATCTTTTTACTTCATAGCACACTAATGCAATGAGAAAACAGAGGCTACATTTGTTATTTTTCCACCTCTTCTCTACCCAACCTGTCTCCTAAAAATTTCCATACTTTCTTTTCTTGCTGAAGCACTGCCTGTGTTGCAGGACTAAAACTTTTTTTTCCCCACGATAAAAAAGAATGTTTATCTCATCTAACTTAAAAGGCTATTTGATAGTATTTCAAAACTAGCTTAGATTAAATCTTTGATACATTCCCTGTTTTGTCTGAATATTAGTTTTTTTGAACAGCGCTGTCACTGTAAGTCAAATCCTGATTCCAAAGTCATGATAAAAAGTCCAAAGTCATAAAGAAAAATGCCTTATATTATGAAATAACCAGGAATCAAAATCTTACCCGAGGGGAGAAGACAAATACTTGTATATGATCAGAAGATAGCAAATGATGTACCTCTTCTCTTTAGTGCACTAAGTGAACTGTCTAACAGCTATTTAGAGGGAAGGTGATCTATCAAATACAAGAGACCTGAAGGATTTCTGCTGTCTCAAAATCATTTGTTCTTGGTCACATGCATGCAGCAGTTTCTCCTGTATGGTTTTGCTTAGCCTTCTTCAGGATCTACAGGATACTAATGCGGAAAGTTAAGTTAGCTGACTGGAAATGACACATCCAGATTTTTATCTGCCAAGGAGATTGCTTCACATATTTTTTGCTGATCACAAAGACAGAAAAACAGATGTACTGATGCCTTCGCAAAAACACAAGAAAGAAAAATGACTACCAGGTTACACAACTGTCTTCTGTTTCGCCTGTGCAATGAAAAACATGCAAGAAAAGAACTTCTGAGACAGACACTTCCCCCTTATTGCAGAAGCAAGAGCTTTCAACAGTCACCTAAGTGAAGATTAAAATTACCATCAACTTTGGGTTTTCAGAGCTGACCCTCAATCACCACTCTGCTCGATGCTGTGACTAAAGAACTCATGAAGCATGATCAACCAGAAGGAATTGAATGCAAGCATAAAATACCACTGGGTATTCAGAACAGAGGATAAAACAGAGTTAAAACACTCCTTTTGGATCCTGTGCTGAAAGCATGTTTAAGAGTTATATGTCTGCTATAAAGGATGCAAAAAAAGAGCAATTTTTAACATATATAAGATGGTTCTCAGAGAATCAGTCACACAAAGAATTCATGTCTAAACAAATCTACAAGGCATAAATGGGACATGACAACAATTCTTGCTTAACAACAGAAAAAAAGTCATGCAAACTCACTTCCTGAACACTCTTTTGCTACTCCAAGACAAACAGCAATAAGCCAGTAGAAAACTCCAGTTACTGCACAGAAGAGTTTGTACAGACAACAAAACTGAGATCCCTGAATGCTCCCACATTTCCATATCATACTTTTCTTCTTCTGAACTGGAACTAAAATCCAGAAACAAAAATTTTCATGTCTCACATTAAACATAAGGAAGAAATCTTTTATTTTAAGGATGGTGAGGCACTGGCACAGGTTGCCCAGAGAAGCTGTGGATGCCCCATCACTGGAAGTGTTCAAGGCCAGGCTGGATGGAGCTCTGAGCAACCTGGGTTAGTGGGAGGTGTCCCTGCCTGTGGTGGGAGGTCAGAACAAGATGATCTCTAAGGTCTCCTCCAACCCAAACCATTCTATGAGTCTACGATTTAATGAACAGCCATTTTCAGAAATGTCTATAGGCAAACCCTGCCAGCAAGCAGCTGGAAGGTGGAAGTTGGCCAGGGTGGAAGTTGGCCTGCTTTCCCATGAAAATCTCATCACACTGACACATTCCCATAGAGTGGGGTTTTTTTAGCTCCATCAGCATTTTCCAGCAGTAAGCTGCTACATCAAAATATCTGTCAGCTCAACCAAGGGGTGTTGTAAAAGCCAGAGACTACTCATCATGTAGGGAAATTTATCCACTATGCCAAAGATTCCCACCCTCAAAGACAAAAATTGAAAGCAAAATCAGTATTCTTGTCACCTTTCCCATGATTTAGTTGCTCAGATGAATAGAGACATATACATAATTATGAGCAAACATAAAATCTTACCTCTGTGGAAGAGTCATAAGTTAAACAGGCTAGGGATGAAACCCTGGCACCAGTCAAATCAAAGACAAAACTCACACTGACTTTAACAATATGAGAGATTTGTCCTTGCACTGCAAGGAAAAAAACAGAAAAATCAAGAAGCACAATAACCATCTCAATTAATAAGACTCAGAATTTTAAGCAGATTTTTCTACCTGAGATTGCAGACTCCTTTGCTACACAGTTTTGAAGTGCCAGAAGAATGGATATATTTGTTTAATTTGACTACTTGCTATATTTTATAATGCATGAAATCCACTTTTCTTCTCCTTTGAGAGAGTTATTTGCAACATAATGCTTCCCTAGACTGCTAGGCTCTCCTACTGCCCAACAAACTGAAAAGCAACAAAAGTAATAATTTATTATTGTCTGTTTATATTTACTACCAATGTGAATGAAAAGAGCACATTAGATCATCCCTACAGCTGACATAACAGCAAAAAAAAGCAAATTAGGCTGTTTAAAAAACACCTGCAACCCATGAAAATACTTCAGAATAAAATCAACTGAAACTAAACCACTTATGAAGTTTTACCTTATCCATCCAAAGTTCAGTATGAAGCATGTAAAATATTCCTTTATTATACTGTTAGTGTAGATGCAGTTGGATATCTAAACAGCAGTAAACTATTTGTTCTACATAATAAATTAATTACTACAGGTTGGGAAAATGGGACTATGTGGTTCTTCCCCAGTTTTCCATCTATTAGGATACTTTCTCTCTAAGACAGACAACAGTCCTAGGTTACAATGTCAGATGTGCCGAAAGTATGTACTCTATAACCATCTTCATGAGCTGTTGAAACCAGGTGGGACAGTGTTTCCCTTGCCTCTCCCTCCGGGCTCTCTCCTGTTAATGGGCCATCAATGCCCTGCCCATGACTCACAGGTAACTCCCTCTGGGAGCTCTCTCTGTTTAATGGACCATCAAGGACCCATTACATGACTCATAGAATGGTATCAGCCCATTGTGAGATGCTCTCCCCAGGGGGAGGAGCCAAGCATTCCCACCTGGATATAATCTGAGACTTGGGACAGCACAGCAGCCTTTACCCACTGGATTCCCAGAGGACAAGAGCTACCAGAACTTCCTATGGGATCACTGCTTCAACAAGACCACTTCATCTGGACTGCTACCACCACCCTAACCAACAGGGTGTCAGGTTCTATTATTGCATTTATTTTAATTTATTTTACCTTTTTTCTCTTTTCTCCTATTAAATTGTATTTCCGACTTGGAGTCTCACTGGTTTTGCTTCCAAACCAGCACAACAACTACTAGCTTCTTCCAGCTTCAGTAGCAATGTTTTCAGCAAAGCCTGTACATCCAGTATTTCACTGCCATGAGGGCATTTTGAAAGCAAAATAATGTGCCAAACAGTTATCTCATCTACAAAGGTTTATTACTAAATTCAGAATAAAACTCCATTCTCTAATCAGTTTTTTTATTGACCTTACCTCAACACATCTTCTTAAAGCGCTCAGGATAGCCAGTATTAATCCACCCTTAAGAACAATTTATGGGTTCTACCATCTACACTTCTATGACAGGAGACATTGTTTTTTCCTCTCCTCTCAATTATTTCTGAAGATTTAATCTTACTCTGTCACAGAGTATCAAGTGCATCTCAGCCCTCTATCCCATTAGTTTCTACAGGGCCAGAAGCTGCCAAGACCTCTGGATAATGAACAAACATAAACTTCACGTTTTCAAGCATTTTAAAAGATATCAATACAGAGGGAACATCAGAGCAGACATATGAACAATAGATATATTTCACAAAATCACTCTTTCAGTAAACAATAAAGCAGCATTAACTTCGTTAAAATCTCTTGGAGTCAGGACCAGTTAAGAAATCCAGGTAGTGGTGCCCAATTTTAGAAGATGTGCTCTCTTGGCTTTCTCGGGAAAATCATAGAATGGTTTGGGGTGGAAGAGACCATAAAGATTATCTAGTTCAAATCCCACTTGCCATGAGCAACCTGGTCAAGTGAAATATGTCCAAACACTGAGGAGTATGAAGTGAAAGAAAAACAGTTGTAACTTCAGGAAATATTTTTTAAACTGTGGAGACCTAACTAACTTAGAGATAAAAGAAGGTAGTTCCAGATGGCAGAAGCTGGTGAAAAAGAAATCTCTTG
The DNA here is from genome assembly GCA_027886175.1 of Phylloscopus collybita. Lineage (NCBI taxonomy): Eukaryota > Metazoa > Chordata > Aves > Passeriformes > Phylloscopidae > Phylloscopus > Phylloscopus collybita. The sequence continues at coordinate 23,586,451 of JAJNNQ010000026.1, read as the reverse complement.
CTAACAGTAGGTGAACTGGCAGAGTGGATGACTGCTGTAAGAGAAGCAGGAGCGTGATAGAAGCAGCTAAACAACATATTTTAAAGAAATGCAATCTGCAAATCAGCTAAGCAAGGAAAAAGCAGTTCAATCTTTGAATCAGCTGCAAGAACCTGAACAGGAGCCAGATCCTTACTTCCACAAAACAGGAAATAATATATCAAAAGTTGCATTCCGATATTGTAAGACAAGCTTTTTGTTCTTATGTTCTTCTCTTTTAAGGAGTCCAAGTGAGTGGTGCATAAAAAAATCCCTATGTATGTCTCTCAAAGCTGACAATGAAGGATTTTTAATACCTATGTCTCTCCTAAGAGCTAAACAAAAGTATGTTACAGAAGATACAGAATTTCTCTTCAATTTTAGAGAGGGAATTGTACTTCTATTTACTTCTGCATAAAGGAAAATAGTGGGTTGAAAATAGTTATGAATGCCTCAGTTTCAGCAGAAGAAATTAAATCTCTGGATGCTTCCTGAAATATGACCGCTGTGGTTTTTTCCCACTGCACAACAAAGTATAAAACACCACCCAGCTCAAACCTGAAGCTTTAACATATAAGACATTTTACTGTTGTCTTCTTTGAACATTAGACCGATTTTTAAACACTACCACACACAGTTTATAATGCTACATTGTGTTTTAGAAGAACACAACTTACATGGCTATCTTAAATCATATCTACTGCAACAGACAGTCTGTACATAGACAGATACGCAAGCTTTAATCCTGCACGTGTGCTAGTGCGAAATCAGGCGTGATGAAACGACTGCAGAGGAAACGTTGATTACACACCAGCAAGGCTACAGCCCACAATCAACATCAAATGCTGTATTTATTTCCGCTCAAGGCTGACAGGTAATCAAGCAATGCCATGCCATCCATGTGCACAGGAAGAGAATAACCTTCCCAAAAAGACAAGGACAGCTGTGGGCAGACCTCTGCTCCTAGATCCAGCTGTGTTGGATGATACTAATCTCCAGGCTCACGGTGTCTCTCTGTTACACATTCCCCTCTCCCCACAAAAGACCACTTCAGAACTTTTCCTAGCGTCTGGTTAAATCAAACTGATACACCAAACTCTGCCCTCTCCCTCTGGTCTACACTAAATGAATGGGTTTATCCTAGAAACAAGAAAGGGAGGGCTTGCACAAACAATTCTGCTGGCAGATCACAGGGGAGAGACAAATCTCTGGTGGAAATGAGAGTGAAAAGCTGAGAATAGTGGTTTTTTTTCCACATGTACAGCTGGATTTGAAAGATAACATATATTCAAAGCCTCAGACCAGCCTAATTCACATCCAGATTTGTATTGCTACAAACGTTATGGCTAGTGCTAAGCATTATGGCTTAAGCCTCAATAACTACAGCTAGTACAACTGCTTGTGTGGTTGCAATTATATTGCAGTCAAGATGCCCTGTACGTAGAATACACTTCTACATAGAATACACTTTGGAAAAAGAATCAGAGAAGATGATATAAACATGTTTGTGTGAATATAACTGGACCTACATATCCTTTATCCCCATATTTAATAATGCACTAATACCACTACAGGGACAATGTGCATAAACAGACAGAGAAAGTCATAACCCTGCCTGACACATTTCTCTGTAAAATAAAGATAGATCAGTGAGTGGGAGGATTAAAGCACCTGCACCATGTCTAGGTCCCAGCTCTATAAATATTTGATTTCTGATAAACTGCAAGAAGTTTGGTGTTGCCATAGGTGCTGAAAAGGGACAGAGCAATCAAAGGAATAAGGCCTTTCCCAGAGAGGCAACAGTGCTCCTTCTATTCCTGACTACCATCAGAAGCAGTGACAACTTATAACTGTTACCATTACCCTGTGGATCAGCAACTACTGGCAATGGCTGATTACAAATAGCCACATCAAATCTTAAGAGTTCACCTGCCTACCCACACCATACAGTTTATATATTTGTTCTCACCTAACAATCTGGGATGAAGTCTGCTGATGCACAAATGCCCTGTTCCAGAAATACATTTTGGCACCAGTGTGAATGAATGGACACAAAGCAGATGGCATTAGATGAGCAGAGACGTGAGAGAACATTAACTGCTATATTTACACTTGCTCCCACTGAATCCAAAGACCCATAAAAAAGCAGCTGTCTATTTCAGACTTGAATGTTACCAAGCTGTTGCATATTACCCCTAGATCTCTGAAGCGGCTTTTGGGCAGAGCAAAGGCATTTTCAGAGAAAATTGGAGAGTAAAGCAGCATGTTCACTACTAGAAAAATGAGAGGAGACAGAGACAGAATCATTACGGTTGGAAAAGATCTCCAAGATGATAGAATCCATCAAGCACTGAGATGAGCCTACCTTGACAGTACAGTATTTACTCGCCCCATAGGGGTACCTGGTAGCCCGCAAACTCACTGGCTACACTCCAGCAGCAAAGGGTGGACAAAGGGCTCTATTACACTGATGGTTAGGTCTTTTTCTTCTGTACTCCAGGCTTTCGTGATGATAGTTGAAACTTGGGCCACTCAGTGCCTGTTTCTCCTACGGCATGGAGGTCATGTAAGTAGACTTGGCTGCTCTGATATCCCCTCCACAGCCCATCAATGGCAGCCACTTAACACAGCATGTCAACAATAACTGTTTCATGTTCTCTCACACAGGGTAAGTTTTCCAACATACTTTAAAATGCCATGCAGTGAAGAAGTCTGATTTTGAGCATGCACCAGAACATGAAAAAGTGTTTTATCTGATTACCCTTCCTTTGCATTTTTGGTCTAAGAAAACCAAGGAAATATTAGCCTGTGCTCATAGCACCATAACTTCATACCACTAGGTTGGTATGTCTTAAATATTTTACTATAGAAACAAAAATTTTTGTACAAAAATGTCTCTAGAGGAGTATGAGTCCCTTGAAAAGGTCGCTAAAACAATACTACAATACTACAGATTGACAGAAGAGATACAGTTGTACAAGCCAAGTTTAAATAACGAAAGTAATGTATAGAGTCAATCTAAAAGTGTTCATGACTATCACTATTATGCTCAAGTTCCAAAGGAGACAGAAACTAAAACACATCCAGAATACCGTCTCAGCTAAACACAGCAGCACTGTGCTGCACAGGACTATGTCATGAAGGCAATAATGAAGCCAACAGAAGCAGACTGTGGAACCATTCTATCCTGACAAACTAAAACCCTGCAAATTGGGTTGAAGAACAAAGGTATGCGGAATGGCGGCTTTGCAGTCTGACCCACTAACCCTATAGGGCTCAGATTTGGGTATGGAGGAGGGGACATTCTGTGAAGGACTCTTACCTCACGCAGTCCACAGGATGTCAAGGTCATTCTTTAGCAGATATAACTGCAGGGAATTTCATATCTCAGTGAGGATCTGCTTCAAACAGCTTTAAGGTCTTATGGAAAACATAATTTTGGTCAGTGCTATGCTATCGAAGAAGTAGAGGAAAAGAGGTGGCAATGAAAGCTGGGGAGAATCTGGCTGAATTCAGAAGACCTATCATCTGAAGAGTGCAATTCCCCAGAACTTCGAAGAGAAAGCTGGGGAAAGGTAAGTCCTCTGCTGTACAATGTGAAAGGCACTGTACATCTGTGGGCTTTCAAGTCTTCAGTGCAAGAAGAAACTGATTAGATCACCACTCTGACAAATCACTTCTGTACAAGCTGGAGAAAATGTTAAATACAACCAAAACAACCCAGCAGAAAGAGAATTAGATGACTTTCATTCAATTTCTAGTGGAATTACTTTCAACCAAAGCAGGGGCTTCCTTCTTTAAATATGACTTCTCAACCTGATAATGTACCTCCAAGATTTAAGAAATAAACACATCTAGAAATCAGCATGCATTCTTTCAAACTAATCCTTCCTAAAGTATTAATTTCTTAATGAAGCTAGATTTGAAATGTGACAGAGATAAATGAGAAAAAGCAAGAGATTCCTCCAAAGTACCAGGCTGTGCATGTGCACTGCAAGCTATCACTTTGCTATTGCTAACAGTTGCATGCTGAAACTTGCCAAAGTTTTACAGAGAAAACCAATGGCAATTTCAAAAACAGTAGAAAGCAAATCTCTGCACGTTTTTAGTTGATATGAAGACAAGCAATTCTTTAGAATTTTAGATCAAGTAGTTCTTTGTGTGAAAAAAGTAGTTTTTTTGGAGGTTGTTTTCTTTCAGGATGAGATGGCCATTAATCTTTTTGTTTCTTTACATCTAGAAGCCCCAAAACTTCATGGCTTTACTTTGTTTTCTGCCAAGCCTTCCTCATTAGCCTGTACTATTTTTATTTCCATCGCAGATGTTACTTCTTGTGGTACCCATCATTAAGACGGGCACAGAAATAGCAGCATTATTTACCTTTGCTAGTCTTACATATACTTTCTTGAATGTAAACCGTAACAGGTCGTGTAACTGGGTACTAATGTTGCATTGTAATCACTGATACAAAGTGAACTGAGCAAAAAACCCCATCGAATTTAGGATTTTCTTAGTCAACACCAGATGAAGTTTGGTTTTTCCTGTAGTAATCACCACACTCCAAACTTAAAACTAATCATGCAGTCAGAGCAGCACATACGTTTCTGCATCAGGTGGTTTTAAACTGCTGCAGAAAACCATTTGTTTAAGCACGCATATGCATGGGCAGTTGTGAAACACAGGTTAACCTAAAACAAGGCACTGCAAGCTGCTATGTCAATTAACTGCGTACTAGCTGTATCCTAAAGCTAGAGAAGTGAAGAAATGAATGCCTGGCAGCCCAAATTGAAACATATGATGCAGTTTCTAAAAGCTTCTCAGCCCTGCTGGAAGGTGTGTAATGAGGCTGAATTGGAGGAGGGCGGGTCTGCCACCCTTTCCAAGCCCTGCACTCCAGTGGGCCATTCCACACTCACAGTCTGTTGTCACGGCAGGACTTGCTCCTGCACGATTCCCTGAAAGCCATGTCACTCTAAGCCTTTGCTCTTTTTTTGCAGTTTTCATGCCACTGGATTTCACCGCACTCTTGGGAATCTGTTTCAACTGATCAGAATCAATAACATACTGCTGTATCTTCCCCAGAAAGGGCAAGAATTGACACACCTGTGCTGCTGCAGCATCCAGCAGCTGCACTTTTAATAGTATTTTAGCATTGAAGCTGAAGATGAAAAAAAAGCCCTGAACAAGGCACTATGAATAGTGTGCCATCTTATAAAACAAAGGTCTAAACAGAGAAATATATGGATTTATTTTGTTGACCATGAAGCAAGTGAATTGTACTTAATTTCAGTGAGAATAAATGGTGCCAGCTAAGTGGCCACATAACCTCTCTTTAACAGTGAATCTCCTCTCTCAAAATTAAGCTGATAAAGTGTGGTGCATGTCAAGTGTGTTTCACAGCACACTATGCACGTATGTCATTGATTAGATGCTGGCTTACTCAGATGTGTGACATTCTGGTCATTTGCATGGCTGTTGCTCTCAGTTAGATGCTCTCAGGTGGTATTCTTGGCAACAAAATTTATGAAGCATCCTACCTCACCAAAATACCCTCTCACTCTATTTCAATCCTATTATGTCTTAAAGAGAGTTAAGTGCTTACATATGTGAAAGAGAAGAACTGGTTTTAGGTCTTTACTACACAGTAACACAGCTGGATTCTAAGCTGGCAAATGTGTAGTTTCCTCTTCTTTTCACCATGAAGTACTGAAGCACACTCTAAACATAAAGGTGACTTTCAAGTGCTACATCATCCAAAACAAAAAAAGGAATAATATATTCTTCTATTATCAGCTTCGTTTTCTAGCTCAAATGATCCCTTCACCATAAACTAACATTTTGTCTGTTATTTCCTATTTTTGAATCATTCCCCACAGTAACTCAAATCATCTTTCTTCTATTTTTAACCACTACCCCTAACATTTTTTTCTGACTCTAATCAATCCCTTTCCCTGAAACCCACACAATACACCTTTCATCAGGATTTACCTCCAGCCTGTACTGTGTCAGATGTACTGCAGTAGGAGATAAAGTCTTGCTCACAGTTTCTCCAGGAAAAGCAAGATTACTACAAAAATAGTTATTTGTTTCCCAGCTGCAGCAGCAGGTAAAATCTAGAAGCCAGAATCCCCTTCAGGGCCTGGCTGGAGATGCCTTTCCTTGCTTATGTTTCTTGTCTTTTTTCTCCCCTCAACTCCCTTGCCCTTTATAGGAGTAAAACAGCAGGCTAAGATGATTTCAGGTTTACAAGAAACATGGCGGAAAGCTAAAAAGAAAGAGAAACTGAACAGGAAACCTAAGAAGAAATGAGGAGAAAGCAGTATATCTTGCTACAAACTGAAGTGTAGGCAAGCATTTGCAGTAAATAAAAGAGATCTAATTGGGATGCATTAACAAGGCTATCACACAAGCATCAACCAAAGAAATTATCTGGGTTTCCCTCACAGTCTCCTTAACTCCCAGTGGAATAGCAATATAGTTATCTCCAAGATTCACCACTGGAAAGACACCAGAGACATTAGATATTAGTGTTGTAAGTCAGTGCATCTTTGAATTTTAATTTAATGAAAATCAGTCTTTCTCTCTTTGTCCAAATTTAGGCCCCTGTTCAGAGTCTGTTTGAGGCCAATAATAAGACAACCTTCTCATCTCTTACACTGAAATGCCTTAGAAAATCCAATAGACAGGTAAAACTGACATGGGAAATTATAGAGCAGCACCAGAGGTCACAAGCTCTGCCTTCAAATGGATTGTCAGGAAAAGGTTTATTAAAAACTACTCCCTAAGATGCTTTACAAACGAAGAGGCCACTAGGAAACAAGCCTACCGCTTTGGTTAATGCTCCACTTGCTGATGGCCTGGAGGGTATAACTGCAGTTTAATTTTGCTTTTGTCTCTAAACTGTTACAGTTTTTATCTAAAAGGAAAATCTACCCAGCCCTGAAAGCCAAGAAATGGTCTACCCTCTTCATATCCTGCAATGTTTATAGTTAGTTATGCCGTAGAAACCAGTACACAGATGTAGACTGGGTATCTAAGAGTCTCCCTTAGCAAATGCTACAGGAGCAGAGCACACTGTGATGTCATGCTGAAACCTCTGGGATATCTTGTCACATACTCAATGTTGACACAGTGTCTGATGTGGCCATCTCCTGTGTGCATACCCATTTTTCAACATACCAAACCCAAATGCTATCTGACATATGATTTGAAATACCAGTAAGATTAGGAGGGGGCAGAAGGAGCATGACATAGAATGGATGCATTAGAGAACAGAAATAAATGATATAATTTATTTGGAGGTACTTGGTTATATGCTCACATTTACACACAATCTTTATTTTTACATGCAATCCGAACAGTCAAATCTACCACAACTCTAAAGAAATGAGTAGAAGAGAATAAAGGAGAATGTGGCACTGTTATGTAACACTTTGAAACTAGATAGGTTGAACACATGTCTTCATTAGATTATCTTTTGAAAACTTTATGGGAAAAAAGCAAGTTTGAAAAATTAGCTGCTTAAATTCTTTCTTTGCTTCCTGGCAGTTAAAACTGGAATGAGAATAAATACCTCCCTGCATGAGGTGTGAGGATTAATTTGTTTGTGTATATAAATGGGTATTTAAGTATCAACTACTATTTTATTTTTAACACCTTATTGGGACTACTGCATTCCTACCAGAGTTCAGCTTTTGGCAAGAGATTAAGACTGAGTTAAAACAGGAACAGGTGTTTAGAAGTTGATATGGCTGCAATAAAAGCACAAACCAAGAAGATGAAAGGAAAAAAAAAAAAAAGTTATATAACGCATTCATTTATATCCTGTGAAATAGAGAGACACACAGAAGAAAATATAAAACCACAATAACTAAGGGATATTTAGGAAAATGGCTTTTCCTACTATGATTCATTCCCAGGGGGACAGAGTATGAGCAGGGCTGTCCTTCAGTCCCAGGTCATCCTGTTCCTGTACAATCTCATGATGCCTATTAAATGGCCAAGCATTCAGTAAACACTGTTTAATACTGGTTGGGTAATAAAAAATTTTCAAAACCTCTAAAGGATGTGGGATTTTAAGGCCACTCTCAGTGAGATTTGAGCTCCTAAATTATATTATGTATTTTTACAGTGTGGATTTCTGGTCTCTAAGATCCCTATGGCCATTACTAGGTCAAACTGATATTTATTTCTAGGGATTGAGCACATTTTTTTGCCAGCTTCAACCAGAACAAAAGCTGAAGCCATCCATTTTAAGGCTCAAACTCATGAAAACAGATGTTTTCTTGGTAAAAAGGAGAGTTATTGACCTTGAAGCTTCATAAGAAAATACAGTATTTGCCATTTTTAGAATATTTTTCCTTTAGCAATAAGATAATAGAAAATAAAAGCTTTCAAGTATTTTTTTAAAGTAGACTGTGCTCAAACATCAGTCCTGCAAGTCAAACCTCTTTTCATTAAGATTTACTATTCATTTCATATAAAAGTAAATAAAGTGAAGATTTTTAAAGGCAACGATCTGTGAGACAGTAGGTGTTGAAAGATGTATGAGGTTTATTATTACTTTGTTTATTGCCACATTCTTGTAAGAGTAGAATATGATGGACAAAATAAATAAAATTTAACTATGGAGATACTGGTTGATACATGGAGAAGACTCTCCATGGGCAGCATGACCTCTCAGCTCTGGGAACTCATGCTTGAACCTCAAAAGTCAAATATTTGACGGAGATATATGACATCATAAGAAATTAAAATGATTGTCTAAACTATACTGAAGTCTCTTACGTCCTTCATTATGAAAAAGTGTGCCTGTAGAACAACTGAGAGAAAGAATGTAGTAATGTAATTTCTGCATGCTAGATGTTTATTTCCCTGGTATTATATGTTTCTTGCATTTTAAGAAGGTTTAATGCAATTAACTTTGACTTCAGTACATTTAAATTGCATTCTTTCTAATCAGTACTTCTTGTCAGTAGTCACCCATGAGAGAGAAGTCTATTAAATTAGCAAGAGAGAAAGAAAGATTTTAAAACAAGTGATGACAGAATCTCTTTGAAAACAATACTGAAAAAAAAAAACTGACCTGAGACAAATTCCCTCCTCCTTTTGATTCTAACGATTTCCTCAACAATAACATAGTTATTCGGAAGTTGAACTTTGCCCTGGATCTTTCATTCTGTACACACATTGGAACACCTCTATTGTCCAAGGGAGGCAATTATTCATGTGGTGAAGTGCTTATGGGAGTCAAATCTAGACTCATAAATAGCTTATGGATTCCTGCCTCTCACAGGCACCAGACAATTGTAAATACTTACTCTCTATCAGGACAGATTTGGAAAATTTTGATGAATGCATCAATTAATGGCAACTGAAAGTTAATTGGCCTTCCAAAAGGAAAGGCTATACAAGGAACCAGGGAGATCTTAAGACAGAGCTTGACCCATTGATGATCCATAATGTTATCTTCAATAACAGGACTAAATTTAATGAAATACAGGAATTCCGTGTGGTCCCAGGTATAAACCAGACCAATTATTGCAAGTCTGTGAAATAAAAACTGGTCACAAAAGCTAGGCAGACATCTGATAGCATAGAATCCAGAGCAAAACCCTTTCTGAACCAGTCTCTTCATCAGATTCCTATCCCAGCATGCCTGAAGAGCAGCAACAGTGGGAAATGCAAGACAACACTCTCAAGCAGAGGTCAGACTGACCCCACTCACTGGCATCAGGACAGCAACTTCCACTGCACTGGCTGGACTGATCTTTTGCAATAATGACCTCTTGGGAGATTCTCAGTCCCAAAACCCTGATACTGTTCTTCTCAATTAACCATGACTATTCAAAAACAGGAATAAACCCCAAATACAGGCATTTAATAACTCACAGCTAAATACTCGTTTCAAGAACAGCCTTTTTTCCTCACCAAATGAAATATCAAAGATTATACAAGGACCCCAGCAGCCTTCACTAATGTAATTCACCAGAGAAGTATGCATTTCTTTGGTGGAAGGTTTAACAATAACCAAACAGTCTTGAAAACTTCCTCCCCACTGTGTTGGCACACCTGCCTAGTCACTGGATAATGCCAAAGAGACAGAAGGAAGAGACAAGGTTACATGAACAAGAGGCTGGGGCAGATGGAAAGGCTACCTTAGATTAGATAGGTTGCTGCTGAATAGAAAACTACCACCCTCAATAACACAGCAATGGGAGCTGATGTACAGATCATTAAAATAGTCAAAATAAAGGTATAGGCAATGTCATGTGAATGAACATTGAATAGACATGGTATTAAAATGTCTGCAAATACACTGAAAACAGGATGTTCTATAGGCAGTTTTTCATCATATTCAGCTTTATACAGAGAAGTCACATAAGGAATACAGAAGGCAGCTTTCTGTATCATATCACATTCTGTTACTTCTTGAAGTTATTTTCATGTCTGATTTATCATGGAAAATAAATAGGTAAATCATTCCATTTGTCTTCTCTGACCTCCAGATGATCCTGCCTAAAAGCCCCAGACTTTTGCTCTCTCCAAAGATCTCTTTTACTTCTTCTAAATTGTGAGGAAGAGTTCACATCCCTAAAGATGTGAAATCTAACAAAAAATAAGCAAACAGGAAAATCTCAGGCATTTACACACATTTAAACACAACCACAAAACCAATCTACCAAGAAAACCTTCAGAGAAACGGATTTACAAAGCAGAGTGCAGGTGCATCTATTGAACAGTGCACCCTCTCCTCTTCCACCACTCTTATTTACCCCATTTCATTTCTAGTAAGAACATAAGAGCTCTGAAACTGAGGGATGTGTATCCATTTACTACCACAGCATATGCTTGCACTGTGACAGAATCAAAGGGCTCAACAAGACAGAAATTCCTGTGAGCATTAACTATCTCCCTTCAGAACCATTTTATGGAACTCATAAACAGTTTCCTCCCATATCCACTTTCTGCAGCCTCTCTTTTCTGTCCACCTTTGCCATGCTTTGATTTAAATTTGAAATAATCTCCTTGGATCGTGCACCATGCTTTTAATTTTTCAGCCAAGTGCTATGCACAGCTTTTATCTGTAATAGTAACAGATTGCCCAAGGTCACACACAATGAGTCATGGAAAGAGTAAGGATTTCCTGGCTCTTAATCCAATGCTCAGACAAGGCCTCTCATGTTTCCAATTTTCAGGAGGTGGCAGGTGGGGAGAAGAGAAGACGAAGACAAAAAAAAAAAAAAAAAAAAAAAAAAAATAAATGGGAGGGAGACATCATTTTTAGGTAAGCAAAATAGACAACCAGAAAAAAATCTGCACTAGCTCTTCCTCTTCTCACTTTCAGATAACTGATGTAACAGTAATCACAGAATCTGCTGAAGAGCTTATATCTGGTTTAAAAAAATGCAATGGATAGAATAGAGGAAATATATCAATCAGGAAAAAGACACAAAAAAAGTCTTAAAGCAGAAAGAAAAGAACAAGTTTTCTCAACAAACCTGGAAACAGAAGAGAAAGGAACTTACTTGCTTTCAGGGCAAAGTGATTTGGAAGCTTACTCCCAAACAGGAGTGTAGGTAGCAGCATTAGCATATGCCCAACGCAGAACCGTGAAAAAATCTGGGGGCTGTGAACATGGAAGTAGGTGACATGAACAGTTCTCACCTGAACACACTCCAGAAACACTGTGTGTTACACTGGTCTACTTAACTTAGGAAACTGATCCCCCCAAGACCAACTATAATTAGCAAGCGATGAGGAAGATTCAAGAGACAAATATGGATCGTGCAGAGGTGATGTATCAGCATCCCCAAAATAACTAATATACATCCTAATAATGCCACCTACTCCAAAAGCTATGCAACTATTTACAAGACCCATTATGTCACAAAAGAACAGGAAAATAATATTTCATCCCCATAAAAGTAGGCCACCCATCACATTCTGAAAAGGGATCTAGGCAAAAAAATAAACAGATTAAGATACGAGTTGTAGTCATTTATCACTGCAAAGCACAGCTCACACATGGGCTTTGACAGCACCCTGGATAACTGGCTGAAACGAGACCATTTCAAAATGAAACAGATGTTAAAACACTGGTGTCAGACAAAGACATTAACTGCACACATGTATGGGATACTTAGGGACTGTTTGTCTCATTGGGCTGGGATAATGCAATTATTTAGAGACTACTGTTGAATTATTTAGAGACTACTGTCCCTGATTTAACCATCACCAAAGAGATCCAGTGCAACATCTAACAGTTGTAGTCAACTCCACACCTCAGAAACTGAATGGCTCTTTGGGTCCCTCAGTCCCAGTTAAACAACTGACTGCAACAGCAGCCACCACCACGGACAGCAAACTACTTCAGCAGAGGGTGAGAAGCGAGTGAGCCAGGAGGCAGCTCCTTCCAGATACTCAGAGACACACAAGCAGTGAGTAGCACAGCATTAGTCTGCACACTGCCCAAAGCCCTGCTGACAAAAGTCACTGAAAGGCTGAAGTACTCAATGCCCTTTTTGCCTCAGATTCTTTTGCCTGCAAGAATCCCAGGCCCCTGAGACCAGTAGGGAGGTCTGTAAGAAGATGACTTACCCTTCATAAAGGAGGACCAGGTAACAACACTTATAGTGGACATACATCTGCATCAGGAAAAGTGTTGCTAGCAAGTTGAGGGAGGTATCCTTCACACCAAATCAGCCCTGCTCTAAGGTCAACATCTGGACTGCTGGGCCCAGGTCTGGGCTCCCTAGTATAAGACATGGACTTAATGAAGTGAGGAAAGGGATAAGAACAGGCTAAGAGACCATGAGGATGACAAGAGTCCTTTGAGTGTCTTTCATATGAGGAGAGGCTGAGAGCTGGGACTCTTCAGCCTGGACAAGAGAAGGTCCAAGGGGATCATATCCATGTGTAAAAATACCTGATGGGAGGGAGTGAAAATGAGAGAGCCCAGTAGTGCCTGCTAACAGGACAAGAGGCAACAAATTAAAGAACATGAAATTCCTGACTGTAAGAGGGTAGAACACTGGCATAGGATGCCCAGGGAGGTTGTGGAGTCTTCATCCTTGCAGGTATTTAAAACCCAACTGGGCATGGTCCCGGGTAACCTGCTCTAGCTGACTGTGCTTTAGCAGTGCGTTGGACTAGATGATATCAAAAGGTGACGTCCAACCTCAATGACTCTGACTCTGTAAATGTATTTCTGTTGCATGCCTTTTTTAAGTGAAGCAGCTAATTAACAAAGATTAGTAACTGACACATCCTTGAACACAAATGGTTCCAATGTTTTGTAAAACCTACAAACTGGTCTTCGTCTACTCTGCTCTTTTTTGGGGGGGTTAGACAGTGCAAATTTCACATTCCCTCTTAATTTTGCTGCCTAAGTTTCTTTTTATAAATCAACATCCTTATTTCAATTGAAAGATACTTTAGTCAAATACTGGACATAAAATACTTCTGAATTAAATATTGTCTTGCAGTTTTGGTTGACTCCCCTCCTCCTTTGCAACCTCTTCTCTTTATATTACAATATAGTATGAATCCGTCCTTCAGCTCATGGCAATAATCATGTATTATTCTCTTCAAGCTTTCTTCCTCCCCCTTCTTTTTCTCTGTCTGTTTCCCAGCCACTGAATATATTCCAGCTCCAGATGAAAATAACAATTAGGTTTTATTATTCTGAGACCTTTTCTTGTACTGATAAAAATCTTATTATGCAAAACAAAGCTAGAACAATTTCTTTAACAATGAGATTTTCATGTTCATTTTTAACTTCTTTTTGGAAAACATTAATGACCTTCAAGAAGAATCAATTTTCCAGATTCTTTCTTCCAATTCTTTTTCTTATTTTTTTAATCCAATTTTACCATCAAGGATAAATATATATGAACAAAGTATATACTGGAGTCATATCTCTCTAGAGGCTTCACTTTGGATTACTGAAGTATAAGTATCACAGCACATTGGTCTGCTCTAAGACTTCCAAAATACTGTTTAAAACATCTTCCTCAGGGCAAGGCCACTAAAAAAATATGCTGTTGAACCATAATTGCCTGCATTATAAAAAAGATTAGCATTTACCAAAGTTCAATGAATGAAAAATAGCATAAATGAGTAGAAATGTAGAAAGATGATAATCAAGAACAAGTCAGAAATGTCCCACAGCTGAGGATCACTGTATGACCTTAAGGTCTGAATGAAACAATCTGAAGTTCTTTGAAAATTTTCCAGCTTTATAAGATAAACACTAAGAACTACCACAGATCAAAACCAAGCACTTAACATTTCTGCATGAAAACATTTAATAAAACTGTACTGAGTTAGTGGAAAAGATGAAAAATGGTTTGTCTCAAACTTTTAAAACAATCATTCTCCTGGACTTCTCATACTAAACCCCTTGCTGCTTGACACACAATATGAATAGATATTTTTTATTCACTTTGAACATCTGCCACATAATTTCACACACTTTGTGTCCTGAATTTAAGCAATTTATACAAAATTCTATTGTACTGCATATACAACTAAAAACAACTTTCAAAAGGGATTTTGATCCCCAAAACTCTAAATTTCCTTACTAAGCCAAATTAAACGAGCATGGTTGCTTGTATGTGCAAGGGTTACTTCTATAGTGTGACTGATCCTCCCTGCCTTTACTTATTTAAAATAGTTAATTGTCCCTTAGCTTGCTTTTTAAAATAGGGGTTGTAATCTTTAACTCTCAGGGATCTTTCAAAAAACCTTTTTTTTTTTTTTTTTGCATTACACATTTTTTGTATGCACAGTCATAGATACATGTCCACTGTGCATTACACAAAGTCCAACTAAAGGAGAAAAACGCTTTGCACTTTTCCCTATCTTCTATCTCTGGCTGATCTTTTCTTCCCAACTATAAAACACAAATAAAGCCTGTTTAAAAGACAGAAAGACTGAAAAACAGAAGGAAAGAAAAGCACAGACCTTAAACACCAGGAGTAAAATTAAATTAGTTAACTGCTAGAAGCATGAAGCATTAATGAAATAGAAATAGGGAATTTTCCCCTTATGAGGAACATTTATTCAGTGTTAATTAAATTCTTTTATTCAAAATCTATACTTACCCAAGTGTAAAAATATTACATCATATCAATAACTGCAGAGTGTAAGCAAGTACTACATTATAAGCATCTTTTTCCCATCTAGTGGAGGAAGGCCTTTAAATCATTTATACTGATTGAAGTCTTCAAATAAAGGACAAAAAAACCAACAGAGAAGCCTCTGCATGAACCAACAGCCACAGCTATTAATTCGCTTGTCTAACAAACAGCTATCGGAGATTAGCTTCAAGCATTTGCTTGCAAAGTTCACATGCAATAGTGTTAATGAGGAACTTTCAGAGTCTGCAATAATTATTTCTCTACAATATACCCAGCTGGCTGCTTTATTCATTTGCAGGCCAGTTCTGCACCACTGAAGCCAAAGAGAGTTCTGATATTAACTTCAAAAGGTTCAGGTCCTGGCATACAATGTCGAGCTGTCACCACAAACGCTTTGGATGCATTTCTGTAATACCACACAAACTAATTAAAGCAAAGCTGCCACCACTAAGGGACCACCACGAGAATTTTTAAGCTTATAAGATGAGAAAAAGGCTCCTAAATCTTCAGGTGGACACTCTAAATGATTGCCTAACTTTACAAACCACTCAGTATTTTTTAATTTGAATGAGAACTCTACGTAATCCAAAGTCCTGCCAATTTTTGGAATGGTGAAAAAATTGGAAAATTAAAAAATTGGAATGAAAATGGTGAAAAAAATGGGAATGGTGAAAACTGGATTGACAAGTCACTTCTGCATAAACAGAATAGCATGTGAGATTAAGATAATATCTTTAGATGAAATTCTTTTTCTGTGACTTGCATCTTCTTCAAGATGATTACCTAGTTGTAAAAAAATATTATGGGGTTGCTTTGAGAATCATTTTGGACAATTTAATCAGGCATTCAGGTGCTTTGTAAATTATCTGAATGTAGACTGGGAAAGGAGTATAATCCAACAGTGACACTGCACTTTAATAAGTATTACTACTTTAACCAGTATCGCTATTGTTGTAAGAGTCCCACTTGACTTCTTCATTGTTTTGTATTAGGAATGCATGCTCTGCCTTTGCAGGAAAGGCTTACATAAAATGATTAGCTACAAAGTGTCACCAGGGTTTTCTCCAGCTTCCAAGTTACACTTAAAAAATTCGTAAACATTGTCTCACTTCTGACAGCTCATTTTAACTAAATTACAGGAGCACAATCATTTCCAGGCGGAATCGGAGCTCTGCTTCAGCTAAATCTAGTGTTGTGGATACAACCTTGTTGAATGTTAGTGTCCTCAGAAGATGATCTAATTACCAGGAAAATGGGAGAACGGTCTCTCCCCAAACTCCTCATAGAGGAGTGGCTTGAAAAACGTAGAGTAAGACTCAGCAGGTCTTTCAAAATCCTGAGCCATATAGCTCAGGAACATAAAAGCTTACAAAACAGAATACAGTAAGTTTTACAGACATTATTTAGTTACATTATACACTCTACCTTAAAATAGAAAAAACCAGTCACTTAATGGAATATATCCTCAGGACAATCATGCAGAATAGACACTTCTGATTAATTTAACTAGTCACTAGCGACTGCTCCACAAAAATACAGCTGAAAATGCATTTCCTTTCTGTGCAAGCAGAGAAGGCAAACTGAAATATGAAGGCTTCTGTGTGTTCAGCAGACTTTTTTTTTTTTTTAATTTAAGAAGTAAAGTTGATTCTACTTTGCTACAAAGAAGGATATAAAGTCCTGTTGCTCCCCTCCCATACCTGAAAAGAGGCAAATACAACTAGGTAACTGTAAGCATTAAAAGTTAGTTTCTAAACAGGGAAAAGGTGCAAGAATTACAGAGCTATCTGCTCATAAACAAAGTAAATTTGTATCTAATAAAAATGAGAAAGTAACATGGAAATTCATCAGTGCGTAAAATTCAAAGTGGTTAACAAACTACTAAATGAGACAATCCTACAATTTGACTTTCTGGCAAATGATGAATGAAATAGACTTTGTATGAAAACATGAACTAAAAAGTCAGCAGCAGGCTCTTTGGTGAGTTATGAAGGAAATAGCTAGTCACCCCTCAGTATACAATAATAGTCTTTTTCTAATTTGGTGGGACATATGAAAATACGTGTGAAACACTGGAGCATCAACAGCAAGAAAACCTTTTCTTTAAAGCTGAATTATGCAGGTATATAGTTATTGATAAGAAGCAGAATGAGGGTCAGCAGTACCAGTCACAGGAAGTGAGAACATCTGAAGGGTACAATATTCAGTCATTTTCAGGATAAAATTTAGAAATTCTAGGCATTGTGGAAGAAGTTGGAAGTGGACTGAGTAGCGAAAATAGTCCATAAGATTAAAATAACATCTTCATTTGTATAAGTTTCCAGGCAAGATCCTTTTCCATGCCAAGGTGCTTAATACTTTTTTTCTTCTATTTTCCATATAAAACTCATGCTCACTAAAAGCAACAGAAGATATACAGCTCCCTGATCTGGCTTTGTCAATCCACAATGCCTAGCTCATGAAAATAATGAAGACTGGGAACTGGTGTTTTAAAATAGTCTTTTTCTCTATATACCACGCTTTTATAGTTTACATTTGCTATACAGGAAGAATTTTTTTTTTTTCCATAAGGCAGAATCACTTCCTATTTTACTTGTCAAGCTTCTGGGAGACAGATGAAGAAACTTGAACCAAAATGCTGGCAAAAGTCCAAACAGCAATCACATTCTGCCCACCCGACACTCCCTGTGATCTCCTACGGCATCTTCAGATTTCGGCAAGTTTTTCTACATATTGCTAGATGGTTGGCACGTTTCACCTCAAGGCATAACAGTTTTCTATTGGATGCTAAACAGTCTCCTTATTTCGGTAGGTGTTAATGCTTGTACACCCTTTTGCCCTTCTCTTTCTTCCCAGAGGAATATTCCAAATCTTATTTTAGGAGCTCTATAAAATGCATTGGTTGAGATACCTCCACACACTCCCATGTGTAAACAAGCTTCCTTTAATTCAAAAGTAGTAGAGTTATTATAAAGAAATATTCACACAACTGATTTTTTTTACAGATAAAGAAGCAAACAACTTAGAGATGAAGAAAATAATCTTGTCCTTTTTTTGGCCAATCACAATTGTGTTGGTGTATGTCAATGGGAACATCACCAGCCTAGTAAAAGGGTAGTTGGTCCATCTTATCTCTTACACTTCCCTTCAGGTGTTTCCCTGCCCCTGGACAGACAGTGATCTGACTTATTCCCCTATGTCATGTTTCTGCCCATTCTAGCTTTCCTAAAATCCAGAGTTTTCTTCTTTAACAAGCAGAAGCTTTCACGCAGTACCATTTGTCATCAGTCACCACCCTTGGAACAGACCTATAATTTAAGCAGAAAGATTTAGAGCACACTACTTTCTTTACTGACATTGCAACGGAATGATGGACTCCAGCTTCTGAGGGAAGGCAAATTGTATGTTTCTCACTGGAGGCATTACTGACTTCTTCACCAAAAGATCCATTCCAGACTCATTTTCAACTGACAATAAAAAGAAGAGAACTTAACAGCCCTCTTCCTTTTTGTCCAACATTTACTTTATCATAGTCATCGATTCAATTATTATGCTCTGGGTTTACAGCCTTCTGTATATTTGTCCATTTGTCTCCTTGAAGACATTATTAAGCTTTCCAACTCTCTTCTATGTGTAACACTCCTGAGCTGCTCTAAGTGCCTCAGCAAGTTGACCTGTCTGTTAATAAAATGCTAGAATTTATTGACAACCTCCCTCAGGATTCCTCAAAATCTTGTAATCTGTGATAGCATCATATCTATTCCAGCCTATAGCTGAAATCTAAGAAACTTGTATCCATCCACTTTAAAACACTTTTAAACCTACTAAGAATCATCCTTATAAATACATCTCTTTTTCTGCAGAGCTTTCTGGACTCCTCAAGTAGCTTTCAAGCTTCCATCCAGACTCTTAGTGGAAATGAACAGTGCTGTAGCTTTACATAACAACACACATTCACAAAACACACGACATAACAACATGAACTTCTAAGGAAAATTTCTATTATAGAATCATTGTTATCCAATGACTCAGTATTATTTTTAAAGCAAAAGAACTCTTTATAGTTGATAATGTGATTTCGGTGCATTTTTAGCTACAATATTGACACTTGCACCTAACACAATTCAAGCTATTAATTGCAATCTGGGTAGAGCTAAGATTATCTTAGAGATGCCAAGGTTTTGGGGAAGAAGCCTTATAAAAACCATGTTGAACATGTATTGGAGTATTCAGTTTTGCACAGGTCTCTTTTGAGCAGAGCTTGTTTCTCTCAAGTTAATTGAGTCACAAACAGCCTCAATTAATAAACAGAAATGGATGTTCTAGTAGTATATTAGATCTCCCATAAGACTTCTTTATGTATATATTCAGGTACATAAAACAATGGCATTTGTCTTTTCCACAGTATGATGCCTATTGATAAAGACAAACTCTCAGTTTCTGTTTAATAGTCCATTACCTACACAACTACTAGATCATTAGGACATAACAACTACACTTTTAGATTTCAGAATTTCTTGGAAAAATCAGAAAGTTCACAACAGAAGAAAACTGAAAAAAAAAAAAAAAGTGGCACCAATCAGGTATTTTCATACCAAATTAGTTCTGTCTTCACCCCTTTCAAGCAGTTTGTTCATAGGCTATACCGGACCATCTAAACTGGATCCCTGCAATTAACTGTACGTTCACATCTAAATAGTAAATGACTGTATTCGTTTTGCATAGCAAGGTTTTGGTAGCAGGAGGCTGCAGGGATGGCTTCTGTGAGAAACTTCCCCCATGTCTGACACAGCCAGGATGGACCCAGAGCTGCTCAAGGCTGAGCCCATCAGTGGTGGTGGTTGTACCTCTGGGATAACAGACTCAAGAAGGGAGAAAAAAACCTGTTCAACAATCTGGGAGAGAGGAGTGAGCATTTGTGGGCAGAACAGCTCTGCAGATGCAAGGTCAGTGAAGAAGGAGGAGAGATGTTCCAGGTTCTGGAGCAGAGATTCCCCTGAAGCCTGTGGAGGAACCTGCGCCAGAGCAGGTGGATGCTTGAATGATGCTGTGACCCTGTGGGAAGCCTGCACAGGAGCAGGCTCCTGGATGGACTTGTGGATAGAGGAGCCTACACTGGAGCAGGTTTGCTGGCAGGGTTTGTCACCCCATGGGGGACCCACACTGGAGCAGCCTGTTCCTGAAGTACTGCACCCCATGGAAGGGACCCACACTGAAGCGGTTCATGAAGAACTGCAGCCTGTGGGAAGGGCCCATGTTGGAGAAGTTCATGAAGAATTGTCTCTCATGGGAGGGAACCCACACTGGAGCAGAGGAAATGTGTGAGAGTCCTCTGCCTGAGAAGGAAGGAGCGGCAGAGACAATGTATGGTGAACTGACCATTCAGTGAATGGCCCCCATTCTCCCTATCCTTGCACCGCTAGGAAGAGCTGTCAAAGAATTGAGAACATAGTTCAACCTGAAAAGGGAAGATTTGGGGATAAATATTTCCAGGATTTGGATTTACTTTTCATTATCCTACTCTGATTTGATTGTTAGCAAATTCAATTAATTTTCCCAAGTCAAATCTGTTCTGCCTATGATAGTAGCTGGTGAGTGATTTCCTCCTGTCCTTTCATTGACCCACGAGCTGTTCATTGTAGTTTCTCTCCATTGTCCAGCTGAAGAGGGGAGTGATAAAGTAGCTTTGGTAGGCACCAAAGGTCAAACCCCCACAATGACATATCTGAACATCTTTTCTAAGAAAACTGCTTTGAATTGTATTACCAGACACTTATGTAACAGATGGCTTTTGCCATATTCTAGGCAAAGGAAATTGGACAGAAATGTGTTGTTCTTCCAGAAGATCTTCCCTCTCAAGTAGCAGGAGACTATACTTCCAGAGGAGGCACTTGCCTTCATGCATGTTCACTGCTTCTTACTTGGAGGTCATGGGTTTCTTGTAATTTAATCTACTTCTGTTCATGATAAGAGCAGGTTCACTCCCTCTGATTTCCTCTTTAGTGGAGAACTGCCTTGGAAGAAAAGAACTATTTACCCTTTTCCAAGAAACTGATGGCAAATTATGAGCTTCAGTTTAGGGGCACTGCTGTCAGGGTTCTGATTTCCCACCACTGAGCAATGAAACAATCACAAAATTTTGTGCTTTCACAAGTAAGCTCAGCTTGCATTTTCCCATCCATAGCTTCAGTTTAGGTTTGCACATAACTGATTTCATTCTGTTTCAGGCCAATATAAATGGGCAGCTCCTTCCCACTAGATGAAATGCAGTCATGCCACACATTAGATAAGGGAAATAATACCTTCTCATCAGCATGTCCAAAGCAGCCACAGATATCACAAAACCATAGCCCAGAAATGTGAGCCTGTGCTGCAGATATGGATGTGTCATATAGGGACACATGGACATTGTTCAGTAAGCTCTTGCTTATACAGAGCTAACAGTTCTCAGCCAGGAGACATTATGCTTTAATAAAGTGTATGCAGAATCAGTATGAAACATTTTTGGTACAAATTTAACAAGGACATAAAAATACTAATTATAGTTCATTAAAATTTGAATTGAATTAAAAAATTGTTCCCTCTCAGACTGAGGTTAACAACAAGAGAAAGGGATAGTCTCAGTGTCCAAAACATACACTTGAATGCTCCAGAGATACTTTTAAAAGGTAGGTTACAGTGAACACCAAGATAACCTGAGTGACATAATATAAATCAACTGATAAGGAACAATTAAGCAGCAGCAAAATAATATCTTATTGAACATAGAAATCTCTATAATTCTGTAAAGAAGTATTCAGATTTGTCATTGAAACACTAACTCTATTAGTATCATTTGCTCTTGGCAGCATTTGCTCATAATTTTATTTTAAATTTGTTCATAGTTTTATAATTTTTCCTAATTATTCTGCAGTGTTTCAATAGATTTATTATGACTCTCATTAAACGCAGACAAACATTAAAAAACTCCCAAATATACACATTCTAAGTCCTTTTATTTAAATGCTGCTGAAATACTTATATATATATTTTTCAAAACTACATCTGCTTTTGTATATAAGGTTTGTGTACTTCTTTCCTGTTTAAAGTAAATTGTTTGCAATTAAACTTAAAAACTTACACATAAAAATCACAAATGACACAGAAAAAAATCCATTCTGTGTCATCCTGGAAACCTATCTGAGTTAGTTGAAACTACAAAAAGCACATAGCAGACATTTTATACTAACCTGCAAAAATCAAAACATCTTTATTTTGGGTAAAATCTGAGTAGTCAAAAGAGGCTGGCACTAAATACTCTTGGTTTGTTCACTGTAGTTTACATTATATGGAACCACATAAGGAAAACAAACATGACTGTAGTTAAACAGAGATTTTAATGTATTTGCAGTAGTTGCTTCATAATATTGTCAATGTTCATGCAGAAGTTTCAGAGACATAGGCAGTTGCAAACTTGAGAGAAATATTTTTAAAAATTTTGTACAGTATCTAGGAACTCATCCTTTGTCTGTCCAATACTACAGAATATACATATTCAGACCAATAATTCATTTATGCTGTTCTACAGCATAAATTCACTTATTTCCTTTTCCTTTCTGGGATAGTTTAATAAAAGACACAGTATGTTGAAAGCCATTACTTCACTCTATATTTTCTTTTCTCGTATCTTTGTCCTGTCTTTGCTGCTGTTTGACAGTGCTGCAAAGGAGTGGAATCCAGCTTGAAAGAATACATGCATCTTCTCTAGCTCCAAATGCCCAGAACAAACGGAAAAGCTGAACAGATTTTTGTAAATTTTACTCAGCTGTTAACATCAAAAAGGATTGTCAGAAGACACAGGTGCATCTGTCATCTTCAGCTAACTTCTTGCAATAAATGATTTTGAAATTGCTTTTCATATATATAGAGACACATAAAAAATACATGTATCAATATTAAAAACCACCAAATATCAAGGGACATTTTAGTTTGGACCAAGCATAGACCTGAGAGACAGCAGTAATTTTATATTTTGTTTTCCATGACCCTTTTGATACTCGTATACTAGAGCTACTAAACCACAATGAATACTGTATTTATTCATTCTTGTATTTTCTGAGCAACTCATATTCTTTATTTCTAAGCTTGTTGCATTTAGCAAGTTTCCTGCACTGTATTAAGAGACTAAATGACAGAGAAATTGACAAGCTGTTCTGTGAGAAGCCTTGGGGTTTCCTTCTTTTTTGAAAACAAAATAATTGCAAATTAGTTTTTCCTTCAGAGACACCACTAGGGATTCTTACTACAATGGTAGAATGAACCAGGTTTTTTTTATTTTTTGTTAAACAGTGGCTTCACTTCTCTTAACCAAAGCAGACAGTGTGCTGAAAGCTACCAGGGGCACTGGGTGCAGCTCCAAAAACTATCAGGAGCTATTTGAAACAAAATTTTGCAACAGCTCAGCAGCTCTTAATCACAATCTTCCTTCAATTTCACGCAACTGTAAAAGTAAAAATAAAACCATGATCTGTTTAACTCTGAAAACTGTTGTTTATAGTCTGTGGCCTTATGAATAGTGCCTTGATAGGGGAAGTAAAATGCCTGGTTTGCCACAAAAACAGCAGTGAGAGAAAATGTGCTCAACAGCCCCATATATCATCATAAGAATTCAATATCCGGGACATCTTCTGTTCCCTGTGCTTGAATTCAGAGAAAGACGAGATAAGGTTAGAAAAACACAGCAAAGATTGCTTGTCACTTTAAAGCATCTCCCTGTGTTAACTGTTTTGTGCTGTAGGCTCTGAAATACCAACACAGCCACTGAGACTGTGCTGACAAGTAGCAACTGAGCAGTTCTGTGATAAAGTACATGATAAGTGGGTGCTAGCTACGAGTGCTTGCAAGTATTAAGAATAATACACAAAGTAAAGCCCAACCATTCCTAAAGCAAAGGGCTGACAGCTCAGGTGGGTGGACAGCCATATAGATTGAGTGTGTAATAAGGTAACACAACTTTCCGTGCAGTGTAATGGAGCCGAAGAGAAAGTGGCAAAACAATGCTCAGAGCAAAAGCAAACTAAAAAAATTAATCTTTTCTAGTAGCAAACTCCTCTCTCCCTTCTTACTGCTTTTCTCATTGCTCCAGGGTAAGTATCAAGTGTCTCAGTCAATCCTATTACCTTGATCTGAGACATCCTCAATATGGGTGAGGGAGGATTACAAGCCTGGGAAGGTACAAGTCAGGGCTGAAAAACCATGTTCTCCAGTAAACCCGGGTGCTGCCATCAACCAGCAAGAAACAGTTTATCCATTTTGGTCCTTCAGAATTTACAGGCTCAAGCTTCCTAAGATCTAACTCTCTACAGCCCACTAAAAAAAAGTCATTGCAATTGTTCAGGTGAAATAAGAGTTGAGCCAAAGACAACCTAGTCCTAGGCTCAACAGCCCAGGAAACTTTTACATTGGCTGTTGTGAGCACGGAAAACTCAGCAGAGCTATGTAGCACAGCCTGCTACTGTTCTCTTCCAGGCTCCTCTAGCAACATAAATCACACTGAAAGATCTTTACGGGGTCAAAACAGAATTGAAAAGTGAATTCAAATATTATGTTACTAAGCAGTAGCACACCAATGGAAAATAAAATGTAATTTATGTCTCAGCACTGATACAGAGTCTGCTGAACTAGTCCCAGAGAGTACTTCTAAAGCATCAGGCAGAACAGAGTTTATTACAGATTATTAGCAACTAAGCAGATCTCCTTTGTGTTCTTTTTACAGCCTAAGCATCACCCAATGCAGATGCGTACCAACTAAAATTTCAACTCGTCAACACTGCAGTACTGTAATATACTTGAGAGAGAGGGTAAATACATTCTCAAAAACCATGGGTGTCGATGAGAGAATTTTTGACTACCTAATTTAAAAAAATGGATTTTTAAAAGCCATCCTGACAGTTATCAGGAGTTAAACTATAACTTTTAGATCATTACATTAGAGCTGCCTGTTAGATGCATTTCCAAATACTGTATGAAAACATAAAGAAAAGCACCAGTAGAAAGCAGTGGTCCATTTAACTCCTCACCACACGTCCAACAGTAGAAACACATATATATGAAAGGAGAAAACTCTGGCGCTTTCTGGGTTCGTTTTTTTTCCTTCTAATTCCTCCAACATTCAGTTGCAAGAGCCTGACCCCTGTTGAACAAGACTGCCACTGTTCACTGTGTAGATAAAAGGGAACTCTGCAATTATTTCCAGTTCAAATACAAGTTTGATTGTAATACAGAACTAAAATGTTTTAATTTTTTCTAGACAACTGCCAGATTAAGGTCTACCACAAAATAAAGCATAACTAGTTTTGTCATTTTGCCATTACTCCATTAAGATACATGAAAAATCAGTTTTCAATTAGTGCTCTTTTATTATTCACTTTTTGGCTCACAATCTTCATTATTTTGGATGCAGTGTGATCTTATGCCCAGGCAACAGCACAATTTAGTATCACTATTCAAGCTCTCTTCAGATTTTGCCAATTTTTTCCAAGAAAAATACAGAAAAGCTAGGATCTCTAATTCTAGTATTCACTGAACATGAAGAAGCAAGCCAGCTAAAAAAACCCAACAAACTATAAGGCTGGCAGACCATTATAAAGCATCAGGGAAAAGCTTGGGCAAACTTTGTTTCTGCTTCATGGATTCACTCACTGACACCCAAACAAGGTTTATAAGGATAAAATAAATAAAACAATATTTTACTGGACAGCGTTTGCCCTCTAGGACAAACACTTGGTGATATTGACTGTCTGCCAAGGAGAGTGAGAGTTGGAGTCACAGAATTTTATCAAAAAAGCCATTTTCCTTTCCTCCCACTTAGCAAAATAGAACATTATCTTAGCAAAGCAGGCTTCTGAACTGGGGCTTTTCAAAAACTGCAAAGTGTGTTGCTGTGAAAGACAGGACATTGTCACATCGCCAACTTTGGCACACAGGCAGGAAAACCACGATCTGTGCAGGCCAGTGCTCAGTAAATGACCTTAGCAAAGTAGAGTTTGCTTTCACCTGTTCCACGGAAATCTGGGGCTGAAATGCCATGGTCAGAGGGTCTCCAGCAGATGCATGGGGATGTTCCACCCCATGGCTGACATAATCCTATGCTTCCAGGACCTGCCCCATGTGCCTCTAGAGCAATGTTTCTTTACAAAGACTGCCTCACAAAGCTACAATTACCCAGGAGCAATCAAGCAAATCATGCAGAGTCAGACAAGGCAAAAAAGAAAAGTCAGATGTTTTGTGTACTCTGTGGTAAAAACACCAGTTGACAGACATCTATCACTTCCTACCTCTACCCCATACACAACTCAAAGGGAATCCCAAATACACAATGTGGAACTGAGCATGCACAGAAAGAATACAGGACATACAGCCTCAGCATACAGGAAGAGACTTCTATTTAACCTGTTGTGGGTAAAGCAGGGAAGACTTTACCACAGATTACTGGTAATGTAAGAGACAAGGAATACATCCTCTCAGATTAGACAACCAAAATGTTCACTTCTTAATAGGAAACACGGACTACTCAACTGCATGGATTACTACTGCTGGCCAATCCCTGAAATTTATAATTATTGCAGTCTGTTGGCATCCAGGAGATTCTTCAATTTTATGGTCTCTGAACGTACAACCCAGTAACAATTCTGACCTTGGATATCAAAATAACATTGAAGTGATGAGTGACTGCTGCTGTACCCAAGTGATCATCACATACAGACTCTGTTTCCAAGCACACAAGATGCATAGCAAGAAACACTGCAGGTACCTATTTCCTAAAACAGGAGTTTTCAGCAGCTGTCCGTCAGTGTAATTCTATTAAAGTCAATGACCTGATTTTGTTTTACAACCAATTTTTTTTTGCTTCAAAATCTACAGAAGGGCTATTTTTCAGTAAACATAACTCAGGAACACTGAGTTAATTAGATGTGTCTTAAGTACAAACAGGAAATACGGACAAATAGAAGCCACCTGATTTCATGTTAGAAACTTTTAAGGACGCTCAGTCCCACTAAGATGATGATTCTTTTATAGCTGCCAGAACAAACACAGACTCAGTACACTTCCTGCTCAACAGCTGGTTACTTTAGATTTGCATCACTACTCAACTGACGGACTATGCTACTGCAGGGGAAGACAGAAGCATCATAAAAAGGCTAACTTGCTATGTCATATCATCATGAATTCACTTGTCTCTATTGCATTTGTAAAAATCATAATCTCCAACCACATTACAAAAGAAATAAAAATCACAATTTAACAAGTCAGTAACTATGTTTCCTTTGGAAAATTTCTGTGATTGTTGAGAACTTCCAAAGTAACATACAAACATACAGAAGAATGTTTTTACCACTGGAAACCTTTATTTTTTTGCTGAGGATTTTTTTAAGCCCACAAGATTTTTTGTAACGATTATAGCCACTGCAACCTAGGTTTGATGAAATTTCTTTAAACTTCATCACTTTAAACTGTAATGAACTGTTTAAAAATCCAGAGGCATTTTCCACCTTGATCTACATTTTAATATAATGGAGTCATATAACTACAGAAGACAAACCCTCTGAAAGGGTTTATGGCCCCCAGGGATCTCTCTTTTTCCAAAAGTAACACCTTTATACTGAAACAGAAGCTGTTCCTTACCTGAAAAGAGTTCATGCATCGAAGTGAAGGTGGCAGAGATGTGGTACTCAAACCCAGCATCAACAATAATTCCAAACAAGTTTCTGATGGAAACTTTAAAGGATGAACTCCCATATCATTTTCCCATGCATCAGCAAGCCTATAGAGTAAAAAAAACCCAAACATTTCACTTTCTTAAAATATATTTAAACCATAAGTTTCAATTAAGTATTAAAGTATGTCATATCACTGTGATAAAAATTCCCTTCATGTTTTCCCTGTAAAAGTCACAGATCAGTGTGTTTTACCAGAAAAAGTATTTAGATAAAGTGCCTTAACCATACCACCACCATCTTTCAAAAAGATACATAATGTGAAAGGAAAGCTTAGCATATTTTAGAAAAAAAATCACTCATGTTTCTAATTTAAAGTTTCATTACTACTGAACAAAATTTCATCTGTCACTGATAATTTCCCATTATATAATGATTTTACACATAGAGTATTCTTTGCAGTACATAATACCTCCATTTTTGTTGTTGTTGTTGTTGTTGTTTCTAGGAAGAAAGATTCCGTTCAATTCTGAACAGACAGGATGTCAGGCATGATTTTCAAATCTGATATTCATGATGTGTACTGGGAACTTACTAACAGTCTATACCAAGCAGAACTCAATCCCAGTTCACTTTATACAGATTTTTTTCTTTGGATGCATTAAAAGAGTTAAGATTTCTAGAGTCACTCATAGGAACAACATTCCAGAAGCATATTCCTGCAAACTGTCCCCACTATCACATGCTAAAGAACAAGATTAGTCCAAGATTTACTCAAAACATAAGATCATTCTGCTTCCTACAGTTCAGGCTTATTTCTTCCATAATACACAAACTGACAGACTGGTCAGTGATCCAGTTACTTTAATAACTTTGTCTAGGTAGGCAATATCAGATACTCCTTGGTAAGATGAATGCTGTTTATTCTCAGCAGACCTGAGTGCATCACTTTGGAAGACAATTCCCTACCCTTCCCTGTCCAAGACTTTAAAATTTCAATAAACAGTCTTAGCATCAGCTTTCACTTTTGAATTCCTCCAGCTCTTCTGACAGAACATATGCCTAACATATGTGAACATATCAGCTGATTTTAATGTACTTACTAGAAATACTTGCATTTTTTAGGCACTTGGGACCCCAGCATTCAGCATGGTGAAAACTGAGCAAATACTCTCTTCAAAATATCTGTGTCATCGTGGATGGTTCTCATTCTCTCAGGTCTCTCAAACTCAATGATTCTCTGTAAAGTCTTGCTTCTTACATACAGGCTTGCATATTCACTCTTTGTACACAGCACCCTCTTAGTCCTTCTAGAAGATGTCCTACTTAGCAGAATTTACACATCTTTCTTTAAAGAGT
Source organism: Phylloscopus collybita (assembly GCA_027886175.1). Lineage (NCBI taxonomy): Eukaryota > Metazoa > Chordata > Aves > Passeriformes > Phylloscopidae > Phylloscopus > Phylloscopus collybita. The sequence goes on along the minus strand of JAJNNQ010000026.1, from coordinate 23,557,236 downwards.
GGGTGTACTTTCACTGTCTTACTTCCATTTGTCTGAAACTGGCCACTTAAATTTCAACTCTTTGCCTTTGTCTTTTTTAATATTTACATTTCTTTCTCCTTCCTAATTTATCTATGTATATATAAGAATCCATCTCTGCTTTGATACATACAAGCAAGGCCTATAATGCACAGAACATCAGAGGGGTTTTCATCTCCCTAAAAAAAAGAAGTGTTTAGTGTTTTCCTTTTGTTTTTGGACCATCTCCACAACAAAAGACAAAGATCCCCCACATCTAGATTACCAAATACATCATTTCTTTTCTAAAACCTCACCAGAATGAGTCATCTTGACAAAAGAAGGTCTAAGCTTTAGAAGGTAAGGAGGAAGACACCCCCTGGCTCTTCTAAGGGCACTGCATCACTTAAGATTTCCAACATGTCTGAGACCATACCAAAGGGCAGAGGCCAAAATCTCCCACACATTAACAGACTTCAGACTTGTAGTATCTCACTGGACAATTATACTGTGTCACACGGATCTGGAAAAGCTGATAAAGCTACTACAAAAACCCCAACAGACCACTGGAACAGGAAGGTGAGATGTTCAGAAGAGACTCTGGAATATTTTCATTTCTGGAAGGTACAAGCCTCCAGTTAAGTCACAAATACTATGTCTGTGTGGAATGGAAACAGGCTTCTTTTATAAGACTACAGACTACACAAGTGGCCAAGCCCAGAAAAGGCAGCCCTGACTGGTTCCAGGTTGGATGGGGCTCTGAGCAACCTGGTCTAGTGGAAGGTGTCCCTCCCCATAGCAGGGTGATTGGAACCAGATGATCTTTAAGTTCCCCTCCAATCCAAACCATTCTATGATTCTATAAATGTTCCAGGAGGAATACTTAAAGCTAGATGATGAGCACCAAATAATCAGTAACCAAGGAGTCTTGTTAACTGTAATCCAGAATGGAGTTTTACATTTCCTTATCACTTGGTAACTTTATTTCCCCACATAATTAGAACCTTACCTTTATATGCTCCTTACTCCTCCTTTTTCTCTACATTTTCTACAATCTGGTGATGCAGGAAAATTTAGGTGAAGCTAGTAAAATAGTGGCCTTCTTTTTCAGAAATCAGCAAGTCTAAACAAAGCACTGTGCAGGCACCTTCAAACACAGCTAGAGAGTTTGGAGACTGGAGGTGGTATGCTAACCTTCTGGGTCTTGGGAAGGTGTTTTCACAGATCAACACCCTTTCTTCGGAGAAACTTTTCAGAACTCCAAGCAATATTCAAAACATCACAACTTACATCAGTACCCTGATTCTATTCTTGCGTTTTGATATAAGGATTTTTTGGAGGTGCCCTCCTCATTTTAAAGCCCAACTACTACAGCCCTGACACTGAACTGGGGATTTTTCTTTTGTGGCCGTTGGTTTATCTGGGGGAAAGAAGGTTTGCATAAAGACATTTAGCCTAATTATATTGCAATTCTTGTTTATTAATTGCTCAGTTATTAGTACTTCCTGAAATTATTCCAGTGTATTCCCTTGTTACACACAAAACACATATATTGCAGCATTTACTGATCCAGGAACACACGCTAGGAAATTGTCCTTGTGACTTGCTCTTTCACAGCATTTAACACAAACGGTTGCGGGAAGTCACTGCTTTAACAGATCATTTCTCTTTGTTCTTCTTTATCCCTGTTGCTTTTAGAAGCATTTTTCCATAATCTTTACTGCAGAGGAAAGAGAAAAGCATCTATGCATAAAACAAAAGCAAAACAAACCACAAGAATCCACTGTTTTTCGTCTTAGTTTCATGGTCTTTCTATATAAGGGGAGTTGTCTCACTTCCAGTACAGGCGAGGAGAGCGTTTGCTTTCTGTTTACTGGAAGAGGTAGATTGGCTGATAATGCTCCTCAGGAGAGTGAGCATCCACAGAGGACAACTCAGCCAATCAGCTTCCCAACACAACTCCCAGACTTGCTACACTGGATGAAAAGAATAAGGGGGAGATAAGACATAAGCTTGAGGAAAGTGAGGTTGATGAAAGAAATAATGCTGTTCTTCCTTCAGCAAATATTCAATTTTTCTACACCACAAAGAATTCTTGAGACTCTGGACTTCACAGTCTGACACAAAAAAATATGATCCTCTATATCAAACAAAATTCATAAATTCTAAACAAATTCCCTAAGTCATTGTGGGGTGCAAGACTGTATCTACTTTGGACCAATTTTGTGACAAGTAAAATCTTACCACTACCTATTGGCCTTGCCAGTATTTGAGGGAAATGTGAGTCAGCTCCAGAAACCAGGCTTTAAAAGAGTAAGAAGCAGTTAAATGTACTCAGAAAAATGGTCCAAACTCACACCGTGCTCTGAGTCAAGAAAAGGACATGCCAGAGTCAGATTATGCCAGATTTTTTTTTTTCACAGGATGTTAAATCCACCTCTGTAAATCACCGTCATCATCCAGTTTTGTATGTCAGTGATCTCACCAACAGGAAAACACAAATAATTCTAAGCATTTTGTCCGTCACTCCATTCTTTCCATTTTCTCTCTCTTCTCTTTATCCCACTCGTCCTCAGAACTTATATTAATCCTTTTACCTTATTTTAATCAAATTTTCTTAAGAAATATCTCAAATAAATTAGGTTTGGGGAAGTTCCATGTTTTCTGATTTCCAGGAAAGTACTGAGAGGAAACACACATTAGTTACTCCACAGAGAAAAGCTAATGGAACACAGCAACGTATATACCAGCTAATCAAGTGGTGTTTACCTGGGAGAATATGAGCATGAATTTAATAATAGGTATTTCTATCTAGCAAAATCAACTACTATGAGCAAAGTAAACATGTTCTTCAGAGCCCACCATACTCCCTTAATGAATGAAACAAACTGAGAGACTTGGTGCTTTTACTTAAGTGCACTCTATATTGTGGGCTCAGGACAACCAGAAAAAAAAATCTTAAATTTTAAGTCAGGAAGAAGGATTGGTGATAATGGAATTGATCGCCAGTAAGTATAGTCAGAGGTTTCCCCAGTGTTAACCTGAGATGCAGCCTCTGAAGATTAGAGTGAAATCTCAAACTCAGAACAGCTTCTGTTCAATCTAAGAGATACCTATTTGTCTCACCCATGAAAACACAATGAACATACATAAGATTGAAAGATATAATTAGAACCTTCACATAACTTTCATTCTGAGAAGGATAGAACCACATATGATGAATGCTAATAAAACTTTAATATATTTCTGGCACACAATTCAGAACTGAACTGAAGTAGTACAGAAAGTAAAGAAGTAAAACTATTCAAGGGAGGTGATATTTGGCTAGATGCTGATGCAAAACAACTATGTGCTATGTGTTAAACTGTCAGAACAGAGCATTCCAAGTAAGAAATAACAATGACAAGCTGAGACTACCTTTTCCCTTGTCCTTTTCAATGCTTTCTCTAAGCATTTGAAGGAGAATGCCACTGGAAGGAGAAATTGAAAGTATTATATGATTGTTAAATATGTTTATTTAACTCCCATAAGGAGTTAAATAAACACAGCTAGGAAAGTAAAGTTTGTCATATGTATAAAATGTTTTAAAAAATGCAGTGGTATTTCCAAAGTTGTTTAGTTGGTAATAATGTGAAATTCGGAAAAATTTTGATTTCTTTTAAAAATAAAATCAGCAAATGCTTTCTAAAATCCATGCAATTAATTTTGAAAGCAGAGTGGAGCAAAACTTGAAAACAACTACTCAGATAAGATTAAAGATAAGACAGTAACTTCTCTAGCAGAAATAATTGATCAAAATGTTTTTGGATAATGTTTTACATTTGAATCACCATGCATCAGGGAATGGTATTTGTCCACTGTTCACTATGGAATTGATCCCAATGAAATGTCCATATAAGTTAGAGTAACATTTCAAAACTTTGTTCTTAAAAGCAAGTTTTAAGACACCAAAATAATGAAATACATTTATTTCATAATTTCTTGATATAAGAACTAGTAAACTAACACAGTCATCCATCAGGTCATGGAATCCTCCCACATCATAAGTCTTCAGGGAAAATTGCAATATACATGGCACATCAGTGAAGCAAAAGAAAACTTTGTATTTCAAATCTGAGAAAAACTGATGAAGATCCTTACAAGATTTTGAAATACTGGACCAGACTTATGACTAGATTGCATTTATTTCAAAAGAAGCCTCTTCCATCAGTGCTAAAGACATTTATCAGTCATTACCCTTCATCGTGCACGAGATTCACTTTTAAATGCAACTGAGCTGTCTCAGCAACAGACAAAGTAAGTGTGCTTTTGAAGAGGAACAGATAAGCCCTTTTTTCCTTTCCAGCACATCCCATCATCACCTCTGATTTAGCAGGCTACTTCTATAAATACACTTAACTGAGGGTAGTCTACACAGGTCAAAACTGGAAAATGCAAAAGCTCTTAGTGCTCTGCTCAGTGTTGCTGAGACAATGTACTAACTAGATTTTATTAGTTATGATCTAGGTAAATGTGCTCTGCATTTAGGGCTCCAAATGCTGTGAAACTCTTGAAAGAGATGTTAACTGTAGCTTCAGTGCTTTGATGAATCAAGCCTGTGCCGAAGAATCCAATATAAAAGCTGACAGAAGCTCAGCCCTGAATCTCAGAGTTGACTGAATGTTGTTAAAGCTGCCCTTTCCACAAGCTACAGCTCTGAGAGAAGTGACAGGTGACTTTACTGAACCAAAGGACAAACCTGCTAAATTAAATAACTATTTGTAAAAATGATTTAATCTAAAAACAATTCTTAATTATGGTTGATGATGTGTCTATATACTTAATGTACCAGAAGGCTGTTATTTATACTTTTAATTATCCTTTCAGTGATCTAAAAACAACATAAAAATCAGTGCCTGCTCATTAGCTACTAAACTCTTACCAAAATTTAAATAATATGGACGACTAAGAAGTGCGGTACTTTCACAGTCTACAGTACATTCCTTTGGAAAAAAACTTGCTTTCAGAACCACTGCTTCCATCCTGAAACAAACATCTGTGGTCATGTTCTACCATTCATTATTCATCTTCAGCAGCTGGGAGTGACAAGTGAGGGTTTTGAGCAAATTTTCCCTGGGACCTTTACTTGGTTGCATGGTATCCCAAACCAATAGATATTATCTCTCATAAGAAACAAAAAATGTAAGAACAGAAATTAAATCCACTGGTGCCCCTGCAAGGAAATGAGCAAGAGAAGAGCAAAATATTTAGGGGAGTAAGAAGGCTGAAAGCATGCCTCTTTGTATTTTTTGCAATAGACAACAGTGGTCAAAACAGAAGCTCCATCTTGAAGTTTTAAACATTTTTTTTACAGAGGCAAGATTTTATTTAACTGAATTTCTGCGTTTTCACAGGGTCTTAAATACTATCACTTGCAAAACATTCTCTATAAAATTACTGATGTATAATCCTTACACTAAAGTGCCTCATATAGCATCTGTATATACTCATGTATATGTATCTCATATACTTCAATGTGGCATATATAATTATATTAGTTATAGATACAAAAACCATATTAACATATGATATGTATTTCTATAAATTACTATAATAGCTGCATATAGAAGGACATGCTCATTATTAACAGTCTTTAGCTTTTTTTCTGCGTAATGAATATTTCAATTGGAAAAAAATGCAATTCTGGAGTCTAATCAGAAAAGAACTTAGCTAGAAATCCACTGCAAAAACAATTCACCATGTTTAAAATACCCTACCCTGCAAAATGTAGGTCCTTCTTGAACTTTCAATGTGTCACCATTTGAAAAGGGCAAGTTATTTAATACTAATAAGAAAGCCTTATAATGAAAATTCAGATTTAACCTCACCAGAGTACCAGTGCCATAATATTTTTCAGACAGGCTGACATAAGAGGTATCAACTGGTCTTGTAATATTTCAAAGCGCCTTTTAATTAAAATTATGCTATTTGCTCTGATGAATGCTTTTATGATTTAAAGTCTATACTCCACATGCAGTTTTCTCATTTCTAGCTCCAATACATAGCCTAGATTAAATAACTCATGCTAAAAGGCACATTAAAAACCAGTGGATTAAATAATTTTGTTTGCATTAAACAACTACATATGAATCTCAACGACATTAATTTTATTAATGCATTTGAAATTATTTTAAAACTTCTTGACATGCTTTGATCATTGTAAGCTATTTAAGCGAAGTCAGAAAGAGAAGTAAAGCTGCCTATTTAAAACTATAAAGCAAAGCCCAAATCATTTTTCCCTTGCTTCACACCAACCAACATTTTTAGCAGACTCAACCGCCCTATATTAACTTAAATGTAACTATATTGCTTTTGAGATATTTATTAAGAAACGCTATTTGCAGAACAAAGCCTCTGAATAGTCCACAGAATTCAATTATTTTTTTTTCTCAAAGGGTAAAGGGGAAAAGCAGAAAACCAAACAACTGTGTTAGTATACTGTTCCAAGACAGTCAAGGTTGTTTACAAGTAGATTATTCTTCTGAAAGCTATCTCAACGTACTGCAACTTTTTGCATGGCAATAAATCTTGACAGTTTAATCCTGTCCAGGAGTAACTTTGCCTTGGAGTATGTAATTTCAAATTAATGCCCAACATACTTCTCCAGACTAAAGATTTTTGGGTGTTCACCAACTGCTTTTCTACATTGCCTTCCCTCCTCCATCTGGCTGCTACGCAATTTCAGAAGCATTAATTTTAAGCTGCAAACTCTTATCACCCATAAAATATTTTCATTTCATTGCAAAACAGCACCAACTGTGCAGTCTCTGTTAAGACAAAACAGAATTTCAGCTGCAAGAATCACTGAAATAAAGCTTAAACATCACAGAAGGATTAGCAGGTGTTCATCTATTCTGAAACCTGTAAGTTGAAGATTCATAGGATCTAAAATGAATGTATGAAAACCTAAATCAAGCAACAATGTCTAAAGCAGACTTATGTTCAATGGGACACCTAGATACGTGGGACCACAGATGCTTGCAAATGTACTAAATTTAAAATTCTTGACAGTACTCAAACTATATACAAATGGTCTGTGAGTACAACTAAGACATTATCATCTTTATTTAGTTTCAGGACCAGATGAGCAGAAATAGGCTCATTTAAGAAGGAAGAGGAAAAGCGATTTTAATTTTGTGGGAACTGGCCTTGGATATAAATCCCAAACCTGCCAAGTATGTCCCAGAATATGTGGTTTCTTACCATAAAAACCACAATCCATAAAGATGTAGCAGCAGCAGATCTATCCACAGAGCCAACCCATAGCAAAAACTGTCTATGGATAGAGAGACTCTTTCTTCATTCCTCTAGAAGATCAACAGCTTAATGCAAAAACAAAACCTGTAAAAGCAGAAAACTGCTGCAAATTTTCATCAGTTACAGTGAAGTTTTTTTTAGAGCATCTGACTGAGGGATACAAGCTCATGGAGAAAACAGCTGCTGCTGGGCTTGTGACGTCAAACATAGCTACACATAACAGGAAGAAAACACGGTAGACAGTTAATTCTGTCACTATATATATTTTTAACTACTTTTTAAAAATTCCTATGTAATTTTTGCCTACCTGGGTGCAAGAGTAGAATCCATGTTAATTTAGCTTTCCTACAAAACCAAGAAAAGCACAGGAGTTTAGCTCTTGCTGAGCATTGCCTACAATCTGCTGTGACTGCTCTTCAAAATCCACACTATGCAGAATTGCTGGTGCATCTCCAAAGTACAATGCAACTGCTGACTTCTCAGCAGCAAAGCAATGTGGTCCCACTAAAAGAAGAAGCAAATTACTCTCATAAAAACTGCATGGCCAATGCTTCAGAATAAGCTTCTTCACCTTCATGCACCTTAAGGCTTCAAGCTGCATTTTTTTTTTTCATGCCTTACTGCATTCCAGGTGGAAAGAATTAAAGTAACTTTTCTGAAAACAATAAAGATCAGATTCCTGCAGCCAGATCACTGCTGATAATTTACCATAATGGAGGATAGCAGTAGCAATAGTAGTACTATGACTCTTCAATGCAGTTTTCTTCAATATGCCTATACAACTCAGAATTGAAGGGATAGCTTTGAATGCTTCTTAAAATACTTTTCTTCACCTTAAGCACCTCTTGATTCCTTCCTGGATGCATCTTGCTCTAAATTAGAACAGATGGCTCATAACTTCCCTGATGTATGACAGTAACTGTAGAGTACTGTGCTTGGGATGGATTCAGAGGACACAGCAGTGTGCTAACCTATGCTAACAGCCTGACTGGTGCCATCTTACTTGCAGGGAATATCAAATGTGAGCAGTAACACTATCAAACCAAAAAGCCTCTATTCCCAGCATGTACAAACCAAGTACTTGAATTCTCAGGTTATATCTCTTTTTTCTTTTTCTTTTTTTAACCTTTCAACACTTTGGATATGTATACAAGGGTATATGAAGGCCACTTGCCCTGGCAAATGCGTGTATGCCTCTTCTAATAATGCTCATTTCCTGAAGGGTACAAGTGCATAGTAGAGCTGTAGAAAAGCAAAGTATTGTGTAAAAGCTCCTTCAGGGCACCTGCTGACATCAATATAGTCACTCTAGTAAATGCAAAGCAATTCCAGACAGCTCACCCTTAAAAGATTCATTCAATTTTAGGGAAGCCTGTTCACGGGACGAGTGAGGTCTGCTGAGCCAGCTGCCTTCCTCAGCAGACTCTTCTCGCAACTGTCCTTATCAAATTACATTTTTTCTCATCAGGAGCATTAACAATGTATTCCTCTAGATGAACACTTGCTTTACAGATATTGTGGGAAAAGTATAATCCAGAAGTTTTATCTCCAAATTTGTCCAAATGAAGCAAACGTGCTTAAAAGTCAGGGCAGGAAAAGGAGGGTGGAGGTAACTGGCAAGACAGACAGAAAATATAGAATCACAGAATCATTTAGATTGGGGAAGACCTCTAAGATCATACTGTTAACCTAACACTACTAAGCCCAAGTACTGTCACAAACACTTCATTTTCCCAGGGGGGAAAAAATGTATTTGCCTTGGTGTATTTTTTCCATAAACCAACCTCCAGAACTTACAGAATCTTATCAAGGGACTCTGGTGATGGGTCACAAATGTACAGCACCTTCTCCTCACTGTCTGCACAACAGCCAGCATTCCCTGTGTGCAGCTGAGCTTCCCACCTGAAGGCTGAGACAACAGGCTGTTCCTCAGCCCCTCCAGGCATCATGACACTAGGTAGAAGGACAAGAGAAAACTCAAAATATCTCTGCTGTGTCCTGGGGTACACTTCCACCAAACTCTCACACAAGAATGATTTTACAGACTCTTTCCTCCCTCTTGCCCCTCTCAAGGTTGCAAACTCCATTCATAAAGCAGGAGACTCAGGAGGAAGACATAAATGTCTTTTCCAAAAATACTGGCATGTCTAAACTCTTGAATGCCCAGATGTTATCAATAGCACTACTCTCCTGAAAGTGCCTTTACATCTCTCCATGGAACTATAATCTTTATTTTAAAATCGTCAATATGAGGTGTTATATTAGTGAACATAAAAAACATGGTGTCAGGTATACTATGACAAATACAAGGGCCCTTCACTTCACAGAAAATTTCCCTGTGTACAAATGCTATGTCCAGTGTCTGAGAATTATTTTTCACCATGTAAAATGTGAAAGGTTGATAAAGAGTTAATCAAAAAAACTAAAACCATCATTCTAAACAGTGGCAAGGCAGACCAAATAGAAGAATTAAATTTTTGAACTAGTTCAGTACAAAAGGTTCCAAAAACCTCATGAGCAGTATGCCCAGACCCATTGAGGGTGAGATGCTTAAGAAAGAGAAAAGCTATGTCTTCTTAATTTGAAATGGCCTTTAATTCACTTCAGTTCACTCCATCACTTCTCAAGTGAGCAAATTATTCTAAGAGCAAGGGGATAAAAAAATAAAGCTGGAGACTGCAAGGATAATTTAGCCTTCAAAGAGAAGTAAAAGATCTCATAATGAAAACAGGGGCAGTGAACCAAGCTGCAGTACCTTAGCAAGAAATTTTATCAGTCTATCTATTTCAAAATAAAATAGTATACAATGTTCAAGATTTAAAAAAAACACATACTATTATTCTTGATCTCTTATAATAATTCTAAGCATCACAAATGCAATGTCAAGAATTATTTTGAGTTATTTAAGCTCCTAGTTTCATCTGTGATTGACTTATTTTCCAGCTTCATTAGTTTGAAGTCCTCCTTCATTTACTGTGACATTACTGAAGTCAGTCCAAAAATACCTGGTTTGCTTGCCCAAAACAGCTACCAGATGATTTCCAGTTTGATAACTCTGACTGAAATATCGACAGAGCAGCAGCAACTATGTCACATGTGCACAACTACAATACCCATTCTTAACAAAATCTCAAATCTCACAGATGCTGCAGAAAAAGCAAAAGAAGACCCCACAATAGCAAAACAATTCAAGAGATGGACAATAATGGTTTAGTGTTTCATCAGATTTCAAGATTTACTAACTCTGCATCCTTTAAAGCAGAACTTTGTATCCAGATTAAATCATTCCACATTAGGAAAGGAGAATAGAAGGACATTCCAAGACAATGTTCCTATCACTTATTGAAACAAAATATCATTATCTGGGGCATAGGAGAGATTATATATTCCTGTTAGATCTACACAGTGTAAAAATAGATGCAGATGCTGCTTAAAGACCAGCATCTGTAGCTTAATCATTAATCTAGAACACCTGTGTATCTGCATTCTGTCATAAAATATTCAGTGTCACTGCCTGCAAAAACAGCAATACCATCTCCAGCCCCATTCAGGCTTTCATTTTTTCTTCAAAGTTTTCTGGGACTGTGCAGCTCAGTTACATGTAGACTGCCCTGTATGGACTGTCAGTGAATCTAAATACTCTCACAGCAAACACTGAAAATTAGAATAGCAGAAATTCACCTAAAGGAAGAGTGAATGGAATAGTATACATACTTATCAATCTATAACCGTTACAAAAGGAAAATGCCTTGTTTCTTGAGAGAGACAAAGAATGCACCTAAGCTTCTGGATAGACAGATTGCTCAGGTTTACAAAAGGAGTGAAAATGTCTAAAGCAACTCTGGTGCTTTGAAAGGGTGGAACTTAAAACTTTCTGCCAACTGCACTGTGACCTCCTGTAAAATATCCTTCCTAAAAATATTAGGTTCAATTTTTATAATTTAATTAAATAGTCGAATGTTACATCAGATTTTTCATTTCCAAGCCTGTTGAAACAGTTTAATTTCCTAATTACTCAAAGAAAAAAGAGATAGTTGAACATTAAATATCTCATTAAATACATCCCACTTAATTTTCCTTCTAGAGTCTCCCAGGAGAAAGAAGTAGAGAGATGCACTAAACTGAGGCCCCAACAGTGGCATACCTGAGTAAAAATTACCTCTTAGAGAAAGAATAGAGATTTGGGTGCTGAAGAGTGAGACTAAGAAAGCAGATTAACTGTACAGGAGAATTAATCCTCCTGCTAGGGAATGAGATCTATCTTCCATCTGCTTTTTCTTCAGTACTGCAAGTAGTTTTCTTCTAACACTGCTAAAGATTTCCACTGCTGGTTCCTCGTATAGTGAAATGGCCTTAAAATTCAAGGGCTGCTGCCACTCTGATTTACATTTTTTATTTGTTAATAGTAACTGTGGCTTTGCAGTAAAGGAATTCAGAGGGAAGATCCCTCATACCTTTCTCTATGATTTCAATTCTATGTTTATCAAATTCTCTTCATTTTTAAAGTGCTGTCTGAAGAGCAGCTTTGCTCTGCATGGCTAAACATAGGAAAGTTTTTGTCTTCAATAAGGGTTTAGATATATAATCTCAAATCTCAGTGGGCCTTATTAAAGCAACATCATAAATTTTTTTACACTTCCTTATGCGTTTGGAAAAGAAATTGTTTTACATATCAGTCTGAGCTTATACTGACGAATGTGGCCTTAGGGAAGGGATTGTTGAAATTCACAGATCTACTCATTAGAAATGGATTCATAGATGCAAATATGATAAATCAGCATAGGTTTATTAAGTAAGGCAGTTACAGGTGAAAAAAAGAAGACATTCAGAGCCAATGCTCAAATGCTGTAAAACCGCATTTCCGCTGCTATTTCTGTGCACTGTGAGGCATTTGCACCACTCAGATTTGGTACTCAGTAACCTGATGGATGAGCAGGGGTGAGATCGCTGATGAAGCTACTGGTCTGAGTAGTCAACCCTGCCTGGACACCTGAACTGCTCATCACTCATTTCCTAAACTGCCATGGTTCAATGTGCAGTGTCTTTAAGCAATCCAAAATTGGCAACGATTTACTTTCAACCATATGCTCTAAACTGCAGCAGCTGAGGACTTGACTGTCAAGTGGCTCAGATGTCTGTGCCGCAAAAGCAAGGCAAACAGTGCAGTAACCTCACCTAAGACCACAGCTGAAAAGCAGGGTTGGCTTCTGCAAAACTGAGTTTCCCATCTAGGCTGCGCAGAGAGGCAGCAGCAAACCCAGTTAGCAACGTGGTATCCCCTTGCCTTGTTACTAATGGTCACACCACCGTCCCCAGGAAGGGCTCTAACCACAAACCACAGGAATTAAGCACTATGTAGAAGATACAGCCCTAATATGAGCTCACTGCCACTGTCACATCAGCCAGCAGCCTCAACACTGTCACTGGTACCAGAGGGATGGTGTCTTTGATACTCTGCCCTAACAGTATTGAAACAGGTGTGCATTCAGGGCTGTAGAATAGCCACAAATAGTAACACTGGTTTTGTCAGCATAACAAACCAGGCAAGCGGCAGTGAAACTACTTAACTAAAAAAAATCAAATTAAATCAAAGTTGAATGAATCAATGGTCTATATGATGAGATGGCACTGCTGTTACCCTGTACATAAAGCTCTAAGTTCCCTAGCCACAGTATAAAGCACTTGCCTGGGTGTTCTCACGGACATTATTCCTACCAGCTGCGCCACATGAAGATTTATACATGCTCCATAAACTTTAATTCCCTTTTTAAGTCCTATTATACCAAACAGGGGGCCATTTCTGAAGTTGAAATGGATTTTCAGAACAATATAAAGACGAAAATATTTTCTGGCCTCTGATTTTTAAACCTTTGGGTAAAATTAAATCTCTTCCACAGCACTGTTGGTATTCCATATAGAAATATTCACAAATACCAGGCACTCCAGAACATTATGTCTGAATCCAAAGGGAGAAGTTATCTTGCTGTACAAAAAAAAAAAAAAATGCAGTAATCACTGTTCACAAAAATCTCTCAGCTTGATGCTTTGAAGTTGTTTTTTTCCTGATGTACTGACTTCAGAAGAGAAAGAAATTCAGTATTTCAAGATGCAATTACCCGCAGCAAAGCAAGGAACACCACATATAATAGAAGTGGTTGATCCTGAATTTGCTGACAGCAAAATTTATTCTTTCTATTTATTCAATCTAAACCATTGCCAAACAAAAGCTTAATGACTAAAGTTAGAATTTCATATATGTCATATTTTCCCTTTCACACTGAATCCACAATTTATTCAAAGAGTTTATTTTTATCATCATTTTCCCTCTCCAGAAAAAATTACACCTCTTGCAAAAATTGTACGGAAACTCACTCTATGCAGGTAGCACAAAATTGAAGTATCAGATGTGGCTAGAAGTCAAATTTAATAAGCAATTAAATCCTAAATAAATAAAACCAGCAGTCAAGAGCCCAGCTTCTTCTCCTAAAAATAAACTTCAAGTTAAGTCAAAATCCTAAACCAGTATAGATTTTTTACATATTTTACTACATTCCACAGCTCGCTTTGGAAACTCACAGCAGACTGACTGCATATTTGGAAAGACTCAACTTTCCCACTAGCCCCTTTTCCATGTCCTCTGCCAGTATGTGTCCTCACATGTCTGTCAGTTTTCTTCTGCACAGGGAAATACTGTTCCAGAAATAACCCCTCCACCCTTCCCCAAACCATCCCTAGTTTTAACACCTCCTCTTCTCAGAGCTATTTCCAAAGTTTTCCCTTTCAACAATTCTGAAGCTTTCCCCTTTCTGCTACAGCAGAGATTTAACAGTGCCTGTTTAATCCTGGCTGATGCTGATGGAGCCCTTGGCAGCTCTTAGGCAGAGCTGTCCAGAGTCCTGCTGTCCAGCTGCAGACACAAGGCACAGCAGGAGGAATCACACAAGGCCACACACCAACCCTGTGAGAGCACTGTGAGGGCTGCATCACACACGTACACCTTGACACGGTCAGATCAGTGAATGCAGATTATTTTGGCTGTTTAGTTTTATGAACTTTCTTAAAATGTTACGGGTCAAGAAAAAGGGAAAGCTAGTCTCAGCCTAGAAACACAAGATACAGGATAAGGGAGGCATGCAGCCTGGCAACCAAGTTCTGGACAAGAGCAAGAGCAGAAGAAAAAAGGAAAAGAAAGGGGATTTAGATGGAAGACTTAAATCTACGTTTAAACCAAGTCAATGCTGATGCAGGAATTGATGTTACAGACAGACTAAAACAGATCTTTGATAAAAGGAAGTGCAGTAGCCATGGAAAAACTGTGTTACAGACACCAGCTCAATGAGAAGTCTTTGAGTAGATGATCTTGTTCAAACAGGAGATGCAACAGCTGAAAACAAGACAGCTATAAACCTTTTTTATATAAAGGTAATTAGAATGGACTTCAGATGTAGGAGAACACACCATAAGTAAAGAAATAAAATGACATTTGATAATTAACAAATGGTTGAAAATAACAGTCCAATCAAGACTGTGGTACCAGGGTGGCTCTCTATGCAAAAATGTTCTGAGACTGAAAGAATTGCTGGCTCAAAACATTTCAGGCACACGTGTGTGGGAAGAGGCAGGTCTGGCCTTGCCTTTCATGAGGCGATGCCCTGCCCCACACACTGCCAGGCCTGTATCCCAGCCCTGCAGAGGCTGCCAATCCCAGGCACACCGGGGGCAATGCTCCACACTCGCCTCCGGAGCCCCATTCTAGCCCCAGAGTGGCCAGATGACCAGAAGCCCCACCTGGGGGAGACAGGAAAACCAAAGTGTATCTGAGCCAGGACATGCCAGTGAGCACATCTTGACCCTACCTCTTCTTGGAATTTCTATCAGCTGAACACCACTGAAACCAGGAGTGGTAGCTTTACTTGTTCTTTTCTTTACCTTTCTATCTTTCTTCTACTAATTCATTCTCATAGTTTTGAGTAACTTAAAATTGGATGGGATTGGAGTTTGCTAAGTTAATGCTTTGAGAAGTTGCTTTTACGTTGATTGAATGCTGCTCTAAACTTTTGTCAAAGTTCTCTGATTTTCCAAAGTTGCCAGTAAATTTTTTTTACTGTCTTGACCTCTTCAGAATATCTTGTCAGTATTCTTCCCATACATGTAAGTCAGAGTACATAAAAAACTCCAAGCCCTTTTAAGAGTCCTGTCAAGCAAGTTTTTGAGGCCTTACAGATGTCACTCCAAATTGCTTCCAGAGAGCAAAAGAGATATGTTGAAGGTGACTTTGAAAGTCTTTTGGCAGGTGAGTGACAGAGGTGGAAAACTAAACTAGACATTTAAAGCTAAAATACCTCCCTGCAAGAGCAGTTACTGGCCTGTTACTCTCATGGCCATACACAGTGGGAAAACAGGCATGGTTAATCAACATTTCACAGTTGAGTATATCTAATAGTCCAGTCTTTTGGAAATTAATTGGCTGAAACTCTAAAAATTCTGCACCATTTTACTCTCTGGAACAACTCTTCCCAGCTTTCCAGTCAGATCTCCTCCATGTCTTCCTCAAACATTCATGCTCACATACAGTGAGGTGGATTTAGAACTGAATGAAGATCCCAGAGGGTGGGGATCAGTGGCACAGGGTCTAGTTGGAGGCCTGTCACTAGTGGTGTCCCCCAAGGTTCAGTAGTGGGCCCAGTATTGTTTAACTTATTCCTCCATGACTTGGATGGAGGGGCAGAGGCCTCCTCAGCAAGTTTGCTGATGACACAAAGCTGGAGGAGTGGCTGATAACCCAGAGGGCTCTGCAGCCCTTCAAAAGGACGTCAGCAGAGTGGCGAGAGAGGCAGAGAGAACCTTCTGAAATTCAACAAAGGCAAATGTAGGGTCCTTGCACTTCCCCCTGCCAGGGGAAGAGTAACCCCTGGCTCTACTACAGTCTAGGGACCAACTTGCTGGGAGATGGACCTAGGGGTCCTAGTGAACAAGAAGCTGTCTATGAGCCAGTTGGCCCTTGTGGCCAAGAAGGCCAATGGTATCCTGGGGTGCATTAGGGAGAGCACTGCCAATGGGTCAAGGGAGGTGATCCTGACCCTCTACTCAGCTTTGGTGAGGCCACATCTGGAGTCCAATTCTGGGCTTCCCAGTACAAGACAGACATGGAGCTCCTGGAACAGGTCCAGTGGAGAACAAAGTTGATGAGGTGACTGGAGCATCTCTCTTATAAGGAAAGGTGGAGGGAGCTCGGCCTGTTCAGTCTGGAGAAGAGACAACTGAGAAGGGACCTCATCAATGTTTATCAGTATCTAAAGAGAGGTGTCAGAGGTTGGAGCCAGGCCCTTCTCAGTGGTACTGAGCAACAGGGCAAGAAGCAATGCATAGAAACTGAGGCACAAATTCCACCTAAATATGAGGAAGAACTTTTTTACTGTGCAGGTGACTGAATATCAGAACACACTGCCCAGAGAGTTTGTGGAGTCTCCCTCACTGGAGATATTCAAGAACCATCTGGATTCAATTCTGTGCCATATGCTGTAGGATGACCCTGCTTGAACAGGGAGGTTGGACCAGATGGCCCCACAGTGGTGCCTTCCAACCTTACCCACTCTGTGATTCTGTGATAGGTATCACTTATTATGTTTACTAATTATACAAATCGTTTAATTTATAGCTCAAGGCCAGTATTCAGAGGAGGTAGTATAAGAATTGCTTGTTCTGTTTTGATGCTACAGCACTCAAAACAGGCAACCAGCAGCAATATCTCATTGTTGCTGCACACACAAAAATGAAAGTATCCTGACCAATTTTAGAAATAAGCCTTTCTTCTCCGGTCTCAAGTCATATACTCCCAATTTGCTTTAGCATTACCAATTTAAAAATATTTCAAGTAAAACTGGCAGCTTAAATCATTAAGTATTGTTAGTTTACACAGCATGTCATGGAGAAATACATCAGAAACAAGAAATGCTAATTAATTTAAAGCAGGCCAAGATCCTAAAATCCAATAAATAAATCAAGTTTTGAGGTTTAAGTAGTTCATGTCACCCACCTGTCCAATAAGCTTTTATAAGATTTGCTTTTTCACTCTTGGGTCATTATTTGATTCCTGCCTGCTCAAATAGATCCCATCATTTTAAAGGCATTACCGGAGTTGAGTACTTATAGCTCCCAAGCAAACACAACAGTCTTTACAAGTCTGTGAGAAACAAACTGCAAGCATCCAAGTGGAAATCTGCTATGTTTGATGTATGATTATAGAATTACCCTCAGTGGATCAGCACTATTGTATTTAGGCTACCTGGCTTTAAAAAAAGTAGGGTTACAAGGAAAGCAAAATGAGAGATACACATACACATAGCAAGACTTGAGTAAATGCGACACTGATTTCCCTCCAGCAAGTAAATCTAGCCCCTAACTGTAATCAGCAACAACAATGCATGCTGTAGTTTAGGATCCCCATGTCCATTTAGCTGGTGGGAATTCTGAATTGTGGTTTGCTAATCCCCACACAAAATCTAGCAGGACATCATTTCATGGGAGGTTAAAAGAGTACTACGCATCAGTAGTGAACTTCTGGAACTTGTCACTTGATTGTGGAGGCTGATAGCACCAGAAGGCCAAACACTATTTATTCAAACAGATGATCAAAAGATGAATGAATAGACAGTAAAGGAAATAGGCAAGGATGTATCCTCTGACATTCTTAACCACATAACCATTCATAACCACAGAGCTGAGCACTACAAGAAAGTGTTCACACACTACTATGAAAAACATTTCTGGATGTTGGAGGGACAATACAGATCAAGTGCTCTCACCCAGCATGGCATTTCTTACATTCCTATCATCCCATAAGTGTTATTAACTACCTGGCAATGCAGTTGTTTTTGACAACACATTTTAAATTAGTTTTAGATACTCTTGCTGCTTTTAATTTACCTTTTTTTGCCACCCAACTTGACATTTCTTATTATCAATCCTAAGATACCTCAAAGAGCTGAACTACAGCAAGATGAGCCAAAGATACGTGAAAACTACCAAAATTGTGCTTACCTGAACTGCAGCATTTCACAAATAAGTATGAAAAACATGGAAAAAAGGTATAAGCCTGAAATTTATTTTTTGTTTTACCATATTACAGAATCACAAATCTTTCAAAAAAGCATACTTGTGATCAGAGATCTTAAAGGAATATTTATCTATTTTTTCTTTAAGAAATTAGACCATAAGATGTAGTTAAGCAATAGCTCTTACAGTCAATTTCATATTTTTACATTGCCAATTATTCTGTAGATAGCATTTGACACTTTTAATGCAGAGAACAAAAGCAGTACCCTGCAAGACAAGTACTAATACAACAGCATCTTTCACAATACACAAGAACATAGGCTATCAGTCAGATTATCAACAAATGGATAAACTATATAGAGTCGTGCTGCGAATAAAAAAAAAAGGGGGAAGTGTGAGTTTGCAAGAAATGATTTAGAAGCTTTAGTTATGAATACAGTACAAAGGTTTTCATTGTTAAGTTTAGCATAGTTTGAACAACTTTAAAAAGGCCTTTTGTTTTAGAATGTATCTTTCTCGTAGTTTGATAAGAGTTTCTGGGGCAACTACAGCCTCTGCCTGGAGACCTTCTTTATTGGTTCTTTCTTGTTTCATCCCTTCTGTTATGCATAATTTCCCTTTGTCCATCATAGAATCCTTATCTTTAAGGTCCAAGAGCTTTAGCCACTAGCCTAGCTAGACTCTCCTCAGACCACCCCCAAACCTGTGTTGGATTTGTTGGAATTTAAGTGACTTAGTTGGCATGTAGTGTTTGGATTGTTTTATTGTTTTGTGTGATTTGTACCCACCCCAGAATGTGTAGTACACAAAACCGCCCTGCAGCCCAGGCTTGGGGTCTCTCTCCGGAGGCTCCAGCCCGAGGCTGGGGGTTCCCCTGACACCCCCCCGCCCCCGAATAAAGCTTCTGTTTCCTGAAAGCCTCGAGAGAGTCCCCTCTTTTTTTTACCCCCAGCCATGACAGTGTGAGCCAACTGCCTGTGAACTAAGACCCCACGAAAGTGTATTGTTGGAGCGTACCAGAGCAGCCGGGGCCTCAGGCTGAACACCAAGCTGGGCCAAAACCAAGTATGCACCCCAGCAATATAGGATTGCAAATCCCATTTTAAAAACCTCTCAGAATCCTTCCTCCTCTGACTTGAACGTGAAATTTCAAAAGATGAACTAAAGAAAGCAACCTAAGCAAAAAAGCTCAGCTGGAATGATAAAATGATCACATTTTTTTAGCAAAAAATATGAGAATTTATTCAGTAGACAAAAAGTTTATTTCAACAGTTTTCTCTACTTCAATTAGTACTTCTAAGACCATTTTAAATAGCAAAGATTAGATACCAAAAATACAACAGCTCTGAAGAGCAGACATATATGAGATCTGTGTTTAGGAGCAAGAACTAAGTTCCTAAGGAACTATCATAAAAGGCTGCAGCACATGGCAGATATAGTTTCAATGAACAAGCAAGTTGGGATATTTCTCCTGAAAGTTATACCTAAAGGTTGTGTATATTTTTCCCAGAGGTGGGAAAGGATGTTACCATTACTGAAGCACAGTCTGCTGCTAAGTATTCAAATTTCATGAGGCTTTTAGTTTGCACATGTCTATCCAACTCTGAGAAGTGTTCTTTTCCTTCCTGTCCCAAAACCCTGCTTGGCATCAGACTGCCTCTTTTAAAAATTTTTGCCTGATTGTTCAGTCACCTCTTCTAAGGCAACTCATCCCACCCATGGTGTCAGTCCTCTAAACTTGATACCATTAAATAGTTCAAGGGAACAGAAAAAAAAAATCTGAAACAAACCAGATCCTTCATATTCTTCTTCATTTACAATCACATCCACTCTTTTGATCATTCCAGACATAGAAATCAGCTAACAGAGAGCACAAACCAGAGAAAAACTGGTCACTCCTCAGTCAGTCAATTATTGATCTGTGCAGCCCATGTGTTTTCTACAGTCAAGAGTCACTGAAAAACCATGAAAATCTCAGACATTCAAAAAATCAGTGAACTAGGACACAGTTTGATGTTTTTATATGAAGTGAATTACTCTAGAGTCATATACAGAATGGAAGCCACTCTTGGGAGAAATAAACAACATTCTGGAATACATCAATAACAGCTTCATAAACAGCTAACTATATATGGACTGTAATAAAAGCACTAGGACTCAAACCCTCCAGGTTTTCAGCCACAAACTGAATTTTCCAGCTTATTCCTGTCTCTCTAAAGCCAATAAAACTAACAATTTTTGGAAGCAATTTTTCAACTCCCAAATTATAAGCAGCAAATTTTTACATAGGAAAAGGTTTCTGCAAAAGCTGTAAACCATTCAGAGATACTCTAGATGCATATGAGATACAAAAAGCTATCAACGGCCTTTTGACAAAGCTTTGCCTAGCACTCTGCTCTAAAGGGAAAAGTGCAATTTTCCTCCCACTGTACCTCCACATTTATTTTCTGAGATCAAGTTATGGTCAAATTGCCATGTAACCACATTTTCAATTTTCTTCATACATTTTTACAACACTCTCACTTCAGAAGTATTTACTATTATCACTTCCAGCAGCTAAAGCTGTTTGCATAAGGTGTTATTTGCCAAGAACCTGCTACTTGAAAGGAAGACCTCTTCTGTCTGCACAGCAGATTTGTAGGTGGAGAAAAGTAGCCTTGTGGAGAGAAAAGTGGAGGAAATCAACATAATCACAAGCACATGATCCATAAAGGATGCAGGAGAAAATGCATGAGGTATCCTTCTCTAATGGAACTCAAACACATTTATAAGATGCTTTTTTCATGCAGTTTCAACTAATCTTCTGTAGAAGAATTGTCGTAAAGCTCCCCCAAGGGCTAAAAGCCTAACTGCAGACAGACTTACCCAGAACTTGTTTTATCACACATAACACACACCTAAGTGTTTCTAGCCCTGTTTCACTGCTGAAGGAGTAAGATACAAATCACTACAACACTTAAAGGCTATCCTCAGGAAGATCAGAGGAACACAGCTCTAAGGAGAAATGACAAGAACTACTACAAATAGCATGTCTGGATATACTTAACTCTATTTTAACTTCACAATGTCTTAAAAGTTACTGAATGTCCTCAAGCAAAGCAGGCTAATATACAGAGAATACCCAGATGACAACTGTTAAGAACTCCTTGCCAAAATAAAGGTATATGGAGAGAGGCTCCACAAGACATGTTCACAGTTTGTTCCTATCCCATATGTCAGTCACTCTCCCAGACACTGGAAGAAGAGACATGTTTCCTCCTTCCACAGACAACATGGAGCTGGGAAGGGCCATCAACAGAACACGTTGGGAGCAAAAATGGCCACGACCAAGAAAGAAAAAAATTCTGAACAAAATTAGGATGTAATTTGATAAAGGACACCTGCACAAAAACAAAGAGGAAGGCTGAACATTAGACTGCAATCTACTTGGAAAGGAGCTGATGGTCAACACAGATCAACAAATTTGACATGAAATCAGCGTATTGCTGATGCCACACAAAGGGTAATTACCTTCACAGCAACACCCAGCCTAACTCAGACCACAGTTTTGCAGGATCAGCCACCCCCAAACAGCGATCACTCCAAATGGGTAATTACCACTTGGCAGCCAGTAATGAACCATGGACATTTATCCTGCTTGAATGTTTGTTTCCTTTGTATTGTTAACATTTAGAGCAATACTGAATGTAAGGTACAGTGATAGATATGCCAGTGATTTACTGGAGGAAAGGGAGTTCTGTTGCTCACTGAAGCAGTGTTGTTCACAGGACATAATTCCTAGTTTAAGGGGAAAAACACTTCTGTATCCGAGGAAGAAAAATAAGCATTAAGTTAATTACAAAGAATTGCAAAACTGAGTTCTGAATAGGCTGATAAAATGAGCTTTCAAGTGAGACAATAAATTTCTCCTGACACCTCAAAAACTTGAAATTAAGATCACATTCAAAAGCTACTACATTCCCCTCAAGAAAAAATACTCCAGTGCATCCCCAGGAAAGGGTGCCTGAATGTGAATTATTAGGCAATATCAGTCAGACTCTTTAGCAGCAGAGTTTGCCAAGGGAAAATTTCACAAAGCCCAAGACCTCAACTGCTACAATGGAACCGTGTATTTATCTCACAGTAAGTAGATTTATGCTTGTGTAGGTAGACTAAGTAGAGATTTTTTTTCATTTCTTCACCCATGTTTTATAATTACGTGATTATGTTATTATATTTAGATCTTAAAAACAATACTTCTAGTTAACTTTAATCTCCTTAAACCCACAGCCCAGCTAACCAGCACAGACTCTGCAGCATCCACAAGTAAGAAAGGTACTTCCCCTCCCATCACACAGATCCGATTCTGGCCCTGCCAGGATTGGACAGAACCCAAGTGTACCCAGCACGCACAGCAACCAAAGAGGCCCCCTGACATAAAACAGGATGCCAGAGTGCAACTTATGCCTTGCAGCTACTGTGGTCTGCCAGGGTTAGGTCACATGCAGACTTCCAGTTAATCCCTTTCTACTCTGGAGATGTCCTTCATTATTCCCCTCTTATGGGAAGCAGACCATGGGCTCTGAAACCTTTCCATTATTCCAAAGGCAGGTGTATGTGCAGAAGCAAGCAAGGTTAAGTGTTATAATTTTTATTGGACTGTGGTCATCTGAAAGTTATGGAACTTGCACTAATCAAGAAATCAGACACTTTGTTCAGAATTCTTAAAATAGTATTTGAGTTCTAAATGCAAATGCATCACATTAAGTCATACTGGTTTTTGTATTTTTGCTTATGCTGTGTTTACATTCCTCTTCAATATAGAAAGACTTCAGTCTGATTTTACAGATTCAGGTAGTACTTGAGTCCAGCTAATAAATGAGTTAGTGGAAACAGGCTGAAGTGCTAATGTCCTTTTTACTGCTCTTTCCTAGAAATACAAAAATGGAAGACACAATACTAAACCAATAGTTTGGTTTCTGAAGCTTAAAAAAAATCCTTCATTCTCTTTCTCTTCAAGTTATTTCACTTGTCCAGGAACTGGATAGAGAAAATATTAATTACTGTCAGAGAAGAATTAAAACCTCAGTTGCTCCTTATGCTCACTGCAAAATCCCTAAGATAAATACAAAGTAGTGGAGTGGAAAAAAAAGCTGAAAAAAGTGATTCTAACAAGTTCTGTCTTGGAAATAGGAAGAACTGAATATAATCTCACACTAAAATACTGCTCCTGAGAACTCCATTCAACAAAAGTATTTGTGAACGGTAGGAAAATGACTAAGTAGATGACTTTTATCTCAATAACATGTCAGAGTAGATGAACATGTGTTAAGATAATTAAGTTTTCACAGTGATAAAGAAATGAAACTTGAAAAGCAAAACTGTAAGATACACTTCTGTAAGGCTTAAGAGTAGTAAGCAAAATACCTTTCATTTTAGACAGATTATTGCAAAACATCTCCCATTCTCAGAATAAGCAGTTTAAATGATAATACTTTAGCATGCATTTTGGAACACCTAAATAACATATAGATCATAAAGGTTTTCCAAACCCATCTTCTGAAGCTATTACATCAAAAAAGATACTTTTTTCTCTTACATGACCAACATTAACAATGTAGAATGACCTTTTCTCTAAATACTAAAATTTTGCATTCTCTCCATTCATCAGAGTTTATTTCCACTATTCAATGTTGCATCTGCTTGAAATATGAAAAGAGTACACTTGGCAACATCCAGGATGAACACACTATAATGAATCACACATTCCTGTAAGGTGTATGTTTCTTCTATAAAAATATTAAATTCATATACACGTTTGCTTGTGTGTGTGAGAAAACATTTCTGTTGTACTTTTTGAGGTCTTTGGCTATAAATTATTTGTGAACTGACTGAGTCTGGAGTGAATGCCTTCATCCATACTTATTTAAATCTTTCACCTAGTTTCCGAAGTTTAAAGAAAAAACAACAACAAACCACTATTTAAGTGTGACTTACACAAAATCCAATGCTTTCTTTCCTATCACTGCACAAAGAAAGCAGTAAATTATGCTTAAATCATACTTCACCTGCAAACATTGGAGCCACTGCTTACACAACCTGTTCTTATCTTCGCTCTCCAACAGATAAAGGCTTTAACATGTTAGGCAGTGTATGTTTTTCATAATGTCAAACTCAAAGCTTGATTAAATAAAATGTTTCCTTCATGAGGGCTCCAGTACACTCAGACACATGAAAGAAAAACGTTTTTATGACACTGTACTTAACTATCCTCCTTACCCCTTTTCTTTTTTCCCTTCTCTCAGGGCCCTGCTTCTTTTTGAAATAACATCACCCCTGGGCTGAAAGCAAATTAAATTTAAACACAAACACGTAAGTTACCGACAGGTGCCCTTAGAAACAACAAAACTCTTTGGTCTGTATTTTAATATTAACAATGTAAGCTAACAACCAGATTCTCTCTGGCTGTAACAGAAACCAAATACTACTCCGCTGGCATTTTGCTTTAAAAATATTTTAAGAAATATGCAGATTTAAAGAGGTTTATATCTGAGATTAACAGACTGTCTGAAGAACATGAAAGAAATACTAATGCAAAGAAAATGAACATCAGGATCTAAGTTCAGAAAAGGTAGTACTTACTCCTTATTTCTGCATTGAATGCATGGCTGGTAAAGGACTTTGACAGCATTCCAGGTTTCCACTGATCCAGAGCTAGGTGTGAGGATATCTCCAAACAGTGTAAAATCACTGTGGGAGGAGGAACTTCCTAAAGACTCCACCAGCAACGTGTCAGAATTTAAAAGCCATATCTATAAATGAAAAATAATTTAGTTTACTGTAGTTTACACACACATCAGTTTGTTACTTTACTCTGACTCTAAATCAGCTAATACTAAAGCCACATTCTTAAAGTTTCTGACAAAGCATTAATACACATAAACTGATATTTTTATGACTCAGCACAGTCTGCAAAGCTTCTAGTGGAGAAAAAAGGGTAATACAATAATGATTTATCAGTCATTCTTAAGATCATTACTCCAAAGCTGCTTCTTTTTGTGACTGTAGCACATTCCATTTGGCAGGAACAAACGAAATAGTCCTAAGTCATCTCGTTCAGTACCAGATGTATTATTTCTCCAGTTCCATAATTTTTAGGCATTAGTCAAGCATATGGTGTTGAGCAACTGAGGACTAAAGACAGAGAACTGAAAGACTGTCCACTGAAGAAAATTGAGGGTTTGTAGATGAAGCATGGTAGTTATGACTCTATGGAGCTAATACATGCAAGGAAAAAGACAGCAATTAACATGGTCTAAAAGGTATGTTGGAATTTACAAACAGTTGCAGCAGACCCTCAACTGGAAAATAAATACCAAATTTCATAATGGGACTGGCATTCTTCAGCACTATTTGCTCACAGCAATTTGAGAGATATTTACTGGGTAGAGTTTTGAGAAATTTAAACTTTTTGCATCCCATTATGGATCTTATCTAATCTTTGTGTGATTTGGTATTACTGTTCTGACTTGGATCCAGGGCTTTCCTGCTAAACACCATACAAATAAGTCAGTCTTTTCCTTAATTCACAGCCTGCAGTAGTGAAGTGATCCAAGTTAACAATGGAAATCAATTTTTACAAATCTGGCTCCTGCATAAAATGTTTATATGTGAAATATTTATCATAGGAAACGGAATTTATACAGTGTTGCTCACTAGAGAGCAATCTTCTGCTTCTCATGATCTAATCAGCTTCAAGTAAAACAAGTTACATGATGTTAGGTAGCAGACACATGATATCCCCTGTGGAGGGAGACAGCAGTCATTAACAGGACACATAGTATATGTTGTAATTGAATGTGACAGTCACAATTTATCAGAGCCAAAGGCTCAGAACGTTACAGTGGAAGCTTCATAAAGAAGGAATGAGATATATTGATAAAGATATCTTGGGAGGGGATAGGAGGAGGAGAATCACTTCAGCATATGCACATGAATGATGACAAGCAACTGCACTTGGCTTTGCAAGTGGTTGTTCATCAGTTTTGCTCTGGTAACTCACTGTACACATTTATAGCCTAAACTGCAAAATATACCTCATTAGCTAGGACCATTAGACAAGGTGCTTAAAGCCAAGTGCTGAAGAGCTGTTGGAAGAAAATGGTGCAGAAACACAGGCCACTGCCAACACAAACTGAACAGAGTTTCTTCCTTTTGAAATTTTTAACAATTCAGTGTGGAAGGAGCTTCCGAGGATGCTTTTCTGAAGGGGAATAGCCTTCAAACTAGACAAGGGAACAATGTAGCAATAGCTGTCTGCTCCTTTCAGAATCCTTCTGCAATCTGCTGCAGAAAAAGCAACCAAAGCATTTCATTTGCAATACAGTCCATTTGAAAAGCACTTCTTTCTACACAAGTGCTACATGTGGCATCTTACAATCGTGTTCTAGAACTTACGTGAATGTCTCAAGAGCAACACAACAGATCTGTATCAATAATTTAGCACACTATACCGAGAAAACAAATGAATCTCTGGGGGTGGACAGATTCCCGGCCATGAGCAAAACCAGCTTCTGAACTACATTTACTTCTTTAGGCAGTATTTTCATTCTTTTCTTCATGTATGAATTATTTTTTGATCTTGTTTTTGATCTGAGTGAACAACTGCTCACCCAGACTTGGTGTGTTGACTACGAATTTTATACATGTATTTCTGAGTAACACAGTTTCATGTTTTCAGCTTTCAACTGTATTACTCACAATGTGCAATCTTTCCTTTCTTTCTACTTCTCTGTACAGCAGAGCTTGCACTACCAAATTCCTTCCATATTTACTCCAGTAAGAAAACAAACTTTACAGAAAAATATATACATAAAGTGTAGAATTCATTCACAATGCCATTGATGACCTTTTCTGAAATGACGGCATTAAAAAAAAAAATATTTGGGGGGTTGTTGGTCTTCTTTTCATTGTTTTCTTTTGGTTTCAAATCATTTTGTCAAGAGACTCAAGAGATGTTCTTTGGAGAAAAGCTGGAACAAATCCACACCAGTTATACTTCATGGGACTTGAACCACACAGCTGAAATACCACAACTTAGATCCTGTGATCAGTTTCCCTATATCTCAGCCTGAGTCTCCAGCATCAATTTGTGGACAATTAAACATCAATGTGAATTTAACATGGGTAAAAAAACCCAAATCTTTTATTTTTCCTTGCTAGTTCTTTTTTAGTTATTGCAGATATTTCCATTACTTTCATCATCACACAGGTCACTAACGCAAACATCTCTCATTACAGCTATTTTGTTCTCATACTCAGAGTGTTCAAGTAAAGATGTGGTTTTCACATATTTCACAAATAAAGCTCTCTTAGAGAGCTGGGTAGCTAAGTCTCAGCAAGGTTCTCGTTATCTCACTTCTTGACCACTGCAATGTCCACCCCACCTCCAATCTTAACAAATGCAAATTGATTCTGCTCATGCCCTTCAAGACAGGGACAATAATCAGACTTACAGGTCTCTCCCATTTTGTTACATATTAGTTTTCTTGGGATACCTTTCCACTCCCTCTCTGCTCACTCCTGAAATATAAGCTGCCTTTTTTTCAAAACACTTTAAAGTCTAATCCTTTTTTTCACTCCAAAAAACATATTTCCTTCAATACGGAAAGACTGGAGATACTGTTCAAAAAGTACAAACCACTGCACACTTTTTGATTTTCACAGATGTAATCTTTTTGGGTCTTATGAGGTTGATCCCATCCATGAGATGAATTCCCTGTATCTATCCAGAAAACTATTGATTTACCACTTTCAAAGCTCCACTTTTTTACAGTACAGAAAAAAATAGGTACCTATTGAGATGCTTCTATGCTGACCAATAATGTACCATCTGGCTTGTGCTCTCCCATCTCACTGTTTGCTGTTCTCCTGTTATTCTTAGCTGCTAAGTCATGCACAAGGCAGGGAACCCTTCAACAGTGGAGCAAAGAGAGGAGGCAAATGATTCATGAATAGAAAGATGGCAGAAATACAGTTAGGACAAATAAGAGTATGTCTTTGTACCACTTTTTTTTTCCCCTGAAACAAAGGAACTTTTTTTTTAATTGACATCCTTTAAAAATAAAATTTTAAAAACCAACATAAGTAGCATATAGCTTAAACAACTGAATATGTGTAACTTAAAAAATGGAAACCTATATTATGATATGTGCAAATAACAAAATTGGTAATGTTAAGTGATACATACAAAGGAAATGAGGAAAATAAGTATACATATTATTTGGGGTTTAGAAAAAATAGAGAAGACTTGTGAGAAACCTTAACCTTAATTATCACATACACAGTCTAAGCTGTGTGTATTTGTGTGGGTAAACACAAACATTGCAAACTAGAGACTTTGGCTCATTATCAAAACAAACAAGTGGGACAGCTGATTCATGATGCATCAGTGACGAGACTACTTGTGTAACTTGGCTGTGTGCTCACAGACTCAAGCACCCACATTTTACTGTTTAGCTGTTGCCAATCATTAATATAAACAGAGCTTACATTATACTTGTGTCCATAAGGACTCTGACTCCTAAGACTTAACCCATGATTACAGAACAGCTGTTGACGTGTATACAGTAGCCAGAACCTCACCCTGGACAGGAGACAAAGGAGACTTTCTGATGTTAAATACTAAAAATACCTGCAAAAAACTAACTAGCCAACATAAAGGAAGAAATGCCAATCAGAGGCCAGTCCCTATCAAACTCAGCCTGCTCCTCTAAGCAATACATTGGCAAAAATGCAGCTCAGAGCTAAGAGTAATGGCAATCTACTAAATAAAGTGATTTTTTCTTTCAAAAACAACCAGTTTGCTGTATCTAAGCTATTCGACTTAAGCACCAAAATTTTACATAACCTGGGAACAGATAAGCAACAAGGGAAAAATCACAATGACTTTTAATGACTCCTCAATTAGACAATATATAATTATGAGTCTGCTCATAAAACCTTCATTTTATCATCACTAAAGACATATTTCTCAGTGGTTGTACAAATGTTGTCTTGGCAAAAAAAATTATTTTAAAGCAACAGATATACAGTTTCCTCAGCATCTGGATGTTCCAAAATCATAGAACTTGGATAATGCATATATAAAACAGTTTATGTAATTACATTGCCTCAAAAAGTGCATTTATAAGTTTATCCAGGGCAGGAATCTCTTATCATGTATTTCTTTGTGTCTATGAATTATTTCTATAAACTGTGAAAATACAAATTCTATACCCATATTTAGTTCAGAAATAAAAAGGAAACATCCCTGGTTATAATAAGTGTACAGTATTAAAGTAACTCTTATCCATCTTAAATGTTTGAGGAATCTAGCTGTCACTATCTAAATATCAAGCTTAACCAAGTTTAACAGCATTAGAACATTAAGTTTAATAGGCAATTTTATTTTTGTTTGCACTTCACTTCCCAATGCAATGTACTGACTGCATTAATAGTCCCTGTTGACTTGAGACAATGCTTGTGAAAGATGCTATACAATTTGATTCACTTCTGGTGATTAAAGAAAAGAAGCACTAGAGCAAGAAGGTGAAATGTATATTAAAAAATTAAAACTTAAGCTTTCCATATTTTCTAGATACAAAATAGTGTTACTATGGTGCATCTGTAGTACTTTCATTACTGTATCAATAAAATTTCTATGTGCACGTATAACTAGATTAAAAACTCAGGAATATTCTTACTTGAACAAATGTACCTCAGAACCGCTTCAAGAATTTGAATTTGTTCATTTTTTAAACATACAATAATGAACAGTATAAATAATACATTTTAGGAACTGGGATATATGAGTTAATCTTCATCAGCAAGATGAAGACTTAAAAACTTACCAGAATATAGGTTCTACCATTATCTCCTTTTATGGTGAACCTAAACGTGCTTTTAGCGGAGGATAATTCCAAAAGACACTGAGCAACCATGCTCTGTACAAACTGAGACCTGTTTAAGAATTAACCACATATCATATGTTTTTTACAACAACTACACAGAGAGTCATTCATATCTATTCACTACAGGTAGATACGTCATACATCAGTTCCACTACATCCTACAATCATATTTTACTGAAAGATGGGGCTTCTTTATCTTCCTTTCACTCAAAATCAGAGAACTTTTTATTTCCTGCAACAGGAATTTTTTAATAGATCAGGATTCTAAATTGCTTCATTTGCTTTATTTTGGCTGACACCAATTGTCAAATGCTGAATAGAAGCTTTTCCCCATTATATTTTACACATATGAACACGAAGTTCAGAATTACACATATATTTCAAATATAATTCCAAAAAGGAAGAACTATGATTAAACCATTGTACATGATACCAGATAGCTAGATCAAGTTCTGTTTAATCTTAGTCTTAAATTCAAACTGAATTACTTGAAAATTCAAAAGTCTCACTTCCAATTAAACATTTTAAGCTTTATTTAATGTATCTTTACATGACATAAACTTCTGTTACCATAATTAGTCACCAGACACAGTGCAAACTTAAATAGTTCAAAATAAGAAAGTATTTTATTTTGGCTTATCACCTGCGTAGTGAGACACCGTGACAAATTATACAGAATCTCCTGCATCACACACAGATGAGCAAACAAAACTGTACATGAGTGAATTCAGGCTACTTTGCCTCTACAATGCTTAATCCTGTGATGACTACATAAAATTGCACTCTGTTATTACATGTAATTATTCAAGAAACTAAAACATTAGACAATTTCTAGCATCCTTTCTAAAACATATAATTGAGAAAATTATGTGATTATTTTGTTACCTTGGTGTTGGACTGAAACTTCTCTCAGCTGGTTGAATAATCACCTCAGTGACATAATATTTAATGATATCTAAAATGACAAAAACATTTTTCAACTATAATGGAATAACCAACTTACTAAGATTAGACTGTAAGTTACCATACCACTATACTAATTAAAATTGGTTCAGTAGTCAATTAAGAGGTGCAGCAGAAAATCATATTTTGCTTGAGTTTGTAGGAGTAGAGGCAACCATAACAAAAAACCTACACTGCACTGCTCCAAGCTAATTACGAGATAAGCAATTTCTCATTCATATTGATCTTTGTTTAATGCTGGGAACGATCATCTTGAAACCAAGCAAGCAAGAGCTCAAGCCAATCTGAAAGATGAATTGAAAGAACTTTCCTAAAGCACTGAGATCAGCATAGCTTACATAAGTATTTTAGTACCCTCTGCTGCTTAGTAATGCTGCAGTGAATCACTAGAGACAGTTTTAATAACAGCTCACACGGGGGAATAATTTTCTTCTTTGCTCAAAGAGCAGAATGGAACTTCTTTCCAAAAATCACACTCACTCAACATTAACAGTGCATACATTCTGAATTTCAATGTAACTGTTCACCAAAAGCTCCAGTAAGACAGCTTTTAACACTAAATGGAAGTGTTTGAGGACATAATTTAATCTCCATCAATGAAGTCAGGTCAAAGAAGATCATATTGAAGATCTGGGTCTATGCTACAAATACAGCCTAACCAGAGGGCCAGCAAAACATGTTAACAGTAGTAAGTTCATTCTACTAAGCCTCAGCATGTGAGCAACTGGAAGATTCTTTTGGTCCACAAGTTTTAAGGATGGAAGGGTTTTATCTGATCTCTGTCCACACTTACCATTAAAACATTTCAGGAAGACAATCTATTTTAAACCCTCCAAATCTCATCCCTTCTCCAGGTAAATATTACACTTTCTGAATTATCTTCAATGTTACGAAATTATATTTTATCTCTAAATTTAATTAAGTCTGCTCCATGCTATGTGAGTTCTTGGAGACAGGAGGAAAAGACAGTTCAGTCTCTCTAGTTCCTCAGCCATTACCCCAAGTAAGGAATTGGTGCTACTGCTACAAGGGTATTGGGAATTCAGGAGATGCTTGCTTGCAGAGAGATAGAAGGTGTGATTTCCCAAGAAAAAAATCATACAAGTATATGTGGATAGAGCTGGGGGAAGGAACAGCCCATGGGGGATTCTCAAAGCTGAATCTGGTCTCCACAGCTAAACTGCTCTAATCCTACTTTATCTTCAAAACACTGATACCTGCTCATGAGGAAGCACCAAAACATGACAGTGAAGTTTGCTCTCTAGTCTCTTTTCACAGAGATGGTTCTATCTAGACTTACACTATACACCTCTTGTTCTCTGAACTCTACTGAAATTTCCTGCACTACTGAAGAAACACGATCAAAACAATGGATACCCTAACTTCAGCCATGTGCAGAGTCCATACCAAATCTCTGCACATCTATTATGCTTGCCTTTCCCCATTCCCACTGATCTATTACTCATAACCTTGTTATTCATGCTCTTTTCCCAGAACTCCTTTCCTAAAGTCACATCTTGCTTTGTGAGCTTTCAAACATTGTACCTTAAATTTGGGTTCTTTAAAGCCTGTATTCCTGTACAGGACAATCAGAACATTCTGTAACGGAAGACCTTCTGTCTTGTCTCTCCTTATGACATTTCTTAAATGGGCTTTGCATTTTCTGAGAAGTTTTTATATTCATCAGATCTCTGAACTGAGGCAGGCTCACACTGATTGATGCAGTGGAAGAGAGGGAGAATGAAAGAGTGAACCCTGCTAGTAACTGTCTTATCATTACTTCTCTTCCGTTAATCGCTGAATTTTAAAAACAACCAGACACTCATCTTTACACCACTTCAAGTAAACCTTGCTGATCCAATATAATTACGGCTTTTAAACCAACAATCCCAGCAGCTCATAATCAGACAAGGATGAGACATAACCTGTTTCCTTGAAAAGGCTTCCCTCCCACAAAACCAGGCTGACTTAGCAATCTTCAGTCTGTAGTTGTGCTGATTAAGTTCTGAAGTTACCTTTCACTTATTCTGTAGAACTGACAAGAAAACAAGCAACCTGTAATTTCCCAAGTCTCCATTTTTACTGGGATTCCTAGTAAACTGGAATCATGCATTGAGTCTTCCAAAGGTGTGGAATTAGCCAAATATGCCGCAGAAACAAGGATAATGAAAACTCCTGCTGAAAGGTCTAACACTGGAAGCAACAATCCCATCTGTTCCAGAAGGGAATGAGAAAAACACACAGGAATTATCACTGCACCTTGTTGATAAACTACTTTCCTTCAGTGTTTTTAACCTGCAGTGTTCAATGGCTGATGCAGTCAAGTCTAGTTTTGTTTGAACATCTCATACCTGATGAAACTGTTTCTCCCAGCATTGTCTTGCAGCGCTTACAAATTACTCTGGTGTTTTCTTTTGACTTCTGTAGGACAAAAAAGATCATTTAAATGTCACTCAGACATTCTGAAAAAAGAATGCATAATTGTAACATAATTTACAGAGTACACAGGAAACTTTTCACTTGTTTCTGTCCACTTTACATTTGCATGCACACATATTTGCCTTCACTACTTCAGCTTTCTACACTCAGACTTGCTTGCAAGTTTCACACTAATTTTAAAATCTGGCAATATATCCACACAGCACAATCTGTAATGGCTAACAGAAGAATGTCGTAATATTGAATGACTGGATGATAAAATGATAAGCTAAATTCGATTGTGCTACGGGCAAAATAATGCACCTGAAATGAAGTACTCTATAACATATACATAAAATAGTATGCTGCAATGTGACTACCATTACTCAGTAACAAGTTCTAGCAACTGTGGACAGTTTTATAGGAACTGAATACCAGTTCAATGTTCAGCAGAGAGCAGAAAATGTCTGCAGATTATTTTGAGTTACTAGGAAACAGAATAAGTGCACAACACAGCATGATATTCCAGAAAGGTGCAGTGGATTCTGTTCCTGAACAACCCTTCTCCCTCTACTCAAACAAATACAAAAAAGGTACTGACAAAAAATAACTGTCAGAAGTGCAAAACAGTTTCCATATGTGGCTTGAAAATATGCATAACAGGAGAACATATGGAAGAGAGAAAAGTGAGGGGTATCGAGATACCTAAAATCACAAATGTTTAGGAAAAGCTGGACAGAAAAAACAAACATATGCCTTCATAGCTCATGCTATGAAATTCCAACCCTGTTTGTATCCAAAAAAAAAAAAAAATGGAAGGCATTTGTCACACGATGCACAATATAGTTTGGTACTCACTACAGGAAAGCATTTTTCATATTAAAAATACACACAAGTTCCAAAAGTCTTCATAAATTCAGAGGAAGCAATGTCATCAAGGGCTTATTAAAAACAAAAAATGTGGATAACAATATCTAGTTCAGGGAGTCTCTACACTCTCCAAAACATCACTGAATATTTGCCTTAGCTTTATGCATCTATTATTGCCCTTAGGGTAAATGAAATTTACCCTATTAGACTCCTACTAATTACAGTGTTAATATTTAAATCCAATACATCAAACAAGTAAGCACAATTCTTACTTTAATCCAAAGTCTAAACTTCAGAACTCGTTCTGTGTGAGCTTATTAATCTGGCTGTAGCACATAAGAGATCTGGTCTGAAAGCAGTATACATATATACAACCTTAATGATGGTCAAAAACAGAGAACCAAACTAAAAGCCTGAGAGCTGACTACGTTGGAAGTACAGCCATCTTGTTATGGAGATCAGGTTCATATATATGCAGTTATCCCCTTTCCCAACTCCTACCTTGCTACTCCTCTCAAACATATTTAGCGGAATTATTTGCTGGGTGTGAAAAGCAAGGATAAAAAGACAAGGGTTTGCATAAGCCAGTGTTTGAGACTGGCACAAATACTGCACAGTACAAGTACAGAATGCACTGTACTTCCTTGAAAGCTACAACTTGAGTTGTAGCTTTTTTCTTGCTTGAGTATTTTTTTTTTCTGACTACAGTTACAGGTGCTGACTGAGAACTGTGCCTAAAAAACATCACCAACTCGTTGTATCATGCTTCAATGGAAAAAGGGATAGTTTTAGCTCAACTAATTAAATCAATTTATCTATTTGACAACTTGCAGCTGCTGGCAATCTGCAGATGCAGGTGGATCACAAGCCTAATAAGTTCTGTTTCTATTCCTAAGGATCCCTGATATTGTGTCAGGAAAAATATTTTCCCCAAGAGATACTATTAAGATGCTGCAAGACCATGTGACATTTAAGAACTATGTTACACTGGAAGACTAATAGATGTGAAAAATATGTTTGCAATGGATGGATGCTGTCTAGGTCCCACTGGAGTCTGGAAAAGATTGTTTAAGCTTCTCTGGTACATTCCAGCTACTATTTTGGTCATAGGCAAACACTTTCTAAAGAACTGCAATGCAATTAGAAAGGAACTTTCATACTGGGGCAGATTGCAACAATATTCACTAAAATGAGAACATTTATGACAATAGCAATCTGTCTTGCCTGTAACTTTCTATTACTCATATTATGGAAGAATTTTCTGCTTCAGTATGAGGGTTTTTTTCCTTATTAGTCTAGCTTCTGCTGGATCTAACAGTTGTGCTCATTTGCCTGGCAACTGAGTGATGCTGGAAATAAGCAAACACAGAAATGAGAATTCATTGCAAGTGCGAAAGATGTAGAAAAAGGGATTGGACACAAACAAGGAACAAATTCTCAACTTAAATGCAAGTATAAAGAAGCAGACATGAAAATTCATCACACTAAACTACTATTTATGTATAACATACTATTTCAGTATGCCTCTGACATAAAACAGCCTCCTCCCTCATTCAAAAGTTCTGCTGTTATCCTGGTTCAACCCACATCTCAATAAAATCTTTATTCCACATCCTTTTATTTATGTTTCTGCCTCCAAATCAATCCTTTTTTCACAATCCTTTATTCCCTTTGATGAAGAAGTGTGCAATATGAACGCCATGCACCCTGTCTCTTCCTGTATTTATTCCTGGTGTTCTAAGATCTCTTTTAAGACTACTGAAATGCAAGAGTTCATTATGGCAACCTCTGGCAGAAAGCATTCTCCTCTTGGAAATTTGGTATCATCTACTCCACCTTCTTCTTAAGGAAATGTAGAAGAAATAACTCCATTGTCACAGAGTTAAGCCAAATTAATCTGCTTCTGCCATGCTGATACCCTTACAGCATATCAGTCCCTATTTTCCTCTATGTATATTCTGTTTTCCAAAGAACAATGGAACAAGAAACCCAAGGGTCCACAGGACAGAACTGCTCTCCATGCAGAGAGGTCGTACGGAGCACTGCACCAGCAGCCACTGAATTGTGAGAATTCTGGTAACTCTTACTGGGGATAAAACACATCACTATAAGCAGCAGGTGGAATCAGGGTGTCTGGCTCTCAAGAG
The DNA here is from genome assembly GCA_027886175.1 of Phylloscopus collybita. NCBI lineage: Eukaryota > Metazoa > Chordata > Aves > Passeriformes > Phylloscopidae > Phylloscopus > Phylloscopus collybita. Next base: position 23,520,560 of record JAJNNQ010000026.1, on the reverse strand, counting down.
ATTAAATGTTTCGTGCTGGAAATCTCTACAGAATTAAGCCATCAATTATCACAGACACAAATTGCCAAGGCAGCAATGTAGGCAGTTGAATACTTGGTATCGGGTGAAAATACAGCATGTAGGCCCAACCTCCATCAGTATAAATGCAGACAAGCAGTAGATTAACAGAAAAGGCTTTCTGGAAATGTAGGTTTTGGTGAACTAAGTTCCTGGATGTTCTTCTGGCAGAAGAAAAGACCATTGCTTGAACTTTTATAAAAGTGCTAGATGTCCAAAAGTAAACCACTGAACTGTCTTTCTTCATTGGCTTTATCCCACTGGAACATAAGCACCCCTAAAAATATTTTTTTTTCTCTAGGTAACAACAAATTTTGATGTTTCTAAGCTGAATGACAGCCTTTCTCCTACAGACTTGGCTGATGAATCTGTCTTATCCTGGAACACCTCAGAAACATCAACAAGAGCATATGGGATGGCAGGTTCCTTTCACTGGACAGAGCAGTCAAACAAACTCAATTTCCTTACTGTGCTTTAAGAACCTAAGACAGCTACATCTAAATGCAAAGCACACATTCTGATATTTCCAAGTCTTTCTAAAAAAAAAAATCACACTTCTCTTTAATCATAGTTATGATTATGCCTCTCACAGTGTGAGAAAAAAAAAATAAGTGTTACTTCAATTTCCACCTCATTCTTTGCTCCACTACCCTTTAACAAACACCTAACCCATCACAGTTATTATCTTACTAAATTCTGATGTCCTTCACTTATGATAATTTTGGGGGAAAAATATCTGGGTTTAGAACTACATAATTAAGTAGCTTCTGTTTACAGCACTAAGTTCTACTTGCATATTGAGGTCAATAAAAAGACTGCAGTGTGAGCTTTAGAAAATGTAAAACATGGCTGGAATATTTTCTGGCTTCTGTACAAATGAATGTCAGGAACTCCCTATAATCTTCAAAACAGTTCTGTAACTCATACAAATTCAATAACAGAAAAAAGTACTTTACAACAAAAAAGTCCAAATAACTTCACCTAAAAACTACTTGAAGAAAATACTTTACCAGTTTGGAGCCACTCTGTGAAGCATGGTGTCCAGCCTCTGGGCAGCACACAGGAGATTCAGGCACATGTGATTCATTTTCTGAATTCAGCAGAAAAAAAGTGTCTCCAACAAAACAGTCACCAGGCTGAGGGTGCAAAGTGCTTCTGGCAAAGGGGTTGGGGTGACAACACCACTCTTCAACTAAATCACTCCAGTTTTCACTTGGCAGAGGAAGAACTCTGAGAAATTTCCTTAGAGGGAAGAAGAAACAAATATTTTAGTATGTTACAATTCATTTCTAAGACACTTAGAGAGAGTTTAGGACCCTACAAATAGTGGGGGAAATATGGCATTTTCTCAAAAGGAAGTGCTTGACTCTCCACCCAAAGGCACTTTCTTCGGGTGAATTCTGAGAAAGCAATGGCTGAGCTTCCTGCCAAGTCTGTGATGAAGCATTTTCCAAGGGTGAATCTCCAATGATCATAAAGCAGAATTTGACACAGTCCTCTCTTGAAATGAATCACATCACAAAAATAAAACAGTTCTGCTCAGTCATAAAAAATAAAATGAGCATTTGCAATTACATTTATTTTTACTTCTTGTAAAGTTCCCTTGCACCAAATATTGATATAAAAGCAACAGAAACAGACTCATGCCATAGCAAGATTCAGGATGTTCTTTGTTTCAGATTCCAGGCTTGAGAAGCCTAAAACCCCCAAAAAATACCACAGTACAGCTTCATTAAAAAACCCAAGCAAACAAAACAACAAACGAAGGATAATTCAATCTTAATTTAGATTCAGATACTCAGATCCCACTTTCAGAAATCATATACCAAAAAGGCAAATCCCTTTCTCCTGGGTAGCTGTATGGACCAAGGATACTGCTTCTGGAAATACTACTTTGTTTTCATTACCAGGTATATTGGTTTGCATTTTCTGCTCTCTGCCTAGTTTCCTTGAATGTTTTCCTTTTGTTACCCTAGTTGCCTGAAATCTTCACCAGAGTTTCTTGATTCTACTCCTTACTTAAAAACTTGCAAATACAACTTTGGTTATGGTGCTATTTTGCAAATAAAAACACAGCTAAGCCAACCGTAAGGTATCATCCCTTTCCTGCAGTTCCCAGACTAACATTTTCTGAAGATGTCATTTCTTCCCACTGTAGCTTATTGGCCCTTTTGAATTGTTTGGTGGATGAAAGAATTTTTTTTAAAATTTTTATTTAAAAAATCCTTATTTTCTATATAGACAATACATTTTAAACTCTGCTTGCTCCACCTGCAGATGAAACTTGGAATAACTCATCCTCTGATGCAGCTTTACCAAAACTAAATAAGATCACCTCTCAGCACCACCCATGTCTATCTTCATTTTCTTCATATATATTGCTGAAGATACTACTCAATTCTGCCAATGTGACAGTTTGGTTCTGGTTTTAGTTCTGATGTTGGCCTAATAACTGATTCCTCATCAGCCTTTACAATTAGTTCCAGTGCCTGGACTTACACTGCAAAAAAAAAAAAAAAAAAAAAAAAAAAAGGTCTTCCTGTATTGCTTTTTACACAAAAGTAACAAAAAGCTGGTATTGCTCAGCAATGTTCTTACAAGGGAAAAAAAAAAAAGACAGACATTACCTTAAGCTGCAGACTCATGCTGTCCTGTTTCATTACATCATCCTGTTTCATTACATCTTTCTTTACTCGCACAGTCTACACAGCATAAAGATGTTCGCTTCTTTTCCAAGCAGTTTTTCCAACCAGTAGCAATTTCCTAAACAAACTCCTCCTAACTCTGAGCTATACAGAAAACATACAATTTCCAATGTATTTTAGGTTTTTGCCACTCTTGGGAGGAAAGCCATATCCTGGCTCACCAGAACTGGAAAAATGTAACACTAATAAAAAGGGAACCTTCCTAGAAAAACAAACAAACAAAACCAACTTGGGGTTTACTAGGTACTGACTAAATTGAGGCTACTAAATAACATGATAAAACCTAGAAAACGGGGTGACTTATCTCCCCAAACTTGCTCCCAATAACCACTGAGTTTCTACTTGAAGATAGCCACCTAGGCTGCCTTCCCAGTCAGAGAGCAACAAACAATTCTTCGGATGGGACCTTTAGGAGTAGCTTTCTCCTGAAAGTGTCTAATCTAGCTGGCTGAACCTCCTGCTGTTGATCGTTCTGAGATTCCAAACAGGAAAGTAGGTAATTAACTTATTTTTTGAAAGTTTGAAGTTAAGTACCATTCTGTAACAGCCCTGCCATAAGGATAAAACTCCTAAATGATCTTTCAGGCTAGAGTAAATATTTGACCATAGAGACCACTGTAAAACGGGATTAAGAAAAGTAACCCCAAATGTCATTAACTAATACCCAGCATTACCATTCTGTCTAGAAAACTGCAAGTAAAAGGGACTTCAGACTTTTAAACATATAACTGTTCAGTTCCATCAGAAAAAAAAAAGAAAATAAAGTGCATTTCTCTAACTGCAGTCTCCCTTATTTACCTATTAAAAAATCTTGGGACAGCCCAGCTTGACAGTTAACTGTCAGGCTTAACACTACTTATGGAGGTAAAGTGTAATTAGATTTCCCCTGCCATGAGTTTTTCAGTGGAATATTTGTGCAGTACCAATCATTATCATAGAATCACAGAACATCCTGAGTTGGAAAGAACCCACAAGGATCATTGCATCCAACTTTGGGCCCTGCACAGGACAACCTGAAGGTTCACACCATGTCCAGATGCTTCTAGAACTCTAGCAGGTTTGGTGCTGTGACTACTCCCCTGCATTGCATTTGCATGGCAAGGTTTTAGAAGTAGGGGGCCTCCATGGATAGATTATGTGAGCAGCAGTCAGAAGCTTCTCCCATGTCCAATAGAGCCAATGCCAGCCAGCTCCAAGACAGACCCACCACTGCCCAAGGATAAGGCCATCAGCAGTGATAGTGTCTCTCTGAAAATGTATTTAATAAAGCAGGAAAAAAAATCCTAGAGAGGGAAGAGTAAAAAAAAACTGAGAGCAACTGCTCTGCAGGTATCAAGGACAGTGAAGAAGGAGGGGAGAAGGTGCTCCAGGCACTGGAGCAGTTTTTCCTGCAGCCCATGGGGAAGATAATGGTGAAGCAGGCTGTCCTGCTGCAGCCCGTGAAGGTCCATGGTGGAGTAGGTGGATGTCCTCCATGGAGGACCCCACACCAGAGCAGATGGATAGTCAAAAGAGGCTGTGGCCTCATGGGAAGTCTGGCACAATCTGTGGACTCATGAAGAGAGGGAGAGAGAAGCCCACACTGGAACAGGTTTGCTGGCAGGACTCATGACCCCTTTTATTATGTTTTGTCCCTCCTGTCCAGCTGATGAGAGGAGTGATAGAGCAGCTTTGGTGGGCACCTCCAAACACACCACAAGCCTTTAAGAATTTTTTCATGAGAGAAATAAAGTTTTAAAGAATTATTTTATATATGAGTCATGCTTAGCTCAACTGGAAGGAAAGAAAGAAAAAAAAAGAAAGTATCCCTCATTCTTTGCAGCTCTTGCATGATGGAAGAAAAAAAATCTAGTAATTTTCTCTAATGTGGGTAATGTGAGAGCAATAGAAAAATGAAAGAGCATAACCCTAACCTCTGAAGAGCTATCAGATTTATGGAAGAAAACAGACTGAGGCAGAGGATTTCAAAAAATGTATAGAGTCAATTTTTGTGCACCAAGGAAGGATTACTTACATTTAAACCACTCCTAGTACATTTCTTAATCTAACCTTTGAAAGGAAGGCTTCCTATGCAATCTCTAACAGTAAAAAAATAAGCTTTAGAATAGATTTGTGGTGGTTTGTTGGGGTTTTTTTGGTTTTTGTTTTTTTTTTTACTTTAACCTAGATTCCTCTTGCTTCAATTAAAGATTACTGCCACCTTCTTTGCAGCAACTTCCTAGATATTGGAAGAATCTTACGTCTTCTCCAGAACCTTATTTAAACAAAATCCCATTTATTTCAATTTCTTCTAAAAGGTATGATTTTCTCGATCTCAGGTTTTTCTCATTACAGACCCTTTCCTAGTAATTCAGACTTTAATATGCTCTCTTTCCCACGGTTCTACAATTTCCCTTTAATCCTTCCACCTCTGCTGTCACTGTCATACTTAACTCTTCCTGGGGAGAGGAACACGCAAATTCTGTAGCTGGAGGTTCTGACTATGCTACTCTCTTCCTTTAGGAAATGCTGGAACAGAATGTGTTGCATACACTGGCAGCTCCACTCTTCTACTCTTGTCTTAGTTTTTTTTTCGTGGCAACATTCAAGGGGCTCAGAGGGTCCCTTGCAAGAAGAAATGCCAAGTGAAAAGTCATGGATTTGCAATTTTTTTCCTTTCTCAAAAATTCTGCTTGTGTCACGCTACAAGATGCAGAACCAAAAGGTTTAAACTACATGCATATGAATTTGATATGCTGAAATTCAGGAAAATTCCCACTCAGAGATGTGAATATAAAAGTGCAATATGTTTTGAAAGCAAATGTTACTGACTAGAAATTAGAAGTTACACTACTTTACAAATGTATCAAAGTAAGAGTTATTACTAGACTTTCTGATGAGACATTTCAGAGGAGAAAGTTAAGAATTCCTCATCCAGTTACATTCAGTTAGCCATAAATACCTGTGACAAGAAAGTCATAGAAATTTAGAGAATGAAACACATTTGTATTATTGTTTCGAGTATTAGGAGCCACACAGATCATAAAAGGCTGTAAGTGCACCTCTAACAATTCTTCTACATTCAGCTGAAGCTGTCAAAATTGTTCATCAGAAGAGCTAGACAATGCAGCACCTTTTTATCAAAATTCTCATTCACTCTGCAGACTCTGTAAGGAGTAGAGACAAGGCCGAGTCACACAGCTAAGACACAGTTCCTGTGTTTCCAAATTCAGCATCCCTGAACTATGTGGAGGCAACCCTTCCTTAAAAGATGAAAGCAAGCTGTGGTCAATATCCCCATTCTGAGAAGCCACTCTGTAATTACAGCATGATGACTGAAGGAAATTTATAAGAGACTGAAAAGAACAGAAAAGGATACCTGAAGAACAGAGGAAGAAAGGAATCAAGGAGTAAATGAATAAACAGCTAAAAACTGTTTCGGGTAATTTTGCTTTTTGTCATCTGCAGTTCTTCAAATGTGTTCTTGTCTACCAGTTTCAAAAGAAATACCTTTTAGCTGTCTCTAAGTACACAAAATAACATGAATACTAATCACTGTGGCATTTATTGCTATAAATAGAAGACACTGCAGTACTCACCGGTCTTCTACTACGATGTCACCACAGGACTGACAGTAGAAGATGTAATTCTTGTTGGGTTTCAGGCTTTTCCTCAAAGTAAAAAGCACATCTATAGATGGAAAGAATATATCAATCTTGCAAATTGCATAACATTTTCAGTCACTTGTACTAAAAAAATCCTGCCAAATACCTCAAACAAAAAATGATAAATCTAACAGACAAAGCAAAATGCTGACATTTTAAACACAACCCTAATTTTTTACCTGTAGAAGCAAGTATTCAGATTTAGGAAAAAACTTGGCATCTCCACCTCATGCCCCATATTACTGAGTAGGAACTGTACATGTGAATAATTATTTTCAAGGTGCAAATCCTCCTCAGAAGGGGAGTTGATATATTGATATAATTGCAGAGATAATAAAAATCAAAATTCAATGCCACTCTTTTGTAATGATATTTCTGCTAATCAGTGTATCTGCAATATGAGGGGACACACCAATATGTAACACAAATAGTTAGGATGGGGAGCAGGGGCAGACACTAGTTTTACATTTTCAGGCAGGTAAGAAACCAACCATTGTGGAACCACTCCAGGAAAAGATAGTGAGCAACGGCCTCTGCAGGCCAGCAAAGCAAAAATGGTCTTACAAAAGGCAGCTCAAACAACTTCTCCCAAGTTAAAAAAGAAGCTATAAAAGCCTCCCCAAATTATCTGATAACATTAAGTGTAAGAAAAATAAAACTGTAAGCCTAGAATAGGCTTACATACGTATGAATATGCTTTGCATCACCCACTTTCTCATACTTAAGAATCAAAGTTTACACTCGGCACTGACATTCAATATTTGAAATTTAGGATTCAACCACAAGAAAAAAGTACTTTTAAAGGTTCCAGAATTTCAACTATTTTGCATAATAATATAAAACATCAAAGGGTAACTAAGACTATCCAATATACATGTTAGATATTTGATAATACGTTGATTACCACCTAGTTCACATACTTATTTTTCAGTAGCAAAACTTTCCAAGGCTGATTTTTAAAACTTTATCATTGTTCTTTTGACATGTGTTGTTAATAGAAGACATTAAATAATTTTAGTATAACTGAGTTGTCAAAGCACATGCATAATTACAGATTAATGTACAGATGCAATCTCAGCATATCAACAGAGTATTCCAATGTGTTTCTGGTGCTGAAGTCATTACTGTGTATTACATATTTCTTCCTCTTTTCTACTTTAAAAGCTCAGACCGCCAATTTTGTGTTATTTAATGTATCTTTCTGTGTCACATTGTATGAAATTAATCTAAACATACTGAGCTTGGATGGCAGAAAGAAAGCAACAGCTGTACTACCATTTCTATTTATTGCAAACACATCCTAGACGTGAATTAGCATCACAGAAGTAAAGAATTTTAACTTTGCAGATGTGACCTGTGACATTAACCTCTGAAACCTCAGCTGTGAGAATAATGAGCCCCAACACAAACCCACATTCCTTTATGATCAAGTGGTCAGGGATGGACAAGCATAGTCTAATTGCCTGGATGAATCAGATTACTGCATTACTGATAGGACAGGGAGTAATGGGTACAAATTAAAAGAATGGAAATTTAGGTTAGATATTAGGTAGAAATTCTTTCCTGTGAAGGTGGTGAGACACTGGCACAGGCTGCCCAGGGAGGCTGAGGATGCCCCAACCCTGGCACTGTTCAAAGCCTGCTTGGGCAAGTCCTCGAGCAACCTGGTCTAGGGGAAAATATCCGTGCCAATGGCAGCAGGGACTTGCGACTAGGTGATCTTTGAAGTCCGTTCCAACCCCTTAGCATGTTACGATTCTATGATTTTCCGCTACCAAACGCGGAATAGGAGAGAAAGAAGGACGGGGCGGGGGGAGAACTGTGAACAGATCCAAACACACCGCGTTTCCCTTTCATTACGTCATTTTTGCACTTTCAATTTCTAAACCCGACAACTCCAGGTGTTGGCTCTACAGAATCTACACTTCACAGCTTCTCTCACTTGAACTTGCCAGGTCCCAGACCACCCTACTCCGCCCCCCAGGGACACCCCGGCCCTGCCCGCCCCGCCCCGCCCTCACCAGCGGCGGGCGGCGAGTGGCGCAGGCGCACGCGCAGCTGCAGCCCGTCCCCGCGCAGGCACCGGAGCCCGCGGCACGAGGACGGCGCCAGCCTGACCCCTGCCGGCAGCGCCGCCGCATCGCAGCTCCCGCCGCTCCTCACTTCCAGGGAGTCCGCGCACACCGAAACCTCCACCGGCGCGCTGGGGAGCTCCGCCGCCGCGCTGCGGAGGAAAAGCAACGGGTATGCCTCGGGAAGGAGCTATCGGGGCGCGCTGCTGCTTCACACAGGCCGGCCCGCAGCTCCCCGGCAGCCCCAGTCGCGCCCCGAGATCCACGCTGTGAACGAAGAGCAGCCGAGAGAAACAATCCACCGTTCTCAGGAAAAATTTATTTGCACGGCAGCCCGGGCTGCGCCGAGCCGAACGGCCAGGGGGAGGCTCCCGCACACAACCCGGTCCCCCCGCTGAAGGCTAAGGACGCCGAAAGCCGGACCCGCCGCGCCCCCCGGCTGCCCCGCACGGCCCGAGCGGCGGCGGGCGGTAGCGCCCCCGCACTACCGGATAACCAGCAGCGCGCTCTGCGTCCCCCGCCTGATCTCCATCAGGAACGCTCCCGCCATGCCGGCACCGCGCAGGAAGGCGCCGCTCTCCCGCCGGCGCAGGCGCGGCGCCGCCGCCCGCCAGCCCCTCACAGCGCCGCCTGCCTGGAATCGTAGAGTCACAGGATCACGGACTCAGCAAGGCTGGAAGAGACCTTTCAGATTGTCCAGACCAGTCGTCCACCCGGCGCTGCCGCTTGTAACCCCTAAACTATACCACACAGCGCTACATTCGGACGCCTCTTGAACACCTCCAGGGACGGCGGCTCTACCACCTCCCTGGCAGATCTGTTCCAGTCCTTGACCACCCTGACGGTGAAAAATATTTTTCTAATGTCGAATCTGAACGTCTCCTGTCTCAGTTGAGAGCCGGCCATTCCCGCTAGTCCTGTCTCAATAGGCGTGACGGAAGAGACCGCCCCCCAAACCTCCTTTCAGGCAGTCGTAGAGAGCAATGAGGTGCCCCCTCGACTCTCCTCGAGACTAAACAATCCCAGCTCCCACAGCCGTTCCTTGTAAGAAGTTGTCTAGACCCTTCGAGAGCCTTGTTGCCCTTCTCTGGATGCACTCCAGCATATCAACATTCCTTTTAAACTGAGAGGCCCAGAAACTGATCACAGCACTGGAGGTGCAGCCTCACCATTGCAAAGTACGGAGGGGCTATCCCTGCCCTGGTCCTGCTGCCCCCACTATTGCTGATACACGCCAGGATGCCACTGGCGTTCTTTGCCGCCTGGGCACACCGCTCGCTCATACGGGCTGTCAGCCAGTCCCACCCCGAATCCTCCACCGAACAGCTCTCAAGTCACTCCTCCCCAAGCCCGTAGCTGCGGGTTTCTGCGATCCAAGCGCAGGATCCAGCCGCTCGGCCCCGGCGGTGCCCTGGGAGCAGGGAGGGAGGGTGTCCCGGGGTCTGCTGCGCCCCCCGGCTTGGCCGCTGCTGGCGGCAGAGTCAGGCCAGGGAGCCCAGGGATGAGTCCCATCGGATCCCGAGCCCCAGGGTCAAGGTGTGCACAACCGGCTGGTCTCACGGGGTTTTCTGATGCCCAGTCTTGTGTGTCGACATCGGGCTGTGATCTCCTGCTTTCCTGCCGTACCTCCGCCGGGGGGAGCCCGGGTCCGTTCTCTCGGGCACCTCCCCACAGGAACTGTGGGCTGTGCCTGGGGGCGTGTGCTCAGGATTCCTGGCCGAACGGCGTTGATAATGATAATAAAACTGCTGGTTTAGCTATTGCTGAGCGGTGTCCGCACACAGTCAATGCCTCCTCAGTGAATCACTCTGCACCACCCAGCAAGTAGGCTGGAGGTGGGGAAGAGTCTGAGGTCGTACAGCCGACTTGAATCGACCAAAGTGATGTTCTGTGGCACGTAATATCACGCTTGGCAGTAAAAACTCGGGACGTAGTCTTTCCAAAGTGACCATTGCTTCGAGACTGGCTGAACATCAGCAGTCTTGTGGGAGATGGTGAGTGATTGTATGTTTGGGGTTTGTTTGGTTTTTTGTTTGTTTGTTTCTCTTTCCCTCATCTACTAAAACATCATTGTCTTAACCAACAGTTGTTCTTGCTTTTGCACTTCTGTTTCTACCCCTGAGCTAACAGCTGGCTGAGGTCACCCCATCATGACTGCAGAGTTCAGACTGAGCAGAGGCCTCTGCTGAAACAAAGGCAGGCTCCTCAGCACTGGGGACTGTGTCCCGTGGCAGGTCATACACCACTGCTCACCCCTTGCCTTGTGAAAAAAAACCTCTCTCCACCCTTTCTTGCAGCTTTACAAGTGTGCCTGAATTCCTCTCGGTCTATGTGCACCCAGCTCTTGAATGCTGTCACATTGTACTCATAGCAAACAGGCTCTCAGCACAGGCAGGTGCTGCTCTGGGGTGAGGTTTTCTAGTACCTCTCATGAGATCTTTTATCAAGAGACTGTAAGTCCACCCTGACACACCTGGGTGACTTTCCTTTACCTTATGAACATTGTCACCACTGCACATTTCATCCAGGATGCCACCCTCACAGTATGTAAGAAGTTGATATTCAGTATTCAAGGACACCAAAGAAAGAAACTTTTGCTTTGTAAAAAAAGGAGTCTTTCCACAGTGTTAAAAATGTTAACTTTTTACGAAGTCACAAGACCTGTGGTTGCAGAGAGTTGTTTGAAAACATGATCTACATATCTTCAAACAAATAGGCAAATTTGCTCATGTTACTTTTTTAGCAATTTATTATCAAAAATATGATTATATTAAAGTGTGCTTAGTCCTTGGGGTTATCAAAACCAAGCAGAAGAGTCCCAAAGAAGAAGATGGAGTAAAGTTAGATTTTGTGGGGAAAAAATAGAGCAGACAGTAGTCAATAATTTCAGCTGAGTTATTTTGTTGTTTTTTACAAAGCATGAATTTATTGAAGTATTCTAAGATGGGACTATACTGTCCACTATGCTGTTCGGAGTGTGGTGGTTTGGGGTTTTGTTGTTGTTTTGTTTCCCTTTTTTTTAAGGAAGAAAAATAACTAATCCACATGGTGGGTTTCATTTCCAATTAATTCACAAACGAATGTACATATTGTTGGCTAAATTGTTGTGGATAAGTAGGTCATACATCAAACATAACCCCCATGTAATTATGAGAGAATTGACTCCTAGTATTAGTAAAAGGGCCTTTGATGTTACAAAGTCTTACACAAAGCTATGAAGTTAAGAATAATCTTAACTGTTCGCAGGGTGTGAGCCTCACTTATTCAAAATTGTCTATTATAGGTTTTGCACTGTTTCTGCTGTGAAATAATTGCAGAGAAAGGAAGGTAAATTTGCTACAGAGCAAGTGCACCTAGCATCAGTGCTGTACCCAGCCCAGAATTTTGACATCATCTTTGATCTTCAACATCAGTAAAACAAGGTACTAATAAGGAAGAGCTCTGTAGTGTGGTTGCTTCCAGGTACTTCCCCTGTAGGTACATCCCTACCCAATTCCTTCAGTGTCCACTTATGGATGTGTTTGTCATCAACATGAATAATATATCCTTCAACCTACAGATAGTGTCCAAGTCCCCAACCCCTGGTGCCAATATGATCTAGGAGCTTTCTGCTTTGCAGAAAACAATTTTCTGTGCCTCCTCATTCTCATACTATGGGATTTGGTTAACAACAACTTTGTTGCCTTTCATGATTTTGTAGCTTTTGATCAATCTTCTCCCCTGCCTTCTCTCTCTGCATCAAACAGGCTCAGTCATTATTGCTCTTGCTGTAATATAGCAGTGACATCTCTCCATAGTGCCTTTCCCAACTTCTGTACATCCCTCCTGAGCCGTGAAGACAAGAACTGATGCCGTAATCAATCTGAGGCTGCACCAGCCTTTTACACAGCAGCCAAACAGCTAACTCTCTCTTGTTCTCAATATTCTTCCCAATGATGTACAATGTTTTTTTGATTGTCACTGCACATAAAGTTGATGAAACAGTTTGAAAGAAGTGTTTTGGAGCTCTGAGCTGTAACTGCCGCTACTAAATTCAGCACAAGGGAAGCTTAGAAATCCAACTGCTCTGCAATGCAGTAGCATGTGAAAGCACATGCTCAGTTATTGACAGTCACTTCCCCTCTGTGAAGTTCACCACTATTAACCAGCTCCAAAAGCATGACCAACCTAGTTAACAATTACATCTCAAAGGCATTTATAGGTATCTTCAAAGAAAAAAAGTAATTTTAAGTACACCATTTTAATTAAAAATACATGACATGTAGAGTCATAGTTGATGCCTCAGAAAACCAGTGGAAATTGTCAGCTTTCCAGAAAGTAACTATTTTTCATGTACTGATTCCTGGTATAGTTTAATGAGAAAAGGAATTGCATTTACTCTTTATTATTATCCCAAGTCTGGAGAATAAAATTAGACTTCATTAAATATTGGCTGGCAACGTAAGTCACCAAGTAGAAGATTTATAAATATTATGAGATTTTCCCCTGGCAAATATTTAAAATATACTCGTCCTCAGACAAAGCCTAAAATATTAATCATGTAAGCTGAACACACCTTTTTTTTTTTTTTTCAGTTATTCAAGTAATTTATAACCATAAGCTCTGATTGCTATTATAAAGCCTGCTTAAATTTGAGAACTGAAATGATGATTTTAAAACTAACAGATTACAGTCTAAGGGCTGTACCCCTTATGCTGTGGAACTGATCAGTTGAAAAATCACTCTTGCAATGCAGTAAAAAAATTGCTTCCTAACCATCCATGTGGGCACCCATACACTTTTGTGTGTAGTAAGGATTCAAGCATACTAATCACAAGAAATTTTAGAAGAGTCCCAAAACAGTTACTGCTAACATAAAGATAATATCACATCATAGCATTACGGACCAGTTTGGGTTGGAAGGGATCAGGTGGGGCTTGGCCTCTTTTTGCCAGGCAACCAGAGAGAGGACAAGAGGACATAGTCATAAGCTGTGCCAGGGAGGTTCAGGTTGGACATTCAGAGGCAAATATTCACAGAAGGGATGGTTAGACATTGGAATGGGCTGCCAATGGAGGTGATGGAGTCACAGTCCCCCGAGGTGTTTAAAAAAAGTCTGGACAGGGCACTTAGTTCCATGGTATGGTTAACATGGTAGCGTTTGATCATAGATTGGACTCGATGATCTCAGAGATCTTATCAACCTAATTGATTCTGCGATCTTAGAGATCATCTCCTTCCAACTCCTGCTGCCATGAGCAGGGACACCTACTAGACCGGATTGCTCAGAGCCCCATGCAGTCTGGCCTCGAACACTTCCAGGGATGGCGCATCCACAGCTTCACTGCGCAACTTGTTGCGGAGTAATTTTCTAAAGAACCGCCCACCTTCCATTTTACCTGCGCTGTACTTGGTAAACTCAGTTACTGTCAGGCCGGATAAACACGCGCCCTCACACAGAGCCCGCTGCGCACCTGCGCCCGCGGCCCGCCAGGGGGCGCCGCGCGGCTGAGCGCGGCGGGCGGGGCGGGGCGGGCGCGGCGCGGGGCACGCCGGGAGCTGTCAGGGCGGCGCGGGGGTGCCGGTGGCGGTCGGGCTCTTCCGGCTCGGGTCGCTCAGGTAACGCCGCTCTCACCGCTCCTTCCTCGGGACCCTGGTGCGGGCACGCAGCGCGGCCCGGCGGCGGCTGCTCCTGCTCCCCTCCCACCGCTCGCCGCGCCGGTGTTGGGGAGGGTCCGCCCCTGGAGCCGAGCCGGCCCTCTGCTCTGCTTTGCCCTCCCCTCCGGCACCGTCGTGGCGAACGACGGCCGAGCTGTACTGGGCTGTGTGCGAGAGGCAGGTGCTGAGGAGCCCGGGCAGAGCTGTTATAGCCTGTTAATTACGCTGCATCAATTAACCTGTGGCACCAGTCCACCGCTCCCCTCCGGGCTCTGTGCCCCCGCAGCGCGGAGCGCGCCCGGGTGAGTTTCGGGGTGCAGAGCCGCGCCCGCACCCCGGCAGCGGCGGCGGGGCCTGCCTTCGCCCTGCCTGGTGGAGGATCCCCGGGGAGCTTTTCCCGCCTGCCTGGGAATGAGCTTGGGCTGCCAGGGTCGTCCTGCATTGACCTTGAGTGTCCAGGGGGCTGTGGGCCTCCTTTAGGTGAGATTCCCGGTTGCTGGAGTTACTGCGTGTGATATTTGGAAGGATGCATGGGACATACGGCTGTCACTGGGTTGTGTGGTGCAGGGTTAAATTTCATCTGTTGATGCAGAGATGGCCTTAAATCTCATGATGCCAGTTTGCAAAGCATAAATATATGACATCTTCTGGTAATTTTCAGAACTAATATTTTAATACCTGTGACAGTAACCAGAGAAGCCTGAACAATTTATCTGAGTGACCTAAAATATGTTAGATATGAGGTTCGGATTTTAAAGGGCTTATTCTGGGTGACTCAACCGTTGTTTTTGTTGCTGATTGCAAGAACCCTTTCACTCCTGGATCTTCTTTCAGTATGCAGTGATAGTGAAACTGTTGTGGCTCTCAGGTTAACTGCAGAGTGTTACTGATACCCGAATTCCAGCTGTAGGAGTGTGAAGAGTTGGGAAGATATCTAAAGAGTAACAGGCTTGATGCTTGCAGGTAATGAGGGGCCGTATTATAAGGCTGAAGGTCCTAGTCTTTTCATTTTGCTGCTAAGGCTTGGCCTGTGTTAAATACTTAAGCAGGTCTGGCTATCAAATTTGCTGTCTTTATTTGTGGGTTTGGTTTTTTTGGTTTTTTTTTGTTTTTGTTTTGTTTTTTTTTTTTATGGGTTCGGGTTTTTTGTTTTGTTTTTGGGTTTGTTTGTTTGTTTTTAATGTTGGTGCCTTTTAAAACCAGGATGGAATAATTAGACCTTTTGCTAATAGTATGATTATCTAAAATGTATAGTAATTTTCCATATAGCATGTATGAGTGTTATGAGGGGGGATGTCAATTTGGAAACAGACAGAGTATTTACAGTACAATTTGTGGTTTTGTTTTCATTGACATGAGAATTGGCACTTCTGGAAACTAAGCAGCCTGTGAATGTTATGGGGAGAGGCTGCATTGCCAGCTCACTGAATGTCTTGCTTTCCCAACTTGTTGGTAGCACCTCTGATAGTAGACATTTAAACAGCATTTTGCAAAGAAAAGGTATCTTATGTCTTCCATTACTGGAGTAGCTGTGCTTTTGAGTGGATGGTTCTGTTCACAACGCAGGCAGTGCTTTTCCCGTGTAAAATTATCGGCATGCTGTGCGGACCATCAGCAATGCTCATCGCAGGCACAGCGAGCTGTGTGGGTAAGGTGGTGCTGTGGTTAAACCCCAGCCAGCAGCCTAGCCCCATTCCCCTACCTGCAGGACAAGGGAGAGAGTGAGAAGGGTAATAGGAGGAAAACTCATGGGTTGAGATAAGGACAGTGTAATAGGGAAAGCAGCAGACACACAAGCAAAGCAAAGCAAGGAATGAATTCACCCCTTCCCATGGCAGGTGAGTATTCAGCCATCTCCAGGAGAGCAGGGCCCCATCACACCTAGTGGTGGCTTGGGAAGAAAGCAAGCACCATCACTACAAATGTCCCCACTTCCTTCTTCTTTGTATGCTAAGCATGATGTTACATGGTCTGGAATATCCCTTTGGCCAGTTTGGGTCACCTCTCCCAGCTCTGTCTCCTCTGAGCCTTGCGTGCACCTCCAGCCTGCTCGCCAGCACGGCAGTACAAAACGTAGAAAAGGCCTTGTCTCTGTGTAACCCTGTCCAGCAATAACAAAAACATTTCTGTGTTATCGACCATGTTTAGCACAAATCTATAACAGCCCCCTACTAGCCACTGTGAAGAAAATGAACTGTACTCCACTGGTGTTAGTGGGCTCAGCCTGTAATCTCCTGTCATTGTTTTGTGTTTGAATACAGGGAGGACACTTCTGTGTGTTCATCGCTGGTTTAGTTCTCTTGGCCACTGTTCCTGCTGTCCACCTTTAGTCCTTTAGTGTCTCCTTGCTTAGCCAGGAATGACTGCTTGCTCTGGGTTGGCTGGCTGAAAATGCTTATAAATGCTTATTGATATTATTTTCTCTCTCTCTCTCTCTCTTTTTTTTTTTTTTTTTTTTAATCTTTGTCTTTGGTGGAGCTGTATTTTGTTAAATCTGCAGTGTATGGAAGAGAACCAAGACGAGATCTGAAGTATGTTGTTAAAAACCCTGTTTTGGAAATGTTTGAGAAAAACAGGAGATAGAAAAGAGGCCACACTAAATGATACCTGCTAAAGCATGAAATAGAAAAATGGAAGTAATTTTTCTGTATGCACATAAATTGTCTTCCAGATTAATAACCATGTTGCTCTGACTTGTGGCTGAATAGAAGCTGAATGATAAATAGAAACAGTAAGTGATACGTTTCGCTCTGAGAGGCTAGGGAGAGGAAACACTGCAGGATCAACCATTTTCTCCCAATAACTGAAACAAGAAATGAAAAGAAAGCACCAAGGAGAATCAGTAGTTTTACTAGTCGACACACATTCCTATATTTATCAGAAACTTGTATAAGCATTATAAACAGTATAAGCATTAAAAAATAGAAGTCAAGGAATGGTGCTTTGCCAAACTTGGGTTTTCATTTGTAGAAATTGTAGGGAATTTAACCTTTTATTTATGTCTTTTCTGGTTTACTTTTAAGATGAGGAGAGTAAACAAGTTTTGGTCCAGGCACCGTTTTCAGAATAGTCAGAAAAGCATTCTACTTTACAAATCCCTTTGAAATACACCTCTGGAACTGGGAAACCAGATGCATTGTGAAACCATGGTCTAGATAATGCAGAAATATACGCATGGCATATGACATTATTTCAGAATTAAAATCAGAAAAAAGTTATAGAAATTAGTTGAAATTTGAAATTAATGAATTACTAATACCTTAGATCTCAGCGCATAATAAAAAGGAAGATGGACAAAGTCTTGTCCAAATTCATTGTATTTGGTTATCCAAGTAAGGCAAGGATAAGGATATGAGAGCTTTTGACGTGCCTTTGTGAAAAGACCTATCAGGATTGTTTGGAGACAGAATGTTAAGCCCACCTAAAGGTACATATTAGAACAATGCATATGGATAAATGAAAAGCTATTGTGGGCAAAGAATAAATGAAAAAAATACCTGGCTACCACTTTCTTATTGTTAATTTGGTAGATTCTGTGTTCAACTGTGTATCAGAATATTTAAAGAGAAGTCTCAATGTGAAGGCACAGCATTACCCTGGAAGCAAAGTTTTTCTTGCAGTACAGAGTACTGCAAATGTAATGTAAGATAGTGAATCTCATCTAAGTCCTTGTTGGTTGGTTGGTTGAGGGGTTTTTTTTGTGTTTGTTTGTTTTTGTTTGTTTGTTTTTGTGTATCAAGCTGAAAAGTATCCTGAAGTAGGCAAACTCTCCTTTAAAACGAAGTGTAGTACAAATATAGCTGTAAATGAAGTGATTCTGCTTTGACTTGATTTCATTGTTGTGTCTGCTATGGCTTTTTTGCTGTTATTTATCTATTTATTTTAAATGTATTACATATTAATTTGACTTACTAATTTGACAAGAGTAAAAAATATGCAAGAAAGAAAAAGAATACCTCAAGGTAAGTCTCCTCTCAATAAATGCTTGGAAAAGAAAAGCTAGCTAGTTAAAAAGGAATTCTTTTCAGAGAGGGTATAGGGACCATTTGAAGGCACAGGGCTTTTTCACACAAAAGTGAAAAATTGCAGTTTATTTTAGGAAGCCTGTCCTGTTCCTGTGCTCAGGCGACTGGAGAGAAGATAATTATTTGATGTTGTGTACTCATCAAGCACTACTCAACAGGGAGGGCGGTGGTCCCATGGCCCAGTGGTGTGTGAGAGCTGGACAGTTCTCGTGTGGGACTGGGAAACACAAAGCTCACGGTGCTCACAGGTGTCTGCCCTCTCTTTCTTCCAACCCACTGAACTTTTGGTTACCATGGGTGTGGCTATGTCAGGTAAATACCTTCCATATCCTGTTTAGAGTAATCCAAACAGCCTTATTGCTAGTATTCTGTGTCAGGAGCTCTCTATGAAGGTGAAGACTGACACTATGATGTTATGATGTTGCAGGTTTGATTGTGGATAGCTCAAAAAAGCCATACCAGCTCAGGGAGCAAGCCAACTTTTAACTTTTTTTTTTTTTCTTTTTTTTTTTTTTTTTTTTTTTTAGCATGGCAACAGTTTCTCTTGGGCCAGGGAGCAGTAGGTGATACACTATATACAACACAAATGAATAACACTGTTACACGTAGCTTCAGGGTAAGGATTTTATGTTTCTGTTTGGCTCAGCATTGTGAAAGTGACTGGTGACTGCAGGAAATTGAAATTCATGTTCTAGTGGAAGGTGTCCCTGCCCATGGCAGAGGAGGTGGAGCTAGATGAACCTCAAGGTCCCTTCTACTTCAAAACATTCTATGATTTTAAAAAAGACTAAATATTTGGTGTTGTTCAAATGTGTGGATGAAATGATTATTTTTAAAATGTCTTTAATCAAATTGTTTGCACTTCTTTGATGGATGCATTGCTGCCAAAATTTAAGACTTAAATTGTTTGAGCTGAGATGAAATAAAGTTTAACGAGGCAACACTCTAAACACTTGTCAAATTGAGTGCATAGTAAATTCTAGGTGGTTTTTTGTTTTGCTTTGTTTTTCTTCAAATATGTAATTGAATATGAGGGAAATAGTGACCAGTTCTAGGTTTAGATTGAAATATTGGGTCTTCAAATACAGTGGTCAGCAAAGGGAAGGACAAAAAAGTACTTGAAAGTAAGTGTTGAAGCATAACCACAATTTCAAGGAAGAATTTTCTCATTTTTCTCTATGTTGTATTATTCTGACTTAAATTGCCATCTGTTTTTTAGTAAGACATGTTAGATGTTTAGCATAATTTGGAATAAGAAGCAAGGCTATCTGGAGTTTTGTTGATTTTTGGATGTAAAATGAGCACTGATTAAGCTATAATTTATTACATTAGGTAATTCAGGAATCATTTGTTGTAAGAAATGAAAAATGAGATGTTATTTTAGTAAGAAAAAAAATATTTTAGTTAATGGTTGACCTGAGTTGTAAGAAAGATGCAAATCATCATCTTGCATTTACTGAGTGACATAAGTTCAGATGTGTGAAATCTGGATATGTGATTTGATCTCATGAAGAATGATACTTTAAAAGTAGAGAATCTAGTTTAAGATTCTGGCATTCATGAAGTGCAAAAGTACTTAACTCTAGAAATGATGATGTCTGTTATACTTTGCCAGAAGCAGTAAGTCAGTACTGAGCAGTATGCAAGCAATAGTGCTCAAGGGTTGAAAGAAAAGGAATCAGTAGTGTTCTGTTGGCAGGTCTGGAGTCAAAATCAAAATTTCAGTCCAGTATATCAAACTGTTTCATAGTTCACCTGTTATATATTGAGAAGCTGTAATAAAATAGAATTGAATAGAGGGGTTAAAATGTCACCCTAAACTCAGTTTTTAAGAGGCAATTGGAAGAGATATGTATTTGTCCATGAGAATGAGAAGGCTTAGGTCACTTTCTTCTCCCCTCTGACAAACAGATAGAGATAGATTTGATATTTTTTAATTTCAGAAAAATTCTGCTCTAAAGCGTATTCATTTAGAGTTTGTTTATGATTATAAATTTGTTTTCTTAAGTAGAAACTAGAGCAGTCGAATCCTTAGAAGGCTTGTTGTATGTTCCTTATGAATTTTTAAACTTGTTCCTTGTTCCTCTTTATGAACTCTTGTCTGATGTAAGCCACCCTTTGGAAGAATGTACAACAGGGATAGCAGAAAGAACATTTTACATACCTGATGTACTTGCATCAGACTGTGCTCAGTGACAGACTTAGGTTTATTCCAGTCTTTTTTTCTGTGAAGAACATGCGAAAGAAGGAAAAATGTACTCAGTTTCTTTTTACTGACAGTTTGATTTTTTTATGTAATAATAAATAAACTTGCTATGTAGCTTCATAAGTAGGGAAGGTGCACATTCAGTTGGGTACCTAAGGTAACCTCTGTAATACAAGCCATAGGTTTTAGCACACTTAGTTCTTTTTTGATATGAGAATCACTCCCAGGAAAATGTCTTGTGTTTATTTAGAAGTTGCCAGTATGGGTAATGCACAGGTCATTATATGAATTCGATTTGGTTTAATTTTGTTGTTAAAGAAATTGGAACACCTAAAGCAGAGCTTTTTTTTTCCTATGGAAAAATTTAATGTGCTGTGTCCACTTGTGTATATGACTAGTAGAAAAGTGTACTGAGAAGTTATTAATCACAATATTAAATCTTACTGAGTGTTGCAGACTGTTGCAGGATACTAATGACATAATGGCTACTTACAGTTAATAATAGTGTCAGATGGGATTCTTTTGTTTTGTTTGTTTGTGTTGTATGGGGGAGATTCTTCTTTCATTATTCTACTGAATAGCAGTTGGCCAAAATAACAAGGTCAAATGGTTCTTATTCTTCAGAAGACATTAGAGATTCCTGTTTGAAAAATTCTGATTAAGAGGACTAAGAGGAGTCAATATAGAAACAAAATAATTAGCTGTAATTGGAAAATTTTTATTTTTGGTTATAGAAGAGTGTATGTATTTTCTATATTTGAATTTTATTTGAAGAGTCTGGTGTGGGATTTGCAGGACTTTTTTTGCTATACATAATTTTGCTATTTATGTTGTTAAATGCTTCTGAGAGGAAGCAAAGCATAATAAATTACCAAATGACAAGGCTTCTGTTTTCCATGTATTCAAATCTGTGTTTGTATTGAATCTATTTAAATACAATTTTTTTCTGCAGTTGCTGGCTTAATATGTGGGCACTATACACGTCTTAAAAATCAATAGCACTACAGTGAAATTAGAATTTTTTGTCATCTGCTTTTTAATTGTCTACTAGTTCTTTTACTGTGCATCCCATAGCCACCCTTGAAATGGTACACAATTTAAAAAAATACTTTGGAATATTGCATTGCAAACTAGAAACCCTGAGGAATTCAAAGGAGCAGGCTTGTGCGCTCAGATTCTTACAGTACTTGGAACAAATCTTGAGATTTCTTCAAGTGGCTTGATGGATGCCAATTTGTACTCCACAATCAGCCACTGGACCTGTACCAGTATTTCAGTATTGCAGATTGGTGCGAAGCACACAAATAGAGCAATTATCTGGTGCTTGAAAAATATGAGAGTGGAATAGTAGCAAATCAACCCTGAAGAGGAGTTTTGGGGTAAAATAGATAAGGGAGAGCCTATGAATCAAATCTTGTGAGTAAATCAAAACAGAATCTAGATAAAAACTGCATTTATGGAATTGATTTGATGAAGCTGCTGTTCCTCTCTATTTTCCTTTGGTTTCAGTGAAAAACATTTAGAGCCTCTTAAACAGCTGAATATTCTGTGTTCAGGTGCTTAGGTACAAACATCGGTGAAGGGAACTGAAGGCTGCTCTGGAAGCACACCGTGCACAACCTCCAGCACTGTGCACAGCCCCAGACACCTGCTTGCCTTGTCAGAGTCATGCAAAGACTCCATAGGCATCTAGGTGTTCCCAGAATTGTCTGGTATCTGTATTTTAATCCCTGCTAGAAGTTGAAGGTGGTAGGTGTCAGGACCTACTTCTGCAATCACCTATGATGTAAATATAAGTATATGAAATTATTTGAAAGTGTATAGTACATCTTAGGTAGTTTCTTCCTCCTTGATAATAAGCTTTCTGCTGCATATTTACTTTTTGACATTTCAAAAGTAATGGCCATCTAATAGGTCAGTGATTGTCTATACCAGACCCATGAGAATGGCTTAACCTTCAATCTGAGTAGCTTGGCTCATCTCATCTGGTATACAAAAAGGGAAAAACAAAACAAACAAACAAACACAAAAAACCCCACCAAAGGATGGTGCTCTTCATGTCTTTAAAAAGAGAAACAAATAAAGAATATTCCAAGGAAAGTTGGCCCTCATGCCAAGTAGTGGTTGTGTAATGACAAGATAAATGCCTTAATCTGTGGGCTGTGTGATGGTGTAGAAAAAATCCTATTTTTCAATTTTTTTTTTATCTATCAAATTTCATTCTTTTATTATTTATCTCATTTTTTGAAGCAGTAAACCATGACACTTACAAGAAAATAAACACTACCAAGCTTTACATTGTATTGAAATATCAGCTGTAAAATCAAATGTTTTAAAATCTGCATTTTTATTATCGATGAAGAGAACAGGAAAGTATTGAAAAGAATACATTACAAAAAATATAAAAAGGTTTGAAACTACATTGTGGAATATCTTCGGATTGAAAAAGAAAACCATAGTAAACAAGTTTATTTTTATGTGTGAGAACTAATAACAATGGGCATTCCTATAATTTTAATGATTGTAGAATAGAAGTAGTCCAAGGTTTATAAAAATAATACATAACATTTACATCCTCTCTGGGTGCCTCATTTATTATGGCTACTCATGATTTGTCTAAAACCGAGATTTCATTGTGGGAAAAAGTATGGAAAAAATTCTTTGCATAAATTCTTTTGAAAAAAACCCCCACTTTTAGATAGATAAATGAGACCATAACTGTAGAGTAGTAAGAAAACCAAGTATGTTTTTTCTTCTCTATACGAAACTTTACAATGATTACATTTGCGCAGCCGATGTGCGGTGGACTTGTCTAAAAGCATGGTTATTCAAAGGTGTTAATGCATTTTGTTTTTAAAATTAAGGGATTGTTCTGACTAGTTTATAAGTCTGAAAAGAAGCTACCAATTTAACCCTGTGCTCTACCTGGTTTGTTTAACCTTTGATAATCCTTTACCAGACCACTCTCAGCTCTCAGGTCTTTCAAGCACTTGAGAAAGACAGAGCCCTGTCTTCCACTCAGCCGTCAATGGTTGTGTTTATGCTTTAGTTGGGTAAAAAGGATTCTGATGCATTCTTCACTCAAAAAGAATTATTTATTGTGTCAAGTTCTTTCTCAGTCTACTGTTCGTAGAAAAATTGGAATTGTGCTGCTATTATGTGTTGGTTCTTTCTTCTTTTTTTCAGTGTTAATACTTTATTTCACTTATGGAGATCAGACTTTGGTGGTTTGGTGCAACTGTCTCTTTGAGAAATCTGTTGGCATTTTGCAGGTTTCCCAGAACAAACCTGATTTTTTTTTTTAATTTAATCCAAAAATTGTTATTGTAAAACAAAACCACATGAAAAGGTTTGGGTTTTTTTTAAATTTAAGGTGATATCCAAGTGCTTTATGCCAGTGAGATATTGTGAAATCTATCAATTTGACACTCAGAATGTGTTCTTTCAATAATGGTTTGTGTTTCTGTTCTGTCTTAGGGACAGTCTGTCATTATTACTCTGCCATCAGAGTAAAGAGTGCAGAAACCTTGTAATTTTTGGCCTTTTTATTCACTCCTTCCATCCAGCTCTTTTAATTTTGTCTGCCACTTTCTTGGTTTCCTCTGTTCTTGCAACTTTCCTTATCATACCTGGAAGAGAGTCTGATGAATACTACATCTTTACACTTGTTCTGTGGTTTGTTTGGTTTTTTCAGTCATGCTTCCATCCTGCACTTCTGCACATGATATTCTTCCCATTTCCCTTTAATCGAGACAGAAGAGAACAGCATCTGCTGAATGTGAAATCTCTTCTGAAGCCAAGTATAAAAGAGATCCCAAAAGGTTTCTTCCAATAATACTCCCATTGAAAGGGTCACCAAATCTGCCTTTTTCACAGACGTGCTACAATAGCATTTCTCGTTGTGTTCACTTCAGGTGAAAGTAGCCTTAAAAACTCATTTCTTTTAAAAGGTTATTGAACCTCTGTTATAAAAAAAAGGAGTGTATGACCTATAAAAGTACAGGGTGGTGTTTCTGGAACTAGAATATTTTAATTGCTTGGTGTAGACTACCACATGATGAAAATATATTGAGCAAATTGCAAAAGCCTGTGATTACAGAACACTGGTAAACATGTATTTTTGCTGTGCCTGGATGACAATAATATAAAAACAAAGTAGAGCTGCATCACCGGATTTGAATAGCAAGTCACGTAAAAGGAAGAGGTGATGCACAGAAGTCCTCTTGAATAGTGTGTAACTATTGTATGTATCCTTCAGTTTTGTCTTCTGCTTGGAAATGATTCAGAAAGATTGGTGTCTTCTGTTTGGAGAAAGGCTGGTTTGTTGAAAGGTGGGGGTTTCTGGCAATGGACCAAGAAGTAGTAAAAAAGAAAATGAAAAATCACTTTGTTACGTTGTTTAGAACAAGCAGTGAGTTTTGGGAGAGACAATGCATTTTCTAAGGATTTTTGTTTGGCTTGTGATGTGACTTTTTATTATTTGTTTGGGTTTTTTAATAGGACTTGATGTTGGACATGTGTTAAATCACTTTGTTAGTATTTGTTTACAGTATGTTAGCTTTTGTTTGTGGGTTGTTGTAACCTGATTTCAGATTTTTTTTAAAATGTCTTCGAGGAAAATGTAGTGCTTTTTATACATATTTTAACAACATGTCTTGGGAACAATGGTTTCAGGGCTTTTTTCTTTTATGTTTTGAATAGGTAATGTCTGTACATGAATTGCAAGCTGGTCTCTAGTGGGGACACCGTGGGAGGATGAACACGGAGGAGCTGGAGCTGCTGACTGATTCCAAGTACAGAAACTACGTAGCAGCTGTTGACAAAGCACTGAAGAACTTTGAATATTCCAGTGAATGGGCAGATTTAATATCAGCACTTGGGAAGCTAAACAAGGTATGCCTGGGAAGTGCTCTTACAACGATTCAGGAATTACAAAAGCTACCGGTGTAACAGTACAGAAGTGCAAGGTTCCAGCCATCTAATACTCTTGAAAATATTTCAGCAGTATCAGCCAAATGTTGGGTGTGTGCAAGGAGCAAACAAGTCAGCCAAGCACCTTCCTAAGATCTAGAGTTGAACCCTTTGTAATTGTAAATAAAGGGAGAAGTTACTTACATTTCTAGTGGAAATAAATGCAACATCTCTTTTATTAGTAACATTTACTTCTAATATCATTCAATGTTATAGAAATAATGTGAAAATAGTAACTGGCATAAATATCAGCAGTAGCTTTATGAGGCATGAATTCTAAAATGAGGGTCAAATAATTTTATGGACCAGAGAATGTTATTGTTCTGATTAATTTTAGCAGTTAAGTGTAATAGGCAATATCATTTTAATCTTTAATAGCAGTTTACAAATGAATACAAATCCTCATATTCATAAAAATCTTGTTTTAATCAGTCATTTTTGTTTCTAGGGAGCCCCACTCAGGAAAATGATGCTACAGTTGGAAGTGGCGTCATCATTTTGTGCAAATTATCTCTTGATTTGGTTTGGTTTGGTTTTTTTTTTTTGATTGTAGCAGTTCTTGCTGCATGTTCGTACAACATGAAGGCTATAATATGGAGGGAAAAAAAGTCAAAAAAATGTAAATGCAACTCTGTTTTCCAGTCCTGAAGTGATTACATAGTTTCAGAAAGTGGTAAAGTTTTGTATGTGATCTGGCTCTATAGCATTCTCCTACAGCTATCCCAGACTCACAGTTTAATAGTCTTCTTTGAGCTAGTGATAGTAGATTTTATCAAATGGAAATAGCAATTTCTGTCCTCAAATGGATGAGTTAATGACAAATGGAGAAGCTGTAGGCAAGAGGCCCATTGCAGGTGGAGTTTAAAATGCCTTGGCAATTTCACCTATAACGATTGTATAGGTGAAAAGCATGGCAAAGAAAGAGCTCCCCGGTACATTTTAATAGCATTGGGTTTTTTTCTTGTAACCTAGCAGTGTTACAGCCTTTGTGTGGCGACCTACTGAGCATGTCTAGGAACTCCTTCATAAAATGTGCATTTGATGTTTAACTCCTTTTGTGCTGTTTTTCTTTATGTGCTGACTTACCAGGTGCTACAGAACAACTCCAAGTACCAGGTAGTACCCAAAAAGCTGACGGTAGGCAAGCGCTTGGCACAATGTCTGCATCCAGCTCTGCCGGGGGGCGTTCATCGGAAGGCACTTGAGACGTATGAGATCATTTTTAAAATCATTGGGCCCAAGCGCTTAGCCAAAGATCTCTTCCTCTACAGGTACAGCATTTTAAACAACTCCATTCCAAATGCATAGTTGAGATCCTTTTTGTTTTCCTGCATTTTATACTTGCAGTATTACTTTGTTATGTAGCAACAATCAATCAAGAACCAATTTCTTTCCCTCATGTTATTGGTGTTTGTCTAGTACTTTTTTTCTGAATATTGTATAATGGAAGATAAACAGATCACCTAAATTTTTGTTAGGAATTATTTTAGTGGAAGAAAACCTGGGATTTATTATTTTTTCATTGAAATAAAGATTTCTGTCTGTATGTACAGTATGTATAGTAATTGAAATGTTAACATCTCGTTGTGTTAACATTAAATTTTCCTATTTAGGTGTTGTTGGAAAAGAATCTGAGTATAGTTTGTTGCAAGAAGCTTTACCATCAAATTAACAGAACAGAAAGACTTTGTTCTGTTAGTGTGGGGGGGCAAGTACAAACTTACTCTCTGGAACTGATGATAATGAAAAGGAAGTATAACCTTGAAAAGCTGAGTTTAGTCAGCATATACTGGTTCCTAAACCTCCGTTAGGAGGTGTACACTTTTGGTTAAGTGGAGTGGGCAAGACATTATTTATTATATAATGACTAGAGGCATGTGTGCACACTGTCACACATGATTCTTAAACTTTACCTGTCCCATGAGAATAAAATTTCATCAGTTTGAGAAATAGTGAGATAGAATAGAATTCTGTTTAGGTAGAAAAGGTAAATTCTGTTTAGGTGCATTAATGCTTGGAAGGAAATTGTATGCCTTAACATCAGCTCTTCTGTCTCGCATTGTCACCATGTTTATATATAATTACATTGAGGGGGGAGTATTTCAGTTCTCTGTTTCTATATATTTTAAAAGATACTGTGACCTCATAGCTCACATTTTTTGCTTGTATGGTGATTCAGTAGCTGCAAGATCTCATTAACAGTAAGTTCTAGAGTAATGGAAAATGCTGCCTTTTATAATCTAACTAAAAGCTATTGTTATTATTGCTAGGGCTAAGACAGACATTCACATTAAGGCATTATCAAAGATTCCAGTATTTGTCATGAAAGCAGAATGCCAGTGTCTGAACATTGAACCTTGAAGTGTGAGTAATAGCCTCACAAAGAATGACTGTGCGTTAGTGGCTGCTTATTGAACAAGAAGACATTTTTTCTCTAGAAAAAAGAAGCCAATTGACAGTGGTAAAATACAAGTTCTGCTAGACAGATAAAGGCAAAAATAAGTTTACCAGAAGTTTTTTAACAAGTTTTGTAGGCTTTTTCCTCTATCATGGACAACATCCTATCTACGTAGATATTTCTTTTAATAGTAGATTTGTAGGTGTACAAATTCTTTTAATAGTAGATTTGTAGGTGTAATTTTCCTTAAAATTACCTTTTTTACTCTTCTTTGATTTTCTTTTTCATATGTCAGGGTCTTCTAATCTTAATCCTCAATGATTTTGAAAATTGAAGTTGTGTTCACACAAATTCACACAACAATTATTGGTACTATTTGTAATAATTTATGATATTTAGTAGCAATAGCAAATCTTATTTTAGTATCTGTCTTTAGTATCTTCTCCTTAGCAGATCACATTTATAACGTTCGTGACCTTACACTTACGTTCAAGTAAATTCAGAACATACTTCCAGTGTTTTCAGTCCTTTACAGGCTATGTTATGAACAGCAATTTTCAGATTGAATTTCTGAAGTAAATATATAGGTTGATGCTGCTAACCATATAAATGCCTTAAAATTTACCTCAAGGTTACTTGCTGAAGTAAAATATCGTGATTTGTCTTTCAGAAAATAATTTCTATAAATTTTCTCAAATTGTTCTTATCCAGTCTTGTTTTTTGTGGTTTCTTTTTCCTTAATAAGTGCAAAGAAAATGTATTTTTAAGTACAATTTTCATTGTGATGTGGTTCAGTGTGGGCAAAATTAACATTTTGTTATGCAGAGATGCTTCTGGCTTATCATATTTGTTTTATTGGTGAAAGACAGTAATCTCTGGGCCTTCAGTGCTTGTTATCACAATACTAATAAAGCTCATAGTATTAGCCTTGGGATACGAACCTGTCCATCCAAAGGCAGTCATATTGTGTGGTGGTCTGTGCCTATGCACAATTCGAAGATAAAAATCTGATACTTATAGTAACTATACTGGATGTGCCTGTAGCAGTCTTTAGAGAGAAGTAAAATTGTCACATTAGAAGCTTCTTTAAAAAAGGTAAAAATTATTTTTGACAGTTCTGGACTATTCCCACTCCTTGCCAATGCTGCTATGTCTGTCAAGCCGACGTTATTGAGTCTGTATGAGATTTATTACCTCCCGTTGGGGAAAACATTGAAACCAGGACTGCAAGGACTCTTAACTGGTATTCTGCCTGGGCTAGAGGAGGGATCAGAGTATTATGAAAGGTAAGGATACTTATGTTAATAAGGTGATATGCTTGATCTGGGAGGAGGGGGCGGTTGCTGTAACTTTGCGCTATGTACTTGTATGTGGATTTTATTGTTTTCAAGGTGGTGGCTTTTTAATTTGATTCTGTTGTATTAGTTGCAGCAGAATGTTATGATAGGAGGTTCTCAGCATTAATTAGGACAAATTAACTGTTAGTTGTTTCTGTTAGTAGTTATGGAAAGGAAATTGGCATTAAACAGACTTAGTGTTACATGTCAGTCTCCCAGGTAGCAAGCAATAGAACAAGAGAAAATGGCTTCAGGTTGTTCCAGGAGAGGTTTAGGTTGGATATTAGGAAAAATTGCTTCACCTAAAAGGTTGTCAAGGTTTGGAACATTGGAACAGGCATACTGGAGTCACCATGCCTGGAGGTATTTAAAAGCTGTATAGATGTGGCAGTTTGGGACATGGTTTAATGGTGGATTTTGCAGTGCTGGGTTGGACTCGATGCTGCGGGTCTTTTCCACCTTAAACAATTCTATGACTCTTGATATGGGTTGACATACATAACTGCACCATCTGGGCTGCTGAGGTAGCATCTTATCATAATAAAGGATGAAGTTACACTCCAACACTTAGAATTCTTGGAATTGTTCAAATGCTTACATATTCTTGATATTTCCAAGTTCAGAAACTTGAATTTTCACAACTTGTATGTGAAGAGCAATTCAACACTGTCTTTTTCTATTTCTGTGTAGGCAGACACACACACACAGTGTATTTGGCATCACTACAACAGGAAACAAGGTCTCTCCAGCTTGCCACCTGGGGCCTGCCATAGGGAGTAGAGGTCCTGCCACATGAGCTGGAGGAAATGAGGACAGGGGAAGGGATTGCTTGTGCTCAAAGAATTGGGGTATTTTTATGCCCTATTATTACCAGAAGGACTCAGTGCAAGGAATGAGAGGGCAAAAGCTATCTGCTTTGATTCTTTTCCTCAGAAGCTATGCTTTCCTGCTGTCTGTCTGAAACCTCTGTCTGTAGCAACACTTGGCTTTAAGTAGCAGATGAAGGAACTATTTGGTTCTTTGAACATAAGGAATACATAAAAGGAATCTGTGGGCAGGCCAAAAGCATTTTGCAAGACAGATTGGCCCACAGGCCTGCTAGCTGGATTGCTCTGTTCAGGCTGCATTATAAGGTTCAGTGTAGAGGCCTCTCTTGGCCTCTACAAAAGGAAGATTTGACCTTCCTGTAACAATTAATTTCAGTATTTATTAAAACTGGGGGCAGGGGCAAGAGCTGTGATACATGTCCTGATTCAGCTGGCTTGGTTTTACTGCAGAACAAACACACTGCTGGAGAAAGTTGCTTCAGCTGTGGATCAGTCAGCGTTCTACAGTGCTCTCTGGGGGAGCCTCCTCACCAGCCCTGCAGTTCGCTTGCCTGGCATCACTTATGTCCTCTCCCATCTGAACAGGAAGCTTTCCATGGAAGATCAGCTTTACATAATTGGCAGTGACATTGAATTAATGGTAATGTTTTAATGGAGCAATGAACTTATTATAAGTAAGTAACAACATTGAAGTTACTTACTTATTGTGTAATGTATTTTGGGGGAATTGACATGTATTCTCTGTCTTTGAACTTAGCTTTTGAAGAGATAAAGAATGCATGTTTATTATAGCTCTGGTTAAACTGATGTTTTGGTGCATGATAGTGTTTCAAAGCTGAATTAACATTTCAGAATTGCTTAGGTTTCATGTGAAACTTTGCATTCATTACATGCTTCAGCTAAACGTGATTGAGTTTTCTTGCAGTTTTTGGTTTGGGTTTTGTTTTTTTTTAAGGTGTAGAGAATTCTTTTGGCTTTTAAACTTAAGATATTCACTAGTAATATAAAAAAGCACAAGCTTAATGGTTGTCTAGTTTAGGGAATGTGTTGATTCTCTGTTTCCTCCTGGTGAGACTTTTTATTTTCCTGTTCTATCTTTCATTATTCAAAATTTTAAATAACATGATTTAGTGCTTATCATTATTTATAAATATCTGTTTCTATTTTTGAGTGCTATCGTACATCTACCTCCTTAAAATAATAAATAACATTTTTTGGGGGGGTGGGGCTTTGCCATTACTTCAGGTGGAAGCAGTAAGCACTTCAGTGCAAGATACCAGTGTTTTAGTACAGAGGAGCACATTGGACCTTATCCTTTTTTGTTTTCCTTTCCACATGAGTCAGGTAGGTTATTAACATGAGAGATGAATTAACTTATTCCTGAATGTACTTCATTTCTTAAGTCAGTAACAGTATTTGGTTGGTTTTTGTTAATGAGTTTTTCCAAGCTCCAACAAGAGTCACACATAAAAGTTTCTCTGATAGGTTTGGCTATTCTCATGTCATGATCTCTGCTCTTCTGCAGAGCAGAATGTGTTAACTTAATGTGTTCACTTTGAAGTTAAAGTTAGCTTCTGTGTATGTAAGCTCAATTTATGTTTAGTCTATGCAGAAGCTTTTAAGTTGCTCCAGTTTGATGAGAAAGCAAATTACCTGTTCATTTGTAAGTTTCCAATTCCCAGTATTCAAAATCAGCAAAAGCTATTCCTCTTAGCACAACAGATTCAGAATACTAGAGAATTGAAAATGGTTTTTGGTTTTGGGTGAGTGGTTATCCCTAGCAGTAGTGGGAGATAGACCTTACAACTTGTAGATAATTTTTTTGGACTGCAGTTATTGTTAGTTATGTCCTGTTTTTAAATGATCCATGAATTATTTAACTCCTAGAGGAAAACTTTTACAAGACTGATTCTCATCTTTGAATCTTGTTAGAAATTAGGAAAAACCTACACTTTTATGTAAGAAAGAACTTGCTTGTGGAAGTGCTTCATTCACATTTATCAATTACTATAGAAGTATTTGGAATGTCTCTGTTTAGGTACTGAAATGTTGAAATTATCAATACAGCATTTTTTCAATACTAAGACTTGCACAAGCATTTAAAGTAGTAAGAAACTGAAAAAGTACTTCAATTTCTTTTTTAATTTCTTCCAAAGCTTTTTCCTCATAGTAGAATGAAATGTCTTGTAACAAAAGGGAGCTGTTAGTCAAATCTCTTTATTTTTGCTTAAAGGGTGAGTGTTATTATATATAATCTGCTCCAAACAATAATCATATTTTGGTTTCCTAAGAGCAGATTGTTTTCTTGTACTATGCTTGTACATTTTTGAATTCAAAAATGTCAAAACATGAAACTAGCTAGGTTTTAATGAACATTAAGCTGTTAACATAGAAAAAGCATTACTTTTCATAGTTAAATTTAATTGTGTTTCTAACTTCTTCAGGCAACACGTCCAGACATGATCAGAATTTTGTCAGCAGCCCTTCATGTAGTGCTGCGCAGGGATATGTCACTCAACCGAAGGCTTTATGCATGGCTTCTAGGTAGGTTTGTATTTCAGTACATTGGCCACTAAAAGTGGAAGAAGGATTGTATTTTCCTTAGCAGTGTTTGCACTACTCTGTAGAAAGAATCTTGGAAAAACGAAATACTCAGTTTCTTTCATAAGAAAGAAAGGCACTTTCTCTCTCCATGGACATAGAAGATGAAGAATGTCATCCTGGAACTCATTCCTGTCATAAATTGTTGGTGCATTTTCCTCTAGCAGCAATCATGGGCCACATTCAGGGGTAGAGCCTGGTGTAGTAGGCTCATGGAAATCGGTGCTCTGAAACTTTTTCTCTAAAAACATAGAATGGAGAAAACAGAGAATAGGCATTATAGAGTGTAAGTGGTAGTTGGAGCACAACAGTATAGAAGATATGAAAAGAAAAGAATGCTCAAGAGCATTGATATTAGAGTGTGCAAACTTTAAGCTTCATTAGATCTTTGCATGATTGAATTAACAAATCACCAGTCACTTTTCAACACCTTTCTGGAGTAATTGAGCAATTGGGAATGCAGTTCTACCAAACAACATAAAATCAATACAGTATAAATTTAAATTTTTATACAAAACCAGCATGTAATCAGAAGAGGGTAGTAAAGAATTATAGCTATTAGAAGGCTCTTAACTATTCAGGAAATAGTTAGAAGACCAGAAATTTGAACATTTTAGAAAACATTTACTCTTATTCCGCCATGTTATTTTAAGGAAATGAAGCCTATGGTCACATGAATCTGATCAGTTACTCTTTAAACCCATTTTCAAAGAAGTCAGAATCCTGGAGGTTCCTAAGTGTGTCCCAGGAATTGGAGACTGAATGAAGTGACATGAAGTGGTTCTCTACTTGATACGTTTTGCAGTCTGCTGTTACTTTCCTTGTTTGACATCCCAGCTCACCAGCAAACACATATGCACTTCTTGGGCTACCCAGAACCCTTCCCAGCAGCTCTTGCACCTTCCCCAGGTGATAGTTAAGACACCAGAGGCAGGTAGCCTGTGGGTGACTGGGGGGAAAGGATGTGGGTAGCAAAGGTACCTGAGAGAGAACTGAAATTATGAAGGGAGGGAAGAAGTCAGCAGCAGTGTTTTGCATAAGGGGGTTGATTGTGTTGCTGTAGAAGGTGCAGGGGTTTAGCAGTTAAATATGAGAAAATCCTGGCTTCTTTGGTTAATTATTCCTCAAGATGCTGACTTGCAAAGGATTAATCTTTTGAAGAAAGTCAATGAAATGCAACGTTATGCTCCCTACCTGCATTTTCAAATTTGGGGAAGAAATAGTTTCTAGAATAAACACTGCACTCACATTTCATCTAAATTTGATGGATTAGATATGTCTTTTGCTGTTATTGAAAAAACTATTTTGTGTATTTGAAAGATCATGCTGCTTTTTTAGTTGAAGAACCTTCTTTTACAGCTATTTTATGAATATAATCTCCACTGAAAGTCTTACAGCTTCAGAGAATTCTTTTAAAGTGACTTACATGTCCTGTGTTGTGAACAGCTGCTTCCTCTTTTTGCTATATATTTGGACAAACTTTCTGACAATATAGGATTTTTTGCTTTTTTTCCTTTGGATATTGTGCTGCTTTTCTATTATCATGATACTCTCTTCCTGATATGACATTGCAGATGGAGATCAGTTATGTTGGAAGGCTGTCTGAATTCTGTTGTTCTGTATGACATTATTTAATTGTGGTGTTTACTATTCCTTCCTGTTGTTTTACAGCTAGAGATGACCTATTAACATTCTCTATGAATAGAAATCAAAAACATCTCCTTGAATCAGGTTATCTTAACCATTGTTAACCAATTGATTTTTTTTTTATTCCTTAAGCCTATTTTTTATGCAATTAAAAACTTACTGGGAAAAGAAAAGAAATTTACAATACAAAGGTCCATATCCTTTGTGTAATTTTGAATTTAAAAAAAATGTATTTTTGTAGTGTGAATGATATTCTTTCTAAGTGCCTTAGTCATGTCAGTGTGTTTTGATGATCATATCTATATATTTAAAACACTGTGTTCTCATTAGCATTGAAATATTTTTATGCAACAGCTTGTGGGTTTCTTAATGATTGTGGATTTTGCAGCATTTGTGAACATTTTTCTTTTGTACAAGAAACAATTGTTTCATAATATTGCATAAAACTATATTTTTTGATTTGTGTGTAAGCCGCTTTTGTGAAAGTCTAACATAGTTTCCCATATTAAACTCTATGATATCATCTTTTTCTTGCCCACGTGACTTGGACTTCATATTGGTAAGTTATCAGTGCTAGTGTATTGATTTCTAGTTTAAAAATTTTGCAATATATTCTATTAAACTACAAATATTTATCTGCTTTGTCTTTTGTTTGCTTGAAGGTTTTGATAACAATGGTGCCCTTGTAGGACCCAGAAGTACAAGGCACAGCAATCCCGAGGAGCATGCCACTTACTATTTCAACACCTTTTCTAAGGAGATGTTAGTCCAGGTAGCTATACAGTGCTTTATTGGGGCATATTGTTTTATAAACAGATTCTGATCAAAGTTGCTGTAACTTTATCTTTTGACTTGCCAGTGCAATGTGACAATGTAATCTTATCTTTTTGTGATAATTGTGTCCTATTTTTCTAAAACTTTCTCAGTGGGAAAATGAAGACATGAAATAATGTGTTTCTCTAGAACAGCAGAATGAACAGAACAAATACTAGATTTCTCCCTCTCCTTTTCCACAATGAATGAAGCGTACATGGATGTTATTTGATAATGAACCCAGCACACTGGAACCCCTTCTTTCATGAAACTGAATTGGAGAATTCTCTTCTGTAGATATGGAAACTCCTCTGTGTCTTGGGAATCAGAAAAAATTGATCAGATGACACTCAAAGTCTGTGTTAAAAGGGTCCTTCTCCCTGCTAGGAAAAGGGAGCATCTTCTGCTCTCTGTTGGCAACCAGGAATAGTTGAGAAAATTGGCAGTTAAACTAGTTTATCCTTAAAGCCTTGCTATGTGAGCTGAGATCACTGATTCTAAGAACTGTGCTGCTTTTCTCACAGTAATTGATATACAGATGTCTTTTAAACTTCTGTGAGTCTGATCTTGAAGTCGGGAAGACATTTTATCATTAAGGCAAATTGATAAGGTCAGGATTTTTCTGAGTCAGAACTGTGATGCTAGTACGGGAATGAGAGTGGCAATTCTAACAGCAGTAGCTGACACAAGAATATTCAGTTCATCCCAATTCAAAGCTGACACTCAGCATAGAGCTAGCACCTTCAGTTTTACCTGAAAGTTGTGAGATCTGCTGTTCCACTGATGAGGAAGAGACCTCAGAATTCCAGTATTCCAGCAGCAAGGACCTCATGGGCACTCTCTCACCTTCTCTTATCATCTTTCTGCCTTCCTTAGCAGATGATTCAGAAATTATTCAAATGTAATGGAGAGGCCTGAATGAGTTTCATCTGTACCCGATATTAAAAACAAACAAACAAACAAAAAAAACCACTATGGTGAGCCTTCAGCAACATCTAGGCATGGTTAATGGTTATGGTCTTTTTAAATCTGTCCATCTTTTGAACTTAATCAGTGCCAATAAAGCTTTTGTCTGAAAAGGGCATGGACATTTGAATCAGAGCCTTGTCTATACATAATAAAAATGGACATATGGCTTCCAAAACCTTTTGCTGCCTCTTGAAAGACTTTAAAAGCATTGCTCCTTTCTGCCTTCTTCTCCAGCAGTCTCTTTGTGTTTTTTTAATATAGTTAACTCATATCTTATTCACAGATACAATGCACTGAAAATTCTGGCCTTCTAAAGACATAAGAAAGTACAAAAGACTTTTATTTTAAGATACTTGCTGATAATAGTTTGTAGCAGATAGCAAGGCAAAACTGGTTTTCATGGCTCTATTTTTTTATCTTTCTTGTTTTTTTCTTCTTTGTCCTTTTTTTTTTTGAAACTGTAAAAGAAACAAACTAGCTCAGATAGTCAAGTCAGCCAGGGAGAAAACTAAGCAAAATCTGTGGTCGTCTCGTGGGGCTTTTTTTAATTCTGGAGCTTATTCCCTAACCTGCATTGGTATAGAAACTCAGTCATCCCATTTATTTCAGTTGTCATTGCTATTTAATCAAGAAAGTTTTCATCCATGTGAGTATATCATAGGACAGACAGTGTTTTATTAAGTCCTTAATATCTACCTGCTTTATCTTCTCAAATAATTTGTTCATTAATGCTGATTTCTTCTCTTTTATTCTTAAGAAATATTGAATTATTTGCTTATAATACTTTATTTTGATTATATCAAAAATAAATACAAGTTACCAAGTTATGTTCCACAGAAATGTTCTCAAAGGCAAAGTTGAGAGAACTTAATCATGGGAGACTGAGCTGCAGTGAGATGAATTAGTGGTCTCCAGTACTGAGAATTTTCCCTTTATGTGCAGCTTTTATAGCTTTCCAGCTTTCTTTTTGTTTTCCTGATATGTTTTTGCTCTTTGTAGGCAATGGTTGGAATATTACAAGTTAATGGACAGGGAGAAGAAAGCACATTAATGCAAGACTTAAAGCCTTTTCGAATTCTTATCAGTTTACTGGATAAGCCTGAACTAGGTAATTTTTATTTACTCTTTTTAGTTTGTTTCATGTGATTTTGCTTTGAAAATTTTTCTCTTTTATCAAATTGAAAAAATTATATGCTTAGTACTGGCAAGTTAGCCAGAATTCTTAGATCTTCCAAGCTGTATCTATGTTTTGTATTTAATTTAATGCATTCATCAGATTTACCTTTTACCAAAGCTATTTCGTCTACTTTCTACACAGGAAGCAGTAAGTCAAAGTCATAGAGAGAACTAACTGTATGTTGGGAGAAATGCAAATTTGATCTTCTTCATTTCTTTCATCAAATAATGACTTTTACTATTATAAATCTCAGCTATTGCTTTTGGGAATCACCTGTTATTTCTTCTAATATACACTGAGAGATGATAGATATTAACAAGAAAACTTCTCATTTTTTTTCAGAAGAACTTATGCAGAGGAAGCAAGTATTTTTTTGGTTTTGTGGGTGGTTTGCTGGGATTACTTTTCAGTGTTTCTTTTTAATTTTCTTTTCCCCTATTTAAAATGTTCAAATGCCCTCTGTAGCAGATGAGTGCTGAGGACCATGGAACAAAAGTATTTACAGTTAAGACTTGGATATCTTGCCTTTTTCTTTGGAATACAGTTTTGAAGGTGACTGAAAAAAATCAAGCTAATTTTTTAAATCTGTTATCAGATTTGAGGGTGCGATAATAAAACCATAAAAATACCATAATCAAAGAAGAGAATTGGTAGGACAGAAGAACTACAAGGAACAAAATATATCTGTCAGAAATTTGCTGTCTTCCTTGTAATTTATGATTTCTGGGGATCAGTCTAAATGTTCAGAGGCAATGTGCATGCTAAGATTTCATGAGTAGCAAAGCTCTTTCAGCAAAATGAGATGGAATAAGCTAAAAGGATTTTTGCTTAACTCCATGCACTTACTCTTATTGAAGGCAGCTCAGTGAGGCTAGGAAACACATAGAAAAGTAAATGATATCCCAAGCAGGATTACTTTTTAAATTCCTCTCAAAATAATTTGAAGTTTTTTTCTTCAAAATTGAGATTTAGCTCAAATCCGAAGGACGAGCTATTCTATAGAATCATAGAATGTTTTGTATTGGAAGGGACCTTGCACTTCATCAGTTCCAACGCCCCTGCCACAGGCAGGGAAACCTCCCACTAGACCAGGTTGCTCAAAGCCCCATCCAACCTGGCCTTGAACACTACCAGGGATGGGGCATCCATGCCTTCTCTGGGCAGGCTGTTTCTGTGCCTCATAACCCTCTGGGTAAAGAATTTTTCCCTATCATCCAAGGTAAATTTCTCTTCTTTCAGTCTAAAACTATTCCCCTTTGTTCTAGTACCATCTACCTGTAGAAAAAGTCTCTCTCCGTCTTTTTTCATAAGCCCCATCTAAGTACTGAAAGGCTGCAATGAGGTCTCTCTGAAGCCTTCTCTTCTCCAAGCTGAACAATCCCAATTATCTCAGCCTGTCTTCATAGGAGAGATGTTCCAGCCCAGTTATATATTATCTTTGGGGCCCTCCTCTGGACTTCCTCCAGCAGGTCCATGTCCCTGTGTTGGGCATCCCAGAGATGGATGCAGTACTCCAGGTGGGGTTTTACAAGAGCAGAATAAAAGGTCAGAATCACCTTCCTTGCCCTGCTGGCCACACTTTTTCAGTGTAGGCCAGGCTGCAGTTGGCTTTCTGGGCTGCAATTGCACACTTCCAAAATACTTTCAAAAAGTACCCTACAGACTATGTCCTGAGCTAAAAAAAAACCCTGCCTCAAACTAAAAGGAAGGATGATTGTCAAAATATGTTATCTTGTATTTGCATTTAAATATCTGAGTGTATTGTCCATATGCTAACAGCATGACGTAGCTTGGGGGTGAGTATTTCAAACTTTTGACTGATCAAGAATCCATGAAGTCTGTTGACATGTTACTGAGCTAAGCTAATAAAAAGGGTGTGTTGGCTTGAACATGATCTGTACTGCTGTGACGGCACAGCTTTTGAATTTGGTGTGTTTTGTTTCCAGCTGCCATTGTATGCACATTGAACATGGGGCAAAAGAACCTGCTTGTGCTTTGTGTACTCCCAGGCACTACAGTTGTGTCAGCGTTTCTGGAATGCAAACAAACCAGACCTTATGACATTCAGGTAGTTTGAGATTGAACCAGAGGAAACTTTGTGGTTTCAATGAGCAAAGCCAGCTAGTGATTTCAATAGTTTTCAGCTGTGGACTGTTGGCAGCACTATAATGCCAGAGTGTGACTGCTGGTATTTCTCCCTAGGCCCTGCCATCCTAGAGGATGTACTGATTGAAGTCTTTCGAACATTATATACACAGTGCAAAGCAGAGCTGGAGCTTCAGACAGAACCATCTTTCAACAAAGACCACACACAGCTAAGCAGGTAAATAATGAGTATAATGTATTTTGTATTAAAAATAGGTATCTTTGTTGCTGGAACCATGACTGTGAAGCCTGTGGGACTGTGACGTGTTTTCTTCATGATACAGGATCTATTGACATTAATTGCAGCTTCTGTGTTCAGTGCAAAGGTGTGAAGTGGTTGGCTTTATTATTTTTATTTTTTTAATACTTAGCATATGTTTTATTCTTTATGCATGACAAAAAATTCTTGTTTGATTGATTGTGATATTCTTTATATCTGTGTTCTTCAAAAACAAAATAGACTGATGAGTTTTCTTGTAGTAGAAAAACAGACTGCTACAGGAGAGCCGGGGAGTGGGATATAGCATTTCAAGAGTTGAATTTAATATTTTGGAAGTTGGGTGGATAGGAGAGGGGTGTTTCAAAGCTGGAGAGGGGAGGAAACAAATGTAGGAACAATTATGGTAAAACCAGATCTATTAAAAATGTGGTTAAAAGACAAGTATTAAGGAAAGGATAGAGGAGAAACCTAGCAACTGTGAAGACACTGGTATGAGAAGCCTGCCAATATCCTGAGCCCTTGAGCAACAGCTACTTGTAGGAACGAGAGGAGGATAATTTGTCAGTGTTACTTGACAGTAGGTAGCTCACAGTGATGTGTAGTTATATAACATGAAAAATAAGTTTGAAAATATAAAATGTTCTTTTTATTTTTTCAGCAAACTGAGAGAAAACAAGAAAACAGCAGAATTGATTAAAACTGCCAATCTTCTTTTCAATTCCTTTGAGCCTTATTATATGTGGGATTACATTGCTCGTTGGTTTGAAGAGTGTTGCAGGTACATGATAATATTTAATCTCTGTATGTGTAAAGTTGAAATTAATTTTTGTTTTCTATACTTTTTTTCTTCAAAGAAGTCAGTCTCATGAGATCATTTAGCCTGTAAGTATTTTTCCCTCCAATCCCTATAACTTCAATCATTTGGCCAGTTTTCATCAGATATGGTTGTGGGTCTTAGCAATATGAGTTCTCACAAACTCAGTGTCTGGATTAAATCAAGAGACAGAATTAGCCCCTCTGCTGAAGGGGAGACTCCAGAGTGACCTCAAAGCTAGTTTTTGTTCTGTCTAGCCAGCACAGGATTATTCATTGCACAAATCGCTTTTAGTAAAACTGACAGATTTGTGAGACACCAGATGTGTCATCATTTGTCCTGCTCTTTTAGAGAAAAAGAAGAGTAGGAAATCTTCTGCATGACAAGGAAGGCTACAGGAGAAAAAAAGCAAACCGTAAATCAGGGAAAATTGAAAATATTAACAGGAGGGAAGGGGATGAAGGGACCACAGAAGAGCAGCAGGGTTTTTGCTGTGGCAAGGGGTAGATGATGTAGAGATGTCAAATGAAATTTGTAGAATTTTTTTGCATTGCTTATGGAATTTTTTGATAAAATATTAAGATACTTGGACATGAATTTGTCTATGAGCCAACAGTGTGCTGTCATAACTAAAAAAACCCTGTGTTTTGGGCTACATTATGAGGACCATGGGCAGCAGGTGAAAGGAAGGTATTTTTCCTTTCATATAGTGTTTCTAAGGACAGATGTGGGAATATTGTGTCCAGCTTTGGACATGCCACCTGATGAGAAATGTTGAGAAACTGAGGAGACTCTAGTAGAGAAACTGCTAAGCTGGTCAGTTATAGGACACTGCATTGAAGGTTGAGTTTGGTTTAGTCTGATAAAGAGGGAAATTGAATGGCACCCAAGACTTCCTGAAGGGCATTTGCAAAGTTCATACAGCTATACTTTTTGTAACAGCTGATGGAAAACAAAGGACAGCAACAAGTGCTCACTCAAGTGGTCAGGTTGGACTTTGAGAAAAGCTTTGCTAAGAGCATTGTGCAGCAGTGGAGGAGGTGGAACAGTGGAAGCCAGGAAGGCTGTGGAGCATTCTTGTGAGATTTCCAGAACTCTGCTACACAAAACTGTGGACGAATTTATCTAGCATTTTTAGCAGTCCTGCTCAGTGTGAGAGGTTGATCTCAATGTCTGTGACTTGATTTTTGTGTGTTGGTGTTGGACTGAATTGCTAACATAAGGAAAGTCATCTGCATCCATGCAGGTGAGTATTTCACTGCATATAAGTAGTGTTGCTATCAACATGGATACAAAATTGCATCCTAAATAAATGAAATCTGGAGAATTGTTTTTGTTTGGGTTTTTTTCTACATGAGCTGCTGTATTATCTAAGTTTTTGTCTTCCATGCTCAGTTTTCTCTATCTTGAATTTACAAAATCAATTTTACAGATGAAGACTGTTTTACACTGAAAGACTGATTACTGCTTTTTCTGAAGGAATGGCATGGGGCCAAATAAGCCACTTAACAGTAAAATGAGAAATTGCTTATTGGGTTTATAGTGATTATCCCCAATATATACAGCTTTGCATTAAGTTACAGAAATATGGTCAATGTAAGGGGGAAGGGAAAATATTGTGACACTGTATTTGAATTTTGCAGGAGGACTTTACATGCCAGACTTCAAACTGGGCCTGGAGGTGATAGTGAGCAATCTGAGTTACCTCTGACAAATT
Source organism: Phylloscopus collybita (assembly GCA_027886175.1). Lineage (NCBI taxonomy): Eukaryota > Metazoa > Chordata > Aves > Passeriformes > Phylloscopidae > Phylloscopus > Phylloscopus collybita. Next base: position 23,478,578 of record JAJNNQ010000026.1, on the reverse strand, counting down.
TCTGCTTGTTAGTGGATTTTTTGTTGGATATTGTTTCTTTGGTAAGAGTTGCTTTGTTCATTACTAACATTGGGATTCTGTATATTCATGGTTTGCAGAAATACTATATATACTTTATTAATTGCTTTTCCTGGAAATATGTTGACATAAATCTGACATTAAAAGAAGTTTTTGGTTCATTGTATGATTCTTGGTAGACTGATTAGACATAACTGAAATGGGTTTTATGATGCTTATACCTGAAAATTTTAGTCTGTCCTCATTTTCTTTTCTGTGTATTCATTGCAAGTATAGTCTTTTGTAGTTTGATAAGCTAGTTTAAATGTGCAGCTTTCTTTTAAGGATCTTTTAAATGTCATGATAAGATATTTCATCTTTTTCTGTTGTCATTGCTGAATGTAGCAAAGACTGTTGGAACTGTTTTTTCTATAGCTGTCTTTCCTCAATTCTTTGCTTTCTCATTTCAAAGCCTACTAGAAGTATGAGAGTGCTGTGTCAGGTATGGCAATCAGCCTGTTCTTCCTTTAGTTCTTAACAATTTGTTTAGCTTTCATTCTTAAACTTTTATCTTAAGATTGAAAAAGTAATAGTGGCATTCTTCAGCCGTCTTATCATGTTTTTAATGTATTTGTTGTATAATGAATAATATGTACTAGTTTGAAAAAGAGCTAAATATATTTCGATTTGTTTGTTACCCAGCTTTAAAGTTAATTTTGTAAATATTTGTTAGTAAAGCATGTGTTTCTTATTCTTGGATTTTAAGATATTAGTTCTCCTTTTTCCATGTTCTGTATATTTAGAACACAGTTAAGCAAATGATAGGTAGATCTGTTATAGAAAATAAATTTCAAGGTGGAATTTGGTGTGACAATTAACAAGTTTTTATTATTATTTCACTACTCCTATTACTAGGAGACTTACATTGAAATACAGACAGAACACTTGCCTCAGCTGTTGCTCAGGATGATTTCTGCATTGACAAGCCATCTACATACTTTGCACTTGTCTGAGCTTACTGATTCTCTCAGACTCTGCTCAAAGATCCTTAGTAAGGTTCAGCCTCCATTGCTCTCTGCTGGTACAGATGGTATCCTGCAGCTTCCTACTGGACACAGCAGCTCCATCAAAGAATGGGAAAATAAAAAGGTAACTAATTAGGTTTTGCAGCATCTTGGAAAATTGTTTCTTATGTAGAAAAAAAGAAATGGCTTTCTAAGCCTGAGTTGAATACCCTACAAATATTTGATTAGATTTAGGTACCACAATATATGTGAAACTTAGGTAATCAAAATAATTTATAATTGTGATAAAATTTCTTGATTCTTAAGAGTTTTTACCCAGATGTTATAATTATACCTGTATAAGTCACTTCAGAATCAGGGCCTAAGAAAGAACTAATTGACTCAAGTTTGTAATGCACTTCAAGAGTATGATTAAGTAAAATAACTGGACTGAAAGGAATTCGCTATTTTGGATAAGTGTCAGGTATATGTGAATTCTCCTCTCACCCAATTTATGTGCGTTGGTTTAATACCCATCACGTATTTTACTGTCACTGTTAAGTTCTTAGAATAATTTATTAAAGAAATAAAATAAACCAGCCAGTCACTATTTCTCTTTTGACTGTGTCCAGTTTGTTCTATGCAGCCATGGCTCTGTGAGGTATGTTAAGTGACATGCCCTGAAATTCTTGTTTTCCAGCTGAAGAAACTTGAGGAACATCAGAGAATAAATTAGGTTGGAAGTGACAGTTGCAGGGCACTGCTCAAAGCAGGGCTGATTTCAAAGTTAGATTTTACTTTAAAGCTAGGTCATGTCACTCAGGATCATATTTGTCGTAATTCTGAGTATCTCCAAGGATGAAGTTACCATGACTTCTTTGTACAGCTTGTTGTTTGCACTGTTATTTAATCAGAATTTCCATTGTTGCAGCTTGTGTTGGTTGCCTTGTATTCTTTCACTGTAGATATCTTGTGCATGGATATCTCCATCTTTTCAACTGCCTAGTGGGAATCACAGAGAGCAATAAAGCCATCTTCACCTCCTGCACAACTTTTAGTATTCTTTTAAATTGAGTAAATCCAACCATCTGAGCATTCCTTCTATGTCAGGGGCACCTGTGGTGACATTCCATTGGGCATACTCAGTACATCAGAGTTTCTTTTGTACTAATGAGTGCAAAATTGGATACAGTGTTCTGGTTGTGGACCTTAAACTGCTGAGCAGAGGGGACTAATTACTTCCATTGATTTGTGCTTCAAATCAGCAGTACTTTTGCTGATTTGGTCCTAGATGTGACTGGTCTGCTTCACCAAAGGAGTCTACTGCTGGGTCACATTCCCCTTGTCAGTTAGGACTCCAGCATCCTTTATTCAGGATCCCATCCTTATTCTTCTAGTTAATTGATACCTGCCTTGTTTGGTTCTTGTGAGGTTTTGGGGTTTTTTTGGTTGCTTTTTTTTTTTAATAAAGCCTGTTTTAATTGATGGGCAATTCAATGGACAATGATGTTGCCCATTGAATCTTCAGTGGCCTTCTGCTTCCATTTACAACTGTCATATATGTGGCCATGGTTTCTCTTAAGAGATAGTGAAATGATTTGCCATGCTTCTAATCACTTTTATATTGTATTTTGTAAGATGGGGTCATCACTGATGTCTCTTTAAGCCTTTTAGTACATAGCTTTCACTGTTTTCTGTGGTAATAGCTCAAATTTCCATTCTTATTCCATCTCTGGTAAAGCAAGACGTTCACTGTAAATAGTAATGTCACTTTTTCTATGCATTCAAGAAAAAGTTTTTCATATTATTACATAATGCTCAAGTTCTGTGTTTAACACAGCTAGTGATTAGAGTCAAAACTTCTGGGCCCGTTAGGTCTCAGGCAACGTCTGCCATCACCAGTAAAATGCAGGATCAGAAGTAAGTGGGCACCTGCATTTAAGGCCACTGATGGGTGCATTTCTGTTTCAGTTGTTTTCCTACCTCACATTCTCACCAGGAAACAGAGACTATGCTACCAGTTACTAAGACTGTAGAGGGTTAGAGCAGTGCAAAAAGCCACTGTGGGTGCTTTCTGAGTAAAAGCCATTCATCTATTTCTGCATATTTTGAACTGATAAGGAATTAAGACATGTAATAAGTCATGAAGAGCTGTTGTTGTTGCAGCAACCTCTCTTTCTCATTTCGAGGAGATGATTTATTTTCTTCCTTGTTGCAAATGATTATAAGTTTTTAAATGAACATTTAATATTTTTGTAATTATAACTTTGTATTTGATGGTTTATGATGCTGTATAAATCAATAATACCTATGCCTATTTCAGCATTCTTTCATAAGAGAGTAGATATGGTTGTGATATGAAGAAAATGTTAAAACCAATAATATTTAAATGTTTTTCTTGATAAACAATTTTCTTTAATGTTAGCTTAGTCTGGCAGGCTTACAGAAACACCAAACAGCATTTTGCATAAAATGTATTTGTATGAATACATTTTAAATTCTGGAATAAAATTGTTGCTTTCAAAGGAAGACACTAATAGATATTGTTTTGCTAAAACCTAAATAACCTATTTTGAACAGTCATTCAACTTTTATTTTACTCAGGTGCCATCAGTGTCACTTGAAAATCCTAATGATGTGTTTGAAGATGGTGAAAATCCTCCAAGCAGTCGATCATCAGAAAGTGGATTCACCGAGTTTGTACAATACCAGGCAGATACAACTGATGATATTGACAGAGCACTGAATGAAGGTCATGGTGCACCTGGCATCCCTATTGTTGGTAGCACATCCTCAGAGACTGAGACAGCATCAACCGTGGGTTCTGAGGAGACCATCGTACAGCCTCCTTCCGTAGTGACACAAGGGACAGCAACTCGTAGTGGGAAAACGATCCAAAAGACTGCAATGCAGTGCTGTTTGGAATATGTCCAACAGTTTTTAACTAGATTTATCAACCTGTATATCCTTCAGAATAATTCCTTGTCTCAGCCCTTAGGGGCAGACCTTCCAGCAGACCCCAGTAGTGCGCAAGGACAGAGCACAAAATGGGACAGAGAATCACAAGATGATGCTAAGGTGAAGAAAACAAGCAAGAGGAAAACACCAAAAGAATACCTTCCTGCCTTTATTGCTGCTTGTCAGCTCTATCTTGAATGTTCGAGCTTTCCCGTTTACATTGCTGAAGGAAACCGCACTTCAGAATTACATCCTGGGAGGCCTGAAGTTGGTAAGCTGCACTCTCATTTGTTCTTTGTTTTTAAAATAACGATTTTTATTTTTCAGCCAGAGCAACTTAAACTAGCAGTATCATGCTTTGTGTGTGTTGCTGTTTGCTGTTCCTCTCAGAAATCTGAGTTTTCTTCTGTGTCAATTGATTTACATTTGGAAACGAAATTATTTTCTCATAAATTTTTAAGAATATTGCTGGCATGGAATTTGACAGTAATTAATATTGGGGTGAAAAATATAAGTTATGCAAACTGAAGCCTGACAGTAGAATCTAGATTGTTGAATCTTCCTCCTTACTGTATGCATCCACAATGTTTTCTTTGTCACATTTTGCAATAGCCACAGCTCACATCAAATATGTTTTTAGCTTCCTTTTATCAAATTTGGATTTATGTGCACATTGATCACTTTGGCAATACATGGAAATTGTAAGCTACTGTCCAATAAAAATCTTTCCAGCTAAGAAATTTAATTAATTCTACGTTGCTCCTATTAAAGGAACAGTTCTCGCAAAAAGTTCTTCTAGCTATAATTGCATTAAGAAACAAAATAAAAATTGTGAGTTTTGGTGAGATATGGATGTGTTCACAGATAGATATAACTGTTCAGATACAGCCATGATTAAAACATTGACAGTTAAGGATTACTGTAAATTTTGGCATTTTAGGATGAACAATACTTTTTGCAGTTTGTAAAGTCTTCAATTTACAGTTCCAATTTTGGATCCCCATCTGATCTGCAGTCTGAGAGTTGCTTCTTAAAATGCTTTCATGATTGATATGCTTGGAGCATGAAAGAAATAGTAACACTAATTTTGGCTACTGTCACAGGCATCTCTGGTGTTATTTTTTTCTAGGAAACTTCCTAGTTGTAGCTTTTTGTTCTTATTTACAATTTTCAAATCAAGGCTACGTAGTGGATGCTGCTTGGAGATGAGTAGTTTTTTTATTGTTGTTTTTGAAGCAAGCATGCTAATTTAACACGACTGCTTCTGTTTCTGTAATCTTTAAAATGTTTTGTTTATGTTTTCATTGTAGCCAGGAGCAGAGCATATATTTGACTTTCCAACATCCAGACACATGAAATATTAGTCAGTTGAAGGCAGTTAGGTTATAGCTGTTTAATAGTTATGAATGACAACCCCCAAAGATCTGCTACCTTTTACAAAACATCTATCTCAGAATATTTGTCCTTTTATAACATGACCCCGAAAATGCTAGATGTTTATTTATTTATTTCTCCCAAACAGCCTACAAACAAGTGTTGTGTCCAAGAACTAAAATGTCAGCTGTTTACATTTTGGTGCACATAGCACTTGATTATCACTGCCTTGAGCACTGTAGAGCGGAGAGCCTGTAGATCTTGAGTAGTATGTGCCTCGTATGAGGGCAGTGCTTCTAGGAAGCCTTTTCACTTTTGTTAAATGTCTTGGATTTGTGTTTCTTGTTCATCATCTGAACATTCCTATTTGTGAGATATCATTTGCAGTCTATTAAACAGTGTAACTTGAGAAATAAGCAGAAATTGTAGGTGGGTAGAACTGACATTGTTCCAAATGTAAACGTCTGTTGTATAGAATGGCAGGGCAGATGGGAATAGTGCTAGGCCTCCCTCCCACAACAGAGAATTGTACTGCAGCAAAGAATGGAAGAAGGTAGTTACCAGAATTCTCACACTACCCTATGTATTGATAGGAGGTTTTTGTGCTGCAGAAGAGGCTGTTTGTTGAAGGGTTCCTAAATTTGGAACGTGTTTTTGAAAGGTTGCATTAATGATATGACCCAATAGCTCTTAATCACTGGCCAGTCTGTTTATTTGAAGGAGACAAGTTAATCTGGTATTTATAGAACATAATTGTGCTTCCATTCTGCTGTATGCTTAATTTCTCAGCTATCTTTACCTGAAAAAATTAAAAAGGGAACGGAGTGAAACTGAAAACAATGCTTTTATCTGTAAACTCTAGAACACTGTATGGAATTGTTTGGTATATTTAGACTCCAGCAGAGCTGTGGATATAAATTAGAAATTGCATCGTCCTTCTCTTGATTCTAAAAGGGTGCCTATTAAGTAATACTTCTTCACTTGTGTCTGATTCTAGATGCATTTGCCTTTTTAGAAATGTGATCAATAGAGTCCTTCTGAAATTTTAAGAAAAGTTACTTCGGTATCTCTAAAATAAAAAGGTGCAATGTTCACTTGGAGAGTTGACTGTGGACTTTGGAGAAAGACACTTTCAATATCAACCCAGAGTATGGCTTGATATAGTGGGAGGACAGTAAAAAGGGGGAAACAGCCACCTACAGTGAAAACAGAGTATGGTCTAATGCATTGTAGTTCTGCACCCAAACTATCAATTTTCACAGAGACTTCTATTTTTAAAGTGTTGCCAGGCAAATCTACTTTTTTGTCAATTTAAAATTAGTCTGCATGTATGTTATATAATATATTATCCTGGGCTCTATAAAATATATTACAGAATTATTCCAGACTACTACCTAGAGTGTTAAGATTTGATTGCTGGTGAAAAATTTTGTGAAGAAAGAAAGTGGATGAAAGGATGTGCTAACTACTAAAAGTTCAGTTTTGCCTAAAGCAGGAAATCACCTGAATGCATTTCCATAAAATTTTTCTCTTCCTTTTAAAAATTTTTCTATTCATTTTTGGTTACTAAATGCTTGAAGTGATACAGTGTTGCATTCCTAACTGGATTATTTTAAAGTTAAATCAGGAAGTATCTTTCTCTCGCATACATTTTCCTAAACCCATACAATGGGCAGATTGAAATATGAAGGGACAATTGCACGTATAATTATGGAATACAGGAGGAAAAATCCATAATACTTAGATTGTTAAATAAATGTATAATCTGTGATTTGTTTTTCAGACTGTGAACAAGTACAACCTCCATTGTGGCTACAGACTTTAATGAATGCTTGCAAGCAGGCAAGCGATTTCAGTGTTCAGGGTGTAACTATTTCCCTCGTGATGGACTTGGTTGGATTGACTCAATCTGTTGCTCTTGTCACTGGAGAAAATCTGAACAGTGTGGAAACTGCTCAGCCTCTTAGTCCTAACCAGGGAAGGGTGGCTGTCGTCATCAGACCTCCTCTTACTCAAGGCAATCTGAGATATATGGCTGAAAAGACAGATTTCTTCAAGGTGAGCTTCAGTATCTCATTGCTGTTTTCTTTAGACTTTTTCTGTCTGGTGGAGAATAGGTCTTGACCCCTTTACCATGCTTGATATGGTAAACCAAAATTCTGTGCTGAATATTTTGATAACAGTTGTAACCTGTGTTAGAATCTAAATGAAATACACAGTAAGTTTAACTGCTGCAATTCTCTTACTGACCCTTGTGTGAAAATCCCTGTTTAAATGAATATTTCAAAGATATAAACAAAACCTGATTGAATAGCAGCATTAATCAGCAAAGGTATGAAACCGAGATGTGCATAATGTTAGACTCTGGTAAACAATCTTTGCATTTGTGTAGTTTATGTAAGAAATCTTTTGCAGAAGATAATCAGCATCAGGGTATATTATGTAGCTAATTATATTTCAATGGAAATTTATTTCTGTTCTGACTCCTTAACAGGAATTTTTTATGTAGTAAGTTATTGCAGTGTTTCGAACAGTTCCTTCTGTTCATACAAAAGGAACCATTTTAGAGATTGCCTCTTGGTCATAGGATGTCATCAGATGTGATGTCTCCCATTGCTGCACAGAGCAAAACAAGGCATGATAGTCATTCACTTGTGTCTCTTGCAACTTTTCTTTTCATGTACAAAGCATATAGCTTTAACTCTTTGGGACCAGCTCGGTGATGGAACTCCTCAGCATCATCAGAAGAGTGTGGAGCTCTTCTACCAGCTGCACAACCTCGTCCCATCTTCCAGCATTTGTGAAGATGTTATTAGTCAGCAGCTGACTCACAGAGACAAGGCAAGTTGTTCGTGTATTTACTTAAAGATGAGTAAAGTATATACAGAAATATATTTAGAAAAAGGACTTGGTCCCTCAGAGGAGGGTATGAATAACTTCAATATTGAAAAAAACCTTGCCTTACATTGTTTCAAATGTTATTTTAGGTTTGTGATGAGCCTCTAGTTTCATGCTAGACAAAGGAGGTTTTTCACCGTTCAGCAACAGACTTATGCAGGAGACTATCTGTTATCAAAGTCATGTGATGCTTCCCAATACTTAAGGCATGTGCTTAGTTTGTGCTGTTGGTAGGAGTTCTTGTCATGACAGGTACTTTACTTATTTTTTTTTTCTCACCTAGAGATTAGTATCATATAGAGGCTGTCAATCTGACATTCAAGTTGAGGCCTTTGTAGTGCTTTAAATTTTAGGTATGTGAGCTATTTTCACAGCTCCAACAGTATGAATGGTAAGGAATTGCTTGATTACACACACTAGCAACTCGTGGTTGTGTGACTTAAGGAGCGCTTGCCTTTTTGCCATTCTACCAGAGTTACCAGGTGAACAAGAGTCAATGTGAGCCAGTCTGTCAATCAGTGCAGTTCACAGCTTGCCATATTGTGAAAATTGGTGATGATTTTTAGTTTCACTTAGGCTGGTCCATAAACTGCTGTGACTGTGGATGTAGAATTTGCTCATTTCTGCCAACCTTCCTGAGAAAACAGTAATTTCTTACATCTTCACAGCATGGATTGCATGGGCTTACATGGAGTCATATCAGCATGTTTGGGAATTGGTATTTTCACTCTATTCAATAACTGTCAGTGAATTATTTTGTGTAACTATACATTTGCAGCAGTGTTGTGGATTATTTTCCTGTGAGAAGCCTTTTTTTTTCTAAATACAAGTGATGTCTGCTTTTCTTTCTGGAATGCTACTGTCTCTTCTGGGTTTTGTTTTTGGTGTGGAGAGGTTGTTCTATTTTTAGTTTGTTTAAAATGAACTGTTTGTCCTTTTTGTGATTTTCAAAGTTTTTTTTTTTACTTCGAATTTTTAAGTAAAAGTAAAGCTTTTACTTAAAGTTTTCATTATTGTGGCAGATATTGGATAGATAAGCTGTTGCAAAGCTTCTTAAAGTTGTATGATGTAAATTAAATCTGGAAGTATGCCCGATTGTTAGTAGTTTTAAGTTTTTAGTTTTGTCTCACTTTGGTTAAAGGTAAATATACCTACTGTTCATGTCCATGAACCATATATTCTAAGAACAAACAAGTGAAAATCTTTGTCCTCTTGTCTTTGCTTATTATCTAGAAGTTTAGATTAATTTGAAGTAATTTTCATGATTTATTTGGTGTAATTGCCCCGATTGCTGTGCTTTGTTCACTCCTACAAATGCTTACTAGCTTCCTTGTCTTTTGGGTGAAGCTGTTTTTATACATGTGTTCAAATTGTATCATGACATTTACTGTTGTTTGCAGCCTTGCTGGAGTAACTCTTTGCCTTGATCAGCCTCAGTAAAGAGAGAAATAGAACAATTGTTACCTTACACCATTTTTATCATTAAATATCCTGAGCTGGACTTCAATGATCTTTATAGGTCCCTCCCAACTCAGGATGTTCTATGATTCTATGATATTCTGCATATTATTACTAGTCATTATGAATCCTTTGGGCAGTAAGAGTGTTCTATTTGTCTAACTTGTTCTAGAGCTAAATTTTACACGTTGGTGAAGAACTCCATCTACATGTCTAGATAGAAAATTCTTCTGTTTCTGAATGAAAATAAGCTGACTGGAAAGAGACAGGCTAAACTTTAAGGCAGGATCAAGATAGGAGGGAATCCTTTCATGGTACTAAATTGCTCAGAGACACCTATTGTTGGCTACTACTGCTTTTAAGATTAAAAATTGTACTTAAATGCATAATCAAAGAAGTTAATTTCGTTATATCTTATATCATTTAGGATGCTGTGTGACTTTCTTTTTCCAGTTCTTATCAGAAGTTGTTACATTCTGACAGATCTAACTTTTGATTTGGTCCACAGAAAGTAAGAATGGAAGCACATGCCAAGTTTGCAGTGCTATGGCACCTCACACGAGATCTTCATATTAACAAATCTTCTTCCTTTGGCCGCACCTTTGACAGGTTGGTGATTGCAAGTCTGATTCAGTTGAAATAATTTTACTTCAGAATCTTTGATTGTATTATACTGGCAACATAGGGAGTTTAAAAATTGAAGAACTACAGTGCAGCTGTGAGAGGAAGGAAGAAAGATAAGAAATGAATTTGTGGACAAGAATTTGTGTTAGACAAAATTGTTTTCACAGTGATGATTATGTAAGATGTAATTTTTTCCTGGAAGCTCTGAAGAGTGGGGAAGGAATGGTCATTCATACCCCAATGGTATTCATTGACCATCCCTATGGTTAAAATCACTGTGGTGTATATTGAGCTTAATATCTGAGTTCTTGCTGTGTTTTGATAAAAACAGAAGCAGGAGAGAGAAATCAACCCAGAACTGAATTAATTATATGAAGTAGAAAGTAACAGTAAAACTAAAAACTTAAAAACCAAATTGCAAGCAAGTGCTGAAATATGAGTTCTTTTGTTTAATCTGTGTTTTGTGTAAGAGGTCATTTATGGCAAGCAGCAGAGGATTTCTGTTTTGTGTTCTGGTATTGGGCTATCTTCTTAGAAAAGACTGAAGATCTGGATGCTGAACTACTCTTGTCTTCCTCGGCTAGCACAAATGTTGAGGAAAAGTGTTTATTTAGATTTCGTATTGCATACTTAGCTGTAAGGAGTAGAGTAAAAAGATTATTTCTTTGTCTTATGCTGTCACTCATTGCATAAATGATGATAAATTCTGTGTATACAGCTAAAAGCTTATGAACAGGTACTACTGGATAATGCAAAACAGTAGGTAAAATTCAGAGTCCAATATGTATATTGTTTTTCCACAAGTCTGAAAAGGATTCTCAAGGCTAAAACTGTTAAAAGAAGAAAATAACAGTGGTAGAAACTGCTGAGTTGTCAAGTATGTTTCTCCCCTCTGTTCTCGAAGATAAGATCTTTGAATGTTTTATTTGCCATATATCCTGGTGAATTGGCTCTTAAAGGCGTATATTTTTTAATGGCATACCACTTAAAAGCCAACAAAGGCTTGTTATGCTGAGAGCTGTACAAATACATGATCTTGCTACTGTTAGAGCAACTGTTATAACTGACTTTGTTACTAGCTCTTCCTGCCCATTCCTTCATTAGACTAGACTAAAATGTAAAGATCAGGTTCAAAGTTTTGATCCCAAAGAAAATACTGCTTTGTATGGAGAAGACACTGGAGTATGTACTAACATTAAATTTGTCATATATCAGATTAAAATAGGATTACTGTGTGAGTAGTGTACAATATCACTAGATTGTTTCTTCTTTCCATTCTAGGTCTTTGTTTATCATGTTGGATAGCCTCAATAGCTTGGATGGTTCTACTTGGTCAGTGGGACAAGCCTGGTTAAATCAAGTGCTTCAAAGACATGATATTGCAAGGGTTCTTGAACCTTTGCTCCTACTGCTTCTCCATCCAAAAACTCAGCGAGTCTCTGTTCAGCGAGTACAGGCTGAATGTTACTGGACTAAATCTCCCAATCACCCTGAAGAAGAAAATGAGAAGCAGTTCATGCAGAAGTTCAACTGTGCTGATGGTATGTACTACACAGGAAGACTGTAGGAAGTTCCCTAATTTCTTTGCTTGCTGTTTACATGCAATGTTAAAAACATAGTAGAAATTTTTGAGGGTTACTGAAAAAAGTGTTGGAATAGCAACAGCTTATATTTGCATTTGTGTGGTTTTTTCCCTAATTCAGGTTTTTGTGTCCCAAGTACTTTTTAAAGTTTTATTGTTTTTACATAAAAATGATATCCAAGTATTTTAATGCAGAGCATTTTGTTGCATGTTATGTAGTCTTGGTAGAACATAAGAATATGGCTTGAAGCTTAACCAAGAAATTAAACATTTTTATGAATGATGTGGGACTGCCTGAAAACATACCAATAAGTTTTGAGGATGTTTGCATGCATTGTGTAATTTTAGTTCAGAATTTACTAATTCTGGTTTTTTGTGAAAACAGAAGCAGATAAGACTGCATAATGTTTCACTGAGAATTACATTTTTTTGCCAAGGTGTACTGCTAAAATAATTTTGCTTTGTTTTTGTGAATGTGTCATTTGCTTATTAACATATCTATGCTTCTGTGAAATGGAAAGACACTGTTTACTATGCCTTCATAATTTGAAGTCTCAATAATAGTTTAAATTCTAAATTTTAATTCTAAATTCTTACTCTGAAGAGCAAAATCTTATATGTATACATTTTTGTGTTCTTCTTCAAGCGTTCTCCCACATGCCTGTAAGCCAAGGACAACTTATTATACCTAAAGAAGGCAATGAGAAGCAACTTGGTGTGGATGAAATGGAGAACTTCAGCCTGACTGTCAACCCTCTGAGTGACAGGCTTTCCTTGTTAAGTACCAGCAGTGAGACCATACCAATGGTTGTGTCTGATTTTGACCTTCCTGATCATCAGGCTGAGATACTGCAGAGTTCTGACTCTGGCTGTTCTCAGTCATCTACTGGAGACAACATCAGTTATGAAGTGGAAACAGAAAGCCTGAGTGCTCAAGATAGCTCTCAGACTCTGAAAGAAGACTCACCTGATGAAATTGTGCAGCAAGTGGTTACAGATCTTATATGCAAAGTTGTGAGTGGTCTTGGAGAAGAAGTTGAACCAGTTAAAGATGGCCTGCACTCTGAGGACACTTTATGTAAATTCAGCTCTTTGGATAACTCTGTAGAGGTTACAAAAAGTGATGATCAAAATATTCAAAGTAGCCAGAGTAGTTTACTTAGTAATGACAGCTCACAGTTACTATCAGCCTCAACTGAGACTGGACTTGAGAGCTTAGGAGACGAAATGTCCAGAAATAACTCTTCACCTTGTATTGCAGAAAGCCAGCAATCCTTCTCTGATCTTACACTTTGTTCCACTGAATCAAAGTCTAGAAAACGTAGCCACAGTAGTATTCAGTTTAGCTTTAAAGGAAAGCAACCAGAAAAAATGTCAGAAAAAGAAACAATTGTTAAAGAGGCTGGTAAGCAACCGGGTGCAAAACCTAAGGTAAAAATAGCCAAAAAGAAAGATGAAGAGAAGAAGAAAGCACAAACAGAAAAGCTTAAACAAACAAATGTCTTCTTTAGTGATGGTCTTGATTTAGAAAATTGGTATAGTTGTGGAGAAGGAGAAATTTCAGAAATAGAAAGTGATGTTGGATCCCCAGGGATGCGAAAATCTCCTAACTTCAATATCCATCCACTGTATCAACATGTGCTGCTTTATCTGCAGTTGTATGACTCTTCAAGGACATTGTATGCTTTTTCTGCAATTAAGGCAATTCTGAAAACAAATCCTTCAGCTTTTGTAAGTGCCATCTCCACTACCAGTGTTAACAATGCATACACTCCTCAGCTTTCATTGCTCCAAAATCTTCTAGCCAGGCATCGAATATCTGTTATGGGCAAGGATTTCTATAGTCACATCCCAGTTGATTCTAACCATAACTTTCGGAGCTCTATGTACATAGAAATTCTAATTTCCTTGTGCTTGTACTACATGCGGAGCCATTATCCAACTCATGTTAAAGTAACCTCACAAGACCTCATAGGAAACCGCAACATGCAAATGATGAGTATAGAAATTCTGACACTGCTCTTCGCTGAGCTGGCAAAGGTGATAGAAAGCTCTGCCAAAGGCTTTCCTAGTTTTATTTCAGACATGTTGTCCAAGTGCAAGGTTCAGAAAGTAGTCCTGCATTGTCTGCTGTCTTCTATCTTCAGTGCCCAGAAATGGCACAGTGAAAAGACAGCTGGAAAAAACATAGTGGCTGTAGAAGAAGGCTTCTCTGAAGACAGCCTTATAAATTTTTCTGAGGATGAATTTGACAATGGTAGTACTCTGCAGTCACAGCTTTTGAAAGTACTTCAGCGGCTGATTGTGCTGGAACACAGAGTAATGACTGTGCCCGAGGAAAATGAAACGGTGTTTGACTTTGTCATAACAGACCTGGAGCACATTGGTCCCCAGCAGCCGATGACTTCTCTGCAGTATTTACATTCCCAGCCAATCACCTGCCAAGGCATGTTTCTGTGTGCAGTGATACGAGCTTTGCACCAGCACTGTGCCTGTAAAATGCATCCCCAGTGGATTGGCCTTATCACTTCTACATTGCCTTACATGGGAAAAGTTCTTCAAAGGGTGGTTGTTTCAGTGACCCTTCAGCTCTGCAGGAACTTGGATAATTTAATTCAGCAGTATAAATACGAAACAGGATTATCTGATAATAGGTATGTGTATGTAGAGGCATAATCTTTTTAACTACATTTGGTTGTGTTGAATTACTTTACTATTGGATTAACTAATTTTTAAAAAAATACTCTTCTTTTAGGCCTCTCTGGATGGCATCAGTCACTCCCCCGGATATGGTTCTCACTTTATTAGAAGGGATCACAACAATAATTCATTATTGCCTCCTGGATCCATCTACACAGTATCACCAGGTAAAATTATCTGGGTGTCTGAGAGATTTCCTATGAAGTATATGTCAAATCAAGGACTGTGATTATATTAACAGTTATGAAGATCTGAGTGACAAAAATAACAAATATATTGTCTTAGCTCTAAATATGGGGGGTTTATTGGAAATACACACATTTCAAACAGAAAACCAAGTTTCTGTGGATGATACTTTTAAGAGAACATTCTTATATTTGTTTGCTTCTTTTGGTTGTTTGTTTTTTGTTACCCTGAAATAACTAAAGTATGAATTCCTTAACTTCAAGACCTTTAAAATTCCCCTTTTTAGAGCTGCCTTTGTTGTGTTCATCTTGCGATATGTCTAAACATTATCCTTCTGCTCCTTCTGTTTATTCACAACTTTTCTTTTTAGTCGAGCAGTATTTTAGATCTAATATTCTGAGCATAGTGTCTGTTAGGAATTTGGTCCAGATTCCATAAGCTTTTGCCCTTTTTCTCAGTTATCTTTTTGTGCTTTTTTCCCATTCTTACGCCCCTTTGCTTTCCATTCATTTAAAAGTGACTGAAAAGTGGGTTTTGTTTATGTAAATAAATAATTTTGTCTAGAGTATTAGCTAGAGTTAAATTTCTGAAATAATTGCTTTGCAAAGGTATAGGCAGAAGATACAAAATTGCTGTAGACATGAGGGCTCACATGTTCAGAGTACATTTGATATTGGACAACTCAGTCAAAAGTTTCATTATTTTAAAAGACTCAAAGCTGTACATATTGTAAGAATTAATGAAAAACTTCTGAAAAAGAGTTAAGGTTGAAAGCTCCCATGTTAGGTAAGTCTAAATTTACTCTATTTTAAATATGCTGTTTCTGTAGATATTTAATACTCCTCTCCTCTCCCACTAGCTTTTGGTTAACGTAGATCAGAAGCATTTGGTTGAAGCACGGAATGGGATCCTCTCTATCTTGCATATGATTATGTCTTCTGTGACTTTACTGTGGAGCATCCTGCACCTTGCAGATTCTTCAGAGAAAACTACTGCTGCTGCTGCTGCATCCATTACCACTATTAACCTTGGGTCAACTAAGGTCAGAACATCAGGAATGATATCATTTAAGTTGTTCATTAATACCTTTGTCAAAATCAAAATAATTTCAATTCCCTTCCCTTAAATCTAAATTGGATTTTTATACCTTTGTCCCCACCTACTCACTCACCACACAAACCAGACTTTTATGAATGAGTATTGAATATGCTTTTAAGCTAAAATGTATCGGTTCCATACCACATGTCACCTCTTTGCTTTCTGCAGAGAAAATGTTTTGAACATAATGCTGAGGTGCTTATCTAAAGGGGTATGTGTTCTGCTTTCATATTTCAGAATTTGAGGCAACAGATTCTGGAACTTTTGGGTCCAATTTCAATGAATCATGGTGTTCACTTCATGGCTGCTATTGCATTTGTATGGAATGAAAGGAGGCAAAACAAAAATACTTCAAGGACAAAGGTATGTTTGTATTACAGTGGTCACTTCAAATAATGATAATACTTTTAAGTGATTTAGTGTTAGGAAGAAGAAAATCCAGACATTCCAGTGAAAAAAATACAATGAAGTATGGACAATATTTGTATTTCTAATTAGCAACTGTACTGTCAGGGAGGTACCACTTTAGAATGGGATAATCTTCCTGAATTCTTCAGGGGCAGAGTAAGTGATATGAAGTATCTAAATGAACTGTTAGTTGATAAAATTTTGATCCCATGAGCACAACATAGTTTTGGCATAGCCATTGTCTGTGGTGACAATCTATGACATCTGATTCTTTTAGGTTATTCCTACAGCGGGTGAAGAACAGCTTCTGCTGGTTGAGCTGGTTCGCTCTATCAGTGTTATGAGAACAGAGACTGTCATACAGACAGTTAAAGAAGTTCTGAAGCAGCCTCCAGCCATAGCAAAGGACAAGGTATGGGAACTGTAAAGATCCTATTAATTTATATGATGTCCTCTTGAAGAATCTTAGAACACTGATTATATGGGTACTTGATTGACAATGCTGAGCAGCACAATGTGAGTATTTTCACTGTACCTAAGAGATAAATGAGGAGAAGCATAACTTTACAGAGGGATGTCTGAAAGGACATTTTTAATATTCTATTAAATTAAGCTATACATTTAGGCATTGTAGTGACATTATATAATTGTCAGTTTTACCCTGATGAGGGGAAAAAAAGCCACTTCTTTCTAACCACATAGGTTTCATATCTTTTTCTAGAAACATCTTTCGCTGGAAGTCTGCATGTTGCAGTTTTTCTATGCTTATACTCAAAGGTAAGAGAAGAAGCTAAATTTTATTTCTGTCATTGGAGAGAATATTCAATCTGAATATTTTACATCTTTTTGTCATAGGATGATGAATAGTCTGTGTTATATAGATAGTGAAGAAAGAATGGGTTTGAACTGTAGGTTCATTAAAAAAAGGTGTTTTATTTTGTGAGTTCCATAGTATTGCATCACCTTTTTTCCCTCACCTAAAAATCCTGCAGGTAATCTGCCCCTGCCCAAAGAAAGCTGATCTTAATTGTGCTGTATAACTCATCTGTCCACTCCAGCTTTGTAATGAAAAGCATATCTTTTGAGAATGCTCTTCTGCCTTCACCTGTTTGTTACTGACTTGATGTAGCAACCTAGTATGAAAAGAATCTATATGGCTGTTGATTGCCAATATCTGACAGGAGAGTTGTGAGGTAAAAAGGAATGGGGGAAATACCTGAGGGTGTGTTCTTATCATTGACATTGCTGCTCTCTCTCCCTTAGGATTCCAGTGACCAGCTTAGTAGACAGCTGGGCAGCACTGCTGCTTCTGTTAAAAGATTCCATACAGGTTGGTCTTCCAGCCCCGGGACAGTTTCTCATACTTGGGTAAGTGCTTCTGATATTTGCAATTTTCAAATACGCTCAAATATAGATGTGTGAAATTATTCTGAAGTGTTAGTGTTTTTAAATCTGTCTCTTACTTTTGACTGGTGGAGTTATTGCCTGAGTTCTGTGGGTCTTATCAAATTAGTTTCTTCTCTGAGGAATGGTTACATATGTTACATTTTGTATTATAGTATGATATAAGGCATGACCTTACTGTGATGATTATTTGAGTGATTCAGGCTCTTTAAGCAACAGATGTAAGTTTCTGATTTTTCCTGAAAAATAACAACAATTACTATTTCTTAGGTGTTTGAAGCCCACTAGAGTGGGCTGAATTCTCAACATGGAAACAGTTTGTGGATTGTTAGAAATATAATTTTGCATATGATTTTCTGTATAATGCTTCAAGGACCATTTTCTTCAATATTTTGATTTTATCTTCCCTAGTAAACTGTCTCTAAAATGCTTTTGTATAAGATCAAGTAAAACATGTTCTTGGTTAACTCTTATGATGAAAATTAACTCAAGGAACTTGAAAAGATGCTTCCTGGAATATTGATAAGTAACAATCTCTGAGGGGTTAGTGAATAAATATTGTGCAAATAAATGTCTTTAAACTTGTCCTAACTCTAAAAACTGCTGAATAATGTATTATGAGAAGAAAATCCATATTTAATTTCTATATTTTTTCAGTGTTCTTAATGAGTTCATCATGAAAAACCCAAGTCTGGAGAATAAAAAAGATCAAAGAGATCTACAAGTAAGAAATTTGTTGTATATTGTGAAATATATTTCATATATTTTCAGTGTTTTGAAAATATTGAACAATGAATTGTGGAATCATAGAATGGCCTGGGTTGGAAAGGGCCTTAAATGTCATCCAGTTCCCAGCACAGGAAGGATATTGACCTCTTGGGGCAAGTCCAGAGGAGGGCCACCAAGTTAATTAGAGCGATGGAGCACCTCTCTTAAGAGAAAAGCCTGAAAGAATTTGGTTTGTTCAGCTTGGAAATGAGAAGGCTTCCAGTACCTAGAGGAAGCCACAAGAAAGACAGAGAGGGACTGTTTACAAGAGCATTCAGTGACAGGACAAGGGAGAATGGCTCCAAAGTGAAAGTAGATTTAGATTAGATATTAGGAAAAAATTCTTGACTGCGAAGGTGATGAGGCACTGAAACTGGTTACCCAGAGAAGTTGCAAGTGCCCTGTCACTAGAACTGTGTAAAGCCACTTGGATGAGTTTCTGAACAACCTGGTTTAGTGTAAGGTGTCCATGTCCTTGGCAGTGGGGTTGGAACTAAATGCTTGAATGTACTAGAAATATTTGATATCAGTTCTGTGGTATGAAATTACTCTTTAATATCTTCTCCTTATATTTACAGTCTGTTGAAAAAGCTCTCATTTTCTGTGAGGTTATTAATCACTGATAATATAGAACTTATTTGAAAGCAATTCTGTATGTGGTTATATGGATTTTCTACGTGTCAGGATAACAAATACAGCCCTTCTGCACAAAGTCCTTAAAATGCTTGGGGTTTTTTTACTACCAGGATGTAACACACAAGATAGTGGATGCCATTGGGGCAATTGCTGGTTCTTCCTTGGAACAGACCACTTGGCTAAGACGAAACTTAGAGGTTAAGCCTTCCCCCAAGATTATGGTTGATGGGAACAACTTAGAATCAGATGTTGAAGGTAGGTTCATTTTCCTCTTTATTTAAAACAAAACATTAATTTTCATGCTAAAACTAATGAAGAGAACAACTTTGGTATATTTGAATGCATGTAAAATTCTTCGATATTGTTCAGCATATTCAGCACTAGTGTGTCTGGTAATGCTTGTGCATCTTTAAAATATATGTTTTTATAATATCCTGTAAGGAAAATAATGGCTTGAGAAAACTAACTTTAGACTTTTTTTTATTATTATCTTCATTTAGATATGCTGTCTCCAGCAATGGAAACTTCAAATATAACTCCATCTGTTTATAGTGTCCATGCATTGACCTTACTTTCTGAGGTAAATGTTTCCTTGGAGATAATGAATATTGTTTTATAATAAACTTCTATATTGTGAAAAGCTTTGGACTAGTAGCTTGGAGAGAGAGATTTAATAGGAAATGCTGATGTGAATGAATTCTGGGTCTTGTCACATAAAAGTATAAACAACTTTGTTACTAACCCATTGAGATGGATCAGGTGTAAACCATGGCCTTTCAGATGTATAGCCAGAAAGTATAGCAAACCTTTTTGATTGTAAACTTTGTGTGTTTATCCTTATGGTACATCTTATTTACTGCTGATAATTGCAGTCAGTCTTTGATTTTTTTCTTCGTTTGTAATTTATTCTCTAGAATGCTTTGACCAAGAGCTTATGCTTCTGTGCTTTTACCTTAATGTGTTATAAAAATAATGGAATGATAGGTAAAAAGCAATTTTAAAATGCATTATAACATATCTTCTTCTTGTTTTATAGGTTTTGGCTCATCTCCTGGACATGGTTTTCTACAGTGATGAAAAAGAGAGAGTTATCCCTTTGCTTGTAAATATTATGCACTATGTTGTGCCCTACCTCCGTAATCACAGGTATCTTCAGTTTATTAAATTGATGTAGATGTCTACAGCCAGTAGAAATTTGGATGGTGGCACTTAAATTGAAACAGGCATGATAAGGATTAGATGTCTGTCAAATCTTCTATAGAGCAACAGTTCAAAATTGGTTTGTGTTGACTTTTTCTTTGTTTAGTGCTCACAATGCATCCAGCTATCGAGCTTGTGTCCAGTTATTAAGCAGTCTTAGTGGATATCAGTATACGAGGAGAGCATGGAAAAAGGAAGCCTTTGACCTCTTTATGGATTCCAGTTTCTTCCAGATGGATGCTTCATGTGTTAACCAGTAAGACTTTATTCTTCTTCCTTGTATCAATGGCCCTTACAAATTTTATGTATTCCATTAACATACGGGCCAAAATTTCCCAACAGATCTTTACTGAGAGAAATAGAGATTTTCTGTGATTTAGGTTACCACTTGAAATATGAAACTTATATAAGGTATATTTCTATGCACAAATCTATTTTTAAAAATAATCATCTTAAAATTAAAAAAAAAAAAAGTTCTGTGAGGAAAACATGGTTAGCATTTTGTAGAAACATGGAATGATTTGCATTGCAAGAGACCTTAAAGATCATCTAGCTCTAATCCACCTGCTATGGGCAGGGACACCTTCCACTAGACCAGGTTGTTCCATCCAACCTGGCCTTGAACACTTCCAGGGATGGAGCATCCACAGCTTCATCAGGCAACCTGTGCCAGGGCATCACCAGCCTCACAATAAAGAATTTCTTCCTAGTATCTAAATCTGCCCTCTTTAAAAGTGAGATTACTTCAAAGGTAATTCCCTCTTGACATATCACTCAGCGCCCTTGTAAGAAGTCGCTCTTTAGGTACTGGAAAGCTGCTACAAGATCTCCCTGAAGTCTTCTCTTTACCAGTCTGAACAACCCCAGCTCTCTGCCTGTCTTCATAGGAGAGATGCTTCAGCCCTCTGATCATCTTTTGTGGTTCATCCATGGACCCCTTCAAATGAGTCCACATCCTTCTTATGCTGGGGGTCCCAGAGCTGAATGCAATACTCCAAGTGGGGTCTTACCAGGACAAAATCACCTTCCTTGATCTCTTGGCCACACTTCTGGTGCAGCCTTGGATGCAGTTGGCCTTCTGGGCTGTGAGCACTCATTGGGAGATAAAATCCAGTTTTTTATCTTCATCCACCAAGTTCTCCAACTTCTTCTCCTCAAAGCTGCTCTCAGTATTTGTTTTGTGCTTGGAATTGCTCTGACCATTCTGCAGGACCTTGCACTTGGCCTCATACTTCATAAGGTTTGCATGGGCCCACTTCTTAAAACTGGGTCCCTCTGAATGGTATCCCTTATTTTCTTGGAGAAGGGGGTTCAAGAAATACAGTTTCAGATCAAATAATATGAACTAAATGGCACTTTATAAAGCAGAGAGCTTGGATTGGAAGCCTTAGCCTAAACCAAAAGAGCAGAAAAGGTTTTGCAAATGTTCCTGAATATTCTTGCTGTTTTCTTGCTTTTCTGATTTGTGTACGATTTTCCTCTTTTAGTTGGAGAGCTATTATGGATAATTTGATGACGCACGATAAAACCACCTTCAGAGATTTGATGAGTAAGTAGTGATATAGTAGTGGCTTCTCTTCAGCATAAACATTAAATAAATGAAAAATGAGTAACTTAAAGAAAACACTTGTTCCACATTTATTCCAATTTGATTTATTCAGTGTTTTTTATGTTTTCTTTGTTTGTTTCTGGAGATCCATAAATAACCCAAAGTGAGAGAATTTCATACCATCCTAGCACATAGTGAATTTTGCCTAAATGGCAAAGCTGATTAAGTGGAGTGCGTGGGGTGGGTTTTGGTTGGTTTGGGTTTGAAGATCTGACACTAACTGCTTTAAAAAATTGATTCTGCAGATTTGGATTTTCTGAGCATCAACACATGCAAATTTTATTTTTAAAATTACTAAATTCTTTCCCAAAAGCCCCTAAACCCAGGCACTATTGTGTACACTTACAGGTTTTCTTTCAACTTTTATTCTGAATTTCTGGTTACAGATTCAAATTGCAAACCACATGTCATCTTAACATCTGCTTTCAAACCCCATTATTGCAAAGAAAGAGTTATTTGTGCCTTGAAGTGAAGCAGAAGGGAAATTCATAAGCTCCTGGCTGCACTTTCCCTTTTCTCTTTCAGCACGAGTGGCTGTGGCCCAGAGCAGCTCCCTCAATCTGTTTGCCAACCGAGAGGCGGAGCTGGAGCAGCGCGCCATGCTCCTCAAGAGACTCGCCTTCGCCATCTTCAGCAGCGAGATAGACCAATACCAGAAATATCTGCCAGACATACAAGGTCAGCAAACACACCTGGTTTAGTGGGCGTCCTCCAGTTAACTGTGGAATGCTTGTATGACAGAGTAACAGCTGGTGAAATTTTTATCCGGCAGTATCAGTGTGTGATATTAGTTTATTGTTTTTTTAACAGATATTAGATATGTTTCCGTAGCTGAAACAAAGTTTCTGCAGATTTTGGTTAAAATGTTTTCAGTCTTAAATGACTACAAGATAGGCAGGTTTTGTGGTTGCCAGTTGACTTTAATCCAGATCATTTCACTGATCTGTCATTTTATCCCTTGATCAATATCCTTGGATACCTGCATAATATATTTTGACTTGAACATCTGAGTAACAAAAACCTATCAATTAGGGATAAATAAGAAAACTGACCTTGCCGTTTTGAATTCTTGACTTCTTTTGCTGGTGTTTTTTCCTCTGTTCAGATTATCTGTCCTATTTCTCATTGAAGTTTATTTCTTACAATGACCCTTTACCTTTAGTGACTGGGAATGGGAACTATTTGGATTTTTTTTTTTAAGATGATGCTAAGAAGCTTTTAGATGTATTGTTTTTTTCATGCCACCAAAGGGACACTTTGGTCTCTTCTATATGGAAAAGCAGTTGCATCAACTTTTTTGTTGCATTTGTTCTGGGATCTCTATTTTGTAAGATTATTTGGTTGGTTGGTTGGTTGGTTGGTTGGTTGTTTATTTTGTGTGGTTTTTTGTTGGTTGGTTGTTCTTTTCATTTCCAGTCAAGTCTTAGCTGAGATTACTATGTTCATGGGATCAGGTGATTTTACTGCAACATGCATGTATGTGTTGGTTTGACTGAAAAATTTCTTTGTGTCTGCCTCTGTATATATTGAATGCCTACTAGAGGTGATCATAATTCAATAAAACTGTCATCCCTTTGTAATTTCTCAAGTACTGTGATGGTGCAGTGTTTTAATATCAGTAATACATCTGAGTAGTTCAGGCTGTTTTTGTATTGTTTGGAATCTGTTAACTCCTCCTGTTGTAATGGATGAAACTCTGCATAAGATAAGCAAAGTTCCCAGATGCGCTATTGCACTTACGTAGAGAATTTAACCAAAATAGGTGTTGTTTAGAGGTTTCTCTCTTTTGTTCTTTCCTTGGTGGAGTGGTTATTTTTTTACGTTGACAGAATAAAACTAGTGAAGTTATGAAACAGTAACGTGGCAGATACCTAAAATAAACATTGAGAGCAAATGAGAGAAGGAGAAAATTCTCATTGGAATGTTTCTGAATTGAAGGACCCTTCTTGGCTTTTTGTTTCAGAAAGGCTGGTAGAAAGTCTCCGGTTGCCACAGGTGCCCACCCTTCATTCCCAAGTGTTCCTGTTTTTCAGAGTATTGCTTTTAAGAATGTCTCCACAGCACCTTACCTCACTTTGGCCAACCATGATCACTGAACTGGTGAGTTGCAGGAGTCATTCATTATTTAGAAGACTGGTGCACGTCTGAGACACAACCTCATTCCTCCTTAAATTTTTTAAGAAAATCTCTTCTAGTGATTGTACAAATAAATGTGCAATGGCCACAAATTGAAAGCTGACTTATTTTCATGGTCCTGATGTCTGCTTTTTGTGATGAAGTTGAGTATCTGTTGGCTTACAATGTTTCAGTTACTCAGCTGTCTCCTGAATTAAATTTGCATTTGCCCTCATTGTTCCCTACTGAACCCTACTTCAATTTCTGCTTATGTATGTGTACCCTCTCCACCATTCCCACTCCTGCTCTTCTTTTTCAGTGTTTCCTCTTTCTACTTTCCTGGTCATTCTTCCAGCAATGGGGATGAGAATCCATATATAGGAGTCAGAATCCATGTTTTGTTGGCAGTTGATGGTCATTCAGGCCACATTGTGGCTAAATTTTGTGACTAGAGCTATACAGGGCTTGGCTCCGATTTTTTCTTTCTCATTTTAGTCTTCATAACAAAACAGTAAAAATATTTGTTTCCAGAGCTTCTACCTGTAGAATCTCCTGTGTTGGATGTTTGACACACTATTTGGCAGTGGAATGGAGGAGAGTGATTGGTGCATGCTGTGATCCATTTAACCTGTTATTCAAGAAGCTCCCAAGGGACTGATTAACAGAGGGAGCAAACCAGAATCATTGCTGTGATGATATTTTGCCAATCTGCTGGTGCCTAACATAGCCCTTGAATAACCACAGATCCAAGCAATAGTAGGAGAAAAGCTATATAAATTATTGTGAAGTGTGTTGTTTTAACAATAGCTGTATTTCATGTCAACAGTATAAATACTAGAAAACCTATTCCACTCAGTGTGGTCTTCTGATTCCTGTGCTGTCCCCTGGCCTTTACACAAGTTATTAGTCTTGGAGCTACTTTCAGTTAGCAGGACTGTGGTGCTTCTGGGAATTCACATATGAACCTGACTGCTCCATTAAATGATCCTTTATTCTCATTTCATTTAGGTCTTGCTCTCTTTCTAGGTAGTGGAGGGATTAGCCTGTGAGAGCTCTCCTGGGGTTAAAAGAGACAGTTCCTTTTGGCCTTTGTGTTATTCAGGTTATATATAAGGGATGAAAGAGCTTTAGGGTGCCAGTGTGCACTCATACAGGAGAGGAAATAAAGCTCTAAAGCTCTGTTTGTCTAAGGCTTATTACTCAGGCTTTCCTATAATGTTTTCCTGAGTCACAGTCCATTAAAATGTAGCATTCAATCTTCAGGTGCAAGTGTTTTTACTGATGGAACAGGAGCTCACTGCTGATGAAGACATTTCCAGGTAAATGTATGAACTTCCTGCTTGTTTAACTATAAAAATCCCTTGGTATGCTGATGGGGAGTTGAGTCATTCTTTAAAATAGTTTGCCTTAGAGTTGTTGAGCTCAAAACAGAAGGGCAAGTAAAGGGTAGTTCAGTTTGACTTTAGTACCAGGGACAGACTGCTCAGGACAAAACAAAAAAAGTCCCGCTGTCAGATTGCTCATAAATCACTAAGGGAAATTATACAATACAAGTGTCTGAGTTCTGACTAAAATGCACTGCTGCTGCAATTTAATTATGCATGGCATGACTTACACCTTTTCTGTGTCATACACTTACTCTAAATTAGACTGATGTACTTTTTTTGTCTAAATAAAAGCATATTTTCTTCTCATATTAGAAAAGTGAGGTAGATAATTTTTCCTGTTTTGTTATCCATTTTTATCTTATCTATTTTCTGTACACTGTGATCCAATTTCAGTCAATGCTAACAGCAGAGGCAGATTTCTCAAATGAGCTAGAGCTATTTGCCCAAATTTTGCTCACTTTTTTTCCTAGGTTCTCTTTTGGGTTTTTTTGAGAGTTTTCCCCTCAAATAAAGCAATATCAACATGACTGAAAATTTTAAATTTCCTCATAATTAATATCCATAATATCTGGGAATAAGATAGATACAGTGTTACACATTCATTACATATTGGCATTTTATCAGACACATATATGTATGCATGCAGAACTGCACTCATGGCACAGACTTGTGTTGGGATTCAATTTATGAAATCAGGATTATGATGGTAAATAGTGTTGTATGTTTGTAAAGGCAAGTAAGAAAAATAAAGTTTTTATTGTGGCAGAGGGTTGTTATGACTCACCTCCCTGCTATAATATATTTTAGAACTTCTGGCCCATCTGTTGCTGGTTTGGAGACAACTTACACAGGTGGCAATGGTTTTTCCACATCCTACAACAGCCAGAGGTGGTTGAACCTGTATTTGTCTGCTTGCAAATTTCTGGACTTGGCTCTAGCTTTACCATCTGAAAACCTGCCTCAATTTCAGATGTGAGTAGACAACATTGTCATTTAAATTTTTGGATGTTTTTCCATGTCTCTTGGTAAAATTCTAGCGTATAAAAGTCTTTGGTTTTCTGTTTCCCTTCTTTCTTTGGACTTCAGCCAGGGCAGCCCATAGTTAATTCCCTCACAGCATCTGAGTGGCCCCCAGGGCAAATGGTGCTGCATATCAAATCAGTTCAAGCTGGTTTGATTTAGCCTGTGGCAAGAGATTTGCCACACTTGAGAGATCATCAGTAGTAGTGATTTATTCAAGTATTTTATTTTTAAAGTACTTACTTGCAGTAATGCCTAAGAACTCAAAATACACCCACCCATCTCAGTGAGTAATGCATGAGATCAGAGGACTGCATGTCATCTCAACATGATTTGCTTAAATTATTCTTGCATACTCCGGAAGATGTGGCAACAAAAACCCTCTTATAAAGGGCATCCCATAGGTTTTTATTGGTCAGTGGTGGGTCAGTGCCTCTGCAATCCTGTTCTGTTGGAAAAAAAATGAATGCGAAACAATTGGCATGTGCTGGAGATCCTGGAAATGAGAGGCCACGAAGGACAAAAGAAAGTATCATGCCTCTTCCTTTACACTGCACACTGTGTGAGGGCTGCTGCCCTGGCACAGCTCTGTAGACATTTGGTCACCCCTAACTATCCTGCAGTTTAAAAGACACTCATGTGGATTGGAGACTGGAAGGATTTGCACACACTGTGTCAAGTGTATTATTTCTAAATCTAATTTTGAAGGTTTTTTTCATTTAGTTTTTCTTGTGAGGGCTGACTTGGGTTTCTTTTTTCCTCCCTCCTTCTGATACTTCACCAGATTTCCTCATCCATTCATATTTTTGATTGCTCAGAAAAGCCTGCATGTTCAGTATGGGTAACGCCTGCTTGTGTTTTCTCCTGGCAGGTATCGTTGGGCTTTTATTCCAGAAGCATCAGATGATTCAGGCTTGGAAGTACGGAGACAAGGAACACATCAGAGGGAATTCAAACCTTATGTGGTGCGTCTGGCAAAGCTGCTGCGAAAAAAAGCAAAGGTATGCCACTTTTTTCTTTTGCTTTTCACTGAGAAGTTTCATGTGCAGTAACTCACAGCAGTGTTTGGGTATTTTAATTTTTTTTTAACAATGAAGAATGGAAAAAGATTTTTTCTGGTGTAGGAGATTCCAGCTGGAGTAATCTCAAGTCAACATCAGGCAAAACCACTTAAGTATAGAAAACAAACAAACAACAAAACAAAAACAAAAAAACCCAAGGCTCAAACCAAAAAACCAAACAAGAATGCCCCCAAATTAATCAAACAGACAACAGAAAGATTCATAATCTGCTATGGACAAAATGGTTATGATCACTGACTTTGGATTTCTAAATTAGAAGTATTATTTAATTAAAAAGTAAAATATGCTCCATTACCTAATATATTTTAACATAAAATCACTTCCAGATAGCCAATCATACATGTAGATACTAGTCTGGCTACCTACTTTTTGAAGTAGAAAACCAGTTTTGTTAATAACAATCAAACATTTAAAAACCTGTTGCATTCCTAAACAGACAGAACTAAGAGTGTTGAGACTGAGCAGCGCCCGTGCAAAACTGTGATGAATGGAAGAAGGCAGAGATCAGTAGAAAGAGTTCTGGGGAAATCTTGGCTGCACAATTAGTAGAATGGGAGCAGGATTAGGGTCCTCATTATGTTGGTGCATGGGATGTATTAAACCCCCAGTTTGTGGGATTGGAGGCCTGATCTGCTGATGAAGCTGATGGAAGCTGTCCAAGCCCCGTACCAGGGAGATCCCTTCTGCTGCCACAAAGTAAGAGCATTACTGTCAGATGTGTTGCTGCTTCTGCTGTGAGGACAGAGCCCTCTTGGACAGGCAGTTCACTGGGAAATGTTGATGGGTGAGCCAGGGAAGCAGTGAGGCAGTGCAAAGCCATATGGAAGAAGGGTTTGAAGTTTTATTCTCAGGTTTCTCTCTGTATAGATGTCTTTGTCAGGGCGGTAACACTGGCAGCTTGCTGTAGCTACTGCATTGACAGTCTCTTATGTGTTCAGTGAGTGAAGGAAATACTGCTGAGATACAAGTGGCTACATTAAATTTAGGGATAACTTAGTTGCAGGCAGATCTGAACCTTGGAAGCAAGGTTCACAATTATGGGGGATTAAACTAGTATCTGAATCATATCTCCATTTTGCATTTTATCATTTTTGAACCATGAAGATGGGACTAAATTTCTCTTCTTGCATGTATAATGGAGTAATGAGTTTTAACTACCTGCTCCTCAGGCATAGCCTCCAATCCTGGTGTTCAATGTAGTATCTGTTAGAAAGTTTTCACACTCCAAGTAGACTCCGTGCATGAATTTATATATCGTGTGTGATTTATAAATATACATGCTGCTGGTAAGTACTGTATGCTGAGATAGATGCCTGAAGTCAGGACTCCCACAGTATGCTTCAAGAGTTCAGAAAACTTCCTGGAATTTCTGGAACCCCTTAGTCATGGCAGCAGTTGCACACTGAACCATAGGTAGGTGTATGATGATGAGATAATGAATATTGACTTCAGGCCATTTCTTTTTTATGCAGAGAGTATTATTACATATAGCTGTGGGGTTTTCTTAGAAAATACCTGAGAAAAATGGAGTGGTTCCTTACTTTCCTTCAGGGCACTCTGACTCGTGTTTAGATTCATCTAGTATGGTGTTGTTCAAGCTCTGTTATCTGAGGGAAATGTGCTTAAAAACCTCCTTCAGCAGTGCTGGAAATGAAGAGGCACAACGTGGCAGTGCTGGTTTTGTCTAGTAGCGTCTTGGCCATACTAGCTCAAGTCTGCCATTTCTGGATCACAGACTTGTTGGGGCGGGTGATTTTTCTAGCTGAAGCACAGCAGCCCACCAAGCAACTGCACGGCCTTCACGGCAGAGTATTCCTTTCATATATGAAATGCAGTCTGAAAGTTCTCTTTCCTTCCACAGGACAAACAGGAGGACTTTAAGACGGTGGTTTTGGAGGGAATGGAGATGGCCAAGCATCAGGTGAGGGTAGCCTTTGATGCTTGAGTTGTGAAACAAGCTTGCCATAATAATACCATCACCTCAAGGCCCTGGGCACTACTTAGCATTCAGTAAGAGCTAAGAGAGATCAGATTTGTTACAGAACAAAGTAGAGAGAATTTGAGGTATAAGAACCCTTATTTTTATAGATAACTTTAATTTTTAAAAAGGGAAAAGTTTTTTAAGTTGGTTTCCTGTACAAAATAGATTACAAAAAGTTGATGTTAGTTCTAGGAAGAATTATGATTACAAATCATTACAAAATTAAATCATAAAATAATTTTTGTCAAGCTGCAGGTGTGAAACAGACAATCCCTGGTTGGTCTCCATCAAAGTAACTGTTGTTTTAAGCATCTGTGGAATTAGTGGTGTTTGCTTAGTCAATACTGCCATGAGGAAATGGCTTGGACAGGTTGTATTTCATTGCTCAGAGTTGGAATTTGCACTGCACCCCATTAAGTTGGCTGCTGTGGGCCACTGACACTTGCTGTGTGCTGGGGGCACATCCTGCTCACCACTGTGTAATGATAAGAATGGTTCAGAAACAGTACAGAAGAAACCTCCTCTGTGAATACAATGAGAAGTTTTTTAAGGAGAAACTCTTAAAAATTACTAGCTTCATTTAAAGGAGGTATCAACAACTCCTTTTTTGTTGGAACTTTAGTCTTCCCTGTGCTGTGTTTTGGTGTGAGCCTTTCTTTTCAGAAGACTTGTAAAGCTAAGTGATCTCCTGTGGCAGGCAGCCAAGCCACCAGATACATTCATACAGAATTTAAACCTAATTGGGGTTTGCAAAATGGGTGCCCTGTAGGCTTCTCAATTGCAGGACAGTTGCTTCATTTAAAGGGCAAAACCTGTGTTTGTTTAAGTATCATGTCTTGAAGAAAATCTATTTGCTCAAAGGCTGTGCAGTGATCCTTACCTTATGCTGTGCTCCCACTGCTGTCCTTTCCCCTTCATTCTTCTTTCAGTACCAAGTGGACCCCCTGCCTCAACCACAGGCACTACCAGGGCAGTGGGACAGGGGTGGAGCCACAGGTGGCTCTTCTTGGTGAGGCCTTTGTGCTTCTTTTCTCCTTCCTTGCAGAATAAAATCCAGTACTGCTGGAATTCTACTTCATGGTGGAAGCTCTCTGTACTGGTTTGTCAGTAACGGTACCAACAAGGGGTTTCTAGTGGTGATAGCATCTTACTGTCTAGATTTGAGTATGGCTTTTGACTCAGACATAAAGGAAATAGGGAAGAACGGTGTAAGAACCTGGATGTTGGTGCTTGGGTATTTCAATGCAGATATTTAAGGCAGCCCTAAGTAGGGTTACAGCAGTGTGCTGCTGCTGGTGAACATTTGGTGTGTGACTGCTGCCTTCGCTTGTGGGGTTCCTGAAATTCTTTCCTTTGACATTCCCCCCCGACATGAAATGGAAGGAACATAATAACTGACTTCTGAGAATACACAAGGAGTAACTGAACCATTTTCCTTTGAGAACTTCAAGTGTTTCTTAGAATGTCCATGTGTGTTGTGATACTAGAAATAGCACTGCTTTTTGCTCTTCTCACTCTGCAAAGTGAAAATGCTTTGTATCTATTTTAACCTCCTCTGGGGTTTATTGTCACTGCTGCTGGCAGTATCAGCTGGTGAAGTGTGTTTGTGTCACCAGAGAGGAGCCTGCTTTGGAAAGCAGCTGAAGTAGCTCACAACTTCCAGCTGTCACCAGCTTGGGCCATTTGTATTGCCCACAGGGTGCTGCCTGCAAGCAGCTCCACAGGGCTGCATGGTGGGGGCTGCCTTGCTTTGGGACAGCCCTGGGCTGAGGTGTTGGACTCGAATGCCCACTGCAGCTCTTCCATTAGCATCAGCTGACTGCCACCTGTACACTCCCAGACACTGCCTCTGCAGGGCATGGTGAGGGGGAGCAGAGGATCTGCTTTGGAAGCTACACTTCAGCAACAATATCAAATTGTTGATACGGCAAATATTTTTGGATTTTAGAAAAGTGCTATATAATACATCAGTCATCTGTTTTCTCCTGTGCTCTTTCTGTTTTGTCCTGTATTATTTCCCATGTCTCTGTATTTGCAGAAAAACCCGGAGGAGGATGGCTCAGGGAAAACATTAAGCTGGGAACCAGGTCACTTGCTTTTAACAATCTACACCGTGCGCAGCATTGAGCAGCTCTTGCCTTTCTTCAATGTCCTCAGCCAAGTTTTTAACAGCAAAGTCACAAGCAGATGTGTTGGACACTCAGGGAGCCCTGTCCTTTACCCCAACTGTTTTCCAAGTAAGGACATAAAAATGGAGAACCTCAAGACCTTCTCCAGCAAAGCAAGACAGAAGATAGAAGAAATGGTTGAGAAGGATTTTCTTGAAGGTGTCATAAAATCATGAACCAAACTGGTACTACTCAGCCTATATGTAGTGTAACTATCTAAATGAAATACTGTATCTTTCCCAGTTGTATAGTATTCTTTTCTTATTTTGTATGTAATGAAATACTTAATGTTGTATTTAAGTTAAATATTTGTAAATAAGAGAAGTTCTGGATGTGGCCTGAATCAAGTTTAAATATTGGTGGCTCATATTGATTATAGTGCCTACTATTTACAGTAAATGTTTTGTTGTCTTGAGTTCTGTCTTAAAAAAAAATGAAAAAAAATACAAGGTGCACATTTTTTCAATTTGTTTCCAGTTTATTTTTGTCTTTTTTTTTTTTTTAAGATCTATTGGAACTTGTGCTTATTTAATAAGCTGTAAAATGCTATTATGGCAGGAGTTAATGCAGGACTACAATGAACTGTTTGTCAGAGGTAGACACCCTGAACAAAAGTATGCCAAGGATATTTGTGTGTTTAAAACATTGCATCCTGTTGGCCCAGCCCCTTTGTGGTGCTGGGGAGCAGTTAAGGCCACAGAAGACAAACTTGTCTCTGTCCCTTCCCTCAAGTGTGATTATAAATACTATTACTGCAAATTGCTTTCTAAATAATGTCATGAAGTTTCTAATGAAGATAATATTGCAATAATAGATTATTATTTGCAAATATTCTTTTTCATTATATTGTTTCCCCCTCAAAATGAGGTGAACTGAATCTGAAGACCAGTGACAGCCTCTGTCTTACACTGTTTGCCCACAGATGATTGGGCTATTGGGGGAAGGTGGGGATGATGATTCTGCAGCAGCCACTGTGAGCACAGTCACAGCAGAGCTCTGGTCATGCAGCCATGGCCAGTGCTCTGAGGTGTGGGAGTTGGATTTTAGGCACAATGTGACAATGAACTAAGCTGGGGCAGGGAGGGGCAGAATTCCTTCTGGACATGGCCATGGCTTGTCAAGAAGTTAGACAAACTTGGGGAGGGGAACACATTTTACAGCAAGAGCATCTCATCAAGAGGTAAGTTGCTAAAGGAAGTTGAGAATAAGCAGAGTAATATTCCACTCAGTTCTGATCAATCCTTGCTACTCCCAGGAAGGGTTGGCTCTGTGCACAGCAGCACATGATAAAAAAAAAAAAAAGTAATATTAAAAGGTAAGGGAAGTTGTGTGCTTTAACTGCCGTTCATTATATAGGCTGGGGTGGTGCTCCTTTTCCACCAGCGAGGTGGAAAACAGCCAGGCTCACTTCATGGGCGAGTGCATCTGCATTCTCCTGTGGAATGTTGGAAAAGTTAGTTATGCTGCTGTCAGCATGAGAAGAATAGAGCAAATATGTGATATTCAGGCAAGCATTTCCCTGCAAATGCTGTGTTTCCTATATTGCTCCATCAGCCACTGCCATCATGCTGGCAGAGAGAAGCAGGTAGGAAAGAGCATGTGAAGTGGGGAGAGCAAGACCACTGCTT
This sequence comes from Phylloscopus collybita, assembly GCA_027886175.1. Lineage (NCBI taxonomy): Eukaryota > Metazoa > Chordata > Aves > Passeriformes > Phylloscopidae > Phylloscopus > Phylloscopus collybita. The sequence continues at coordinate 23,445,292 of JAJNNQ010000026.1, read as the reverse complement.
TGCTGTCACCTTTAAGTTCCGATCTGGACTAACTTAACAGCAGCCAGAATTTTTTTTTTTGTATTTTGCCTCTTAGGAAATTGTGTAGTTAAGGGCTGCCTTGGTAACTTCCTTCTTAACCCTGAGCTCTCAGAAGGCTGGTTGTCTTTTCAAAATCATCTGGTGTTAAATCTGCCTTTATGAACATTTATATTTTCCTTTTGAAAATAAACATTGAGAACATTACACATTACTTTTCTAAATAAAAGAAAATCCAAAGTGCCTTTTTGTGATCACAGTCTTTTTTCCAAATTTAGTATTTGTTAAGCATGATTAAATGACAAGTATGGAAGCAGGCTTCCTTCATCATCCCCTGCTAGGCAGAAGATGGTTTGATGTGAACAAGCCCACTCCTGAATGCATCAAGCTCTGACCTGTGTGTCTGCTTCAGCATAGATTCTGACGACGTCCTCTGTTCCTGACGGACGGACAAACGCCCGGGACAGTTTGTATTTCTTCACAAGGGCATCAATCTTCTCCTGGAGCCCCGGGGGCGTCAGCGCTCGCCTTTCTGCATCTGTTGTGTCAATAACGCGCCTGTCTGCGACCTGTGGCATCAGAAACAGGGTAAGACAGAAATCAGGGTTGGCTGTGTCGTGCTGCCTGGAGAAGAGCTCCGTTTGGGAGCTAATAAAGGGCTACTCAAGCACTTGGGGTCCCTAGGATCCCTGCAGCACCTCTTAACAAAGTCAGGAGAGCCCTCAGCTGCACAGTTTAAAAAAGGGTCAGTTCTGAACGTGCCACCTTGATCAGCTTGAAGGGAAGCTACAGCTTCTCCCAGTAGATCAGAAACCTAAATTGTTTCCTCCAGTGCATTTAGAGCCCAGAGCTTCCTTACTGTTTCTAACAGATTGCTGCCACATGGCACTTTCTGCTCAAGCTCTTTGGAAAGGATACAGGCTTGAACATTCAAGTCATACAAAGTGGCAGAACAAGAAAAATCCAGCTGCCCAACAGGCCTTAGAAAAACAGGATTTTTCTAATTTGACAGTTAGAATTTCTTCTTAAGTTAAATTTGAAGAGTTTTGGTCAGATTTTTCTATTTGACATAGTTGACTATTATTTAATCTTTTTAAAAGTCATATTTCTGTTTTAGTCCAAGTGAAATTCTTGTCCCTCCTCTGGCTTTTTCCCCAGCTTCTTTGGCCTACTTCTGCCCTTTCATGGTCTGTTTCAGCTTTAAAATGAAGCTTTTCAAAATGTGTGCAGGCAAAAGATGCTGTGAGCAGGGCCCCCAGAGGCTGCTGCAGCCTGAGCCAGCAGGGCTGGTAACTCACCTGGACCTTGAGCAGCCGATTGGGAAGGTCAGAATAGAGAGCATCCCACTGCTGCACAGTCAGACCCTTCAGAGCCAGGATTGCTTCAATAACCAGCATGTCCGAGACAGCATCACCAACAGTCTGCCAACAGGGAGGGAAAAACACTGCAGCAGCGAAGACAGGGAGGCAGGATTTATTTCATCAGGAAGCTTCCAGCAGTCCCCAGCAGCAGCCTGACAGGAGCTCACACACAGGAGTCACCTGCCAACACCGTGGTTCAGTTCTCTCAGTTTTTACCTGATTGATCAGGTCAATCATGTTTTCAAGCATCTTTGCTGCTTCTCTTTTTTCATCATCTTTCTCCTCTTTTACCAGCTGTCGTATCTTAGTTTCAGCAGCTTTACTAAACAGTACCTTGAAGAAAAAGATGAGAGCTTGTCAAGACGAAACCAGAATACATGCAGTAGTGAGGACAAAACTTCTACCATCTGAGCCCAAATAGCCATCATTAATGTTTGCTACCATGAATTCCCATCCCCCCATAAAGCACAGAGCAGCTGGTGGCAATGCTGTGATAAAGACAGAAGGAGTAAACAAGTCTATTTTCGAACAAGGAGAAAAAGTCTCTTTTATAAAATGAAGCAGAGTGAAAAGACTTCCTTCTCTGCATAATTTAGCTAGAATTTTGTACATAATGGCTGATCATACGGATTACATGCTCATACTTACTGTGCCATGTCCATTTGCCTCAAAATAAACACCCACATCAAACTCCTGGGCCTTGTGGTGCAAGTGTTTCACTCCTGTTTTGACACAGTGCACAGGTACCTGCAGCCCAAGAGTGTGCAGAGAATGAGAACAAGGTTACAGACTTTCCTCAGCAGGAGGAGGACTGAGGACCAACCTGGAAGGACTGTTGGAAACTAACACATTTCATGGCCACTGAGGCCCCAGAGCTAAAATGCTCCACTATTTCTACAGACCCAATTTAAAAAGATTTCATTTATTCATGTAAATAAAGGCTAACTCAAAAAATAAAGAAATAGACTCCAAACTTAGAAAAATCCAATTTAGTTTATAGCTTCAGGGAACACAATAGATTCACATACAAACAGAAATAATACCTTCTCTCAATTCCTGAAAATTTAGCTTGCTGCAGAAAATGAAACAGTCTCAAAGTATCACGGAGTCTTTACTGACTTGCTTGATTGCAAAGCTATAAAGCCCTCAGTTTGTTTAAGTAGCAAGGGATTTCATTAAACATTTTTAAAATTAATAAAAGCTGACTAGAACTTTTTAAGCTCTGCTCTCTTGCATCTCCTTTGCCACCAAGAATTTAGGCACTACTGGAGGTTTGAAAGAGTAACTTATTTTTGCTTGATTTTAATTTTTCTAGCAATAATATTACAGTGGCATTTACTTTCAAAATAAAAAAAAAATATGAACTACCTAGAAAAAACACGGAGAATACCTTCAGTGTTTCCTGGAGGTAGCGTGTTGAATTCCCATTGGCGTAAGCTGTTTGAACCACTGCCATCTTGAAGTTCTGTTTCACCTGAGCAAACCAATAAGCCAAGTTTTACTGTCCAATAGGCCCACAACCAAACAAAAAGGAAAAATGGAAAGATAATCAGAACTGTTAAATGTACAATTAAAACTCCTGGGTACCAGAGGGAGGTACCAGCTCACTCAGAACTTCTGTATGTTTAAAACAACATGAATTCTGTTTGAGTCTTTGTACGTTCCATATTGATCTTTCTTGAGCCTGGCTGAAGCAACTCTTCAAGCTTAGACTTTCCAAACCCCTTTTTGGCCCCAGCAGTGAGGTACAGGACTGATGTCTTTTTAAAGCTGGTTCACTTTAGGAAGACGTGGTGAGACCACGTACCAATCAACACAGCTTCCTTAGACTGTTACACTTTACAAATTAAAATGCCAGCATTCATTTCATATGTTAGAGTTACCTTGGCAAGAAGTTCTTTTAGGAAGATACTAATTAAAGTTGCTATTTTATCTCCATCAATCAGGTGAAAATGGCCAGCTGTGTCCTTATAATAATAAACAATTCTATCTGCATCACCATCAAAAGAGCAGCATCTCTCATTGGGCTTCATGTCCAGCCCTAGTGCACAGAGTTACAAATGCAAGTTAAAGACAGGGAAAGAAACAAAATCAGGTAATTTATTTCAGTGAGTGATCAGGAAAACACATTTTCTTTTCAGAGCACAAGTCTGCATACAAATGACTCAGGCACAGTTAAAGCCAGGATCCAGACATGAGGCACAAGCATCCATCCCCAGCAGCGACTGCCACTGTGCTGCTCCCAGCACTGCATTTCTCCAGTACACAACCAGTGTGGGAAGGGGAAGCAACACCGTATCTTGGTGATCAGATTTGGCCAGCAGTTGCAGTGAGAGGGCAGCTGTCCAATGGAGAACTCAGTTTAGCCTCAAACAATCACATATTCAAACCAGCCTGCTCTCCCAGTTCAGGGGTTAGCTTTTATACAATTCTCTGAAAATTGACTGAAATCTTTTCCTCGCTGGTTTATGCCAATGAGTCAGCCTGCTGGCACCAAGCTGTTAATTAACCCAGCCTTTCAGTAGGAACCCGGAAAAGTGCTTCTTCATAATACAAAGGAGAGTAAAATAAATAAAACTAAGCCAGGCCTGACTGATCTTTGGACTCTGCCAGCTTAACATTCAGAAGGGATTGTCAAACATATTTCAACCAGTCAGAGAGATACTGGGCTCTTCAAAGCAGTTCAGACTAACACAGAGATGTGCCAAACCTGGCCATGCTACTGCCTCTTTCCATTGCACAAGGAGAACCATTCATGCAGTCACTTAGCAAGAAACAGGGAGCTCCACTTACCCAAGGATGTGGACCCTTGCCAGACCCTGCAGAGGAGGTAAAGCAACATAAAATTACTGACTACATACCTCCAGGTGGTTTCTGGTGAACTTTCACAAAATCTGCACCACATAAGTGATTGAGTTTCTCCTTGGTTCCGTCATTATATATGTGAATTAGCACCTCTTGTGGAAAGTAGGGCTTCATTTCTGATAGTTTCAGGGCTCCTATTCCATTGGCACAGTCAATCTTCAGGTGCCTCTGACTCTCTCCAGAGCAGTGAGACTTAGTGCAAGGGAAGAAGGGGCAAAGTGAACTGTTACCCTAGAGAAACCACATCTAGAGCATGCTGAATTGGAAACTTCAGGACCAAACAGGTTAACAGACAGAAGAGATTAATTGTGTACATTTGCATGAAGAAGACAACACCTACTATTCACCTGTTTTATCAGTTCCATAAAAGCTTTGGACAGTTTTTCATAATAACCTTCCAGTGTTGCTTTCCCATACTGCCCTTGGGTGTTTTGACAGCAAACCATGTAATGGAGCTGTGGTGTTGTCACCAGACCATAATCTAGTGTGAAATAAAAGGAACAACATTCAGAATGGAATTGCAAATTAATTATTGCTTTTAAGTTGTACAATAAACAAACAAATGCAGTACAGGAAAAACACATGAAATTTTTCAAGTTGTCTTATGAAAACATAACCTCCCCCTGCCCTGCCTTGCATTAAAGCCATACAACCACCCTGAAATAAGATTGTTACAAGCAAGGATGGAAATGTGTCTGGGCTGTTGCTTTAGGGCAGCATAAAGGAGTCACATTCACATAAATTTGAAATGAGATGAGAATTGCAGAAGTGTAACCTACCATGGTACTGACCACCTAGAACCTGGATACCATCTATAACTGATTGGGACAGCTTCTTGCTGCTTGGCCTGGAAAACAACAAGTACAGCTGATAACCTTGGCAAAGGCACTTATCTATGGACTTGGGAAGGAAGCACATGTGGAAGACTCTACATGTGGAGCTTCCTGCCAGAAGATTTAGACTGACTGTGAAGAAATCCAAACCTTTCTCTGTTGTAGGCAATTCCCAATAAAGTTTGAAAGCCAACACCCGCAGGGATTGCAAACCAATGTAAAGTGCTGGACACAGGTGGACACCACACAGTACCCACACAGTCCCCCTGAAGACAGCACTGGCACTTCCATAAGAGTAGGATATATCTACAGCCTTTGGTCATTACCTGGTGTCTCTGCCAATAAAAACCAAGGCATCTTTGTGCAGGCTCACTGCTGCTTTTTGGCAGATCTCAGTTATCAATTTCTGTAATTCTTGCTCCTCTGCATTTGCTAGTTGTGTGGCATACTCTTCCCAGGAAGGGTGCAGCATTTCTCCAAGAGGATCAACTAGCTTTACACCATTGTCTTCCTTAGTAGAAAAACAAAACAAAAAATAGTAAGTCTAAAAGTGGGGAACTAATAAAAATTCTTTGAAGACACACAACACATGGTTCAGTCACATTGCTTCTTTAAAAGTGGAGAACTTCTGGGATGCAATAGCTTAGCTGTTTATTTAAACCTCCACCAAGCCCCCAAAGAGGCACTACTGAGTAATCAACTCTTTCTCCCTTATAATTTTGGTGTGAAATTCATTTGACATTAAAATTACATACGGGGAGATTCTAATAACCTCCATTGCACCACAGCAGCAAAAGTTTAAATGCCTGATTTGTAATTGCGGCATTTGCATGTTTATTTTTAAAACTTACAGACTTTACTCAAGGGTTCTTCTCTTCTCGAGGTTACTCCTAGCTTCCCAACATTAGAAAGTTACATTGCAACATGAAATGTTTCCTATGTTACACCATTTCCACATCAGAAAAAAATCTCACTTCCGTGTACAGGGGAAAAATAACTTCAGGTAGATCAGAGATCGTATTTACAGGGAGCAGGCTAAATGCTTTAAGCAGGTCCAAGTGTCTTCAGGATCTGGTCTCTCAGTGCTATGATGAGCTTTGATCCCAACAAATTGATCACATCTTTCCATCCTTCTACGGAAACACTTCACACCATTCCACCGACCTGGTGGCATGCTTAAGGAACGGGCAGTTCTTACCTCAGGGTTGTGGGAGGCTGTAACCATGATGCCGATGGTGGCTGTCAGGGCTTTGGAGCGGAGCGCAGCCAGGAGGCCCATGCGGAACACGATGTGATCCAGCTGCTCGGCCCTGCTGCGGAACCCGGCGGTGCCGTACTGCAGGCTCAGCCCGGCTGGCTTGGGGTGCAGGGCCGAGTACTTCCTAAGGGCTTCACAATCCATTTCTAGAGAAGGAAGCAGCACAGAGGGAAGTGAGAGGAGACAGTCGCTGTTACCAACCAGCTGCACGTTCTGAAGGCTGCGGGAGCCTGAAGGCGCTGCCATCGATCCCCTGGCGGGACCGCAGCGTGGACCAGGACCAGGGAAGGAGAGCACCGGATAAACAGAGCGCGATCAGATATAAGCAGGTCACGCGGGTCGGGGCGAGGAGAGACACGATTCCCAGTCGGCTGGATCCAGGGACCCCAACAAATTCCCGCAGCGGAGCCTCCCGTTTCTCACCGTGACATCAGCCGCTCAGAGCGCTCGGCCGCGGCTCCACACGCTGACTTCCGAGCTCAAAAGCAGCGTGTCCCGCCTCCCCAGGCGCTTGCAGGGAAGCCCCCAGCGGTGTTCCCGGGATGTTGCCCGCGGGCGGCGGCTCCGTGCGGACCGGCAGACGGACAGCAGGCCGGGCGGGCGGGGCCAGCCTGACACGCGCCCCTCTGCACGGCTGCTCCCCTCGGGACCCCCGGCGATGGCGGCCGGCCGCACGGGCTGGGCGGGACGGCTGCGGTGGCACGGCTGCGATGGGACGGCTGCGATGGGATGGGTGGGACGCGATCCCGCCGGAGCTGCCGCCGCGCGCCCCGCACGGAGCCGGCGCGGCCCCGCCCACTCGCTGCGGACCGACCAATGGCGGGAGGGTGGGCGGGGCAGCGACCGCCGCGTGGCGCCCGGGCCACGCCCCCGCCGCAGCGTCCGGCGGAAGGTCCGGGAGCGGGGCGGGCCCGGCCGGGCGGGGCCCCTGGGACTCCCGGCCCCGCACAGCTGCACCCACAGCACGCCCCGGGTACAGAGCTGTCACCGCAGTGCGCTGATTTTGGCTAAGGCGGGGTTAATTTTCTTCACACTGGCTGGTATGGGGCTGTGTTTAGGACTTGTGCTGAACACAGTGATGATGATGGGGAGATGATTTTGTTATTGCTGAGCGGGGCTTACACCAGGGCAAGGCCTTTTCTCATTTTGTACTGCCAGGCTGGGGAGGGGGCTGGGGGTGCCTGGGAGGTTGGGAGGAGACACAGCTGGCACAGGTGACCCCAGCTGACCAAAGGGACATTCCAGACCATGGAACATCATGCTCAGGATATAAAGCTGGGAAGAAGGAAGAGGATGTTTGCAGTGATGGCATTTGTCTTCCCAAACCACCGTTAGGTGTGACGGGGCCCTGCTCTCCTGGGGATGCTGGAACACCCGCCTGCCATGGGAAGTAGGGAATTCATTCCTTGCTTTGCTTGTGTGTGCGCAGCTTTTGCTTTCCCTGTGGAACTGTCTTTATCTCACCCAGTGGATTTTCTGCCTTTTACCCTTCCGATTCTCCCCCGATCCCGCGGGTTGGGGAGGCGGCTGTGTGGGGCTTGGCTGCCGGCTGGGGTTGAACCAGGACACGCAGACAACACGGGGTGTATCTGCTGATAAATAACATAAATAATGAATGTATCACTGCCCCCCGCATCAGCGCGGGATTCCTCCCCGTGCTCTCTCCCATCCCTGAGCCCGGCAGGGCCCGCAAGGCTCCGCCTGCCCGCCCCTGCCCGCGGCGGGGCTGTGAGGGCCCGGCTGCTGGGCGCTCTGTCTCCAGCCTGTTTAACCAAATTCTGCCCTTAAAGAATCGTGGGGCTTCCTTGTGGTGCAGAACCAAGTGTTAAACCCCGGGGTTTGACTCCAGCCCTCTCGTTCCAGGCGTGCCTGGAGGGCAGTGCAATGGCTGTCACGGTAAAAGAATGCCTGGAGCTCCAGCTGCTGGAAGTGGAAATGCTCCTTTCGATGTTTCCCAAAAGAGGGGAATTCAGTCTGGATGCGGATGCCGTGCCCAGCATCCAGTGCTACCTGAGGAATGGTGATGGAGCCCTGCCCCCGCAGCTGGAATATCGCATCGCTCTCGATGTAGGGGAGGCGAAGGTGAGAGCTGCCAAGGAGCCTTGTTCATGGGTGGTGTTGTCTTTACTCCTGCAGACACCTGAAAACTGTCCGGAAGGAAGGGGGTAAAAAAGCCACCGCGTGTTTGCTCTTTGGAAAGTCAAGCGCAACAGAAAATCTCGGCTGCTGCTAACATCTGCATTAGAAATACAATGTAAAAATAGCCCCAAATGCAGAATGCAATTAGGAGGAGTCACAAGAACACAAAACCAAAAGCAGCCTATAAGCAGAGAAACCAAACTTGCAGTATAAGGAGTTACAGCAGTTTAACTGATTGAAGAAAAGGATTGAACTAATTGATGCTCTACTTGCACAGAGAACACAGGTCTGAGTGCATACTAATGCAGTCACTAACTGACAAACTCAGCCTAAAAGCTGTTTTCCGTGGAACGAAGGTAATTAAACATTAGAGCAATTTACTGGGTAATGAGATGGCCTCATGATTTTTTTGAAACTTCAGGTACAAGCTTAAGTATCTTTCCAAAAAGCACCCTTTCACCAGGATTCAGAAAGAAGTTTTATAAACCCTGTAGGAAGGGCTTGTGTAGGAGTAGTGGGTTTTTTTCCTATAGCAGATTGTCAAGAAACTTGGAACGATAATTAGTCATTTCATGATTCACTTCTTTCTGCAGGTCTAATCATATGATTGCTCACTGTAGTGAGTACCCCCTAATATTCTACAGGCGCTGGAAGCACTGAGGACACATAGATCCTTTCCTGCTCTTGGACTAGAGGCAGGGTTCAGCTGCCAAAGAACTGTAGTGCTTTGTTTGAAGACACTGTAGGAATAATTAAGAGAAAGTCAACAGCCCTATAATGTTCATAAGAGATCAGATAAAATAATCTAGGGGTCTCCCTGAAACGTACATCAATCTTTTCACTCCCTATAATCCCGATTCCTCTTTATAGTGAATACTTGCTTAAAATAATGGTAATGCACAGAATGGTTTGGGTTGGGAGCAACCTTTAAGATCAAGTATTTGCAACACTCCTGCCACGTGTCTCTATATACAGTAGGTACAATCACAAACACCATTTCATGTAATTCTTGGCCTTTTTTTCCAGCAGCTGGGCTGAGTTCATCAGTCAATTGCATTTGGTAAGGGATGATATTCTCAAAAGCCCTTGACTCCAACAGTTCATTGCTGTAGCAACACTGAGCTAGAAATATCCCTCAAGGGTAACTGTGTACCTTCTCCCAAGCCATAGTATTAGTTCTGTGAACAGCACAAAAGCTGCCTGGATAACATGGGAAGTGTTGTGAAAGTGACAGCATGATGCAACAGAAGAAAAAGAACAGAAAAAAGAATGGGTTATTGGGACAAAAGGGAAATGGAAATAATTCCAGTCATTAGGATGCTGCAATCTTGATTACATCTCCTCATAATCTGCTTCTTTCAGGGAAGAAGAATTTAGTGTGTTGTCAGTAGCTGCAGAATTAATTTTCTCTGTGTGTATGTGTGTCTTCTGTTTTTAAGGTAAAGGTGGAATTGCAGGTTCTTCTTCCTCATATGTACCCTCAGGTGGCTCCTCAGCTCTTTGCCAGATCAGATGCTCTGCACAGACAGCAACAGCTGCAGCTCAATACTCGCCTGACATCTCACATCAGCTCTCTGGATTCAGGAGATCTGTGTGTGTGTGAGGCTGTGCAGTGGGTGAAGGACAACAGCCTGCCTTTCTTGGAAAGGAGCAAGGCCTCGTCCGAGTGTGCTTCTGAAGAAGTCGGGGTTAAGGAAATGCTGCACCGCATGTGGATCTACAGCCACCACATCTACAGGCAGGAACTGAGGAAAAAGATTTTTGACTGTGCAAAGAAGTTAAATCTGACTGGCTTCTGCCTAACTGGGAAACCTGGTGTCATCTGTGTGGAGGGACTCTGAGAAAACTGTGACGAGTTCTGGCGTGTTATTAGATATCCCAACTGGAAGCATATTTCATGCAAGCATGTGGAAAATATAGAAACGGAGGGAAGCATTGACAATCTTCGTCTCTTTCACAGTTTTGAAGACCTGCAGTTTCAGGCACATGGTGATTATGGCCTGAGGAATGACTATCACATGGATCTTGGCCAGTTTCTAGAATTCCTGAAACAGCATCAGAGTGGACATATTTTTCAGATTTTATTTGGTGTTGAAGGCAAACTTTCAGACAACTGACAAACTGTTTATAAAGAGTTCTAATTCTGGAGAGCAAGAGATGTTGCTAACACTGAAATATTTTGCCTTACAGCTACTGTGAAAAGGGAAACTTTAACATCTGAGGTGAATGTTGCAAGTTGTTAATCTCAGCTTTCGTGCTGAACTGCCACATATTTTTGAGATGTGTTCACTGATTTTCCAAGACTCTAAGACTGGCATTTGTCTCTGTGAGCCATGCCTCAAAGCACTTACAAGGTGATAAACGTTCCAGTGTGTTAGGAATTATACACTTCTGTCTCCTCATCTGTACTGTGCTGTGTGAATTGCTTCCCAGCTCATCTAAACCTACTCTCTTTCAGTTTAAAACATTCCCCCCTTGTCCTGTCACTACATGCACTTGTAGAAAAATTCCTTTCCAGCCTTCCTGTAGGCTTCCTTTAGCTACTGAAAAGTGCTATAAGGTCTTGCCAAAGCCTTCTCTTCTCCAGGCTGAACAATCCCAATTCTCTCAGCCAGCTGTCATAGGAGAGGTGCTCCAGTCCTCTGATCGTTTTTTGTGGCCCTCCTCTGGACTTCCATGTTCCTTTTATGTTCATGTCCCAGAGCTGGTTGCAATGGTCTGTGTGAGGTCTCACAAAAGGGGAGCAGAAGATGAGAATCCCCTCCCTCATGCTGCTGGTCATGCTGCTTTTGATGCAGCCTAGGATACAGTTGGCTTTCTTGGCTTCAAGTGCACATCACTGGCTCATGTTGAGCTTCTTGTCTGCCAGTATCAAGTTCTTCTCCGCAGGGCTGCTCCCAGTCCGTTCTCCACCCAGTCTCTTTGTGCTTGGGACTGCCCTAACCCTGGAGCAGGACCTTGCACTTGGCCTTGAACACCATGAGGCTTGCACCCACCTCTCCAGGTCCCTCTGAGTGACACCCCTTCCCTCCAGTGTGCTGACTGCTCCACATAGCTTGGTGCCATCAGCAAACCTGCCGAGGGTGCAGTCAGTCCCACCGTCCATGTCACCACCACAACAACAACAATGTTAATACCAACCCTGGGGAATGTCACTGTCACTGGTCTCCACTTGGACATCGAGCCACTGACTGCAGCTCTTTGCAACCAACCATCCTTACCCACCCACTGGCTCATCCATCAAATCCATGTCTCTTCAATTTAGAGGCAAGGATGTCATGCAGCAAAGTGTCTGTCTGGTTATGTTAATAACAATTTTCAATCTGTTCAGTTCATGGCATTTTATGTTTACACAGGCCAAACACCTTGGAAATGAAAATGGGTCAGGATGAGACAAAGTTTCGTTTTCCCCCTACATTACATAAGGAAATACAGGTAAAATACAGATAATAGGAAAAAGCCCATATATATATATATATAATATTACATAAAAATACAAATAACTTGAAGAATCCTTTCTATGTCTAATTAGCATGGAGAGAATTTTCCAGCAGCTTGTAAGAGGCAATGGTGTTAATGGTTCATTAGGCAGTGTTTGCCTGTGGGGAAGCATGCTGAGTGTGGATGTGGATAGTGAGTGTTCCAGTTTGTAGTGCATGATCATATTTAAAGGTCATCAATATAATATGTAGTTGAAGAACACTACTGAAAAGTCCCCAGCAGCTGTGTCTTGAAGGACCACCAGCCCACCACCTCACTCTGCCTGAGTGCCTTAATGTGAAAATGGGTACCAAGCAATAAAAGCAGTCTCACTGCTGGCTGCAGAGGTCTGGCTGATCGACTCCAACACCCAGGCACTCAACAGCAGCTGTTCAAAGACTGTGTTTCAGCACACTCAGCTGAGGACAACGTAACAGATGTTATTTTATTTCAAATGAAACATGAGGAAATATTTTAATACCCTTCTCACAAATAGCAATACATTGAAATGCAGAGGTTGGCATTGAAATGCAGAGTGTTTCTGGTTGCTCAGATTATGATTAATGTCTTTTCCTTCACTGTGGTAAGTGTACTGTTTGTGTGATATGACTTCTGCCTAAAGCACAGTGAGGCAAAAATGTTGACATGTTCCCATTAGGCAGTGAGGGAGAAAGTACCTCTTTTTCTGAATTTGGGACCTACAATCTGCAGCTGTGACAGAGCTAGACAAATAAAATTAATATTTGGTTTTCTAGAGATAATCTCTCTAGTAAAGATTAGAGAGAAACAGATAACAGAAAAAAATGTTCCAATAATCTTTGTTTCCAGAACCATCCCCAAAATATATTACATTTTTCTTGGAGTGGTAATTGTTTAAAAACTTAAAATTCCTCAAAGTCTATTCCTGGCATTTTGATACTCCCTTTTTGTCAAGAACATGGAGTTCAAGAAATCAGACCAACATTTGCAATGGATCAGAACAGTGGTTATCTTGGTGGGGGAATGAAATCCTTGGTCTTACACATGACGTTACCTTAGCTTATGTTAAATTTTAGTAATGTTCAATGTTATTTTTAGTAAAATTAAAATGTTCTAATTAGATGTGAACAAAAGGTTCTGCAGGTTTGGTTCTTTTAGAAAATTTTCATTTCTTAACTCCACACACAAGAGTGACCAGTAAGGATTTTCTCTGGAATAAAATATTCTAACCTTATGGTTGTTTAAAGTTTGGGGTTTTTTTTTTAAATAATAGGTTCACAAATTATGCAAATTACACTGTGACTGTAATGGATAAAACATCAAATGTATTTTTAAGTGTCTGTTTATCTGCTTAAGTTCCCATTGATGTTTGTGACAAAACTCTTGACTCAAGATACAACCACTTTTTTCAAAAAGATCTGTCAAACTGTAGTGTAGGATATACAATCAAAATAACCAAATGCAAATATATTTCTCAGATTAATTTTTATTTGTGTAATTGATGGTTTCTCAATCTGAGTTTCTAACCAACTACTATGAATTAGAAAAAGTTTTCTGCATCTTAAAAAATTAGCTATTCTTAGGCTTCCTAGGCAGAAATAACCTTAATATTTTAATGCTTTTTAACTGCAGCTGATTTGTTCATTCTTCATTAAATATTTACAGTTTGACTTTCATGGCCTCCTCAGGCCAGGTGTAGGAGTCAGCCACAAAGCTGTTGTAATCAGTACTGTACACCTGAGAGCGGATGAAGGCTTCGAGGTCCTTGGGCTGAGGATAGGTGGAGGCAGTGTTATTCCTGTAGGCTTCTTCTGCAATCTGGAAAGATGCATTAAAATCCTCATTAGTGCTGGCAATCTATCTGAGTACACTTCACAGCATTTAAAAGTAGGACTTAGTACAAAATCAAGAAGAGACTTCACCCTCTCTGGTGCTGGCAGTCACCTGTGCTCACACTGGATCCAGGTTAGTACCCTGTGAATAAGACTACAACAGGATGATGTTTGTATTTAAAAGCCTCTGATTTGGGCTACTTTTGAAGAGGATTACATGTTCAGACTGTTACAAATACAGTGCTCCTCTTTGCACAAGAGTGTCTTATCTTTTACTGTGCAGTGGTGGATAAAATATTCCACAAGCCCCAAGCACTGAGATACAATTTCTGCTTTTCTCTCATCACTTTATCCTGGTTTACCATCTTCCCAAAGCACTGTAAGAAAAGCATGATTTGTTCAAAGTTTCCATGCTTCTTGCATATCAGAGAAGTTTAGTATTTGCCATAGCTCAATAATATACTCCAAATAAAGTAAACTCATGGGGAAAAAAATAGTCCTACACAGTGCACATGATGCCTGGGGGAAATAAAAATATTTGCTTTTTCCTCACTCAGACCATACCTAAGTGAATCAATTATGCATCACAAATACAGCTGCAACAAAAATTAAGTGTAGAAGGGGTTGGAGCTCTCCCAAGACATCAAAGTAGCCTCTCACATCTGAAGATCACCTACTTGAGAAACAAGTATCTTCAGACTGGACATTCATCTGTGAAACAAAGTCTGGCAGGCAGGTTTTATGCACAGCACTGTGAAAAGATCTGCTTGAAACTATTTGGCAAATACTCTAATGCTCCTGCTTTGAATAAAAGGGAGACGTTCTTCTTCCTGCTTTCCTTAGCTCTCTTTAAAACATACATGTTCTAGTTTGGTGAGAAGCTGAGACCCCAAGTCACCTTATTAAGACTTCTTTTCTAGGATTAATCTGAATCCCAACTCAGTTTGATTGAGAAGCAGTTTGGGTGTTTATGTAAGGATATCTTCAGGTCTGTGCACATAATTATTGTGGTTGAATAAGGTCTGAATTCATACCCAATGCTTGGTATTCCAAAATATTTAGATAGTGTTCCTCTCCTGGAAAAGGCAGAGGCCGTTGCTAAACCCCTTGGGTTGGGTTGTATGAGCCAGAGTAAGTATTTGCAGGAATAAAGTTTCAACAGAGAACAGGCAGAAAGAATCACTTGGTAACATTTTCCTTCTTTTGTATTTTCTATAACACACACAAATAGAGGAGGAATTTCTATCACTGTGTTTCTGCCAAACACAGAGCCAGTTTGATTTTGCTTGAGGAATTTAAGTAATATTTTCACATCTACAAACCAGAGTTGTTACTTGCCTAAGAAGACATGAACTTTGAGAAGGATTTTTCTTTTCTTAAATACACAGAATGAGTGAAGCTATGGAAACTGTTTCAGGTATGAGGGCTCCTTGTTATTCTTTCAGAAGCATATGAAGTGGAATTACAGTAAGGTGACAAAGAGAGAAAACAACAACTGTAGAAAAAAGGGTCACAGAAGACACGAAAAAAGTTGAAACTGATAACCACGAAGGGCCAAAAGCCCTTCAGCTGTGCAGCTGACATGACTGTGGTGAACAGCAGAGTCTGTGCTCTACAGACATACACACTTGCTGTAGTTCCACAGCTCTCCTTGTATTTGGATTACCTTCACATTTATAAATTTAAAATTTAATTTTGAAACTGCTACATGTCCAGTATCAATTGATGTCAACCAACTTGTGTGAAGGTGTTAGCTGATAAAATCAAACTATGCAGAGCCGGTGGGAAGACAGAAAGCCACAAAAGGCTGCAATGCCTTACCCTCACAGCGATCTTCAGTGACACCTCCTGAATGGTGACTAAAGGAGGGTAGAGGCGACCTTCCCGTAAATTCTCCTCTGTCACTTGCTGCGCTATAACCTGAAATAACACAAACATGTTTGACTTGACATGCAGGTGCAGCTGTAGCTCGATTAGACAGTGATATTGTCTTTAGCAAAGAAATGTTTCTGCTGTGGCAAATCACACAGACACTGCTTAATCCACCTAGACAGCATTTTTTAGGACCACCTTTGTCATTAGGAGAAAGTACACAAGAATTAGAAATGTAGGAGTTAACGCCTTTTTCTCACTCAGACAATAAAAGTTACCTAAGTCTTGAGTAAGTCCATGACACATATAAACTAGCAAATAGTTCATTGTGAGATACAAATTCTAGCCAACAATTGCAGTTGGGTCAAAGACTTCTAAAATATAAAGAAGCACTTGTCATTCTGACAGTTGTCACATTAACCTGTGCAGAGAACAGAACTGAAACCCTTAAGTGTAAAACACTCTGAATGAAATCACTGGCAGCTGGTATTTCTGCTATCATTAGCTACAATTTGTTCATCTTTTGGGGACTTGAAATAGCCTTTCAGGGTGATCCAGATATGGACAGAAAACTCTGCTCTGGATAACACCTGGTGAAGCCATGTATGACACACCAAGAGGTTCTGAAAACCAGGAAAGTCCAGGAAATGCTGAGACTTGCAACTGATAACAAAGCCCAAAGAGAAAGCAAGTGCACTTCTGAGGGAATCATCTAGGAAAAATAATTGAAACAAAGCACAAACAAAACTTACAGTTCCTGCTGCATGAGGGTAATAGGACCCTGTACATATGCTTGTAAACATCTAGGACTGCATCAGAACAGGTGTCTGGATGCATCCCTTCCAGCAGAAGCAGGTAAATAGTTTGAACTAAAGTAAATGCAGGTTCAAAAGAACTCAATGTTCTCTTGAGCAGTCTAACCAGAATATGGTAGATGTCCTAAGTTTTTTTCATTTGGAGTTATAATGCTGACAAGAGCAATAGGCTCTTGAGTATAACAAGTGAAGAAAAAGTATTTGTTTTCATTTAAACCTCATCTTGAGAAATACAGCAGAGAAAAACCCTCTAGGGGGAGCTAGGAGAATGTAAAATCAAGTTACTGCTCTCCATAACAGGAACCAGGTTATCTCAAAATGATACACAGCCCTGTGATGTGCATTTGAATGTAAGGAGGCGCTTCCAACATGAGGTCCCTGATGTTAACAGCTTAAGAGGGCTCTGCAGGAAAGATGAAAGCTGAAGAAATCAACAGCAAGTTGTTCTTACTGCAATGCGTCACTGAAAATTAAAGGTTCAGGAGTGGAGTACTTCTCTTTTGTGATTCTGTTTTTGATAGAAGGCAAGCTACAAAATATTTGGGCAGTGCTCAAAGTGAGAGAAGTAACAACATCAACTGTACAGATGCCATGCTGTTCCTTCAGACATACTCCTGTAACAGCACTGAAAACCATGCAAAAACACAAACCCGAGCATTTCCAAAGAGAACTACACCCTCTTCATGTGGTGTTTGAAAAACACTCCTTGAGAGCATCAGATCAGTGGCAGGGGAAAAATTATGAATTTGGGGTTACTGAGGAAATAAAAAGTGTCACAGAAAACATAATTGTGCCAATGTGTAAATCCAAAATGTAACACCACTTTGAGCAGGCTGTGGTTTTTCTCCACATACTTCAAACAAGAATGGGGTAGAATGATGAGGCAGTACAGAGGATAAAAATGATAATCAAAAAATTATTTTTTGATCAAGGAGACAAAAAAATAATAAAATAGACTGGGGAGAAAAGGAGAAGACTGAAAGGAAATGCAAAAGACAACTGAAGGTGAACATTTCTTATGTAGGCTGTGGGCAAACCAAATCATCAAACAGCAGAAAATTATGAGTTTCTTTTTCCACAGGACTCATAATTAAATTGTGACACTAATTGCCAAAAGATGTTCAAATGTATCAACATGTTTTATATGTATAAACATATAAAAATGTTTTAACATTTTAACATTTAAAAATGTTTTAAACATGTATAAACATGTTTAAAAAGCCACTAGGTTCATCTATGAAGGAAAAATCCATACAGGGATAAAACATCCAGCACAGGAAGGCTATACAGTAAATGTTGCCAGAATCTGAGAAGCCACTTCAGCAGAAGGATCATTTTGCATTTCTCTTATATTTATCCTCTTTTCCTCAGCTTCTCTTAGTGATTGCTTTCACAGGAAGATACCAAGCTGTTTGGACCCTAGGTGCAACCCAGTATGGCTATTTTCATGTTTTAAACATTAATTGAATTAATTTTTAATAGAAAAACCAGCAAATCGTTAGAACCTAATTGAAAGGCAACCAAGGCAAATGGCATAAAGCAAGTGGGGGCTTCTTGGTTTTTGGAGGACATACTCTCCATAATGAAAATATTTTGTAGGATTATTTCTGAACTAAACTGCAGATCACACATGCAAGAATATTCCATTATTTCATAATTCTTTTGTTGTGTTTGGTAGGACTTAAAAGAACAGGCAACATCCCTTGTCACCACAGAACACCTGGCCACAGTTAAGAGGTATTACAGTTTACAGTACCTTAGATTTATCACCCAAAATCAAAGTCATGCTCTGTTTTACTTGGCAGGAAGAAAAGCACATTGAAAGCAAAATCTGTTCTAGTTATAGTAACTACTTACTTGTGACTTCAATCAAGATTTAATTGGATGGGTGGCAAAGCAAGAAGCAGGAGGTGCACACATGCAGCTTGGGCTGCTTACTTTTTATAATTTCTTTTTTTCAGTAATCTACCTTGGCAATCTAAGAGGGTCCCTCTACCCAAAATGCATGGGTTTGGTTCTCTAAATTTTGCAGCATCTTGGATGCTTCCATTTCAAATGAAGAATATTAAGCACTATTCTAAAACCCCCATGAAAATATTCTGATTTTATCCCTCCATTAAAAAAGCCAAGAAAATAAAACAAAAAGAGCACATTTGCTTTTGCTTTGCATTGTAATTATTCAGCTAAGGGCCTACACATTCCTGCCAGCCTTCACACCACTGACACCTCTTCTGGCAGATTCCTCTGGCCCCATCAGCTCAGCTCACCCACAGCCCCTCACATGTAAGAGACCAGATGTGAAAGCCCTGAGCTGGGAGCAGTAAGGGGAGCAGCTACCCAGGGATCCTGCCACCAACAGAACCTTCTGTGCAAGACAAAAACCACATTTTTATATGTCAAACTTTTCTAGAGAGTTTACTAGGGAAGGCAACTGTATAGCAAAACCTGCACCAAAGAGTCAGGAAGGAATCTCAAGTGGGAATTTAAAAGCTTCCTCACAATTTCTGTTACTGTTTTACTGCCCTGACTGTTACATTTCTTTGTTCAGAAGTGATTCTTTTCTGACTTCATAGACTGTCACATGGAACAGAGTTCAATGCACCTATGTGCCACTTTTTGTCATCAGCTCTCCATATATAGGAACTATTTCACACAAACCAAAATGAAGCAACTTCTACAATGAAGTAAGCAACTCTAACAGAGCAGTTTAGACCAGGAAGTGAGAATCACCATATTCAACTGAAATTACAGGGGAGGATTTAAAGGGAAGATATAATTATCCAAAGGCTTAGGAGATGGATCATTGCCCTTCTATGATGGTTAAAGCCAGTGGAGACAGGCTGGGCTTTTTACTAATTTTAAAGATGGAAATTGTGAATGTCTTTCTTACAGACTTCCTTTGCTGTCAGCAAACCTCTTTAAAGATGACATAGCATGCATCTTAAAAAACCTCTGGAAGTCCAACAGGACAGCATGCAAGTGCCCACCTGTTAAGAAAGTTTGTATGACATACTGCCTGTTATAGGATCACACTGCCTATTAGCTGCCCTTGAGTGGTAGCCAAGGACCACTTTCTTCCCTTTAAACCATGAAGAGAACAGAAGGAACAAGAATCTGGAATGAAATATTCCTTAGAGAAGCTGCAGGAGCTGAATAATGCATTCAAACTCTTTTTTTCCCCTTCTTTTTTATTGTTCCATAATTCTAATGTTCCAGTTTATTGCTTGGAGGCCTCCTTGGTGCACTGCCTACATTATCCATGTATTCCCAAGTGTGCTTATACAGCTTCTTGGAGGAGTAGGACACTGCACTTTGATGAAGTGCTGTGGATTGTAGCTGGTACGAACTGGACTGGGCAAAAATTCCCCCTGAAGTGAGCCTGGGTCAGTTGGAGTTAACATGGTAAAGTGAGAGGAGCCTTCTTCCTTATTTCCATACCCTTTAAAAAACCCCAAAGTACCAGGCTTTCAATTACTTAGCATGGACATAGTCAGACCAATATGCATTGCCCAATATGCATTTCTAATTCAAATTCAAACACTTTTTGTAAGCAAAACATACACGAGTCACCCCAAGGCTACTAACATCAAGAACAGCTAATTCCTTTCAATCTAAAATCAAACCTATGTGCTTCTGCATGCAAACTGTACATATGTGCATTTACCTGTAGTAAGACAGTACTGAAACCTTTCTTTCTTTTCCTTCCCAACAGAAGGTAAAGTTTATGTCAGGTGACCCTAGGCCAAGTGTTAACTTTTTAAAAATGACTTGTTCAAATACAATTTATGAAGAACAATACACCTTGCAAATAAAGGCCTTACATAGAAAGCAGTATTTTTCCATTTTTAAAGTTTAACTCTTCCTGTCTAATTGCTCTTTAATACAAAGTCACTAAATTAAGGAATTTAAATAATTTTGAATACAGTACCTCAGCAGTCGTGAGGAATACATTCTCGTCAATATGTCTCATTCCACATGAAATAACACCAAGGGCAACTCCTGGGAACACATAGGAATTGTTACCCTGTCCAGGATAGAGAGTTTGTCCACTTGGAAGAGTGACAGGATCAAAAGGACTTCCACTGGCAAAAATCCCACGTCCCTAAATTGTAAGATGGAAAAGAAAGTGTGTTAATCAAAAGACTGCTGTTGAAATACTTCTCACATCCTTTTAAATATCCACCCCTGTGGAAGCTGGGTTGCATCTATTTAGCATCTCTTCTGAGAGGGTGTTAGAGATATTTGCCTGAATATGTCTCAAGAACATCAGGATGCTGCTCCTGGAGATCACTGATGATCACTGATGTGTCTAACCCTATCTGTACAATTTAGAAGGAGGGAAACTGAAGCCAGCAGTCATTATTCACTTTGTGCATCCATGCCAAAAGAAGCTCCATGGGAGGTACAGAGTTGTAAAACCCAAAGTGGGCAATACTGCTATGGTAGCAACAGATGATGGTATCGGACCTCTTTTCCAATAGCAATGCACCCAAAAAAAAGACACTAAGGCAACTAAATGTCACACTTCTGGTGATTTCTGAGGAGCTGTGCACAGGCAGAGCTCTCTTTTCTTCCCAATCCCCTACTTCAGGCCCTTAAGCCCATTCCACAGCTCAACAGAATGACAGAGGTGCAAGCTCTGTCCCAGGAACATCTTCCCATAGAGCAACAAGTCAATGTGGAACCTCCTCTGCCAGGACCTTGGGGGCCCCCTCTTTGTAACACACTGAGTAGGGCGAGGCACCAACTCAGGCACCTGTCAGTACTGATAAAACATTAAAATGTTTCCCAGCAGATTTTTGGGTAATGTCAGGTAGGACTGTAGCTGGCAGGGCCCACACATCATGCCCAGGCTGGTGCAGGTAGGCAGTAGGGGAAGAGCCAGCCTGTTTGGGGGAATTAAGGAGATGTAGCTATATGGGTACAAGGTACACCACAACCCTTGTCCTGAGGACAAGAGATCTGCCTCTAACTCAGTTTAGATTGCAGTTCATGTGGGAGTGGCACTGCACAGCCTCAGTGTCTGCAGCCCAAAGGCCCCTGGCTGCTGCCTCTCTGGGGAGGGAGCACCCTTGAATTTAAGCAGTGAATTTAGGTAGGAAGAAAAGCCAGCCTTTATTTATGCTGGCACTGCTGAAGTGATAAATATCACTGTTAAATACTTCAGAGGCACTTTGTATCAGAAATATCACTGCCCGTTTTAGAGAACTGGAAACTGAAATGAACTAGAGTGCATTTTGAAATAGGCCACTGTTGCTAGTCAGCTCTTCAGAAGAATATTCTGTTTTGTTTGGTATCATGCACTGTAATCCTGGCCTGCTTATTATATGTTTTGGTGACAGGTCAAATACTTCAGAGTGTCTTTTGCTCTGTTTACTGCATGTGGTTACCCACTACAACCAACCCTTCATGTAGGTTGCTTCCCTGGCTCCTGCACTGTGCTGTAATTACATCTGTGCTGTGGAGAATGGACATGCTAAATCTGTCTTTTAAACACTGAGGAACTGTCATTAAAAATGCCCTGTATTTGACAAGAAATAAAAATACATCTGCTCTGAAACACATACAGTCAGGTACACATACATTTTAAATTCTAGGCTGAATTACAGGATAATGTGTTAATCAGTGCTTCTCTAATAAATAAGCAAGGACAGTTCTCTTAATTTTAACCTATGTTTATGTAACAGAAAACTTTTTAAGAAGAGTCAATTACCCCAGTTCTTACTACAGAATGATTTTAAAGATTCTGTTTCAAGTGTTGATATATTTTCTTACCATAAAGAGTATTTATGAAATCTCAAATGAAAAGCATGACACTGTGTTTATATATTGCATAAAATGGCACAGTTCAAAAAGAGACATAATGCTTTAATGATTGATGGTGACTGATGCTTTGGTTATAATAAAGATTGTGATGTTGTCTACACCAATAAAAGCTATGAAATGTTTCTTATTAGAGTGCAAGCATAAGTGAATTCAGTGAAATTGTCTTGAAAAAAAAATCTGAAAAATCTGTTACTTAATTTAACTCATTTTATCTGTGTACAGAGTAATGATTAGTACCTGCTACTCCATCCTTTGCCCTCCTCCCTCCCTTTTAAAATTTAATCGCAGATTTACTTTTCGTGACTTAGACTGGAAAGATGTTAATCTTTAGTTACCTCTGTGTATTTGTAGCACTGCTCAGCAGTGCATTCTGCTTTGCTGGTAGGATTGCTGAGAGCAAAAATTATAGGACGTTTGTTTAGAGCAGCCATATCCTGAAGAATTTGTGAAGTAAAAGCACCACCAATTGCAGCAACTCCTAAAGAAGAAAAACACACACATATCAAGTAGACAATTTAAATTAGTGCAAGGTAAGAATGCACGTCACTTGTAAAAAACAGAGTTCCTTCTTCTCTCTCCCTCTTTAAAATGGAGTTCAAACTTTTTCCTAACATGTAGTTGAAACGAAGTTTTGTATAGAAGATTTGGCAACAGTGAAACTTCATCATTATCCTTAGCACAAGGCAGAACCTATTTGTCCCTGTACGATCTGGTGAATTTCTCCTTTCCCTGTTCTCAGGCCCAGTAAGATAAAAATGTTATCACCTACCCTGCAGCTAGGTCCAGTATGGACTAGATAGATGCAGCTCTGGGTCCTAAAGTTGTGCAACAGACTGGATACATTCTCCCAAATCCAGTGTGTCAGATTTCAGTTTTTTCTGACATGATGAGTGAAGTCTCTGCCTTCTATATCTGAGCTGAGCTGACAAATAATAATTTTGAGTCTAGGCTTTCCCTAACATCAACAGGTTTTTTTAATACATCCCTTTTCATTGCACCAGAGATGGATTTCTATTCCCTATACTGTCCACACTTATACATGCTATTCACAGGAACTGAATGCCACTCTTGCAGGATGAAATCATCTAACCTAAGTTAGATGCATTGTGGACTTGCAGCCAGTACTTTGATCTTGGACCTCAGACAATTCATGACCAAAGAGGGAGTTGTGTGATGTTTCTGAGATGCCAACTACACCCCTAGTTCTGAATAATCTACAAGAGCTGGGAATTCAAGGATATCTGCACCTTCAGTGAAAATAAACAGATAAACAGATCTTGGAGTGAAACTAAGGATCTTTATTTTAACGGAGGCTCCTCTCACCTGGCTTGGAGAGAAGGTAGCCTCCTTCATTCTCAGAGACCCCAGTGCCTGATGTCCCATTCTACTTTCCACATAGCATCTGAGTTTCAAAAGCAGGAAAAAGAGCTTGTTTTCCCTCTCTTGGGGAGTGGAAATGGATTAAAAGCCAGGCTGGGAGAGGAGAGCCTGGACCTTGGGCCTTTCTCAGGTCAGTACTGTAACGTTTTGTCACTGATGCTCAAATGAGCATCCTGACAGTGCCCAGTCTAAAAGGACAGCTTGGGATCTGCCTGAGGAGAGCACAAGGTCCTTGGGGGGAGGTGAAAGGGGCCCTCATCACTCAGAGCTGGCTTGAAGGTTGTGCTTAAGGACTACCATTTCTTTAAGGCATCTCAGAGTATTTTCTGACTGATTCCACATGGAACATGCTATCATCTGTCACATATTACTATTTTTTTGCAACTCCAAGCTCTCTGTACTTCAGCTTCTAGGAATGGACAGGGATGCTTAGATGCAAGAGCTCCAATAGACCAGCTGAGCCACTCTATGATGAACAGTTGTATAAAAGTCTGTTATACACCATAGTTTCTGGCTAAATCTTCAGTTGCCAAGTATTTAATGTCTTCTAAAACTGATTTGGGACAGCCAACAGTAAGAACAGCAAGATTTAAGGTAAAACCAAATGTTTATGGCTATTTATTTATTTTGGGGTTTTTTTCTTTTAATTGCAGTTTCTTAGACAGGGTCTCTCTAAATTAAGGCTTTTCCTTGAGCCATTGCAGGCAATGAAATGTATAAGGATTTGTTCAGACAGAGCTAAGTAAAACAGTGGGAGCTGCACTATCAACCTATTTCCCTGTGACTCCTGGTTCTCCAGGGAACATACTGAATGTCTAGTCACTCAAACCAAAAATCCCCAATATTAGTTTCTATTACTGTTTCTGATGAAAGAGACTTCATTATATGGAATTGATAAGAGAAAGTGACCTTGAGGGGGAGTCACATAGGTTTATACATAAAAATGATACATAGTAAAACCCATATTTCATGACAGCAAATCTTCCCATAGCATCCACACACCTTTATCTGGATAAATATTCATTCATTCTACTCTTCTGACCCTCTAGCTTTTTCAGCCTTGGAGTACACTAAGTAAATTCTCTGGACCACTTGGTCTCTTCTTCCAGTCATATATATCTTCATGTAGCACAGGAAAAGAAACACTTCATTTACCTCACTGATGACCACTGGCAAAAGCAGATTTTACTGAACAAGAACCTTGTGGTGTAGGCATGATCAAAAAGCTAACTGTTAAAATGTAGGATAATTATCACTATGGTGTTTCATTTTTCTAGCACCTGATGAATGACTTTACTAGCCAGATAGATTAATCTTCAAGTCTTACTAATTTGAAAAAAGACCAAGAGTACTTGCAGTTCATTCCTGAAACTGTCACTGAAATAGAATAACCAAACTGTAGAGAGCTGAACAATCCATTATTGAGATCACAATCCTTCAGCTTTTACAAAAGAAAAAGTCTTTGTAAAATCTGCATTTTGGTCTGCATAAAGGACTGCTGGCTAAGAATCTAGAAGAGAGCAAAAAGAAGACTTAGATACAGCACCCTCATATTTGCAGAGCTTTACATGAGCTTGGCTCAGTTTTCTCACTCTAAATTGGAGGTTATTTATATTACACTTTCCACACTACAACAGAAGTAATTTAGGAAGGTGGTAAGGTCCTCCATCAGATGTTTAAATCCAGTCAGATTCTTTCCCCTGTCAGAATGAAAGCAGTGTTACATGCTTGGATAGTTACTATTTTTCAGTTGCTTAATAGAGTCCATTATGCACCCTGTGTTTTCTGAAAACACACAAAGGTAAACTCTGTTCAGAGGAACTTGATCTTCTCTTCAGACAAAGCCACATCCCCATTTTTTTTTAATGAAGAATAAGGTCATTGCTTTAAAGTCAAAGAAATTACCTATTAGCACAGTCGGTTTTATATCTTTAACAATATCTTCTAGATTTTTCATTTCACCATGTTCGTGGGCAAAACGCTGTTTCTCATGTGTTAATGAGGCACGCCCCTGAGTACAGAACAACAAGAAAAATAAATATTTAAGTTTAATGGAACCTGATATCCTGGGATAATCAGTTTACAAAGTATCTGGTCTAACACATGCTATTTTAATTTCTACTTCTGCATCTATCATATCAGACAAAGTTACACTGTGTACAGCTAACACGCCTAGGATCATTTAGGACTAATCTATTTCTCTAAGCAGTCAATAAATTCAGTAATTGTACTTTAAAAGGAAAATAGCTGTAGAACATCACAGTATTAACATCTTCTTGAACAATTATATGAGATTTGGAACTTAGCAAAATAAAAACAGTTTCTCCTTGCTTTTTCAGCTTTGCTCTTGTCTGAAAGTACGGAGACCATACGGTGGGAGTATTTAGACTACAGTGGAGCCTACATTTTTCTTCACATTTTTCATATTTAAGTCATTCATTATTAAGGATGGAATAAAAACAATTCTAACCAGATGTCTGGTGCACCATTTCTGCATTAACAAAATTGACTCAGCTGTGAAAAAACTTTCTCCTTCATCTCTACTGGCAATTTCCACCCAGCGACGCCCAACAAAGTTTCCAAATGGAATACCACGGATGCAGGAGAAAGGGCTACAGAGTATCACTGACATGGATTTGGGCTGCAAAGTGGGTTTGAGTTCAGTGTAAAGTGGAGTGTGGGGTGAGAATGGCCCAGTTTGTGAAAGTTCTGTTAGTTGTCTAAATATGCAGAGTTTTGTCTCTACACAGACAGCTGAAACCTTCAGAGGAAAGTTTAAAATGAGCATGCCTCCACCCTTCATTTTAGTCTCATGCCTGCAGAAAATGCTACTGCAAAGGCACTTTTCAAACACAAGCCTAGAAGATGGTTCCAGCCCTTGAAACATCTCACAATTTCAGACAGAAAGATGCAGATAAAACAAATGTATAGGGAAGTACATGAGGAAAATTGAATGCTGAATGTAATTTTGACCTAATAGCCAGAACAGTTATGTATCATCTCCCCAGCCACACCTTTTACAACTGATAAGATGAAAGTTTCCTTAATCTTAGCAAGATTATTAAGGCCACACTGAAGTATTGGAACAGAATTCATTCCATGATTCCACCAAAGTCTACAAATTTCAAAATTCTGGCTCCATTTAGGCCTGCATACACCATCAGACATAAACCACGATTAGTTTTTGTAACAAAACCGTGAAAGCTGATGCTTCATTTCAGACCACAGTTCTGCAGTGTGGCAGCATGTGGTCATGCCATCACTGAAGCTCCTCTGCTGGTCCTGGCTCAGCCACTGCCAGAGCTGGTGGGCAGAAGAGGTTGTTTCTCATTTCCATCTGCAAGGAAAGTGCTTCCATCCCAAGGGTGCCACAGGAAGCTGTCATGTGGTCAGGGCTGACTGAGCTGCTCTGCCCCACAGCATGCCAGCTGCTTTTGGCTCAGCCCTGATTATAGGGCTTTTCCACAGATCTCTCTTTTCTACACATTTTTATGTCTGGATGGGCTTATGCAGGTCTTAAGTGTTCTCCTAGAATGATCAGCCCAGAAATACTGAGATAGGGGTACTTCATTTCCTTTGTGGATAAAATGTGGAATTGTCAGCCCTGAGGGAATGCCGCAGTATTAATCATTTTTGGCACATTAATGCTTGAATCATTCCACCACCACATGCATTTTGCAGTCTGCCATTTCCCAGCATCCCAGCAGATGTCCCCACAGTCTGCACACACACTTCAGACCCATCTCATTTTAAAGCAGGAATTTTCCTTAACATTTTCAAGGGAAAAATATGAAGCTTTCTTTTTGGTCACCAAAGAAAAAGAAACCCCAACATTTATGACTTCCAGACCAAAAGCTTGTTGCTAGGCTTAACTCAAAATACTATAAAAAAGCCACTTATTCTAATCTGTTGATTGGTTGGAATTGAAATGCCTGGTGGCAGGTTTGCTGGGGAGCCAGGAGTGAGTGCCCTGGGCCACCATCCAGTCCCAGGCTGCTTCTTTAGATGGTTCCTTAACGGCTCATCATGCTGCTGCTGAGGAGGCCAGTTTTCCATCTGACCTTAAAATACAACCTCTAGGAGACTGCCTTGGGCTACCAAGTGGAAAAAAAAAAAAAAAAAAAAAAAAAAAAGCCTCTCCAAGGGCTGTGACCAGCTCACTCTTCAGGCTGTGGCAGGCTGGTACTTCTGAGCCCCTCCAGGATCTGTAGATCTGGACAGATTGCTCAGGAAAGGTGACTTTTGACTTTTTTTTTTTTTTTTTCTCAGTACATAACAGCCACGAGATCAGGCTGACATCTTAGTGGATAAAAATGTTGCTATTCTTTAATTTTCAATTTCTGTCAAAACAAATAACAAAAATCCTTCATGAAGGAGACATACTTTTTTATACAGTTTTACACTTGACTGACTTTTGAGGAGGTGTTAAAACACTTACTGATGAAACACCAGGGATTCAAAGTCCTGACATTGACAATGATCTCTCATTTCATTGGCTACAAAGACTCAAACAGTAAGGATGTGATCCACTGCAACATTTTTCAGGCTGCTAAGTAGCGAGACTAGTGCTAGCCAGATGGGTCAGCTCAGGTCAGATTCACTTCTGCCTTACCCTAATTTCCAGCTACTCTTAATTTCACACATGATATTCTACCATTCCAAAAAAGAAACCAAAAAAAACCCCAACAAAACAAAACAAAAAAACTCAAACAAACAAACAAAAAACCCAATTCAAGTCAAAACCCAAACAATTTAAAATTTACTTATTTATTCAGCTTTGGTCTGAATTAGTTTGATCCCATTAGTCAACATAGATCATGTCTCTAAGTAAATATTTTTCTAGCATATTAACTAAGAATGAAATATTAAATTATGTGGCTTAGCAAAAATAACAACAGCTATGTGTATAGAGATTTTTGCTTGGGAAATGCTTATAAAATAAATTGTATGGTTGGGTTGTTTCTGGATTTTTTTTAATACATATATTTTAAAGTATATTAGAATCATAGAATGGTTTGGGTTGGAAGAGACCTTAAAGATCATCTCCTTCCACCCAGCCTGCTGTGGACATGGACATCTTCAGCTCAAAGCCCCATCCAACCTGACCTTGAACGCTTCCAGGGATGAGGCATCGACAATTTCTCTGGGCAACCTGTTCCAGTGTCTCACCACATTCACTGCAAAAAAATTTCTTCCTAATTTCTAATATGAATTGACCCTCTTCCAATTTCAAGATGAAATCCCTTGTCCTATCACGCCATGCCCTTGTAAAAAGTCCTTCTCCAGCCTTCTTATAGGCCCCCTTTAGGTACTGGAAAGCTGATAGAAGGTCTCCTGGGGCCTTCTGTTCTCCAGGCTGAACAATCCCAATTCTCTCAGCCTTTCCTCATAGGAGAGCTATCAGAAATGTATTTTAATTGTTAATTCGGAGATACCAAAGGAGCTACATAACACCTCCCTAAGCTCTACATCCAAGATTTCAAGACCAAGCAGTTGATTTGATTACAAAACTTCAATAGTTTAGAGGCCAGTCCTTTAGACAGTATTTTTTTTCTCCACAAACTGATAAATTCTTAAGTTCTGTTCTCCATCAAGTAGAAAGGCAAGAGTATGACTAGCTTTCTTTCCTCTGTGCCCTGGCAACAGGGCAAGCAAGAGCTTGCAGGAAGGAAGAAACAATTCAATTTTGTGTATAAGGGGGTGCCAGTCCATTTAGTACAAGCTTCCAGACGTTCATCCCTGAATGCCTATAGCTGGAATAAGAAATCACTGAGTTTTTGTCAGCCAGCAGAGAGAAGAGGATGGAGCCAAAATGCAGAAGTTTCAATTCTGGATGTGGTTTGCTGTCTTGTCTCCTTCCTGACACTGGAGAGATATGAAGTGGCTGGACCTATCAGTGCTGAGATGCTCTGACTAAAACATCTTCCAGAAGCACAGAGCACATCTTCTGACATTTCCATTTCCAGCCCTGGCTTAGCCAGCTTTTGGACTGTGGCTGCTGGGAAATGAGCAGTAAAGGATCAAAACAAAGCAGCACAAATCAAAAATTGCTCTGGTCTGCCTGCATCTCCATAATCCTAAGATACTAACATGGCCCAGAGCTTACTGGTATTTCCTTTCTTCTCCTAATAGGAAAAAGAAAAAAAGTAAAATACTTTGAAGAGTTTGAATGAGCACTGAGATTCTGTGTATGAAGCTCTAAGTCTTTTAAGTAGAAACATCATCTTCAGTCACATTCAGATATGTCTTCTAAGTCCACTGTGGGTGGTGAAAGCGAGAGATCAGGTGACAGCAGAGCCTGTGTCAGCAGTGTCTGTGTGAAATCAAGTCACATAACTTTCTCACACTGGCCTGAGAAATTGTGAGGATGATTAAAATAGTCCTTGAAACAGTTTTGGCAGGTGTTGTTTGTCCAGCTTGCTGTTCACTTGCAAGTGTGTTCAAGGGGGTGTTGCTCCCGAGCCATGGTGAAGTGTTGGTTTGATGGCCAATCATGTCTTTGTTCTCTCAGAACTGTCTATAAAGGTATGTGAAGTAAATGAAAGTTTTGCATTTTGCCATGAGAAGACCTTGGAGTTCATGTCCTTATTTCAGCCATCCCTAATACAATAGCAACAGTCCACCGTCTTGCTCTTCCAGCATCATTAAAATTCATTCAGTCAATGAAAAGGGCTCAGAAAAACCAGCAGTTTAAAGACCTTTGCAGTACACCAAACCTCTGCACAGTCTCATTGTTTCACTGAAGCACCTCAATGCTCACCACACAGGAGAAAGATTTTTTGGAGAGGCTTTTTTGCAGGCGCTCCTATCAACGGATGTTACTGCACTGTTGTTCTAAGAGCTGCATGAAGACTCCTCTAGGCCAGGCATCAGCTGTCTTAAGGTGTATTAAGGTGTTTTCTATTATGTATAGAATATGTAGATGTACATAAAGATATATATATATATCTCCCCTGCATCAAGGGAGAGACATATATCTTTATGTGCATCTACACCCAAATCCAAATCCAAAGTCTTTCACACTGAAATCCACAGATGAACCAAGAGATTTAAGGTGATACCTTGTGCAGCTATTTAGAGCAGAGGACACAAACTCACAAACTCTTTCAATAGAAAGAGGAAAGCAAAGTGAGAAAAAGAGGTTATTCATTCTTCTTGCTTTTGTTTCCCAAATGTATTCATCATCCCAAGAAAGAAATAAAAAAAGCACCAAGACTATTTCCTTATAATTTGAAATGCTATATAATCTTATTTTTTTAATCTTTTACAGAGACTACAGAGTAAGTAATTTTCTGAGAGCATTATATTAAGTTTGCTTGAATTAAAAAAAAAAAAAAAACCAAAAAAAACCAACAAAACAAAACAACCCAGAAAATAAAAACAGCCAACCAAAAAACTACTAAAAAATCATGTACCACAAAGAAAATCATAGTATCTTCAATGGATAATCAGGCTGCCTGAATAAACTATACAATATACTTCCACTAGAATACTGAAGGATGAGAATTAATAACACTCAAAAAGATTAATAATCCCTAAGTCCAAAGACTCAAAATGAAAATGCCAGAAATTACTTTTAGTGGAAAAGTATTGCCTTTATCACAGTATAATTCTGTACCAAGTAACATTTAGGTTATTTTGGATTTGAACAAAAGAAAACTAAGCAGCCTGAAAACAGATATATTAGAAGTCACCGTGGTATCTGAGATGGAAAGTAATATGAATTAAATTCTTTATTAGCAGATGAATTACAAAGGTGGACTGTGCTAGATCAGCAGGTGAAGTACATAGATCAAGAAACAACAGCAGCATCCTCTGATTGTGACATTATGTATGAAAGATGTTGGCAATCAAAAAATGTCTCTACTCCTTAATGGGTCAGAGTCATTGGTATTTTATTTTATTATTACAAAACAGAGTCACATGAACATCAGGACCTTTCAATTCAAGGACTCAGTAGTTAATTGTTCTATTAAAAAAATGCTTGTATTTTGGATTTGAAATGAAAGTAGTTCATAGGGAGCAGTTTCAGGGAGGGTTCTGAAGTTTTCAGTTTAAGGGTCTGATCAACAGGGATCAGGTTTCAAGCAAATGTACATCAGAGTTTTCACAGAAAGTTTCTCTTATCGTCACATTATAGCCAAATTGAGGCTCAGATAACAAACAAAAATGACCCATCAATAAAACCCTGAGAATTTTCATAGAAAACAGCTGTAAAAACAGGAGACCAGACTGCACAGCAGACATCTATATGGGAAATTAGAAGATGGGAGGGCAAAACTTACAAATACCACCAATGTGCAGCCCAGTGCCATGGCCTGTTTGAGCTGGTTCTGCTGGGGCTGCCCCACCAAGCAGGGCTGAAGAGCAGAGCAGCTCTGTGCCAGCGAGGCGAGGGAGACAGAGCTGGAAGCTCTCCCAGAACCACTCTTCCCATCAGCTGGGAGGCAGCTGTGGATCAGGCAGGGCACCCTGACGGCTGCGCTCTCCCACATTTGAGGCGGTGCTGGCACTCGTCCCGTCTCACAACCAGGGAGGCACAAATCTATTTATATAAACACTTGCCTCCATTTCACTGTGTCAACCGTGGCTTATTTAAACAAGAGCTCAGAGATCAGCACACAGATAAATAATTAAAATAATTTGAGTTGCTCAAATACTGAAGACATGAGAACCACAAAAGACATGAGAACTGTAGACCAGGGAGCGAAGCAGTCCATTAGTAAGTTGAGTATTTCCAACTGCAAATGTTTTGGTTTTACTTGCTTTTTTCCTGTGAGTTCCCTACTTCAGAGTTAAAAGAAAAACAAACAGAAAAGCAACTGTGAAAAAAGAAGTGGTTAAGAG
The DNA here is from genome assembly GCA_027886175.1 of Phylloscopus collybita. Taxonomy (NCBI): domain Eukaryota; kingdom Metazoa; phylum Chordata; class Aves; order Passeriformes; family Phylloscopidae; genus Phylloscopus; species Phylloscopus collybita. The sequence goes on along the minus strand of JAJNNQ010000026.1, from coordinate 23,412,787 downwards.
TCATGGGAGAAGAAGGTGGTGAACACCTCCCTTTCAGGAGATGGTCTCTTTTGTGGCTTTTTTTGTGGCTTTTTTTGTCTATTTCATCACAAGTAAATCCATGGTCTAAAGGTTGTTGAGAGCTCTAGGCAGGGACTGCAGAAGGACCTCCATGGAGAGGCCCCAGAATCATGAAAGGGATGGCACATGAAGGGCACAGAGAGCAGGCTGGGAGGGGTCAGGCCAGGCTCCCCCAGCCAGAATTCCAGGACAGCATCAGGTACAAGAAGTCACAAAATGTAAAATAAAAAAGGTGGAGGTATGGATATGGATTCACTGGGCAGGGGTTGACTGAAGTCCAAGGTCTTGCAGGTGACAGGCATTCCTGTGCCACCTCATTTAGGAACCAAAAAGCAGACACATGTAAGCCCTCCCAAAACCCCACACTGAGACTCTAATTACGAAGTTACAGTGCCTCCTGATCAGGCCCATTATCTAAGTCCTAAAGGTGAAGAAAATACATTAAAACCAAACCAGGCAACTTGAGCACACAACTAATGAACAGTTTGTTGCCAATTGTGTGAAAAAACCACAACCTTTTGAGAAGACAATGCCATAATAGTTGGCAGTAAAACATACAATTACAGTAAGAAATACAGTTCTGGTGTTGACTTTACAACACATTGTTAGAAAAAATAGGGCTGTTTTAGTCCTGTAAAATTTATAAAGTACCCTTTCCATGTAGATAAGCACACATGGTTAAATAGGTTAACAAGGTTAAAAGGCAGGATAAAATTTACAAAGACAATTATTTCAAGAAGGTAAGATCTGAGAACCAAAGCAAATCACAAATCCACAGAACAGCAGAAAATGGGGCAAATCAATCATTAATTTCAGTAACAGAGCATGAGCAAAAGAAATAATAAGCTGCCCAAATCAGGTCCCCATTTCATGATTACATCTTATACACACAGCATCAAAGAGTTACATGCCAACAAAGACAAAAGTTTTGGTGGTGTCTCTTTTAGAGAAACACCCCACCAATCACCCTTTTCCCTTGTCCTCACTTGTTGTCATACATTACTCACTGAGCATGAGTAATGCCACGAGCATTCAGAGACAAATTAATGTTTCCTTTTTGTAAAACTTGTTCTTGATACAGAACATGATAAATGCAAGATGAAAGTGCACAGATTAATTCCCCAGACATCAGAAAAACTGAAGCAAACAAGGATTGCTTTGCTGGGATGTTACATGAGTAAAATAAGGCAGAAACTGCTTTGAGTGATTGTGGCACCTTGGAGATACCCAAGGCATTGCATCTTTGCTAAAATGTAAATCATTTTTTTGGCTCCAAGAGTTCCAGCCAGTTGCAGCCAGCCATAAAAGAACTGATCAAAAACAGAAGTGTCAGAATAATTGACTGTTGATAAAAAGAAAGCTAGAAATAATTAAAAGCTAGCAGAACTGGCAGACAGTGGTATATAAAAGTTAAAACCATTATCAAGTTCATATCTAGTATGAAATTGAAACTTCTTAAAAGAGTGATTATTGATAAAAAAAATTAAAAAATCAGTAACAGACAGTCTGGATGGGATTCAGTTCAATATTATGATATTTCATTGTGAGCTCTGAGAATTCTTTCACTTGTTATATGAGTTTGGCACTGAAATTCTAGTATTATTCCCAAATATCCTTCTTTCTCTTGCATCATTCTCTAAGCAAAGACTGAACCATGTATGTACCCAGGTTTGACCAAACCATGAATTTTAATCAGGGTCATATCCAATGCCAGTTAATTGGTTGTGAGAATCTTTTGCAAGTAAGATTGCCAGGGATAATGAAATGGGGGAAGGAAGACGAAAAATGAAAACCTTTTCTGTGATTATCTACAGGTTTACCTGGTTACCTCTATTATAAATAATCAGGACCACATAAAATGCTAAAGTTTTGGGATCTATTTTAGTCTTCCTGTGATACTAAAAGATCAATATTCTGAGGCCTTCAGCCATCAGGCCTCAGTGAATATTCTTGAAACCCTTCATACAGGGTTTAAGATCATACATCTAATGGATATTTAAAATACAAATAGCTTGACTAGACACAAGTACTACTGTGCTGAACTAGAAAGAATAAAGTGCAAAACTGTCAAAAGAAACATTTCTCCATGGTGACTTACTCTTTGAAATTAAGGATGTCATTCATCCCTCTGCAATGAAACAACTTTTGTGCACTAAAGATTATGTGGTCTACAAAAATGTAATGCTGCCTTGAAAATTACAGAAAAACTTCACTGCAAGAGAAACACCTTTGGCAGCCCAGAAATATTCCCTGTCCATCCTCAGCACAGGAGCATCCATCCTTGGCAGAAGGTGGGGGGAAGTTTCTACTAAGTCCATTTAAATATTAAAAATGCCTTATTAAAGGTATCGTATGTCTAGGAAGTTGCAAGAACCCTGTTGCCTATCACCCTACCCTGTTCTTGGTATTGCCTTAGGCAACAACACAAAACAAAATAAAACAAAACAAAACACAACGCAATAAAAGCCTTTGCAGCACATTACTGAAATGCTCAGACAATGGTGAACCTTATGAATATCCCAACATTCTCGCATTCTGCCTCTTCTCAACTAGTTGACGCAAAAAAATGTTACTGTCTTTAAAGTTCATGGACTAAGACTTGGCTACTAATACAGCTAAACATGACACTATAGCAGCTTTAAAGAAGACACAAAACGTATTCACCACACATCACACATTTATGTAATCTGTGGGATTAACAGAAAAAAGTATGGGAACACTGAGAATAGGGGAATGGAATGTGGGAGACACTACCCACCAATGTGTTTATACATATTCATCAGATAGTGATTGTGATAATCATATTATTAGACAGTGATAATTCAGAAATTCAGAACTAAAGATGAGACCCAACTGATTATGTATAATCTTCAAGTACACAAGAATGCACAACCAACTTTAAAGTGTCTCTTAATTAAGCATTAAATTTTCCATTTTAATGCACTGGGATACTTAAGACATTAAGTTGCAAAAAAGTCACACCGTTTAAGTGGCAAGATTCTAATGATACTATCATGTGCAGAACTTCCTCACACACCTTTGGAAAACAGCTTCAAAAGGTAAAAAAGCATTCTGAACAAACTTTAAAAGACCAAACAACAACCCCAAACTGGTATCTACAACACTGTAAATTCTCTAGAAGGAATTACAGAACACAACTATGGGCAGTATAACAAACACAGCCTCCATCACCACTTCTTTTACCACAACATAGCAGAAAAGTTGGTCATCAGACTTGGTTTAATGAAAACAGATGGTTCCCATGGGGGGAAAATAAAATTAACAGGAGAATGAAAACACAGCTGCACTTGAACTAAAATTAAAAAGCCACAAAGGAAAAATTCAGCAACAAAAGCCTGATAAGTGACTTCGTGGCAGCTTTTGAGGGTGGGAGAAGAAGAAAAAGGTGGAAACTGCAGCCAGGTCAACAGCAGTTTCCAGGTAATTTTTCTTTGGATAGAACTGGTTGAAATTCTACAGAAAGCAAATGAAAGGAGAAACGATGTTTAAATCTACAATAACACATTGCAAAATTAATGACCAAAGGCCAGCATAGAATATAAATTATGTAAAAATTAATTTAGTTGGACAAAGTAACTGCTGAGTCTTCAGCAATTATGTTATTTCTTATACTGCTAAAGCAACTGATCAGAATATTTCTAAAATATACAGAAAAGGTCTCCCTGCTTCACATAAAATTATTTGGAAGCAGGTTTTGAGGCTTCCAAAGGGACTTTTATTGATCAGGTTTTCATTGTTACATGTTCTTCGTAGTAAGAAATAAGTGACAGTTTAGTTTATGCAAAATTTGATTAACTGGTGATCTATGCTCTGATTTTGGCAATTCTTACCTGAGCAATAAGGAAAGGGTTTGTAATAATAGAGTTCTTCTGACTTTACCTTGTTCTCATAAATCTTCCTCATTTTACTTCTCTTGTCTCATTTCTAAGAGTTTGTAAAGTTCTTCAAGCCTTGCAGCATTTTTCTGCAATCAGCTAAAGCCAAAATAATTTCCTAAGTGGCTCTAAATCACAGAATTCTCTATCAGACCAGAAAAAGGAACCAGGAATAGTTTAATTATTTACTCACTGTATATATAACTTCCCAGTAGTTAAATCTCAAGCCTCTTGAAGCTTACATTGTATTTTCTTTCTTTGGAGGGAGGGTGTTTTGCCCCTTTTTTTTAACTTTTCAGAGAGGAACATTTTGCTGCAGAAGAAAGCCAAGAGAGGACTTGCACAGCCCTAGACTAACAACTTGTTTCCCTATGTCCAGCCCAGGCCTTGCACTGACAGATGTCCCTCAAACACAACACAGCAGCAAGCACCCACCCCCTCAGGATGGCCAGATGGGAAAACCGGTGCTGCCAGGTCTTCCAGGAGCACAAGGAATGACCTGAAATAAGCACCATTGGTTCCTGCTGCTTGCATCAACATCTGGCCACAAATTCAGCCCTAATCTACCTCAGACAGCTGTTATGTCTGGCGATCACAAGCAGTTCACAAATACACTCTAGGCAGGACACGAAATTCAGTGGACTGCTTTTTGGACAAAACCCAAATTAAAGCTCCACCAAGAAGAATAAGCAGAGGAAAGGAACATCGAGGCTGTGTGAGGCACTGATTGGTTTTGGCACTGCTTGAGAGCGCAGAAGCTCAAAGGTGGTGAGGAAAGAATGCAGTCACCAAGTCACTCCAAATTTAGGGCCTATGAAAGGAATGAGTTTCTGCGCACCAAAAGCAACAACCCAGATTCTCAGCTGACTGGGAAATTAGCAGTGAGAGGTGCGAAGAGACTGGGATAAGAAATCAGGGAGCAAGAAGAAAGGCTGGTTAACCAGCTTGGCTGGATGGACATGCAGCAGAGATCTCTTTTACTGCTTCGGGGCTGTGAAGTTCCTACACTTCTGCCCCTGTTAGTTTGTTTCCTTAATCACCAAGAGGTGATTTTAGTTCAGTTGTATCATTTGATATGCCCAGTTTGTACGGTGAAAGAAATGGTGCAACTCAATTCCTCTTAGGCAACCTCAAGGTTTCTGCAGCTACAGACAATACACAGGCCTTCAGTCGTTTATGTTTGGACATAAAATCACTTCAAAATTCTTAGATGAAAACCAAAAGGATTAAAAATACTCATTAAACAAAAAACAAACAAACAAACAAAAGCCAACAAAACACAAACAAACAAACAAAAAAAAGGCAAAAAAGCACCAGAGGGAAAAAAAATCCATGTCCTAGATATCTGCAATCTTCTGTACCTGATCAGATTACTTTTGTGCCTTCTGGAAAGCAATGGCCAAGCTGACCTTGGTAATATTTGCCCATCTCAATATCTATGATTGTACTATTTTCTTTTAACAGTATGAGTGAAAGGTGCTGTGATGCTGTTCAATAAGCCAGCAGACACTGCCTGCAGAATGCATCCTCCTGATGCACAGTTGTGTGAACCAAAGAAGATCTTTAATGTCAGATAGCCACTCTGAAGTGTGGTACCAACAAAGATGACCACAAATACTGCCAACCAGCAAGGTGAAAAAGCAAAGGCAACTGGCCTCTCATCCATTTCCTTTAAGTAGCTCACAAACTATTAAATACATAACCACCTTTTAAAACATACCAGTTTCTTTATTCTGGCACATGGAATTCATATGTTTCTTTATTTTGGCACATGGAAGGAATGAGGTAAGGGTGACTGATGAAGTCTCTCAGCAGCCTCAAATTCTGACCAGTGTTGATAGCACTGCAGACCACAACATCTGCAACATGAGCTGTGTCACTGTGCAGAGAAGCTTTTTGTTGCAATGCATCTCAGTTCTTGCAGAAGGATGACTTGCCTGTCATCCTAGTAATATGTCTATAAATTTTTGTCAAAGACTGTGCTAACAAATAACAGTCACATTTAGATGGGAAATATTAAACACCGAAGTTGAACATTTCTTTTCTTACACGTTTTTTAATGAACTGCTGAAAAATTTTCTTCATTATGTGCTCATCACTAATAGAAACAGAACAGGAACTCCAAGCATATTCATCCCCCCACCAAGTAACATGGCAGTCTGTCATTAATTTAATAAACTTTAAAAAAGAAAAACAACTTGCTATGCCAAGGGAGATATCATTGCAGTTGCTTCCACAGAAAATATGTTCTTGTCTTTATCTACAGAATGCAAGTAGTGTTGTGATATTTAAAGTAATGACAAAGTTGTTTTACCTTTACGATTAATCCCTTCGAGTCAACCAACCATATTCTTTTGGTAGCTGCATCTTTGGGTAGCCCTTCTTTTTCCATAGCCATAAGAATGAGGTTTGCTATCCCCAATGCAGCCTGAAGGGAAAAGGAAAAATGAAAGTAATCCCCATCTCACATACTTCACTAACCCATTATTTTAGATAAGTTTTCTCATTTTAATAAACAATAAAATGGAATCATTATTTTTTCATAAAATAAACCTAACAAACTGTTGCTACCATTTGGTAATTAGAAACCATAAAGCAGAAGAATAGCATAGATAAATCTTAAATGATATAGATCAATTATAGTATAGATAAATCTTCAGATGGCTCTTAGAGTACGGAGAGCACAATAAATGTTGAGGCTGGAAACTAGAAAATGCTAGAACTAACATTTATTCCACATAATGACACTTCCAGCCCTGGAAGTGTTCAAGGCCAGGTTGGATGGGGCTCTCAGAAACCTGGTCTAGTGGAAGGTTCCCTGCCCATGACAGGAAGGGTCAAAGTAGATGATCTTTGAGGTCCCTTCCAATCCAAACCATTCTATCATTCTCTGATATTCATCTCAGAATACATGAAATATTTTTTTTTTCTTTGAAATTTTTGTAATTTAAACTAAAGGAAATAGCAGTCTGCATGCCAGAAAGTAAAACACAAGAGCTTTTGCTCTTATCTTTTTCTAAGATGTTCATCAGAAAAGTAAGCCTCCTTTTACCTACTATTCATGTGTTTTGTAACTCTAGACTTGGCTGTGCTCCCAGTCAAAGCAGGGGAAAGAAAAATTCACGTATCAATCTTTTGCTGAAATGTGTTTCATTCCTTCTGGATTTTATAATATTTCATCCAACAGATTAAATGTCATACAGGTACAGATTGAAAGCCAGGCAACAAAACAAGCCAACAGACTGCATAACCTCTCTGATTACAGACCCATATATGTATTTTTGGGGGTTGGTTCTGTTTCTTCTTCCTCTTTATCACTGAGTTTCACTGAGAACCAACTGAGATTTCCCTTGTTTTTTTAAAGAAATAAGTAGTTTTATTAAAATGCAGCTCCTGCAGCAGGGCTGATAGCTTCCATTACCTCTTTGAAGCAACAGCCACACTGAAACTATTGACAAAAAAATAAACATGAGACCATAAATTCATCTGTTTGTTGAACATGGGACAAAACCAGGGGAAGGAACTCCAGAGAGAAGGATAGTCATGACGCAGTAAGGTGATGACATGGCCTATATGGATACAAGCCATTTTGAAAACTGCAGACATGGCACCAAATATTTAATGAAATTAAAGAAGCCAGCATGGGGTTGTAGGCTTCATACCAGAGATGACAAGTCACACTGTAGATAAGTACAGTCTGCACTTGTGTGTCAGCAGCTTAGAAATTAATACTGAAAAATTAGTATAAAAACGTAGTGTGCATAAAGATCTTCAGAAATGGATGACCTTAATATGTGGAATACTGAGAAACTATATTCAGTGACAAAAAAACCCAAGGGGCACCTCTTACTAAATAACATTGACTTGGGTAAACACGTTATATTTACTTTCTCCACTGTATTTCCTCATCTTTCAAAAAATGTTTTGCTTGGTTATATCGAGAGCAGTTCAATAATTCATAGCGGAAGAGCTAAGACTTGAAGTTCTAAAAAGAGAACAGATCTCCAAAAAATGTCTTATGAAAAATACAAGGCTTCACCAGATGATCAGAGATTTTTCTGTAAATTTAAATTTGAACTAAAAAACAACTTTCAGCAGGTGTTAGTAATCATTCTACCCATTTAACTTTCTTGCTTATTGGACACATGTAACTCAATTAAATATTAATAAAAGTCATCATAGTACAATTTTCCTCATGTATAAAAATACCTACCTCTCCAGCTCCCTGGAACAACACTGTGTGATCTGATAATTTGTTCTTGGTGATGCGCAGAGCTGCAAGAAGACCTGCAACAGCAACGGATGCAGTTCCTGAAATTAAAAAAGAAATAATATATATATCTGGTTATTCTCAAAACAATTACAAAACTTCGCATTTTAAGTAATATCACAGCATATTTTAGCTAAAAGATACAAGTACTGAGGGTAGTAACAAATAGTTGAGTGGAGTTAGAGTTTGCTCTATTTTTTTCTTACAAAAGTTAAATGTGAGAATATCATCAGAGAAACATTAAATAAAATACTATTGATTGATTCTATGGATGGGTATAGTGGTTAGGCCATTCAAACTGTTGTAAAATATTCTAGTTATGACCTTTTTTAGAAAGAATGGTGTAAGAGTCTGGGGAGAAGTATGTTGAAGAAATCCAGATACTGAAAATTAAGTTACTGGTTTCATTCTTCAAATAGATATACTTCAAGTACAGTAAAATACAAGGCTAAAATAAAACTCCATTTCTCATCGGGAGCTTTTCAGAGTAGAATATCAAACAGAACATTTACGGAGAAGGTAACTAGCTGAAAGAATAAGGCCAGCTTATTTAAGAGTTCAGTCCACTGTGACAGGAGTTTCAGTTTAGTATCTTCTAAAACACTGGAGGTACCTTTCAAATCTATCTTTGAATTATGCCACAGAGGGAAAAAGGCTAACATATAGTTTTATGATTTAGCCCAGGGAGATCTTTCTTCTCCAAATCAGAACCCCAGAGAACAAGACACCTGTCTGTCTTTGAATGGAGAAATTTTGGTCCCCATTGTGAGAAACAGCTATTAATAAAAAGTAGAGCAGAAAAAGAATTCAAGCAGGCATCTAACTTAAACTTGTTCACAGTGGCAGGGTAAATCTAACCTCAGCAATTGCTGACATATCTTTGCCTAAGTTGTCCTTAAGGTCTTCTTTCAAATACTCTTATATCTCCTCAGCAAGCTATTCCAGTGCTTAACTGTACTTTAGGTTGAAAATTTCAAATCTAAACACTTCTTTTCTTCTTCTTCTTCTTTTTCTATTGGCCTCTTCTACTACTGGAAAGCCTTTTATTTTGCAAAAAGTAATTTATTACATTTGAAAACAAATGGTGTTCCAATCAGCTTTTCTTATCTGGAACAATCCAAATACAGAACAATTCTTCCACTCTTTCAGAAAATTTACTTAACTTGAACTGCTGCACCCAAATTGATACACTGCACTACAGGTGAATTGTCAGCACTGCTGAGTCAAGCTGTCAGCTTCTGTCACACTCTAGAAAGTTATATTTAGTCATCAGGACCTCCTATCTGGCTCTTCTGACGCAAAGATTGAAGGTGACTCTTCCTCCCCAACAAAGGCTACTGGAAGAGGAAGACTTTCTTTCAAGTGTTTGTGATCTGTGACTTCATGCAACAAGCTTGTATTTTTCACAAATTATTATCATCACTAAAGCATAAGGTGAGCCCATTAAAAGAAAAAAAAATCAGACTCTATTCCTGCAAGGAACTTGGATCCCATAAAGACATCCCATGGATGGCAATGTAGTAGTAACTACATGGGGTAGATAACACCTCCAGCAAAGCTGTGTTCTTAGAGGAGATTCTGAAGAACCAACTGCAGACAGCACTGATTTCTCTAGGACTGAAAAAGCTGTCTAGACTTTTACCTACTAGCAATTAGGTACTGAAGGTCAAAACACAGGTTCCAACAGTCTTTGAAAATTTATAATGCCTATATGATTCAGAGAGAGCTGGACCACAGGGAGATGAACACAGTCCCAGCAACATCTAGTTCCAGGAATAAGAATCCAATTTTTCCATCTCTGGACAGCAGGTGTCACTGACTGACTCAAGGAAATCAAAGATGAGGCCATGACTTATTTTGAGAAGCCTGCAAGAACTTGCAAGGAGAAGATCTGCTGGCTTCTACAAGTCTGTTCCTGATCACCACTGCCCTAACTGCAATTTCCTACAAGCCACGCAGCTGAGGGGCGAATTCACATTGCTACTGACTTTTCCTTCATGAAAAGTGTGAAACAGGTATGACCAGCCTGACAAAAGCACTTGGCCCAGAATCAGCATATTGGACAGTTGCCCTCAACATGCAGCTCCCCACAGTTTGCTATTCACAAGTCTATCTTCTCAAAAACAAGGAGAATTTTAAACTGAGACAGCAGTAATCCCCACATTAAATGTGACATGCTCAAAATAGGCATTCATACTGCAGGCACACAGATTTTCAAATATATATAGCTAAAACTACAGGACCTAAAAGAACAGAAGTAGTAAGAAGGCTGGTACTGGGTAAACCTTTTCTTCAATGACATTATTTGGGTGTTGAAGGCTGGGTTTGAATATGTGGTTTGTAGGAAGGATCATCTGAGTTTCAAGAATGGTTACTTTTTCAAAAATAAAAGGTAATGCTTAATAAAATTTAAGAATGCATGTTAAAGTTAGAAAATCACTTTTTCAAGTAAATCCACTTAAACAGTTTAAAAACATGTGTCTTCAGAATTAAGTTTGTTATGTGCTTTTGATTATGACTTTTCATTTCAATCATCAGAAATACAGGACACCTTGTTCTCAGCCCACTTAATGTTTAGACCATACAAATTTGGCATTTTTTACTTCTTAGTAATTTTTATGACTTATTCTGTCCCTGATTTCTAAATAAAAAAAAAATTTAAAATGGTTCCTCGGAGGCGTGGCTTTGGAAACAACCATCAGGCTGACACACTTCCACCCCACAGTCTCCAAGAATTAGCTTGTTTCTTTCCCAGATGAAATTATGCCTTCCTCTGGCAAGTGCCAAGCTGGCAAAGACCAAAAAGTGTGCTCTCAGTTTCCCTTGGTACTCTACCAAACTATCCTCAGAACCAGGAAGAACAAAATTCCATGGTCTCGTTGGATGCCAAATTCTTTCTCCTATTTTATATTACACAGCTGTGCTTACAGGGGAGGAGGAGGAGGGAGCCTCCATAACACAGCTTATTCCCAGGACCATCAATCTGGTCTCCTGAAAAGGAAAGCTGAGCTGGAGCACTGTAAGACCCCCGTTTTCCTTGAAGTTGTGGCCACCAGAGCATGCTGCCCCCATGAGAGGAATTCTCAGAGAGGTGTGAAAACTGCTCTTCAAGCTGCTTTGTGGTGACAGAGTCAAAATGAAACACCGCAGATTTATAATAACGAATGGGAATGCTGGGATACACTTATCTTCATGGCTGATGTACTGTTGCTAAGCTTGTTAGCCAGAAAAATGGACTGTCATTAAGTATTACCAGTTGGGATATTTTTACAAACTCTGTCACTACGTGATCTTCTGCTTTAAAAAAAACCCCAGAAGATTATGAAACATAAATAAAATCCTGCACTGAATGTCAATAATATTTTGCATTGAATATTTGCATGGGATGTGAGCCAGTGTTACCTGTATGTTCATGAGGGTGATTCAGAACAAAGGTTATAACAGAAATAGATAAAGGCTTAAATATGACATTTCTCTCAAAACACGAATTGCTCTAAAAAGGGTGTTTAAAAGTATTCCACACCAATTTTATTCAGCCTTTTGTCTCTGAAAGGAATAATAACTCAGTTTATTAGATTACTGAACTCTCTATCACTGCTGCTGGCAGTGCTTGTCATCACTCCTCATCAGCAGCTTCCTTTATTCCTTCCCACTGAAAGGGGGCACCGGCAGCCTGAATAGCAGATCTGTTTAACCGGAACTGCTCTGACTAACGCCATGACCTAAAATTTCACCCTGAATACTGGCTCGAGTTCTTGAAACAAATCAAAATGCAATTCACATGCATCTGCCAAGGCAGATGCGAACCACTTCTTGCAGACATCATGAGGCTCAAACAGAATTTTGTCACTTTTCTGACTGTCATTGCTGTAGGGAGGAGAGAATCGGCTTGGCCAGAGCACAGGTTAAATCCTCTGGTTGTATGCAGGACGAGGTAGACATTGTTCAAGGATATGATTTTGAAAACCCATTCTACTGTCCACAGATTTCTAGAAGATTAATCAAAGCAAATTTAAGAAAGGATATTTTCCTAAAACAGTGTCAACTGCTGCAAACAGCAAACATTTCATTATAGTTTCCTAGGAAGGTAAGTCATGTCTTAATACAAACACAATAGATGGGAAATTTCAAGGTACACCAAGTCTTTGTTTTCTGTGCAAGATTCTTTAGCCTTGTTACAGTAAACTGCCCAACTGAGCATGAATATGTTAAAGGATATCCATGGCCTTTTTAAAACACCAACCATTTGGCATATTTGGAAAAGGACATGGAGTCCCAGCAGCACAGGATGGCTGAGGCTGGGAGGGCACTTAGTGCGACTCCTTGCTCAAGCAAGCAGGGCTACCTGGAGCTGGTTGCCCTGGAACATGGGGAGAATGGATTTCTTTTTTAAACCCATAATGAGCAAAATGTGAAACAGGGATACTTGTACATACACATGCACATGTATACACATGGAAAATTACACAAAAGCTACAGTAGGGGATTTACTTGAAGACATATTGATTTCAATGTCAATCTACCAGTGAGTAACAAAGAGGTGATATCCTGAATACATCAAAAGAAAAATACACTTCACATAGCCCTACAGCACATGTCTTAATAGGATTTTTTAAAAATTATTTTATTTTTAAAGTTCATTTTAAAAATCTCAGCATGTTTCACTTGAAAGACAATGTCTCTGAAAGTAAAGCACACATCTATGAAAGAAGTTTTCTACAGTTCGCATAGGTTATCAGAATTTGAGATATGTGATAAAAATATCTGAGCTATTATATGTCATTCCACTCTGCATTTTTCAAAATCTTGGTCAGAGAAAGAACTGGAAGCCCCGTGCCCATCACAGCCATAACAACAAACCCGAAATCTTCTCTACAATTTGATTTCAAGAACTGAAATTTTCAGGTACCAAATGTATCAAATTTTTTATATTAATATTAAAAGAATTGAATCTTAAAAAGAACAATGCTCGTGACACAGAAATTCTGATTTCTGAGAATGGTACCGACTTAACATTGAATTGGTCACAACATAACTTCCAGGTATAATTTTCCTAGTTATTCAAATGGCAGTCTGCTGAACACTTAACATATATTTTAAATAAAATCAAAATGTAAAATTAAATAATTATATTAAGTTATATGTGGTCTGCATTTTTTATTTTAGGTCTCTTTCTTTTCATAAAATGTTGATGCAATCAAACAGCACAGCTGTTAAAAACGAATGACATCTAAGGTCATGACGGATACCAAAGTTAATTCCAATCCAGTGCAATCTCTCCGTGTAAATATTTTTATTGGCATAAAATACAGGCCCTGTGTCCATTATGGAGGAAAGCACTGCAACTGTGGGCACTGTGAAGTTACAAGAAGTGCAATTCCAGTACTACAGAGCAAAAAAACACTTATTTTTGTCTTATACTACAGAAGTTTGTCATTGTCAATTGAGACAACTTTTAAGTACAGAAGAGGGGAAAAAGATGAAAACAATTCTAACCATTGAAATACTTGACCTACATAGAGGCAGCAAGACTAGAGAAATTTATGCCATTATTTGAAAAGTATCCATGGCAGCAATGACTGCAACCAGCTACCACATAAGCACCGAGAGACCCACAGGAATCAAATGCACAGCTCTAAAGACAGGCAAGCACGCCTTAAGCCACTGACTGCTCAAGCAGTAGAAACTCAACAGACTCACCTAAGTCAAAGTGGGTGTGGAAAGGGAGCACTGTGGCACCCTGGCTTTGGGAGGTGCAGAAAGGTATGGCCCAAGCCAATCCCACCCACAAGCAGGATTTCAGCACACCTAGTACCTGGGATTTCAATTTTAGCAGATCATAAGAGACTTGTTCAACCTCCCTGCAGCAGGGAACTGGTTAGTTTCTTTAACTAGAAATTTTCGAACTATGAATCCCAAGCCTGCTTCCTTTGAAGGCAGTCAGGCAAAAAACATCTCTCACCCTGAGAAACGGCTTTGTTTGGCAACACAGGCTCCATGGGTCTATTCCCAGGCAAGGGTTGGAAAGAGAAAAACTATCACATATAATATCCTCTAGAAAATTCCAGCCTTTCCTTATGACACCTCCTTCCTAAACATATTGGAGATAAGCAAAGCTAGCAATCTGACCTAAATTAGAAATTTCTAAATGTTGTGAAGTTTGACATTACAAAATTAATTCATATTTCTCCCATAGGGGAAATTATGATCAAACCCCCCTCAGTTCTAGAAAAGGTTCTCTAATAGTTAAAACCAGAAAAAAGTATTTGTTTTAAACCAAAGGCTTTCTCTGATTTTCTTTCCCAATAATCTGTCTCTGTATTTCAGAGAGAGAGGAAAAAAAAAAAGCATCAAGCTGATTTGTGGTCAGGAAAAAAGCCTGACAGGAATCCAAGGGAAAAAATGAATATTTTCTCCCTAAGGAAACATTGCTATTGTGTTTGTAAGAAGATATTTTGAAAATACAAATATGGAGAAATTATTATAATTTCAGAGGGAAGAAATTCACTACCTATCCAAAAACAAAGATGCTTTCTAAAAGGTTAAAGTACAAAAAAAATTATTATTCCAATACAGATTTATACCATTTGGTCAGAATCCTGTTCACCTTTGTTCTCAATTCCTTGTCTACAGAGAGAGAATGTAGAAAAAGTTACAACACTTTCTCCAAAGTAAAGGATGTGACCATGCCGTAGCAGGGATAAAACCAGTTTCTAGAAATTCCCAAATATGTCTCCTTAATGGTCAGTCTTTAGTGGTTTTCTGTGATCAGCGTTTTGGCAGACTTTTTCCAAATGTTCTGCCATAGTCAGTTAGGGGCAGGTGAACTAAGAGAGGGCAGCTGCATTTGTCCAAGTCAGTACTTGCAGATGGGTGCATGCAGCTTGCCATGTTTTCTTTATCTTTTTTAGTATCTGTCAGAAATCAGGATCATATACTAGGGTATTTTTTAGACTTGAGATACTGAAAGGTCCTCATTGCATCACTAAGATATATAGGAATCCCTTCTCTGAATATCTTATATAGAGAAAAAAAACCTCAAGCTTTTCTAGGAAAGATATTAAACATTTCTTTTGATCTTGAAGTAGTTTTCTCTTGAAAAATATTAGTACTAGGAGAAACTGTGTTTAAAATACCATGTCAGCACTATCTTCAGAAGATGAAGGCAAATTAGATGCAGTGTTATGTTTCTTTGCTTTTATTGGTCTGGCACTACTTGTCAGCTTTACTGCTGTAGAAAATACAACTTGCATACAGAGCAAGCCACTCTTTCAAGTAGCCTGGAAAAAAATCATGCTATTTATAATCTGAAAATCTCTACAGACAGTTAAAGACGTTAGCACCATCCATTCTCATTATAGTTGCTAGGTGAAAGGTCCTTAGGGTTTATAAAGTTGGAATAGGAAGAGGGATAAAAGATCAATGGGTTGTTACTGTACTTCCACATTATAGGATAAGATGACATGCTATGAAAAAAAAAGTTACTGAAGGTAACTATAGGGATATGATGACAATTGACAGAGAGAAGAAATAAATGCATCCACTTTCACCACTTGGAAGCTACACAAATATTAAGGATGGAGATCACCCAAAGGTCACAGGCACTGTTTGTGAAAATATCAAAGGCCCCACAAGCACAAATCAGATTGCAGAAAATCAATAAATTAAAAGAATGCACATGGCTGCACTTCTAAGGAAGGCCGATAGCTGTTACAGCAGCTCAGACAAAAGCCAAAGGGATACCTTCCAACACTTCTGAACATCAAGACACCTCCTTCCAAGGTGCATGAGAGAGAATAAAGTGGTTTGAAAATGCAAATACATAAAAGGCCTTGTCAAGTAAGTTTACCCATAGTTGGTACACCTTTGCCGAAAAACTTCCATTTCTCTGAAACCCCAACCTACTTAAGTCTCTTTCTGATTTGGATTAAGGACCTTCATCCCACAAGGAAAGGGAATCCCCTGTGGGAGCTGAGCCTCTAAACAACCAGGGAAACTTACAGATGTTGTTTGGCCTGCTATAATGAAGTGCTGTAGCCATGGCTACACTCAGATCCTTCAGGGTAGGAAGCACCATGCTTCTTACATAGGGAAATGACATTTTATAATTAGTTTATTTCCCATCTGGGAGGTTGTCCTCCATAATCTGTTTCAGATGCGGAAGTAGAACTCAGCTTGGTTTATAACAGGAACATGGTTCATGTGGATAGCCAAATCCCTAGCACCAGAAAGGCAAGGGCTATTAGAATCCACTGCCATGCACTGAGTCACTGAAATATGACCTAGGTCCCAAGCATGACTCAATAAGGACTTCTGGAAAACTCCAGCTCCTAATAGTTAGCTTAAAGTGTCACTGAAAACCATGAGAAATGAAGATGGGTTAACTTCTGGTTTTGACCTGTCACTGCCGAGGCCTTCATATACCCAGGGAAACATGGATAAGAGGCAGCTGGATACCAAGGGTCCTCTCTGGGTCAGCTCATCTGAGTTCAGCATCCTCCCAAGAATGGGAGCAGTGCCCTACAGGAAGTTACATACTCACTGCCCTAGAGAAAGTTGTTTTCCAGTGCTCTTTTCCTGACTGGATATAAGGTAACCCAAGTAGTAGCATACACCTCTTCAGACCTACTTGTCTGTCTTCTCAGGAGGGAGGGACAAAATGCCTGTTTAGACTGAGCACTGGGGAATCCCCCTTGTTGATATTTCCCATCCTAGATATTTTCCTTTTTCCAGCTGCCACAATTCCAATGGGAAAAAGAGAGTCAAGGGGATAATTTCCCTCTAAAACTGAATGAGACTGTGAGGAAAATTACATGAATATTTAACTGAGTTGTCAGCTTAAGAATTGAAATACAGCTTGACATTTATCAATTCAGTTGCATGAAGGAACAGAGGAGCAGTGGTCACTAAAGTGACCAAAAACTAAGAAAGTACAGTCCAGGTTTGAGCTTTGACATTTGCTCAAAGACGTCAGTAATTTATATGGGGAAAGCCATTCACATACTAAACTCTCAAAGAAAAAACCCCAAACCTGAGGAGTGAACATCTAATTGAAGCATGAGGTGTAAATGAGAGGTAAAAGGTTAAGAGCAAATGCAACTCACCAAAAATCCATGCTAAGGAAACCCAGGGCAAAATGGGATCTGTACATCTACAAATACCACAATAAATAGATAGATGTTTTTCCCTCTGGAAATCAAGACTTTTTTTTTTTGGCTTGTGGGAACAACAGTGAAGAGAAGACAAAAAAAAGTTCGTTACCTTGAATGTCATCATTGAAAGTGCAATACTTGTTACGGTACTTATGCAGGAGGCGGAATGCATTACTATTAGCAAAATCTTCAAACTGAATGAGGCAGTTCATGCCATATCTAGAAAAACAAGAAATTATGCATTATGTTAAAAAAGTTTCAAAATTATACATTAAAAAGCTAGTAACATTTGTGGTCAGATTTTGAATACAAGTATAATGTGAGTCATACAACTCTCAACATATTTCTGCTACATTCGTTATCTTTACGTTCATACACATTATTTAGAAGACATAATCATACTACTAATACTATTTACTCAGTTCTAAGTTCTGAATAGAAGATCAGTGGAAAAGGCCTTCATGCTCTGCACACACCTCAACAAAAGTCTCCACTGAACAATTACCTAGTGAACAAAAAAAGGTCCCTCCCAACACAAACTACCCTATAATTCTGTCGCTATATTTTTCCTTTTTTTCAATGTGGAAATCCAAGACTCCTGGCACTAGATTTCTATGTCAACACCTAACAAGTAGACAATTGCCCTGCTGTGCCAGTAAGGTTAGTCTTAAAATAAAAGTAAGAAGTTAAATTAAATTAATATAACCACTATAGATCATGGAATGGTTTGGATCAGGAGGGACCTTAATGATCATCTTGTTCCAAATCCCTGCCATGGGCAGGGACATCTTCCACTAGAACAGATTGCTCAGAGCTTTATCCAACCTTGCCTTGAACACTTCCAGGGATGGGGCATCTACAGCTTCTCTGGGCAACCTGTTCCAGCGCCTCACCACCCTCAGAGTAAAGAACTTCTTCCCAATATCTAACCTAATCCTACGCTCAGTCTGACGCTGTTCCCCCTTGTCCTGTCACTACACGCTCCTGTAAACATTGCCCAGTCCTTATATGCATTTTTAATAATACTGTCTCTGGATTCTTTGCATACCAGTCACATACAGCATTTTCAAATACTTTCCTACAACAAAAGCAAAAAAATCCACAAAGCAATGAAAATATATCTACAAAAACTACATCAAGACTGGATTCCAGCTCACAGATGTTTGCAAGAGGGCAAGATCTCTACAGCACATATCCTGATTGAGCTAAAGGAGGCTTTCCTTATTTGCTAACAGAACGAATCCATGAGAGACAGTCAAGCTGTCAATTCATGCTTCATCCAGAAAAGCAATACATACATACAGTGAACAGTTCAGTGCAAATACATTAACTCTGAGTTTTTCTTTAAACCATGCATGTGTTTGGCAACCACATTAAGCAAAGCTATCAGTATTAAAAAAAAAAAAACAAGACAAAAAATTCCTATGATTAAACTAATTTCCATGGAAAACATATATTTACAGCCATATTATAATTAGCCAAAACTATGGGGATTCCACTGGCAGGAATGGTAATCCTTGCTGAAAATAAATACATTTTCAGGTTTGATGGAAAAAACTGGACTTCTTCAGCAGCATAATGAGAGGCAACTGTTTAAAAGAAAATTTGGCAAGTCCAGTACTGTAAATCACAACTGAGTTCAAATAAAACTAGAGCTAATTTCAATAATTAATTTAAATTTCTAACCTGATTCAGTTTCTGACATAAATTTCTGTGATTCCATAAGGGTCTAGGAACTGACAGTTGTATAATTATATGAAACTAATGAGATTATCACTCTGGAATCCTGGAGCTTGGTTATATGTGTTTCTTGGATGTCATTAGGCTGCTCTGTTTCTTTATTTTACCATATATAACATTCCATTTTCTCATCTGCATTTTATTTTTCTCTGTTTTCTTATCCGTTATCTTTGTAGACAAAGACTAAAACTCCCTGTGAGTTATATTAAAAGACTGTCTCTGTAGAAAATAATCATCCTATACTGGGCACACTATCCATATTAATTCTCTCGGGCAGATATCATGGCTGTTTAATTAAAATGGAAAAAATGCAGGCAGTCTAACTCTGGGCCTCTGAGATTTTGGCATCACAGCAGAAAAATTTCTAAGCAGCATTCTTATGCATTGCACGTGTAACATTCAGGTAAAAACCTGAGACTTCAGTGCTGCACACAACCAGCAGTACCTCAAAGACTTGTGAAGTTTGAGGTCTATGTTCTCAAATCCACTAGCTGGGTATTCATGAGAGGCAAGAAAATTATGCATGTTTCTCTGTTTGGAGTATTCTTTTTCTCAAAACCACTAACAGATAAGACATACATCTGAGGTAATACAAAATACTTAGTATCAGGCATTCCAGAAAATCCCTTAGCAAGAATGAAGTGGCTACAAAGGTGCCACGCAGTTCTGGAAGCAGTGACCATACCAAAAGAGCCATCAATTCTTCTATGACCTCTACACCTTACTATCACAATCACTGAAAGCAGAAAGTTGAGCCAAAACCTAAATCAGTATTTTCCTTCCTGTATCAATCAGTAATAACCTTCCACCCTTCTCACCCTCTTTGAACAGTTTTAGTTTTAGTGGCTTCTCCACTATAAAGGGTAACTGCTTGAATCAACCCTCATGGAAGCAGAACATGTTCTCTCTATTTGCACCTCATACCTTGCTGTCATTGCAAATTTTTGGCTGGAACTGCACCTCTTCACAGGTGTGTAGGGAACAGAAATGACTGTGAGATAAAAAGGGAACCAAGCATTTTGGTTGTTTGTCCACATGCAGTCATCAAACCCTGCTGTGCCTTTCAAACCACTCAAATTCCAGCAAATGTGGGCCACTACAGTTTTGTGAGCCATGATATCTTTCAAACATTATGAAAAGAGAAAACAAAGCCTGAAGCTATCATAAAATGTGACCATCTTAACTTCTTCCATCAATACTTGACACAGATGTAGCACAGACTGACCTCACTGAGATTCCTCCAATAATACAGAGTGCCTAATCAGGCAGGTCCAGACAGCAGTAAGAGATTTGCTACAAACAAAATCATCACATTTAAAACCACCATTCAGCGACTGTGGTTGACTACTAAAAGGGCACACATTAAAAGACAGCAACTTCAGGCATGTCAAGATAGGAGACAAAATTAGAAGAAATTGTCATGACAGAAAACTCTCTAAGAGGTATTTCTTTTTATTTTAAAAGTAGTGGACTACCTATTTAATATGATAGTGTGAAAGAATAGGGTGTACTGCTTATTTAAGTAGCTAAACTTCATAATCATATACCTTAGGACAATTTTATCTTCCTCTTTGAAATTTGAAGATATGCAGATCTCCAACATAAACTAAAAACCTTTTATTTTGAGTAAGTCACCAGCAGCAGCGTTCCTGAAGCAAGCAGACATTTTATTCTGTTACAATGCTGCACAAATGGGGGTGGGGTGTTGATCTGCAGAAAGGCTCTGCAGAGGGATCTGGACAGACTGGATCTACGAGCCAACACTGCAGTATGAGGTTCAACAAGACCAAGTGCTGCATCCTGCACTTAGGTCACAACCACCCCATGCACGGCTATAGGCTGGGGGAAAGGCAGCTGGAAAGCTGCTCAGCAGAGAAAAACACGGGAATGCTGGTTGACAGTGGCTGAATATGAACCAGCGTGGGCTCAGGTGGCCAGGACAGTCGATGGCATCCTGGCTTGGATCAGCAGTAGTGTGGCCAGCAGGACCAGGGCAGGGATTGTTTCCCTGTGCTTGGTACTGGTGAGGCTGCACCTCAAGTACTGTGCCCAGTTCTGGGTCCCTCAAGTCAGGAAGGACATTGAGGTGCTTGAGTGCGTTCAGAGAAAGGCAAAGGAATTGGTGAAGGGGCTGGAACACAACTCTTGTGAGAAGCAATTGAGGGAGCTGGAGTTCTTTAGCCTGGACAAAAGAGGCTCACAGAAGACCTTAACACTCTCTACAACCAGTGACAAGAAAGTTGTAGCCATGTGGGGGTCAGCCTCTTCTCCCAGGCAACCAATGACAGGATAAGAGGACACAGGCTCAAGCTGCACCAGGGGAGATTTAGGTGGACATTAGGAGGTCTTTCTTCACAGAAAGGGATATTAGACATTGGAATGAGCTGCCCAGGGAGGTGGTGGAATCACCGTCCCTGGAGGTGTTTAAGGAGAGACTGGATGTAGCACTCAGTGCCATGGTCTAATTGATGTGGTGGTGTTTGGTCACAGCTTGGACTTGATCTCTTCTGGAAAAGAGGTATTTTCCAACCTAATTGATTCTGTGATATGAGTCACATAAAATATATCATGCCTTATGGCTTGCTCATAACAGAGTCAACAGTTCTGCTATCACTGCTTTTGACCCAGGGCTACACAGGGGGTAACTGAGGAAATGGAGGAACATGTAGCCAACATGAACGTTCATACTGAGAGGTGGTACAAATAAATGGAAGAAAGAACCTATCAAGTGGGCACCAACCATCTTAACCAGAAAAAATTACGAGATCTAGTTCTACACTGTCAAAACAAAACAAAAACAAACAAACAAAAAGAAAATCTGGTAGACATTCCTCCTCAGTGTACAACCATAACAAATGCACTAATGAGTTCTTGAATATTTTTATGCTCTGGAAAACCTCTGATAGCAATAGCTTGGCTTGAGTCCTGCCTAGGACTGATGGATTTTTGCAGGCAAGTGTTTTGTAGCTGTGAATTCCTTTCTTCTGCCTGTTAAGGATGTGTCACTGCAGTAGCTGATTAAACAAATATAAATTGTCCCTACAAAGTGATAATCCAGATCACTGTTTCCCCTTGTAAATCCTGTTTTGTCGCCCATGCCTTTCTGTGTACTTGGATTTTAGATTCCTGCTCCAAGTCACACAGGCAGTCTGAATCAGGATCCAACTGGACAGAAGTTCAAAGCCATATTTCCTTTGTTTTGTTATGAAGAGAAAATGCAGAGCAGAGGTGGCAAGCATGCAACATCATACTTGTCATCAAGTATGGGAGGCAAATGCTGGACAATGGATTAAAATGAACCATCCCACTGAATAACATGTGGTTGCCAAAAAATGTTTTCAATACTTCTCCCAATTTACAGCATAATTTTTTTTGTGACAGTCTTAGCTAAGTTTTCCCCATTTATAAGTAAATTTATATTCAATTGTCTATGACAACAATGTTAATGTTCCAAATAATTCTACTGAGTATATCTTTATGTAACAGGCGGGAGAAGAATGTTCACAGCTCTATAACCATCCCAAATATACAGTACAAGTATTTTGGCAACTCAATGCCTCAACAGGGAAAACTCTCAAGAATATGGCTTTTGGTGACAATGGGAGCTAAAGAAGTCTGGGCATCATTTTGAATTCAAACCATATGATCAGTAAAATCCATGCTTGCTTCTACAGCTAAGAAGCTTTTCTGAATGTATATTTGGAACATTTGTTCTTACTGCCAGACATTGTTTTGGAAATCTTCCTAAAGGAACAAGTGGTTGCTTTTCAGGTTTTTAGAGCTTCCAAATTACTATTTGACTATTTTTTTGTTGTTGTTGTTCATACATGTCTGGAACTGAAAGAGCCTTAAAAACCATCAGAATTGGTGGCTGCCACCCATTCCTAAGAAGGAGCAAACCAAAATGATAGCAACATTGGCGCTGTGTTCCTTGCCTTGTGCGTCATGCAGCTGCCCTGCCAGCCAGAACCATTTATAGTGCACCAGGACAATGTGGAAATTATCTCCTTCCTCCCCGCTCCAAATGCTGAAAGCTTGCTCATTACCATATATCCCACTGCTCAAAGCAGATTTAAAGCATAAAGAACACTGCTACAAACTCTTCTGTGTGCCAGGGCTTTGCCTGGATGTCTTCCTGCCCTCCCTCCTAACAGCTCTTAGGACCTGGGTGCCTTCTCCTCCTCCTCTCCTCCGAGCTATCTTTAACTTCATTTCACAAGGCAATTAAACTGCTGCAATGAGGTCATACATCCCTCCCAGCACCTCTTCTGCTACAATTGTAACCCACTGCTTAAATTCAACACAATTTGAATGAGGGGGTTAGAGTTTTACACAATAAATACTCCAAACACACTCTGTGGAAAAGGTGGCCCAGATGAGAAACCCTCCGGCAAGCACCCCAGCCCCTCTACAGCAGATGGTACTACTCATGCTGCCTCTCCAACAGCCTGATGTGCTACAGCTGCACAGGGCAAAAATCTGTCCAAGGTGCACCGAGCTCCAGCCAGTTCTACAATGCAAATACCTTCCCAGAAGAGGTATCATTAAATTACAAATAACTTTCTCCGTCCTGAATTGGACCAGCAAGTCAGACAGGACACCCTTCACAGGAAGAGATTTTCTAAAGAACTTAATAGAAACTGTCAGCATCTCTGCTTTCCACATGAAGGACTCAGTTTAAAAATCCTTTTTTATTCCCCTGTAGGCAACCACCGGTTTAATTTTAGCTACAGAAAGCACGTATTTTCATAGGACTATTTTTCATAGCCATTTGCTGTTTCTAAACAACTCCTTTCCTCAATGAGCTCAGTCCATATCCAAAGCAGGCATAGAGATGTGGGAGATGGCAGCATTTAGCACCCACCCTAGCACCAGCAGCAGACCCCTTCTTCATTCACATTCTCTTAAGGAAGTAAAACTCTACAAAAGGTTTCCATATTACTATTCCCTGGCACAACCACAGTGCACTGGCACTGTACCAGGTTCCAAGACTCTTCTGCTTGCTCTTTTCCTGTCCTGAACAGATTTGCTATTCATTTCCAAGGTCTTTCTATACCAGGAGTAGTAAGGAGACTGGGCTGGAGTTGACTCACAATTTTCTCCTTTTTTTTCCCCCAGCCAACAGCACTGCTACATGTGTGGACTTTACAGCCTTGGGAATAGAAAGGCTTAGGAACACAGCAGTACTCTTTTATAAAGGTCTTGAGGGTGGTAGTCCTAGACATTGTTGTTCATAAGCAGAGAAGCAAAACCAGATTCTCTGTCTCCAGACAAGCCCTATGTACATAAAGGGCTTCTCTTAAGACAAAAGGTAATTAAATCATAAGCCTTTGTGGTATGCTAACAGAAACACTTGCTACAAGGAAAGGATAGTTGCTGTTTTTAACTTAATTGGTCATCAGCCATTTGTGTGGTTGCATCATACTGCAGCAAGGACTACTTGCTCTTTAAACTGAAGTCTTTCAAAGTCCATCCTACTGAGACAGTAAGTTCTAAACACACCCACATTTAGTTTTTGTGCATTTTCAAAGTGCTGTTGAAGGATTCAAATGGACGCTCACTAATGAACCTGAACTAGATTTCTTCTACTTCAATACCTGATTGAATTAACTCCCAAATGTCTTAGGATCGTATTATATAAAAGCTGAAAAAAAGTAAGTTACCACACTGTAGAATTTTATTGCTTCTGGTTGCAAAGAATAAATTTGTTGTTTGTTTTTTTATTATTACTATTTTTGTTATTTGATTTTTGTATTTGTTCTAAAGTATAGCACACAACTATACTTGTTGTCAGGAACCAGGCTTGATAGTAACTTTGACTTCTCCAGTTCACATGTAACAGAATTAGGGAAGGTGGTGTGAATGAGGTCTGAATGGAAATGTGTGCACTACCTGAAGCAGCAGCAAAACAGAGCTGGAAACAACAGCACACACAGATAACAAAAAACAAAGCCTACTGAAGGAAAATTTAAAACCTGTCATTTACATCAAGATGAGCAGCCCTGAGCTCTAGCAAAGACACCTCTGGGACCAGGACCCAGCACCTTGAAAACAGCAACAATCCCTATCACAGCACTTCACCTGTACCACTCTTTATCCTGCAGGCACAGCAGGCAGTCATACTGCAATCTGAAGAAATTCAACATGAGGACATACAGACACAAAAAATTTATAGAGGCTGAAGTAAGAAATACCCTGAGGCAAAATAAGCATGCCAGAACAGCTGCTGGATCTTAAAGGCATAGAAGACCTATATAAAATCAAATCTATCACCACTTATCACCAGAAGGCCAGAGAAAGCATTGAGGACTTGACAGCCAGGGCCCTTTTGCCTTCAATGTCACACATGAGCAATCCTGGTCAGATCATAGGATCAGAAACATACTGATGCTTTGAATATTTAGGAATGAGACTAAATAATAAAATCAGCTTTTTTGAACCTTCTAACATAAATCCACTTCTCTGTTCCATAAGAACTTCCACTGACTGCTGTCAAATCAATTTCCTATGGTGCATTGTGTCAAGTTGTCTCCCCTCTGCTGTGAAACAGTCCTCTCAGCAGGAAGGTAGACAGATGACGCAGTACTGAGATACAGCACAATGCACATTAAACAAATCAATTTCACTTTTGAAAGTTCACAAAGTCAGACGCGAGCCAAACTCTTAAACCTAGTTCTTGACATGCCCAAACATCAGCCCCAGCAGACCAGATCACTGCCATGAAAAAATACACCCCACAAACTTCCATAAATGCAGAGGTACGAGGGCTTGCCTAACACTCAGGTTAAATATGAAGAGGAAGAAAATTGTATTGTAAAATTTGGTAGTTTTTCCCCTTAGGGAAAAGAAAATGGTTCTATGTGAATTTGAAGTAAACAGCAAATTGAATTACTGTGATGGTTTCTCATGAATTTGTACTGGTTCACTTGTTACCTGATCCTGACCCCACCTAATTTAAAAGTAAAACTCCGGGAGCCTGAAAATGTAATTCTACTTCTCTCCTAGCTATTCTACTGCTTTTTCCAGTGTTACTACTTAGCTGATTTAACTGTGACTTAGACCAAAGAACAATCTCAAATTACCTTCAGTTTTACATTCACTTAAAAGAGATGAGTGCAGATTTGAAACAGATGACCTGAGATTTTTTTTTTTCAGCCTCTTCAATTCTTCTTTAGAGACTTGGCACTGTGACACCCTTGGCTGAGGGAAGGAATGGTACTGAACAGATGGATTGGTAAAGTGTCTGAGCAGACTAAATCAGAAAAACAGAAAATCAAGAAAGCAATCCATCTCAGCTGGAAATAGTAAGTAGTTTTATTCTTCATGAACTTTTATTTGTAGCTAAAAGTGTGTGTCACTTCTTGCCCTCCCAAAAGATAGAGTGGTCTTTGCTAAACCCTTCAAGCTTACTTTTTAAATTTTAATTAAATGGGTTTATGCTAAAACAAAAAAGAACTGGTGTTATCAAAAAAAAAGAGCATGTAAAATGCATTACACTGTTTGATAAGTCATCCTACAAAACTTAAAATCATTTGAACCTAGTTTCAAATTGGTGTTTCCTGGTTACTTTGTGACTGCAATCTTTAAAAGTTACTGATTATTACTGTCTGTCTGTTCAGACTGTCAGCAGTTTTACTTTGCCAAGAAAAATACCAGAAGACCACAGTTCTGAGGTTTGCCCTGGTGTTGTTATGCACCTGCACACTCCCAAAATTAGATTTTTAATGCTCTAAATTTTGCAAAAGTCATCAAAAAGAAGTAAGTACAGCAGCACTTGAACAGCAGTCAATAATTGCACAGGGCTGTTACAGGGAAGTCCTCTGCAGATCTTTTAGTCTGAAAGATATTGTGTTACATATATTACTGTTCATAACTCCTGTGATTAGTGGAATCATCTATTCCAAGAAGCCTGGATTCCTAAATCCAGGCAAGAGATGTTTCTCTGGACACATTCTCAGATTTCTGTATGAAAATGAGATCTGTCCTTGGAAAAAGTAAAAGTTTCAATTTGGCTGGACAAATTGGGTTTGCATTGATTGTGTGTGGCATTTTGCTTATACAAGATGCATTTTCCTGAGAATGAACCTTCATATATTCACTGCCCAGACAGTAACTTTTCCCACTTTCCAAGCAGAGAGAAGGGTCTGGATTATAGCAAAAAATAAAAATAAAAATAAAAAAAAATAAATAAAAAATCCTTGGTTGATAATTCTACACCCGAAAGTTTCCTAGTAACTTTTAACTGTATTTATTTAACTGAATCTAATAGTATTTAAAAACACTACTTAATTAAAGTCTAATTTATTAAGGTATTTACTTAAAAATATGAGAATTCCAGCTTGGGTCAGGAAGACTACTCCTTTGCTTTAACTTAAGTGCCTGTTTTGACACCTCAGTGAATCAGGCCTGAGTGATTTATGGCAAATGCTGTGCCTTTTTGGAAAAGGTATTGTATCTTTTGCCAGAATCTAAAGATTGCTAAGTAGTCTTAGGAAGCTGAACCAAGATGACTGCACTTCCTTACATATTTGATTATATTGGTACGTGATTATAGGTCTTTTACTCAAAATAAAAGAGGCAGCTGGATAGCCAAATTAGTAGAAAGCCTGGGGCAGCACATCTGCTCCTTCCCTCTGCTACTTAAGGCATAATGAACAGATGGAAATCTGAATTCCACCACTGACAGCCTTCATCTTGACTGTTAAAAGGCAAAGAAGTAATGAGCTTTCAGAAATGTCAAAAGGAGGTTGTAACAGCAGTAGTTAAAGCACTTCTGATAGATGAATACACTCCAAATATTTGTACTGTTTGATCATTTATGAAACACACCTCTCCCTTTCCAAATTCTTGATGGTGGTTTTAAGGCATTAAAATATCTTATATACCTGCAACACAAATTACACTCGAGAGAAAAGAAGTACACTGGGGGCTAGACTGAAGAAATGGAGAATATAGAATTTTAAGAAAAAGGGTGCTAACGGTTTTCAAAGCATTACTTAGACAGCATATTGTTTGACTTGAGGAACTATGACTATTACAGTGAAATATTACAGAACCACAGAATGCCTGAGGCTGGCAGGTACCTCTGGAATTCATCTCGCCACCCACCCACTCAAGCGGGGTCAGCGAAAGCAGGCTGGGCAGGACCACATCCAGACAGCTTTTGGACTATCTGCAGGGACAGAGATTCCAAAACTTCTCTGGGAAACCTGTGCCAATGCTCAGTCACCCTTGACAGTAAAGCAGGGTTTTTTTCAATGCTGAAATTTCTCTTACATTTAAGCAAAATGTCAATGTCTTATTTTCTCTTGTCCTGTCATTGGCTCAGTCTACTTTAAACCCTGCCTTCCAATGTTTGTACACACCTATGAGCTGCTGCTTCACAGGAATAAACAGCTCCAGCTCCCAGTCTCTCCTCACAAATGTAAATTTATAAACCAAGGATCAAAAGTGAAGGATGTTACTCTGGATTAAAAAAAAGATAAATTAAAAAGCCATAGCTAATGGACATATGCCATTGCTCAGCAACTATCACAGCCAAAAAGGTTAACATAAGGGCTGAACATTATCAAGTATGGACAGAGCAATCTCACCTTTATATTTTCTATAGTATAAATAGCACTATAATGACCATTTCTGATGTCTGTAATTAAAGATTTAAATATCAAACCAGATTGATTCTAACCAAATGCCTCGTTTTTTTTAGAAGGCCAAACTAGTTTACAAAAATGTTTTCTGTCCTTATAAACTTGTAATACACTGAACATGGCTAAAAAAGTGCTTAAATAGCATAGAACTCTCCAAACATTTAATGAAGTTGACATGCTCAGCACTCTGTGGGATGACTTAAAGGGCTTACAAAAGGTAGGCTCTGAATGGCTATCTGAAAGAAATGAAGAAAGGTTGCACTGCACATGTAACAGGGAAGATATTCCACATTAATGGCAAAAAAAACCCCCAAATCCTCCTAAGCAAAACATGAAAAAATAAAAGGCAGCAGAGCTGCATAACTAAAGCAGAGATGAGGTAGAGGCAGCAATAAAGCTGTGCAGAACCATGAAAGAACAAGAAGTATTTTTGGTATAGGAAAGCCAATAAGGACATTTTCTCCAGAGGAAGCGTGAACACAGCACATCAGAGCAAGAAGAGTTTGGCAGCAACATTTGGACCACCTGGAAGGAAACCCAGGTTGTATCACAAAAGGCCAGAAAGTACTGTAATCCACAAGGGAGAATATCCAAGACTATAAATGTTTTGGAATCTATTCCAATAAAATATAAACACAGAGAAGAGCTGTGCCCAGGGAAGGACATCAGAGTCATCCTACACATCACAGTGAGATGGAGAGCGCTGTTAGTTCCTTGGAGAAGATGGGTTGGCTCTGTTTGAGTAGCATTGCTGGCGCCATTTAATTTTCCAGCTCAGTGCTACTCAGCAGAAATCAAGTATCTATAAAAATAGGGAACATTTCCAGTGTACATCACACGTCAGACACCCCAAACCAGGTAACATTATAAAAATGAATGTAAGCATGTGTTCAACCAAACTCTTTAGGTCCCGGGAATGGTGAGCTGCTATTCCTCAGACAGCATTCTTCCTTCTTTCTGCCCTTCCCTGAGAAGACATACAAAACTGAAAACCTGGACTATAGCTTCCTAGCTTCTTTGCATGATTATAGGAGTCTTAGACACTCTCTAAAGATAAAAGCACCAGGCACTTTTG
This sequence comes from Phylloscopus collybita, assembly GCA_027886175.1. Classification (NCBI taxonomy): domain Eukaryota; kingdom Metazoa; phylum Chordata; class Aves; order Passeriformes; family Phylloscopidae; genus Phylloscopus; species Phylloscopus collybita. The sequence goes on along the minus strand of JAJNNQ010000026.1, from coordinate 23,382,947 downwards.
GGGCCACAAGATTACTATCCTATATTAAAAAGCTTTTCCAATCAGGTTTGCAAGTGAAACTGCAACCCAAGTCAATAAATACACATTTTATCTGCAGCAGCTGGCATCAGCAAGGTAAAGGAAATCATTATCTTTCAGAAGAAAACAAAATTTAACAGACGTTCAGAAGGGCTTCACAGGCTTTACATAGCTGCTTTTATGCACACTTCTCTGAGACTTGTGATGGTTGGCCTAAAACTGGAGCACTTCCACTCAATTATAGCACATTTTGCATCTTCCATAGCACACATGGTTTTCTGACCAGTCACACCAGTATAACAAATCCAAGTTTTGACTGCTTGGTTGCTCTCTGATATCACATGTGATGATTGATTTAAGTTATTCTAGACCAGGAAAAGAGTGATTCACACATTAAAAAAAAAAAAAAAAAAAAGGCGCCCCAAAATGTTCTTAGTTCAATGACCACATAAAATCAGTTCAGAACTAATCAGAAATTTTTAAACAAAAATTTGTCCTTATGAAATTTGGTATTATGTAAAGGTAAGAAAGAAGACAAAATTGAGAAAATATTTCTCTGAAGTACTCAAGTATTTCTGTTTTGAAAATATTAACCAGAATTTAAGGGAAAATAACATTTTATTACTACAAGCTAAACACATTTTTTCTACTTTACTGATATGGTTTACCTAAGTTACAATGTTCAAAGCTCCACACAAAGAGTAAAGCTTCAAAGATTAACTAAAACTCCTTTAATGGCTCTTCAATACTCCAAAAATTGCCAGCACTATTAGTATTTAAACGAAGTCAAGACTTCAGGTATTAACTTCAAAATCACTCCTAATTGGATTTTTACTGGGAAAAATTGGAGGAATGTTTATGAACTTTGCCACAGAAGTGGAATACTCGAGCTCAATAAAATGGTATATTTATAAGGGTAATGTCTTTTCCAGAAGTCATCATAAAGAAATAACAGCCGCTCTTGCTTTCATTGCAGAAACAGAAGCGTTCTGGAATCCCGAGAGAAAGGGAAAGTATGAACATTGTATTTTACATTGAAAAACTGGCAACACTTCCAGCTCACCTACACTGGACATTTTATTACCGCCTGTGCTACTGGCTACGGTTACTCTTTACCATCGTGAATTCAGCTTTCTTAAAAACCACCTTTGAAGTAAATTCAAACTTTTCAGTCCAAACTATCTCATTGGTAAATTTATATTCAAATATTTATTAAAAATGACTGGAAAAAAGGTTAATTGGAGACTAAATTAAGGTCCCAGAAGTGTTCTAACTATTTTAGCATTTTAAACAGGTGGTTAGAAGTTCTAAATGGCTCCTCCTCATTGTCTCCTCAAAAATTCAAGATCCTGGGGATTGTATCAGTGATCTCAAAAGAGCACTGTATAAAATTATAGCTCTTATAATCAGGGACTAAGTGAGAAAAGGAAGTGGCTGTGTGCTCTTCAGAACTGTTTATAATCCTCTGCTAAGCCAAATACAACCTATCCTTTTCACACTATTATTTACACTTTCCCCAGGGAACATCAGAAGTGCACCAAATGGTCTCCTCATGTCTGTCACAGAGTGAAGGAAGAAATTAATGTTTAAGATATTATTTTGCATTATAGTGGCAGGAAACTGAGATGCACTTTTTCTCTGATTTTATTTCAGGATGTTTAGAACATAACACTACATTTAAACCAGAATTCTTGGATAAGGCTGTGGCATATTGACTTTGCAGAATATACATGCATTTCAAATTAGTTGGCTCAGATACCACCTACAGTGGGCTGCAAAAGTGGGCTGCACCAAATAGTTCAAAGGAATATTTTTTATGGTTTTTCTAAATTCTATTACTAGCCATATTATTTGCATTTTGCATATAACTAACTCACTTATACCTTGGATTTTACAACATTAATTCAACAGAAAATCTTTGTTAAATTTGTTAAATTGCTTTTCTGGGGATGAACTATTGGAATTCTTATTGGATTCAAGCACCATTGAAGATACACTGAAATTAGACCCAGGTCACACCTTTTTAGAAGGATTGGAGGGAATCGTGAAGGAAAGTTTTATGCTCATTCCAGATTCCCTTTTTGGCATTTTTGTTAACACGAAAACCTCCTGTTAATTGTAATTACTGGTAAATTCTATTACTTCTGTGATCCAAAGATATTAATACATATGTGTATTCCAATAACTTCAGAGAATTGATAGGTATGTTCAGGTTATCTTGCCAAAAAAAATAATCTTGGTTACTTCAGTAAGTCCCTTGCCCATGATGTATTGATGAGAGATCCATCTGCCTTTCAAGATTAGTTAATATTCCTTTCCATTAGCCAATAATCTGACTTTTAGTCTTTGTTGTCTAGTGAATATTGAAATGTTCACATCCATAGTTAGAATTACTTGGTCTACTTGAGTACTCATTATTTGAGTGTATTATATTGGAGAATAGCACTTACTGAGAGGAGTTTAAAAGTGCCAGTTGATGCAACTTTACTGTTTTCTGGGGTTACTCATTCACAAATCTATTGAGTTGGATTCTCCAGCTTCCTAAGACTACCCTACATCCCAAAAACCCAGAACCTTAAATCACAGAAGAAATCAAAGAACTTTGCTTGCAGAGATGAATTATCCTGTCACTTCATACCAGCCAGAAACTTAACTTCTGAGTAAGGAAAGGGTATTTAATAGGTTTTGCAGAAAAAAATATGTGCATGTGGGGAAAAAAGGCAAAGTATTCTACTCCTGTGCAACATCTATGCTATGCAATGCATAACAGAGAAAATCAGGGGTTTTGTTTTTTTCCTTTCTGTAGTGCTCTCTTGAGAATAAAGAAGCTCAGCTTGCGTTTCCTTAGCATGACAATTATTATTACATGTCATAAAGCAGAGATTTTGATTTGTCTGTGTAATTCCTATGACTGTGAGTTTTCTGAAAGAGGTCTGATAATGTATTTATAGTAATAGATTACATAGTCTAAAATGCGTAAAAGGCCAATTATGCTTGTTCTATTTTAATAATACTATCTATTTCTTTCAACCACCTCTCTGAAAGCTATTTTCCCTGTCAACTAATACATATGACCTTTTTAAAGGCTATGTTCAGGTAATGCCAAGCACAGAACACCCACAAAAAGCCCTGTGTGACCCAACACTCTCAAAATACTTAGTTTTTTGCAGAAAGGTGGGGAGGAAGCAAAACGAAGATATTACAATAATTTTTCTTCCAGTCATTCAGAAGCAAATACAAATATGCACAATCACCCTTCTGGGAAGAAATGCTTGCATGGGGAGAAGCTTTATGAAGAAATGTGAGTTAATAGATTGAATGATGCTTCCAACTTGTACAGTATCAGGCAAATATCTAAATGTGCATGTTCACATTCACTGTGGAATCTGAGGTGGCTCCAAAAATCCATCCCTCACTCGCTAGTTGTAGTTCAGTGGATGCATACAATCCATAACATACTGAGTATAATCAGAATTATGCTGTCAAATGATGTTCCTCTAATGTAAACTGTCATGTACTATCCAAGAATCTCATCTGGGTCCCCTTAATGTAAAAGCTCTTGCTGATAATTTTTCTTGTTACATGAGACAGCTTAGAGCATGACATCTGTATTTCCCCTTGGTCTTCAGTCTCCAAATTCCACCTTTGAGGGACAAAGACCGACTTAGATCTTGGTTTGAATAATGTTTGTATTTGCTGGTAGGCTTTAGTAGCTAAAAACATAAATAAGGTCAGAATGATTATATCATAAGATTTTTTCATACTGGCAGGATCATCTGTATATTAAAATAAAAAATAAAAACAGAAAGTAAATAGCAAATGTCTCTACTCACTGCCAACAGACAAAAAATGAAAACTGTTTCCTAATTCTGTATCATATTGAATCATGTGCTCAAGCAATGGTAATGCAAAAGGTAATGCAAAAACCATTGCTTCCACTTCAAGAAGCTATGAAAGGCTGACAAAAAAAAAAGACACAAATAAGGCACAAAAAATAAGGCACAAAGGAGAGTAAGTGTTACACTTTGAAACTGCTTATTTACTTAATTGTACATTCCATTGCAACATTCCATGTAATAGATTAAAAGGGTAAGCTAGTATAGTAGCAAACACCAGGAAATATTTGAATGCTCATCTATCCTGCAATTAGAGTACCTTGTATTTTCATAATTAATTTTTGTGAGTTGCAATAATCAGCAAAAATTAAAATATGTGATTTACATTAATGAAAATGATGAATTGTAAAATGTATTTTTCACAAGCTTTAGGAGAGCTGCCATCTGACCCCAATTACTTAATGAAAGGACAACCAACTGAACATGGAGAGTGCTGTCAGTAGGGTATTGCAGCACTACTGAACATCCTTCAGGGTTCTGGAGGAGTTTCCTCCAGGATTCAGGAAAATGTTTTCTTACACAGAAACCCAGCCAATTTCTTTTTGTTTTCATTTATCTCAGGGCTCTGACAGGCAACGATAAACTGAATTCAGCCAAAAATTAGGATCAGATGGTGAACTGAGATTAGTTCTGCAAACTTCTCTCAAACTGACAAAGATAGCAGAAAAAAGTCCCTCCTCATTCTACATCTCTCCCCTATATGATTTAGGAAGCTAGATCATCTGGACCAAGACATTAGCTACTGTAGTCAGGGGATACTTTTTTGTTGTTGTTGAATTTATTCAGTTTCTCATTCAAATGCTCACAGGACATTGACACAGGGATGGACTTTTGGTCAGGAAACACATGTCCATTACACTGCTTCCCTCCCCCACTTCCCTCAAAAAAGCCAGGAAAGATGTACAATAACTGTAGCTGTCTGCAAAGTCTCTTCCCTAGAGATGGGAATAATGAGCTCTTGGAAATGTTTAAAGTCTACTAAATAAGAAAAGCATCTAGCAATGATCTGGTAAAACAGTTTTAAAGCCATGAGAATCCACTCAATATCTCCAGCACTATTATTTTTAACTGAAAAACTAGGACTACAGCCAATTTTATACTCCTGGAATTATTATTTTTTTTATAAATTTATACATATATACACACATATGCATCTTTTAAAATGCCTATATTTCCTGGCATTCCATGTAGACAACTAGGGCTTTAAATCTTCACAAAATTCAGCTAAATAATCAAGTCCCCACCCACCTCTAAATATTTGAAGTATAGATGTGTCCAAAATGCTTTCAGTTCCTGTCTTTGTTTGAGCCATTAAAAAAAAAAAAGGCACATTAAGATTTTGAAAATTCATAAATATTATATAATTTCTGGGATAACAACTCGGAAGAGTGATAAGAGACTGTCTCTAGGGATTCCTTCATGAACCTCCCGGTTGGGGGCATGGATAGTGCTGTGAAAGTAGTTAAAGCATTTAAATACAGTGAAGAAAACTCAGCTTATGCAGTCTGAGTTGTTGTACAATGGCTATGATGTACAAGCTATTGCACAGCATAAAGAATAATAATCCCACACAGACAAACAATACAAATAACAGCCCTGGATGTCCATTTGGCAACTTCCAGATGATGTTTCTAATCCTTCAATCACCAGTAAAGGCTAGAAGCATCACAACAGCTATCCTGCTGTAGCCACATGCCCAGAGGTGGGCTCTTAGATATAGCACTCAGCAGCTAAACTTTTCCAAGGTTTGGCTTGAGTCTCCAGCAAAAATTCTTGAACTCTTCTGATGTCATGAGCAATAAATGCCATGACTTGAGCTCCAAAGGAATCTCCTCCCTGCAAGGATGAGTGACACTGTGGCTTTCACTTTCTCCTACAAAAATCTCCTTGTCAGTTCTCAGCTTTCATATCTAGTCCAAAAAAATCTCTATTACCCTTTCTTGTAGCTTCAAGGTACTTTAAAGAAAGACTTTCTTAAAACATCAAAGTGGTTTTAGATGCTGGAATATAAAATTTTTCATTATCTTCTTGCAGCGTTTGCTTGGTAGAATTTGAACACAGATCTAATAAGTTTTGCTGTACAGGACAGCCTTATCTTTATGCCAAGAAACAAACAACTCGTTTTCCTGGAAGGACAGGGTATGCCCTAAGCAGGACTATCTGGAACATAACAGATCTCTGAAAAAGCCAAGTTTTCAAACCGCAGAACCACAAACAAATCATAGAATCCATATTTACTTCACCATTGAGGTCTCCTCAGCAAATTGTACAATCCAAAGTTAAAATACATACGTCTTTCAACAGGGCCAATGCTCACAGAAAATAGAATAGTTTCAGTTGAAAGGGGCCTATAGGAATCATCTATTGTAAGTAATCCTCTATTCTACGATTACCTCAGGGCTGACCATAAGTCAAGGCATATTATTAAGGCCATTGCCCAAAAGCCTCTTAAACATTGATGTAATGTGCTTCTCTTTCATCCAAGAGATGGCTAGGAAATACAAAAAAACTTGTTGGTGCATCTCGGGGTCTCTGCTTGCCCGAGACCAGGGTGGTCGCTGCCCTTTGTCCTTCGGAAAGCCCTGAGCAGCCCACAGAAAAGACGAGGAGTCTTTAGATGTTCGTTTTCTAGGCTGTTCCTCTTGTTTATTTTTTCTTATCACAATTATTTTCTCTGAGCTCTGCTGAGGTCTGGACAGCACGGGCAACAGGTGATGACTGCCCGCCTGCCCACGGCTCGTCATCTTATGTACAGAAAATTACGTGCACATTATTTACAATTACAAACCAATATCTACATGCTATACTAAACAGGTGTTTTCTACTCTGACCCAATCCCTCTACATCTACTTAGTGACACCACCACTGCACAAGATGGAGACAAAGAAGAAGGAGAAGACTCTAGGACAACGCCCAGAATCCTCCATCTTGTCTCGGGTCATCTTTACTCTAAAACCCCTAATCTGAAAATACTATTACTTTCTTTTACCTTTGAGGGCTTGCAATTCCTCCCATAGTGTTGGTAACTTTTCCCATGGACTATAATCGAGGCCCTTGCCTGTCTGGGGTCTATGCCAGGGTCTGCAATGCCCCTGTACAAATCTCAGACCCCCTTGTACAGGTTCTAAAACCCTCCTGTACAGATTTCTGGTCGTCCAGGGTTTCCAAAGGAATGCCCTGGACTCCCACAGGTGCAGAAGTAAGGCTGTGCAAAATTTAATGTTTATCTGGAACCCTCTAAACAGATTATTAGCTCTGCATGCCACTACTTGACCAGAGCAGATCTAACTGGAGGAGACTGAGCAAGCTGTGAAAAAGGGGGCTGCATCCCCAGCATTAAGACCAGATGGTTGTTACATGGAAAACAGGTGTGATCTGTCACTGGAAAGGAACAGATCCACATGCAAAAATAGAAAAAAGGCATGTGGAGCAAACCTGACTTTCTCAAATACATTCCCATCTATTTACAGTAAACTCACTCATAATGACAATACGCTTTTGACCATAATCTTATGCTGCAGGATTAATCAAATAATATGTATCATCTACAAAAGCAGTCCCCAAGTTTTTGTTTTTGTTTAATAATAAGGTATGTGACTACAAATACTTTGGAAGTCTATATAATTGATTTGGAATTATACCAACAAAATTAATAGTAGTATAGGAGCAGTCCTCAGGACAGCAGGATACGTGGCGAAAGTTCTAAGTCTGTATTCACCACACAGCCTTTTTTTTTGGATATTTTGCAGAATTTAAATCATAAACAGATGTTTGTGGAAAGAAACCGTCTCCTCTTTCTTACATACAATGTATTAATCACTCTAAAATAGGACTATAAAGATAGTATCTTGCTGAGTCCTTTGTACTTAGCAATGTTGCTAAATACTTAATTTACATCCCATTTGGGACAAAGCTTAAGAAGCAAAATTTGAGATGCTTCAGTGATCTATAAAAACAGTTATAAAAACTATTTAAATATTTCTTATTTTTAGTGGGGACAGTGATAGCAGGAAGTATTAATGAAGCTGAAAAGCAGCAGTTGTTGCTTGTCATCTGTTTACCCCTTAATAAGGGAGGGGTGGGAACTGTGGTGTGCTATGACAGAACCAAGCAAGGAACCAAGGACGTGGGACATACAGCATCCAGCCCGAGCATGACAGAGACAGCAGTAGATCATGAAACAAAGTAATTGAAAAAACAAACCAATTTAGTATTTAGAAAACCTGACTTAGAACTGCAAATCAGCAACCAGGAGGATATAAAAGAGAGAACAGCTGTGACATAGAAGGAACAGAGATAATTACAGGTGGGAACAAAAATGGCTAAGCTCACAGGTAGGATTAGGACAAAAAACAAAGCTATCCAGAGAGAAGTGGGGTTCATTTCCTCATTTACCAGTGAGGTAATGTGCTGCCCTGTCAAGCAAAAAACATCCAAGACACCAGACAAGGTTATTATCTTTAAAAGCTTCTTCTACCAAGCTTCCCACCAAGGAAGGAAAAAAAAAATCAAGCAGACCACAAATAATTGTGTCAAGACATTCAAAACCTAAATAAGGTCTATACCATATTAGGGGGAAAAAAAGTCATTCTGACATCAGCTGATCTATCAGAGCTGCTTGAATCCACAAAATCTCGCAAATTACTTTTTTCCTCTGGTTTTGGTTTGGGTTTTGGGGGCATTTTTTAGATGCCTTCACTATTCTTAATCCACTTCTATCACCGGGATAGAAGTTGCAGTACTTTAGCAGTGGTGTAGTTCCCTCACTCATCATGGTCCTTGCAGCCAGGAAAAAAAAAACTTCAGTTTAAAGCAGAAAAGATATAATCCACTGGTAGTCTCACACAGCACACACAAGAGAAAAGCATACAAAAAGAAGATACCAGAACTTTCCCAGCAGAGGATCATCTCTTATTACATGCTCTTTCTGAGGATACAGCAGTCATGGCTGCATTAAGAGTTTCAAGCTGACACCTCTGAGCAGTAGAACTCTGGACTTTATTGACTAATAACTAAGTAAGAAAAAGCAAATGTTAACCTTATTAAAAATGAAGGAACTCAGTTTCCTGTAAATATGACATTTAAGCAAAGTCTTCAACCACAGGCACAGTCTGAATCCCAGTGTCAGGTGCTGCAAGAGAAGAGTGTCCCTAGCACAGATGGTAGTTAAGTCTATAATTACTATAAACTGCATAACATTTCACAATGATAAAAGCAGTCTAAGCCAGGTCTATTATGGTATCATCAGTGCTGCTCAGAACTTCAAAATTAGTTCATAGAACCCTCTTGCTTTATGACTGCCAGATAAGTAGCACACTAGAATTGTTTTCCTGCATCCTACTTCTACCAAAAGTTAGCCCCTTCTATTTTAAAAGCATCATACTACCAAAAATGGAGCAAAATTAAAACATTTTCTTTTCTAATGAAAATAACTACAGTTAAAATGGAACTCCTTTCCATTCTAGCCATTCTTATCTAAAGGAGATACTTATTATTGTTTGTACTACACATCCACATTTGACTTCTAAAACTGAACATAGGAGTGGAGCTCGATGCCTTTTTTGAAAAACATTTTTTTCTTTGTGAAGAAGCAGAAGTTAGCCTTGGCCATTTCTCTTAGAATGATTCAACCACTTCAAAGACACTTCTGTAACACAGGGAAAAAAATGCAATGAAAAAAACCCCTCAACATCCTGGGCAGTTTAGCTAGTATTGAATTTTCACTTTTAGGTTTTACCTTATAGAACTGAGCATTTGTTTAGAAATCTCTTCTCTGATTTCATGTTTATAACCTTGCTTAGTTTATGTCAGTGCAGTTCAATTACATACCTGCAACCCCACTATAATACCTACATGTAAAACAATAATTTCAAATACTCAGGCACAGAACATTACTTAAAACCTCCATCAGCAATATTGCTGTGTTTTTCAGCCAAAAAAGCATTACTTAGGTAAATTTTCCCATTTTTTCCAATCACAGCAGGATTTCTAAAACAGAAAGAAGGCAAGGCAACAAAATGAGATGAAATTTGAAAACTGTGGCAGCATTTATTCAAGCTAAAACCAGTTTCGTGGTTTTCTTTGGAGCACAGACTATGTTCTTTGTCAAAAATCTGTTTTGTCCCACCTTCTATTAAGTGATTCTTTGACAATACCTCTGCTCTGTGAGCCAAAACTGCTGCCAACAAGCCTCAACTGAGAAAACACTACAGCTCTGTTCACCTCTTCAACTGTTTATAATCATGTTAGCTCCTTGACCATCTGACCTCCTGCTCCCAAACACAGAGCAAAAATATTTGATTTAGCACCTTATTTTGTCCTGCATACCTGAAGTTGTATGAAACAGCCACTTCCTTGTCTTCTGAAAACTTTCAAAGTTTGCTCCATAACGTGGTTTTATACCAATAGGTGCAGTTACAAAATATCAGAATTACGGAGTTTTTAATACAACCCAAAGCCAGAGAAGCAGAACGATGGCTACTAGATATCATCAAAGCAGCTCTGCCTGTAGAGCTCAAAGGAGAAGGCATCTGGTACAAAAGCACAGCAGTGCCAGCTCTTGTGTCCAGAGACCAATTCTTAGGGGCTTTCTGCCCAGTTGGAGGTGTCTGTTAATGCAATAGAGCAGCACAGCTGCAAGAGGCTGAGTATTGCAGGTAGAATGCCGGTTAAAAATGCACAGTGGATTCTATACACCATGATCTCCTCATTGATTCTGGATTTTTTGCCAGCAAGTCACTTAAGAGTCTTTAGGCTATGGGCCTGCAGCATTTGAAGGTGTTGCTGCGATTAAGTGAGGATGTGCAGCTGAATTTGACATCAGGATCATACCCAGTACTCCTCACATATATTATTTCAAAAATGGCCACCGTGCATTTTAGTTAACAGCTACGGATGAGCAGCTGGTTCCCATTTGGAAATCTGATTTGGAAAATATACAAAACCAGCTGCACTCAGTTCTCTTATCCTGAAAATATCGTTCTTTAAAAATATTTTCCATATATAATTTACAGCTTCTATACTTCTCTGGCAAAAAAAAGAAAACAAGTCCTTAGACTGTGTAGTCTGCCTCAAACTGAAAAAGCATTTCTTTTATGCAAATTTAGAATAATTAACAAATTTAACAAAGCATTTATTTTTATCTGTTATGGCATTCTTAAATCAGCTGATATAAATGTGTAGGATGAATTATTTAACTCAACCATCCCAGGGTGATGAGGGAGCTGGCAGATGAGCTTGTGAAGCCGTGCTCCATCATTTACCAACAGTCCTGGCTCACTGTTGGTGACCTGCCTGGTGGATGCAGGGAAGGCTGTGGATGTTGTCTATTTGGACTTCAGCAAGGCCTTTGACACTGCCTCCCACAGCACACTCCTGGAAAAGCTGGCAGCCCGTGGCTTGGACAGGATCACTCTGTGCTGGGTTAGGAACTGGCTGGATGGCCAAGCCCAGAGAGTGGTGGTGAACAGTGCTGCATCCAGCTGGTAGCCAGTCAGCAGTGGTGTCCCTCAGGGGTCTGTGCTGGGGCCAGCTCTGTTCAATATTTTTATTGACAAAGGGATTGGGGTACTGAGTCTTTCATTAGTAAATTTGCAGGTGATTCTAAGCTGGGAACGTGTGTCGATCTGTTGGAAGGTAGGAGGGCTCTGCAGAGAGGCCTGGGATGGTTGGATGGATGGGTGTAATCCAATGGGATGACATTTAATAGTCCAAGTGCCAAGTCCTGCACTTTGGCCACAACAACCCCTGCAGTGCTGTAGGCTGGGGACAGTGTGGCTGCACAGTGCCCAGGCAGAAAGGGACCTGGGGGTTCTGGTGACAGCAGCTGACCATGAGCCAGCAGTGTGCCCTGGTGGCCAAGAAGGACAATGCCATCCTGGCCTGGATCAGGAATGGTGTGGCCAGCAGGAGCAGGGAGGTCATTCTCCCCCTGTCCTGGGCACTGGTGAGGCCACACCTGGAGTGCTGTGTCCAGCTCTGGCCCCTCAGTTCAGGAAGGACGTTGAGACGCTTGAGCGCGTCCAGAGGAGGCAACGAGGCTGGTGAGGGGCTTGGAACACAAACCCTGTGAGGAATGGCTGAGGGAGCTGGGGTTGTTTAGCCTGGAGAAAAGGAGACTCAGAGGTGATCTTATCACTCTCTACAGCTCCCTGAAAGGTGGCTGTAGTCAGATGGGGGTTGGTCTCTTTCTCCAGGCAGCAACTGACAGAACAAGAGGACACAGTCCTAAGCTGCGCCAAGGGAAATATAGGTTGGATATGAGGAAAAAAGTTTTTCATGGAAAAAGTGACAAAGTATTGGAATGGCCTGCCTAGGGAGGTGGTGGAGTCACCATCCCTGGATGTGTTTAAAGAAAGACTGGATGTGGCACTTGCTGGCATGGTTTAGGTGAGGTGTTAGGGCTGGATAGGACTCAATGATCTTGAGGGTCTCTTCCAACCTAGTGATTCTGTGAATTCTGTAACTAACTGTTTTCCCAATATAAATTCAGTAGAATCAGTGTTGTCCTACAGCTGAAGAAATGTAGTATTCCAGAACTCAAGCATGTGCTCACATTATAATTAATTTTTCAGAAGAAAATACCATAATCAAAAATTTTAATAAAACTTGATACTGTAAAAAGATCCCTTAATGTCTGGATCATTATATCGTGCCAGAGAAATGGACTCCATAGATTTTCAGATGACTGCAGGGCTGCCCAAATGCAAAACCTCTAACAAGATAGGCTTTCTATTCTGCAGCTGCTGAAAAAGGCTAAACTAAGTAATTAATCAATTAATTTTAATAGTGCAGAATCAAAATATATGTAAGCAAGTGGACTTAAATATTATTGCTAAATTTGGTGATTCTCACAGTTGGTTAAAGCACATGAGATATGAGATTACTGTGAGAACTGGATTTCAGAGAATTGCACAAGTGTTCTCTGCTCTTACATATGATACCACAAACAAAGATGACATCTAGGAAAAAAGAAGCTGATTAAACATTTTCAAAGCATATATAATACCTGAAAGTAACACTGGTTAAATTCTCTGTGGCAGCTTGTGGCTTATTAAAAGAACACTATCTTTTCCCAGCCTTTTTTTCTCATTAGATTTGAAGACTCTTCTATTACTAGTAAATATCACAATAACATTTCAGTTTATCTAACAGACAGAAATAAGCTTGCTCCTATTCATATGTTCTGTTGAAGGTAAAATAACTCTTGTACATGTTCTCTAGATCAGAGCTCTATCCCAAGAAAGAGCAAAGATCCCAAATATCTATTCCACCAAGGTCTTTTAAAATAAGTAGAGAGGAAAAAAATAAAGGAGTAGCATACTTTACTTACAGCAGTAGAAATTAATCACAAAGCAATTATAATCATATTAAATTATACATCCTTTAACTAAGTATTTCAGAAATAATATCTTCTATCATTCTGTGATTCTAGAAAGGAGGTTTTACTTATTCCAGCAGTACTTAACTCCATTTTTATTAAATTCTGCATAGTTAATTTTGAACAATCCCTGCAGCAATCTCTTTCCAGTAGCCATATAGGCTTACTACAGATCAGCAAGTACATGAACAATTAACTTTGATGATAAAATCCACCAAATTCTGAAATGTAGTTCACTAATTATTCTCTCACTATTTCAAAAGTATAATGTTTGAAATGGAAACCAGCTTTCTGCTTTTGTACAAAGTTAGATCCCATTTTTAAAAGGAGAACTATCAGTGCCATGGTGCCAGAGATAGAACAGTAACGACTTTTCCTCTGCAGGAGCCAATGCAGGGAGAGCAGTAGAAATTCTTCCCACCACATTATTAAGAACATCTAAAAAATAAAGAATTAAGAAAAAAGGATCTTCAAATCACTCATACCGCAGTCTAGTTTTCAAAATACGTTCCTTTTTTCCTCTCATATACCCTCCCAGTTATATAAAGAAGACCTACCAGATCACTATTATTTGTTTCTGGGGATACAATCAGCATACTTTGGAACTCCAAAAATCTAGTTATTAAAAGAAATTCACTTACAGAAATACAAAGAATCTTTATGATTTTGCAATTAAACAAACACGTTAGCTACAGAGATAACATGATTTATTCAGGAGTCGTTAGCACTGGCAGCACTGTTGAGCGTCTGTGAAGTCTCAGTTAACTGCACTTACATATGGTAGCTGGCTTGAAGTGTCATATTGCATTTTTCAGCCACGGGTAATATTTTTTACAGTGGTTTATAAACACCAGTGATTGCTAATGCAAAAATAAGATGTGCATCTGGAATTTCCAAAAAGGGTAAAAAATTCTGCGGATACCAAATACTGTCTCCTTAACTCTAGATTAAAAAAAAACAACGAAACAGTGAAATGAATCAATTGTGTGATCTTGCAATTAAGAGCATCCGTCTTTAGCTCCCTTCAATTAAGCAAGCTCTCAGTTTGCTTTATTGGCATGAATTGGCATAGAGAGACTGCAGGGATAGAAGAAGAGAGGCAGTTCCCAGCATTCAACTGATAATGTACACAACTCCAGAATTCAGTTCTGGAATGCTTTTGAATCCCAGTCCCAAAACCCTGGCAAAGAGTTCATATGACAGGGCTTGCACAGCTGAAAGACTAACACAGCCATAACCTCAGTATACAATAAAATACTTGCACTTTACAAGTATTTAAATCCATGATTAGGCACCAAAAGAGAAGTATCCTGATTTTCAGAAGTACTGTTTGTCCACACTTCAGTACACTATAGGGCTAGGCAAGGACATATGGATTACTACTAGGATTGTAGGATGGCCAGGGAAGCCACTGAAGTTTCCACTGCAATTTTCCTAGGAAGACTGAAAAAAATTTGTTGAGTCTAGCAAATCCCCTGTCTTGCAACAAACTCAAGGAGCATGGATAATTGAATTCTGGGAATATTATCATTTGCCTAATCTGGGACTATAGCTCTTTGGCTAATGTCACTATCCATTTTTAATAGTGATGATAACACTTAAAAAAAAAGACACTTGGGTATGAAAACATCTAAACTTCAGTTCTAGGATATCCTCTGCAGATCCATGGCAATGTATCTATTCTCTCATGATAGATTTTCTTTAAAAAGGATACAACTACAATGAAAAGCAGTATAAAAATGCAGTTATGCAGCAATTTGCAAGTATCTGACCTACAAAACAGTGAGCCATGATGGTTTGTTGCTGAATCAGCCAGAGGCAAAACCAAGTCAGTAGCAACCCAATGATGAATAGGTTTTGTCAGTGATATTTATTAATGGCTTACTATTTGTAGGCAACCAGGCAGCAGAGGCAGCCCTGGGGATGGGCTGATCCACTGCCATGGATCAGGAATCTCAGCAGCAGCAGTTTGGGTGGGATACTCAGAATAAAGCACAACAGTGTTGCTCTCTGGTAGACGTAAAAGACCAAAGAGAGATAAAGCACTGAGGTACTCAAATCCAATTAGCCAGACCATCAGTGACTGACAGTTTTCCTGGGAGCTGAAATATAGGTAGAAATACTTCTTGACTTCTAGTGGGCAAGACACAGAGCTGGGATAAAAGGGATAGATAAGTTACTGCATTCTGATGTGAACTGAAGCCAAAGTTTTGATATTTTACTTTACTAGAGTTTCCAAAGGGGGAAAAAAAAAGGGGGGGGGGGGGGGGGGGGGGGGGAGGAAGAAACTGCTACTTCTGACAGCCTGGAAAACTACTGTCCTTCCGTAACAACAATATAAACCTTGTTAAAATATTACACTCACACAGATTATTCAAATAAATCAACATTCACTCCATTTACAACACAGTGCACCAGCTAACTTCTGTTGGGAATGCTGCCCACCATTTGCTGGAGCTATAAAAGATGAAGGAAAGTAACTGAGATTACCCAGGCCTTTTCCATTTGAAAAATCCCTTTCTAAAATAGTTTGGAGAAGAAAAGACTAGGAACAGCATGTTCTTCACTTGAGTTTTGAATGGCTGCAGCAAGTCTGGGACATAATTGAGCATTATTAGAACATGAATACATCCAATTTGAGGTCCAGATTCAGTTTTGGTACAAGAGGCATATTAAAAATACTAAAATAGTCCCCCCCCCCCCCCCCCCCCCCCCCCCGTTCTCTATATTATCTCAAAACCCAAAACAATAGCCTTCCCTCTCAGTACCATGTTTGAGGATTTTTTGTTCCTTTTTGTTTCCTTTAAAGGATGAATGAGGTTTTATTTCTTCAAGGCTCCTCTGCTGAACTTTGCTAAGAATTTCACTAAGGTCTTGCATCACAAACACTAATAAGTCTCTCTCTACAAATAAACTTCATGTGATTAGGTTCTGTCTATCCTGCTATGATTTTGCTTCACTGGCAGGCTCACTTTTCCTTATACTACTTACTGCATCCAAAAAGTCTGTAGACCATATATCTGTAGCATTTCCAGCAATCAGGTATGTTTTAACCACCAAATGAACCAACAGAAAAGAGAAGAAGAAGGATACAAGGCACTAAATAACAAAACCAAACTAACCAACCAACCAAAATTGCTTGCCTACATTCTTCTTTCTGTGATGTATTTATAATGATATTCATACTAGGAGTGAATTAATTAACCTACCCCCCTCACGTAACAGAACACAAAAAGCAGATGTCTTCTACCAAGTCTTCTTTTTTTCATGTCAGAGTTCCCTGGATCTGGCAACTGAGAGAGTGCCAAATGTGCACACAAGCATCCCCTTCAAGAAACACAGTAAGTTAGTTTACTTCTCTTTTCCCCCTACACAGGCAGGTGAGGACAATTCCAAGCAGGGTACCCCACCAAGCACTACAGCCTGGAGAAGGGTTCAGGGTTCCTTAACAACCTTCCTAGAGATGGCATAATCTGTTGACAATTTAAATGTTGCAAGTGGAATCAGTTACAAGTCATCATGGTTCATCACAAAATTTGAAGAGTCTTCTCAGGCAAACCATCACAGTTGCTTGAACTTCTACAACAAAATAAACCCTGATTATGAAACTGTTTGAGTTTTCCTCTTCCACAGCACTGTCCATTATCCAACAGTTCCTTGTTTAAAACCACAGCGTGGGGTATTTTTAGTACAAGAGCCTTCTTTAACAGTCAAACAAGCTACGGGGCCTTCTGAATGGCCTTATCTTGTGATTATAAAAAAGTTCACCTGGCAGTCTAGGTGGGCAAGGAAGCCTGGACCCAGATAGTTTCAGGAAGAATGCAAGCCCATCAATGACTGGAAATGAATCTCAGACGTAAGCACAGGAAGGAACTGAGGGTAGGTTGAAGGAGCAATTGTAGCTGTAGTCAAGGCAGCCTACAGGCTACTGTCGAAGGTCCCACCTTTCTCATCTCCTGCTGTCCACAGTGAGAAGTGAATATTCACTGCATGGTGGAAGGTAGTTGTAGACTTGAAAAACTGCTTCAAAGAGCCTAAGTTCCAATGAGGGAAAAAATCTCCATAGAGAAAGATCTTCACTAAGTCTGCCATAGGAGGGAGTTGTTGCAGCAGCATTTCTTCCTGCACACTTTCTGACAGCCACTCAAGCTCGATCAATATGGGAACATATAGGCATGATATAAGTCTTGGTCTGGCACCACAACAGTGCAAAAGAGGACAGAGGCACTAATGCTCTCACAACCTGTGCTTGGACATACTGTCAGAATGACACTGTGGTCCAACCACTCCCTTAATGATGCACAGCTATATGCACCTTATAAGTTCACTTCATGCCAGTACATTCTCCTGCTGAAAATAAGGGCTGTATGAATTAATTAATTTAGTCACAAATTGAACTATATTCTAATGTCATCTACTAAATGAAAACAGCTATTAAAATATTTTTCTAGTTTTGATTTTGTGGATATAGTGCTTTTACAGTTGTTCTCAAAGTTAGCTAAACCATATTTACCATAAAATACTGCTTTAAAGTAGTACATGAAGCGAAATGAAATACTGCTACCATCTGTGAATAATGTAATCAGGCAAATGAGGAATAATGACTACATCATGGTAATTTAGGATGGAATACAGTGAATTACAATTGTCAGCAGCTTGGTTTATAGCTCACAAACTTGAGAAAAGCACAGCATACAGAAAGAGTGGGGAAGGATTTAATCAAAATATCATTATAGAAGAGAACTTAAACATCACATGGCATTACTTTCCAAGGGTCCACCACTATTATTTGTATCTTGAAGTGTAACTGAAAAGTTACTATCACATACACAGAGAAAGATTATTTCAGAGATAAAGGGCTCATATGCATCACAAATCTATGGGGTTTAGCTCATAATAGAATAGTAATTCCATCCAACTCTTTGGGGTTGTGGTAGTTAGGCAAGGAAATAATCTATGGAAATTCCACCAGATTCTTTCCATTTTCTAAGTTTCCTATCTCTTCATAGGCCAGAGGTGCAAGTCAGTATTTTCCCTGCCCAGTATAATGACTTCTATTGGGGATGATCTGCAGCAGAAAGCAAGCTGGTAGAATGCTGTTCTTTCCTACTCTGATATTCTTTTGAGGAGTTCACAGTGCAGTTATCTTTACCAGATTTCTAAAAATGAAATATCCTTTGAAATAGGGAAAAATTTCCATACTCTTTAAGTCTACTTCTTGCATTAGACAAGGAAATCCATGACCCTGTTATTGAAAAGATGCTTTTTTCCTCTCCTTTCATTTCTCATTCCATCTCTATTCTACATATTTTCCCCTCAAGCATTTCCATAATCCTTTCACTGTTCTACATGAATACTTCTTGGCCACTGATATATTTCTCTTTGCATCATCACAGTCAAGCAGAGAAGAAACAGGAACTGGAATAAAGACACAGTTATTTTCTCTGGTTACACAGGAAGCTTTGGTGGATCAATCCCAGCTACCAAAGTGTTGTTTAGCAATCCCTCCTCTCAAAGTTTCCTCTGTAAACATAGATATTTAGGAAAAACTTGTCATTTGGAAAAATGTACTTGTCTGTATAAAATGTTTTATGATCCATTTCTCCACAGGGCAGAAACTTAACAAACGTTTTCTGAATTCCAGTTGGTATTATGTTCTTCAACTGTCCATTTTTTTCTCCTGTCAAAAAATATTCCTTCCACTTAGAATACTCCTGTTCCTCTAAATTACTGCACTGACACAAATACAAGAACCACCTGGTAATGCCCAGAGAAATTACAGTATCTGCCCTCAGATAGGGTAGCTGCTGGCACTGGTAATAAATAAATAAATAGATAATTGTATACATATGTAAATAAATAAAAGCTGTTCACTGTATTTTTGTCACCAGAAATCCAGATGCTTTCCATATGCTTCTGCCTTCCCTCATCTGGGAAAAATCATAATGTACTAGTTCCATTCCGCCATGACAGCACACTGGATACTGTACCAAAACCTTTTAGTAACAATTAGTTTAAGTTTTGGGTTTGTTGGTTTGGGGTTTTTTTTAATTTTAATCCTGACTCTTTCATAAATAATTTTGTTTCATAAGAAGAACGTTTTTGTGGTGAATATCACTGGAGGCTGAGAAGAGGAAAGTATTGCAGTTGATGAAACTATACCTTTTAACAAAGCACTTTCTTTATTATCATGCCATTCACTATATAAAGTTGACATTTCAACATGAAACTCTGGAAGTTATGCTGCATCAGCTTATAAAAATCTAGATTTTCAAAATTTAACAATCAATCAAGATGACATCTAGGAAAATTCCCTGGAAGCCAATAAAAAGCCTGTACAGACTGCACCACCCTGTACTGCTGCCTTCTCCTTCTTGCTCCCAGGCAATGCTGCTAAAACCTGGCTCTCACTTCTGTTAGCATTTGGCCTCTCTGGAGAATTATGAAGGTGAAAAAGACCTAAAATAGGTATTTCACATAGCTTTCCAACTTGAAAATATCTGTCATCACCCTGTCTTTAATTTAGACTTATTAAAAATACATGACAGCCTTGTGCTTTACAATGTTCATGATTATGTATGTCTCAGAGACATACTGAAAACACAACAGCAGATTTCACCAGAATTTATCCCATTCCTGGAACTAATTAGGCAGTGCTAAGTAAGAAAGCTTCTTTTGGAACACCATGCCAATAACCAACAATAAGTATGATTACCATAAAATGTAACAGACCAAACATGCATCTAAGGTTAGCAAAGCAATAGTTGCTCAGTGAAACAGCCAGCAGAAGGCCAAGAAAAGTGAGAAGAGGAAAAACATAATAGAAATTTTCATAAGGAAAAAATAACTATCATGTAACCAAAGTGTACAATTATCTAGATCACCACAATAAAGAGAATCATGACCTGCATCTTTAACAGTCAGACCTGTTATGCCAGAATCAGCTGTAGGCACTGAGTCTGCCAGCGGCACATTAAACACAGATCTGAATTTAGAGAAATGTAAAATTATTGAACTTGATTGGACTTGATTTTAACTGCATCACTTTTCCCTTCACCCTAGTAAATGGGTATCGTAATGAACGTAGGTGTCACACTACAGGCAAAACAATTCACAAATAAACCACGTAAAGTTGAAATTACAATTTTTAAATAGTCCACTTCAAACATGAACTTCATCCACTGCTGACCGTGACAGATTTAGCTGAGAACAAAGTGATCTTTCAGAAGGTCAGGCAAACGCAAATTGCTCAAAATTACAGAACTTTAAAGTAAAAAGTAAAATTGCTCAAGATTACAGAGCTTTAAGTAAAAAAAGTGCATGTCAACCAGACCTTCAAACATTACTGAGATAATCTGCTGCTTGACCCTGATTATTTCCTTTAGTATGAAAAACAGTGATTCATTTTAAAGACAGGGCGAGTTAGAGAATGCATTATGTTAGAGATTCGCAGAACACAGACCACAAAGCAATTTCTAATGCTCTGAACATTCTTTTAGGGAGGTGACTCTATTAGGAAGGTTCATCCATGTTACCTGCAAGGGAATATTCAGCAGAGTGGCAAACATGCAACAGGATAGAGTAAAACCAGCAACTTCCATAGGAAGATTATGAACAAGGGAGTGGCAGTGGGGACAATGGGGAAGACTGTAGTAGTACATGAAGGAATATGTGTTTCAGGCACAGAAATAAATACTACCTGCTTGGCCAAGTTTCTTTTGCACACTAACCAAGGCAGAAAGAACAGAAGTTGTGTATGTGCAGGTAAGGTCTCAAATACAGACGGAGCACAAGGCAAGACTGAGGAGCTGGAAAGTATTTCCAGGTTCCACAGCTCAGCCTCATCTTTGGGAGGCAGATGCAGAAAACACATTCCTCTAAGGATCCTGGCAGCTGAGCTCCTTTAGATATAGACATTGAATGCAGAGCTAGAACTCCAAATATTTTAACAAACAAGAAAAACATGAGCAAATGTGTTATTTGACATGCAAGGAGAAGTATTTTATGCATCACAGCCTAATAATAAATTTAACTACTTTTCTGTATAGGAAAAGAGAAGCAGTGAAAGAGCTGCCTTGGTATAGGTCCATACCATGACATTTAAAATTAAAACGCTTCAGTGTTTTAAGCTTAATCCTGTCATGGGTTTGGTGGGGGCAGAGGCAGGGGTTGCCAAGTATGATAGCTTCTTTTAGTCTGCTGACATCTCATGTATGAAATCACAGAGACACATCATGTAGGCACTAGGCACAGAAAATTATTAAGCAAATATTTAACAATCTAAATCTTGAAAAAGAAGTTTGAAAATTTATTTATATTCAGATGAATTTTACTGCTCATATAAGTCATAAAGCTGCAATATTGAAGGTAAATAGTTAAGGCAGTTATAAACTCATAAAATACTATGCTCAAAATAAAAATGATCTGGGACTTAACAACTCTGTCATCTTTTCATAAGCTACTGACCTTTATTTCTCTCAACATGAAGTTCACAGTGGAATTCACCCATCAGTAGCACAGATATATCACTTACCTTGCAGTCACAGCTTCCATGAATTCATCAAGAAGATCATCGTAGGCTTGACCTCTAATTCTCTTGTGCCTCAGCCCAATATACAAAGGATCTTTCAGCAATGCCTGTTGAAAAAAAAATAAGTTTGAACTATTACATGAGCAAGTTACAATACTACACTCTTAGTTAATAAGTCGGGGACAAAAATACAGTGTTTGGGGATTAACCCAAGCATATGAAGTACATATCAATTTATCCACCTCTACATTAAGACCAAAGAAACATAAAGAGATTAAAGAAACACCCTTTTGTATCAAGGAAAAGGGATAGCCTAGTCTCAAAGCAAGTGAATAGTTTTCAAGTGAAAAAGTAAAGTATGTCAAGTTTCAAAAGTATCTTTTAAAGCTTTAGTTAGTAATTTTCTATTTTTCTTTTATATCCTGAAAATGCTCTGACATTTTAAAAGAGCCATTTTCCTTAATTTTATCATGTTTCACAAATCTCTCCCAGAGCCCATCATTTCAACTGTGTTGATGAGCTGATACACAAAAATTGTGTTGTTTTCCAAAATTTAATATGCCAAAATTTGTTTTCCAAAATTTAATATGCCAAAACATACCAACGCTTTGTCCTTTTTCTTCCAAACTTATTAGATTATCAGTTTAGATTCTAGAATTCTTCTTTTCATCTATCCAGGTTCCATCAGTTGGATATGATTTCTGAATTTTGTCTATGCTTAAATCTTGTATTTCTTCTTTCTTTAGCTTTATGATCCATACTTCCATTAAAACACTAAGCCTGTATCATTCCATGTGTTCATTACTAGGAAGGTCTTATGTATTTCCAAATTATAACTCACAAATTACTGAATTTGTACTTCCCCACAGTAAGTCTCACACTTCCACTGGCTCTCTCAGGAACTCAGGTATAAAGACACTTCTTATTATTATTTCTCACATGCCTCTGAAAACAAATAAGCTGATTACCTCATTGTATATAGTGTGCAATCCTACCACACATTCCCAAACAGCTTGCAGAATAGGTCAGAAGCTTGACTAAACATTTTTCATCCAAAAACAATTTGCAAACTCAACAGGGTGGCAGAAATTTCTTGTACATCAGCTTCAAATACAAAAACATTGTAAAGAAAAATACAGACCAACTCCTCTTTGCAAGAAAGAGTCTTCAGAATACAAAATGAAGGAAAAAGTCCGGAAAGCTTTCCCTGCCTGATCCAGACCGGAAAACAGAAATCTGATTTCTGAATTTTAGAGAAGTGCCTAACTTTCTATCCCAGCTTTTTTCTTTACACTGTAAAACTGAAAAAATCCTCTGGGTCACAAGCCCCTGTTAAAGAATGATTTGAATCAGTATGAAATTTACAGTCTTTGGTGGCATTCTGCTTCCTGATGCAGACCTATAGATAGAGATGTTTATCTCTCCCTCGCTTTTCTCTCCACTTCCACAAAGAAATAAGATTAGAATGTTTTAAAAAATCAAGCATGTTTAAAAGCTGAATTTTCTTGCTAAATAAAACTTTCTAAATTAATCACCAATTCAGAACAATTTGTAATATATTACTTAGAGCTATTCAGAAGTTGTTAGTTCAGCTTTTTGAACTGAAACATGAATAAAGCTCAAAATTAAAATTACTTTGTAAATGAAGGTTACATCATTACACTGTAAGTATTTTATTTATTCCCTTCACCAACACCCTTTAGCATTCATGTCTAAGTAGAATATTTTTTTCAGAAATAATTTTGCCTGTGTATTCACATTATCCTAAATATTCTAGCAGCAAAATCAAAATAATAATTCTCTACCTGTTCTAGATACTGTAGAAAAAACTGGCAAGAGTTTGATCTGGTATCTATCAAAGTAATTGTCCCTTTTGTATAGTCTTCTTGTTTTGATATAATCACTTCAAACTTTGGAGTCGAGAACTATGTCTGAAATTATTTTTTCCGTTCCATTTTGAGTTTGTCTAATTATTAAAAATGACATCAAGAAAACCTGAAAAATCAAGGATAAATTTATATATCTGGGAGATGAATTCACAGGAAGTGCAAATTAACTTTTTAACAACAGGCAATCTTCAGGCAGTTTTGGAGAGCCCATACCAGTTGTCTTATGCTTCCTGCCAGACTGAGCACACAAGGTTGGAAAGAAGAACTGCCAAGCCCCAGGAGTCTCTGTCAGAAACATCATGGTAGGACTCAGAAGCAGCAATCTCATTTCTTAAATCCCACTGCTGCAGTTTTCCATGCCAGTAGGCTATTACATGTCCTATGCATGGATATTGCACGTTCCATTGTACGATTCAGAGTAAATAACTTAATCCCTTTCCAACTCCCCTAATTTTTCTTCCTAAATTGATCTGCTCTTTTCAAAGAACTTTCACAAGCTCTTTATTAAGCAATGTCTGATTTCTCATTTTACAAAACAATGCTCAAAATGAAAAAAAAAATCTTCAGTCCTTTTATTTTTTAAATTCTTTAGACATGTTTCTAAAACATTTTGTAGCCAGATGGAATCAATCACATTCCTTCAAGAAGGCAGTTTAGATGGGCAGTGATTCTGTGAAAATTCAAGAGACAGAGGCATCACATTACTCTGTTCAAAAAGTGCTAAACCAGTCATGAGTCTGCCTTGAAATGTACATAGGCTCTTATACTCCTTCTGCTATTTCTGCATTTTTCATGTGAGCATTTAAATCTACAGTCAACACAGAAACTCAGAACTCCAAAGCAGCTCCATTTACAAGACCACTGTTTGAGTTTATTCACCTATCTTCGATGCTGAAATTTAATATGAACTATTTAAAACTATTATTACAGTCTTTCTGGAGTATATATAAACCTCTAGCCTGGGAAGTCTCACAAGCAGAGACAATTAATTCAGCAACACATCTCTGATGAAAAGCTTGGCCAGCTATATACTCAGCGTTCAGAATTCCTTTACAGCTCAGTGCATTCTGCTTAACAAACGTTACAGTTTGACATGAAATAGCTCCAAAAAGTTCCTTTATGGAATTGTTTGGAAAAACGTATGAAGAAACCCGTGGCAGACACAAAAGAATGAAACATCCAGCAAGTGAAAAGAACAGTGGTCACATCTGTGCCCTGAGTGGCAAACCATTGTGGAGCCGCTCCCTTTCCAAAGGCCACTGAAGAATGAATAAGCTGCTTAAGCACATTATCCCCTTATTCAGGTCAACACCATGCAAACCAGGACCGTGGTGCTTGTTTTTGTTTTTTTTTTTAGAGGGTTCACGCATCTTGAGAGATTAACATTTGCTACCAACTATTTCATGGCTTTCAAAACAGATTACAAAAAAAACCAAAATGTTCCCTCATACAAACGAGTATGTCAAACTGACATGATGATTAGGTACTTTTCCTCAATGACTTGGGTTTCTTTTGTTATCCAGCTTGTTGTCAAAGCTTAAACTTTGTTTTGTTCTTTTGGAAATAAAATCTCCCTCAAAACATAACTCTCCTTTTTCCAGGTTAGTGGGTTTGTTATCACATGATACTGAAAAAGTTGATGCCAGCTTATTTTTAGACATGTTTATTCTAAAAAGGTCCTGAAACATTTAAGTTTACCAATGTGGTACATTCAAGCTTTAACAGAAATAGTGTTTTCTAAAAATAAAGGGCTTATTTGAAGTTCTGGTAGTGGAAATACCATGTAGATCTATTTAGAATTAGCTGTGCAAAATAACGAGTTCTTTGAAGCACCACCTGAGCACATTAAAACTGTAATGACCTTTGGGGGTTTTAAGAAAAAGGCAAACCATTTATGCCATCTTACTTAAAGAGATCAGCAAACCATCAAGGTTCAAGCAGGGCTGAGCTGTGCACCTGGCTCTAATTTAGCTACAAAAGCCAAACCAGTGAGAAACAGAAAACTGCACACTTAAATATTTCATCAGTTGAGCACAAACACGCTGAAATGTCATTTATGCTCAAACTTGGCACTGAGATGTTTCTTTGGAACAAATATATACTTTGGTGAACAGCTTCATGGAAAATTGTAGGGAAACATCTGCAAGACTCTGAGACTTTCTACCGACAAAGATGGAGAAGAGATAGTTCAGAATCAACCAGTGCTACCTAGACAGTGCTTGGTGTACAGGGATGCTTCAGAGTAGCAACTAACCCCACACCATTAAAATGCCAAAACCCTCCAGCCGTTCTACAATGGGAAATAATTTGCACTAGAGCCATAGTTATAGAGCTAAAAGAGAACTGTATTTGTATGGAACATCTGAAGCTTTGGGACAAAGGCATGCCATATGCCAGAAATTAAACACATTTCAGAGCGTGATTTGTCTAACAGGGCACACAGTTACCAAGAACACCAGGGGGAGGCCACTGCTTTTCCAAGTCTTAGTATTTTCTTACATTAATACACTCTAAACTCTTTTTGTAACTTTCTTGTCTCTGTTTTAACAGGCTGAGGAAGGGCTGGTGAGCACAGGAGGGTTTCTGGTCTCTAGGAAAGTTGCAAATTCCAAACTTTTATTTTTGCTCTACAAGATTGAAATTTCACTTGATTTCACTGAGTTAGCCAGTTAGGAACATGCCAATGTTTTGGACCTAACTCATTACCCAGTAATCAATCTGCACTCATTTACACTTTGAGTTTGTAAGCACTAACATGCTGAATCATGATTTTCTGTCCTTCAAGAACTGCTCACAGCAGTTCTCACGGCATTAGAAAGATTCAATTCAATTTATTTTATATTAGAAAGCCATTCTTTTCTTTGAATAAGCTTGATTTGAAGTTTGAAATACAAGATGATGCCCTTAAAATGTGTAACAAATTCTGTGTTTCCAAATGCTGCATGAACTTTGGATGAGTTGAATGTTACTAACTGGGTTTGAGGGTGTAGAATACTTTGCAAAAATAAGTTGCATAATCAAAGAACTAAAGATTTTTTTCTGAAATTTTGTTTTCTTTGAATTACACTAGCCAATATGACATACTCACTAAGAAGAGATCACAGCCCCTCCCATCTAAACACCAGACCTTTGTCAACATATTTGCAAATGTTAGCAAGAGGCCTCTTGCACAAGAAAAAACAGGAAGCTTATTCTCTGTTTGTCCCTAAAAGAAGGAGATCTCATCTTTGAGAGTCTCAGCTAACACCTTATCTAGACATCCCCAGAACAGGTGCTGGCATACAGAGCAGTAGCTCTCTTTGTCCCTCAGTTTTCTCCATGGGCTCCTCCATAGGACTGGATATCACAAGAGATCCCAAAACAGGGGCCAAAACTGGGTATCACAATGGGTCATTTTAGCTATAAAAAAAGGAGGAAAAACCCTGGACATGAGTTTTAACAGTTGAACCCAGCTGTGCTCACCTTGCCAAAACCAACTGGCTGTCAATTCTTTAGAGACAAAGATACAGCCATACTATAACTACAATTTTCCCACCTGTAACCCTAAAAACATCACTGAAAATTGTCCCTTGTCTGTTCAGACAAAATTCTAGACCTTCAATAGTGAAGAGTTTAAAAGATAATACATAGTGCTCCTTTGTCATCAATCTTGAATGTAGTGCTTGAAGGGAATTACTGCTGTGGAGTAAAATTATTAGCAAAGAGTATTATGAATTTTTGAGACAGTTCAAAGTATAAAACTTTATTAAAACTCTGGTGAAGCAATATCCCAATGTAACAGGAAAGTAGTTATGGTGTTTAAAAATTCTGCTTAAAAAAATTTAAGGTTGTGGTGAAAAATACAGAGAATATATTCTCTTTCATATATGCATAATGATACTATAGATTTGCACACCCAGGCTAGACTTTTTAAATTATTTCTCCGTAAAGACAGGCTTCATTTATTCAACCCAACTTGTTCTTTAGTTTCATAATGTTATTCAAGTGTCAATGTGACCTTTACATCCTGTGCTTGCTTCTGCTCAGGGAGCTTACTCATTTCTTTACCTGAAGAGGAATTAGCAGTTGTAGCTTTGAATGCTCACTGAACCCTGTTGCTCATATTCTAGTGATTTCCCACGCATGCAGACAGCCTTGCCCGGCTGAAAAACTGTCAGCTCCGGCGAACTTTAACAACAAAATAAAAATCCCTCTAATGGCTGGAAAGAATGCTTCATGAAGGAATCTTGTAACACGCTATGAAATTACCACAGCCCGTCCCCAAGCAAGACTGCACAAAGCCAGGCTGTGCCAAGGACATTCTGTGGGATGTTTCCGGCGCATGCATGTGGCACTGAATAAAGGCCCCAGTGTGTGAGTGCTGTGGGCAGACAGTGGCTGAGTGCCCAGGGGCACAGGCCTCCAGCCCCCTCGCACGGCACCATCTGCCTGCATCCCTCCAGCCTGTGCCATGGCTACCAAAAGGGCTCTTCTGGGAAGTCAAACACATTCCTGTGAGTGTGCACGAAAAGTTAAAGAGCACCCAGCCCTCTGAGGGTAACATTCACAAACATACCTGAGATATACAAATGTCCATGTGTTTATGTAAGCCCTCATTAGCAAGGGAGCACCAAGTGCAAAATCCAAAGACAGGAAGCTGCAGCAGCAAAGGGCAAGATGCACTTGATTTTTCAGATTTTGCAAGGGGTTGCTGTCTCTTCCCAGTGAGACTGGGACACGACTCACTTGTGTCCACAAGTCAGTTTGTGGAACCAAGTGATGGATGATGAGCTCAAGGGTTATTTGACAGTGCAGGGGCAGAGAGCAGTGTGAGTCTCTAGATACACCTGAGTAACTCTCATAGCTAAATTCCCAAATGCTGGGAATTATAAAGTATTTTATAGAAATTATACTTTTATAGAAAATTTATCTTACGATTTTTAGGTGTAATTCAAGATTTCTAAGCACTTGAAACGCACAGTTACAGCCACGGGTCCATTAATGATGCATATGCCCGAGTTCCTTTCAAAACAATCTGGAATTCACAATGACACCTGAACCTCTTTACTAGGTGGGTTCTGAAAACTGCAGGTAATACACACTACAGCTAGGCTAACCATATATTGCCATACTTGATATTGAATACTAAAAACTAAAAATTTTTAAAGCAGCAATACCTCTGACATCAGATAAATTATATATTTTTCAGAGCAATTTGGCTCTTGTTCCACCTGTTCACCTTTCCAGTACGCAGTATAAAAGATTCATACAACAATAACAATTTTTTTTCAGTAACTAACAATTGATACTAAAAAAATTCTTGCAGTAAATTTATTTGGACAATCTGACAAAAATTGTTCTCTGCACCTTGATCTTTATGGCCGTTTCCAATCAGGAAAGACCTGGAAAGGGCTGAGTAGTGAAACAGACAAGTACAACTTTGTAAGCCAACAGATAAAAAAATAATGGTATTGCCCTGAAATTTAAATGCCATTGGAACCTTTTTTCCAGGTCAAACAGCTTACGTTGATGATTTTCAAGCAGTTTAACTTCTAAAAGCTATTAGAAGTACATTTCAGAGAACGGCCATCATGAGTCATGCACTATTCATAAGGAGAAAAGAGGGCATTTTCCTGAGGATTGGATTAGATGTTGTTTATGAAAGTACTGTAACTGAAAAATGAAAAAGTGACTTCAAAGCTAGCAAGTTAGATTGACAGTTTTTCACACTAGAAAATGAAAAACTAAAAAGTTTTTCAATTTTAAACATACAATTGTGCCAACATCTTCTGTTACAGAAAGTTACCTTCAAAACTAAGATAATAAATTCCTTGTTAGACTGATCTTTACAGCACCAGAGTTCTCCTAGTACCATGCTTGTGTATCACCACCATGGGGATTCACCAGGTCCTTCTTCTAAATCTATATTTACTTATGCAGCAGCTGTCGCCAACAGCTCATAACTAAGGCACGTGATTACCAGGATGAAGGGGAAATATTTTCTAATCTTGGAAAAATACTGAGGAAAAGTATAGAAATATCCATTTTCTGTGTTAATTGTGCCAATCTGACAATAATGGAATGCTTGAACAGGATGGAATGCATGAGCAGGGCACTGTCACCATGGATTAATTACAGAGGCTTCTATTCAGAACAGGTTCTCAAGCATTAGAACAAGCTTCTCAGGGAAGTGGTCGAGTTCTCATCCCTGGAGGTCTTTAAAAGTACATATGGCATTTCAGGACATGGTTTAGTGGTGGACTTGTCAATGCTGGGTTAACAGTAGGATCCAATGATCTTACACGTCTTTCAACCTGCTACCAGAACGGTATCTAGCAGAGTTAGCAAGGAGAACAGGAAGGGTAATTCATTGTGCATTTTAAGAAAACAAAACAGCAAGATAAATACTCTGCATTATGTTTAACAGTTTGAGAGAACTCTCCTGATGTTAACATCTGTCTGCAGGGATAGGGACAATGCCAATTCCACAAATGCCTGCTATTTGAGTTGGAATTTGGAAGACACTCTGAACCATGGTTTTGGAGGAACATTTCATCAGACACAATTTTAGCATGCATAACGCTTTTACATAGTAAAACTGAAAACAAATGGTTGTCTGCGTGCCAGTGGCATTTCTTGAAAAACTTAATCATTTGCCTATTGAGAAAACAATAGTCCTGAAGAATCCAACATCATTTGGGACTTCAGCACATTGTGCTGCATGTAATCACTAATATCTTAACATACAAACAAGAGTCAGAAAGAAATCTGAGAAATCTCATGTATTTTATTCATATAATTTTCAGAAGAAATCTCACAAGAAATCTCCTAAAACTCTATCTACTTTCTATAAAAGCTTTTACTGAATCACAGAAAAGGCTCAGATGAACCATTAAGCTCTCTACACAACTGACCTCCCACAGGCACCACAGAGTTAACGACTACAATTTCTTCTTCATGAACCCCAGCTGCTACATGGCTAAAATCTCAGTCACATGTCCTGTCACACATCAAGAAACATGTTACAATACCTTACACTTTGAAATATAGCTGATGGATAATGGGAACTGGAAGCTATAGAAATAGATTACTGCAACCAAACTTTCAAAAGTTTCTTGCTCTCAAAAAACATGAGGGATGATGTGCTAAAACCTATTTGAAGGCCCAGCCATAAGTGCTTATAATAAATCACAGAAGGTGACCAAACAATAATCTTTAAGAAGAGCCCAAAGAGTATTCATGGCAGCCTATATAGCACCCTAAAAAACAAGTCTAGCCTCAGTGAAATTCTTTAGAGAAGTTAGAGATATTTATCTTTCTTTTTTCCTATAAAGTTAGCAGGATTGTAGCTATCTCAATACATTACATTTTTTAGCTTAATCAAGAGAGTGACAAGACTCAGCTGCTTGGGGTGGTTAAAACACTTAATACATCTAACTTTTCTATACCATTTTTGCAAAGCAACAAACATGATTCCCTTTATGTTCATGCACTGACAGTTACAAATTTTGTTTAGGATAGGTAGCTGGAATGTCTAATTATAAGGACTCATCCAGCTTTCAAAACCAGACAAAAATACAGAAAAAAACCCCTAACAAACCCAAAACCAAAAAGCAAACCACCAAGTGAATCAGCAAAGACTCATTGTTTTGAACACAACACCAGTAAAGGCTTGTTATTAATCAGCAGTATTCAGAAGAATGCCGTCTTAATAATTTTCCTTCATCTGAAAAACTGCAAGGATAACATAAGCCTTAAAAAAACCTTCAAAGGCCTTTTCCACTCATATTAAATATTATACTAATAAAGAGGATTTTGCTAATATTGTATCAGCTCGCACATTATGACAGCAGCGTCTCAAGTCCATCAGGTAGCTAACTGAACAGATTTTTAACATATCAACAGATACCATCTACAGAACTGAAAATCTTACTCGAGGTTACCAGTATATCTCATTTCTACACCAACAGTTCTGATATTTTGTTTTTATTTTTTTCCATTCACATGTAACTATAAATCTCTACCACTTGCTGTGACCTCTCCTCAGTTTTATTAAACTTATAACTATTTCATTTACTTCCATAAGCTATTTCCACACGGTCCTTCCTTTGACCCTGACATCCCTGTCTCTTCTGCTGACATCCAGACATTTTCTTTGCTACAGCCAAATGGGTTGGACCTCTTCCTACACCAACAAGTCACGCTAACAGTGTCCCCTGGACTGAAAAAGTATGTTGATATTATTTTGGTGCTGGCATGTGAACAATATATCTGTCCTATCACTAGTTAAAAAAAAAGAAAAACTCATTCTGTGCACAAAGGAGACTTGCTAGTGCAAGGCAAACATTTGTAGGAGCACCTTTATAATTCAAGCATGACAAGCTTTGTCCCAGATGCCAGGCTGTCTTATTATAAATAATACATAATTTCCCACCTTTTGTGATAATAGCTATATTTATGCCCATTCCTTCTCTAGTCTTCCCCATTGCCTGTGAAATTGCTGAGGAGGTTGACAGCAGTTACAGGGAAAGCCAATGAAAACAAACACTATCTGTTGCTGTCTTCTGAGCATAAAGAATTGGAAACGTCCAATGTATCTTCAAAGCCTGCCTTCAATTTAGTCTATGGATATTCGTGCATGCTATCCAAAATAAGCATTTCCAGGTATTAATTTCTGCCTTCTTTCATAGGTCCCCTTGCTCTGAAAAGTGAAGTAAGAAATTAAATGGACTGACAGAACTGCCTGTAATATTAGTAGCTCATTCTTTCTAATGTCAGCTGAAACTGAGACTTAAATCCTGTGTCACCATCTATATTCTTTCTTCTAAAACCCTTCTCTCCTCAGCTTCTCAGGTCTTAAAAATCATTACCAACACATTGTTTAGTACATGTGAAAATCTGTGGCACCACCTAGTTTTTTCACATTTTCCATAGTCTAATGCAATAGAACATTTAATAAAAGAAATTATCATAAATAGCAAATTTCACAATAATAAATTAACAGACTTAGAAAAAGAATACCATATATTTCTAGCCAAAATGACAAAGTTTAATGGATGACAATGGATCAAAAGTAGCAGACAATTGCTGAGGTCTTCTCACGCACTAAGCAGTGGAATGGCATTTCTCAAAGAGCAGTAGAATGACACTTCTCAAGGACAACAAGAGTTTGTTTAATAAGAGGTTGACTTAAGTTCAAAACCAAGTTTCAGTCTCTGTAAAAGTCCCCTGACTCACACAGTAATCACATCTCAGATGCAGAGAGAGGCAAGTGAAGTGCAAACTGAGTATGAATTCATGTTAGCTAACTTAAGAACCCATACTAGATACTTCTACATCTAAACCAGTCTAGGCTCTTTTTATAATCAGCAAGTAAGAAAAGAGATTAACAATTATTTTAAAATACAATTAATCAGATCAGTTTGAGACAGTTCCTCTACAAGAAGCAGCACCTGCTCCC
Organism: Phylloscopus collybita; assembly: GCA_027886175.1. Classification (NCBI taxonomy): domain Eukaryota; kingdom Metazoa; phylum Chordata; class Aves; order Passeriformes; family Phylloscopidae; genus Phylloscopus; species Phylloscopus collybita. The sequence continues at coordinate 23,349,796 of JAJNNQ010000026.1, read as the reverse complement.
CTTACAAAATTGGCCTCAGAGGACAAGCTCAGGTTAAGATGACTGTCAAGCTCCACATCTCTTTTTAAGTCTTTCTGAGCGTACCTGGTTTGGCCCCAGACTCTTAAGACTAATAATTCAAACACAAGATTATAACTGTCCATTCCACTGAATCTTAAGTACGGGAAAGAAAGAGGCACAAACATTTCTGCCTAAGTGGTTGTACTAGAAAAGTCTAAATTTGGGTTTAGTACACAGGCAACATGGAAAGGCTGGATGGTTACAAGCAGACTGCAAACACATCTTTAGTATTTTATGACAGCATAAGAGAACTTTAGGAAGAACTTTAGGAAAGGCAATTTAGAATGATGGTGGATGTAAGTCTGGCACTGAAATATATTATTTTATACTATATATTACAATATATTATTTTACACCAACATGCATCTTAAAAAGATAATAGGCACTTGAAAGTCTTCTTTAATTTAATTACACTAGAACATCTGGATCCATTTTTTAAAAATGCAGTAGCCTTTTGTTGTGCAATAAAAACAGTAAGTCTCTGGTGAAAAAAAAATCTTTCCCCATTGTTTTTTTATTTATTTAGAAAGGACTGTAAGTGTTTTTGCTACTGACAGGAAATAAGGATCACAGTATTTTTCACCCCTCTATTAGGGCAAAAGAAGATGAGCACTATAACAACAGTAATGTAAACACAGAAGGCCTTTCTACTGCAACAGTAAAGAAAAAAGGTCATTACAAGTGACTACAACATTAAAGAAAATGCTGATAGTGTACACATTCTGAAACTAAGAATAATATTTAAAGAGAATAAATGTTTAAAATCCAGGGCCATTTATACTTGAATTTCATTGGTAAAAGCACTGGTACTCATAGCTGCTGGTGTATGCCTAACAAAATATGAGAAAAGCAGCTAAATGAAAACAAGAGAGGAGATGCAATATGTTCCCCTGGGAACACCATGATAAAGAACAGCAAATGATCTTCTACATTTGCAAGTAAGTCAGAACTTCTAACAGCGCTAAATTCTGTGGGAAATGTTGTTCCCCTCTGGGCACAATTACTTCATAAAAAGGACAGGCAATGTTTTGTGTTTCAGCTCTCTTAATTTATCATTAGTAGAATGCATCCCCTAGGAAGAAGAAGACATTTGCACACAGTCTTCTTGAAGTTAAGATAGCCATGGAAATACATAGTAAGGCAGAAGATACAGAAGAAACAGTAATTAAAAAATTGCAGAAGGCTAGGGACAAATAGAAGAAAAATTCAAAAGAGACTGTCTTTAGAAGACTGAAACACACTGGAAATCTCAGCACCTTGGGTAAATCTAGATTTATTACTACACTTACAGATTCTCAACCCATTTGTGTTAAGACACTGAGTAAAAATAACTTATGAAGTTTTCAAGTTGTGAATGTATTACCAGACATATTATAGCTATTCAGTAAGAACATTAAAGAACAAGAAAAGGAAAACTCTCAAAAATTATTGAAGAACATCAGCTGTCAGATACTTGTGATGTAGTCAAACATGTCCCACATCAGTCCCTGCACTGAGGGAAAATGATGGGTCCTGTAAGTGCCATCCCTTCTCCACAGCATTTTTTAAGTCTGCAAGTGTAATATGGGTTCTGACACAGTGCTGGGTTTTCCTGCTCTTTAAATAAAGCATGCTTAGGAGAGATTGATGATGCCATATTTATTTTAGACATGGACCTTTTGAAACACACTGGAAAGGTAACAGTAAACCCCTTAATTTTAGAACTTGCATCTATAAAATCAGACCTAAGTGTCCATTGACTCTTTGAACACCAACTCAGTCCACTTCAAATAACTGTATAGATTTAAAAGGAGAATACTGATCCTGACAAAATAAAACAGCGTGGGGTTTTGTCTCCTTCACAGTGGGCTGGACAGGACTTTAAGTTCAGATATTACTTTACTTTTCAATTCTTCTGAACACTGAAGAGAGAATGGAAAAAATTACTCATGACATTGACTCTAGAAAAAGTATTATCCAATCACATTTTTTTCTTGCCAACTTGAAATTCAGGAAGGGGAAGAAAAAGCAATGGTCATTTATTTATTCCTTTGCTCAAGTGCTGTCTGTATACTACCAGGGAAGGCAGTACAGCAGCAAGATCTAAGGGAGAAAAAATCCCCTTGTGCAATAAAACTTAACTCATACAGGAAAGTGCAATTATCTCCTACCAGACTGGCACAGACAGGCAGCAACCAAAAAAAAAACAACAACAAAAAAAACACCCACAAAAAAAACACCCACCACAGAATATTTACTTCATCAATAGTTTTACAAATGTTCATGCCTGGAATTCAGCACCATTGGGCTACAGCATTATTTCTGAGCACCCTCCTTGCCCTGACTGTTTTGTGGAACATGTAAAAAAGCCTCTTGCCATCAGCCAAGTCAGCCAAGTTTGGTCAATAACATTTTAACATAACTAAATGAAAAGCTGCACATCTGCAAACCTATTTTGATCACACATTGTGTCATTTGTATTGCAGAAATATGCAAAACTACTAGGAAACACAATGGAGAATAAAACCTAGAAATGAGATTCTCATATATGCACCAGACCCCAAAATAGACTCTTTATATAGACAGGACCAACCTCTATTCATAGAATTCAGGAAACGTTACTGCTATTTTACAGCAAAACTGTCACTGAAATGTGTCCAGTTCTAACAATCATCATTCAAGGGGAAGGCAACAAGACTTTTTTCAAATCAGAGAGCACAATCATTCCCATTACATATTTACTATATTTTTTAAAAAGTGTAAAAGTGCCACTACTCTACATATAAATGCAAATTGTGATTGTCTTGTATTTAGAAATCCCTGCAGCTGGGTACAATTTAAAATTATTTACTTGAAACATTTTTATCTTTAGATTTATAAGGTATGAAATTGCAGTTTTCTACTGTCCAGGTTGCTATTTTGGATAAAATATTAATAATTAAATTAATAATTAAAGCAGGTTTGTTTCTGTTTTCTCAACAGCTTTCATTTGCACGTTTATGTGTAGGTACTCCTCAAGAATATGAAACTTGGAAGGCTGAAACTAATACTTGGGACAGACAATTGGATATAATTTGGGGAAATACAGAAAACTAACTAGGATAAGCTGAAAAGCTGAGCTTGAATTTGCACCTCAGTTTTTCTGGATTACATATTCCAGCACAGATGCCTGTCATTCCTCCAGAGAACTTGGAACTGCCAGCCCAGGCATGCTCATTGACCTATTTAGGGCAACTGTGAGAACCATCACATTCCTGTACTTCAATATTTTAGTAAGTTAAGAGAAAAAAATATTCCAAAGCAAGCATGCAGGAAACAACTTGAAATAGCAAGTCCCTGAACTGTCACAGATGAAGGAATAGCTGCCCTAGCAGCTGCCCTGCATATTTCTCTCTCTTGTGCACTTCTCAGTGCTTAAATCATAGAATCGTAGAATTACTTAGTTTGGAAAATACCTTTAAGATCAGTAAGTCCAACTGTTAATCCAGCACTGCCACATCCAGAACTAAACTACATCTCTAAGCATCACAGCTACATAGCTTTTAAATACCTCCAGGGATGGGGACTCTATCCCTTCCCTGGGCAGTCTGTTCCAATGTTTAACAACTCTTTCTGTGAAGAAATTGTTCCTAATATCCCATCTAAAACCCACTTGGTGCAGCTTGAGGCCATTTTCTCTAATCCTATCTCTTATTACTTTGGAGAAGAGACCAATAGTTACACAAATAAAAAACAACAGACACGCATTTTTTAAAAGCAAACTGGCCATCATGATTCATCTGCACATTAAGGGCATATACATGTGAGCAATCAGCTTTTTAACTATGTCTACACAGGGCAAGAGAATGTTTTTGTGTCCAGCCTCTTTGCAGCCAGTGCAGCTGCAGCTGCAATGACTTCTGACCCCGGGGCAGTCCACGCAGCACTGTGCTGGTGCTCAGAGCACCACCATGTCTTCTGCTAGAAACTGCCTGTGTAAAAAGTCCCTTCAATATGAGCTGTCCTGGCCCTTCCACATTGTGTGAAGGCAGTTTGAAAGAGCTGAATGCTTTCTACTAAACTGAAATTTATGGTAAATGGTTTAAATTTAAAGCTAGCACACAATCTTTCCAAATCTCCCACAACTGGCTGTTGCCAGTATTGAATTTACACATGTGATCAGTTTAGAATTGGTCTGGCAGCCATGAACTTGTCAAAGCTTTTCTAAGGTATCAAATAAACACAGTTCTCATTCCTCTGCTAAGCATCCAGTATTAGATTAAAATTTTTATGGTCAAAAGAAACGCTTTCACCACTGGTTTGACTTCTATATAACACAAGGCATCAGTCTTGCTAGATTTCATTACTCCTCTGTCTGGATAATAGTACTTTAACTAAACCATGTCTCTTTTGTGACCCCTGAACAATAAAATATTGCCTCCAAGTCACTGATAAAGATATTAAACATTGCAGAGCTGAAAAAATCTCCTGAGATACCATAAACCCACAAGTATTTTATTATTCCTCACAGAAATACATATTTCAAATTGCATTTTCTCCAGTAATACAGGAGGTCTGCTTTGCTTTTTCATTAGTCTAGTTTCTTAAGAGAAACAGTAAGAATTCAACTGTCTTTACATGGTAAAAAATAAGTCAACTAAAATTCTGTAAACTCTCATTAGACCAGGATCATTACATTTTCAATAAGAACCTTACCTTAAATCCAATATTCCCGATTTTTTCAATTCATCCCAGATACACCTAAGAAAAAACTAGTACTTCCTCCACAGCCAGCTCAGTGTGGTACAGAGAAAGCTTTTACTTCTTTTTTTTTAGAAAAAAAGAACTGACAAAGCAATATTTGGACATTCTGATTTAAAGAACTTGACAAACTTTTAAAGCTTTTTCAACATATTCACTTGCTGTTAATAAAATGGGAAATAGGACTTCTTGTCAAGATAGGTAAAACTTACATTTAAGAATATCTACCATATTTCTAGGGACAATCTAATACTTCCATATGTACCATCACTAAGGAAAAGCATCAGGAAACACAGAAAACCTCATTCTTACTATTCATAATTACTTTCATTACATTACTTTTCTTTAGTGTCTTTTGCTTTTTTACTGCCTATAAAGATAGTTTTTGACCTTGGTTTCTATTACTAGGCTTTGCTATTTGTTTGGTTTTATTAAACTGCCAGTTTTTACATCCCTGTAAGCCAGACCAATTTTTAACCAACAAGGTTTGTCTCAACATTGTTTATTCATATCTTTTAAGCAGAAAACTATCATCACTCAAATTTTGATGTTTAAATGCTTCCCTTTCATCCAGCTTGATTTTTTCCATCATCTTTAAACCATCCCTTTTCCAGTGCTGAACATGTGTTTCAGGTAGATCTCCACTAAATTGCAGCTGTGTTTATCTTGACAATTACTCATTTTTCTTATACAGTCTATTTCTTTAACCACTGCAAGGTGATTTAACATGTATCTCTGCAAAATTAGATGAACACTCAGGATCCAGAGATCATACCACCTCAGAATTTCCAACAGCACTTTCATATCAGCCCTCAGACTAATGCCTAAGTGAGTTTTAATTGTACTGAAATACCATCTAAGAAGCACCATCTTTACACCTAAAATATACACGGCTACTGGTAAGGCCTAACTTTTAGTGAGATTGCCATGGTTTGCAGTAAATAACTAGCAGTACTCCAAATAGTATTTTAAATGCTTTGAATAAAAATATTCCTCAGTGTTTACTGGCCTTGTCAATACCTTACAAAACAGGCTTATTATTTTTGGCAGCAGTCAACACCACTTCTTTTGGACACTCAGTCCCACATCGACTCCATGGAACTGTTTACAAGCTTGGTCACACAGGACTTTCTATGAGGTCAATTTTTTACCCATAAATAAGCAGTTTCCATTTCTCTTGCTTATTATCTAGGCGATTGTATAAAAAAATGCTCTACTTGCCTCTCTTTTCTTTCTTTGGTTTTATGAGTAACAGGATAATACCCTAGCTAAAAATACCTCTGCTAAAACTTACAGTAAAAGGACTTTAATAACCATCTCAAATTGAGTGAGTTTCTCCTCAAAGTTAGTGTTTTTGAGTTCTGTACACAACAAAACAATACAGGATGAGAGCTTGTAAGGTTAAAGCTTTTTGCAAGCTGCTTTGTAGTAAGAATTAATCCTTCTAGAGAATTTGCAGGTTGTGCACCTCCGCATTATAACTGCCAAAAGTACATTTTTAAAATGTCCTTTGCAGCAGGGAGGCCCCCACAGAATGGGAGAAGGAACTAATCTAAATGGAAAACATCTGCACATTTCAGAAAACATGTTTAGTATAATTATTATTTATATGTGCACAAGTTGTGAGAGTGATTTCTATTTTGTCTTACTGTGGAAAATCCTGGCTAGACTAAGAAAATACAGCCTAAAAATACATTTATTTGTTCAAGAGGTTTAGCTTTTAAGATAAGGAATTGCAACACAATTCCATGCCAGCTTGGCCTAATATAATCAGCTTAGCCAGCAAAATGTGGATGCTTTTTGGTCATTTCAGTTCTCTATAGTGACTCATCAACTCGCTACATGAACGTAAGTGTTAAAGAGGTAACAGGGATGTGCTGCTGGGTTAGAGGAAGGGTGTTGAAGGAAGAAATTAAGAGAGATGGTGTCCCAGGATCTCTGACTTTGACAAAAGAAGCCTGGGAACTATCTTCAAGCTCCCATTAATGAATACTATCAAGCCCATGTCATGTAATCAGTTAAGAGGTACAGCAACAAAGTCACACCTGTTCATATCCCAAGAGCAGAATTCAGAGGTCTCATTCCCTATGGTCCTAATATAGGAAGCCATATCCCAAGATGAAAAAAAAACCAAAAACCAAAAGGCATCTTCCTAATCAGAAGGTATTTCAGAGCATCAACAAACTTCAAGTCACACAAATTTTATGCACATTGTAATATTTTGTGCGCCACTCCTTCATATACACTGAACTCAATGTTTCGGCACACGATCACTGACATGAAAGTTGGGCTACTAGCATGGATATGCCTCTTTTGCTGTTGCTGTGTGTATATAGAGATGTTTGATATCTTTCAAGCAAATAATATGTTAAAAAAAATTAAATTACAATGAAACACAAGTATAAAAGCAAAATGAAAAGCCTACTCAAGTATCAGAAGTAGCCAATGCAAATAACTGCCTCAAAACATTTATTAACAAATTAGAAAACTGTCGTCACTGTTCAAACCAAAAATAAAAATATTTTATAGCTAGTAAGACTTGTATGTGATTAGATATGGCTACTTGCTGCACTGTTCAGATACACCTCACAAGAAAGCCTGTCTGCTTTTAGGAAGGGGCTCTGGTGGGACACAGAGAGAGGAGAGCAGACATTTCTTGTTCAGTAATGCTTTCATCATGCATTGTCTAAATGACCCCACTGGGACAGGGGTGATGATGTGTGTATAAAGCTGAAGATGCACACACCCAAAATCAACAATCCAGAAGCCACAGCTAAATTTACTGGTGCAGGTATGCTTTGTTTAGCTATAATACACATAAATCTCTGATACACTTACCATGCATAAAGGTTAACATTTGTATCATTTCTAATACAAAATCTTTACTTCTACAGAAGTCTTAATACATTGCATGTGGCTTTCTTTTTAACTTGACATCATTCAGTGTCTTCAAGTATTCAAATATTCTCTCAGATAAAAAAAAGCTAAGATCAAGGCCAAGTAATTAACCAGCAATCCCAAGAGTACCGTAAAGAAGAGAGCCAATGTTCAACAAGCTTAAATCTCTGCATTTCACAAAAATGGGAAGCCAAGTTAAAAAGGGTAAGGTCCACTTACTTGAAGCACTAGAACCTCACATGGGGAAAACTTATAGCACTACAGTGCTTTTTATAACCAAAGGAAACATACAATGCAAGTACATAGACACATCTTGCCAGCACAGATCAGACCACAGCCTCAAGCAATTCAACAAAATGAGGGGCACAGTTATTCTGAATCTGAATTCAGAATTCGTATCGGAAATCACTGCAGAGAAATTCTGTGACAGAAGTGGAGAAAGAATGCTGCCTTAAATTACATTTTTCACTCTATCATCTTCCTCCTCTTGAGACCAAATTTCCTATACAACATTTTTACATGTACTGTGTATGCAGCACATGTTTAGAGACAACAGTGTCCTTAATTACTCAAACCTTACAAAACAGTCTGCACTGCACATTAGGATGAGTATATCTACACTGTATATTAGGATGGGACATTTTTCTTATGACTTTTTAGTTTGCACAGAATCAAAGCCAGTACTGTAATAAAACCCCCTCTCTCTACACCTCAGAAAAGCATTTACCTCATTATCTGTTCCCACATCCAACATCACTGGTAGACACTCATGAGGTTTTACTCCTCCACATGCCGTATAAAGTGCCAGTTTACCAACAGGAATGCCCATTCCATAACAGCCAAGGTCTCCAAGCCCAAGAATACGTTCACCATCCGTCACCACAATAGCCTGGAGGAAGAAATGAAGGCACTGTAAAAATCACTTCCTTTCTTGCATGTACTAAGGATTCCACTGTTTTCTTACTACCATTTTTTATTTTACATGTAAAAACTGTAACAGGTGCAAACAAATCAATAGTACAGCAAAAGCAAAAAATAGTTTTACTGTATTTTACTGTGGTTTTGCTACACTATTTTAGACTCTTGCTTCACTGTAAATGGGACTTTCATATAAAACTTTTAAGAATACACAAAAGAGGTATATAGTATTACATTGCAAGAGAACATCGTTCCCTCTCACATTTTTCTGTCAACAGTATGGGAACAGAATAGGAAGGAAAAGGAAGTTATCCACAAAATAAAAAGAACCACAAACTCCTGGGTTTTGTCATGTCTGTTTTCAACAGAACCAGAGCCAGTCACTCATACTGGCCTTTGTCAGAGCTGTCTACAACCACCTGGTTCTTACTGTTCAAACATGTATGTCTTCTTCCCTTGAGTAAACAACACACTCCATCATACTTATACATATGAAGCACGTACTCTCACTGACAGAAATATAATAACTTAGTAATAATAACTTAGTAAACCTCAAAAACTGTCTGTGCTAATAAGAAAGAATTTCATAATAAAGGAGAGAAGTGGTCAGTATGACAAACAGCTGACAACACAATAATTTCCTTGTCATACTTGGTAGCAAGCCATTTTAGTTGGAAACTTAATTTTTTTTTGAGAGAGGTCATGAAGAACCATAAGTGGAAAATTATTAACTCAAACTCTAGAATGGGGTTGCTATGTGGGGTGTCTACCCTTGAAGATACCCAAAGGCTGGACATAGCCCTGAGTAACCTGTCCTGGATGACCTTCTTTGAGCAGGAGAATGGCCTAGATGAGTGCCTTCCTACCTCAACCATTCTTTGATTTCCTGAAATGCAGAAAAAGCATTCAGAGTTTTTTTTCCATAATATTCAATGTAATTGACCAATTAATCAGTAAAGGAAGCCTACAGCGAAAAGTTAAGTGTTTAAATGCCTCCAACTTTGGCTGTAACAGCATTCTTTCTGTTGAAAAAAAAATTAAGAAGTCACCAGAACCTAAACTGATGAAAAGCTTACAAAAATATCTTAAGTAATTCATCTTAAGTACAAAAGAGCATCAGCTTTAGTTTGCAACTAAAACCGTACTTACCTTGATGACACTTTCTGGCCAGGATTTAAGCATTGTAGCAATGTGACCCCGGTCATGGATAGAAATAAAAAGACCTCTGCAAATAAAAAAATACTTTTCATATAAACAGGTAATTAAATAGTTTTAAATCGTTGTAATATAAATACAGTGTAACATAAATACAGTAAGTATAATTGAATCAAATAATACATTAAATCTGTGCAAATGTGTTCCCAAGATACATAAATTATCAGTTTGATAAGAGTTAAATTTTGTATGAATAAGTAAATTAAAGAATTTAGAAGTCAGAGAACAAGTAACTCAGTAAAGCTTTACTGAGCAGAGAGAACCTGTAAGAATCATTTCTGAAACCAACTCATTCAGCAATTGATCTGTCCAAATGTGTTCATTAGTTGTCCCTGACCACAAAATGAGTTCCTCTCATGACAGTGATCACTACCTCCTCAGCAGTCCTAACATTTACAAACAAGAACAGGCCAAAGCTTTAAGCTATGAACAAAACCTGAAATAAGCCAGATATTATCATTACATAAAATACATCAGGAGCATTCAGTTATGTGTTTAGAAAACAGTCTCCCTATTTCATTAGATTGCCATTTTGAGTTACAAAAGTGGAAAATTTTCTTCTCGACAGTGTGAGAACATCCTCAATACTGAACAGAACAAGTCTTTGTTCCAAAGAGTGTTTGAAAATTGGCCTTTAGTTCCACCACTATAGAAGAGTTTAAAACAAAATAATAGAAAAGTATAATTCTCAATTCATTTTCTGTTTTTTATCTAAGCAAAATCGATATAGTATCTTATTCTCCTATTCAGCATTTCATTCTTCATTTATTTTGCTTAACAGGTAGATTTACATTCAGGTCCACTCAGAGTTCATTTAATTCCATTTTTCATCTTTTTTTTTTCATGTGAGATAGTGGAAAAATGCCATCTCTCAAAACCCACGAATGCACTTAAAAGCAATCTCCCAAAATCCACAAAGAAAACATCAATAAAGAAGTTAATGCCAAAGATGTCTTCTTGTAATTGCATTTTGCATTAGTAAGTATAAGGCATTATCTTCTGGAATTATTTGAAAAACAGCTCCTGTTGCCTATTTTAAAGATTTTTTACGTAAAAATTAGATAAAATTATTGAAAAGATAATTGAAATCTAAGTCTACCAGAATGCGATAGACTCATATTCATACAAGTGGGTCTTGTAGGTCTAAACAAAACTAGTAAATCAGGGAAATGCTTGTCAGATATGACTGCACATATACCAAGTCAAGCAAAAAATCTCCTGCAGTGTTAAATGTATACTAACCAAGGCAGCAAAATTAGTCTGAATATTATATTTAATTTCATATGTTTAAATATTTCAAACATATTAGATGATGTTTATATATAAATTATCATGTGATTTATATTTTTATATTGAATTTTGTATTTAATATTCGAGTGTCTTCTTTCACTCTTTGATGTCAAAAATATGCAATGGAAATTCTTTATTATTTAGGACAAAAAGCAATGCAAGCCATTCTGTGATTAACCAAAGAATTTCATTTTATGCATTTTCCCCTAGAACTAGAAATTCTCTCATCCTGGCTTTTCTACTTCATTTTCCTTCTGTGTCCATTTCCCATCCTCAGAACTAAGACACAGATATTAATGTGTCTCAGTTGTTTGTTAATAAGTTGTATCTGTCAGCAAATTAATTTCTCCATCCCAGTTGAGGTAACAGGTCTTCAGGGACAGCTGGGTTAATTTTACAATACTTTTGAAAAGTTCTAGTATTTACTGCACACAAGCATATCTATTTGTGAGCTCGCTATCTGAAAAAATATGTCCTTTAACAGTGAAATGCCATAAAACAGCTCAGAAAAATACATGATGCTTCGTTTTTGATGTATTGTAACATGCATCATTTTATAAAACAGCCTGTAAACTGTTATATCATAAAGTACATCTTATCAAAATTGCTAGCCTCAAGAGACAGCTGTGACAGATGAGTGTGTGAAAGCAAGCACAGAGTTCTGAAAGAAAGCGATCTTGTGGGATCACTCCTCTCCTTGTCCCCATTCTCCAATTTACACCAGCCTAATAGATTTGTGTTAAATGAAGCGAGATTTTGTATTGATTTTCTAAAGAGTCAGAGCCCAGCCCAGTGTGCCTAAATGACCTCTTCCTTGCAAGCTAGGGAGAGAGCTCACTATGGAATAAATTCCCCAGCAGAGGAAAATAAAGGCAGGGTGGCTGCTCCAGAAGGAATTTTGTTAGAACATTTGTAAGGACATTTGAATAAGTATTGAGAGCGTATTTCAGAAATCTGTTCAAGCAGGGTCAGATGAAGTCACAATGGAAAACAGAAGCTGAAGTGTAAATAGTGATGTCAAAAGCATTTCACTCCCCTCTTTCTCTCTTTCCCTTCATTATTTCTGTAGTTTAGTAAAATATTTCTGGACACACTGGCCTGACCAAAAAGATGCTCCTAAATTTAAGGGAACAGAATATGAGAGAAGATTTATTTATTTATTCTTCTATCTGGATCTCTTTTTCTCATCCTTCATCTCTTTAACTAAAACCCTTTTCTTCTGTAAGGTATTCTCTGCAAGTAGGTACACCAGGTCAGTAAGAGGAACCCTGACTTGCAAAGGTATCAGCCACAAAAATATTACTGCGACTGAATTCATTGGCAATTCTACCTGCAGACAGCCATCCAAGGTAGCACAACATGTTTTTTTTTCTTTTCCATGAGGTCATCCTATAACCAAGGAAAGTACCAACTGCATAAGGTTATTATAAGTGGGATAAGGCTGAGAAGCTGAAAAGGTAGCCAGCAATTTGGCTGGCTAATAGACATTCTAGTTATTTTGGGGCTGTCATAGCACAGCTACAAGAAGAATGAAGCATGGGGCAAGCTAGATGATTTAAACTGGATTCAGTTCTACATGGATTTCAGTCCGGAAATATGACTGAATTATCCATTTGAGTATAATGCTAATGATAAAAATAAGCACAGTCATGGCAGTGATGCAATCCTGCTCTGCTAGACAAGGAAGAGATGGCCTACAAGATGTGCACCTGTCTGACAAAGCACTTCAGGATGGGGCTGCTAAAGCAGATGGACAAGTAATACATATAATCACATGGAGAAAGAAGCAAGATACTGGGAAAATATTATGGGGAAGAATATGCTGCTTGTTTTTCAGCATCCACATATTTCACATTCCTAAGAAGAAAAGCAACTCATGGGGAGGCAGGATTAAATTCTCTTTCACACACTTTCAGAGCAGTCCAGGTTGGCAAGCTTACTAGAAGAGCAACTGTGGGTTTTAGAACACAGTGTGGTCCTTTTTATTTTAATTGGTATCTCAGTTATACATACTATCTTTTCTTACAAGGCAAGAAGGCCAATCACCAAAACTGCAAGTTAAAATTGTTCTGAAGCTTGCAGCCTCAGATCAGTCTTCTAATTAATGTGTTCATTTTGAACATGGTGCAGTGCAGATTGTCTTGCCTAAGCACAACCTGCAGAAGTGCTCATCTAGAGCCAGTCTGCCCCAGTGAGCCCTCAACTCAGTACTGGTTGATACCAGCCCAGCCAAAGCAAGCACTGCTAGTGCCACTTCAGACAGAAAATGCAGGAAACTACAGCAGAGGAATAATTAGGCAAAGAAGTAACTATGCCTCCTTTTTTCTCGTCACACCAGCAGTAAGACTGAAGAGTAAGGGTGGGAAGCTCAATGAGGACATCAAGATCTACTCAACAAAGAGTGTATCTATTTTGGATCACTGAACTCACTACACTGTAGCAAATTTTACCAGTTATGTGGAGGTCATTCTGCAGCACATGATTTGCATCTGTTTTATTAAAATCTGATCTATGAGAACAAAGTCAACAGAATTAAATAGAGCATTTGTTTATTATGTTTCAAGGAGGCAATGATCTACCAGCAATGTATTTGTCTATTTTCTATTAAAGGAGAATTTAGGAAAATGTGTCATTGTAACAGAATAATCCTTTCTTTCCTCTTCTTATAACAACAGGAGGCAATCTTAACATGTCTCAGAAAATGCCAAACATGTTTAATGAAAAAAAGTTCAGACTTTTCTCACAACCCTACAACCCGACATATTCAAGACTGTTATTTGAATTATGAACTGTACATAGAGTTACAGTAGAGGTGACTTCACTTCCCCAGGCAGCCTAAATCAACAAGCTTAATAATAATTAAAAAAAAAAATAAAATCAGGGGCCCGACAGTTTACTTCTGAGCCTAGACTCTTCCAAACTTCTGCACTTAGCAAGAAAGAGATAAACTACTTCGCTGGTCCCTGTTGAAATTCCCTCCTATTTTTAAAATCATAAAAAGCAATACAATACAAACTTTGTACTAGGAACTAAGAGTACCTATATTCTCCCCAAAGAACATTCTGCTCTTTTTTCACCACATTTCCCATTGTGACTGTTTAATGTGGCCTCATTTCTCCATATAAAACATGCTCAAAGTTTTCATTACATCTTACCATAGCAGGTTCCTTTGCATTGCAAGACCACTGAGGCCTAACAAATACAAGAAATGGGCTGATTTAAGCCTGTTGACAGCTTTGTTTATTTTCTTTACTTTTCCCTTTGTACAGGGATGAATTTTATTACTTTGCAATACACAGATATGTTTTTCAATCTATAAAATAGTTGATGCTGAAATAGCAGCTGCTACTGACTGTCAGCCTGAATCCATCAGTGTTAAAGAAACCTGGGTTTTATATTTTCTAGATGTGGCACACACAAACCATATTTAAACAGAAAAGTTTGTAAGAAGCAAAATAAAGGCTTAATCAAAAATAAAGACCAAAAATAGGACAGGAGCATTAAGAGAAGAGTAGGTACCGCTAAAACTTCTGAAAGTGTGGAGCTGTACATGACCAAGATGTACTTCATAAAAAAGGTAAATTCTAGCAGCATATGAATGACAATGAGGACAAGATACTAATTCTGAAAAGACATAAAAGTTTATAAATATTATGTATTATTTAATACTTAGCATTTGGTTTTGTAAATGACTTCTGACTATAAAATTTATTTTGTAGAAGACATTAAATACTCTGAAAAACAGATGCTAACATCTGGCAATTACACTTTGCTAAACATAAAATAATAAGGAAAGCCTCATATATTTTTATAGTGACTCAAAGCCCAATTTGGCACAAGAATGTAGGAGAATGATTAAAATACAGAAAAATATAGTCTTCATAATCCCTGTAAATGGGAAATGCTTATGTCAAGGGTTCTGAACAGCATATCTTCAGCTATAGGAGCAAACCAGCATTTAGTTTTATTTCAAGAATATCTTCTGAAAAACACTGGGTTTTATATCCAGTGTAGCATTCAGCCTCTGTAGTATTCTTGCCCAAGTCCATCAAAGCTGCTCATCAATCCCTGCTAGTGAGTGTCATGCTCCAATAGCCACTGCAGTTAAAAATAACATCTACAGATAAGAGAGAAGTACATTTGGGCTACTTACAGAACATACAGTATCCAATGTGAATTAGCCTCTAGAGTAGGAAGGGGATAAAGTTAACCCAAAAGACAGCAGCTGTAAGCCTGACATTTGAAAATATGACCTCAGGGGAATGAGGTTTCGGAAAAGAAAGGGTAAGGTTTAGAGAAATAAACGGCACATAACTCTAGTGACACAAAGGTTCAGATGCTGGGAAAATCTCTTCGTACAAATGTTAAAACAGTATTTAAAAATAAATTATAATGATAGAAAAAAAAATAAAATACAACTGGGGTAGATAGCTACTTAATATTATAATTTTTTTTGATGCAAGCCCCACCAAGTTGCAGTACTTGCAATGCTGCCAGAAGTAAATACAACATCCACACTACGCTCAAACCTGCCCAAGATCTTCAAGTAGAATCCATGGTTCTGCCTTGTTTCTTTGACAATGGACACAGTGTGCTTCAAAGAGACTCATCCAGGTGGCATTCAGTCAGAAGAGCTGGTTCAAACAACCCCATGGGTTCCACAACCTTCCACATACAACTCCTTCTGCCCATATCTTGGGTTTACTCAGAAAACTGACTTCAGGTCTCAGCACATTCCCTCTTCCACATTAGGGAAGCAGGGAAGCACAGGCTGCTATTCTACAATTTGCAACATAAGTCACGTAACTTGCTGTAACAGTCCTGATACACCTGTGGGCAGGGGCCAGATCACACAGACATTGCCTCATCTGCCCTTCTGCACCTGAAACGGCTCCAGAGCTTGCATACAGCAAACATTTTCTAAACTGGAACACAACAGAGCAGGTGACAGTGAAAAAAGAAACTTACAAGCTGCCCATAGCAGTACAGACTGAAGGCAAAAGACAAAGGAACAGAGACAAAACCTGTATCAGCCCTGTCTTACTACTTTTCTCCAAAAGGTCCGGACTTTTTCAGCCCCTTGAGATTCTTGCTACCAAAGCACGTAATCTCTACATTATGAATTAGAGTGTCACGGATTTTTGCAAAAAGCATTTCTTTTTCTTGAAACATTTTGATTTTACTCTGTAAAATGCCCATCAGATAAACTCAGGCTCCAGAAGTGGGCAAAGGAGTCAAGGCTTTTGTACAATAAAAAGCAACCCAATAAAGTAATTCCTCAACTACTCTTATTCAACCCTCAAAAATTTACATTGTAAAAATAATCGGAGTAACAGCATTACAAGCCTTATGCTAGAAAACTTTAAACCAATTTTACATGGTACCAAGAGTAATTACAGCTTGACACTTCACTAATCAAAAAATCTCTAGTTAATTTTGGAAACCATAACGTTCACCTCAAACTATACTAAAATACTTCATAGTAAAAACTTAATGGACTGTCATTGCAGACATTTCGCATTACTCATCTAAAACACTCTTTACTGTATATCTAGATATCTAACACTCTTTTTCAGTTAGTGCCTCACCTCCTCTAATTGCACAGCATTTTGGTCTGAATGTTCAAACTAATGATGCATCCTTTTCATACAGAAAAAGACTAAATCAAGTTATATTTTTATAGCCACTTCTTAAAACATGAACTTGTTGATTATACTATATTCCTAGTGCATCACTAACCTAGACAATCAGCTTTTACATATTGCTGCTTAACCACACAGCAGCAATTCAATGGGATGTGTTTGTTTGCAAAGGAAAAGGCAGACTCTGCAAAATACTATGGTTTAAGCACTGGAGCTCTTTTGCTCCAGAAGCTACTTAAATTCCTCTGACAGTTGCTCAATAAATAACCTAATTACTTACACTCTAATGAGCATAAATAGAACTATTTGAAGACTGTGAATGAGAGAATGATTTGCCAGAGCCAGACCCATTCATTTTTAAGACAAAAAATAACCTACTGTTCTGTTTCAATAGCTATCATGTTTGTATTATTTTATGCTAATGTTAACTGCATAGAAAACCATCATTAAACAACATCAACCATGTTATCTACTAGGAATCTTGCAATGCTAGTGATGTTTTTCTAAATAAAAACTTTTAAATGCTATTTAAACTGAAATACTCAAACAATTGAGATCACTGTCCTATTTACTTCAATAACTTGTGCTGCCTTGGCTCATTGGAACATGGAAAATTTCCCATATTTAGACAATAATGTCCTTTAAGTCCCATTAATTGACCTTTAAATCAGCATGATTTGCTCTCAGTAACTATTAACCAGGACAAAAGTGAAAACTTATTAAAAAATGCTTCTTCTTATGGCATATCCTACCCAGTTTCCACTTCAATGAAGAAGTCACTTCTGAAATGAGACACTATTTTCCATTTGTATAGCTGAGTCTAACTGCTGACAATGAACACTTTGAAAAAGTACAAATCTCCATTTACCATTTGCACATTTTTAAAAATGTAAACAACCTGATGAGCAGCATTATTTCTGTACTTCCTGTTAAATTCACAGCGTGAACAAATGCATGAGACAGATCAAGTTTTTAGTACTGTGTTAAATAACAACAACTTTTCACATGGGGAAAAGACCTGCACATCCAGCTCTATCTCAGACAGAAAAACTGAGAAGCAACACGATTATTCTTAAGATTTACGTAATCTGATGTTAACAAAGTTCCAACATAACAGTTGTTTTCCGAAATTCACTCACAGAAGTATTAACATTTTTCCAGAAAAACCTATATTTATATTACCTATAAAAGTGTTTTTAATTATAGGAAGTTAAATATATTTAAGAAAAAAAAATATTCTTCTTACTCAATTAAACATTAATAGAAGACTTTATCATAAAATTTGAGAAAATAATTATAGTAGATGGAACCCCAAGAAAACATTTGGAGCATTAAAACATCTGCAAAAACGTCCATCAGAGGCAAATAGTCTTATACTTCCTATTCTTTTTATAAAAATTCAGTCATGATCCCATTTAAAGTTTTTAATTTCATGAAGTCAGGATCAACGTTTTGGGAAAAAATGCAGCACACAATGATCCCAGCTGACACAACCCAATATTGCTGGTCTTCACTACACACAGACAGGATACAGAACAGACCTAGAGAGGAGTCAGAGCCAGCACTGCGGGGTGATGGAGTATTTAAACAGCATCATCTAGCAGTCACAACTGCTAGAAGTCTTTCTGAAACTTCACTGGGGAGCTTCCAGCCTCTTCAAGGGAGTTAAAGGCTCGAGCCCAGTGTCAAGAAGCACACAAGCTCTTCTGAAGACATTGCCTTTGAAAGTCTACATGCAATATTTTATGTCGTCTTTCAAAGAAGACATTTGTTTCACTGTAAGACTGGATGAACAAATCACTCATCAAATGACTGACATTACAACCACCCTCAAGAAGAATCCATTTCAATGCATGAACTGGAGAACTGCTACATTCTATGTTAAGTGGCAAAGGGAAAGTAGAAATAGGTACATTGCTTGCAGCAAACAGAAATAAAGCAAAATGGAGATCTTTAAAAATACATTATTTTCCTGAGAATGATAAGTTCCCCATGCTCATATACTACTTATTCATGAAAAAACAAAACAAAAAAACAAACAAACAACAACAACAAATCACATTATTAATTGAACAGAAAGAAAATCATGTCCCATATTTTCATTGTCAGAGAAAAATATCTACGTGCCATGTTTAAGAAGCTCTTTTTGGATGACCAAGGGAAACTCAGACATAGTGTTGCCTAAAACAGGCTGCATGAATAACCTGACCCTCAACATACAGTGCAGCCCGTACATTCATATGTTCTTAGAATAAATCTAAAGAACGCTGAGAGAAAAGTTAAAAGCAACCAAAAAACACCCTCTGATGCAGCAAAGCTGTAGTAATATTGTGAACTTTTGAAATGGGGAATGTGTTACTGTGTCTCTGTAAGCTGCATTGCAGCTTCATCTCAGGAACAGGAAGCTCTTCCTTTAGGTGGAAAATTCCACCAGAATGCTGAAAACAATCGTTAATTTCAGTGTTCTAGAATACTAAAATGAAGTTCTGAAAACCCCTAAACCCCCTTCTTCCTTAAGACTAAACAAATATTCACGTCAAAAGTAGTCACTTTGGGAATGAAGAAGCAAAAATGAGAACCGGCTTTTGACCATCTTTATGCCAAAGGCTTTTTTTTTTTTTTTTTTTTTTTTTTTTTTTTTTTTTGTATTTCTCAGTAAATGTTTCCCTTATTTCTGCCAGTCGATTTAAGCCTTCCATATCACTATCCCCCTTCAGCTGGAAGTCCTTGCTTTCCTTACAAGAGTGACTAGCTTTGTTTGGTTTATGCACATTCATCTATTTGATCTATGCTCCCAGCAGGCCCTTGCCCATCATTTTCTAAAAGACAGTGGGTTTCTTGCACGTGGCTTAACCACCTAATACTCATCAGCCGAAGAAGAACTGACATTCAGTGGCACCACTTAAAGAGCAGTGATCAGGATGCCAGATGCTTCACAAAACTTTCTCCACCCAGCTGCAAATTACATGTTACTGCTACTCTACAATAGATTCAGTAACGTTATTATGTCCTGGTCTTTTTATTTTAAGTTTATTATAATTAACACTGCTGAAATTTTTTTACTGAGATGTGCCCACAAGAAAACAATTTTATGCAGCTGTAAAAATTTGCTAAAAAATGATTAAAGTGCCTTGCAAGAAATAAAAGGGACCAGTTGTATCCCAAAACCATGTTTCTTGTCTTTTTCAGAAGTCTCCTATGCATATGGCTCTCCCAAATGTGGTATGTTGAAAGCTCCTGGAACAAAACACCTAGCCATAAACATAGAGAAACACAAGATACATCACAACACACAATCATCCTGTTTGTTATGCTCTTCAAGGCTGAAAATATGTATGCTTTGTCTTCACTTTTTTCATTTTAAGACTTAACAATCTATTTGGAAAGCTTGCAGATAAGAGACAGAAAACTATGATGTTAGAACAGCCAAGCTACTGCAAAGTTGCAGTGATTTTGCCACAGTTTTTCCTTCCTCTTTTGGACTTTACCAAATACAGTTACAGGAATTACTGTAGGGTGTTTTTTAAAAGCTACTAAATATCTTATATTGGAAATGCAACAATGAGACAGTGTTGGACTGTGAGTAATGAGAGAGAGAGAAGCTGCTGAATATGTAAGCAGGGGATTTGTGTGGTGCCAAAGGACATGTAACAAATGTACAGAAAACGGGAGCTGGAGAAACTCCAGCATAAGCACAACCCTAAAGGAAAACATCCTCTGGGCATGGGCTGGGATATATACAGAATGAGCTAATAAAACAGTGTAATGCTTCAAAATCACTGGCATCTCATCTAAACACTACTGGTACCTTGTTTTGCAGTATCAGATGATAACACTGGGCTTTACTGGGGACATGGAAAACTCTTTGCATAGAAGGAGGGTGTAGAATTCCTCTAAGAATATCTTAATATTAAAACAAAACAAAACCCTGCACTAGATGTTTATCAGTCGACTATAACAGTTCTCTGCTACAAGCTCATGTTACCAATGCATAAATCCCTACTGCTGGTGATACCTAATTGTAAACACATGCAGCAAGACCATTTATTTTATATCCCACTGAAATCTGGAAGCAAGCTCTTTCCCTTCCACAGCATAGCCCTAGGAAGGGAGAAAGACACCCATACATTTTTCTTAGTACTTCCCAACCAATGAGTTGCAAGGTGTTTGTTATCTGTTGCAGCTGTCTGTCTGTTCATGTGGCACAAGCTGTTACTGTCTGGGTTGTCCTAAATGGGTACTAGAATGGTGCATAATCCCAGTCCATGGAAATGGATACAATATGCAAACTACTGTCAAAAGCAAGCTGCAACTTCAGAGCTGTCCCAAGGCCACTCAAGGCAGAAGGGAGGCAACTGTACCTATCATTCTGTACAAAAGGAAGGCTGGAGTAACTTCATTTGCAGACACCGCATTGCATTTAATAGGCTGTCTTCAAAAGGCATTGAACTAAGGAAAGTTAAAGTTCTCTTACTGAAAGGAAGTGACTTTTAAAAGGTTTGCTTTGGGGGTCAAATGATGTTGACAATTAAGAAACTAAAAATCTGTCAGGTTTACAGAGGCTGTTCCATGAGGGGAAAATTTTAGTAGATAAATATGGCTTGTACAGAGTTAGAGCTAATAAGTAGACCTCTCCTGTACTGTATGACCTGATCCTTTAGTGTTGCCAGTGGAATCTTTGGCCAAGTAGAGGTGTGAAATCTAAATAAAATCTCTGCTCCTAAAGTACATTTCATTTAAGGAACATACTGCTTTGGAAATTGGGGAGCTTGTAACCAGAAGGCAGTATTGCAGATTGACATCGAGTGAAAATCTCCCTAAAACTTCAGGAAAATAGGAAGACATTGAAGAGTAACAGAGTTATATATTGATACAAGTCATAGTTATTGATATGAAACTGTAACATGCCCAAATAATACCTCTATTTTAAAATGCAGATACATAGTTTATTTGTTGCAAAGGATATGGCCTACCTTTTATGTGGTATTGGCACTAGAAAGAAAAGATTAGTCAGAGTAAAGACATTTCACTTGGGATCATGTACTTTTTGTCCAGTCTTCTGCACGTAAATCCATAAGATGACTGTTTTAGTAAAGGAAAAAGAAGCTTCTAATAAATACTGCATTACTAACTGTCACACAAACTGTCTTTCCCATTTAGTGAAAAGCATCTGTATGAAACTTCATTTCAGAAAACTGTCTCAGTAGGATATAATGAAATGAGGAAGATAATCACATGCCAAAATCCACAGAAGTAAGTTCCCATTAGCTCAAAGTGCAGATGCCCTTGAAAACATAAATTTGACTCCCCCAAATCTGTGGAGAGGGGAGAACATTCAGTTCTAACTTCCCACAACAGATAGTAGAAATTATTAAAAAATAACAGTACAAGCCAAATGATGACAGGGATCCCCTGGAAATATCCAGGATCCTGTGAAGGAAGTGAACAAGGGAACAGAAAGGCAGGGCCAATGTTTTAATTTTGTCCCTCTTGCTCAGAAACCACCAAGGATGTCTATAGAAGAGCACTGAGTCTTGCTAGCTGTTTTCCTTAGAAGACTGTGTTGAGAATGACCAAACATTGACTGCTGCCAAACATTTTGAGAGTCATGTTTTGAGAAGGGATGGCCTCATTTCCTCCTGCTCACAGCCAAGATGTACTCCATCCAGAAAAAACAGAGCAATGCACCTACAAACTTAGGTCTGAAAGCCAGAAATTCCATGCTTGTGATGTGCTTTAGGATAAAGCTTTTATGACCATGATCAAAAGTCCCTGAAATATTACCTGCAGAAGAAATCACATATGAAGTTTATGAGACAAGGAAGAGGCTAATAATAGGTAAAGCTCCAACTCAGACAAGACTAAATGGAAGAACAACTCCCAAGTGTTACTTCTATAAATACCACCCCCTCCAAGTACTGTAGGTTGTACCTACAATGCAAGCACCAAGTACATACAAAAACTCCTAGCACATGGAGGGTGTTATATTTCAGAAGGCTAGGTCAGGACTACCTAACACTCAGCTTGGCACTCAGGCTAATCATTCATGATTTTATTCAGAGGTGAAAGTTTAAAAAAAAAAAATAAAAATCACACTGTACCTAAATGGTGAAATCTATTGCCAAAATATTATAAAAAGCTATGAATTTAACAGTTCTAAAGAGACCAGATGACTACATGCATATAAACTGAATAATATCATAATGTTTTCAAAAATCAAGACGTAACTTTTTTTTTCCTTCAATAACTTCTTACATGAGAAACTGGCTTAATATTTACAAAGCATTCTAAGACCAAAATGAGGCCCACTGACATCTGCTGTGCAAGATCTTCACACCTTTCCCTGCAGCAGCATTACTGTCTGCTGTCAGACCAAGTTAAATACACCTTGGGCACAATCCAGTCTGAAAGACAGTCCAGGAGAAGAGAGGAGTTCAACACTGTGCTAATTCTCTTTTTCCAGCTTTTCAGAGCAGGGCAAATGTTTTGCTGGGAAGATTCTATTTGCCTTACCTTCAAGCCACAGAAGCAACAGAATGCTAAGCTAATTTTTAGCTTGATGAAAATAACAGCAGATCAGAATCATGCCAGAAAGTAAAATTACTGGATGCCATGATCTCAATGGCAAGGCTATACACAGGGAAATAAAAAAAGGAAAGAGAAAACGTTGCCTGGAATACGTCAACAGTTGTCATCTTCACAAAAGACAAAAGTGAAAAATGAACAACACATATTCCAAAATTCTTGGTGAGAGGTTGCAACTGCCATCATCATCAGGCTTTAGAAGCCATAAAGAGAAAGATTGTCTAAAATTAGCTGTACTAATTCTCTGTGGAAATGTTACAAAATAAATTGCCACCCAAACCATGTTGTTAATACACACACCAGGTCCTTCTGCAGAACAGAATTCCAACAGTTTATTTTCAAAGAAGCATTTTGCTGGGGGATTTTTTTGTCTTTATTGCAAAACATTTTGATTTCATATGCTGTCCTAACAGCCAAGACCTTACAAGATATTGGTTAAAAAGCCTCCACATTTCTTTTTTTCCACTTAGAGATTAAAATTCTACATAGTTTTCGGAGAAGAAAATACTAGGAAAAATAACTGTGAAAGTAGTTCTTTGTTTGACCTTTTAATATAATTTTATGCTATGCAGTAATTACTTCTAACTAAATGAAGATACTAAGATAATCATGTATAGCATCAATTAGATTAATTAAGTCCCTAAATAGACACATGTATGCTTTTCTAGGGGACAAAGAAACACCTAGATGTGCTGAAAAAAAATCTAAGGCAGCTGCTATACTGCTGACAAAATTACATTAAATAAATCCAGACATTCTAGTAGTTTCACAATCAAGAAAACACCACGCATCTGAAGGAGAGACAAAGTCTTAAAAAACTTCCAGGAAATGAACTTTCTTGGCTCATGTGATCATGGAGTACTTGACAAGTTCTGGCCTCCAGTGAGCCAAACCTGGCTTCTGAAGAGACTTGGATGCCACAGACATCCATTGGAATTAAGAAAAATAATTCCAATAAAAGCCTCATTAAAAACCACAAAAAGATTATTTAATGTACCACAGGATCAACCTTGTGCTGGCAAGCAAGCTGCAAATTCTGATGCCAAGGTCTAACATTTTGCATATTCTGTCACAGGAAATAAATATTTCCCCTTCTCCATTTCTTTTCTTTATTAAGAAGTGATGCTATCTTGCAGCTGGCAATCTCAGCATGTAAATATTTGTCAACAAAAAAAGAACTCACATTTGCAACATTTGCATTCAATACGTGGATCTGAATCATTGTAAATGTAAATACATAAAATAAACGAAAATAAATACATTCTTTTTGAGAAATATAAAGAAAGGAAAGGACTAAGTCTCAAATTTGTATTTGCTGAGTCAGTCACGCACTTTGGTGAGAAGGAAATCTGGTAAACAATGTCAAAGCTAACATACTTTGAGACTGCATCAGACCCAATAGAGCTGCTTTAAAAATGGTTCTTAGTCAGCCTGGCAGTCTGTGACTGCATCAGGAAGCTATTTCAGAGAACTCTGACATGCCTGTGTAGCTGCATCAGCCACCCGAGCTTGCTCTGATCATATTGTGATTAAAATGGCTTTTCCTTCTAGGAATGGCAATATATAAACAGTCACCTAACACTTAAACAATGTCTAAAGTCTTCAGCATAGCAGTACTTGGCAATTATACCTCCCTTCTCTGAATGCTGAGTTTACAAAAGAATCTTAAACTCCTGGGTGTTCTCTATACAATATAAAAAGTTGATTTTGGATTCATAGAAGAAGATTTCCATCGAACTTGCCCATATTTATTCTTGTTGGATGAAAGAACTGTTGTATTTCAGAAATCTATTTACAGAAATAGATTCTTTCTTGGTAAGTAATCAAAAGCTGTCATATGTATGTACATGCCTTGTGCAACTGAAGAATTTTTTACTTTAGCAATTTAAATGATGGATAGAAACTCTGAACCAAGAAGTGACCTATCAGAGATTCTGAGATAATGCTTCTAATGATAGCGTGAGCATTACAATAGAAGCAGAACCCTATTAGATTCCCAGCATATGTAAAGCTTCCATCTGTACAGGTCCAAATTCCTTCTCTGACCAACTCCCTTTCTTCCCTCATCCTCCTCAACACTTAGGAAGGAGACCAGACAGTCTGGTCTTCTAAATCATGTTTATGTAACAATGTGGTGTAGGTAGGTGCGTGTTACAGATCTGCAATCAGATCTGTACTGTTTACTTCTACAATAATACTCTTATTCATTAAACTGGTGGATTTAAAGCTGAATATTCAGAGTGAGTAATGCAATCTTGAGTTAAGTCTGAATATTACAAGTAAACGTCAATTACACAGATGAGCTTCAAACCAATGAGTCAAGTTGCTTTGCAGCTGGTTCTCTTGAAAAATGATGCTTAATCAGATGGTAAACTGGTCAGCCAGGAATGTTTATTCTAAATTGCTAACTATTGCTTCAGGATGAAAACCTTTTCCTAGGCCACAGAGTCCTTCTGTGACTGGGAGCACATCATGTGAGCCCATAAAGTCTTCTAAAAAACACATAAGGGATTCACAGAAGATGATCTCATTTAATGATTTCACGAGACACCTACTTTTTGAACTCTAAATGAATTTTGTTGTTCCTTGTCTCAAGAGATAAATTCTGAGCCAGGCGGTTCAAACTCATTTCGCAACATAAAGAAGTATAACTGAATATTGAATATTGGAAAAAATCCTTACAGACATAAACTAAATATGAAAATGCCTTGCAAACTGCAGTGAGATAAATATAATCTGCAGCAACTGAGTAATTTTTAACTTATTTACCTCCAAGTCTGTTTCTAACAGGATCTGTATTAAACTATGAAATAGCAAACATTTTCTGAGCTGTGGGAAGAGGCAGTATTAAAAATATTCTGAAATAAAAAAACATTGTCAAAGAAAAACAGTCACTTATCTGTAAAGACAGCACTTACATATGAGTCAGCATAAAGCAGATACAGACAGTTCTTACAGATGAGAATACCTTTTTTTTAAGGTATGATCAGATTATATGTTTTTCCTTGATCACAACTTCTTGAAAAAAAAAATCAATCAAAATTGTAAGATGATATAACCTGGACTAAATCTTACATATTTTATTCCTTTTCACCTTCTGAATATTAAATTTAATGTTTATATTTTCTTTTCCATCCATCTCATGGAGGATGCTGTTTATGAGGTATGCTGGCATATAAGGCTTAATGCTAAATGAGTCATGGTCTAGAATGCAATTTCAAACTAAATTATATTGGTTGCTTTGCATAGTTGGCTTTGGAATAATTTAGAAAAGGTTCTTCTTAGGAAAAAAACCCTATCTCTGTAATAGTGCAGTAGAAGACTGCATTGTAGGGTTTTTTTTAAACAAGAAAAGTCTGTCAAACATCATAGGACCATGGAATGGTTTGGATTGAACTAGATCATCTAGTTCCAACCTGCTGCAAAAGAGGCATTGAGGTGCTGGAGCATGTCCAGAGAAGGGTGAAAGAGCTGAAGGGTCTGGAGCACAAGTCATGGGAGGAGTGGCTGAGGGAACTGGAGTTGTTTAGCCCTGAGGAGGCTCAGGGTGACCTTATCACTTCCTAAAAAATGCCTGAAAGGAGGTGGTAGCCAAGCAGGGGTTGGCCTCCTCTCACAGGCAACTAATGACAGGATAAGAGGAAATAGTCCCAAGCTGTGCCAGGAAGCTTCAGGTTGGACATCAGGAAGAACTTCTTCACTGAAAAGGTGGTTAAGCATTAGAAGAGGCTGCCCAGGGAGAAGATGGAGTCACCATCCCTTAAAGTGTTCACGAAATGATTCAATGTGGCACTTAGTGCTATGGTTTAGTTGACATGGTGATGTTCAGTCAAAAGTTAGACTCAATGACCTTGAAGGTCTTTTGAACACTTAACAATTCCTCTAATTAAACCGGATGTTTTTCTCCACAGATGCTTCATTTGTCTAGGGAGAAAGGGAAAAGTACATGCATGGGCAGAGGTGCTCCTTGTGAAGTATTTTGTATGGCAATGAATAACAAAATGAGGAGTTATGAGACTAGTGTAAGCAAAGACCTAATCTCCAGACACATTTAGCACTTCCTGGTAGGCAAATAAAATTGCCCTGGCAGTAAATATTGAGGTGGAAAAAAGAGATGACTTCTCTTACTGAGGGAGGCACCTAAAAGCCACAGATCATTAAACAGGTTTAAGTAATGATTCTTGAGGTATTTTTGAACTTTTTAATGTGCACAGAAGTGGGAAATCTTGTTTTCTGCAGTTGACCAGATGGTCCTCACTTATTCTGTCAGTCACAAGGCCAAAATGATTTTCACATTAAGAACAAAACCTTGAAGCCGTAAGTCTCTCTCAAATATCTCCTGCTGAAGAATTTGTGAGCAGTCATTTGTTCCCTTACATCTTGCAAGCTTCTTACTTTTGATCAATGCCTTCACTGTAAAAACCCTATTTCTGTTAACAGAGCTATGCACATGTAGCTCATTTATCTCTTTCTTTGCCAAAAAATTCTGCAGAAGGCTCCAAAGTGTTGTTCCAGTTTGCACGTGAAGGCAGTGATATACACAATGTTCTCAAACAGCAACTACTATAAATCTCAAACTCTGAGATGATGTTCAAGAGGCAGAGTGAAACAGAAGTGTCTATCATTCTTTCCTACCACTTCTTCATCGTTCTATAAATACAGGTATTGTATATAGAATAAAAGCACTCCAGTAACCAACCTATGAAGGAAGAAATTATTAAGCAGTGAAACAGGCACTTTGATGATTTTTGATAATTTTTAAGATATCAGTAGGTACATAATGCATATAATATGTAATGCATCCTTAGTTTATATACATATTGTTTTTACATATATATATCTGTGTGTGTTTGTGTGTCTGTATGTATAAAATACCAATAACATAAATATTTATATAGGCAAAAGTCTATGCTTTTCAAGTTTCTGAGATAAATCTAAAATTAAGGCTCCATTCTTCCCCAGTCTTCTCATATGTAGCTAGGATTCTAAAACAGTGTAATAGTTATACTATACAGTATAATATGGTAATGTACAGTTTAATAGTTAAAATCAGTTAATAAGATTAAAAATATATTCATGTTTTAATGCAATTCAACCAACCATTTGCCTTCTTAATGCAGATAAGAAATGCACAAATTATTGCTTAATGCAGCCCAAAAGTGTAGCTTGAATTATCTCAGTTTTGGCTTACATGCAGCTGCTAGAAAACCCCTGCAGAAATCTGCCAAGAGGAAAACAAGATACAATTACTTTTATTTGAAGTATAAACTTACATACCTTGGCCTCCGGAATGCTAAACCATATTGCTGGCAAGCCAGTCCCACAGTGGGAGTATAAACAATAGGCATGAATCTTTCAATGTCAGAAGCCAGTACTTTATAGAAGAGCTTTTCATTTCGATCCTGAAGACTCATTAGCAGCATGTATCTGTGGAGAATTACATGTAATTAGACCGACATCAAGGGAATATATAAAGTAGATTTAGAAATATATTTGTTTTTGAATAATTAAAATTACATTTTTCTCTATAATAGCCTCGTTCTTTTTGAAAGTATTTAAATTCCTCCTAGTCTTAACAGCACAAATGACTCAGACACAAAGCATAACAAACTGGTTGAGACAGAGAACCTGAAGCCATCAAGAAGTTGTCAAACTCTACATACTCAGGAAGCTAACCCCTCTCAGGTATAAAACACTGTGCTGCAATTGAGGATTTGGTCTGTCAGAATCTTATCTGTGTATATCAGTTGTTCCACTTGAAATGAGACCAGCATTAAATATAAATTAAGCAAGCTTACTCACTTGCCCTAAGAAAACAGAACTAAAAACATTAAGCTTTGCATGCTCTCGCCTCGATATTTATCTTAAATCCAGACTAATACTTCGAATAAATACTGAAAAACAAAGCTTTTGAAAACAAAGCATACGCACATGGCCTTTCATCCCTTAGGTCTATGTTTGACATGAAATCTGCAACATTAGATCTCCTAACTAAAAACAATTTTGAGGAAGTTCTATATTTATTTAAACAGAAAATCAATGAGAAAAAAAAGAATCATAAATGGGAGTGAAAAAAATGTTTAGCATAACCTGCTTTTGACTACCATCACACTTACACTGAATAACTACATTACAGTTTCAAGATACCAATCAGGAAGCCAATTGCAGTGCTAGGTGTGACAAATGATATGAGTCTATGAGTGACTTCAAGTTGTACCAGCTCAGATAGATATGGATGACTCTTGTCACTTTGTGAACACTTAAAACTTAGGAATTTAGTGATCTTAAACCTTACCTACTCACTAGTTTTAGCAATGTTAAGTATTGCTGTAAAAATTAAGTAGTCTTCTATACCAACAGGCTTACACAAAATCTTTAACTTACGTATATAATTTATGTAGGTTTTTTTTTTTAATTTACTGGATTACTATTACACTCAAAAAGTTTAATATGCCCATCATTTTATTATACAAGTGTTGAGGACACATATAGAATACACTCATTCTAAAAACCTAGAGAATGTGTACTTAAATATTATTTCCTTCTGCATAATGAGGCACCACATGCCCCACTAAAACCTAATTCATTCTTTAAGAAGACACGAATATAGTCAGGTAAGCATCTGACAAAGAACAGCTTAGTAACTATGAATGCATTCCATTCAATCTTAGCTCGCCTATCCCTGTATCAGGGGAGCACTTCTTTTGGGATCTGTTATGTAAACCCTTAACGAGCACTCCAAGGCAAGGCAAGTGAATCCAGTTTGGCAGTTGGTGACTGTAATGAGGTGACAGACGTGAGGCAAAACAATATCCCTGCCCTCCTGTCATGAAGGGTATTTTAGACCCTAAACAGATAAAGATCTAGAAACCAAAAAGTTGCAGTTGTTCTCTAAATACCATCACCATGAGGCAATCAGAACCACCTTCCATCACACACATTAGTTTTGAATGTTCTCCAAGGTTAAATTATATCCTGCTCTTGTAGTTCTCAGCTACAAATATATATACATACATTCTAATTTGCTTTCATATTATTACATTTCCCTATAGCCTTTCATTTTCCCAGTATTTCATTATGATATAGCATATATTTCCATGTCCTTGAATTCTCAGAGCATTTTCTTTATTACAATCTTTCTCCTGAGGATGACTATCCCAACATTTATCTTGAAATACAAGTTCTTGCACATGTAGTTGTGAATACACATGAAGGCATTCCTTTTGTTTCCAGAGAACATTTAAAGTGATGCTAAAGAATACCATGCATATTTTTGGCCCTCACTCTATACTGGACACTGCAAGCACCATGTGAGCCACAGCACCATTCCAAAGCACTTGCCAGTTTTGTATTTTTTTATCACTTTCTTTTAAAATGAGGTTTGGCTACTTACGAGTATAAAATATCTTTCCATCATCCTTTCTTATTACTCAGATCAAGCCTAGATTTTAAACGGGGTAAGGAAATCTTTTACAAAAGAAACTAAAAGCTTAGCAAAAGGCTTCCTCAGGGCTTCAAATGGAAAACCTTGTTTGTTAAAACTATCCACTTTGTTTTTACTGTCCTATAGCACTAAACTGGGGTTTTATTTTCTTATTCGTATTTATCGTGCCACTTTTATATTCATGATATACTAAAGAACTTGCAAAAGGAGCAACTGCATACTACTTATATTTTCAAATATTACATACTTGATCATATCCACATCAATATAAAATACTATTAAAAAGTGAAAAATATTTCTAGAGAAGTGTAATTTTTATCAGAAGGTTTCTTTTTCAATGGCAGATATATGTCTTCTTTCTCAGCATTGAAATTTGCTTAGTTAAGGGTATCAAATTTCTCTAAAAATTCTTTCTAAAGGGAAAACCAAAAATACTTCATACTCAGTGTGGGGTTGTTTATAATGCATTAGACAACAAGTATGTATCTTTTAGCAAAATCCAAGTATCTACACAACTAAAAGCATGAAGTGCTTTTCAGCATTGTGTTTAAAAATATATATTTAAAATTCAGTATTTAATGGAATATTTTACTGAAGCCCACATGAAAACAAGCAATAAAACAGTGAAAAAAAAGTTGTGCTATAAAAAGGGAGAAAAATATTATCTGTCCTCAGACAAGGAGTCTTGAATGAAGATTTCAGGGAAGAGTTTCAGAGGACAAAAACCAAGGTCTGGCACGTCAGATAGAGGACACTCCTGAGCATTCAAATTTCAGTGTGTCTCTTCCCTTCTTGCCTTTACTTCACCTAAGCACGTTTCATACTAGTCTGCTATTATGAAGGGATGAAATACAGTAGCAACAAAAGGATATAAACCACATATCATCCAAAACCCAAAAGAAAACTGATATAACTACTGGAAAGTTACTGACGATTTCTTAGGATAACTGGCCCAACTATCACTGCCATACACTTTACAAGGCAAAATGGAAAGGTGAAAACAGAACAAACTACACTTTTTTTTTTTTTTTGCTCTTATCTTGAAAAATATGAGAGTAAATAAAGAAGGTGAGAGGAAAGGCTATTATTTTTAACCTGTGTAAGACACTTACCTCTATTACTCTACATCATCAGTATCTACATAAAAATTCATTAAAGACCAGGAACTTTAAGAAAAAAAAAACCAAAATAAGATGGCCTTCTCTGGAAAAGAGATTTGATGGCTCCTCTCCTAGTGTTAACACATCCAGTATAACATTTTACAGCGTGACTCTTCAAAGAAAGAAAAGCTCAGGCAGAAGATGTCACCGTGCCAGGAACAACAATTTCAGTATCAATAGAGAGCAAGAAAAAAGACAATTAAGAACACAGGGGAGAAAAAAAAATTAAATTACTTGCAGAATTCATCACAGCTTTTCCAAATTAAGTTAGAGGAATAGAATTTTTTCCTCTCATTGGTGTTCCTTTTGCCAAGCATACCAGGCAATTGATTTGCTGCTGTTCCACATTACTTTGTGTATGAACTCTTGGTATTTCAGAGCACAACAATTTCATGCTACAAGTTCACAAAGGCATTTCAGCAGTGCCAAAACGTCATGCCATGGTACTAGCTATCAACTTAGCTTTATGAATTTAAACACACCTTCTTTCCAAACAAAACCAGGCCAATCTTTCCAATGTAAGATGCTGTCAAACAGCATTTATGTTTCATACCCTTCTGTCTAAGGTCTTTAACAGCTTCCACTGCAATATTTAAATACCTGTACTTAATCTTTTGCATTTGGACGTAAAACACTCAAGTATACATCTACTGCCAAGCTCCAGAGCAAACACAACAGCTTCCCTTCACCTCTTTTCAATCACTGCTTCTATGGGAGCAAAGACTATGCTAGATGCATACTGCAAGAAACTTGGGGGTTTTCCTGGAATTCGGACATTTACACTCAGTAGAAGACAAAAACTGCATGCTCTTATACAAGATTGTCCTTGAGCACTTGCCTTTACAGGGAGCACTTGAGATTGCAAGCTCAAGTTAAAACAGCCAGAGCTTCTGACATTCTTTACCAGTGAAGAGATTCAAGGAGTAATCATGGCAGGATCACATACACTCTTTAAAATTCTTTGATACAAATATAAATATGGGAGACCAGAGTTCACATATTGCCTTAAGGACTGAGCTCACCACATGTAATGCACATGTTCTCCAAGTAGGCTCTTAATTGACATACTCCAATGAAATTGTCAGACACTTGACTTATAAACACATCTGCAAATCATATTTTGCACATGCAAATTTTTGCACTCTCAATTCACAGAAGAATTTTATCTGCAAAGGAGCCCAAGATGTCAATGTTTACATTGTCTTAAAAAGAATTATCTTCTTCATGTAAATGTTACCAAGTCTTTCCATCAGTGGTCTTAAATGTAGACCTATGCATGTAACACTGTTTTATTTTGTTAAACAATAGAGAAAACATCACAGCTATATAAAGCTCCAATAATACATGAAGAAAATATTTTTTTTATCAAAACACAGCAGAGTATGAACAGTCAATTTAGATCTGCTAGGTGTTCAGACAGAGTATAAATATGATTTCTTAAAGAAAAAATTCCATTTGGGGGGTACTTTCGGATTTATATAATTTAATATTCTTAAGGGACAACCTAACTTAATTTACACAATTTGCATTGATCCAAGATTATCCCTAAAAACTTAATTTCTTAAGATCTATGGACTTGTGTTATGAAAGCATGTACTAGCTCAGGTTGGAAGGGACCACTGGAGATTGCCTCATCTACCCTACCCAAAGCAGAGTCCACTAGAGCAGTTTGTCCAGGTCCATGCTGAGTCAGGTTCTGAGTATCTCCCATGGATGGAGATCCCACCACAGCTTCTCCAGCATTACAAATGGGGCTATGTTTATTGTTTATTCACACTGTGAGGGGAAGGAGAAGATTCAAATACCTGGACCAAAAATTACAGCTGAGAAAGTAGCACAGACACACGTCACAGAATAAAACTGAGAAATAAAAAAAAGCTATTCACTTTTTTATGTGTTAATTACTAAAATATTATTTGAAGTATTCTGACTAGTAGATACAGTTAGAAAAAAGCCTAGCTTGTAATATTTTCAAGCTGCTTCTGTGAACAGAAGACTTGCTAGTTTCCTCAGCTGAACTGCATCCCTAAAACCGAATCAACAAGAATAAATTTGTACTGCAGAGCTGCACAGTACAATATAAGCTTTATACTAAAACAGGCATTATAATAAAAACTGGCTTTATAGTATAAAATGGCAAGCTACAGTCTAATGCTCAAGACACATGGATGGAATAACTTAATGTTAGCGCTTCTGTTTTACAGATGTCTGGTCACAGGAGCAGGAAACTAATTTCTTACTTACTCAACTATGTATTTAGAAAAAAGAAAATGCCAAAGAAGACTCACAGGTGGGAAAGAATGACACCAAGTTTTTGTTTAATTAAATATATATCTTAAGGTTAACAGGGGCAGCTTTGGAAAAATATTCTCTGAAACAAATGGCTTCTGAAAAACCTTTTGTTTACATTTATTTGTAACCATATTATATTTCTTTATACTTTTGTATTGTTTGTGTCTATTATACATGGATTAGTTATACTTTAAAAAAATATTTCCTTCCCCACCCCCAAGACAGACAGATTTCTCTTTCTCTTTTTTTTTGACATAATAAAAATAGCTACAAAGTATTCCCACAATACTTGGAGACAGTTATTTTTATTTCATTATTCCCACTGCAATCAAAACTTCAGCATTCAGTGTTTTACTGCAGTTTAAAAGGCATGTCATTCCAAGTTTTAATACTCTGTCATTTAAAACTGATAAGATTAATTCTTTCTTCCTTTCCTGAAGTAATTTTTCATTTTGGCAAAAAGCCACTTGAATATCCACAATTTTTTGCTAAAAAATAAAGAATTAAGATTTGGAAATACTGCTAATCTCCTTTTGACTGTTGAATAGCTAGACCTGTGATGCTCTATCCATGATGTTTTGAGAAGCAGGAGTGTTTTTCTGCTATGACCTGAAGTAGGAGCAAATGTTTTTCCTAGTTAAAAATACATACAACAATGGGGTAAAGACCTTTTTCCTTCTGCTTTTCAAGTTGTAGGTGAGGAGAAATTCCAGCAATTCAAGCTGAAACAAGCAGTTGGAACTGCCTTAAATGTCCTGAAACACAGGAAACAACAAGCTGTATCATGAAGGGACTACTTCAAGGCAGAGTTAAGGAGATGAGGACAGAGGGACAGAGAAAGTTTTCTCCTGTGGTAACACCAATGGTTGAATCAGGGTCATTCATGAAATTTTACACTTTCCTATATGCAGGAACTCAGACTCATAAACATTGTAGCCTGGGAAGCTACGCCTCTGTAATAACTGATAATGGTCCTCCTTGAGCACACTGGAGAATAGTTAACCTACAAAAGACACCACAATTGCAAGCTCTTCACTTGCAAGGAAGGCTGTCCTCATCCTATGCTGACTTCATAAAAAACAAAGGTTGTGGCAACTTTACAGAAAAACCTTGTCACCAACAGATGGGTACCTAGAGGCCACATATCACATACTGATAGAAAGACATCCCACGACAGAGAAGAGCAAGGCACAGGAAGAAGAAATGAAGAAACAGTGTTTTGTTCTAGAGCCTATAAAATATAATTATTTTAGGAAAAAAAAATTAGTTTCATAAATATTTAAAGCCCTTCCCAGATTTTTTTTCCCTAAAAATACCCAAGCACAGCAATACTATGCTACATATTAATTTTATAACATTTTACAAATTTACTATGTTTTAATGCATATGTATCTATATGCACGTAAAATCATTACTAACTTTTAGTATCACATGAGTTCATTTACTTCTGATGTCCTTTGTATCATTTGGTTATCAAAGAAAATTCATGTGAGCAGTTCTGGAAGATTACAATTTTAAAGCAGGAGTTGATCTTTTGAAGAATGCATTCTAGCAAAAATATGTATTTAGCTTAACAATTCCCAGCAATCAACAACCACAACCTGAAAAAATACCCCAAAATTTCATCTGTAGTACCATAAAAAAAAAAAAGTGATTAATGAATTGGTGAGCAGGATAAAGTTTCATAGCCATACTTTACCTGTCTAGGTCACATGTCAGCCTTTCAAAATTCTTAAGAATTGTATAAACCTGTGCATCTTGACCAAGAAAGCAAGGCGGCAATAATCCGTGAATATTCAATTGTTGCCTCTCCTCCAAGGTAAAAGCCATGCCCTGAAAAAAAAAAAAATAAAAACCATGTATAGATGTACACAAGAGATAGGTAATTTAAGAAAAACTTAATTTACAGGTAGCCAGCATCATAAAATCTATTTAAAATTAAACTAATTTAAAATTTATTATTTAAATTAATTTAAACTCTAGGAATTTAGAATTGTGTACTTATTTCAGGAAAGAAGTTTTACTGAGCCAGAAAAAGACAGGCCTGTACAGATACAATAACTTTTTCCAGCACAAGTTAATGTCTCCTGACACCACAAGAATACCACTTGCAAAACTGCTAAGTTACAGCTGAAGAAGAAAGCAGCCATATATTTACTCCACTCATTTTCTGCTTTTAATGATGTCTGTCTGTCTAAAACATCTTCAGAAATTACCCAAGCTACTGTAGGAAAGATGGTGCCTTTACAGCAGAAACGTGACTGTGGGCTTAGCACACCAGCATCCAGCACTCTGGCCACGGAAGTTTTACTCTGCTGTGGTAACTACAGCCAGGCAGAACTGACAGACAGGATCAGACCTTAGACAGCTTTAGGAGGTAAGAGAAGTCAGAGGAGTTTCCTCTACATCTGAGCTAGGAAATGCATGCACTTGTTTCAGACTATGGCCCCTGGCACAGACACGTTGCAGCTCTCCTCGAGCGCCATTCCGCCTGCACTGCTTCTGCTCCAGAGCCAATACTGGCTGATCTGCACGGGTCTTTCTCAGGTTAACACCAGAACTCTCTGTATCTTTGCAATATGCTTATTATGTAGCTTAAACATAGTCTAAAGCTCATGTAGTAGAGGTTAGGTAGCATGTATTACTCCACCAAGAAGATGCCTGTGTGTGTATATATGAAGAAGCTATTAGACAGCGGCCTAATATTCAATATCTGTGATACAACTACATAAAAAATACTGGTTTTTAGCCAAAAAAACAGTTGAGAAAACACACTGAGATCCATTAAAGAGGAGAAATTAGCAATATAGTCTTTCTGCTTTAATTCTCATGTGGAAAATAAGTACTACTGAGGTACTTTCACTACCGCTTCTATAAGCAGACTTTCAAAATGTCTTTGTTTATGTGACCATTAGAATTAGCTGGGTCAACGAATGAGAGGAAAAAACAGGGAAAACAAGAGCATGAACACAAAAGCCTTCCTTCAGTCTACATTTTCACTACTATTGTCTTTTCAAGAGAACAAATTCAGTTCTTTACACAATGCCCTTCCTGCCTCTCACAAAACACTTGGTGAGTGATAAAATGTGATAAATTCATGTCAGTTACTTTGGTTACCTAGACAGGTTCTTCTTTTTTTGTTTCTGTTTTTGTTGGTTTTTTGTTTGGTGGTTTTTTGGGTTTTTTTTCTCAGAAATAGTCACCTCATAGGGCTTATTCTTACAGAACAAAAACATGTTACAAAATCCTCCTATATCTTACTAGGCTACATTTCTTACACCATTTTAAACCTAAATCTTGAAGTGGTTATGTCACTATGACTTGAAAAAAAGTAGGAAAAAAGCCCTAAAGCAACCCCATCATACTGAAAAAAGCCCTAAAGCAACCCCATCATACTATCTGCTCTATAATGCCATTAATCAAGTTGTTACCTTAAGTGAAATGACAACTCAAAAAAAAAGAAATATCTTATAATGAATGCTTTACAAAACAGCAAACATTTCCAAAATGTGTTTCTCCTTCCCTAGACAGGAAATGAAGGGAAACCAAGTTTAATAAAGATCAGTAAGTGTTTTGCTGTAGTTCTCCACGCATGCGAGATTTCAGAGGTTTCCAAGTGCGTACACAAAGGCTGCATTTTTTATCCCTAATGAACTTTCTGTGACCAGAAATGTCATGAATGTCTGCAGCTGCTATCCCATCTTGAAAAATCATGGAAGAAGGGAGAGTGAACACTTCTCACAAGTTTATTCAATGTTGATCCCTCTTATCTCCTCTAGACTTTTTTGGGCTTAAAAAACCCACGTGTCTTTATGCACATTACAGAATCAATTCCAAGTGACTGGACTTCAGGGAGCTGCATAGTTTTAATGGATCTTCTAGTGCTGGTAGTAAAGTAACAATCCAGTATTTCTCTGCAATTCTCCTTTCCCCTGTTTCCATAAGTCAAATGGAATGAAAAAAATTTCTGAATGTCTGTGTTTGGCTTTACATTAGGAATAAAATATGGACGTTAATTACTATAATAGGGTTTCCCCTCTTACTGGAAAATTTATTTTAAAACAAACACATGTGTTACATCTTGCCAAATGCCTTTTTAAAAAAGTACTTCATCTTGAAATAGCGTATTTTCCATGTATTACTACAGCCTTATAGTAAGTGTTAATTTCTTTGGTTTGTTACTACACCCTCTAGGATTCATATGGTTAGAAAATCCTTTACTTGAATATTCCTCTTTGGCACAGACATTATGAATTTTTCAAATTTCTAAGATAAACAGTTAATTCTTTTCTTTCCCCCTCAGATCCCATATCTGCTCAGAAGAATTATCATTAAAATATATCACCTGATAATTTAATAAGAGAAGGCCATTTTTATGAAATAAGTCCCATCCTATTCCATCTGCTTATAGCAGGGAAGACTTCAATCATGTAGGATTTATGGTTTACATCTAGATTTCTTGCACTAGCCCCAGATTTTCTTTTCTACATAAAAAATCTTATTTTTTCCTGTTTGAAGTGTTGTTTCCCAGCCATCCAGCAGAGAGGGCTCTAGGTCCAGCTTGGTTTACGCACTCCTTTCCTTTCCAGAGGCATATTTTATGCACACCTGGATGGGACAGACTTCTGTTACCTAGCATCCAAACTATTATAAACAATGTGGATATTTTTATTCTGTAGCTTGTATTACAACTAAATTTTTGAAGAACAACAGTATGACAATCTAAAAGCAGCGTAAGGGCAAGAGACCATAAATATTAACCTCTGCCTAATTAGTTTTGATTTATTCCCAGCTTTATGCATCATATACATCATAGAGATTAAAAGTATAGTTGTTATCAATCCTCCCAGTTAAGTGTTTGCAATTTTTCAAGAGTTGTGTTTCATGTGTTTCATTATATGCTCTGGTTTGCTTTTGGTGAAATCAAGTTGTTCATCAGCCACCTCATTACCTTCCTTTCTCACAGATATTTTGGTCAAATATTTGGGTAGGGTTTTTTTTTTATTGCTCCTTAGGCAACAATATCCTTTCAGACTCTCAGTTGTAGACGAAAAGCTCTCTGAGTTTTAAAAAAATAGAACCCATTGTAAAAACATGTAATTTCTGAATTTGTCTCTCCATTTGTAATGTTGTGAAGTTAACTCTAGCAGTGATTTCTATTTCTATTACTGCACATCACTCTTTCATTATTTAATATCTATCAGTTTATCAACTCCATTCTTAAACTATCTGTCAGCTCATAATCTCTAATCCCCCAAAGCCCCTCAGGTACAATGTTGTTCTAGTGCAGTTACACATACATCAATACTCTTCGTCAGTTGCAGTACTGAAAATCCACATAACAGAATAAACAGCACAGCATCATCCTGTATCAGACAACTTTTTGCACTGGCTTTCAACCAAATTTTCAAGCAGTGCTTGAAAAGACAGAGAGCACATTCAAAATACTTCCAAGAGCTGTCTCAGCCTCTATTCACAGTCAAGAGAGACAAATTTTCTCTCTTAATACAAACTAGATTGCACTGACATAGTTTTTCTTCAGACAGAATATCTGAAGCTCATGTAATTGCCAGGTTTATATAAACCTCTCTAGAAAAAGAGAGTGTACTAAAGCAATATGTGCATCCTGTCCATGCATTAATGAGATTTGGCTTCAATAAAGGGCAGCCAGTATTCATTGCAGGGATCCTTCTCCAAATTCTCCCAAGGCCTAGCTGTCATTTTTTCTAGTAGTAAAAACTTTCATTTTTAAAAACTCCAACTCGTTTAGAAGAATAGCATATTTCCTCCTGTTGGCCTCACTGCAGGTGTGACACAAAAGTATTTGCCTAACCACACATAGAAGGAGGCTGGCTTAGAAGAGTCAGCCTACATCCAAGGTTCTCTATCTCAGTGACTCTCTCCTCAGCCTCTGGAAGGAGAAAATCAAGGCTCGTAAGACTTCAGGGGTTCAGGAGACAACCACCAACAGCAGTACTCAAGCTCAAGTACTCACACGTGTATTTGAGCCTCCTGTATCCTAGAAGGGCAAAGGAAGAAATGAGGAAGAAGGTGAAAAGGTACAGCAAGGATGTAGAAGCACCATCTAGTCTACGAGAAAGAAATCTCCGAATTGCTGGTCTAACATACTACTAGAGGAGAATGACAGTCCCCAGAGTATTTTGGGGATGGACAAGTAGGTCCATCACTGTCTCAAAAAAGCAGAGACAAAGTAAAAAAAAAGTTTAAAAAAAAAATCAAAAAGTAAAAAAACTGTCTGCTAAAAAACTCATTCCCTACAGCTAAATCATAAAAGCGCAGTGAAAAAATTTCAGTGATATCATGAAAAAAGCACACAAATCTGAGGGACACAGATATGCTCAACATCTGCTGCATGGCCGGAAAGAGGAGTGCTGGCGCCTCGTCACTCCTTGCAGGCTCCCACCGCAGCAGTTGGTATCCCTGAGCAGAGGCCAGGGAGAGCTCTGCCAGACAAAGCTCTGAGAAAACCCCACAGCTGCCTGCAATACTTGTCTGCTCAAGATCTGAATCCATCTTTTCAACAAGTGGACTACAGAACCCCGCAATTCCATTCTTAAAAACTCCATTCTTAAAAAAACCAACCAAACAAAAAAGGACACACAAAGACAAATACTTTTGACTGAAAGACCAGAAACATTCTCCAATTACTAGTGAAGAGTTCTTTCCCCAATACATCCCAAATGTGAAATCAGTGGCTTCACTACTAGTTGCCAACCACACATCACATCACACTGCTTCACGTATAAGATTGTCTCCAGAAGAAATGCAACTGCAGAACTAGATGCAGTCCTTAGGAAACCATGATCTTATGCAGGCAATTCTTTTGCTGGTCAAGGTTTTGCCTTCAGCAATGTTGGCTTTTCATACTATGTTAGTACTGTTAGGGAGGAATCCAAGTCAAAATTAATTTCCTTTAAGGAAAACTTCTTTGGCTGAGGAAGCAAAAAAAGGTATGTATAGTCCTGATAGGTATGAGCTACATGAAAACAGATTCAGGCACCTAATGTCATAAACCTCTTTAGGATCAGAATATTAAAAAAAAAAAAAAAATCAAACAAACAAACCAACCAAAAACACAACTGCAAAATTTTACACATTTAAAGAATTTTTTATAAAATCTCTCTAAAAATATAGGACATATGGGTTTTCAAGCATTTTAAGCTACATTTAAGCCTTTAATGATCTGCAAATCCCTTGAGCTATTTTATATAATTTGTGTTTTTTAAAAAGTCACCTTATGAACAGGCAAAAAATAAAGTTTTACAAGCATTTCCTCTCCATTTTTCATTTATATTCTCCAAACATGACTTCAGAGAAACCTGATAAATCCTTGTAACAATCCATGTCCAACATTCATGTCAAGGTAAAATACACCAGGAAATACTTAGAATAACTAATCTGAGCACAACACTTCATAATGAACTCATTCTGCTGAAAACAAATGTGGTTCATGGCAAGAAATTGGTGTTGGAACAGTACATATGGCTGAAGATGTTTCTTCTGTTTTCTCTACCCATAGTTGTCATGACTGCCAAAAATATTACAAGCAGAGGCAGCTAATGCAGCTATTTGGGCAAACATCTCTTCTGTAACCAGTGCTTTAGGCCACACCAGTCACAGTAAGTACCCCAGTAGGTAAGGAAAGGGACTAATTCTTTTCTAATGGTGTAAATTCACACACAGTTTTCTGTTAAGGTGGTTTCTTTTGGATCTGAAGAAAAAGAATATTTCTGCAAAATGTCAACTTGCATTAACTTAGAGATTCCTGTTTCTTCTTAAGACTATTTGCTGTAAAGACTACACACAAAAGAAGGGTTTGAATAGCTTAATCTAGTTTCAATTTGAAAAAAACAAAATAAGGATTATTAAAATTTTGGAGAAAAAAATAAATCCTTTCAAATGGTGTTTATGAAGGCCAGGGAAAACAATGACAAATACAAATTGACAGGGAGAAAGTTATCACAGTTCAAAGATGAATACCACAGAGTTAAGAAATGAAAACTGAATCTGAAAATACAAATTTTCTGTTGCAATCCTCTGGTAGCACATACAAACGACAGCTTTGCTTTCAGAAGCAAAGAACATTGATAACCATTTATAATGCACACATTATTTAAAGTATTATTAGACTGCAAGTAGAAAAGTCACTGTATGACAGACCTGCCACCTTCCAAAAAAGTTATTTTCCCCCAAAACTATGCTCAGATTCTCCATCAGGCATTTCATGAGGCATATCAGTTAGCTCTGGATTATGCATCTCGGATTAAGGTTTAAAAATCAGTGTACTAACTCTTGATTAACAGCCCCTTAGGTTCTCTGGCAGAGAAACTGTGGGGGTTTTGCCTGTCTACAGTACCTAACACACAAGTCTTCTATAGGTCTAGGCCTACAGCTGAGATCCCTGAATTAGCAATGAATCCTGCCAAGTGCCTTCACTGGAGTTCAAAAAGCCAGACACTGACAGGTATCTACCCCGGCTAAGATAAGGAAGGGGAAAAGCTAAAGAAGGAGGATTCGTGAAGCGTAAACAGCAGAATCAACTTAGACATAGCACTTGCGCTCCTTTTGATAAGCCCTCGTGCACAGGACTTGTGAGACTGTAAGGCATGCTGAAGGTAAATAAAAAAATTATACAAAAGCTGATGGGCACAGCTCTGAACATACAAGAAAAGAAGAAACTGTCCTATATAATATAACTATCCTATATAAG
Organism: Phylloscopus collybita; assembly: GCA_027886175.1. Taxonomy (NCBI): domain Eukaryota; kingdom Metazoa; phylum Chordata; class Aves; order Passeriformes; family Phylloscopidae; genus Phylloscopus; species Phylloscopus collybita. Next base: position 23,306,842 of record JAJNNQ010000026.1, on the reverse strand, counting down.
CCATAAAATGTCAAAGACACAGAGTTTATGGACTTTTCTCTAAACACAGCTTTTTAGTAAGTACTTTAAGTTGAAAAACTATATTGTGACATTTGGCATTAATATTTCAAAACTTTTTCTAGAGTTGTGGTAGATATGCTGCAGTGTGTTGAACACACAGGGTGTTTTTTTTCCCAGAAATATCAAGTGACCTGAAGCCTACTCATAGCTGAATTCTAAGTCCACAGGATTTTCAAAAGCAAACATAAGAAGTAAAGTCAACAGGGGAAACTGAAACAAAAGTCAAAAGGAGCTTCCAACAAATAAAGCCCAGATAAATGCAGTAGCTAGTACACACACCCATGGACCTATGACTCAAAACAAATGCAGATGGCCAGAAGGAGATCAGACTTCTCTTGGCAAATTCATCATCGGAATGTGTGGGCAGCTTGGCAGCCATGGGCTGATACAGTGATTGCACACAAGCATGATTCAGACCAGCACATTAGAAATGACACATCACAGCATCCTTATTTTAACAATCCTTTAAGCTAAGGTAAACAATTATCTGAATGTAAGAAAGCAAACCAATTTTAAGAAACTATTTCCATATATGTGTTTTATTATACACATACAGAGTAAAATTTTTTTGCATTGTATAATCTCCCCTCACCCTAATTTTGAAAAGACTGCATTACACAAACCACAGACAGTAACAAATAAACAGTAAAAGAAGTCATTAAGATAATAATGCATGAAAATATATTGCATGCTGTGTTTTAATGTAAGACAATGGCTTGGGTCTAGTTAAGGTTCTAAATTTAGTTGTTCATATGCAATATAGGCACTTATCCATCCATGATAATTATAGGATAAAGTTAAAGCTCACTCTAGAACAGGTACCTTGCAGTCACTAATCCAGATTGCTCCAATTACTGTATTGACTACAGACCAAATTCAGATTTGCACACATAAGCACTTAGTGACAGCTGGGAAGCTCAAAGGTATTGGAACAATCAATATTGTTCATTATGGCAATAGTATCACCTATAAATCCACTGCACAGCAGGCTATCACAGCACCAGACAACAGCCAGGCACAACACTACTCTGTATCTCAGGGGGCACTAATTGCATATATGTGGCTGCTACATCAAACCTCTACCATCCTTTTGACTCCCCAACCCACATTTCCCATTGAAAAATCATATTACACTGAATTATTCATATTGTTACAGGGATATTTAATCCCAAAGCAACCAGAAAAATTGCTAGAGTTGCATTTGTATGCTCTCAAATCAGAGCTGGCTGTCTCAAAATCTGGCTGTCTCCCCACTGCCGCTCCCACCTGGGAGCTACAACGAACATAGGCATGAGTAAACTGGGAGCTGGATCAATGGACACATGGTTATCTTTCATTAACAGCAACACCCCGATTCTGCTTGCAAGTGCAGCTAAATTAATAACAGGCTCACTAACAAGTATCAGCTGTGGTCTGTGTATCCCCTGACTCAATTCTACAGCAGAGGTATTCCACCAGTGGAGAGAGACCTGTCTTGGCTCTCTTGGTTGCCCTTAACAGACAAGACCAAACAGCAGCCTAAAACACAGTTTAAACTACAGAGTCAGAGATGCTGAACAAATACTCATATGTAAGGGTTTGGGATATTTTTTTTTTTTTTTGTCTCTGGATATTTCCAAGCCATTTTTATTCTTCTATAACTCCTTTGGGATGTACTTACCCTCAAAGACTACTACTTGGGAAAACTACAGCTATGGGAACCAAGAGCAGTTTACCACATCACTTACAAACTTGTTGAGTATGTTCTCATGACAGATTTTAATTTTCAATACAGCTTACCTATGCTACAGATCAAGAGCACTGGTTGTAGCCACTCCAGAGGTCTAGCCCTCTGGATGAATCATGGCAACAAAAATAATTTTTTTAACTACCATCTTTGTCAATATATTTGTCTTGTAAAGATGTACCAATGTGCAGATGTATTTTTAGATATTAAATTTACATAACAATAGCATATTAGGTTATAATTTGAAAGGGGTTTTTTTTAAAAATAAAGATGTAAAAATACAAAAAAGAGGTTTTAGTAGACCATATGTGAAAGTCTACTTAAAATAATAATTTACTTGTATAGTAGATGCTATGAGTCAGTACCCTATATCTCTAATATGTAACTCTAATTAAAGGATGCTTGCAATGCTATCATGGAATAACTGACATGGAATCCCTATTTATGAAGGGAATTTAGATGAAAATATCAGCTGACATAAAATAGATTGTTAACCAGAATTAGTCCAAACAAAATGCCATATAATAGCTCTCTAACTGTAACAACTTCACAAATAAAGCACAGTTGCCAGGCTTGCAGTCTCCAATATACAATATTTACATTTGCAAAATCAGGTGTTATTTGAGAGTCAGGCATGATTTCCATGTAAGTAGGAGAGGAATTTCAGTAACTGCCAAAAATTCCATCTGTCTGAAATAAGTACTTAACCAAATACAGGTTAGTAAGTCCTGAAATCCTGAGGGGATTTGATAAACCTGATATGCTTAACAGATTTTATTGTTGCCTTTCAGAGACTAAACAGATTACCAACTACTGTATTCTGGGCTTCTGACAGGACTAAGCCACTAACTTCATTTCACTGGCATGATATACAATTAACAAAAATAAATACTTTAAATACTGTAACACAGAGTGGTGTAGAGCAGAGAACAATCTCAATGCTGTGGCCTTTGCTTCTACCACTACAATGGTACCCATTCTCCCTACTGTCCCAAGCGGTGACAGGGGCACTGGCCAGCCTGGTGAAATACAAAGCTGTGACCTGAGAGCCAATGGCACTGTTGCGTTGAGCAACACCAGGCACACAGATTATCAGGCTGCTCGTGGGTAGTGTGCTGTTTTACTGTACCTAAAGTGGTGTGTCTACTCAAAATTAGTCCTCTGGGCATCTTCCATAGACTGAGGAAAGTCTGAATGGGACTCTAGGTGGTGCCCTTCTCTGTAGGATTATAATGAACTATTTCAGACAAAACAAATGAGATGAATAATCCTATAGTTACAGTATTTCTATTACCACAGCCTGGTAATATGATCTGTAAGCCTTTCTGTCATACACGCTTATTGCATATATTGCATACCCATCGAGCGTTTCCCACTCTACAGATGGAAATTTACCTTCCTAATCATCTCAGTCTAAGGGGTGGTAGTACATGTATACATGAAAAAAGCCTACCCAAACCCTTTGTTTCGGGAGCTTGTCACACCCAATCTTGGCATTTTTTTCTCAGAACTGGGCAGTACTCTCAAACAAAGTGTAAAGCAACATTCAAAATTTACACTTTGAATGTACTCTATAAGCACAACCTTAATTGCTATCCAGCAGGTAGTCATTCCAATTTTGCTGTAACCATAAGCATCCTACTTGCAACATTCTCTTGTAAATAAAAGCATTTTCCTTCTTGCTGAGAAGTCACTGAAAATTCATGTTATCATGAACAAAGTGACAAAGAAAAGTCTGCCAACTTAATACTTTGAGTAAGCTCATTATTATTTCCTCCATTTTGAATTCTTAAACATTCAGAGTAGTCATCAGTAGCCACAGTCATTACTAGAACCACAGGCTGGGAGTATTAAAGCAGCTCAAATAGTAGCTACAGGATAGAAAAGTGCATTTTGTCATACATCATACACCTTCCTGAAAACTGTAATCTTACCTAAGCTTTGCTACAATTTTGTTTGGTTCTATCCCATTAGATTAAGGCAGGAGGAAAATACAACGAAAGGACAGATTGACTGGGAAGGCAAACTCTTTAAAACTCAAGAGGGAAAATAAGACACAACCAGTCTAAAACTTTAGTGTGCACTCTGATTTTGTAACCTAAAACTGTTACTTAACCGGTTACACAGAGACAGCAAAGTCATCCAAAGCCTTCCAGAGTACGCAAAAAGTTAGTTGAATCATTGAAGGAAGATATCTACTAATGGCAAAACACTTAAAACTGCTGCACCAGCTGCATTCATACAGCTCTGCTTTTGCCAAGATACAACCTGCATATCAATAGTATCCGCTTACATAGAAAAGATTAGACTGAAAAAAATCACAGAAAAAGCTGTGATAAAATGGGGTATTTCAATCACTTTTCTTTTTATTTGACTGCTCTCCAAAAAGGCTTGACTCATCAAAGCAAACAGAAGACTGAAGGAAAGTGAGCATTATGGAAATAAAATCTGAGTGGCAGTTAAGGAAAAGAGCCAATATGAAACCATCTGAATTTGCTATCACACACACAAGAGCTCTACCTGAAAGAAAATTCACAAAGGTGAAAAAATGACAAGAATCCCCTCCCAGAAGACCCGATTCATTTCAAGTTGCTATCGTTTTCAAAGCAAACCAAGGATTAGTTGCCCTTTTATCTAACTGTGCCACACACAGAAATTTGAGTCTAAGACAACATGAAAAGTAAAACTAAACTTATAGTAAATAGCAGAATCCAACTGTGGAAAAAAAATCCACAAAAAACCCCCATCCACCATTATGTTAAAAAGCAATTTTCTATGTTGATGTTGAAAAATGTACAGTAAACATTAAACACAAGTCTGTTTGAATCTGAAGGAAATATTGGTCCTCTAACTTTTCACATTTCCTAGAATCTAATTATGTAGACCCATTGTAAGCTTCTTCTAGCTACATAACAGAGTAACTGCTCCCTTTTCTAAAGGAAACTATGACGCCAAAGCCATCACTTGTACAAAATGAGAATATCTTGTTTAAACCTAATTAATCTGGAGTGAGCTTTATCCACTGTCCTTGGTGTAAGCTTGTTCTGGACACACTGAGTTAGCAGACCTATTGTCTTGGTTTGAAAGACAGGTATCTGCTAGGGAGGGGCAGGGCCTCCCTAGGAAATGGAGAACTCAAATCCGCCCCCCTCCAAACCATTATAATTTAGAAAATTACAGGGGCTTTCAGGCAGAGGTATGGGGATAGGAATAACAGCTCTTTACTAGTATGTATAACAAGGCAAACAAACAACAACAACGACAGCGTTTATAGTAAACAGAACCAGGAACCTCGAGGGGCTTTGTTTGACAAAGCCTGGGGCAGTCTGATCCCTCAGAGCACCAGGCTGGAACGGTGGAAAACCCCGGGCTGGTGGATGGGATCAGAAGCTCTGCTGGTGGTAACTGGAACAGTGGGGATGTCCCGGCAGGGCAGGGCCGGGCAGTGCGGGGCCAGAGCAGCAAAAAGCCTCCAAGCAGGGCCGAGGGAAGGGCGGCGGTGGGACAGGGCCGGCCCAGCTCCAGCAGGGCAGGAGGAGGAGCTCAGAGCTCGGGGGCACACGAGCAGATGGAGGTCGATTTTCGCAGGACCAGACCTGGTGGTCACAGCGAACTCCTCCCGCAGCAAGCAGCAGCCTCCCGCCCTCTCTTGGATGCTCAAGAGCAAGAGAGAGCAGCTGCCCCCAGCCCTGTCCTCTACCTGCCCCAAAACTCCTCCCCACTTTTGGCCACTTCTCAGTTTTGCTCGAACTGGTATAACTTACGGGTCTAAGTACCAGTAGTTAGCCTCCTAGTAACTTAAGGGGAAAAATTCACTAAGTAAAAAAGGAACAAACCTAAGCCCCAACAACTATAAAAAACAGCATCTACACAAAAGAGTATGGAGCAACCAGGAACACAGAGGAGGAAGTTTTGAGACAAACTGGCAAAACACAGTATTTTCAGAGTAATAGCTAAGGCATTTGACAAAAAAAAAAAAAAATCACATTTATGCAGTGATGCAGAGTAGAAGAATATGACAGGTCGAAGGATATACTTCAAACAGTATTTTTAAAGTCTTACATGGGGTCCTTAAGTTTAAGATACCTATTCACAACATATTTTAGGCAACAATGAGATTCAGGTTAAGAAATATGAAGAATCATCAATTTTCACCAATTTTATAACCGGTGAACTACAAAGTAAGTCCTTCCATTTCTTGAAACTTTTCAACAATCCAGAGTAACGTCAACACATCAACCAGACCAGTAACACAAATTTTAAGCCCCTTTCATGCAAAACAGAACAAAAAGTAAGAAAACCTCAGAAAGACTCTTGTACTCTATTTGTTTATTAACATTACAAATCAGCACATTAAACTTATTTTATTAGTTTCTCAAGTTCAAATAGTAAATTCTCATTACAGAAAATGGAAATATGCAAAAAAGTCCACAGATAACAAGGGCTATATTAAGAAAAAAATCCTCTCCAACAAAGTCCTTACGGAAATTCGTGTCCCAGTGGATCCAGAGGTCTTGAGCAAGCATCACTTCCAGCTCTGACCATCCAAGGGGAAGTTTCTATGGGGCACATTAGCTTTCTATGCATTGTTATGAAAATGGATAGGGGAGCACTGGTTGTTTCGTATGGAAAGCACAGATATTTCTTTGCTACTTTAATTAAATGAATTTTGGTGTTCACCAGGTACCTGGTGGTTAAAAGACCAGCTGATGAAAACCATAGTACCAAAATACTAGCTCATCTAGTGCAGACAATGCAGCCATAGCCACCACTCGGGTTTTGCTTTATTAGTTTTACTATTTCTACACATTTTTGAGAGCATATCTTATTTCCAGGCTCACAGTACATACATACTCTTCAAATGCATTTGTTGCACACCATTACAGAAATTCCCGTGTGACAATGGATCTGCACTGTCTTCAAGGGCAAAAAATAGGAAGATGGAAAAGAAACAATAACAAGAAAGCCCAGCACAGACAAATTTTGACACTAAAACAAAATTTTTCATTTCTAGGTGTTATGCTTTCTCTCTTAAAGATGAAAGGATCACAATAAAATGGCTGAAAAGCTCATATAACAAAACACATACTTATTTTCTGAACTCAAGTGGCAAAACAAATTGAACCAACAGTGTTTCAAAGAGCACAAAAATCTGCTCTTTAGCTTTAGTCAACTGAACTGCTTTTGAGGGGTTTTAGACAGCTTATGGTAGGATCTTTAAATGGAAAAGTAGACCAAATTCATCATGGTTGTTGTACCTTGGCTACTTATGCTGTAGTGACACTGCCAGATGCTATTCAGACCATTTCACGTGAAGGCGTAGGAGCCTTCAGATATTCAGTCACTCCTGATGACTGTGTACTGAGAACTTAATGGCAAGCTTCACAACAAAACAAAATCTTTTATTTCACCACTGGTCTTGACTGTTTTGGCAAAGGTAACACTATTTGCTGTGTGAAGTGGGAGTGGCAATCTTCCAAACCAGGATGACTGGTTTCAAGAGGGGCTAGTTGGACTCTCCTTCCCCAAAAGCGCTGGTCTCCAAAGTAGTTTCTGCTGTTGTAGAGAATCATCAGTTTTAAGTCTCTTAGCATAGCAAAGCAATCCTTGAAAGAAACAGATTTCTTTCACCAGTACTGGCATGCAAAATAAGACCATATGTCTAAGCTATAATATGCAAGATTTTCCAAAGACAGCTTATTTTTCTAGTAGGAAATGTCATTTACATAGACTGAACTTTAGGATTCGTTTACAAGATTCATGAGAAAAACTGGCTTCCTTATAATATAGAAAAACCACTACTCACAGGGAGCAAGCTTTGATACTGTGAAGTCACTAGCCTTACTGGGGACACTAACCCAATTTAGTTATGTCTCTCTGCCTCTCACAGTGGCCAAGAAAAGTGGCTGATTTTTCTAGAAGAAAAGTAAGAACAGGAAAGGCACAACAAGGAGCTGCTTGGAGCTGCTGAAAGAGCATGACAGTAAGCAGAGAAAGCGGGCCAAACTGATGTGGCTGAAATTCAATGGAAACAGAAGTGTTAAGCAGAAGGCCCAAGCAGATGTGGAATGAAAAAGCAAGTCAAACGGTAACAGGATTTATTTTCAATGAATAACTGAAAGAGAGCTCAAAGGTAGGAGTCATGGACAAAATAGAGCAAGTCCAACCTGTGTAAGAACACCAAGATCAGAGAACACACACCAATGCAAATGTGAAGGCTGAAGAAATGAAGCTCAGATGAATACAAGAAGGAAAAAACAGGTGCTGCAAGTAATTGTGCCAGAAGAGCTTTGGACTGCTGCAATCTGCTTCACACACACTGCACACACAAAGAGCCTTACTTTGCTGTCTGCTCCTCATTATGCCTGGATGGAAAGCTCAAATCACACTGCAAAAGGCAACATTTCTTTTCCCAGGCAGGGGTGGGCAGCATTATCCCACTGAAAGCTCACAAGGATGAATCCAGAACCCCAGCTGGCTTTCAGCGGGAATTACAAACTGCACAATTTAGAGGGGAATATAAGGGTCCCTCAAACAAAACAGGTACCCAAAACACAGAATCAATGGGGAAAGTATCTCCCTGTTCAGCAAGTTTTTAAAGCTGAAGTCTTTAAATTACTGTGTTGGACCAGAACTACTTACTAGTCTTCTGTAAAATGAATGCTTTTGTTTAAGGGCTTAAACTAGTCTATTATTAGTAGTACTACAGAAAACATTAAAAATCCCTCTACTACATACTCGTAATTTCTTCCACATGTGGGAGAATGAACTGAGAGGCATTTAGAGATTTCTAACCTTTTACATTCTAAAGTAGGTACACAGGTTGGGAAAGGTACATAGGCAACTCCAATAAACAAGGATAATTAGAAAATTCTAAATTTATGTGTACAGAACCCACACTCATCCTGTTACACATACAGACATATTTTTGACAAACTAATTAACTTCCTCCATAGAGTTATACAATTAACCAAAGAAACACCTTCTGGCACAAACAATAGAAGGAAAACACAATTTTAAAGTAAAAGTAATTAAGTCCCAAAGGTTTTCATTTGGGTTGTTACCTATGATACTATGGTATCTAGTGTTTGTAAGTTCTCAAGTGTCAGTGCTAGCCAAGTTTGTTACCTTAAAGTAGGTCAGGAGAACCTCTTGGCTGGGCTCATGTAGCTCTGCACATCAGTAGATCTTGTACTAACAACTGTGTCAAGTTTGAATGCCTTCCCATTCTTAGCTATCAGTTACACTGTTAAAGAAATCTGCCTGTTCAAAACCAAAAAACAGTCAACTCACCTCCTTCTAAGAGGAATTTTACATTACAGGACATTCAGAAACCTTCAGAAATAAAACATCTTTGCTTATTTACTTGTTTCAAATGAAACCTTGAGTGAAAATACACAGCACTGGCAGAAGTCCACAACAAAATCCCAGAGATTTCAGCACACCTTCTAACCCATTAACAAAAAACTTACCTAGATCATTACGTGTTTTCACTCATTTCATACAAACATGCAACAGCATTACAAAAATCACCATTGCTTATTCTGTTTAAGAAACAACACTTATTTCTTTCTGCTCTTTGCTTTCCATAAGCTACCCAAGCATTTGTACTGATTTTAGATGTATGGTCTGACTTCAGAGGTGGATTATTTAATAATGGAATGGTAACATCCATAAATAATAGTGCAGGCAGCTTGAATAAAATCCAAGTAAAAGAAAACACATCATTATATAAGTTGTCTTGTTCCTCCATCATCACTCCACAAATCCATCCACGTGCTGGGCTCTGAAACAGCTGACCAGAAATTGAGAGTATCTGCTCAGGTGAGCACTTTTTGACAGATAATTATCAATGGAGAGGGAGCAGGTCTAGACTGCTTCCTGTTGTTTGATTTTTTTTTTTTTTCCCTTTCTGAAGAGAGGAAACTGCTAAAATACATACCAAGCTTTCTTCAAAATTAGATAGAAAAAAGTCATACTGACATCAGACAGTTTTAAGTGGCTGCAATTCAGATGTCCTACAGTTGACATATATCAACTGAAAAAATCCCAAACTTGTTTCCCACTTTGACAAGAGCACTAAAAAAAAGTTTTAGTTATAACTTTGTGGTTGTAATGAACTCACACATCACTAATTATTTTCCTGGCAGCTAAAGTCCCCATTAAAGCAGTTATAAACTTTACATCTAAAGTATTTGATTTATAAAAAATTTTGCCCTGAAGTGGATAGAATGTCCATAAGAGATATAAAACCACGGATGACAACACTTTACTCTAGTCCCTATTGGGTTGAAAAATGAAAAACAGCACAGATAAGAAATAATGGGATTTCTTGGGTTAACGTCCTTTAGTAGCACCTAACCTGCACATGTTTGGCACTTTGACTGTATTAAAGTGAAAAAAGAAATGCTGGTTTTTAACCAGCAAATTACAGTCGCACCTAATTAATATCATTGCATACTCAATCATCTGAACCATCCTTACCCATTTAATTTCGTTTTCATTGCTCCTTAGAAGTCAGATGTCACTACTATGAATCAGTTTGAACAAAGTCTTTTTAAAAAAAATATAGGAAAACAGTTAACAACTGGACGTCATTTTAAGAGAACAAATCTTTATAATGTAGTTCTCCATTAAGTCCAAAGCATTATTATATGCACAGAGCTCATGACAGCTACAAATAAAAGAGAATCATGCAGCTTGGAAAGGCCTTAAGGAGGTCCACTAGTCCAGCCCTACTCAGAGCAGATCCAGCTGGGCCAGGATGCTCAGGGTCATCTCCAGGCTAGTACTGACTCTCTCCAAGATGCGGAGATTCCACTTCTCTCTAAGCAGCCTGCCACTGCACTTGACTGTCCTCAAGTTTTCTTTCTATTTTTCCTCAGAACTATTTCAAATTTCCCACACTCAAACTTGTCTTCCTGGCCTCTGACCCTTTCACTGTGTCACCAGGTCAGCCAGGTCTTTTCCTACAGGCCTTCCTTCCACTTGTTTCCCAGCCCGTTCTCTTGCAGAGTTATTCCATCCTAATTGCTGGGCTGCTCATCGGCCTTTATCTAAATTCATGACGTTCCTGTCAGCCCATTTTTCCATCGTTTCTAGGTCACTCCAAAAAGCAGCCTGCCTTATAACATGTGCAGTCCTCAGGCTTGCAGATAGTGCAGTCTCTCTCACTACACAGCTTATTCATACAGATGTGCTAAATTGTTCAGCCCATTATGCTTTAACCACAGCATTTCATTATCGGAAATAACAATTTTGTTCTACTTCCCAGTGGAACAGAAATCGTAAGTAGAGCATAAAAGTGGTAGTCTGAGCTGAGCAGCTCTCGACATTGCTCTGAAGTCTCTACTGCCCTGTGGCCCTCGACAGGATTTTCTGGATCACAGTGTTTGTTTGGGTTTGGATTTGTATTCTGTTTTTAATTCAGGTTTTTAGAAATTGAAAGGATAAGTTTGCAATAATTCTTCAAAAATGAAAAAAAAAGTTGCAGAAATACTTCTTTAAGGGTTAATTTTAAGTATTTATTTTCACATTCTCATTTTAGAAAATTAGTAAAAAGTTGTTCTAAGAAACCTCCTCTAACTTCTTCCTTTTCTGTACAGAATATAGCAGTTAATTTGCTTCTCTGCTCAATGGGTGAATACTCTGCAACAAAAGAAAGCATAATAATTATCCGATAGTTACTAACAGCTTTACTGTGTTTATTTGAATCAAACTTTTCAGTTTTGTGGCAAAATTTTGTAGCATCATCTACTGGTCTTCCATGAGAAACTTTTAGCTGGGATTACAAAAAAGTGGGAAGATCAATCTAATCTCATTTCTCTAGATAAAAACATCATGTTGTCCATAGTTTAATGTAAATTAATGTAAATTACTAATGGCTGAAAGATGGACAGCTCATGTTCTTCATACTGTCCTAATTATAATTAATATTGCTTCTAAGTTAGATCATAGAAATATTTATAGCCCAACATGATTTTTTTTTGTTTCAGCATTGTCCTTAGATAATTAGAGACAGACAATTTTTTTTCTTAGTACTTATATTCTTTTTAGTCACATTATTTGACAAATCAGGAAAAATCTGAAGTCTGACTTTACAGAAAAATTACTTTGCTTGAGGGATTTTTTTGTCAATTCTGAGCATTGAAGAGTAAAAAAAGAAACAAACAAACAAAAAATCCAGTGGACACTGCAGAAACATTAAAGTACACTGATTCTGAGAGGATTATTAAATGTACCAATATTGTATTGTTAAACAGTTCCAATTATCACGTTTCAACAACAATTCCCTACAGTATCTGTTTATGGATTAAAATATTTTAAGGTAAAATTCCAGAAGGGATCATTTTCCTCTGCATACAGAAAAGTAATTCAGAATACTATTTTTTTAAACACTACTGAGGTGTCAGCAGGGGAGAGGGAGAGAGAAGATCCCTCTCTCAGGGATGTTGCTTCAGCTCAGACTCTGCAGATATCAAGATCTGGCAGAGCTCTATGTCTGCTCTTGTCCAACACAGGACCAGCCCACATAAAGCCAACACAGATGTGCCCAGCTGGATCTCATGGGGCAAATCACAAACTCCAGATAAGCCAAGCAGCAGCCCTGCTGGATGTGCCAACAGAAGAATACTTTCGGAAGATCAGTTCCTGTTGTCTAAGACAGCAGCAGAGCTATGCTGACAAAACACTTCCTCCTGCAAGGCACACATCTCCATGAGAGAGCTCCACCAACACAGCTGCATCAGCAGAGCCTCTGTTCAGCCCACCACAAAATCACCGCCCATCCCTCCCAAAGAGAACCTTTAAGAGCTCTTCACATCATTGCCATAAACAAAACAAAACAAAACAAAACAAAACAAAAAAAAAAAAAAAAAAAAAAAAAAACCACAACAAGCCTGGTTAAATAATTTTGGTCTGTATCTCTGTATCTCGTCTCTGTTCAACAGCCCATGCAAACCACATACACACACAAAAAATCTGCTTCAATCTGATCATGCATTTGCAACCAAATGAAATGGAAATTAATATATAACCCTGGTTAATGCAGTACCATGTCTCAAATTAAAAGCAGTGTTACTCTCTTTGCTAAGGGAGAGCCAATAGCAATGTCACATGTCATTTTTTTGAAGCAGGGAAGGGGAAATGGAACATCAGTCAGGATGCTTTCCCAGTGGAACACACTTATACAACCTGAAGTGCTCCAGCCCCTTGAATGAGGTGATTCTTGCATGCACTTCATCAGTTTTCCCTTCTAGAAATACGAGAAAACATCTAACTACTCTGACAATAAAAACATCATTCTGGAAACCTTCCAGGTAGGACACTTCAAAATGCTGAAATACACAATTTGTATTTGCCTTGGTTTTCAAAACCCCTATCCAGACCTGCCCTATAACCTATAAATGAATGTTTAACACTTTGTCAAGAATTAGTGTCTACCATCAGAAAGGTTTACAGAACCATGCAAAAACAATTTTACAGGTGATCATTCTAATATAGGACTTTTTAACTCTGGCAGTTTCTTCCTAGGCATACACACATCACTGAACCAAAATAAAAATCAGAGGATACATCACCAATACTATTGAATATAAACATCGTTGTATGTTCTTTCCCACACTTCCCATACTAGGAGAATTCATGGGAAAGCTGGCCTCCAGATGGTCTTACAAGCTATCAGAATATGGTTTACCTAAAAAGCTGTTAAAAAGCTTTGTTCTTTATTCTGTTCTTCAATTCCACATTTTGGTAAAACAAGCTCTAAGACCTCTTTATTAATTTGTTTTATGGGGTTTATGCCTCGAATGAATATGCAGAAAAAGGTATTAATGGAGGGCCTACAAATTTTTTTCAAAAACAGCAGAGTTTGGGAATTTAAATGCTGTATGTTCCTGCCAGCATGAGGAGCTGCAGAGAGAATAGGATCCTGGCAGCAGGTCAACAATGAACCCTAGATCAGATGCAACTGTTTGTTTCTGAATTGGCACTAAGCAATAGCAAGACAGACTTTATAACACGATACTACCAGCTTAATAGCACAACGGCAGGTAGCTATTTAATTCTTTCTAATAGCTCCTACAAAATAGTTCTTTATCAAGACATTAGGCAGGAAGATAGCAATAGCCATCCAGCAGTGGTAGGAGATGCAGGAATTTGAGCATTTGATCACTGTATGTCACTACATGCGTTTGTTACTAATAGATTTAGACACTGGACCCCACCTAATTTTTAGAACACCAGTTAAAGTGCAGCAGCAATATTTTCATCACTCTGACTCAGGGACCCTATCTTATATTCACACAGAGCAAGCACTGCTCCCAAGTGAGGAGGTTTTTGCTATGTGTAAGTGGAAAAAAGCAAGAGCATGTTGTACACAGGCAGGTCTCACATGTCAATTTTCTCACTCTTTCATTATTACATCCTATAAAATCATGTCCTTCTCTCAATTACAGCAAACTATCTGTAAGTAGGAAGCCACTAACATTTTAAGTTGCCTTTGCTAGTTTTAACAATTCACTCAGCTGGGGCAGATGACAGCTCGGAAGAGAAATGACAGGACACTCCCAAGAAAGTGCTGCCCACATTCTGGTGCATGTCAAATCTCACTAATCTTATTATGTAAGTTAAAAACTTACAGGTGAAATTCTCTCACCTCCTTATGTTTGCTCAAACAGAAACAAACCACAGTATATCAGCACAAACTTTGAGCCCCAGCAACACCATAAATTGTGTCTGATAAAAGTGAAATTTGTATAAAGGCTACTGTCTTCTCTTGCATGGATTTAAACCACAGCATACATCTGTGTATATTTAAAATATACCATGAAATATTTTTACTCCACTAAAACATGTTGGGGCCTACAGAATTGCCTAAAACCTGACAACCAAAGGCTTTGAATCCCTTATTTCTTAATGATACATATTAGGTACATGCACATTAAGTATTTTGCTTGAACTGGAAGCAGTCTTTTGAATCAAATTTCCTAGCTGTCACCATTCACTGTATTTCACTCATGTTGTTGAACAGTCTTGGAGCACTTGAAATTAATTCTTTTGGGATAAAAGGCATTAAAATGATGCATTAAAAGATAAATACCTATAGAATATAGGTTCCAGGAGTTTATCTAATATGCCTGAGCTGTCAGCAGACATCAGACTACAGTTAGCTCAAAAGTACAAAAAATACCCCAAAAAACAAAACCCAAACAAAAAAAATCTAAAAAGAACAACCAAACACAACAAAAAACCACCACAAATATTCTGCTCCCTACCAAACAAAACAAAAAATAAAATTATTTTTAATAGCTCCAAGCCTCAAAATCTCATTAAAAAGTCCTTAACACTGTATACTGTGGGTGTCTGATCTACAGATGTATGCCATTGTCTATTGAATATACCAGCCATAAACCTCAGCATTTACTATTTGCACATGTTTGCAAATCTATACATGTGAGCACATAACTGTAACTAAGATGTAAGAGATTGGTATGGAAACTATTCTAATATGATGACGACTACAGCAAGCATTGCTTTTTCTCTCCAACAGAACAAAGAAAAATGTCACATTCTTTTTTATTACATACTCGTTAGATTGCCACTGACATGTTAACATAAGCAAGAATAATATGATTAAATTATTCTGAATTGTGCAGTCATAGGAATTGCACATGACTCAGAACAACTGCAAATCAAAAAAAAAGAGCCTTTAACTCCAAGAGGAACTACAGCAACAGATTTTGGCTTTCTCTCTGAAGGGGTTCCTGATCAGTGGAGATGAGGAGATTCTGACTCACGTAGGCTTTTTCTGTGCTATTTCTACTCTATTACCATTGATTAGGTCTAGTGCAGCACCAATATGTCTTCTTTATTTCCAGCCAGACTTTACTCATATCTCTTGTAACTCCATAGAGGTTAGCAAACCTCTAACAAGACAAGTTTCTTCTCTATACACTAAGATTGCTGAGCCTGTAGAGCTCCAGATTGTTTGAGGGCCTAGACCACAACAAGGAAGGTGGTCAGCCAGTAAAGGAAGGAAGGAAGCCAGTAAATGCCATGGAGGTTGCTTTACTCCTTTGAAGTAGACAGTCCAGTCAGCAACCTTTCAGTGCAACGGGACAAGCTTTTTAAGGAACTCAAAGGTAAAAGTACACAGCCATCCCTCTTTCCTCTAGGCTATAGGTCCACCAGGCTCCTTTTGATCTGGTTTCATTACATTCATATATGTTGCAGTATTTTGAAGCTGTCCCTGCTTTGAGCAAAAAGCTGGACTAGATCAGCTCCAGGGGTCCCTTTCAACCTAAATAATTCTGCGAGACTGAGTCTCAGTTTCTAGGCTACTATTAGCACATCCAGAAAACATTGAGAATCCAAGCAAAACCTAAAGCTGCAAAACAGATTTAAGAAAGGTACTTGGCACAGGAACAGCTGCAAGCTGAAAATAGACAGGAAAAACAGTGGATGAAAGATTCCAAATATCAGAGGCAGAATTTGAGCAAGACCGATTATCCTCTTTTTCAATTGAGTGAAATCAGTTAGGACAGCACGACAGACCATGCTTTGAACCATTAACTACAGCAACCTATCTGTAGGTTGCTAGCCAGGAGAGTTTCAAGTTGCAATTGCTAGCTTTTGTACTACTTAATTTAGTAACAGCAGTAGTAGCTACTTTTATAATTCACTCAACTGGAGCAGACGATAGCTTGACACAGTTTATGTAGAAGCTTTTAAAACCTGTCCTTTATGTTTCCTCTGCAGCACACTTGGACTGTGGCTTGCAGTTTAATTTCCAAGCACCAAAACCTAAATGAGCTGAGGACATTAAAAACAACCAGTGTATGGAAAATAAAAGAAATAAAATCACCACAGCTTAGTTGCTCTGTAGACCCAGCCAGAAGGTTCTCAGTCTGTGAAATTAAGTTTTTTAGTAATAATGGGATTGTTCACTTAGTAGTTATTAGAAGAATTCCTTGAAATTACTATGAACAATTTTGCTTCAGAAACAGCCCCAGATGGCCTCCTTTTGGACCATGAAGAGCAGGATGGGATGAGAACTAGAGGGTTCTGATAGACCTTCCCCTCAAAACAACTACTTACACAAACAGAACGAATGTTTCCCTGAGTATTTCCCCAGCTTCTCGAGGAGCTGCCCTAATTACTCTACATTTCCTTTGCAGAAGTGCTGATTTCAAAATCACACACACACACAAAAAAAAAAAAAAAAAAAAAAAAAAAAAAAAAAAAAAAAAAATCACACTTTCAAAATTCCACAAATAGCAGCAGGGGAACCAGAAACATGACAACTTCTCTTTTCTTACAGTATTCTAAAACTTGTGCAATATTTCTAAGAGACTTATCTATTCAACAAAATGTACAAGTTTGACATAGTGGTCATGCACATAGTGGTCATGCAAACATTTCTTCCTCCAACTGCTGTTCCTATAAGAAGAATACAAATGCTTAGCCAAGTAACTAACATCTCTGACTGCAGCAGGTAGCAATAACAGTAATCAGATATCAGGCTGAAAAACTGTTCTTGTTCCTTGAAAACATACAAGGTAAGTCTCTAGATCACAGTTCCCTGTTCTTATGATGGTCTTTAATCTCCTTCATTTCTGGTAGAAGAACAACGTGACAGGACACAAACAATCTAGGAGATTACTGGGAAGTGTCAGAGATGATACAGGAGATTCTGGGTGGGCTAGTTGGGGGTGATGCAAAACTGGATTGGTTTTTCACATGTTACGAAGACCTGACTAGTGATACAATAATCAATGCCAGCCTTAGGTGTAATGACCATGGACTACTACAGTTCAGGATCCTAAGTGGACAGAAGAAGGCATGCAGGAAATTACAGACTGGACTTAAGCCAAGGGTAAATCATCCCTGACCAACCTGATTGCCTTCTATGGTAAAATGACTCCACTGATGGACAAGGGGAGACAGAATATGTCAGATATACCACTTCAAGCAAGGCTTTGACAACTGGATCCAAAAAAAAAATCCATGCACCCAAGATGGGACATTACAGTGTAGATGGGTAGACAACCAGATCAGTAAAAGGCTGCTGTTGGATGACAGGATTCAGAATGAATCAGTTAATGGGTTCTACTGCACCTCCCAGGAAGTAAGCAAGAGTGCTGCAGGAGTCTGTAAAGGGACCTGCCCTGTTTAACGTCTTTACCAAGGACCTGGAGAAGTCAGTGGAACACAAAATCACCAGGTGTGCAGGTGACAAGAAATAGGGGCAACTGTGGATATACACACCCAAGAGCAGGGCTGGCATCCAAAGGGACTTAGCCTGGAGGAATGGGCTGACAGGAACATGATGAAATTCAACAAGAACAAATGCAAAATGCTGCAATCCAGAAAGTAAACAATACAGGCTGCAATGATTCAGGCTGGCGACAGACTGACTGGCTGGGAAGAAGCAGGTCTGTCAAAAAGGACATGGTGGACAGCAAACTGAGCAGGAGCCACCAGTGTGCACAGGCAAAGGCAGCCAATAGTATCCTGGGCTCTATCAGCAGCAGTATGGTATGACATGGGCTGAGGGAAATGATCATCCAGCTTACTTGGCACTCATTGGACTGCAGAGTGCAACTCTGAGTCCCTAACATTGCAAAGACATTGACAAACTGGAGCAAGTTTAGTAAAGGGCCACCAAGATGATTTGGGCTGAAGTACATCCCCAATTAGGGAACTAGACTTTTTTAGCCTGGAAAAGAGCATGTTTGGGAGGAACCTAAGAGCAGCCTTCCAGCACCTATGCTGAGGCTGTCTAGAAGACAGATCCAGACTCTCTATGGCAGTCAACAGCAGAAGGACAAGAGACAACAAGCATAAGATAAAAGAGAGGCTTAGACTAAATATAATGAAATAACAAATTCCTTTTACATACAAACACATACATAGGTTGCCCAGAGAAGCTGTACAGTTTCCATCTTAGAGATTTTCATGACCTGACAGGGTACAATCCTGGGCAACCTGTCCTGTCTCCATATCTGACCCTGCCTTGAGTAGGAGGTTGGACTTCTGAGATCCCTTTTGACAGGAATTAGACTACGGTTTTATAATCACATTTCACTCACATTCCATGTGATACTACAATCTTCTTTCAATAAGCAGCATTCAGACAACAATCTTCACAAAAAAAAATATCATTTCAAGAAGCACTGTAGTTTTTAGCAACAGAAAATAACTAATTCATGAATCTGAGAAGCCGCATTGAGACAGGCCAATTGCAGTGCAATAAACATACACCAAAAGAAAAATTTCCCTGAAATTAAACTAACACACTTTGATAAAACTTAATATACAAATAAAATGTCAGAGCACTGACTAAATTGGTTAAGTTAAATCATGGAAAACGTTCATAAAAATACTCTCTTTGCAAGGTCCTTAGTATGCAAAACTATAAAAGGAGGAGTACTTTTGTTTGGAAGGTATTCTTTTAAAACCAAGACATGCTGTTGTGATTACTTCAAATACTGCAGTCCCATATGCCACATCTAACAAAACCACTCTATGGTTAACTTGCATTTTCCTTTAACTACTCATTTCAAGGCAGAATCAAACAGCAGCAAACGCGATCTAGAGAGGCTGAGGCTCTCTTCATGCTATAACTCAAAAGAAGTTTCCAGCCAAAATTTGTTCTGTTCCTGCAAACATTTATTTTGTGTTGGAAACAGAAACCCATTTGCCTATAACAACTTATAATGTGAAGTGAAGAAAGGACAGGACAGGTAGGAAAAATTCCTGTTTGTAGTACCTTTAACCCAAGCTGCATTTCTCACAGCACTAGCACAACACCCACAGCACCAAAATGAGATTAATGAGGATATTATTATCATTATTATTATTGTTTTGTTGTTGTTATTTAGATTTGCTGAGGACAACAGATTCAGGGAATGCAGCACAGACTCACCAAAACAGATGCAGCTTTGGATCCCTACAGCTGTATGTCTAATACTGCCCTATCGCTCTGTTCTCCACATGGCAGCTTAGCCTATGTAAAGTAATGAAGTGTAAGTAATAGATCAGTACAAAATAAATGGGGCTTTTATGCATGTGCCACATTTCCTCATGGTAGCTGAAAGATTATTTCTTTGTATTTAAGTAAATAGATGCATGTAAGTATTTTCAGGGACAAAAAAAATGCTTACCATGCTTTGAGAGTTGCACTGCTGGCAAGTTGGAGCACAGCCAGAAAAGCATTACCTTTCTGTAGCTACTTACATAGTTATTTTCAGGATTACATTCACAGATATTAATTCATAATGTAGGCTTTCTGGTCACTGCTGAAACCCATAACAAAAAAAAAAATCTACTTTGAATGAAGAAATTATTACAAAATGGGAGAGAATCAAGGTATCACTCTATATTTTGATGTGCAAATAGATTCATTTTGCTAATTGTTAAATCTTCACAGAGTTATCTTTCAAAGAAAATCATATTCTCCTGGGTATTTATGCTACAGAAGTGTGATCTCCAAGAATATAATAAGAATTCATACCTAAAGAAAATGTATGTAGCTCTTTCTATTTAGAAGACATATACATGTATTTGTTTTAGCACATTTTAGGAAAGAATCAAAAAAAAAAAAATAAAAATGTATCTTTGACAGTAATAGCTCCAGCATACAAGGTGGTTTTATTCAGCCTTTATACACAATTTCTTTGCAGGACAATTTCTCTAGGGAATCAACATCAAAATTCTTAAGTTTGGGAAAACAGTGGGTGTCAGATTTGTATCACCCCTGTGTTGTCTGGGTTTTTGCCGTTCTCCTCTGTCTCCTTTAAGGAGTTTGTAAAAGTCTTGTTTTTAGTCTTCTGTGTCTTTGGAGTCAGATACACTTTCATATAAACAAGCCATTTGTTATGGTAAACTCTAGAGATGTTTACATTCTTTTCATAAAGGAGGAGACTGTTGATGGACTGCTGCATGGTCCAGTGTGGTTGGAGAAGAAGATTTTCTTCCTCCAATCCATGATCACTGCTGGAATTCGATAAATGCTGGTTCTGTAAATGAAGTCTTTCTTCTTTCCACCTCGGACATCGCAAGGTGTGGGTGTGAGTTCTTTGTGTCGGTTGCGACACCCCTGCCTATTCAAGAGCTAGCTAAATCATCAGACCGCTAAATATACCCTAAAAAAGTCAGCCTTCATTCACATCATGACATGCATTTAATTCCTGGAGACATGAATTCTAGCTTCTTAAATAAGTGAAGTTTCACTGAGTTAAAAACTACTGAATAGTGCCTAGCTGGAGGTTAAAATACCTTTTCTTGCAGAAAGTATTGACCTGAGTTTCCCCAGGCATTCAGGTGATAAATACTGAACACTTCCTCACCTCTTCTCCCCAATCAGCTGGAATGGAGGAAACCCCTCTGAATGCTGCCCAGGACCAGGAGGCTTAGAGGAGGCAGCCAAGGGTCAGCTACCACTTCATCTAATTGGAACTAATCTGCATGTGGCACAGCATGGCCTGAAGCCAGGAGCAGGTTCAGCTACACAGATGGATGAATTCTTCCTGCCTATTCAGATCTTCATTTTCCCCCCACAGCACTCAGTACAGGCTGTGATTAGCAGTCTTGTCTAACGGATTTTCATGGATCTAGGAAACTGTATATTCAGGAGACTGCATATCCATTACTCTCTACTTTTAATTGTAATACAACAAAAGGTAAAAGGACATGGATAAAATATGTCAGGACTATACATATTCAACATGGGTCTACTTAGACATGACTTTTAAAGAACTATCAGCTTGCTGAAAGATTACTGCAAAAACTAGAAGATGATTTCCCCCACCAAGGAAAGAAATTGTACATAGAAACTAGATTGTGGCACTATAAAGACAAGGATGTAAACATTATCTAAAAACTAATTATACAAGACCAAGTACTTTATAATAGTTTTCAACCTGAACACTTTTCAAATGCCGTTTGCCTATTCAGATGAGAAAACTAAATGACTAAGAATTAATATTCTTAGTGCATGACCTAGTTTCCAGTCCAGTGCCCAATCTACTACAATATTTTGTCTCTCTTGATGAAGCAGAGCTCACTAATTACGAGGGGGGAATGTGTATACCCATACGCATTACATAGTTCTGAAGTAAAGCAAAGAAAGCTTTTAAAGACTTGTCAAGTGTACCTCAAAGCAAAGCAGAAAGGGTGTCTGTCAGCCACATCCCCTGTTTAAATTGCTGGTGGTAGGTACATTATGTCAACTATATAATGCTTCCCTATATTCATCCATTCTTCTTACCTGCATTTTACCCACTACTGCTTGCTGAAGGTTAGAAGACTTGGTAACTATAAAACCAAAAGAAAGTTACTTCTTGCCATAAATGACACAAAGTTTAGAACGTTTAGGAAATAATGTTAGTTTGCAGGATGAGTGTCTTTATCCTACAGAAATATTTCTTTTCCCAAGAATTACACCTTAAAAGAAAGCACTCACATTTTATTTCCTACTTGGACTTTATCCTTGTACACAAGAGCTCAGTAGCACAAATAGCCTGGCAGGAGCTCAGAGGCTCCACTTTTGCGCAGACTCCTGACCTGGAACACTTTTGCTCTTACGGCAAACACAACACCAGTGGCTACAAGAAAGAGCCACGCTGGTCATGTTTCCCCAGGTAAGATGCAAAGTGATATGCTCTACTTTTTCTGAGCTTAGATAAAGTGTTCCCTTCAAGCAGCTGCTGAGGATGAGTGCTGCAAGCCCTCTTCGTACTGAAGTACAGTAAGACTTCTCATACCTCTTTAAGCACACTCACCAAGATTTATTTATCCCCACCTAAAACAGATGCATTTAGTTCAACCACTGCATTGTGCTAAATGTAAGAATTTGCATGCTCTATAGGAATTAAAAAACATAACTCAGAACTAGCAAGCTATTTTTTTACCTGACCCTCGACTAACCTAAAAAAACAGACAGATGCCAAATCCTCTATTACATGAATAAGAGTAATGCTTTATCCAGACTTCATTTACAGAAAGCTATGCAATTGTAAGCCTCAGCCTCAGAGAATCTGTCATGAACTCTTGTCTTAACGAAAAGCAACAACACAAAAAGAGATAAACCACACTAATTTTATGCTCCCTCAAGACTATAGTAAGTCATAAATTTGCATCACTGAACTTCAAAACACTCCTGGGATAGAGGCAACTTGAAACATACCGAGGTGATGTCTTGGAATTGAAAGGACAACTGTCCCACACGAGCGCCAGACAAAAGCAAGGGAAGAGTTTCAGAGAAATCTTTGGAATTAACATGTCAAGCAGTCACCTAAAACATATGCTCTGAGGAAGACTGAAAAGACTGAACAGAGATAAGAAAAAACTGCTGCAAGATCTCACTCCTGCAGAAGGTCCAAGAGCCTGAATCCCAATCCCCTGAAAGAAAGCTCTTCATTCTTCCCTAGCCCTTTCTCCTAGGACATGAATTTTAAAACTGGCTTATGCTTGGGCAACATCAAAGCTACGCAAACCTAAGGATGTTAGGGAATTACTCCAATAACTGCTACAGCACAAAATCAAAACTTTGAATAATTTTCACATTTCTTTCCATTTTCCTGTAAATAGCAGCAGATAAATTTACCTTTCAATAGTAGAGATTCAAGTCAAATCAAACCAACGTTAAGCGCTTTGGCAAACTCAGATATTCATTTTACTTGGACAATACTACGTTCCTCTATTCTGACTTTTATCTGCAACTCTGGAACCCTCTTTTACTATTTAGGTAAAGAGGCTTTACTGTCTTTTCCGTAAATACATCCCACACACATAAATCTGCTTTGTAAAGTCAGGTATCTGGAGGATGAAATCCAGTAAGTCAGCTAGACGCCAATACATAAATGTTATAGCACGCTTCATAATTACCACTATGCACTCACTCCCTTCCAGGACAGATTTAAGGCAAAGATTTTTTTTTTTTCTTGGTCATTAAAAGGCCAGAATTATTTTTGCCTGTGTGGAAAAAGGAATTATGTATTGCAAAATATTTCTTATTCTTCTCATGCAGAGCAGTACTATCTAAACTCCATGCCAAAAGAAAACTTAAAAGGGTATCACTCACAAGGGACAAGACGAAGAAAACTAAACTGTGATATCCAGTCTGAACTGGATACCAAAATGATTTCATACCTCATAGCACCTACTCTGTTCCAAAGATAAACACAATTCATTAATAAGACAGACAAATCTAAAATATTAACAGAAGGCTCAAGACTGCATCTATTTAAGCAAAGTTACATTGAACCAAAGGTGTTTTCAATTTTTCAAAAGTGTTTTCAATTTTTCAAATCACTTCTAATGATAAGAGGAATAAGAAGCAGAACAGTGATTTAGTTTTAATATTAGACTTTGTTTTTTGAGGGGAAAAAGAAATTTTTCTAAGTGGAATTTTTCTAAGCCAGAAATGGGTAACAGCTGCTATTCAAACAATAAAGTAAAAACCTAACCATAAACATGCAATGATAAAATTCGTGGTTGCTCTATGCCTCATTTATATCTTCAGACTGACAAATGTGCTTTCTGAGCTCCCACACCAGACAACTACATCTTGACATCTTTCCACATCCTTGCCTGAAAGTCAGAAGTATTCAGATCGTAAGAGCTTTTTTTTTTCCTTCAGTTCTATGTTATGTGTTCTTTATGTACACAAAAAGTGTTTACTCCGCGCTTCCTCTGCTTCCTCTACATTGTAAACAAATTCAGGCCCTGCTCAGAGTATTGTGTTTCACACAGGAATAGGCACTAACAGTATTCAGGGAAAATTACAAACACTGATTTCAACAGAAAGTACACAGTGCCCTTGAAGGAGTGCCTCCAGGGTGCCCCGTGACCTCCTTCTTCTAAGGCAGGATTTTTGCTTCCGGAATTATGCAACAAATTACATTAGCAAAGCTTAAGACCAAAACATGTTTCCTTATGCATGCAATGCAGGGGTTATTTTTCATTAACTCCTAAAATAAACTACACCAAGGAATATGCATAACTAATTCTCAGACAAAAATAGAGACCTGTTTTTAACAGAAACAAAAGCCTTCTCCACAGCATGTTTTTCACTGAAATCACCCAAAGATTTGGACTATTAAAGTCATCTTAATTAAATACAAAATGAGACACTATAATATTCATCACTTTAAACAAATGAGTCAAACTAGCCAAAACCACTCACCTTGCAAACTATGAATATTTCAACATTTCTTTCTACATTGGCTGCTAGGAAACAAGCTTTATAAATCTGTGAAGGTTAAAGGAGCTAAAACTCTCCAAGTGACAGTGGGTTGATTTTTTGAGTATTTTTAAGGATTAATGGACCAGGATTAATGCATAATTAATTTCATGGCAGTTTTGCAGCAGCTTCCCCTCTTGACTTCTACCATTCATTTACACTCAGCTTACACTACTAAAACTGGTATTAGGATCAGATTCTTAGGCCTTTCCCTGACACCTCCTACACAAATTCATCATCTGCATAAAAGCCATGAGTTTATTTGTGAGTATGGTCCAATCCTTAGGTTTCCTGTGGCTGGGAGATTCTGTCAGTTCCGGCTCCTGCAGCTATCTGTAATGTGTGTCACACTGACAGTCCTTTGAGGCTACCTTAAAATTCCTACTATCATGCTGCACACCACAAAAGCAAGAAAATTAGTCATAATGATAACCCAACACATAATTACACAGCAATTTTCTTCTGTCCTTGGAAACATATAATTTTATTCTAGGAAAAAAAATAGAAATATTTCTAACATGTAAATTCATGGAGATTCAGTATTAACATGCCCGACAGCAATCATTTACTTCTCAATTAAAGGTCTAAATTTGCTACTGGGGGGAGAAAGGTAAGGTAAAGAAAAGAGTGACTGACATAGCAGCTCAATCTATGCAGGCTGTATAGGATGAATAGTAATAAAAATACTTATTTTAATTTCTTAAAGCACCTATTAGATGGCCTCCCCTATCTTCCTTGACTTCATCCATGACTTTGATTTTTTTTTTTTGAAGATGAATAGACTACAACACAATCCACAGAGAGTTCACACAGTTAAAATTTCAGAACCACATGTCACTTCATAGGTTTTGAGAATAGGACACCAACAATAAATAACACTTCTTAATATATCAGTTGGGTAAGGTAGACTTCTCACGACTGTAAGCCCTTCTAGAAAGCAGTGCTGGTGACTCTGTAGGATACTCTTCCCCCTGAATGGTGTGGCAGAACATTCTAGTGTCAAGACAAACTCATCCTCGGCCTCTAAATAGAAACCATCAGCATCTTAATGTAAATATTTGAATTCCTACGTCAGGTACAACACTTGGAAGCACCAAAGCCCTTCTCCAGTCTCTTGCAATTTAGTGCATAGCTTTGCTATTTCTACCTGTCCATGGGGAAGTTTGTTCCAAGTCCCACTTATCCTAGTTTGTAGGTAAATGGTTGCTTGTCATGTTTGTCTGCAGTTTCCCGTAAAAAATTTTGGCTACCATATATTACAAACTAGTAGTCCTACGCACATTCTATTGCCTTCCTCCTACACCAGATTTAGCCCCTTGGTATTATGTTAAACCAGACAATAGAGACAATTTCTGTAAAACTGTTCCCAGTTATGGGCCAGGCCTGGTCTGGGCACAAAGTACAGAGAAGGCACCTCCATGAATGACAAGAACATTCAAACAAAGCTTAACTAATGGCCTACTACCAACACATTTTACTCTTGTATAACCAATCTCATTAGACAGGCACACAAACCAATAGTGTTATTTCTGGTCTTTTCTGCCCTTTCCATGCTAGTCTTCCAGTCCTGATGGGCCACAGAGCACACAGGCAACCTCCGTACAGGGGAGCACAAATGACACCTTAGAAGAGCTCTTCTAAGGGAGGGAGGACAAACCACTTGCTACTGTGACTGAAATCCCAGGATCGCATCCTCCACTAAATGATGCTTTTGAAGCTTCCTCAAAACAGCTGTTCCACTAAAAATTCTCAGCTATAAACTGGAAAACAATTAATGAAGGACCTAACTGAAGGGTGTTAATACTCTCTTTCAGACCTCCAGAGCCTGGAGCAAAGAAACCTTTGGCATGATACTCTGCTTCAACCCCTGCAGGCGTGGGCAATAGCAGTCAGAAGCAAGTCATGAATGAAATACACAGCCCATCTGAGCAGGCAAGGAAAGCATGACAAAGCAAAGATGGTAAATTTTAACTTCTGGTCATTGGTTGGTAAGAAACATTGCTGTCACATGCAGTTCTCTTCCTCCTCTCCACAAGGCAGGCAGGGCTGGGGAAGAGAACCTTGTGCCTCCTATGGCCACAACTTCTATTTTTTTCAGCAACAGCTCGATTCAAGACATTGGTTCAGCAGAACTGGATATGTAAAGTGCAGAATGCAAAGTAAGAACTTCTACACTCCAAGATACACTCAGCAGTTTATTTTACCTAGACAGAAGTAAAATTTCTCAGTGAACTCCACTCCTATTTACTGTCAGCATTCGTAAGTAAGATTAAAAAAACAACACCCAAGTACTCTGGCCAGCATCTCTATAAAACCTACTATCGAAAGGCACATTTAACCCCATTGAAATACAGAGATCCTGTTTACAAGGTGCTCTGTGCCAGGATTAATGTTTCTATTCAAACAGCATTTATAACCAATGGCTATAGGATTCCTCAATCAAAAGTAAAAAGGTCAATTTTGTATTCAACTACTGAAGTTCACAAGAAAATTATACAACTGAAAATTGGTTTTAATGCCTGAAGCAGCTTTGCAGCAAAACAATTCTAGGTTTCAGCTTCCTGTGACAACTTATACCACTATTCAGTTGCTATTACTGCTATTTAGCTTACTGCATAACTTCTTCATTTTATTTGATTTTAATTCAAGTCACAGAACTTTGTTCCCAACTTGCTGTCTCAGCACTCTGTTTCATAATTGCAAGCAAAGAACTGGAGGCCAAAAGGAAGAAAAGACCATAACACCAAAGACATCAACTTTACCTACTAGGTCAGGAGCAAATTATTGGAGGCAATGAACACAGTGAGCTCTACACATTAAAGAGAAGACAATGATAAAATAATCTGATTTGAACACTTCATGCTTCTTCCAATACTTTTTCCTTATTAATAGTATGCAGGACAACCTATCTTAAAATAAGAAAGGTGGAAAAAAGCACAGAATTGATTTTTAAAGCCCCTCCACACATACTGAAAATAAAAGCAGTCATACAAAAGACATCCTGCATGACTACTCCTCCCTCACATCTCAACAAGGTGTTTACAGGAAGGAAGAATACACTGCCAGTGTGACAACCTCCTCACCCAGCCCACCAGTGGTACCCACCAGTGAGCCACTGGTGAGCTCACACCTTAGCCCAACACCCAAGCAAAGGTGGCTGCAGTTGGGCCAGTCTGCAACCTATGATCCCAGCTGTTAAAAAGCAAACAGTTCTTGTATGAGCCAACCTCACACTTGAAGAGCCTCCTGGTTTAGGCTGCCATTCCACAGAACAGCAACTAGCGCTGACAATCCCAGTAAGAGATGAAAAATTGTAATGCTTGTCAAACATATGGGCAAAACGGATAAAAGTTCACCCCAAAATGCTTCAAAGACCAGATTTATTCAATTTTTGTGCTAGCACAACCACTGCTTATCTGGCAGGGATAAAAATCAAGAACTATTACTGTTAAAAACTTTAAAGTTTTAAATGCCAAAAAGTTAAAGTAAGTAGAAGACAGTAAGAGTGATCAGCAACTACACTAAAAAGAATTCCTCAAATTATACCTTTACTTTCACAAGGAGCCAACGATCTTCTCATCTAAAAAACACTCTCATACCTGCTACTGCTCAAAATGAAATAATCCCTTGCAATATCAAGTGAGTTCCCAAAAATCTATCTTACAAATTAACTATGAATTATAGATAATTCTAACACGCAATTTAAAGAAGTGGTTTCCTCCTCCATCCCCAACATCATCAGCTTTCTTCCAGAACAACTACCTACATGTATGGCAAAGACAACATTCACTGAGCATTGGCCACTCCAGAGGACCCACCCAAAGCACATGCAAGTTTAAGATGTGAAAATACAAACATTATCAGAAGGAAAAATAATCTTCTATTGATTAGTATTTGATAAAAAGAATAGATTTATCTACTGGAAGTTCTTAAATGTTTCTTCTATTTAACCCATCAGACAGAGAAAATCTCCCTGGAATACTTCTGATTTTTTACTGATGTTTGGGTTTTCTGAGACCTGTTGCAGGGTTGCCCACTAATGTCAAAGTCATAAGACCTCCTTTATATGTCACCTAATCCAATCACAGGTTTATACTTTCTTAAAATCAAATTTGCTTTTAGAGAGGCAACTAATTGTGCACAGAACAAGATCTACCCCCATTTCACTAGCATTCTTATCCCACTGTCTGAATGCAGAGCAAAGTGGGAAGTCCATGATTCTCTCTAAGAAGTTTACAATTGATTTTTAGTAAATTAGTACACCTAGCATGTGTAAACTGATAAGAGAGACCTATATTCCTATCTTAATGACTCTCTAATCACGTGCGCATTCCCTCAGGCTGGAATTGATTACTCACCAGAGGTACCCTTACTCTTCTGTCTCTCCTGAGGGCTCTAGTTGAGCCAGTGTCAAAAAATAAGAGACTGGGATGAATAGATCTTTGCCCTGTGCCAGTATGATCCTTCTATAGTAAATCCTTCTATAGTAAGTCAATGCACGGACAATCAACTCCAGCCAGCAACTAATACCACTTAGTGAGAACCTGCTAAGGCTCAGGGGCATCACATCTGGGAGATGGAAGGGTAAAACACCAATGCAACTGCAGGTGGGATGGACATTGAATGCTCTCAGATATTCAGCAGCCCTATCAGACAGTCTGTTCTGAAATTCTTCAGTGCTTTAGTGCAACCTGAATAAAGAAAAAAAGAGGGACCAACAGTTTATAAGCACATTATACTCAGCAATGACTACAGCAGTCACTCAGTAGAGGAGTTAAAATTAGGCATCTGAGGAGGAGAAAAAGCCCTCCAGCACTTAGATTTAATAGAGTCACTTATTTACTGCTCACTGAATTGCTCTGCAAGAATACAAAAGCAGCCTGGAACCAAATCATTTCTCCAATGGAAAAGTTTCTCAATCAGGGAAGAGCTTACACTTGGCAACTAATACAGGCTATTGGGAAAGTTTGTCTATCTTCACACCAAGATTCTGAAAATAAGCAGCTTGTGGGAAAATGTGATTTCTTAAATATTAAAAGGTAAAAAAATAGAATTGAAACTGTAGTTAAATTGTTTGTGTGCTTTAAAATCACAAACCTGTCTACTGAATAAAGTGTAAATGAGATTTACAGTAGGGAAAGAGCAAATTACTTCCACACTTCTGTAGCTCATCAGCTTAAAGAGCATACAACTCCCAGCCAAATCTATTTCAGTGAAAAGAAGTGAAACTGTGTTTGCTTTCCTTGTAATTGCTATTTACAATGTAGTCGGTTGCCTGAGGGAAAAAGACAGACAATTACCAGAAAGATTCTAAATACACATCTAAACACTAACAGCCTAATACTTCAGACAATAAACTGAAATACAATTATTGTCCATAGACTTGGACACACATCCTCATGTAATTAAATTCAGTCTGTTACAATCCACTGTTTGTCATGATTTTTGATGTATCACTGCTGCTGAGGGGGCACAAAGCACTCGGGGACCCAAAACGCTTTACTGGGGGTGGGGAGGGAAGGAAGGGGAAATAAATCACAAAACCACTAAACATTTTTTATTCAACTTTTCCCCACGGAAGGCTGGACATGTTTGTGAATTACTAACATAGTCAAACATAAAGGATTTAAGAATAACGTTGCCTAGGGAGTCAATTTTGCCATCCTAGTAGAGGTAGAGGCCAAGCAGAAAAGAAGAAACTTGGGTGTTTACCCTGGCATTCACACAGCCTTTTCTCTCAAAAGCCAGGAAGGTTAAGAATAAAAAGAAATGGACAAGTGTGCAGAAATCCAGTTTTATTGTTGAATGAGTGGGGCGCTTAAATGGAGCATCTAAATGGAGACATGGTTTTGGGGCTGGGTTTTCTGTTTTGGTTGGGGTTTTTTCTTTTTAAATCTAGAACTTATTTCTTCTTACATCTATTCTTAAAGATGTTCAAGTACAAATGGCTCCATGTAAATTTTTCAACTTGTCTGAGAAAAGGAATGTGTTATTTCAGGACACAGGACCCAAGCTTCCACATACTGAAGCTCAATTCAGTTTTACCTGCTTGCCAGGGCATCTGTCTTAAGGGACCCTGAAAACACCATTTGCCTTCTTTTTGTACAAGTCACTGCTAGATCCCACTGTTTAGTACTTACAGTCTACTTCTGCCACATATGTGCAAATAGGCCTCTTAAAACTGGCACCAACATCCAAAGGAAAGTGCTGATCCTGAGAAATTGCAACTCCTTGACAGGGCCAAGATAGTAAAAAGTTCTGGCACCTTGCAGGACTGCAAGAAATCCCTGTACTTTAGAATCATTAAAGGAGATATTTTATCTACTTTAAACTGAATTCTCATCAACCTGATGCTAGTTTAACAGCCTTGACAATAGAAAGTGAACTGGGAGCAGCACCTTCCATGTGTGCAGGTAGGCCACAAGCTATCAATCTGGCAACCATATGGGCAGTCCTCAACATACTTGAGTTTGGTGCACCTATACAAAATCGAATATATACATATCAGGTGTGGGGGGCCACACACATTTTCGGGTGTAATACATCTACACCTGCAAAAACATCACCTGCCTCAGTCAGAAAACAGGATTAGCTATCCTTTACCAGACCAAGACCAGACTTTTCTCACAGGCACGAAGACCAGATTTTTCAGCTGAGCATTTCTAACACCAAATTCTGTTCACTGGGTGGAATGTAGCTGGCAATGAACAACTATCTTTTCCTGCTTCTCTGCTTTACAGTACACATGTGCTGTACCACAGCTGAGAGAGTATGAAAGAATAAAGCCTCACCCAGGAAGAGCATGGTGCTAACCCACCACAGTTGTCAGTCTGATCTTCACACAGGCCTTCACTTAAGATCTGGACTTGATAATCCTTGTGGGTCTCTTCCAACTCAGAATATTTTGTAACTCCTGTCTCCTGTAACTTAAAATCAAGCAAAACTCTTCCTTTTTAGCGAAACCTCTTCATCTGTCACGACCCATCCTTACAGTACGCTGTTCAGAGGCAAGATGTAAGGTGTGTGAGGGGAAAACCATTGCAATGAGCCTGCCACAACTGCCCTTCAGTCAATACATTTTAGAACAGGCCTCTTTTTATTTCTTAAAACAAGGTAAGTTTTCTTTTGGGTTGGCCTTCCTGGTTATGCTGAATCAGACTTTTTCCATGAATATTACAGCTGCTAAAACACAAACCTAAGCAAAACAGCCTCTCCTTGGTTTCTTCTTGGGAGTTTTATCTTTAAAGTTCTAAGTTTCCTTTAACCTGACCTCAGGAGACCTTCTCAGGCCTACACACAGACTTAAGATAGCCTCTAAGTAAACACTGTAGTTAAGCACCAAGACTAATAAAAGCAGTATTCATCTAACTAATACATGGAGCTTTTAGTGATGAGTCAACCTACCCAGTAAAACTAGAGACAGAGTTTCTGTCAATTCATCCAACTCAGCAATAAGCAAAATGACTGTATATAGATCCTAATACGGATGTACAAGTCAGAGCACTATTCCAGGTAATGTGCAAGATGAAATTTGGAGGTAGGAGTCTGACCAAGGCTTCTTGTGCTAGATGTGAGGTTTTTTTCATTTTGGCAGCAAATTCAGGGCTTATCACACCAATTTAATTATTTTATTATTTGAACTTTGCATCTTTATCAAGGCAGTTGTGCAAACACTTCTCTACTCACCTTTATGTTTCCCAGATTCATTTTACAAGTTTAGAAAGTTTGCTCAAGCTGAATTACCATTCTTAAGCAAAATGGAAATGCATCAAAAAGGTTTTGCTGTGCTATGGCATCTCTTAGAAAAGCTGACTGCATTCGCTGATGCAGAGCGGGGAGGAAACTGCAGCTGCATTCTAGAGCTCCGAGAGGAATAGTAGTGATAAACACATTTTCCACCTTGCCAGGGAACAGAAAACACAGGACAGCAACAACAGCCGCAGAAAACGAGGTGGGGCATCCGTGGAAAAGAGGACTGGAAAAGAAGGAGGGTACCGGGAAAACAGAAGCACGGCAGCAGGAACTCGCATCAGAGCGGCGTAACTTTCAGCAGCATCCTCCTCCCCGTGCTGCTGCTGCAGCTCCTCTCCCCCGGGGGCTACCGGGGGGATGGCTCCGCGGCCCGGGCCCGCTGGGGCGGCTGCGGGCAGGGCGCTGGCCGCCCCCCGCCGCCCGAAGGAAGAGGAAGCGGCGCCGGGCCCGCAGGAAGTGCGGCTGCCCCGCGCCCGCCGCCCCCGGCCCGGCGGCCGCTGCGCCGTGACAGGTGGCGGCGGCGAGAGGCGGCCCCGGTCCGCGGGCAGCGCCCGGCAGCACCGTCCGGCACCCGAGGGGGCCGCGGCCAGGGCGAGGGCAGCCGCCCTCCTCGCCCAGCGGCGCACCTGCCCTGCCCGCCCCTACCTTGTTGAGGTGGGGGTCGCGGAGCACCTCGTAGCCCCTCTTCATGGTGAGCTGCAGGCATGGTGAGCGGCCGGCGTCCCGCCTCTTCTCGTCTTCCTTCGCTGCTTGCATGGTGCGGCGCGGCGGGTCTGACTGCCGTCAGGTCGCTGCGGGAGCGGAGGCAAAGTGGCGGTGGCTCCTCCTGCTGAGGTGACCGCCCGGCGGGGTGGGA
Organism: Phylloscopus collybita; assembly: GCA_027886175.1. Classification (NCBI taxonomy): domain Eukaryota; kingdom Metazoa; phylum Chordata; class Aves; order Passeriformes; family Phylloscopidae; genus Phylloscopus; species Phylloscopus collybita. The sequence goes on along the minus strand of JAJNNQ010000026.1, from coordinate 23,273,203 downwards.
TGATCCTACCGGGAGAGAGGGAGGGGGCAGAGCCGCGGCGAGGCGCCGCCGCCGCGGGAGGGGGTCACCGGGGCGCCGCTGAGTCACCGGCGGCTCCGCGCACACCCGGGCGGCCGCCCAGGTGCGAGGGGCAGCGGGGGTACGGAGCCGCAGCCCTGCCGTGCCCGGGGCCGCAGGCTGCGCAGCGGAGAGGCCGCCCAGAGAAGCAGAAGCAGGCCGGTCGGGGATCACCCACTGCGGGGGGCTCGCAGGCGCGGCTCTGCCTCGTCACGCTGGGTTTGGCAGAGGGGCTGCCGGGCACCGCGCCGGCCCGGACCCCGCGGCCCTGCTGAGCCACACGCAGGAGCCGGGCCTCTGCGCTTGAGTCACGTTCAAGTTTCACTTTCCTTCTGCTATTTAAATGGCCATGAAATCCAATCTTTCCCGAAGGGGACGGTCTGCATAGCTTCGTACAGTCAGGAGCACATGTTTGATGTAATTAGCTGTGGGTTGGCTTCAGCTGTGGTGGTCGGGGTTATGCTGGTCAGGATGGAGAGCACTGGGGCAGAGCAGGTGTTTAGCTGGTTTTTTGTACTGCTAGCCCCGGCATTTGTTTGCAGTATGTTCCAAAATTCTTTGTATACAACCCATTGCTTGTTGTATGACTGTGGCTGTAAGTAAATTCGTGTATGTAAGCAAAAATAATTTCCATATGGATGCTGCAGTCCTGCTGGAGAATTTACACAGCTTCAAATGTGTGACTGGAGGATTAATTTAGAAGGGTTTGCTTTCTGTTGTCAAGCAGCAATGAACAGATACAGAATTTGCAGCTCTTTCAAACTTACCTCTTCACATTTCATCCATATTGTATCCATACTGCTACCTCATCTTTTATTAAAAAAAAGTCTCCCACAGAATCTGGCCTCTACCAAATTTCCTATTAAGTAGCTCTGAAAATTTTGTTTGCAGTTAACTAACAAAGGAAAGTTGGAAGCATTCCAAGTCTCTATTTCTGGAAACGTGACTTGCAAGTCAGCAGAAAATTCAATAAATATATTTCTCCCTTGCTCCACCATCTCAGTGTTATGGAAAGCAATAAACTAAAATTAAAAATTCCTTCAAAACTTTAAACCTGGAGCCTTTCTGATCAATTATCTAGCTTTCCTTGAATTTGTCTGGCTAGCTAAATACCTTCCTCCCCACCCAAGTCCTGAATATTACCTTTAGTAGGTATCAGGGATATGGGGTTTTATTTCAGCTCTTTTCTTAGTTATAAAATTAAAAGGCAACATAGAAACATCCTTTCTCCTTTCTCTGTGAGTACGCTGAAACCATTCTGGTAGAATGCTAACCTAATGCAATATTTTGTCTGAGAGTAATGTGTATTGATGTAATTTTTATCTTCATGTTGCAACACTGTTTACAAAAAAAACCCTCTTTGATTTATGTGAAAAGTCATTGCAATCATTGTGAGTACCTGCTCAGAGGTAAGCACTTGTCCTGACTCACTTTGCCCAAGTTATAAAAGGTATGTAATAAAACAGCTAATTAAAGTCAAGTTCATTGGGATATGTATGTATTTTTTATGTAATCAGAATGTGTTTTAAGTGCAAATTTACTCCTCTGTATCTTCCTATAAGTACAATTTATTTGTGTTTGTTATGTTCAAACTTAATAAAAACTAAGTCATAAGTATCTTTTGAGATAAATGAGTTATAAGAAAGGCAACAGATCTTTTCAGCTCAAAAGGAAGACCAAAGAAAAGAGAAAAAATGGTGTCATGCGTCACCTGTCACCTGTAGAAATCTTCCACTTGAGACCTGGAATGTTTTACCTTTTAATGAGATTAGTAAGGATTTGTTTGTCCAAGTCTGCTGTTAGTGATTACTTTTCTTCTAGAGTTCATACCTTCCTTCAAATTCAGTTGTGCATTTGTATTGGCTTTACAGAGTATCTTTCGTCAAGAGAAGTTTTAGAGTGGCTTTTCTAGGACCTCAGAATATTCAAACAGTAAAAGTAATCCAGAGGTCCAAAGGTGTAATGCTCAGCAGTTACATCTGCAGTCAAAGGTCATTATTCCAAAAGAGGGCTGCATAATAATTGCGTAATACAGTCCTATTTATAGGACTGTAAATAAAGCTTTTGTTAGTGTCCAAATTATTTGTAATGTCTGTGTGCACAATACAGATTTTTTGTAAGTGTTAGCCCACATTCAGGTTATTAGTGGACATTGTATGCTGTTGGTGTGTTTCTGACAGAAAATGCGGTGGTTTTGCCCTTCTGGCAGGCACTTAATCCTTTTCCCAAATGGTTTCTATATGGAACACTTTTAAAACTCTTACTCATGATTTCTCATAAGTATGTATGGTTTCTTCTCCCCTTCTGTATTTCTTGTCTCTCTCAAATCTCCTCAGATGTATTAAGGATATATGAAAATCTCTACTTGAAACAGTCCTAGGGGAAAAAAAAAAAAAACAGACTAGAAGGAAGATTAGTGGTGTGATTTAACCCCAGCCAGAAAATAAGTACAATGCAGCTGCGCACTCACTTTCTGAGAAGGGGAGGATAACTCAAAAAAAAGGTAAAACATATGGGTTATGTTTGATAAACAAAATCAAGTAAAATACAATGCAATAATAGTAATTAAAAGTGAGGTAACAAAAAAAGAGGAGTAAAACCAAAGAAAACCAAGTGATGCACAAGATAATTGCTCACCACCTTCTGACCAAACTCCAGCCCATTTCTGAGCAGCAATTGGCCCCTCATGACCAAATCCCCTGATTTAATTTAATGAGCATGGTGCTGTATGCTATGGAATATCCCTTTGTGTCAGCTGTCCTGGCTGTGCTCTCTCCCAGCTTCTTTTGTGTCTCCTTGTTGACAGAGCATGAGAGAATGAGAAGTTCACCCTTGACTGAGGGTGAACACTATTGAGCCACAGCTGAAACATCAGTGTTAGCAAAATGATTCTCCTACTAAATCCAAAATGCAGCACTGTACCAGATAGTAGGAAGAAAATTAACTCTATCTCAGCCAGAAACTTGACAACTTGCTTTGGCAAGCCAGTAGTAAGAAGAGATAAATACAGGAAAAATTTTCTTTGTTGTATTTAATTAAGATGACTCACTGTGTTTAAATATTTAATAATGGAACTTGGGAAATATCCTTGTGTTGGCTGGCTATGTGTGATTAGAGGATTTTGACTCCCTCAAACTGTTTTTTGAACAACAGTTGATTTTGTGAGCTGCATATCCTTTTGTGACACTGGGAAGGGCTTAGCTTTCAGGATAGCAGTTTGGAAGAGAAAGATATGATGAAAACATCCAGTTAACTACTTTTCTGGTAGTACTTGTGTGTGGTGTCTGACTTACCCCATTAAGATCTGTATTGGAACTATTACCAACTGATGGTAACAGTTGGGTCCTCACTGTGGGGTCACAGTACCCCAGGCAAGACCTCATCAGCCCTGAATCAATGGAAAGCTTTACTTCATATGTTTGAACCATTCCAATGCCCTCCATACTTGTCAGCACAATGTTTGCGTTTTGCAATAGTGCAACACTGTTAACTTCTGCTGGGCTTGTGATCTGGTATAACCCCGGGTCCTTTTGTGTGGGGATAGAGGCTGGGTGAGCTTATTGGAAAAAAGTTTTAAGATCATTGAGTCCAACTGTTAACCCAGCACTGCCAAGTCCAGCAATAAACCATGGCCCTAAGTGATATGCCTACACCTCTTTTGAATTCCTCCAGGGACAGTGACTAAGTAAAGGATGGAGATGCTCCTTTAACCCTCCTTTTGCTGCTCATGTATTTATAGAAACATTTGTTTCTATACATTTGTTTACTGAGTTATATTTTTTTTTGGATTGGCAATACCAAGTCAAATTTGGCAGGAACACAAGGTTAGTTTTAAAAAAGATTGATGATCTACAAACAGAATCAAAGCATTTTTAAAGTCTCTATAACATAAACATTTTACAGTAGTGATGGCAATCCTAGGTAATTTGAAAATGAAGTTAAATTTATCATCATTGGGAGATATGTTTTTAGTTAGGCTGAAGGAGAAGCAAAAATTGAACTGTATAAGCAGTATGAGGTTATTGTTTAATAATGATTTTTTTATTAAAAGTGATTTTTATACCACAAAGGTGGATTTGGATAAAGATTTACTTCAAAGTAGACAATGTACTCCTGAAGTTAAGAGCAGAATCTACTAGAAGGTTTGAAATGTCCAAGTGCCAGCACTCTGAGCTCTGCCAGCCTGCCTGTCCCTGCCCACACTCCCCGAGCTCCCACCCACCCTGCCACGGTTCAATACCCCGTATCAGCTCTCAGGGTCATCGATCACTGCCCCAGCAGCACCACAGCCCTGCCTGGGCCTGGCCATGGGCCCCACTGTCCTGGACCCTGATCACCTGTGGGCTGACTTGCCAGCCTGGCCTCCACAGCCTCGTCACTACTGAGTCACTCAGTGGTCACGAGGCTGTCTCTGACCCTGGTTACCCTTGCTGGGCTGACCCTGCTTCACATTCTCAGCTCAGCCTCAGACCAGCTTCAGCAGCACAGCAGACATGGACAGGGCTGCCCTTGGCTGTCCCAGCCTGCCCTCCCCCTTCAGTGGGGTTGTGGGAAGAGCCATGGCTGGTGACACCTTGCCTGCCTTGCTGGCCCAAACAGGAAACCCCTGGCTCCAGCCCACACTGGACCCTGGTCCAGAGACAGGTATGGAGAAGGCAAGAGCCAGGCTCTTTTCACAGATGAGTGCAGTGCTAAGAGTGGCAGTAGCAAGGTGCACGCAGAGGACCTCCAGTTGGGCTCAAACACAACATTTTCAGTCAGAAGGATGGTGAGCACTCAAGCAGGCTGCCAGGAGGGATTGAAGAGTTTCATACCTGGAGCATTTCAAAACTTGTCAAGGCTGTGAACAATCCAGCTTTGAAGTTCAGCTTGTTGACAACAGAAGGTTGGACCAGATGAACTTCAGATATCCTTTCCAACGTGGACTGTTATGTGATTCTGCAAGTAGTACACTGCTGAGAGTGACAAATTCTCTGAACATGCAGGCGTTTTTACAGGAATTTCATTAGAGCCACAAAAGGCTTTTCCTCCTCATGAATTCACCAGCTTTCTTTGATCCTGCTCTTTAGTTTCTGACTCTCCTTCTATTAAGAGTTACATCTGTTTGACCAGTGAGATTTTTATTCAGAACTGGCTTCATACCTGTCATACTTTATCCCTTTCTGCTAAGGGTTTTATCCTACATGCATTAAATTTAGTTATCCTGTTGAACTTCAACAACTAGTGGTAAGTATCCTAATACTCCACAATTTTGGAATCATTGCTGGATTCATAGAAATACTAAAATTATTTCAGCATAAACGTACATAATATATATATAAATCAATAAAACAGTAAGAATGTCTGTTACAACTTCTGTTAGTCAACATTCTATTGTCCAGATGTCACAGGGAAAAAAGCTGTACCTGGCCCAGTACATATTGTTGGAGGTGTTAAAGCACTGTGAGAGCGTGTCCACGTACACGTGGTACCATTAGGAGCTTCCATCACTTCTCAAGTCAGATGTAAATTAGGAAGAGACATATAGAGGTAGTTGCATGACTACGTAGCCACTCACCCATGCCTCACAGTAGGCCTGGAGTAGAATGAGACTTTAATTTTCCCACATCCCAGTGTTAACGTTTTGACTGGTAGACCATGTCCTTGTTATTATAGTAAATATAGCATAAGGCAAATAAAATATGCATGCCACAGTGCAGCATATTCTCAGAAGATATTCTGGCTGTATTTATGTTTCAAGAAGATTAAATAATGCTCAAAATAAGCATCCAACCCTTTTCCAGTGTTTGTCCAGATAGTGCTGTTTTCTAAGAATTTTTCTGTTTCTACAGAAAAAAAACAAAAACAAAAACAAAACTAAAACAAAACAAAAAACCAAAGAAAAACAAAAACCACACAAAAACAAACAAACAAACAAAAAACACAACCAAACAAAAAAAAACTGTAGAGGCCCAACTATTCACTTGTTGTTTTGTTCACAAGAACAAAACTAATGTGAGGTGTAATAGATTGCATAGGTGATTTAAAATGCCAGTATTTTGAATATACAGACACTCTGGAGTGACTTAAATGACCTACATAAAGGTGTGAAAATTCACATTCCTTCTCTTCAAACTATTCAAAATCAAGCAAATCTTCCTTGATATATCTTTTTAAAATTAATTTCCTGAATTGGATGGGGATGAGGAATGTAAAATATTCCTAGATTTCGAAGGCTGCTTATCTGAAGGATAGTATTATCTTTTCATCACTAATGCAAACGCAAAACATTGCACATAGTTTTATAAATTTAGATGTGCACATTTATTTCCATGTCAAATCTTTTTGAGGTATTTTGTGGAAGAATGTTTCAGATTAGGAGAATTAAAAATTTTTAGACTGTTTGGTTAACTGTCTCAGAAAAAAAAGTTCTTGGCTTCATTTTAGTTGAGCTAACACTGAATTCAAAACTGAAGATTTTTGAATGCCAGAATTAAATTACTGTGACTTTATGGTATGATTTATATCTTAATGCTAGGAGTTCACTGTCTTGCTAGGAATAATAGGATTTAGAAAAAGGCCCCAGACAGCACTTTTACTTAAATTGCTGTATCAGATCTGTGTTCCAGCAATAGGAGTGGAAAATCTGCAAGATTCCTTCCATTGTTTATGAAAAGAGGGTGAATTCTTTCAGCTCTGCCAGTTACAGACAAAATTTCAAACCATTCGGCACCTTTAGGATAATTTTGGAGTAGTATTAGCAAGTGCACTCCCATTGTTTGCTTTCATGTTTATGTCTGGTGCAGGAGTTTTAAGTTTAGCAACAGACAAAGCGTGCTCAGAAATTTTCCTCTTTTAACTACTTCATCTATACACAAGAGCCCATGAAGGGCTTTTTCTTTTCCACATGTTAATTACCATAAATATATTGGAGATTGTTTTACAAACTCTGTTTTGTTTTCCAAATCATTAGCAATGTTAAAAACAAACCTTCTGACAAAAATGTTGGCAGAAGCTCAAACACAAGTCCTAGTTCATCAGAAACCCTTCCCTATGCAAAAGGAGTGTGGGGTCCTTTACGTGCAGTTCACTTGCCAAAACATGTGAGATTTAGAGCATGAGATTCCAGCCGTGCTTAGGTATTTTATGCACAAATCATTTAGACAAGACCAATTAAAAGTTAAGATCAGTTGAATCATCAGGGAAGAAGGATGAGGCAGTACTTTTTGAGGTAGAGAATTGCCACTCTGCTTTAACTGCAGGCTGTAAAGACTAGATAAAGGAATCACGGGTATCAATGGCAACGATGCTTGGTTTGGGATACTTGTAAATGGCCAAGACAGCTTCAGCATGAGTACAAAACACAAGGGCAAAAGAAGTATCATGGAATGGCCTGGGCTGGAAGGGACCTTAAAAATCATCTGGTTTCAACCCTCTGCAATGGGCAGGGACACCTCCCTCTAGAACAGGTTCCTCAAAGGCCCATCCAGCCTGGCCTTGAACACTTCCAAGGATGGGATATCCACTGCTTCTCTGGGCAACCTGTTCCAATGCCTCATCACCTTCATAGTGAATAACTTATTCCTAATATCTAATCTAAACCTGAAAGAGTTCAGTCTAAAGCCATTCCTCCTTGTCCCATCACTATGTGACCTTGTAAAAAGTCCCTCTCCATATTCCTTTTATGCCCCCTTTAGGTACTGGAAGGCTGACATAAGGTCTTCCTGGAGCCTCCTCTTCTCCAGGCTGACAAATTCCACCTCTCTCAGCCTGCCTTCATAGTGCAAAGCCTAGGATGTGGTTGCCTGTCTTGTTGGCAAGTACACTTTTACAGCTCATGTTGAGCTTCCTAAGTCTTTCTTCCCAGGATTGCTCTCCATTCTCCACCCAGCCTCTATTTGTGCTTAGGATTGTCCTGGCCCAGGTGCAGGACCTTGCATTTGGCCTTGTTGAATTTCAGGAGGTTCACGTAGGCCTGTCTCTCAATATTGTCCCTCTGGATGACATCTCTTCCCACCAGCGTGTCAACCATACCACATAGCTTTGTGCCATTGGCAAACCTGCTGAGAGTGCACTCGATCCCACTGTTTATCATTTTACCAAGCTTAACACCTAAAAGAGAGCACTTAAGTAAGGGCTCATAGTTTACACTTCACTAGAGCATAAAGAAGAGTATTTCTCTCCAAGCACTTTTAAGATGATTCTTACCTCATGGTTACTCAGGTAGTAACAATCAATGTCCCATGAACTTATTCACTGATAGATTTGTTCACCTTGTCATCCAAAGAGTTTTTCTATACAGCTCTATAGAGGCCCTCAAAGATCTGGAGACTATTGCTTTAATACAGTGGTTCTGCATACTGTAAATTCTTAATATGAAGCTAACAAGCATCTAATGAAGATTTCTGCAGAGATGACAATAACTTCCCGTACCAAAACCCCAAAAGGATGCTGCATTTCTAAGACAACATTTTGAAGATGAACTAACCTGGTCAATTTGAAGTTTGACAATATTTTCCAAATAGTATTTTGTCCTTTTACAAAGTTAAGATTATTTCTTCTGACCTTAATTTGTAAAAATGTACATTGTTATTTCTTGTTGTGCAAACGGCAAGAAAAAACAGAGACTTTGTTTAAACAGCAGATTTTCTAGTTTCAAGGGGTCATGTACAAGATAATTCACCATTACTCTGGATTCGCAGTTACAGGGAAAGAATGACAGAGTTTCAGAAATAATGCAGCGTTGTTGCCTGTGCATAGCAATTAGTTGGTGGCCTAGTTCAGATGAGCATTTCAGTGTCTTATAAAATGTCCAAAGAATAGCTGTCCTAGTTAATATAATTGACTGCAAGGGACAGTTGAAGGCCGCAGTTTATTTATTTGAGGAAACACTATCCAAAAACTAAAGAAATTTGGGCAATAAGCAAGATGTAGGGGGAAATATGATTAAATGAGAAATTTTAGAAGTAGACTGATAAAAATGTTACAGCACAGCGTTATATATCTTACCTGGCAAATAATCAGATATCTTCTTGCTTAAGTTTGTGAGCTGTTTTATTGATACATACTTGTAAGAACAGACTTCTTGAAGAAAAAGATTACTCAAAACGTTTTAAGTGTTTATGTACAATAAATAAATATGTAAATAAACGTACCACTACTTTTTACTCTATCCTACCAATACTGCTTCTACAGTCCTCATAACACTTCTAATGAAAGCTCACACCATAGGTTTCCCTTATGGCTTTACCCAAAACCTCCAAATCTCCATTAAATAGAGAATATTATTTATTTTCAGCAAATCCCACCTCTACACAGGCCATGCAGTCTGTGCTGTGACATGCCTCAAAAGAAAGGCACTGCTGAGGGAAGTACAACAGCTACAATGACTCAGAGGCCTCTTTCCTAAGTGGTGCTAAGTAAATTAAAGTAATCCATTGTGTATGTTTAATATTTGGATTGAGTATAATCTGCCATTTCATTACTCACTCATTTGCTATTGAAAGGACTTTTGAAACTGCATCTCGCTCTGCCTCCCTCCCTGCAGCTGTAAGCATAGTCAGACTTTCTTTTGCCAAGCTCTGTCTGGCGAAGAAGACAAGTTTCATGAGTCAGAAAAGACAAGACTTTCTCAAAATCTTGGTCCCATCTATCTTTTGTGTATGGAAAAGTTCTTCTGTGAACTTGCTCTGACAGTGAAAAAATGCTGCAGGTGACATTATTTGTGGTAAGTGAACTAACAGTATGAGTATTGCCCTTGTTCCCTATGCAGTGTGAGCTCCCTGTTCTCTGAAAGCCAGAGTTTGGTTTACTTCTGATGCCTATAATCTGTGGCCAAACCATCTCTGTTATCTCAACAGTTTTAATGCTTGGTTGGCCAATACTAACCAGGCCTGCAGGAGATGGATACAATGTGCACAGAGCTGTACTGTGAAGCACTACTCAGCTGCTCAGATGTATGAACCAACTTGTCATTTAAAAGCATAAAGGTGGCCCTACTGTACTGTGCTAATTCCATGTATTAGGAGCACTGGTCTGCAAAGAGGTAGTTATGAATTTACTGTGGCTGTCCATGAAGTGGTTGTCATATTCAAGCCCTATATGCTCAGCCTCACTAGGTGCTTATTTCACCATAAATTTAGCAGTGGGAATAGATCACAGCAGCTTATTAGTTGATGCTCTAGCAGAAACTGAAAAAAGCAAATAGAAAACCAAACAATAAAGGTTCTGACAAATACCTTCAAATGCATCTGCCTGGAGGATGAGAAGGGGCAACTGTCTTCTAGCAATGCAGGCCTGTCTCAAAGCAACTCCAGTCATTGTGGCACAGTGAATGTGGGCTATGTTCCCAGAAACCACAGTGTGGCAGAGGTGCCATTGGCATAAAGTTTAGTATCCATTTATCCTTGGTAATACAGACTGCAGGTGGTGGATTTGGACATGAGGAAAAAGAAAAGGGATATATGTTATACTATTAGGATACGTTAAAGAGAAATGTCAGTATTCTTTATCCTTTATCACATGAAATATTGCTTCTCCATCATAAGGTGACAAATTTTGCCTCATTAAACATTAGGTGGGCTTTTTTTCCCTTTTGTTGCTAGAATTAAGAAAAAAAAACCAAACCAAACCAAACAAACAAACAAAAAAGCCAACCAAACAAACAACAAAAAACCAACCAAACAACCCCACACACACACAAAAAAACAAAACAAAACAAAAAAACAACAAAACAAAACAAAAAAAAACCAACACCAACTTGCCTCCAGTGCAAGAGTCCCCAATTTTTTTCCACTGTGTGATGTAAATACAGCATTAACTAGGGAAATACAGATGATACAGATGGACTGGAAAGTTCACCTTTGCAGAAGGCAGGAGCTAGTGGTCCACACAGTGCTTCCATAAAGTAGGTAACTGAGTAAGTAGCATCTTTCTCTTATTCTTGTAACTGACTATAGTCAGTTTCCTTGTGATGGAATTATACTACATACTTGCTTTTGCTTCTCTGATCATGTGTGCCTCAAAACTGAGCTAATTTGATTTCTTTCCTGCTAGAAATTATTTATTCCAACTGAGTCAGAATCCAGTGAGCATTTTAGACCCCGAAGGAATTGTTTGTTCTAAGAATTAGCTACGTGGGATGAGTGAATCCAGACTCAGACCCTTGAACAGATTGTTCAGCTGAAAGGGGGAGGGTAACTTCCTTACATTACAAGATATCCATTTTAACTTGTCTTTAAAAGATAATTCAAATGGTATAACATGGTTGCTCTCAGGCCAGATGTTGGTATGTTCAGTTTTAGCTGTAAGGTCACACACTACGGTTGGGTCAGGAACAGAATCTGTGAGAAATGTAATCTCCCTCTCAGAAGAGCACCACTGTAATCACTGTGTCCTAACAAGCATGACTGTGCCAAGGTGCACTGAGATTATGTTCAATTACACATAGCATTTGCACAACATTTAATCTACAAACTGTTTTGTAAAGACCAAGTGAATAATCTTCATGCCACCTACCTGGAAACATCTAGTTGCACTTTTTTACTTTAATTTTGCGAAACATTATGCTGAGTGTTGAGTACCCTGAAACTCCTTTGGTTTCCGGAATAAGCCTATGGCTTTTCTAGAACTGTGACTTTAAATGATTTGGCAGCTTCCAAATACACAGAGCTAGCGTATATATAAAGACATAGTCCCTGCCCCTCCGAGTTTTAAAACTGAGGTCCTTATCCAGCAAACATTTCTCTGCATATTATACTTTTATATGTGTGAGAGGTTCACATTAAACTTCCACTGGGAAATATTTACAGAAAGACCACACCTGCTGAGCTTCAGCCTTTTGGCAAGTGCATTATAGAGGCCTAATGGGAATTCATGGAGAAGAAAGGTTGCCTGCATTTAAAAAGGGTGTGAACCCTCCAAGCTCTGAAGCTGTGTGCAAGTTTCTATTTAGATAACCTGAAAGCTCTGCCTATAAATTGTCAGGGAGCTTTAATGAATAGTGCATGTGTAGTATCTCAAACATCTGGTGTCTCAGCCACTATTTTCATATGCACCAAAGTGCATGCGTGTTCATTACTGATGGCTGTATACAATAAGACGTTTAAAGTTTAAAAAGATGCATTATTTGAATGTATCTGAATGCAGAAACCAGGGACCCACTTTCTTTAATAGCTGGGAAGCACTTTTTGTGTTCCATCAAGTATTTCTAAAGGTGTTTGTGAATCAAGCAGTTCATCCTAGAATATAATACTTATGTTTAAAAGCAACAAAATGCAAGTTGTATCTCAGCCATGGCTTCAATTTCTGATTTTCTTCCCTTGGCCACATTTTTTTTCATGAACTCTACTGTAATGTATTTATTAGAAGCTATGTCACGTTTTACAAAAGAAAAACACTATATATGAAGTATATATATAGTCTTGTCTGTGGCCTCCATACTACAGCTGTAAATCTCACAGTTCTTCTTTCTTACTCATTTCTGATGAGAGACAGTATGAAGACATCAATGGCTTTGGAATGGTATGTATTATTTATGTCCTAAAGTTGTTAGTAGTTGTCTTAATAAAACTGAATGCTCTGTAGCTCTTGCCAGCCTTGTAGTAGCTCTCACCTTTCCCATCTCACCCCAAACTCCTTAGTAGGTCTGTTTTTTCATTTGGGGTTAATGTACAGCATGTCTCATAGCTTTGACTCCTGAATCCCTTTCACCTAGAGATGGCATTCATATGAATTTGTAGCATGATGAGCCTTTCCTGTAGTCTCTAAAAACATGTTTTCTGTCTCAAAATACTTTCTCTCAAATGGCGATCCAGATTCCTGGACACCATAGCTTTAATTCAAGATATTTTAAAAGACTCTGTATGAAGTGAAGACTAAATCTGCCTTTATATTTAGATTCTTTTTTTTCCCCCACTGGTAACTGAGCCATGTGTTGTAACAGCCTGCTCGTTTCTAAAGAGCAGTGATCCTGTCTCCTGCAGAGGCTGCTTTACTATGAACGCCCTCCTGCAAGATGCTGAGCGCTCTGGCCCTTGTTCATGCAAGTTGTTAGCTACTGAGCTGCTGGACTAAGATCAGTGCATAACACTTTTCAGGATATAGCTTTGTTCCAAGAAGGATTGTTCATCGTTAGCTCCTGTCAGAGGATGAGTCCTAAACAAAGGAAATAATCATGTCTTTCTGTTTTGTCTAGCAGAAGAGAGACTATTAACCTAGACTGGAGGACTTTAAAATCAGCTCAACTTACAATATTCCATCTGCTTTGCTCTATAATGATGTTAAGGTTATGATAAGTTGTATATTTCTGTGTAAAAGTTAAATTAATAGCAAAAATAAATTAATACCAAAAAATAATCTAACACATTCTAACTTTGTTATTACTTCATCAAGCAATAATGGACTGGGAATTAGGCCAGTATATTAAAAATATACTTAATAAATCCTACATTATTCTTGTGGCTCCCTTCCATATCAGCATATTTCATGACTCTGTGAATTAAGCACTTAGATGTATGTGGACTGCACAGCAAAACAGTGAAATAATTGATTCATGTATGTGATTACTAGTGTAACAAGTAAAAACAAACCTTTTCTTGGAAGGCAGGAAGGTAGTGCAACCTTTGACTTAGGACTTACACAGTAATTTAGTCCATGAACTGAGAGGAGAGTAGAAAACTGTCTCAAACATACCAGGTATATGTTCTTTAGGAAAGGAGAAAGTTTGGATCATCTAACTGGGACTCATATATACACTAAATTTTAGTGTGAAAAAGGAGAAAAGAATTTTGAATGTGGCAGTGGTGCCATCCCAAGTCACCCACTTCTGTATCTCTAGCTTTTTGTGGAGACAACACAGTAAAGCAGATCAGCAGCTCAATTTAAGTAAAATTAACTATTTTCCAGTGGACTTTTGCCAGCTGAAGTAATTATCTGCACTGTGTATGATGCACTCAGAGCTATATACCAGCATGTAGAAGTGATGCAAAAAGGCTGGAGGGGTGGAATGCCAGCAGTAACTTGACTTGGTAGTGGTACTATTTACTTGTCCCTGAGGTACCAGTGGAAACCTCCAAATTTGTTCTCAGTGTAAATGGAAAACATTTTACAAGTATTAAAAAGACCCGTTCTAGGTAGATAAAAGAGCTTTGTAGTTGACTCTGAAAAGAACTTGACCTTCTGCCAGAGCCCTGCCTGTGGACATGAGGAATCTTGCAATTACTGGCTGTTCCATTTGTCAGCAAATACATTGTTATGGAGAAGGTTATGAAGATATGTTTCTTTAGTCTGTAAAGTGGTTGCATGAGAAAAGCGAGCCAGGCAAGAAGGGCTATAATGAAAAGCAAAAACATTCAAAAAGCATTGAAGCTATTAAGGCATAACACTCTATGTCATATATATAATTTTGTTTCTTAGGAAGTGACTTGCAGAGTTTCCAAATACTATCTACTAAATATTCTCCAGTAGTTTCATTTATCCTCTAGCTACCTAATTTCACTCTTCAGTTTCAGGTTCAGTTTGTGTGTGAATTCACATTTCCCAGGTGCTGGAGCGGAGATTCCCCTGCAGCCCATGGTGCAGATCATGGTGAGGTAGCTGCCCCTCAATGGAGGTCTATTCCATTGGAGCAGGTGGACCTCCATTGGTGGAGCAAATATCCACTGTGGAGCAGATATCCCATGGAGGACCTCATTCTGGAGCAGGGGGATGCCTAAAGGAGGCTGTGACCCTGTGGGAAGCCTGTGATAGAGTAGACTCCTTGCAGGGCCTGTAGCCTCATGGAGCAAGGAACCCACATTGGAGGAGGTTTGCTGGCCCCATAAGGGGACCCACTCTGGGACTGTCTGTCCCTTAAGGGCTGAACCCTGTGGAAGGGACCCACACTGAAACAGTTTGAAGAACTGCAGCCCATGGGGATCCACATTGGAGAAGTTCATGAAGGACTGTCTCCTGTAGGAGAGACCCCATTCTGGAGCAGGGGAAGAGCCTGAGGAGCCCTTCCCTGGAGAGGAAGAAGGAAAGACTGGCAGAAGCATGTGAGGAACTGACCAAAACTGCCATTCCCCATCCCCTTTTTCTGCTGGAGGTGAGCAGGTGGAGAATTCACTAATTAATATGAGCCTGGGAAGATGTAGGGGTGGTAGGGAGGTGGATTTTGGATCTGTTCTTATTTCTCATTATACCACCATGATTTGATTGACAATAAATTAAATTCATTTCCCTAGGCTGACCCTGTTTTACTCATGACAGTAATTGCCAAGTGATCTCCCTTGTCCTCATCTTTACCCAGGAGCCTTTAGTTGCATTTTCTCTCCAAGGCCCAGGTGAGGAGGGGAGTGATAGAAAGACTTCTGTGGGCACATGGTGTCCAGCTAGGATCAACCCACCTCTGTCAGTAAAAAGACATTTTGTAAGTCCGATTTTTGGACATGTGACAAGATGGCATTTGTAATGTTATCCAGATAATCTGTAGTGATTTAAAATCCTATTGTAGTTTCTGTATCACTAGTTTTATTATTTGATTAAAATCCAGCAGAGCATTAAGGATTAAATCTGTCTGAGGATGAATGATTTACAATTAGTTAGAAAAAACGAAGGTATTAGAGAATATGCCAGGTTAATTTATTTGACAAATGAGTGTAAAGCTACTTACACAAACATTTCAGAACAGAGAAGCACCTGGTAGGTCTGCAGAAGAAATGAAAAACATAATTAGTTGTGTAAAAACAATGCCAGGAGGTATAGCTAAGTTCTGTCTCACTACGAATGCAGAGGCTGACTTCCACTGCACCCCACAGTTGTGCTGAGTCCCTCCAGTAGGTGACAATCTGTAGGTCAAGGGATCCACTGGTAGGGAAAATTTGCTATACTTGGAAGTTAGGACATAGCATGGTGATATCCTGGGATTTGTACAATTAATTTGTATTACAGTATCTTCTAATGCCAGGCTTTTAGTACTTTCCATTTTAATCTCAATAATACTACAGTAATATGGACATCTAGCTTTCTAAAACACTACATGTTCTTAATTTGTTTATGTTGGCAACATTTGTTCTTTTACAGTAGTGTAGGAAACACCTAGTGGTGACTGATTTAAGTCACTCACAGTCTGTGTGAATTTGGTTGTGCTTATATGAACTTTTGGAATCCACAACATCTAGGGAGATTCACAGGCTAATTATGTATGCATGCAAAGGTACTTCTTTTGTTTGTTTTGAGTCTGTTACCTGCTTGTTTCATTTGAAGTTGCTTCTATTGAAAAAGACAGTGAAAAATCATACCCTATTTCCTATCTCCATTCTACACAGGATAATGTAAACCTTTTTATTTTTCTTCTAGATCAGCTGTTATCCAGAATGAGTTTTCCATTTTCTCATACTGAACCTTTTTGATACTCTGCACCCTCTTTATTGCCTTTGATTTATTTTATAATTTCTGAGATGGATGAAGAAATTCAGGTTGTGGGGACACCTTAAATTTATTTTATGATAGCATTTTGGGGTGGTTTTTTCTGTATTCTTTCCTAATAATTCCTACCTTTCTGTCTGCTTCAACAGCTGTTTAGCCACAAGGTGGTATTTTCATAGAAGTATCTATTTATATGGCATGATGGTCATAATGGTAATTATCTACTCTAGGTATACCACTTTATATGTTAGGCTGAAATTTTTTCTTCCCAAACATATCACCTTATGGTAATTATATCAATTATATCAATACTACTCAATTATATCTGCCATTTTGTTACCTGGACACTCAGTAAGTATCAATCAATAACATTTGCCATATATTTTTGCAGCTCTTCACATTGGCATTTTTAATTTACCTCAGTCACTAAGTTTACTTGCAAATACTTTCTGTACCTACTTTGTCCTGGAAGGCCTTTCTTGGATTTGGCTTATCTAGGAAGAGTTTGAGAGAGGAGAGTGCACTGAAAGAAATCTTCAAGGAACTTGTGCTTGTGGGAGGAACATGTTCCCCTTCCCTCTCCTTCCACACTGGGCTGTAGCTACTTTTAGAAACAGAGGACCTCACAAGGCTCAAAGGGAGATGCCCAGGTACTAGTGGTACCTTTCTTGTGTCTTCCCTACATAATTGGATGTCTTCTGCAGTTAGAGACACCTAATACATCAGCCTTCATATCTCACCTCCATGAGCTCAGTTGCCAGGAAAGTTTATCATCTAACTTCAGAAAAATTCCCTAGGAAATCAAACCATTTTCCCAGATGCCTAGACTTGAGAATGCAGAATTCCATATTGAGAATAGGTAGCAAAAGCTAAAGGCTGAGGTTATATATTAAAACCTCCTCTCAGTAAATTAAAAAGGAAATTGGCTGTTTCCTTTAAGAAATGAAAAATGCAGTGGTTAGGCTTGGGAATGATGCTCTCTCCCAGGTAGGCACAAGGATTCTGGAGTGCTTTCTTTCTCATCCAGCATCCAGGTTCCCTGATTCCTTACTTACTTACTTGCACCAGCCTTCTCAGTCCTCTTCCCTTCCCACACAGAATTAATGCTGGCCTTGTACAGAAAAGCTGATTCCTCATTCATCTTCTTCCCTTATCCATCAACAACTAAACCTAAACACCTATGCCAGAGATTTCTAGTACTGCAAGTCCTCTTTCCTTTGGGGGCAGGAGCTCAGGGGGAATTTCCTGCCTCTTCATCTCAAGCAGGCATGTATTTTTATTTACTAAACCTGTCCATGTCCTCAGGCACATATTCCCAGCTTCATGAGTTTTCTCTGACTCCCTTCTGCCAACCCTGCTGCATTCAGTGATTGATCTTGTATCTAATTTCACTAGTCACAGTTCTCCTTGGCAAAACTCTAAAGGGTCTTAATTTGCTGATGTCATTTGTCTAGTTAATTATTGGGTTTGGGTTTTCTTTCATATGATTGACACCTCTGCCAGAATTGCAGTAGCTATTATCAGAATTGTGGTTATTTCATTAAAATACAAATTGTTGCATTATGATATTATGTTTTGCCCTTAATTACTAAAGTATGTTATATACTTTCATATCATTTATTATTATGAGGAATTTGACAGCCAGATACAGTAAAAATATGAAGGTGTTCCAAAATCAGATCAAAACCCAATAGTGTTTTATTTTGAAACTTGAAATTATATGTCTAATTTTGACAAGAAATACTCACACAGACAGCTCTAGGAATAGTATAAAATGCTTATATGATTATACCAGCTCGTGAAATTCCCCGTACTTATTAATTTTGGGTCTTGTTTTCAGCTATATGTGTCATAGCACAAAGATTTGACAAGATATGAGCAAGTCTTAGTATTGATTACTGCTAAAAGAAGAGCGCTTTGCATGGGTAGAATTCAAGTGGGCTATATTGCAGATTTCTTTGTTACTCTGTTCATTTATGTAAGAGCAGGTCAAACATGAATGACACTTATGTGGATTTTTTGCACTCTCCAAAATCATGAAGTGACAGGATAGGCCAAAAAACTAAAGATTGCTGCTTAAATGTCTTTCTTTTAGCAGCTGGAGGTTATAGCAATTCTGAAGTTTACATAGACCTGTCACAATTTTTGTGCATAGGATTGTCTTGTGCTGGAATTCTAGCTCAGTGGAAAACAAGGAAGCAAAAGAAATACAAAACTATCATGAGAAATACTGGATAAATAGAGGGAGGGAGGGAGGGAGGGAGGGAGGAAGGGAGAGAAAGAAAGAAAGAAAGAAAGAAAGAAAGAAAGAAAGAAAGAAAGAAAGAAAGAAAGAAAGAAAGAAGGAAAGAAGGAAAGAAGGAAAGAAGGAAAGAAGGAAAGAAGGAAAGAAAGAAAGAAAGAAAGAAAGAAAGAAAGAAAGAAAGAAAGAAAGAAAGAAAGAAAGAAAGAAAGAAAGAAAGAAAGAAAAAGAGAAAAAGAAAACCTGCCATTTCTGCCAAGCTAGCAAATATAGCAGCTCAAAACCCAATGTTCTTGCAACTAATTTGGATGCATGGTTTGATAAGCAGTATGACAGTACAGAACATCATTGTCTCTTTGTAATTGATACAGTGAAGAAAGGAATCTATGTAAACAACCACCACTCAAGTACTGGAATTTTTCTCCTCTTAATCTGTTTTTTCTTTTAGAGAAGTGTAAAGCAGTGGCAGGGGACAACAGAATGATAAAATTTTAAGTGTATTTAATGTGAGATACTTAGTTTCAAGACACAATCTCTGATACATATTTTGAAAGTGATAGAACAGTGTGAATGTGGCTCCAATCTTCCCATAAAAGACAAAACTCTGGTAATCTTGAGATTCTACTTTTAATAAAGACCTGGATTACCATTCCCATTTACAAAAATATTTCATTATCAAAGTGTCCTAAAAAATTACAAAGGAAGCATTAGGATCACAAACCACAAGCTTTCAGACTTTATTCTAAAAACCTTTGGACTTTAATCCTTTAATTAAGGATTCACAGTTATTTCCCCACAAGGACACAAGTTGAGGGATATATCATCTAAACATCTGGACAAATGATGACTTCACCATGTAATATTTTTAGCCCACTGACATTTTGAGTCAATATTAGTTAAAACCTTGATTTTAAAATGACCCTAATTTCTACATAGAAAACTGACATTTTTAGGACCTCAAGTCTAAGCAATAATCCCAGTTTTGTAATGTTTGCTTGTTGCAAAACAATGAAATTTGACTTCTGCAAATATTAGCAGAACTGATTTGTTCTTTGGATAGCAGAATTGAAAAATAAAAACTACATAAATTAAGAGAGGTACATAAGCTTAGCCCCCTCTACAAATTAAAATCTTTATCCAGTAGTGTTTCACACTTTTAGTAATTCACGATGTTAATTAATAGTCTTTTTAGAATTATTTATTAGAAGTAAAGAAAAAAATCTTTTGTTGAAGGAAAATATGAATATTTCATATAATGAGAAATTTTCCTGTAGTCATCTCAAAAAAGAATCATTCTCAAATTAATAAATGAGACTAACCAGTCATGATTCTGTATGTTTTACAAGAAAGAGCTGTTTTAGTGGAAATGAATGCAGTGTTTCCAATTCTTTCTGGTATGTAGAAGAATAAAGAAGTAAAGAATGAAGTCAGGATCACACCATGGGAATACCACCATATTTTTCTAATTAATTCCATTCAAGAAAACCTTAATTGAATATTTTAGAGTTAAGATAATAATGCTGCTAAGCAGAAATGTAATTTGCTGAAGTCAACAAAGCACGACTATGATAATGTAAAGAAAAATTCAAAGACAGTGAATTTTCCCATTAGTCATATCTTACTCCCTTAGGATTTTATTTTGTGCTTTAGTTTTTAACCTCAGAGTCATATTCATGTATTATTAGATCACTAACAACTGTTGTTTAAAAATCTTGGCTTCCTGAGCCCAGTTAATAATCCAGATGAGCAGTCTACCTCCCTAGAGGAGTTATCCTATATGGAAACTGGTATGACCTCCACTCAAGAGGTTTGCACGCATAATTATATTTTTGATGGGCTCTACTTGTACACATAATTTGAAAATAATTTGTAGTGAATTTTGTCTGGAAATTTGACCCATTGCTTTTGCTTCTTTACTTTTACATCACCATTTTAGTAAGTAAATAACACACTTTTTTTTGCCATGGGATACTCAAGTTAATCAAATAACTATTAAGTTATGCACTTGACATCCTTACAGACAGTATATGCCTGCATTATTTGGCAGAAGGCAAAAGTACAGGTATGTATTGTGAGTAACACTTCATATCTATGAATATTTAAGCTAAGAGAACAGTGATTATGCTGTTCTAGGCCTATGTAGCCATATATTTTGGGATGTTTTAATACATTGCTGAATGAACTTCAGTGGCAATTAGTTTTATGAGGTTTACAGGGGTCAGATGCCTCCTTTCTAAGTATTGATAGCTGCCACATCCCCAGTCAGACCTTTAGCAGGTTCCAGGAAGCGATGCAAACTAGTCCTTAAGCAAACAGTATTGATTGGCTGAAAATTTTGACATCTAGAAATCTCTGGTCATCTGCAAGATCCCAAGCCAGCCTGACTGGACCCTTCCTTTTTTAATTCCTCCCCTGTGGTTTGACAGATCTTATAGGAAAAGTGCAGAAGAGCTGATGGAGTCACTGACAACTCTGTAATTTTGCTCAGCCATTCTGAGGTTCAGACAATCCACCACAGGCTGGAGTAAATGTCTACACATTGTAAAATCTTCCTGGGTTTGAGAAAAAGGGGTAAATAACTGGAACAAGGAATTACAAATGAGCTTGAAAAGGTTCTAAGCAACTTGGGACCTTCATTCTCTGGAAGAGTTTTAGATTATCCTAGAGAACTCCCTTTTATTGTGCTGTTAGCCACTGGGCAGCCTTTCTGCTGGCTGGATGCTTATTTACCTTGGAAGGCCAAAGCCATTTTGTTCTGCAGTACGTGTTTAAATTAGCCATAGAGCCTTCAGCATCTATTTCCAAAGGAAATCAAGGGACCAGCTATTTCCATAGATTTCTGGCATGCTACATTTGTTTTTCTAATCCATGTGACTACAAATGGTGGCTTCCTACTTTTACTCAGCACTGATTGTCAAAGTGTAAGGAAGTACAAAGCTGATACTCAGTAAATGAACTGTCTTTTTTTTAAAGCTCAGAGATAATTGAAATACAGAACAATATCATCACAGTCACTTCTGAACATGGGAAAACATAATGCTTTCTGGAACAAAGGTATCTTTTGTGCTCTGAGATAAAGCTGAACTAACCAAATATGCTTAAACAGGAACTGCTTGAAGACTGTAGCTTGAATGCCAATTTTCAAATGAGGATATATTTTTAGAT
The DNA here is from genome assembly GCA_027886175.1 of Phylloscopus collybita. Classification (NCBI taxonomy): domain Eukaryota; kingdom Metazoa; phylum Chordata; class Aves; order Passeriformes; family Phylloscopidae; genus Phylloscopus; species Phylloscopus collybita. The sequence goes on along the minus strand of JAJNNQ010000026.1, from coordinate 23,251,353 downwards.
GCAGTTCATGAATTGCTAAACCCAGGATTTTCAAGTGGAAGTGCAGAGCTGTTGCTGCAACTGTGTGCTAACAGTAATTGTGATTAAAACAGAACAGATAATGGCACAAGCAGAGCAACTACATATATTTCGTTTTCTACCAAAACCTGTATTGTGACAACTGAAGTAATACATGTGCACATGCATTTCCTCCCATGCTGCAAAAATTAATTTATTATTTGTATTATACTTGCTTATATAATCTCCATCTCAAACCAGGACTCTACAGTCACCTGCTGATATATATTGTAAACAGCATACAGAGAAAAAGGAGAGTACAAAGAGATAAAGAAGTAATAATGATCTGCGTGCTCAGTTTTGCTTGGTTTCTGCTTGTCAACAGCCTAAGCATGATAAGTATTCTTTCTGTGTCACAGGAAGCATTTGAAGAGGCCTTACAAAATAAAAGAGAAGCTTCTTTTGAAGTGAAATGGAGAGAGCCAGCAGCAGAAGCAGGTGAACCATGATGGTTCCAACACAATGTGTGGAAAGTACTGGATGATGTTACAGGCAGTGAGAGGAGTTGGCATCATAATAACAAGCAGCACCTTAATGAATATAAAATGCAGGTGAAGACACTTAGCTTATGCTTGCTGTGGTGAGGAAGGATTATACACTAAGCAGTCCCATGATTTCTGGTAATAATCTGAATGTGTATAAGTGTTTACTGCAAACAAGGTGAGGTTTGTAGAAACACAAGAAGCAGGCAAACACCTTCTTCGGGAATTTTGACAAAACATACAGCTAAGGATGATTTGGTAACTGAGTCACATATAGTTTTAGTTTAAAAATTTTGGCTGAGCAGAAGTAATGTGGATGGGTGATAATTCTGATGAGTATCAGTTTTCCATTACAAGTTGGGGCTATAACTTTCCATTTATTTTAACTTGCATGAAATTAATTCTGAAGTCAATCTTCTCACATCTGTTTTGTTTTAATGTTGTTACACTCTCAAGGAGACTGTGGTTTAGAGAGTTAATCAGAAGCAAAAATTGTAATGGATAGAGGAGGAGAATCTATGTGGTTATTGAATCCCCACCATTGTTTTTCTCTCTTGAGACCTGCTACAAAGTCAAGTGAAAAAGAACTCCTTTCACTATCTTACTTTGAGCTTTGTGTTTGTCTCTCTTACCTTATTAGGTGTACCAGCAAGCAGACCAAATAAATTAATAGGGATGTGTATGATATTGGTATCAAACAATCCATAGAATTGTTGAAGATGCCACCGAGGATGCATGCTCTAGTACATTTAATTCAAAAAGCCATTCAAAATAAGAAGTGCAGGTATTCTCAGATAATAAACAAACCAATGTGATACTTTTGATTTGTTGATACCTCTGAAAGTATTGGTCTGATTTAAACTACTTCCTAGTGGTGCCCTGCTATGCACTGCTTGCATTGCGTGTTCTATTGTGTTATAGCTAAGACAATCTACTAGAGAACTGTGTGGCAGGAATGAACAGAAGCAGAACTTTTTCCCAAAAAACTTCAACTCATATGATGGTTAATTCAGCTCTTGTTTTTCCAATTACCCTCCAGATTTATGCCCAAATTTAGTTTTCCCAAGCAACATCAAAAAAAGAAAATGATGTTTTCTAATTTCTGTCATCTCTCTTTTTTTTTTTTTTTTTTTAATTTGTCAGAGAAGTTAGCATATTTTGTTAATTTGCCTGCCACAGGGAAAAAAATGCATGCTGTATCTTCCTTCTTCAGTCTTTCCTTTGTCAAAGTACTGATCCTCTGAGAGAAACCCAGGGATTCTTTTTGTGACTGCGTGAGGATGCCCCTTTCCTGAACCTGGGTGTGTCATGAGTGAAAGCTTGCTAGACAGTTTTAGGACATGTCTTTACTAAGATAAAATTCAAATTTAGGTCAGACTTTAGTAGAAAAAAAAAAGGGCAAAATCATCCCTCAATAGATATTCCCGTTTATCTATGGGTTGCCTTTGAGGGTACTTCTGCCTGTAACCTCTTGAGAATCATGCTAGATCGACAGAAATCCTTAGGGCAATAGCACAGCTGGAATAACAGTCAGGAGATGTGATTCTCTTCAAATTCTACTGCAGAAATCCATAGTGAGAAAGTGCAAAGGGGTGTCTGTTTAGGATGAGGCATTTCTGCTTTCCCTCTCCTTGTTGAAATATTTACTGGGTTTTTAGCATGTGGAAATGGTTCTAGCAACAAACTGAAAACCTACAGACAGCTTTTGAACTATCTGAAATATGCAAAGGCTTTGTGACCCAAGAGGGATGGTTCTGAGTCATGACTTCCATCTCCTGTATCACCCACGAGAAAGATTCCCCATTTCTTTAGCTGCAGCTGTGCTTTCCCACAGTTACCAACATGACCCAGTCCTGCCTAACACAGGGGTGGTCACAGGGGAGAATACAAGGACAGGAAGACACAGGAGACAACTACATGAGGTGCAAAACAGAAGATGGAATACTGCATTAAAAACATGTCCTGGGTGTTGTTTGGTCTTAGTTTTCCATGCCAGTTTCAGAGGCACAAAGGTAATGTACACTTATATAACAAGGCATACTTAGCAACCCTGATGCCATATTCACCATGGGTTTTGGCAATCAATATAATGTTGTTTTCCTAATAGTAATTATGGCTCTGAGAGATATAAAATGCCTGTGCTTATTCCAATGGAATATTAAGTTTGAAGTCTAAAGTGAAACCTTAAAATTTCCACCATTATTAGTTATTGCACTGTTAATAATTTTAGCAGAAACATCTAGCTATTTCAAGCTTGTAAATGGAATTTTTAAACAGTGTCACCAGGTTTTCCTCTGATTTGACTTGATATCTACAGTTTACTAAGAATTTAATAAAATACGTTTGCCTTGTAATGGAATAACATTCTGGAATGTGGTTTAGTAAATGGTCCTTTTAAAATGCACTTTTTCCTCTCAGGTTTGTATTAATTTTAAATTAATGCAGCTATAGTTGAAAAATTAGTGTTTTACTCTCCTGAGCATGTTTACAATGGCTGTAAGTGCTTTATGGTCACCTTCATTTAACACTGACAATAAGGAGTACATTCCATAATACCCATGAATTAAGGCCAACATCCCCCTTTTTAATTTTTTTTAATGCAATTTCTATTATTCCACGTTTCCTTACTTTGTCCATACTTCTAGAGGAATACTGCTTCAATATTCTGTTTGGAAGTTCCACAGGAACTCAGTTTTATGCTGAACGTCACGTTTTTTCCAGTAACATATTGCTGTTAATTCCTCTGATTGCTCAGACCTTTTAAGAAGTGCATTTCACTGCCACTCACCCTCTGCTGGTTTGAACAGTGAGATTAGGTGCCATGTCTCTTGCCAGTTCATCTTTCCCTGGATTCTCTTTCCCCTCTCTTGGGTAAATCATGCTGAAGGTAGCTAAAATCTAATTTTATCTAACATGTCAATGTCACTCTATTAACTTTTCTTTGTGGTATGCTGTTTCCATTATAGGAGTTTAGAGGCTTGGGGAGGGGATGAATATCCAGCTTTAGCCAGGCAAATTTGGGGTTTCTTCCAAAACTGCTTCTTTGTTCATGCGCTTCTTTTCCCCTCGCATCAATGTGTCATTTATCCATACCATGGTATGCTGCATTAGCATCTGTAATTTACTGATTTTCCAGCAAAGCTGCTGATGGACTTTGCAGTGGGAATGCCAGTCAGAGGAAACTATTTACTTCAAAGTAGTATGCTCACAAAAATGACTTGGGTTGGATTTTTTTTTCCTTAACATTACCTGCTTGCAACCTGCCAACACACTGCGTGCATAAAAATATTTGCCATCTGACACATCTCCAGAAGTACTTCTTCTTGTGGAAATCTTCCTTGGGGAAAATGCTCACTTTACATATATGTATATGTATGTGTGTAAGTATATAATTTCCAGGAAGATACACATCAGGTAAGAACTGTAGGTTTTGTTTGTTTAGCAATGATGAGCAATTGACTCTACTTTTCTGCTAAGTGCACAAATGTTAGAACAGTGAGCCTGTCCGGCTTAATTTTCAACTGCTGCTCTAGAGGGACGCAAAAATGTGCTAAAAGGCAGGAGCTGGGTGGTGACTGGGCTATTAACTAACTTACTTTCTGCACAGTTAGAAGAGCTTCTCTCCTGTGGGTCATGCACTGAGGCAGAACCACATTTATTTTTGCTTGCTGCCTCACTGAAGAAAAAAATGTAGGATCATAGAACAGCCTGGGTTGGAAGGGACCTTAAAAATTATCATGTTCCAACCACACTGCTGTGGGCAGGGACACCTCTCACTAGACCAGGTTGCTCAGAGCTCCATGTATCTGCTTGATTTGATCACAAACTTGACATTTTTAACTCGGAATTGGGATTTCATCTGTTTGTGCTACTACAAAGTGAGGCTCTTTTCATGTCTATTACTTACCCATATATCTAGTTCCTAAGCCCATATTGTGAAAATCAGGTCACAATTAGACACCTCAACTTTCAGATCCCTCCTTTTGGTCACCTGTAAGTTCCTGTGTTGGTGACAGTGCACTTGCTGTTAACATCCATGTGTCCGGCACCATGGTACTTTCTACACCCAATCCTAAGTGGATACCTCGCCAGCCTGTACTACAATAGTCCATTGGTCTATGCAGAATTCTCCTGAATTCTAGCATTTCAGGAGAGCTAGCAGTGCTGTTTGTCATCCTCTCTGTCCCCACTGTGTGCACTGTTAAACAATTACGCGACGTATTGCGGTTTTTGCGTCTTTTTCAAGTTCTCAAAGGCAGGGTCTCTAACAGAGGCCTGTTTCATTCAGAGCTTTAGTCTAACCGGTCAGCACTGTGTCACAGGCACCTCTGAACAGCACAATAACCAACCCCACTGGTCCACAAAACAAAAGGGCCTCTGTGGCAACAAGCTGCCACAGAAGAGACACTACCATGGAGACTATTCGTGATCCTGTAAGAAATATCCATTGTGTTTCACATCCCTTTGTTCTGAAAGCAGTAGGAAATATCTCACGTCCAATTCATCACGAGCCAATGAGTTATCCCAAGTTTAGAGATTGGGAACTGGACAAGAGTTAAAACTCACCAAAAATAGTCTGCCTGGGATAAGAACAGTAGAAAGGAAGTGAAATGTATATCAGCTGAGTTGGACAAGTACCCACAAATACTTAAGGTTCAACTTGAGAATTAAAGTATGAAGAAAAGGGAGTTACCTGCACCATCCAACTAATCATTAGTTTTGGAATAAAGCACGTGGGTGCATGTATACTTAAGTAGAAGAAGAACTGAAGAGAAAAAAGGAAGAGATTAAAGCTGATTTCTTGTGGGTAATACAATAGCTTTTAATTTGGTTATAGGCATTTGCATTCTTTTCATTTACATCCATGAACCTTGTTTCTGTTTTCCTGAGTTCTACTGCCTGTCTTCCCTTAATTCCCATGTGAAAGAATGTGTTGTAGGTAGGAGCACTACAAGGAATACAATTTGGAGGTTGCAGACAAGGCATGTGGTTGCTGTGATCAAACATTTTTTGCACGTGTGCAAGACCCACGTGTTCATCCAGCACCATAGGGCCAAAAGACATTCCAGGAGCAGCTGCCCAGCCACTGCATCCATGCTCAGTGCATGTTCCCCACAGGGAAAGTTGAAGCTCCTATCTCAAATTTCTACCTGAAAAAAAAAACATCTGGGAGAATCTTACTTGTAAACATTTTGTAACCCACTTTGTGCATTATTTACCCCAAGGTAAGAATACAAAAGTTTTGTGAATTCGCTCAAATCCAGGCTGCAAATCTGATGGTTGGAGTTTTTACTTTATATTCTTTGTGGATATGCAGGAAGAATTTTGATACAAGTTAGTACATTCATCATGTTAATGATGATTTTGTTTCATTTTTTTCTCTGACTTACGTTTTGTTTTTTTTTTTAATTTTAGGTATCAGTCTTTCAAAGTTCCGAGTGAATGTCTCTCAGTTAGTATATGATCTCAAACTTATTTTTGGAACATGTAAACATACCAAAAGGGTTCACTAATCTTTTGATGAGATAAAATTACTTCTGAAGGATAAAATTAGCATGCTGGAAATATTCCAACAATTATATTTTTACAGCCCTACCATGTATATTATAGAGCGTATTTTTAAGGAATCAGTACTCTGAAGTATACATTACTTATGTCTTCTACAAACTATATTTTGAAGAAAATTTTAATGTGATAAATATTCTTTTAAATCTCTCATTATTTATGAAGAATGATCCATATTGTATAATCTTTTTATTACAAGAAATAAAATATTAATGAAACAGGCATCCTGGTTTTGGCTAGGATAGAGAAAATTTTCTTCCTGACAGCTGGTTCAGTGTGGTGTTTTGGATTTAGTATGAGAACAATGTAGGTAACACACTGATGTTTTAGTTGTGGCTCAGCAGAGCTTACTCTGAGTCAAGGACTTTCAGTGTCTCGTGCCCTGCCAGTGAGGAGGGGCACAAGAAGCCAGGAGGGAGCACGGCCAGGACAGCTGACCTGAACTGGCCAAAGGGATATTCCATACCCCAGAATGTCATGCTCAGTGTATAAACTGAGGGAAGTTGGCCTGGAGGCACAGATCCCTGCTCAGGGCTGAGCTGTGCTTCAGTCAGTGGACGGTGAACAATTGTATTATGCATAATTTTTCTTTCTGCAAGTTTATTCCTCTTTTTTGTTTGTTACCTCTGTTTTTCTTAGTATGGACATTATTATGGTTATTGTTCTTATAGTGTCCTACTTTATTTCAATTTTTAAACTGTTCTTATTTCAACCTATGGGTTTTAACTTCTTCTGATTCTCTTCCCTATCCCACTGTGGTGGGAAGAGTGAGGGAGAACATGTGAGGGGACAAGTTGCTGGCTTTGGTTAAACCATGACAGAGAATTAAAGAAAAAAATGGTTTAAATTAATTTAAATTTGAAATTTAGATTCCAAAATCAGGAGGGAGGGGACTGATGGGTCAAAAGCACACTGATCTCATCACCCAGAGTTCAATAAAGAGAAATTAATCGGTGCCATCCTTATTTTCTGAAAAAGAGGAAAGAAAATATATGACAAGGGGATCAGCTTTTCTAGGGATGATAGGTTACCAATAACAACCTGCATTGTGCTGCACTATTCAGTGTATTCATAAATGGTCTGGAAAAGAGATAAGTAGTCAGATGACAAAGCCTAATGAGGCTATCAAATTATTTAGGTTAATAAAGATGAGATGACCTTGTTCATCTGCAGGAAAGTTTATGGGAGTAACCAAGCATTAAAATGGCAGTGGAGTTCAGTGTAGATAAATGCAAAGTGATGCAAAAGAGGAAAAGGGCCCTTACTTCAGGTATGAAATGGCAGGATCTGATCTGGTCATTACTTCTCAGGAAGGAGAGTCCTGGAGTTTTGAGAATGGGAACATCAGCCTGATGATTACCAGATGAAAAAGTAAAAAAATAGCAGTAAGTGTTAAGAAATCAGCTGAGAACAAAACAAATAATATCTTTTTGCTACCACAAAAATCCATATTTTGCTTGCATCTTCTGTGTAGGTAAAGAATCACAGAAATATTGGTTGAGAGGGACCTCTGCAGGTCACCTGGCCCAACCTTTCCCTTCAGGCAGGACTACTACCAACCAGATCAGATCAGATCAGCTGTGGCTTTTTTATCTGAGTGTTGGAAACCACCAAGCATGGTGATTCCACAACCCGCCTGGGTAATTTATTCCAGTGTTGCATGTTCCTTTTGATGAAGAAATTTTTCCCTATGACCAGTTTGAACCTCCCTAGCTGCAGCTGAAGACCAACACAGCTGACCAATACAAGTAGCTGTTGCTCCTTGTTTTCTAGTTGCCACTGCCAAAAAGTGTTTGGCTGCATCTTCCTTCAGATGCTTTTCTGGTCCCTGAACTTCAGTAATAGAATGGAAAACAGGAACAGTTTTGATGGAAAGCACAGCTAACTTAAATAGAATTCTTCAGGGTGAGAGAGGAGTTAGAGTGTATGATAGACAACTAGTGAGCATCAAATGAAGATAGCAGTAGCCAGGTTGAAAAGACACTAAAAGAGGCAAGATTTTGCACAATATATGTTTGACCTGGAGAACTTGCTACCAGAGCAAGTTGTAGATGCTACAGAGCCATGTAGGTTAAATGGAAGATGGGCATGTACCTGACAGAGAAATCCAGTGAAGATTACTTACTGCACCTGCCTCATAAAATCTCTGAGTCTGAAACATTGGTGGCAGTGAAAGTGCTGGAAGGAACTACTGCCTTCAATAATGCAACCCAGTACTGGACTCCAAAGCCCTTGGTCTCACCTAGTGTGGAAGCTCTCATGTTCAATAAATTGCTTATAAAACTTAGCTACTTTACCTGCATTTCTGTCTTGCCTTGTTAATTACATTGGTAATTCTTCAGCTAATTTTCCCCAGCACATAAATTATTATTATATAATTACTATTTCACTTTGTTTTTAAGGTGTGTGCACAAACAACAATAAAACCAGGACTGCAAACAAAACCTACATTTTGAAGAAATAAGCCTCAGTCTTCCAAAAGAAACTGCAGGTTGCAGTTTCCAGGCCAAAGCCTTACTTCCAACCTGTTTACAAATTCGGTTCCACTAAGTTTTTGAAGCTAATTCTTTTAAAGGAAGGATATGCCTATGATTAAAAAATGAAGCAGCACTCTGGAGATCTCACTCTGATCTTCAGCAATGCCACAAATTTCCTGCTGGTTTTGGCAAATCAATGGGCTTTCATTTAGCATGAAATGAGTTTTCAGCAGATGATCTCAATGGAAGTGCTCAGGTCAAGCACTTGCAGAACTGCTTAGTGAAGGTACTTTTCACCTTGTACATCTGTGTGCCAGTAGCAAGCTTTGGAGAGGGCCCTGTTGTAGTGCCAGGGGGTGATCCAAGAAGGAGAGACCACCACGCAAAGCTATCTGCCTTGGGAGGGGAGACCACAGGGACACCGAGGGAAAGGAGGAAGGAGGCAAAGAGGAACAAAGAGGGATGAGGAAAGGAGGAAGCTGCTTCTCACCTGGCCTCTGAGGCCCAGAAAAGCGGGAATGGTCCAGAGGAGGGAGGCAGGGAGGGTCCCTGAGGAGCGAGGCGCTCCAGAAGAGCGGGGCTGGGAGACAGGGGCGAGGGCAGGGAGGAGCGGGCAGGCCACGCTCCGTGGGAAGGCCATTCCCCGCTCCTCGCCTTCCCCAGGAGCGCTCCGGCGGGGCAGGGAGCGGCCCTCCCGCCGCCGCCGCCCGCTCCCGCCACCCACACAGGTGGAGCGGTGCGAACGGTGCCAGCCCCGCTGCCCTTCCCTCGGGACGGGGCCCCTCCACCTCCCCGCTCGTCCTCGCCTGGCCACGCCGGCCCGGCAGCCTGTCCCGCCGCCTCCCTGTGCGGGTCACCCCGGCCCCGCGCCCGGCGCCCAGGGGAAGCCGCCGCCGGGGCGATGCGCGTCCCCGCCCCGCAGGCAGAGCCCCTTCTTCGCTTCCCATCCGAGGAGACACCGGGATCTGCCTCCGCTCCCCTCGGCCCTCCCCCTCAGCTTCCTCCCTTTCGCCTTTTTTTTTTTTTCTTTTTCTTTTTTCCATCCCCTCCCCCGCCTGGGAAGACCTGGCCGCTCCCCCCGCCCCGTCCTCAGTAGCCGCGGGCGCTGGGCGGCGGACGAGCGGCGCGGAGCGGGGAGCGGGGAGCCTGAGCCCCGGGGCTGCGGCCGCCCTCCCCTCCGTCCGTCTGCGGGCTGCCAGGTATGACCGAGACCCTTCCCGCCGTCGGCCTCTGGGGAAGAGGCAGCCCCCAGAGAGCCGGGTGGGCAGGAGCGGAGCTGGGGATGGGGGCTGAGGGGAACTGCCCGGTGCCAGGGACCGAGCAGTGCGAGGTGCCAGCGTCTCTAAGGTGATAGCTTTTTGCGATGTCATTCTTCCTATGCGGGTCGTTTTTTTAAAAAAATTATGGGGCTGAGCGATATCAGTACCTTGAGCTTGGCAGCTGAGACGTTTTGTATAAAGTTCCTGCCTCTTTAGCCTAATGGATATATATTTTTATAGGACTAAAACGCCACGCGTTTATCTGCTCCTAGTTTTTCATATTTGAAGCCGGTTTCACAAGACGGCTTAACGGGACCGAGTCCCGTTAAGGGGCATATTTACTGGGTTTTCGGGGATGTTTTCTCTGCTGTGCCTTCTGCGGGGAGCAGGCAAGGAGCGTCTTCACCCTTCAAAACAAACTCCTATCCCCTCAGTATTAGCGCTACCATCTCCGCGCTCCTCTGGAATTGACACTAATTTCATCCAGATTCGTCACTGCTGGAAGCAGATTTATCTTGGAATAGCAAAAATAAAAGATCCGTGCCAAGGTATTTCACTTGCAGGCTTTATAGAGGGGGGAAACTCCTTTGGATCAGGCGCGGAAACGCAGAGCCTCCTGCGGAAAGGACTAGGGGATGCCTAAGGAGAGATAAAGGCTTACTCTCCAAGTCCTTCTCTTCTTCCAGGATAGCCCTGGGCTTTAACACGCGAACACACAGGAGGGGCGGGCAACAGCGGAGAGGGCAGAGGGAAGGCGGCCATCCCGGCAAAGCTCTGCCCTCCCCGCCGTTCCTCCGGCCGGTTCCCGATCTGTGTCCACCCGCTGCCGTCCCGGGGCCGCTGCCCGGCTGGCAGGGCTGGACCCCTGGAGCCGCTGAGCAGCAGAGCAGTGGCCTGGGCGCGACCTCCTTCCCCTCGGGCTCCTCCCGGGGCGGCGGAGCCGGGAGAGGATCCCGGGGCGGGAGGGGCGGCGGGCGCGGGGCTGAGCCGGGCGCGGGGCTGAGCCGGGCACGGAGCGCCGCCCCGCGGCCGCGGCGGGCACTGCGCCGCTGCGGGAGCCCCGCGCCAGCGCCGCTTGCTCGCGGTCCTTCATTTTCCCCGCCTGTGGGATTTCAGGAATGAGCTGTCACGCCTGCCGTGTAAAGTGAATTCTTCCTATGAGTACTGAAGCTGCCTAAATTTTTGTAACAGCCAGGAGCCGCAGTGTTTTTGGTTTTTTGTTTGTTTTTTTTTCCCGCAAGTCGGAGAGGAGGACACCATCCCTACACCACTGTACAGAGTGAGCGCACCTTGGAGCAGGGAAGGGGGAGCGGTGGTGGATAAAATTAGGGCAATGGTTTCTTCCAGGGAGTGTGAGATATCAAAAATTTGTTCTCTATTTCGCTTTGTCAGAGTAGAAATGTGAATTCCAGCTTTCAGGTAATTTCAAGAATAAGGCCAAAAGCAGTTAAAGGAGATGGTTACTATAGCAGCCTCTGTTATTTTATGGCCTGGAAATTGCATTTAAAATTGTGTAAGCTTAGTTTGAAATGTCTTGACTTTCCTACGAGAAGAAGGAAACCCCAGGGTAGAGGCTGCATTGAACAGACCAAGTTAAAAGATTTTCAGGAAGCTGGACTGCATTTTTCTTCTGTCTGAGCTATGCTGACACGTAAATTTCTTCCATGATAGCCTGAAGAGAAACCTGTTCTAGTTCTGCTTGACTATAAGCCTTTTCCTGAGCATCTGACATGCATTCAGCTGGAATAAGGTAGATTATAATGACAAAATATTTAAAGGGTACCCCCCCAAAAGTAGGTAGTTTTTGTTCTGTGGATACAGAAAGGTTCAACGTTGGAAGCAAGAACTGAGAAGAACTAAAAATAGTTTTACTTGTATGGATACGCCTGGCATCTGGAATGCCACTGAAACTTCCTGGAGTCTGAGCCCAGACTATCAGACTCCCTCTGAGTTTCCTCGGGACTCAGCCCAATGGTGACTTAATGGAGAGAGAGACAGCTTCGATCTGTTGTCCGAAAAGCAATTTAATCATACAAAAATAACAAATAATAAGGTGTCCACTGCATTGGAGCAAACCAGACTAAGGCAGTAACAAGGGGCAAAAAGGCACGAGGCCAAAGAGCCCCAGGCCAGGGTTAGACAGGGGTACTTATGCATCCCAGTGTGGGTGGGGAGTTAAGGTAGGGTGTCGCTGTGGGACACGATCAATGAGACACGGACTCGTGGTTCAGAAGGTTGATGTTTTGAAAAGGGGCTGGTTTATTTTCAGAACTTATTTTTATACTTTTTTACAATGTGCTCACCTAAGAGGTGGGATCTTTGGACTCATTGGCTACACTAAGGGTCAACAAGCAAAGTCCCTCCTCAGAAGAGGGAAAAGTGAAAAACAAGATAGTTTACATAGAGTGACCTTGCTTACGGTTTTAAATCTCTGGGAAAGAGTTTAAGAAAAATGCAAACATGAGAAACAGTGACTACAGTAGGGTCTGAGGGAAGGGTCCAATGGGGGACAGCAATTAAGAATATTAAAATTCCTGCACCAAAAATTAACTTATGGTAATACAGAGAACTGAGAACTTTCTAGTAACAATTAGCATAGACAGCATGTCAATAAGCCTTTTGTTTATGGCACTGAGAATGGGGTTTCCCAAGGTATTTTTCCAGGGTTTTCTTTTTTCCCAAGGAAACTGACCTCTACATGCCACCAAAATTTTCAGCTGTGTTTGGAAACTGGAGGAAGAATTTCAACATTTCCATATACCTGGGGATCTCTCTCTTTCTGGTTTCCATCTTGTCTTCTCTCAAGCAATTCATCATACCTTAAGGAGCTGCCTCAAGAATTCCAATTATTGTAAGCCAACCCAAAATCTGTATGGGAAGGGAGTGAAGGAAAGGAGAAGGCAGAGCATCTTAGGGTATGGAGGAAGAGTGGAGAACGGGTAACATGTTGAGGGTTTTTTTCTTGCAATCAGCTTGAGGCCTTCTCAGGACATTTCCTCCTTCCTCTGAAGGCTGTATTCTCTCTCCCCTTCTCCTGCCCTGCAAAGTTATCTTTGCACCCGTCTACACATTTACGTCCTCATCTGGCAAGAGGAGCCCTGTGTTTCCCTTTTGCCAGCAGCCTGTACTGGGCCATGGCAACTGCTGACATTGCCCGTGCTTGGCCTCCTCTAAACAGTAGAGATGGGGTGAGTAAACAAATCTTAAATGCATGGCTGGAAATGACAAAGCTGCCTAGCAGAACCACTGCTCTGGTCTGTAATGAGAATTACCATGTTAATCAAGTTCCTTGAACTTCTTCCAGTTATCCTGAAGTGTAGTTAGTTCATTCCCAGTGACAAGTGGTTCATTATAAATGAAGAAAATCTTGGCTTCCAAGACTGCCTTTGTAAGTGGTGAGCACTTGAGTATCGTGTTTCAAATGGAAAGCTCCAAGGCATCCATTGAAGGTTTTGTGTTTTGACTTTTTTTTTCTTTCTAAAGAGTGGCAGAAGGGAGCCACAGTACTCCACCCATTTGCTTGCAGAAAATCTCTCTATAAAGCAGAGAGGAAAAAATGGACTTCTCTATAAACTTAGTTATGAGATCATCTGGGAAGACGTCAGCCATCACAGTGGAATGACATCAACCCAGACTTTTTGTGTGAACAAGCAGTTAATAACTGGACTTTCCTCAGGGCTCAGCTGCAGAGTTCAGCTACAGAGGAATATCAAATATCCAGACCCCAAGGACAAGCTGAGAAAGAGAGGAGTATAGAAAAGTCATTCTCAAGAGCTGTCTTGTTCAGATGCTATATTAGGGCAAAGCAAATTTAAACAGCTTTTCTACATTAATATCACATTATTTATCCTCAAACCATGCTAGTTTGTGACATGCTGGAAATAAGGACAAGGAGATGCTTCCTCATATAATATGTAAAGCTACATGTGGAACTCCTAAGTGGAACTCCTGGATGCAGAACATCCAGGAGCTAAAAATTCTGTATGTGTTCTATGGCTATGAAATTCTATATGTATTCAAGGGAAGACTGTCAAACTGTGGAAGAGAAATTAATTAAGGTTTCCTTACACTTCAGAAACTACCTCTGCTCTAAAGTCCACTAGGTACAACTGGTTGTAATTAAGAAACTGTGAGGGAGGAGGGGCATACATGGTCACCCTATTCCTATCCCTATCCTCTACCCTAGGCAACCACAATTAGTCAGTGTCAGAAACAGGATTTTAGGACAGGCAGGCCTTTGGTCAGACCAGGAAAGTATTTTTATGTTCTCGTATATATTTTTTTAGTTTTAGCACATTCTAACTTACCCACAGATATGTAAAATAGTAATTCCTCCTCAGATTTAGTGCTAATTGAGCAATAACTGAACTGACACGTTGAAGGTAACTTTATAAATATCAAAGTTAATGTTTAAATGTGCACATTTCTGCTATACCAATAAGCTAGACTGGTGTGAACAACTGGTGTCCCTCTACAAAATCTTGTGCCTGGGGTGGTTCCCCAGCTCTGCTTTCAAAACTTTCAGATATCTTTTCACATGACCATATACACCTCAGAGCTCAGACCTGTGAGTCACTGTAATCTCCAGATGTCTTTGGAAAGTCCACACATCTTCTCCAAAAGCTGAGTTAGCTACTTTAAAGCCAGGGAGGGATTCTTTGTGTTGTAAAATGTGGGGTATATATACCCTAGTAAGTGGACTCCAGCTCAAAGCTGGTGTTCCATTCCAGCAAAGGTGAAAAGTGTCAAAACTATGCTAAAACAAATCCACACTCTGAACTTGGCATCAGAAGCAACAAGCTGTGGTTGGACTCTAGTGCTTACTTGATTAAAAATTATAAATATTACTTATTATAGAAGATATAGATTATTAAGATGACTTATAGATGACAAATACGTCTATGGTGTAAAGATTCCTCAAAATCATAGGAGTCACTGGTCCATTATACAGCTTTGAAAGCTATGTTCCCACCTCTTTTTCCATGTACCTCTATTTCTCATCCTAGATCTTCAGCTAGTGTGTAGCCAGGCTGTTTCACTGGATAGCACCACTTCTATTATTCTAAACTAAAATTAAGGAAAGTGGTTATGTTTACCCTGGCCTACACTGCCATTGCAATGTAAACCAGAGAACTTAACCACACACAAATCCTTGAATTGCTTGGCTTTTAAAGTTTAATCAGACACCCTTTCTTCACTGCTGAGATTCATTCTTCATTGGAATGAAGGGTGTTGGAACTGAGCACAGGTTTCCCAGTGGCAGCTGCCAGTAGTTGGATAATGCCACTGACATCAATGCTGCCAAAAGACAAAAATGCTCTTTTTGGTAATGTTTTGAGTTCAGAATCAAGAGTTCTGGGTTCAGTTTCTGGCTCTGCCTCAGACTTCTAACAATGTTACATTTTTCCTGCATGTTTCTCACTACAGATGGGAATAATACTGCTTTTTGTCTTTCCCATTTAAAGAATTAGCTCTTGGTGTGTTGAATCACCCCATCTAGGTGGGGCATTCCACATGTGACCATAAGGCACAGACAGCACAGTTCCTGCAGCTTTTGTGGGATCCTGAAGAAGGCATATGATGAGTAACCAGACTTGGCTACTCCCTCCTACTCAGCTGAGCTTTGCTGCATGTGTATGTAACTGGGAGACTCCTCTACACCAGCAACATTCTCCTCTCCTCATTTCTTCGTCTATCCTAGAAAACCTTGGTTCCTTGGGATAGCAGTAAGCAAAGTGCTATTTTTCACACAGGCAGACTCATAGTTCTCAGCTGGGTGGGTAATGGAGAACCACCGGTGACTTTAAAGTCAGCAAAAGTCACGCTTTGGCCATTACACCAAAGAGTGCAATTGGTCTGGTTTCCCAAGGGCTCCTAAGACACGTGAGTGTAGTCTGTCTATCCATCTCTGCTTGGATGCCAACTTTTGAATACACTGGGGGTTTTCAACTGTGTTCTACCTTCAACCATCTAGCTACAGAAAAGAGAAGCAGAAATGTAATACGTAACTGCATACCTTTGGAATAAATAAAACCATGCTGCTCTACCAAGTGGAATGACTCAGACTGCTGTCCACTGAGGGAAAAACAGGTAAAACTCAGCTGGTTTCATCTTCCAGTAGGTAGCTCAGCGTGGATGCTGGCAGAATTATCTGCATCCATATTGCTAGAAACAATTGGAAGAGTCAGAGGCAATACAGGGAATATCTGAGGCATTTCTATTTTGAGCAGATTGTAGAATTCTGTTTCACTGATGTCAGTTCTAAAATTGCATGATTATACTTAGAAGATACTAAGATAACCATGTATATTTCCAAAGTGTATTTTCAAATCTCTCTTTCTTGTTTTAGAAAAAATAAAATAAAATGGAGCACATGTTACTGCTATTCCTATTTTTCATACCTATATTGGGTCTCAGTAATGGAACAGAAACTGAACAAGATTTTACTTGGCACTTAAAGAAGATTCCCCAGATTGTGAGAGAAAGAACTTTCTCCCTTGACAGCCCTAAATTTGAAGCAAAACCCAAATTAGAGCTGAACAGTGTATGTGGAATTGAATGTCAAAGAAAATTGCCAGTGCCAAGCTTGTCTGACTTGAAGAACCTCTTATCCTACGAGACTGTTTTTGAAAATGGCACACGGACCCTGACTGAAGTGAACGTCCTTGGAGCAGTGCTTGACCCAGCTGCAAACACAACCACACGAAGGCCTTCGAGAAAGAAGAGGCAGATATATGGAACAGACAGTAGGTTCAGCATCTATGACAAGAGGTTTATGACCAACTTTCCGTTCAACACAGCTGTGAAGGTCTCCACAGGCTGCAGTGGCATCCTGGTTTCCCCCAAGCACGTGCTAACAGCAGCCCACTGTCTGCACAATGGCAAGGATTATGTTAAGGGCAGCAAAAGACTGAGGGTGGGCCTGATGAAGACGAAATCCAGAGGCAACGGCAGGAAACGCAAAGGTGCTAAAAGAAGTAGGAGAGAAATTTCTGCAGCCAAAGAGGATCCCAGAGCTGCCACAGAATTAAGGCAACAATCCAAAGGCGATGAGAGAAAGCAGAGGCGATCTGGGAGGAAGCAAGGGACTTCAGATAGCCTGCCCTCCTTCCAGTGGACCCGTGTGAAGAGCACGCACATCCCAAAAGGCTGGTTTAAGGGTGTCTCTGGGGATATTGCCCTGGATTATGATTATGCTGTTCTTGAGCTCAAGCGTCCCCACAAAAGGAAATACATGGAGCTGGGAATCAGCCCAACAATTAAAATGATGCCTGGGAGCATGATCCACTTCTCGGGTTTTGACAATGATCGGTCTGGGCAGCTGGTCTATAGATTTTGTAGCATTTCTGATGAGTCCAATGATCTGTTTTATCAGTACTGTGATGCTGAGCCTGGCTCCACAGGGTCTGGCATCTATCTCCGTCTGAAGGAGCCAAACAAAAAGAAGTGGAAACGCAAGATCATCGCTGTTTACTCAGGCCATCAGTGGGTTGACATCAATGGCGAACAGCAGGATTACAATGTAGCAGTAAGAATTACTCCTCTCAAATATGCGCAGATTTGCTTCTGGATACATGGGAATGGTGGGAATTGCACACAAGGCTGAAGAGAGCCGAGCCTCACTCGCTTAGCACCCTCACTGCCGTAGAGTGAAAGGCGGCTGCAGCAGTGACTGGAAGAACATCACTCCCTGCCAGAAGGTTTTTGAACTCAAAGCTCGCAAGTAGTGCTATGGTGACTTAAGGGATGCTGAATTGCTAGGGGAAGGGTAGAATTGTCAGACAAAGTATTTCTAATTGTAATCAACCTAGATACACACTTACAATCCCAAACTTGTATTTATGTTTGCAATTGTGATAAATTCAAGTCATTCGTGAGGAAAAAAAAAATGGCTGCACCTGTTCGTCATTTTTTTTTCCCAGGGAAAGGGTTGAAACATCTCAAACTGGTGTTACTAAACAATAATTTTTTTTTTCCAATGGATTTACTTTTCTCAGGGTTCTGTTCCAATTCTTCAAATGCAAGTTGTGCATATAGCATGTTACTGTATGTGCAGAATGATCCAGAGAACTGCATGAGAACAAGACATTATTCTGGCATTCTCTAAAGACCACAGGTCCATCCTGAGAAGCAGCACTATAGTTAATGACTGTTAGTTTGGAAAACTTCCTCTTCTGGTTGCTACAGGAACACTCCCATGGAAATTCCAAATTTATGTAGCTGAGGATTACACCTTAAAGACAAATTCACTTCATTGCTCAGTAAAAACAGCATAAAAAGAAGCTAACAAACAAAAGTTTCCATGTTTGGAAGAAGACACATCTGGACATAGTTTAATGCCTTTAAACATTCTTTGAGAAGCTATAAAATCTTAAACACACGCATTTGCCTTCCAATTAGTATTTGGAGAACTGTAGGTTTAGTTTCTAGTGAAATGTTCAGCTTTACCATTGGGAGAAGTCACTGACTCCTGAAGTGGCTACTTGACAATCATTTGGAGCTTCACAGATGATATAGTTTTTGGGTGCTAAACATTTCTTGAGTTTTTATAAATTACTTTTGTACGAGTTCAGCTTCATAGATAGGATAGCATGTATTAGACTGGGAGTTGGACATCAATATTTTAGTTTGGCTTTATACAGTTTTGCAAAGTGTGTGGTTTTAATCATGTTATATTCAGATTCCACCTCAACATGATTCACAAAGTTAATTAAAAATTTCTCTCAACGAAATTACAGCACCTTCTGAATGGTAGAACTATTCTGTGCATTATAAAAGGTATCTTGTAAGATAGCAGCAGTAGTTAGTGAATAATTTGGTTCAATATGTTTGCAGAACCGTGTATTTAATGAAGACACAAACTGAGCTTGACTTTTACACACCTTTAAACACAAATCACCTTCTTAAAAACTGTTGTTGATTGCTATATAAGTCTGTTTCTTTTATTTTATGTCAAGATTTTGAAGTACACAGAGTTTTTATGGTGCTACATTAATCTAACAACATAAAAAGATACTGTGCCTTTCTGGTCATATCCTTTGGGTTTCAATACTTTCAGAGTATTCATCACTATAATATTTAATTTTTTTTACCATAAATTTACACTGACCAAAATACTTTTCTTCCTGTGCAGGAGAAAAAACCCAAGATTTTAAAATACTATTTGTTTGTTAGAATCTTTAAAACATGCATATAATATCTTTTGATGAAATGAGATGATTTTAAATAACCCATTTTTTTGGTAGATGGTTGAAAGTAACCTGACACACTGAATGTGCAGGCAACTTTGTCATTATTGCCATATTATTGCCAAAGCATAAAAATTTAAGTCTTGCTTCCATATCATAACCCTAACAATATTTCATTCATTGGAAGAGATCTCACTTTAAAGGAAACTATTTCTTTTAATGTCAGCCTTTCCAGGGAACACTCAACTTTTCTTCCTTTATTATGTTTTAATTTTATTTTGTGTGATTGTTTGCAGAAAACTAATAATAATTTTTAAATTTTAGAAATAAATCTCTAAGATTTTAGGGTTAATTATTTTTACTGTTGTTAACATTAACAAATGTGGCTTTGCTGACAGTAATTTTAAATCACCTCAGTCCAGTATTTAATACTCTTGCTCTATGCAACAGATTTATAGTATTCTTCAGTCAGGTCTGTAATGTTTTTCTTAAGTGCCTTTTTCCATAGCTACTGTGACAAATAAGGTACCACATTATTAATCTAATACAGGACAGCCCAGGTCCATGGACTTTTTTACAATTATTGTCTCCATTGATTTGGGTCCAAAACTGATCAAGATAAGGGGGCTTAGTACATTTCTCATTTTGTTGAATCTTATTTATGCTGTGCTGTGCTCCTCCTCAGAAGAAATAAAATGTACTTCTTTATCACTTTGGGAATTGGGAGCAAGGTAAAAATGAAAAATGTTTGATGTCACCTTCCAAAGGGTCTTGTTAAAATAATCATCTGTTGATTATCTGTTGATAATCATCTCAGCCGCAACCTGAGGGTCTCATACCAGGTTGATAAAAACTCTTAATTTTCAGAGAATAAATACTAGATGCTCAGTGCTTCATTTTGTGGTGCTAAGAGATTAAAGAGGTTGGCCAGAGCAACATAAAAATTAATTTAAAACAAATAAACAAACAAACCTCTGTGTCTCAGTGCCCATGCACAAACACATGCAAATATACAGGCTTGTTGAACACGTGTTGTTTTGATTGAGTTTTGGTGTTGTCAGCACCTTCAGACCAAGGAATGCAGGTAGAAGAAGACACAGACAAAATGTCTTTCATGTTTTTCATGTTGTCTCGGCATGCTAGGCAACATTTTGGTCTTCCACTTGGCCTGATAGAGAAATAAATGCTTTATGTAGGTATTGAGACTACCTACTAGAGGGAGTTCTGGAGTAGTTCATAAATCAAGTACTTACACACAGTCCCAGGAATTCAATGTCCTGCATAGGGCTCTTGGTACCCACTACTGCAAATGGGACAAGAATTTCTGAGCCATCTCAGATTTCCTTAAAAACCTGTAATCACTATCAACTAGATAGTAACCAGTGAGAAAATATGAGGAGGAAAATATGATCTCAGTAGATCAGATCTTGCTGTTGTCTATGACACCAGCAGCAAGGCTGAGTTTCCGGCCCTTATGATGTTTCCCTAAAAGATTTTTCCTCTCTCAGGTACCAGGCTGTACAAAATTTGTTTTCATCAGTACTAATTCTTTTCCAAAAGAGTTGGTATAGTAGATCATTTTATATAACTGTATTCCTGGCTTTAGGAAAAAAAAATCAACCTCAGTCAAATCTCTTTTCTTCTAGAGGGCTACTGGAATTTATAAGGTCAGTGAGTAAGTTTTTTTCAGGGCCAAAGATAAACCTCATATGCAAGCCATTAACACATCCAGACAAGCTTCTGCAAGGTATTTGTGCACATGTTTAATCTGAGGCTCTGAAACACACAGTGGAAGTCAAGGGGTTATCTGCAATGGGAAAAGTTAAGTCTAAGTTTGTATTAAATGAACAAAAGAAAAGCACAACATTATGTAGGGAAATGATTTCTGTTATATGAGGTATAGAGTACGCATTGCTTTAATAATTGCTTAAAGAAACTCCTCGACTCCTTAAGATTTACCATCCTAATTTTGCAGATTTATGTGTCTATATGGAGTAGGAATCAGCACGAATATGGATGGCTTAAATAAAAAAAAAAAAAACCTCATCCACATGTGGAGGAGAGAAGCAGCTGGGGAGTTCTTTCTATTCTGCTGATAAGGGAGGAGCTGGCAGCAAACAGCAAATAAAACAGAAAGAAAGAAGAAGTACATGGTATGGAAGACCAGGAAGATGGAGATGGTATGCAAAGGATAAAGAAAGTGTGCAAAGTAACAGATGAAATGGCTGCAAGGTAGCAGAGGCACTGATGGTGAGAAAGAGTCGGCAGATTGTAGACACTTCATAGTATGAATTAAGATGTGAAATTCACAAGCTTCATAAGCAATTTTTTACTGTTAAAAGTAAGGCTTTTCTTCCCAGCCAACAGCAACAAGGAAAGGGCTGTGAGAGGACTCAGGTTGCAGCAGGGACCAATAGCAGGCAGGGGTTTTGACCCTGACCTACAATCCGTGCCTGACTTCACAGGGATTATGCTTCTGTTCATTCAGGGTCCTTGGAAAACAGCAGATCTGTGTTCTGACCAAAAGGCTTGGCAGTATGAACCTCCCAGTACACTGGATCACCAAGAATGTAGTGAATAAGGAGAGTTTCTCAAACCTGACCTTTTGTTGGGATTCCAGTAAAGGGTGTTCTCCACTGGGAAAAAATCAAACAAAAAATCTCACACTTCAGGCATTTAAATGTTGGCTCCATTTTTGCATGTATCTAGAACTTCTAGGCAATAAATTTTGTTTCAAGTGTCTTCTGTTTGTGTTTGGCATCCGTAGAAATTTAATCAACTGGTTCTAATTTTAAAGCACAGATTATTGCAGATAGTTCCATCTACAAATTCCTGGATTAAAGAATGACTGGAAAAAAAAAAAGAATGTTATTAAATTGAATGCTTAAAATTTCACTCTAATCTTAAAGGATTTGGAAGTATATTTGGGTCCCCTTTGCACAAGCCTTTTGATCCAAGTGTCAGAGCATTTAGGTTAAAAACCTCCAGAAGTAGCTTTGAGGATTCTTTCATACTCTTAGCTTTTTTAAGACTGACAGAAAATTGTATAATATTTTTAACTGTGCAAAATGACAAGCCATTTGAGAAAATAAATCCAAACTTTAGCTCTGATATTATATGATGCACTTACTATGTCAATAAATATTTTCTGTTTTCTTTTCCTCTGTCATGATGCAGTTTGTTAGCTATGGTTGTGTTACACAAACTTCATTCTCTAAGTGCCTGTAATGATTTATCAGTGAATCATCTGGGACTTGGTCTTACAAGATATTAATGTCTCTTTAAACTTGTTCTGGGAAAAAAAAATCTCCCAGTCTTCAAGATAATTACTCCATGAGCAAATTTGATGAGTAAAATATTTAGTTCAGCAAGGAAATGACTCATAGTCTATGCCACAAGTTATTAATTCTAAAATAAGTAATTAGTTCTGTTTCTGCTATTTGCTATAGTTACACTTTCTGCCTTGGAGAGCTGTTGAACCAGGCCAAATTAGAAGTACAAAAAACATTAGAATCTTGGTTCTTAGAATTATCTTAACTCTGTGCCCTTGAAACTGGTGCTGATTTTATCTCTGAGGGTAAAAGGAGAGTTTTTTGGCTAGGTCAAGAGCTGCTAGAAATACTTAATGGAAAGTTAAGAAATTATTACAGCTATGATTAACAGTGTGTCTAATATAAGCAATATTCACCAGGAGTCTGGCAAGGGCTTATCCACCAGCTCTTATACGGGTCCTGAAGTGGGGGAGAAGTAAATGCCACAGGGAAATAAATAGGATTGAAAGCCTTTTGACCTGGAAAACAGTCCATTTGGGGCTGGTAACAGGATCTAAGTCTTTTCATTGCTGATACCTACTTTTTGCCATGATCTGGGAGAATGTCTTGGTGCCTGAGAAATGTTTCTCAGCCTCTGTACAGGGAACACAAGCAGAGACCCAGGGGTGACAGCTGTATCCTCTGCAGGCCATTCCCAAGCCACTGGCACGGATGTGGTTTCTTTGGTGGAAGATACATTCCAACACATGTTAAGGATCGCACACTCCCATGGGCCTTGGGGGGCTTGAACTGGAATCTTATCCAAATGTCTATTCAGCCCTAAAATGTTCCCATACAACCCAGATCCTTGTGCAGGTATTTTCCAGTCATACTCCCATTTCCCATAGTGTTTAACGAATGTTCAGAAGGCCTTCCCCAAACAACAGGCAGGCAAATCCTCCAAAGAGGCGTCACCTTATGCTGTTTATTATGCAGGTATTCCTGATGAATCATTCATTTCTTCTGCTTCAAAAATGTCTCTAGATCTTGATAATGGCTGATCCTTCAGTTGTTATTGCTAAGAAAAGAAATCAGATATACTGGAAAAGCCACATAAATATTTACTTGTGCTTCCTGGTAATTATGTACACACCATACTTTTTGCAGTTGCTATGGCACCACTTTTCCATGTGAAAGAGTTTGAAAACTTTGGATGAAACCATATTGGGCTGGTTTTCAGACAAATTACTCAGCTGCCCTTTGGCTGCAGTTGCAGCATTCTCCCACCCCTCCCCTACAGTTTAATTTCCAAATTTATGGATAAAATGCTGTTTAAAGCTTTGCTTAATCAAGGATGAAAGCAGCCAGAAGACAGCACACAGCAGTGGACCCTTCCTGGCTGTATCTCTCTGCGGACATTTTGATGCAGGGAGAAGAAGAGGACAAGAGAGGGAAAAGGTGAAGCCCATGAACAACAGCAACAACAACAGATTTTCTTGAATGATTCATCAGCTAGATTTTTCTGGCTCTGTACAGAAATGAACCAACGGTAGTGGGGTTACAACATGGCCTTGAATGCCAGCAGGGGCTTCCCCTCAAAACACACACACACTAAAAGAGAATGCTAAATTATCCCAAAGGGAGCTACTGGTAATACAAAGAGGGGGTAAAAGTCACCTCTAAGAAAAGCACCAATGGGATATTTGGGAAAAAAGTTTATGCATAAAGGAAATGGAGACTTTATAGCTACACGTGGCATATGGGTTTTTCTGCCATGGTTGTCTGTGCAGGACATTGATGCATTCCAGACCTGTGGAAAGTTACATGGTGAAAGAAAATCCACCGGCTGGTTGTCTATCCCAGCACCACCCCACAGCAACAGGGACCTACTGTGCTACCAAACTCTTGCTGCTTATTGTGAGTTTGAGCTCAGATCTGGCCTTCATAAATGGTGGATGTGAGCAGAGGCTTCCAAGGGCGTAGCCACTGACATTTTAGGTTTTATACTTCTTGCTCTGCATTTACATGGAGGATGTATGATGCCATTTTTAATAAAAGTAGTTGAAACAGTAAGCTCTTGTAAACAAATGCTGCATCACACTCTCCTCTCATTTACAATGCTCAGTCTTGAAGAGAAATTTGACCCACCACCCAGTATATATATTTACTTGTTGTAGAACATTATACACAAGCAATTTGTGACCTATAAATTTCTTTCAGAAAGAAATAAAAAGGAAGCCAATACTCAAAAAGGAAAATAGCTTATCAGTGTTCAATTTGCTGCTCAATTTTACCTCCTTGCTTGCCAATTAACCTGGTACAAAAGTAATCTGTGATCCAATAATGCTCATTCAATCGATGTACTTGAGTCCATCACTTCTTGAAACTGATTTTTCCTTATGAGTTCACACTAGATAAAAACAGGCATCTGTGTAAAAACAGTGTTCACAAGCTTAAAAACCCCTACAAAAACAGCTGCCACTAATAGTATTTCATTATTTTGTATCATTGACCAACTTCATTTCTTTCTTTCCTGCCTATCTTGAATTCTTTATAAGTGAGAGAGAATTCCACTTTTAATTTTTTTTAATTGTGCCCATTTTGGATTTTCACCTAATTTTCTACTCTAACACCAAAGACCTAAAATTAAAATAAATGAAATAATGCCCAAGCATTGTTGTATATCAAGGAGCTTGGGTTACTGTTTAAGAGAAGCCACTTCAAGCTGCTATTAAAGTAACAGCTGCAAACGAAGAATGAAAGGCAAAATCACTGAAAGCAAACCAGTGTTCATAGCTCTAAGACAATGCATCAAATCTGGAGCTAGCCTTGGGAAATGCTTTTGTAAGCTTTGAGTCAATGTAAACACAGGCTGCCAGCTGAAGGAACAGTCTTGTGACATCCTTACAAAACAGCTCTGGGAAGCCCTGACAGCTCCTCCTGCTACAGATGCTGATGGAGGGAGAAGCCACTGGCTCTGGACCCCAGCAGCAGGCACAGGGTTTAATCTCCTAGGCACATCCTACTCTCCAGAGGAAACTGGTTTAATTTCACTAGTTTCAATGGCTGCAAAATTAACAATGATTTGATGCTATTAATCAAGTATTAGAATCTAACTGGGCTGCAAATGGCTGCTATCACAAGATCCACTGTAATGACAGTTTCAAATAAAAAGCAAACGATCCCTGACAAGGAGATCTGCCTGTGTGGGATCCACACCTGCTCAACACCTGCAGAAATCTGGCAGAAACTTTGTTGGTAGCTGGCTGTGGGTGAGGTTTATTACACCAGTTACTTGAGCCTACTGCTAAGGTAATGTCTTGCTGCAGCAGCACAACCTTCTAGGGCTAATCCAAGGAGAAAGCCTGGAAAAGGGCAGTTACAGATATTTCAGATAGGTCTTGCAGCATTTCTTTACAAACCATTTGTGAAAGAGAACATCACAAGTCTACAGAAAGGGCAGAATCTTCATACTCCAGTATGTACAATGCGCCTGCCTTCCTTCCCCTTCTCCCCAGTCCAATTAAAAGCACTGTAAGTGTTGGAAAGAAATTAGGAAATGCCTTGCTTCATTATACCCCTATTCCAGCCCTTTCTTTAATACCCAAGGTGGAGCCAGGGCTGTAAGCACAGCCTGTTTGCCAAACCCGTGCTGGCCCTCATGTGCTCATCTCTTGCCACAGCTGCCAGAGCCCACATACACAGCCAACATTACACAGTCCTGGGACAGAGGGGTGCAGCCACCTACTTTTCAAGGCCATAATGTAATATTTTTTTTTTAATTTGGCAAAGACTAGGCTTCCAGGTAAGTATTTTTAGACACATAAGAAGTCACATTTCTAGCTCCAGAAGCCAGCTCCCTCTTCTCAATTTGAAAGCAGAATTTTTATAAATTTTTAGGCTTGTCTGCCAACATCACTGTGGAACCAGCTCCTGGTAGAAACGTGATAGATAGAGCTCAGAGATACAAGACTGCTGCAAAAGAAAGTTAGCTATGAAACAGATAATTGCTAAAATAATTGCCAAAAATAAAGCAATAATAAATAAATCTTTAAGAGATTTGACAGGATTTTTTTCTACTACCTATTGACTATGTGCATGGAAAAAAATAGTTCTGTTTTGTTTTTATTTTGGTGAGATTCCAATGTCATCTTAGCAGAGGGCTTTTTAGGCAGCTCCACCAATTACAGTATCAGGATTTCAGCAGATAGTATTACATGCCCTGGGGCAATCCAAAGGCAGTAGGGATGGCAATGATGATAAACCTACTGATGAAACTGATTTTTTGAAAAACAAACAAATCCCAATCCAGATACTAGGGTCATTAATACCCACAAAACTTTCCATGAAAGCAGAGCAGT
Organism: Phylloscopus collybita; assembly: GCA_027886175.1. Taxonomy (NCBI): domain Eukaryota; kingdom Metazoa; phylum Chordata; class Aves; order Passeriformes; family Phylloscopidae; genus Phylloscopus; species Phylloscopus collybita. Next base: position 23,224,713 of record JAJNNQ010000026.1, on the reverse strand, counting down.
TTGGCCTTGTGTCCTACCTCTCACTATCGTCCCTTCCATATTCACAACTGTGATGACTTGAAATTGCTTGGATTTTGGTGAGGATGATTCTTTTCCTTGCACAGGTTTCTTTCTCTTGCTACCTGTGGCACGTACATGTGCCATGAATGAGTGCAACTAGCAAGGGAAAGAAAGCTGTGCTCTCAACCTGTTAATGCTACCACCATCCTTACCTGAGAGGCATCTAAAACATGCTGTGTCCTGTCTCTTCCCTCGCCTCTCCCATCATCCTCCAGAGACCTGCAGCTGCTCCTTGTTTCTGTCTCTCCTGCCAGGTGCATGAGCAAGCCACATGCAGGAGAAACAGAGTTTAAGGCATTTGAGGGTCTGAGGAGGATGGAGTCCCACCTCCTCCAGAGCCCCTCTGCCCTGCCATCCTTGCAGTGTACTGAATTCTCCCAGGACAGTTCCTGATGCCCAAAGGAATACAACCACATGAAAAGCAGGATGTGGAGAGACATTCAGCCCACAGCTTCCCTCTTCCTTCTTAAATTTCTTCTTATTTTATAAAGATTTAGCAGTGTGCTGAGCCTTATTAATATCACAAAGATTCCAACAGTAATGCTCTATACTTACGTTATTTAAACAATAAAATTTCTCCCTTTTAACGCGTTTTAAAATTACTTCCTTTTACAATTTTTATGTCTGTTCTTCTTTTCTCTTTTTCTTTTTTTTTTTTTTTTTCCAAAATTGCTATACACTTTGAACCAATATCCTGAAGGGCAATTGCTTAAACTGCAGCTCTTCAGAGGAGCACGGGCTGATCACAGCCCAATAGTGCAATCCTGCTAGGGAAGGCACAGGTGCCACAGTTGAACAGAGTGCAGAAAATACCAAGATTGAACTGATATCTAGAAAACTCGATTGGCAAGGAGTTTGAAGACAAAGAGCATAAGCCAAAAGCATGACCATGATAACTGTCTAAATACCATCATTGCTACTGCAAAGAACAAAGAGGGTATCAGCTCAATGTGCAGCAAGGAATGGTCAGGCAATACAGCAAAAAAACCCCAGCAACTCTTTCGGGGTGAAGGTGATGATGTTCTTCAGTGGTGTTTGGAAAGGCTGTGGAATGATGGAGGTCTTCTAGAAAAATCTGCTTTGTATTACCCAGTTTTGGTTTCAGAGGAGGGAACTAGAGTGATATGTGATTTCTATCTTACTACCCTGCCTAGCAGTCTTAAAGTGGAAACTTCACGTGCTCTGAATGCTTTGCCTTTGCAGCGGAATGCAGAAAGCTGTGTTGGTCTTGTTTATCTGTAGCAGAAAGCCAAATTTTAAATGAAACAGTATGCATAGTTACACTGATCTTTTATACTGGCAATAAAATGCATTGGCTAAGAGAAGAATATTGTATTTCACACCAGAGTCTGTCCCCGGAAATCACAGATTGGATCAGCTTAGATCTTTAGTTTGGCTAGGGAAAAATTCTTTTGTTTCAATTGCATCTCTACTCCATCTCTAACAGATCTATCAGAATACTGGATTTATCAGTTCAAGTTTCCAGCCACTGTAGGTTCAGTTTTGGAAAACTGGCATGCTGGACTCTGCTACTATAAAAATAATATTCTCAAAACTTGCCAGCTATTTTAAAGGTCATTAATGACAGAAGCATATCCATGGCAAGTTCTTCATGCAAACTGTGCTGAACTGGCTTGTAATTCATACATGAGACCAGCTACTTCATTTTATGATTTCTAGAGCAACTGTTTGCAACACTGCTGTGGTTACTAAAGTTAAATGGGTTGAAATCTAAGTTAGGACTATTCCTATGTTAGCCTCAAAGGGGTAAAGGTACAGCAAAGACAGCATTGCTGGTTTGAGATGGGGGATTTTCCTTGCTAATGACAGAAGCAGTTCATGGGATACAGCCTGGCTTAGGTGTTACTCCTTCCAGGGCTTGCAAATTTTCTGCAGTTCTCTGTTTCTCTAAAATATGCAGTTGAATGGAATGTGGATGATTTGCTCATTTCTCAGTATGCACTCCTCAACTAAAGAGAGAAGGAGGTAGTTAGCGATATATTTTCAAATTCTTGGAGGTATTTCTAAAAGCTGTTAAAAGCACAAACCACCTAAATCCAGCCTTCAATCTCTGTTGGGGCGGGGGGGGGGGGGAGAGGGGAAGAAGTTGTCTGAAAAATCCACAAGCCAGGCTAAATGACATAGTAGGATTAGAGTCAATCTTGATGATCATTCATGAAGCCAAACACCTAAAGAAAGAAAATATTTTAACAGATACATAAGCCACTTCATTACAATCAATAATTTCCATGATTCTAAAATCCCAGGGTAATCAATCTTAGATACAAAATACTCTATTTTGGGTGGACAGAACAATGTAACACTTCTCTAAACTACATTTCTCTTCACTGAATATGTATGTGCAAGACATATATATCAAGACCTAATATTGCATCTCAGTAATCATCAAGAATGTAATCTGTCAGGCTATGTTTTAAAACCTCCAGAAAACAACTCTCCACTTAGGAACCACAAGGTGCACATTTTTGAGATAACTGAAAATACTGGAGAAACCAGGTAGGCTTAAGTATACATGGACACAAGTATTAACTGTCCTCCAGCAACATGGCTGAAGAGCTGCTCATGAGAAATAGGTTTCCTTGGTATCTCAAACTAAAGAGTGTGCAGAGCATTAGAGAATTTTACACAAACACACACACACACGTTAGTTTTATAATTGCTACTTACAATCCTAAAAAATAGCTGAGCATTTAAATAGAAAAATCTGTTTACTGTCACAATGTAATCTTTTTATGTTATTTTGAAAAAAAACCCAGTATTTTTTTGTATGGTCTCTGTTAATCAATGGGAATCAACTCTCTTGTCTGTACAAGGGACTATGGTAACAAGGTGTTTTCATTTGCATATTTTGGATTTTAAAATATAAAGTTCAAAAAAGAAAAAAAAATCCAAATAAATATCCTTATTTAATTTCACAGAAGTTGAAGAAGATGCTTAAAAACCGTCCCTGCATGAATCCAGATGCACTGCTGGGTGATGTGTATTTTCCAAAAAACTGGAATTAATGGAACTATTATGTCAATTCAAAATTAAGCTCAGTGTGTTGAATGCTGCCTTGCCTCTCTCCCTGTCTGGGCCTCGACCATGCCTTAGAGAGTAAAACATTTCAGCCATCCTACAGGAATCACAGGAGACAAATACTTTGAGAGAGAAGCACATTTCCAGTATGATTTGCCTTGGAGCCAAAGGTCCTTTAGGCAAATTCTACACACTCAAATCTTGAAGAAAACAAAAAGAGGCAAGCAGCTGGATTTCCATCAATACCATTTCTGAAATGAGAGTGACGGGGAAAGTAATTCGGGCGCAACATTGCAAAGTTTCCCAAAGAGAACTGCAATACTTGGGACCCAGGCAGCAAGGGAAAATCACCAGCTACCTGCAGTGTTAAATGTATTTAATTATCTATATTTATTTGTATATTTAAATACATATTCAAAATCAGGACAGCTCATGTCCCACAAAACACAGAGCTGGGAAAGCTCAGTGTGTCTGCTCACCCCTGAGCAGCAGGGATGCAAGACAGGCGCTGGATACTGTCATGATGGAATGGAGGTGAACTGGGAAGTTGGGATTTCAATACACTGCTGGAAACCTCTCTATTCAAGCACAAAGGGGATGATGTGCTCTATTTCCCAAAGACATGTCCACAGAAATAGATCTTAAACAAAATCTCGAAGTGGCTGTGAACTTTAATGCAAAGGCAGATTCCAGGATGCTCTATAACCTAAGCCAGAATTTGTATAGTAAGACAATCTTATTTATACAGTATGCTGGTCTCAGTGTTACTATTTCCTCCCTTCTTTCTTCCTTTGTTAAAAAATCAGTTTTTCCATGTTTCAAAAGAAAGGGATCTATTTTCTGTCTTCCTGTTTTTCAAAACAAATTCAATACTTCTCTTTCAGTTGACTGGAGACAGTATGGGATTATTACAGAAAGGAAGAATCACTAAAAACCGTCTTGACTGATCAACCCAGACTGACAGGGTGTAATTACAGACACATCATAGACACATAAGGCATACTCTTAAAATTAACTTCAGAATTTAACTTGTCCTACTCTTGCATCTCAGTAGCATTTTTAAAAATCGCATTTATTAATACGCAGATGCACTCAGAGTATGAAAGGCTGTTTCTTTAAAGCTTGGTGTCTGCTTGCAGCTGTAAATTGTTCTTACACACAAAACCTTTTTGCTGACATTTAATACTCACACTGCAGGCCTGCAGCAGCTTACAAGGCTAAGGGCACAGAGCTGCTCCCTCCCTGGGGTCAGTCTGTACCCACAGTGTTCCAGTGCCCACCCCCTTCCTCAATTACAGACAGCCTGCAGCCCCAAGGGCAAGAACACACCATCTATCCCCCACAGCATCCATCTTCTCCTTCCCCTCCTTAATGCAATACTATCCCCTCTCCCACACAGTCAGCCTCTTCCAGACTTGGATAGGCAAAAGTACAGACAAGGACTATGGAAAGATGATGTTCTTGGGAGGACAGGGAGGTTCCTCCCCACCCTGTGCTACCAGATCCCAACAGTCCCTGCACTTCCCTGGAAAACAACTAACCTGTCTCCAGCTACCAGTTTAAATCTGAAGGATCAGCTCAGACTGTGCAGGATGTGCCTTCACTGGTGCACTTAGTGGTATGAAATCTCTGCTTCCAACAGAGTGGGACAGTGCTTTGGCAGGATCTGCAGGACCTCTTGAAAAGATGGCTACTTTAAAATTTTAAGATATTGAGGTAAATTGAGAAGTCTCTTTCATCATAATAAACTACATTTTGAAAATATGGCTCAAAGTTTGCCGTGTTAAACCATGAACATTTTAACATAGGTGCTTCACAGTGTTGTGCAGGGTGGACATTCACCAACTCTTCCACAGGTTCTCCAACACCATCAGAGAACAGGTTTGCTCTCTTTAGTCCTTGCAGTGGATGTCACACCAACACACATATTTCTTCACTTGTTTCAGTTTCTGTTTCTGGTCTTCTGCCTTTGATAACTCCCAAAGGCTACTATTCTTACACCTCAAATTACATGCAGAGATGTCTTGGGCAATGAAACAAGCACTGGGCTTCTGCTGCCCATATCACTTGCAGAGTTTAATTAAGGGAAGGGAAGAGGTTGTGAAGCTTCAGGAGCCCAGATCTTGAGCAGAAAAAATAGCAGTGCTGTCTGCTTTAAAATATGTGTAGCCTTTCTCCTTCTGTAGTCCCATCTCTGAAATTATTTCAACCCTCATTACCACTCAGTGTCTGCCACTTCCCACACTGCTCACAGCACCAGCAGTATATAACACATGGAAAAGAGATTTTTCTAATTTAATAAAATTTCTGATATATTTCAGGTTCTGGAAGATCTGAATCACTAACTCAGTGTATTATCTTTGTGTCACTGCACTACATCTACCACAGCAAGTTTCACTTTCCTTGTCTAGGCATTAAGAATTACAGGGATTTTCTTGCTTCCCCATGGAGAGTAAGTTATCTAAGCATGCAGCTCTTATTTTGTGATGAGAGATGGGGAAGGAAGGACAGAAGCAAATGTTCATGTCACAAAGACAAAACAACGGCACCTATGGCTACTGGACATTTCATGTACTGGATACTGTCTGCATCTAGTAAGTAGTACCTCACAATATCGAAGCAAGTTGGAAGAAAATCTTCCTTTCTTTCCCTCTCTTTTCCCCCCACCCCAGAACAGCTTTTGCTCTTGACTTTCCTGCTTGTTTTTAGGGCAAGCTGCTAGCCTTTGCAGCTGCCTTACTAAATCTTAACAATGTAAGCTCAGGCAACAGCCTGACTGTGCAACCAGCCTGAAAGGCTAAGGTGGTCCCCAGGATCTTAGAAGAGAACTTAGAGATTTAATTCTCACCATCCAAGCTTTCCTCAGCATCAATCCAGAAGCCATCAACTCAAGCTACAGTACATTTACAGCTAAAATTTTCATATAAAGACAATTAAAATTAATGAACAAATTAACAAAGAGGAGTAGGAGGAAATGCTAACTCCAAACATAAAAAAAAAAAAAAAGAAAATAAAAAAAAAAAGAGTCCATTCTGCAGAATGAGTTGGATTTTTTTCAAACTTCTGCAGTAGGCTGAATTCAGGTTCTCCAGGTATTTACCACTCCTTAAGGCACTCATAGCTTAAGGGGGAACTACAAAAGCCTCATGTGGCCAGAGGTGCCAGCTTTTAAAGAAGTCAGCACACAGGTCAGCAAGAACTTGGATAAGGGACATATCAGCTGTCTGAAATCTGTCCTCCCCTCATGAAAAATGCAGGAGAAGGAGACAGTTTCTTCTTTCCACAGATGGGAGCACTCGTTTCCACCCACTCTTCCCTACAGCTTGTATTGAAAAGTGGTTAGTCATAGCAGGACACAGACACGTTCGTGCCTGGATGATGAAACTCAGATGATAACAAGAACATGTTCTTGTCTACAGGCCAGGAGACAACCACGTGGTTCCCTCGCAAGCCAGATTTTCTTATTCCTTTGTGCCAGGGAGAGCAAGTCACTTCTGTTTAGCCTTAGTCAGCATTTGGGGAAATACACTGGTTTTACTTCCCACAGTGAACAAACTTCTAGATGCTTTCCCTCAAGTTTCCTTTTTGTCCAGGCTTCTATTTGCTCACAAGATAACAAATCACACACGCACACAGTAGTTGGTCATGATATCTACAGAAAACTAACCAACATCAGGACCAAGGGCTGCAGACATGGATGAAGCTAATGCAGAAAGTCAATTACTCTGCTGCAGGGGCATGTACCTGGCAAGGAGAAAACCCTCACCCTGAGGTCTGGCCCTTTGAAACATGTGACATTGCAAACATTCATTTGCAATTCAGTGAGTAGGAGCTCATCATCTCAATTTGAGTAAGACACTAATTAACTGGTCTAAATATATCTACTTGTTTGGTTATGACTCTCCTCTGAAAATGCTGTCCTCACTTTGAGAAGACATGCACTACACAGTGGTAAGAAAGTCGAGATTTCCCAGCATTTGTCAAGACACAGCATGCAGGCAGGGTAGGAAAAACCATGGTGAGCCTTTCTGGGGGTGCAGTTACTGGCCTTGTTCAGGTTTTCATGCTTAATGGGGGAACACAGCGACTTCCTGAGCCTTACCCATTTTTAATCCAGAAAATTGGGATGCAGCTGTCAGCTCATCATGTAAGGCTGAGCTATAAAAACAATGCCCCCTTTATCCTGCCCTGGAGCACTGGGAATGCTGCAGTGTCAGGTGGTGGCTCTGTGACACAGGGGTTCTGGGGTCCCCCAAATGCAGCCTTGTCCCCCATCCACCCTTCCAAGGAAGGCCTTTATGGGCAGTCCCTGTACCCAGGAGGCTCAGGGGGCTGCTCCTACCCTTGGCTGCCATACACTGGGCACAGCTGAGAACAGCTGGGAATGGTAGCGAGATGAAATCATTGATGGGGTTGTTCAGATACATAAAAGAAACTACAAAAACCAATCCCCTAGCACACACTTGGTCATCAATTGGTTGCCAAATTGGTGCAATGAGTGCAGAAGGCTGTAGATGTGGCACTTAGGGACATGGATGAGTGGTGGAGGTGGCAGTGTCAGGTTAACAGCTGGGCTCTGTGATCATAGATGTCTTTTCCAATCTAAATGATTCTGTGATTCTATAAAAGTCATTTCCATATGCAGCAGAGTCATCAATCAGTGTCAGGACCTAAACACATTTTCCCTCTCTCAAAGTATAATATTGTGCTCAACGTCTTAATGAGTATGAAACTGGCAACAAGATATTTACTTTGATCAAGGTGTTTATTGCATCTCAGAGGGCACACATGCACTGGGGTTTTTTGTTTTTTGGGTTTTTTTGTTTGGGTTTTTTTTAAACTGAAATACAAAGAAAAGCCATTTTGAAATTAACTTTTTATAGAACTTTCCCATTACAGTGTATGTTATCCCCACAGCAAATTCAGATACAACCACTTTTAATGGTACCATACATTGATTAAATAGTTCATTTGAAAGACTTTAGGTGAATATCTTTCCAACCCAATATGCTTTTACAGAGAACTGCCAAGCCACTTGTAACACTGATCAACAGTGACCTCATTGAAGAGTCAAGATCTTACACCAAGCCATCAGCAGGAACAGTATGAGAACAAATAAAAATTAAAGAAACACAGTATGTACAGTAAAGGGCATGGATCTCTGGATCAGAATTAAATCTAATCACCAATAGTACAAAAGCTACTCACAGCGCATTCGGGGCAATGAGAAAACACTATCCTAAGGCATACACAGGTAAGCACTAAATTAAGAGATGTACGGAAGAACTGAACAGAGATGAGTAACATCACTTGTAATGTTTTGACTACAGATAGACCAAAAAGTGCTCTCGTGTTTGAAATCCCTTAATGCCAGCACAACGATGGTTGCTTTTTTTCCCAACTACATGGAGAGAAACTGACCCTTTACTTATTTTCAGTGCATTTAGCAAGAACTGATAAATATGCCAATTATAAATGCAAAAACTTAAACAATTAAAATAGGTTTAAAAAAAAAACCAGCAATAAATATGGTATTCTCTCAGATATGATTTTTCATTCTTGGTAAATCATTGAAAAAGTATTTGTTATGGAAGTTTTCCTTTATATTACTTTAAATTATTTTAACATATACAGTGCCACAAAAATAAAACATTTTTTTTCACGACAATTGAGATTCCTGTGACTGGAAAAAAAAAAGTATTCTGCACAATTTTGTAAGTATTTTCTTTACTATCTGGTATTACCACACTATGTTCTGTAACAGATAAAGGAGAAATTGAGTCCTAGGGAAACTTTGGGTGTCCTCAAAAAGTTATATACATTGAAACCTTCAAAAACCACAGACATTGCTCCAAATGGCTCACCAAACAACAGCTGCATAATCTGCCCCCGTGGGATAGGTTCAGAAAAGCACTAGAAGGCATCAGAAACATACATCCATTGTTTAAATTGTAAAACACAAATAACCCAAGTACACAAATTTCGAGAGAGTAGGGATAACAGCTAAGGTAGTACACATTCCTAATGTTCACTTTCACAGCTGTGCTACACGTTTCAGGAGGAAGAGAAAGTCTGAGTAAGCACTGGGTTTGGTACTGGTGGCTCACTGAGAAACTCTTGAGCATCCATTTGTAGACTCCAAACTCACATTTTTAGCATCCAGTCAGAAAAACTGCAGCTGTGAATATAGAAAAGTATTAGATGAAAACTGATACAATGAGTTAGTAAAGCATGTTCCACAAAGAGCACCAAATCTTCTCATCTCTTCACACTTCAAAGGATTTGCTATCAAATTCTAGTGAGGTAGCAGCCTTCCCACAGCCAGTTATGAGTCTCTCTATTGTAAATACAAGTTGAAAGCAGTGAATCCCAGCAGTGAAGGTGCATCTCCACTCCTGGCTGTCTCTGCCAAGTTCCAGGTACATCTCCCTGGGGCTGGAATTTGGAGAAGGGTGAAGTGGGCCTGGGAGATACCTGCTAAGAGCAGCCTGAATCACTGCTGCCAGCTCCAGTGCAGAGTGGACTCAGAACAAATTTTAGAATTGAGCTCCAGGAAGGAAGAAAAGGGACTCACGAAGGAGGTTTAAAGTTATGCAATGATCGTTCTTTCCTCACTAATTCTAGACACATTATTCTAGTCTTAATTAAAAAATGCATACCTTATCTCTGCATTATTATTTTTTTAATTGGCTTAAGGGTTTAATTCAATTTTATATTCCTACTTGGCCCTCCAGAAGTATCAGAATAATGTTTTGGCCTTTATTCCCTCCCATTTCCTTCGAATACTGTTTTTTTGCTTCTCCTCCCTTTTTCTTTGCATTTACTCCTCTGTTCTTCCCCATTGTTGCTCTACACAGCACTGCTCAGGACACCTCACGGCCTTAGCATTCAGAAAAGCATGCCTTGAAAAATTGTACGGCAGGGGAGAACATTAGCTGGCAGCAGTAAAGAGCTGCAAACAACTTTCCCTTGATGACAAGAATATGTAAGTTTTTCCCCTTTTGATACCTTCACACCTATGATACCAAATCTGTTTCAACACCCACAAGACTGGAACAAGCCTCTTTGGCACCATTTCCACCACCCCCCCACCCATTATTTGTACCCTGCTATCATTCTATGTTTTTCAGTAATAATTTCAAGAAAAAAACTAAACATGAATGTTTGGACTGAATGGAAACAAGGTAAAAATGGAAGTTATACATAGAAGGCAGTTTTGGTTTTTTTTGCCAAAAGCAACTGTCAGGAAAAGTTATCTGTGAGTGAAGCTTTCAGGCTAAAGCTAAGAGAATTTGGTTTTCGTTACAGTGCATGTTTCTAGCTCTGCAGCTGCGATTTTATCTGTCGTATTCAACCTAAACAACATCTGTGTGCCAGACCTGTATCACAGTGTGACATGCTGGAGAGCAGGCAGACACAGAATACCTTATCGTTTACAAGAAATCCTTGATGTTAAGATCCGCTAATGGGTCCTTTGTTGGAGGTTTCTTGGGGCTCTGAGTAGCAGGAGTTGGGCTTGGAGAAAGCTGACAGACGCCAGCCAGGAAGGCAAGGAAAAAAACAAAGCAGACAAGAATACACAAGCATTAGATAGACATAGGCAGTTCTGACACAAGCACACTGCAAGCATACCAAGTTCTCATTTGTCTGCAAATTCAGCCTGGTGCCATTTTGCTCAAGCATTGTTTGGATTCCATCCTCACTACAGGGTTAACAATGTTTGGCAGTGTTAATGGATAGGGCTATAGACACTGCAGATCCTAATTAGCATAGCTTCAGATCACCCCCTCCCTGTAAGACAGAATGGCGTTAGGATCTTCAACCCAGGCAGAAGACAGGCAACTGTTAGATGTTAAAAACCAAGGTTCAGAGCAAGCAGAGTGCATCCTGCAGGGTACGACTGAAAATCCCTCTCACTGGCAGTTAAGTATACAAATTATTTGACATTGGTAATGTAAGTGAGAGTCCAAAACAAACTGGAAACATGACTAGATCATTCTAGGATCCTCCTTTGATAGATATAAAAATTGTCAGTTATTCCATAGAAAACATTGGTTTTGAAGTTCCATGCAACACTTCTGACTATGGTGGTCAAACAACTCTCCCATTCTGTCCTTACTCCTCCCCATTCCTACCTTAACTCAGGGCACAAGAGGTATTTCATATACCTGGCATCTTGATGACCACTCTTTAAGAAAAAAATTTATGTATCCCATCATAATATTCTTGGTAAGTGCAGAGATAGTTTAAAGTGAGGAGAAAAGCAAGACTAAGCATATTCATACTTAGAGCAGTTTCAAGTTCTTTCCATTTCTACATGGAAAACCTTGACAAGCTTCATTGGGAATGTAGTTTCCTACTTAAAAAGTGTGGTTTGATATATGTTGATTGCTTAGTATTTGCAAAATAAGGGAGGTAGCCTGGTTTCCAGGGTTACCAGTGATGTTTTATAGCTGCAGCATCAACTTCCAACTCCCTCCTTACTTGAAAGGCAGATGGACTTCTGACTCACAAAAAGCAAAATACTACAGCTAAATAATTTCCTGCCTCTCCTCTAGAAAGGCCTTTCCTTCTCACTGTTATTACAAACCAAACTCTTTTTGAAGTAATAGCCTGGGACAGGTGTTACAGCTTATGCTGCATCACCTGCTGAGTGCAGCTATAGTAAATTTTGGTAGGCTGCGAACAGAATAGCAATGCCTGAGAGTTCCACTTGGAGCTTTATTCAAATATCCTCCAAAACCAGATCCTGGATGTAGCTAGCTGCAGGCGACTTTCCAAACCTGTTCCATTGCTCCCATACAAGGCAACTGAAAAAAGAAATCAAGGTGGCTCGTGATCTGCTGCAAGGCAGGCAGCTGATCCTATACAACCTCTCATTTACAGACCCAGAGCTGAGCTGAGCTGAGCTAATGCACACACACTCTACTTTCTAGAGACTTGGAGAGCAATTAGACATCCCTGTAGCAGTCACGCTCACCTGTACACCAGGGCCAGCGGCGGCTCCAAACGGGGGCCTCATCATGGGCTGCCCGTACATCACCGGCTGCTGGGGCATCATGGGCACCCCTGCACCTGCTGGGGGCTGCAAAGCAACACCGAGTCAGCAGGGTCTGGGTGAGGCAAGGAGAGAGGGGTAGCAAAAGAGACTCACCATCCCAAATGCTGCTCCTGGCTGTGGGACAGGTGGAGTACCTCCTGCGGCAGGAACAGCACTTGCTGGAGGCACAGCTCCTGCCTAAAAAATAAATTTAAAAAAAATGCAAAAAAAAAAAAAAAAAAAAAGAGCAAAAAATCTAACAGCAACCATCTGGAAACCACACAGAGTTTCCAGCATTCTCAAAGCTGCTCTGGAAAGTAGGACTGTTATGCAGCACATATGCAGCCTCAAAACCACAATGCTTCAAAGAATGAGAGAGCTGAATGGGTCCTTATGCTCAGCTTGTTTCTTCATAAGAAAGCAATGATGACAGACTGCATTCTCTTCATGAACAGAGTCCATTTACTGACTACAAGTCGAAATAGGTCTGAGAAAACACAGTTTCCTTCTACATAGTGTAAGAAAGCATCCCAATTTCATAACAGCTAACACACTATGGCATGTATTGCAGCACTGTATTTTAGTAAAAGCTTAAGCAGATTGTAAAGCTAAAAGAAATAGCTGCTATAATTAGTTTGCAGTGAAGAAAAAATAATTATGCACCAAGACTCATTGAAGTAAAAGGATAAGTTCACACACTTAAACCACAATCAGAACCATTACATAGTTAACTAAGGACAGTTTAGTTTATCTTGCTATGATTTTCATTCATATGCTTGACTTGCTACAATTTTCATTCAAATAATAAAAGGCAAAAAAAAAGGTTACCTTCCATTAGAACTCAGGAAGAGAGAACTATTAGTTTAGTAGTCTGACTGGATATACAGCACAAGAGCATCTTTAAAAAGGCCACCCCACCCCACTTATCTAGTACAGCCTACATATCATCCCTTTTGGCTCCCTTCTCTGTAACTTCCCATGCAGAGTCTTCTTACATCCTTGAAGGCATCTAAACCTTTTCTTTTCCCAGATATATACAATCCAAATTATTAACAACTCTGAAGAGAGGCAGAAAGCATTCAAGGAAGTGATGTAAAGATGGCAGTAGGATTTCGTTACTGCTCTTGTATGGCCTAAGCATACAGGCACAACTTCTCAAGCTGTGACAGGAGCTGTATGGTTGTGCCTCTGCCTCCACATCCTAATCACCCACCTTGAGTCAGTAACATCCCACAACACTTGGAGAGCAGCTAGCACACTTACAGTTCAAAGGAGAGCGTGTCTCTGGAGATATGCTGGAACTACTCACTCCACAGTCCACTTCCTTGAATACTGCATTTTAGTGCCCTTGGTTGATCCTTGCCTCCAGACTAAAGTATGCCAGTTTCTTAAGAAGCTGGAGACAAGTCAAGATAACCTGTCCCAGATTCATTAATCAAAACCACTGGCTAAGAATTCATGAACTCTATTGCAATCTGAAAGTTTTCTGGAGAGAATTTCAATTAAAAACTGTACTGTGCTAACAGAGCCCCCAAACTAAAACCAAGACTTGGACACTCAGGTATGTAAAGCAAGAAATTAAACCACACAGGTTAATGACATCAGATGCAGTGATCTGACTGCTTTTACAGGAACACATTGTAGTTCAGCATCCAGCAGGTGCCAAGATAACGGCCATACAAACTGAACCTACTTTTGCCTTTAAGCAGTAGGTCATTCGAGATGAATGGGCTTGGATTTGATTCCACTGATTTTTATCCTGGAATAGAAAGGTCACAAGAAAGGGAAGAAGTGACCAAAACTTAAGTGGTTCAACACTGACATGAGAAAATCTTCATTTTTGTCTTCATATTTATTATGCCTGCAGGCCTGGGTTTCTTTGGATTCAAAAAGTACCTAAGTGCACGATTTTTAAGAAGTATATACAACACATACATTTCATGAAATGCTATCAAAACTACCCACTTTCCCAGAAAGACTAGTTCCTTATCAGATGGTAAAATCACTACAAGACCAGGCTGATGCTGCAAAGCTTGAAATTTCAGGCAGTACAAGTCATCAGGTAGTTCACATCCAAGTAAAGCAGTAAAGAGATAATTTTAAAGCTTACAGCACAAAAGTGGTTATCACTACTGCCATATTCAACCCATTGGCTGAGAATTGTTTATTGGACAGACAGTCCAAGAGGAGCCATGTTAGAAGCTTCTAGTTTTAAGCCAGCAGTAGTAAGTGTAGTGCAGGTGAGGTGCTGTTAGTACCTTCATGTTTAATAAGTGCAGTAAGAGGTCAAAAAAAAAAAAAATTCACTTACACTGTACAGTATTGCCCAGCCTTTCTATTAAGAAAAAAAGCTGACGTTACAACTAATGCATTAAGTGAAGCACAGAGAATTCTTGTATCTTCCGTAACATTATATGGTCATGATCCCACTTCAGAGTTCTTTCTTTCCTTTGCTAACCTAACCTCGTTGAAATGGAGGCTGGTTTAAGCCTTGTGAGACATTCCATGGGATCAGAATACTTTTGTAGCTCACTCATGATCAAGTTTTTCTTTGGCCAAGTTTCGATTTTTAGCTCGACTCAACACTCTTCTCTCAAAATTGGTGCCTTTTTACAGCATAATCTTTTCCAACTGCCCTACCCTGCTAAATAAGCTACCCACTCCTGATCTAACATCAGGCACCTGATCAGTATGAATACTGTTTAGTCTTTTGATCTACTTCACTTAGTAACACTTGCGAAAAACCTATTTATTCTCTCTCCTTATACTGCATCAGCTTTGGATCAATAGTGTTTTATTTTGGGCATCTGAGCTGGGCCTGATCCTGGCCAGACCTCCGTGGCTAATCACACACTTGGAAATGCCCACAGGTATTAAATGCACAGGTAGAGCAGTATCTTGATACATAAGCTAGTGTATTTTTCCTTTATTACTCAATGGCTTATTTATACCAGCTGTAAATCTGTTCTTGAAAAATGTGACTTGAAATACTCATATAATTTACACAGAAGCAAACTCTTTAGCCTCAGTGGAGCTGAGCAGTCCCTACAGGTATGCTTGCACAGTCTCATCACATAGTGGAAGTCCAATACCAGTGTTATCTATGGATTAAGCACCTACCAATGGACCACCTGGGACACCACCAGTTGACCATGTTGCAGGTGCTACTTTTGGCTGCCAGTTCGCTCCTCCTGTTAACTTTTTCTCTCCAGCATTCCACTGAAGGTCTCCCCTAACAGAGAGGGAGAGAGGCAGGCTATTATTTGCATACTTCCACAGCGAAAATGAAAACCAGTTACAGCATACATTAGCATTAGACGTGCAGCTACATTAGCTTATGGTGTATGCAGTTATTAACAGAAAGATATACTTTTAGTGACACTCAGTTTCAAGGGTTGTTAGCAGTAGACACCAGAACACTCTAAGCTGAAGTCAGTTACATGGTTATGGCCTTTGTGGTGAGAATTAAAGAGAAGTTTTACTTAGTATTGACTGAAGGTAACATATTGCATATACCCTTGCAAAGTAGGAAGAGGGACTGCTACTGCCTGTTCTACTGGGGCCAGGCAGGAGAGCTGCCTGCTAAATGTCTTTGAAAGGCCATTTCAGTGCTGGAATCTTGCTCAGACAGCTGAAGAAGGAAAGCATTCAGTTCTGCAAAAAGTTGATAAATACAAGAGAAACAAATCATTCATAGAATAAAAGGGCTGTCGCAAAACCAGGTTTTGTTACAGGCTGCTCTACCCAGAATAAAATACACCATTTCAACAAAGTAGATCGAAGGAAGCTACGTTTTGGGGCTAAACCTCATGACATATTTGTACATAGCCCTCCTATCATCTCCACAGAGGCACAACACATTTTGACGTCTTGCCGACAGAGGACGACTCAGGGCACAAGCAAGCAGTTAGATTAGGAAGATAAAAAAATAAATGTAATGTTGTAAGCATTTGTTTTTGCAAAAAGAAGCTTATCGCTGCATGGAATGAACCTCTTATACAATAAGTACATCCAGCATCTGTAAAAATATAACAAAACTATTACGTATTAGCACAGATTACTGAGGGCAGCTATACAGTTCATTATCTGGACTATTTGTTCATTATAAGCTGTTTGGAAATCAGCTATCCAACATGAAGACAGTCATTTACAGGAAAAAAAAATATTTCTAGCACTCAGATTAAAGACAGCAATTTTATAAGCTATATCAGGAACACTGAATCTTAATTATTCAGTGAACTTTTACAGGATAGAATACTTTCTTCAGAATTTTTCTGGATTGGGAGGCTGGGGCATATAACCAATTCTTGTTTCTTAATAAACACTGAAATAGATGTAGTACTATTACAGCAGAGTAGAAAGCTTCCTTTTATCTTTAAGCAAAGTTGAACTTACTTTTTAGAAGTGGTACCAGAAATTCCAAGATCTGAAAATTTTAAGGAAAATAAGGAAATAAAAAAGAAACCACATGTTCAATAAATTGAAGCATGCCAAAGCAACAGCTTACATTTAATTGCATCTGGGCTTATCAAGGGCAAAAACATTTTGGCTGTCTTCATTTAGACAGCATCAGAGGACTGGCCACATCTACCTATTCTTCAGGACAAACATCTGAGAAACCCTGCAGATGTCTTGCACTTGAGAAAGTCATTTTTGCTTCAAAAGCAAACCAAAGTAATTATATTTAGGCCTACAAAATGCTAAGTTATTTAAGAGCACCAAACTATTTACCATGAATGACAACACTAATTTCTGTTCCTCATTACACATATGGAAATAATAAGCTGTATTCCACACACACATAAATGTGGACATTGCCTGTAAGTTTTGCACTGTTTTATCTGCTCTGTCATACATGGAAACTCCAAATAGTTTCTTTAATTACCCATTGGAAGAAGTCTGAAGTTAAATTTTAAAGAGTACACTTCTCACAGGACCATTTTAAGTCCTGTAATTCATAAATTGCTGTTTGATTTTCTCCTCCCAACTCGGATATAGCAGATGACTTGCAGAAGATGTTTCAAGGGATTAAGAGTCTTGCTAACTTCTAAGCACAGTATTTTCCCCCACACCTAACAGCCATGTCTGCATCATAAGATCAGTTACATCTCTGCTGTGGTGTGTTTACTAAGGGAGTATTCCTTTTATACAACTTCAGCAGGATTACACTTAGCCTAGGTGGGCTTCTGTTAGGTTTTTTTGCGGGGGGTTGCAGCTACTGATCTCTAATTACAAAAGCTCTAGCCCTTTTCCTACTACAGGAAAGAACATATTTTAGTTTAGCATTTCAAGAACACATTTGGCAAGTTCTCTGCCTGAGAGAAGGTCTGTTCTTGAGTGCACTCATCACCCCACTCCAACTCTTTCTCTCATTAAACATGAAGTCAGCTATTTGTGTCCATCAGCTTTGCTGCTTAAACTGCCATCAGACACTTTGGACAATTTTCACTTTTCCACCTATTACAGACGGGCACATCCATTAAGAGTCTAAGACATCCATTAAGTGTCTCTGAAATGTACCTGGGATGGTCACACATTACATATCATACCTACCAAACAAATGCCATTACTTGACTCAGATCCTGGGCTCCAAGAAGGACAAACCCAGACTAAGTGAGTCAGCTATCTGAACCAAGCCTTATTCCAGCTGATAGCCTCCCCAGCTTCCCCAGCGGAACAGGAGGATACTGAAGCAAGCTAAAACACACAGGTATTTGGCTCCACAGAGAAGCAACATGCATGCCACACCACTTAAACCCAAAATTTGTCACTTACTGCCTACTAAGTTTGCAAGAGACGAATCAAGATCACTTCCAAGGCCTTTGCTTGCTGCTGCTGCAGCAGGGACTGTTGGTGTGGCTGCAGGTGCTACAGGTTGACCAGAAGGAACCATAGTTGGCATAAGAAGATCACCTAAGCCATCAAACACTGGAAGTGAAAGGGAAGTGAGTTAGAACAGCAGCTGTGATCAAAAATGCACTGCCTGCCACTCTGCTGCTGCTCAACGAATACAGCACAGACAACCACATCACAAGTCTTACCCAAACACCGTTTGACATTAAAAGTAATGCCGACAAGGGCATGCACGTCATTTTACTAGACACTGAATGTACAGTAATCCTCAAAAAGCTATACCAACGAAAACTAATATGAGAAGACATGCCTAAAAGGGATTTAATTGGAGCGTTGAATCTACATAGATACAGCACCACTTCCACATGACACTGTTTTTCTTACAACCATCCTTACAGAGATGTCAGATACACACACATTTGTCAGGAGATATTCATTTAAAGGTTTTTAAAATGAACATCTTGCTGCAAACACCAGTCAAAACTACTGTGGCAAAGGCAGTCTTATACCTTGACATCTCACAGCAACAGGATTGGCAGTCTCAAGATGTTACTATTCACTTGCAAGCGGCAGGGAATCGGGAAAACCTACTAACATCTTATGAGATCAGAAGGAACCAGAAACATCCACACAGACAGTGCTATTCTCCTCAGTCCAGTCATCTAACTCAAAAGTTCATTTTTTAGATCTCTTGAAGTCAAACTGCTTGGTATATCTCATGCCTGAGTTCTATCTTCTGATCTGTATTTGAGGTACATGCTAATGTTAAGTCAACAGGGAGGGGTAGCATGTGCACTGGCAAGCAACCAAATAACCAAGCAGCAGTACTATTTCCACCTTTTTTTCTTGTATGGTTTGTAGAACTCACCAATTTTAAGTTTGTAGCAAGGACCCAGCATGAAAAATATAGAATGGAAGAGATGCAAACAAAACGATTGCAGTGATAATAGTTTAAGCTTATAGTCAGGCAAAGAACTCTAGGCCAGTTTGTTGTGTGTACCCTCAGGTGCCATGCAGGCTCCAGAACACCATCAGCAGCAGTGGCAAGATGACTTGCCTCTATACTTGATTTACAGAGTAGTGTCTTCCTTGTGTAATTCCTAATTCATGCTGTCAAGCACATGCAAGGATGATGTATACACTAGTTTGTTTTTTACTGACATGGTAGAATAAAAAATGGGTACAGAGAGCTCTTGGGCACACACCAGCCTTATCACCACCCTGAGGTTCTTCCAGTAAGAAAGAAAAAGGAGGCCACTGATTTTGCTTGTACTCAGAGCCTAAATATGGTGTCATTAACTCATCTACCACACAAAACACATCAGAAAATTCACAGGAAGAAGCCCTGTGGCTCACCTGATGCATCAAATGAACTGCCAGTTGTTGGAGCTGCTGTCCCAAAAGCTGCATCAAAGTTAGGCTGTAGCAATCCAGTTTGAGCTGGAGTGACTGGTGATGGTGACGGAGAGGGAGCAATAAAAGAACCTCCAAAGCCTTTAAAAAAACACATAAGAGAGGTGAGAACATTAGAATCAGCCTTGTTAGACTGTGTTTACCAAAACCTCAGTCTATAGAGGGCAGAATGATAAAGACAATTCTTTCTAGACCATTTTAAAATAAAGAACATTTCAGCAGCTTATGTGAGCTTCCCTATGTTTATTAGACTTATTTCAGTATAACAGAACCAAGAAGCCCTCCTAACCCAAATCCTAGCCCACAGCAAGTCTCATGCTCACAGTTGCTGACCCTGAATATGGAAAAATGTCCTGGCTAGTCTCTTCTGCATACTCCCGTGAGTTTAGACATCCATAAGGATTCCCTTTGGCCTTCTCAAGGCTGAATGAGCCCAGTTCAGCCTCTCTGCATATGTCACATGCACAAGTCACCATCTCTGTGGCTCTCCACTGAACTCACTCTGGTATGCCTTGATCCACATCAAGAGCTTCTCCAATACATTCCAGACAACCCATGCCCAGCTGCATTCCCAATCTTCCTTCCAGCACATACTATGGTGGTTTCAGTTGCCCTAATGCCAAAGCTTGTGACTGTGACACTTTCTCCAGCTGCCTAAAAAAGGCTTCCTGCACTCACCTCTTCTTGAGGAGGTGGTCTGCAGCAGGTACCTGCTAAAACATGACTGATGCTAGATCATCACCTGCCCAAGGCAAAGCTCCATGCATTCAACTATCTGAACAAAAGTACTAATCTCCACAGAACCAGACCAGAAGCAGGTCAACCAGACCCAGGGAAGACAAAGGCAGCTCACTGCAGCAATTCCTAAAGCACAGGAGCCATCTAAAGAGCCTGTCTTTCCACTTTCCAAGTGAGAACAAAAAGCCTGGCAGAAGGGTGTGATCCAATATCCATTAAAGTTCTGTAACCTGCAAAGCCCCATAAAGTGTCTATTTTTTCAGCTATGGAAGAGAGGACTCCCAAGCTTCTGGTGAAAATTTGTACGATGATTGATCTTAATTCCACAGCTTTTAGCCTTGAACAATTTAAGAGGAATACCAGGCACAGAAGCCATAAAACTCCTTTAACAATCCAAGTTCCTAGTTGTCTCAAGATTGCACAAGACCCTAAGAAAGTCTGCAGAAGGAGCAGCAACTGAGTTAGATGTGTTGTCTGGACACCCTCAACTGCCTGATTTTGAGGTTGCTTTTACACAGTCAAGTAAGATTTCATGTAAGAAGACATTATTAGAGTACACACCAGGGCACATATGCACACAGTTTAATTGGATAGAAAGATCCAGAAGGGAAAATGGCTAGGCTGTTGTATTTATCAGCATAGTTCTAGATTTGTCTGCTGAAAGGCCTGGAGTAGGAAAACATTTCTTCCAAATTTCCTAAGCAAGCCAAAAGCAGGAACTTATTTGACAGCAGAACATATAAGACAATTATGAATAGTAAGTATACTCATAAAATCATGCATATAAACACTTAGTACAACCAAACACTCATAAACCATGAAGGACAAGCCTTCAGCCACCATATGAACTCCAGACACTCTTAAATTTAAAACTGGATTACACTGCAGGCTATACATCTGCCATTATCTAGAGTGAACAAATGCTTAGCAATATGCTGCAATGTTTATAGACTCCCTCTGTCTGCCAAAAAAAAAAATCAAATCTTCTTAGAGCCCTTTGGAATGTATATTCAAAGCATAAACAAAATAAATTTTAAAGAATCATCTATTTACCCCAACTGCTTCAGGTCTGCTTGAGTATTTAGACTTAAAACATCCCTTTTATAATTTAGGTTTTGATTTAATGCAACTCATCACATTCAGAGAGCACATTGATGAAGTTTAAAGCCATCTGGAGCACAATTCCTACCTGCATTTAAGCTTAGTTATGGATAACAACATAAAATATTTTATATTGTAACATTTGCATAAGCAGAATTAGCTTCTGTCCAACAACCTTGTTGCACCCAATCTCCTGATAACACACGTAGCTGCAGAAGACTGTCGTGTTCCAGAATCCATTAGTTAAAACCCGATCTATGGCCTTAAACCATCCATAAATTAATACAAAGACCTATTGAAGCAATATGAAAAAAAAGGCAGTCTTCTACCTTAAAATCTGAAGCAGTCTGTCCTAAAGCTTTAGCATGCATTTACACATTATGTCCCTGTTTAAGAATCTGGCTTGCTGATTGAGAATGGATGTACACCTTACTATTATCTAGACAACTTCTTCCTTCCTGTGGCACAACTAGGCAATGCCCACGCTCCAAGCAGTTACCTCAAAATGTAATGATAACTCCCCACCAATTCTATAAACTGTGCTGGCTTTGGCTGGGGCAGGGCTGGGCTAATTTAAATCATGACACAAATCCTGCTTTCAGAAACATGAGAGAACTTAAGATAACTCTTCTACAAACCAGAAGTGCATGTGTTGGGATTTTGCTCTCTACAAACTTCAAACTGGGATGGGGACAAGTTACAGCTGTTTAGCACAATCACTGTAGCCACTAAAATACATGGTATAGCACGAATTTTGGAGAACAGTACACACAGAATTCAGCTGAAGCTGCTTATCCATAGGGTGCAGACTAAAATAATACAGTTATCCAACCTTTGATAGAGGGTGTGATAGTGATGGCACATTCAGCACTAGCAGAGACCTCATCTCAGCCCATATAAGGAGAGGGTCTCCATCACTTCTCTGCCCTTGTGCTCAGAAAAGTGTCCTCTCATCATCCCACTCTGCTTGGCTAAACGCAAGACTGCTACCAAGTCAGTCATTCCAGCTAACATTCAGGTGTTCAACCTGCCCCAAATTAAAGCAACCAAACTTGAAGTTTAATGAACTGGTTGAATGGTTGAATGAACTCAAAGTTTAGTTAGGGGTAAGGAACAAGAAGTGTAGTCTGAAATATTTCTAACTTTAGTACTGCCAAGGAAGCTTTACACAGTCACTCACACTCAGTGAACGGTACAGAAAAATAAGGCTGTCTGGGAGGTAGGAAAGCAAAGAACATAAAAAGAAGATAATCTAGATAGTTAGCTTGTACTTCAGTATACTGCCTCCATTACATGTCACTCTAGTTTTAATTAAAACATCTAAAGAACTGAGAAATCTTGTGAATAAGTATTTTGTTCTACGCTCAAGGAACATAAAAGATTTCAAACACCATCTCTTAGTATTGCTCTAAAGTAACAAGTTTTTAGAAGACCTTTATTACCAGCAAGTAGGTCTGCAGAAGCTGAGGAACTAGAAGCAGCCTGGGTTGTGGGCTGGGGTTCAGAAGCACTACTTCCAAAAGCATCTAAAGGGAATTCCAGAAAGCATTAAGAAAAAGTGAGGAGTTCAATATTAAATACAACAATTCATTACTTATCGTAAACAAAAGATGACAAAATAATCATTTCATACATCAGAAGAAGAAAATTAAACTGCTTGGCCATCCTTATTGCAGAGCAGTACCATGGATGCAAAATTCAGGTGGAAAAAAGGATGTACAACCAACGACTACTTGAAAAAATCTCTTTTATTTAGGCCTCTTCTCAGATACAAACCACAACATTCAACACAACAGGGTTTTGGAGATTAATGCACTAGGCAAAAGTTTGGAGTAACTCCAGCCAGAAGCCAGTGGCTCACATGAAATGTTTTTAGAGAAATATCTCACTAATGTCTGAAATTCACCGCTTCTAAGAACCATTTCTGTTCTTCAACATGCTTAGAGTTGGTTGTGCCCATCCTAATTTCCACCTTGTCAAATCCTGTGACTCAGATATACCCAGTTTGTGACAAGTCACCCTCAACACTTCAGCTGCTTTGAGAAACGGAACAGAGAGAAAACAGCATGACCATGGAGATGGGCAAAGAAGAAAAAGGACAGAGCGGAATTTGACTGGACATCTGAGGAAGAGCCACACATGCACCGACTGGGGACAGAATGGCAAGTGTCATGACAACAGAAGGACCACACCAACAGCTTATTTGCAGTTCGTTACGGTGCAGTTTTAAGAACCAGACATGCCAGACTCAGCCCTAAGGCCACACATAAAAGTTGTAAGAAGGGGAAACCC
Organism: Phylloscopus collybita; assembly: GCA_027886175.1. Taxonomy (NCBI): domain Eukaryota; kingdom Metazoa; phylum Chordata; class Aves; order Passeriformes; family Phylloscopidae; genus Phylloscopus; species Phylloscopus collybita. The sequence goes on along the minus strand of JAJNNQ010000026.1, from coordinate 23,201,177 downwards.
GCAGCTTTAGCAAAGCGCAAAGGTAATAGAAATGAAGTGATTAAACTCTGAAGTGGTGAGGAAACAAAAATACCCACCACCAAATAGGTCAATCACACCTGAAGAATCCACCTTTGCTGGAGAGGCAGTGGGTAGAGGAGAGGGGGCTGCAAATGCATCCACTGCAGTAAGCATAGGATAAATAATATTTAGTATCAGCAAGGCAACAATGATAGCTAAATATTTCAAAGCCACATGGGCTCCAACAGTTACAACTAAAGGTTTGGTAAATTCGGGTAATAGTCTCCAGAACTGCAAACAGAAAGTGTTACATTTCTCACACAGCAACTGAAAACCACAGTTCTTTGAAGAAAACATTGCTTATTAAGCATTTTCTTATGCTTAGAGGAGGATTTCCTCTCTCACCAACCACATCACTTACTTCCTGAACTTCAGTGTCAGTCACTTCATGATTTGCACCTTCAGCAAGTGTACATCTTGTGACCAAAGCAGCAAACCCAAAACTTAATATTTCTTGGTATTTCAGTTTAAAGACATAAATTGGCAGTAAGCTGATTTTTTTTTTTTTTTTTTTTTTTTTTTTTTTTTTACTTTTGAAAAAAAATCCAAACCCAGGAAGTCTGTGGAATGGCCTGTGAAAACCAGCACTCACCAGACAAAAGATCACCAGTGAGAGAACTCTCAGGCACAGGAGAAGCTGCAGGTTGTGGAGATGAAAATGTATCTTCCAGAAACGAAAGAAAAAAACGAGAAGTAAGTATCATTGAAATTAGTTTACATCATTGCACAGCCTCAAAGCAGCAGAGTATGGGAAGAATTCTCTCTTTACCTGTACCAAAGAGATCTATGCTAGGAGTAGCATCTGGTTTAGGTGCTGCAGGTGCATCAGGAGCAGACTCAAATAAATCTAAGGCCAAGAACACAACACATCTTTAACTCATTTTTGAAAGGCAGGACTGAAAACAGGAGTTTCCAGTTTTGCACATCATATTTGAAATTAATAGGCTCTCTGGTCTGAAAGCCTAGCACACAACACGCATGCAACAATGAATTGTTCATTTGGTACTCCTGACAGATCAATCCACCAGAATCAAAGAGTTAAAAACAAAATTACCACCAAATATATCTAGAGCAGGAGGAGCGGAGGTGGTGGCGGTAGCAGAAGTGGTGGCAGTAGTGGTGGTAGTGGCAGTAGCTGTAGTAGCAGTAGCAGCAGCAGCAACAGCAGCAGCTGGAGAAGGAGTTGTTGCAGGAACTGGAGTGGCTGCACTAGTTGTAGGGGTAACTACAGGAACAGCAGTCTCTGTTGGCTTCATAGCAAAGAGGTCCAGCTCAGGAGCAGCCTCTGCACTACCTTCGGATGGGGCAAAGGGGTCTTGTAAAAAGGAGAGGGGAAATATATGTGTATGCATACTTAGGATCAGTGAGGGAGGAAGTCAAGAACAAAGCAACTACAGGCAATGCACATACTGCAAATACACGCACGCACACGGAGGAGGTCGCTCTAACATCTAGCTTACTTATCCAGACATGTTACTTAAGTTTTTCTAAAATAAAGGCTGTCTGAAAGGCTGAGCAGTCTACTTACTAGAGGGAAGAACTTTCAAAGGCTCTTTGGCAAGGCCAAAAAACCAAATACGACAAAGCACTATCCAGGCTACTGCTTACAACTCAGCACTGACAGAACTGTTCATTAGCACTACCAAATAAACACAAAGTCACTGGGTCTTGGAAACAGGCAGTTTCATTAAGCATGCTCTTCAGTTTAAGGTTTGTTTTTACCAATTGCAAACACTATGAAATTTTCAGAAAAACACACTGCCATGTAGTTTAAACAAATAAACAAAAAACCCCCAGCAAAACAAAAGACTCTCTAATGACATAAAACCCACCATTTCCTGAACATGCATCAAGAGCTGCTGCTACAGGGGTTGGGGTAGCTGGTGCTGCTGCCCCTTCAGCTGTTGCAGGGGCTTCCCCAGGAGAAGCTGCAAAGGCATCTTGGGTGCAGTTTAAGAACAGAAATTAAAAAAAAAAAAAAGAATAAAGAGAAGAAAAATATAGTAAAATAACCAAGTTAAATTGCATAGGTAGATCCCCTTATACAACATGAATGTAATTACTCCAACAGCAAGACAACTCATGCAGAGCAAAAGGCTTTGTCTCTTCCCCAACCCCTCACAAGCAGGTTCTAGACAGGGTTTGCAGATGGAGCTTCTTGGGTTACCCACAATAAGCACAGTGAGTGTAAAAGAAGGCATTATTCTCATTGTATAAGGGTTCAGAGCAGCATGCTCATGTAACTACCCAAAATTAACCAATTAACAAAATTAACTTAAGAGCAGATATTAACAACTTGCATGCTCAAAGCCTGTATTACATGGGATTAGTTTGCTACTGTAAGTTTACTTGCATAGTGCTTTGCACTGTTATGAATAACAATTCAATTACTCTGGTAGATATCTGCATCTACCATTTCTAGTCTTTGAGCCAAGTCAGTCATGCAACATCTGAAAAATTGAACTTACTTGTTTCTTAACAGTATTCCAACTGGATCTTTCTGAAGCCATAACCTGATGCATAGGTTATATTTACTCAGCTTGCTTCAAACAGATCAAGATTGTTCATCTTAACCAATGGCTGGCGAGCCATAACCTGTCTGTCCTTTTAGGATCACTTCTAGGCCAAACAGCCAAGTTAGGGAAAGCAACTAGTTTGAGGTTTTGGAATGACTTGCTCATGAGGTTTTTAGAATGTTGTGGGTTTTTTTTGGTTTTGTGGGGTTTTTTTGTTTTGTTTTGGTTTGTTTGTTTTTGTTTGGTTTTTTTTTTTGCCTTTTTTTTTTTGTTTGCCACTTGCTCTTTGATTGTTTTTTTCTTTTAGTTTGTCAGTTCCTAAGTGGCATGTTTAAATTTTAAGCTATGAACAGCATTATTTCTAGGATTAAACCAGCATTTGCGCTCTTAATTCTATGAAGTAGTCCTAATGGACAGTGCCATTTGGACTATTCTCATAGGCAAGCATTTTCTTCACAAAAAAAGACTGCACAATGAGGACTAAATACTTCAAGATGCTTGTAAAGGATATTTTTCTACTGCTACAAAAAAAGAGCAAGTTAAAAAAATCTGTTGGGGAATACTGCAATTGCACTGTCAAATTAGCACAGGAAAAAGCTTAACATGCTTTAACTTGAATGTCAATTTTAAAATGAAAACAACCATTTTAAAAACAAATTCGTGCCAGGTAATCTAAAAAGCTCAAAAGAACATGCATTGGAACTTCAACAGAAGAGAAGAAAGCCCACTAGTCATGTACAATAGAATTAAAATGAGTTAGTAGCAAAAAAGGCCTGCTAATAAGCCATTTCAAACATAATTCTATTTTTTAAGTAACAGGGCTGTTCAACAACAAAACTGGATGGCAGTTGTCCAAGTAAAAACATCAGAATGAATCAAACAACCCAGTGCTGTATGTGAACCAGACACTGGCGTGCACCGTGTGGAAGGAATTCAGCACAGAACTGAACTGAAGAGTTTTGCATCATCCTGCTTGAGAAGATGTTTTGTGTAGTATCATGTGTGTTCAGTTTTGCACTCAGGGCCAACTTTCAGATGAAGGGGCACCCCAGGCTCTTTAAAAAAAAACATATTTGTGCTCACACAAGCTTGTAGGCCAACAGCACAGGCATTGGTCAACCCTACTTATAATTATTTCCCAGAATGAAAGGATGGACTCCAGATAACACTTAAGGCAGAAATTCAGAATGTATAAAGTCAGTCACAAGTTATGTGTTGGGATCACTTCAGCCTAAGAATGACACCTATTCCTGTCCAGATGTAGGCTATTGAAGTTCCACATGTAACAGTCACAGATATTCAGGTGGGCACAAGTTCCTTCCAGCCCACAGATGTAAGGAAACAGTTTGGCACCAGCTTTATTTTTTACTGACACTTCTGAGTAAGGTTCTTGCCAAGCACTGTATTTTTTTTTAGCATCAGACTTCAGTTAAATGGCAGGTGGGATAAATACCTAAATTCATACTGGAATCTAAATGTAAAATGTCATAGTAAGAACTCCTAATATCAGTTACGCTGATTAGTTCAAGAAACCTATACATAGAGACAAACCAACTTGAACAGGTCACCTTACAACTCACAGCTTAAACCAAGGTTTTGCCAATGGGTTTTCTTAAGTTAGTGCTTACTAAGTTCTTTTCAAAAGGCTCTGCTGCTCCTGCACAGTTGCCCTCTGTTAGAATCTAGCATAACATGCAAAAATGGATACAATTAAATCTGCATATTTTAGTATTAAAAAAAGGACAGTTTATTTTCTTTTTTGTTCTTCCATATTGGTACAGTAACACTACATTTGCACATTCAGCAGTGAAAGAAATTTTCTCCCTTTAAAGCAGTTACTGCATTCTTTACAGTTTTGCATCGTCTGTTTAAGAAGCTAATTTAGCTTTCGACTTCTAGAATCAAGTAACATATGGTCCTCACTTGATTTTCTTGACATTCTTAAAGAGATGTTGCTGAAAGCTTTGCAAGTTCACACTGCATGGAACATCTACCAGGAGTGACAGGTATGTATTATTAGTACTGCATTACACTTGAATTCATAAATATAGTTTTTACTGAAATAATGTGCAAACAAGGGGTTTTCAAAGTTGTTAAACACTGAAGAAATGCTTCAATACATCTTGTCTGCAGCAAAGTAAGTGTTCCCGCAGAGTGATCTCTTTTGTCTCATAAATTTGGGCTTTATTTGATGCCATGGCATCAATGCATGACAAATTTACTCACACAGATGATACAACTGACTTATAATCACTAATGTATTATGAAACATGTGAAACAATCCCATGGAAGTCACAAGCAGAGGAAAGATCATAGAACTGAAGCTGTTTCCAGAGTTTTCTCCCTCTTCAGTCACCCTTCATTACTTTTTGACATAGAAAACCTGACCTGAGTTATAAATAAATATTTCACTATGCTCAGAGCTAGGAAATAATAATATTTATGCAAAGTGTTGTTGTTTGTTTGGTATTTATTAACGAAGTGCTAGCCTGCTATACCAGAATGTACCCGCATAAGGGACACTCATTAGCCCTTAACTGCCAAAAGTCCTCATCATTTTGCCTGCAGTTTCTTTAAAGGAAGATCATAGTTCTGCCCACTTAAAATTCAAGTCACCTTAATATCTAATAATTGACATTTGCACAGTGCCTGCCATTACTTGTTACTTGCACTGATTACAGAGTAATCCCACAACAAAATGTAACTCAAGAGACATTATACATGTCCAAAAATACTGTGCCCAAATTCTATTACTGAGTGGCACATCAAGGTATTTTGCCTTTCTTCTATCTTTGCATTTCTCTTTCACAGGAATGATTGATTCCAGCTGCACTTTGAAAGCCTCCTCTTGTTTGTCTTTGAAACACGAATAGGAGCTCCTCAGGTTGGCTCAGGTAACTGAAAGCTTGCCTGTTAATCAGATGGAATTCTTTAAAACAGCTATGCTGGATCAATCCTGCATTTCTCATCTGCTTTCCAATACCATATTAGCAATGAACACATAATGCAGAGCTTATCTCTCAAAGACAAAACCCAGTTCTAGGCAGCATGCAGACTCCTATCAGCTGAAGTCTCAGCCATACAGTGCAGTCAACAGTTATTCCTAAGCCTCCTCTACTGCTTCTTCCTTCAGCTTGGTCACCTTTTCCCTGCACCTTTCAGCTTCTCTCCCTACATAGACACTCCCTAAAGACTCTTTATATTCTTTCTCCTGAAAACATTGCTCCTTTACCTTCTCCTACCATACCTGACCACAAGAAATCGTGTGAAGCAACAAAGCACTGGCAAGCTGCAAGAAGTTAAGGTGACCTTGAAGACTGTATCTCCAGCAGACTTCTAAGGTGAAATACCTACTTAATAGGATTAAGTGTAAGCATGTCTAGCATCACAAAAACTAGAGTGTAGCAGTGTCTGCCCAAAAATGACCTCTTGCACTGGACACTGTCTTAAGGTAACAAGGAATGCTAGTATATGATGCTAGAATATACTTACAGCACACCCTTCAAGAAAAGAAATAACAAAACAAAACAACAACAACAAAAAAACCCCATACAACAACAACAACAAAACCCCAAAGAAGCAAAAAAACTCAAACAATGAGCAGAGAGATGGAAGTTTCAATACAGACTCATGGATCTTAAAAGGGTCTGTCCACTGGGTGTCTTGAAGGTACTGCTAAAGTATTTTTGCTGCTGAGTGTGTTCAGAGATTTTTCTTACTGAGAACTAGAGGTTTTCTGCTATCATAAATAATAGAACCTTGCTTTGTTCTGAAATGTTCCAGGAAAAAAAAAAAATCAATATGCATCTAAAGTATAATCCACTGGAGATTTATCACATTTGAGTGACAAAATACATTCTCTTTAAAGGAAGAGATCAAGTCACAGAAGCCTGCATACCACAAGAGTGAAATTCTTTCCACACTGAAGGGTGAAGCTCCACTTCCTAACATGCGTTGCTAAGTTATCTAATGATCACTTAAATCTCTAGAAACTAAACACATTCAGGTCTTTGCCTGACAAGCCTGGAAACAGGCACATGATCTGGCAGTTGCTGTTTTTCCAGGCACAGAGTAGTGGAAAAAGTAGGAAAAAACCCTGCATCTTGTTGCTGTAGTTCTGGAAGAACATGCACAGGTAGTTGTTTTTTCTAATCCTGTTTCAAGTTTACAGTGATTTCCATCCATTGAACTATTCTTTCATTTTTCAAAAAGTCATATACCTATTACTAAATTAATTCCAAAATTACTAAGTTAATAAATTATTAATGCAATTTGAAGGTGTAGTATCCAAGGTGTAGTATCCACTGGCTTGACCTCAGTGCTTACATACTGTAAGTTTTACACCCTATGCATCTGTAGGGCTGTTAATGAGCACAGGTCCTGGCTTCTGCAACAGGCTCCTGAGAGCCAACATCAGACTCTCTCTTGTGGCGACCAGAACCTTGCCCATGACAATTCTGAAGATGCTTCTCAACTGGTTGACCTTGTGGCACTTGAATTATTATGAATCTTTGTAAAAGGAGGGGTAAGCAGTAAGTAGCAGTTGTATTCCTTTCTTACAGCCTCTCAGCACTTTACCGGGGGATATTTCGGTGATGTCTGTTGAAGCCAGTCCTAAAAACACCTTCTCACAGGAACTTTCAGTCTTAAGGAAACACCTTTGTAGTCAAACTGCTTATGTATGAGACCTCTCTGGCACTCCTGTCAGTAGAAGTTATAGCTAAACACATCCCACAGAGAAGACACTGGAAACCAGTCTTGATAGCGAGTAAGTTATTACTTATTCCTGACATCCCCTGTCATGCTGGAAGTATGCAGGAGAGAAAACTAGAAAAACACAGCGGTCAGGTGATCTTAAACATAATTAGTAAACATAAAGATTTCTCCATTACTGGGCTGTTTATTCAAAAGAAAAGTAATTTCTGGCATGCTGTTGGGAAGCCTCCTGCTCCACAGGAGCACCAAGAAAACTGATAACATATAGCGGGTAATCTATTCTTACTCAAGTGGATAGCAGATAGCGTTAGAAACCGAATGAGCATGATTAATTTCTAAGAATATTTTTTATTTTTTCCCTTCAGATATTATTATTTGCATAGTTGGCATTTAGTACAAGTTCATCACCCCTTCAATTTACTGCAAATATTTGAGAAATAAAACCTCAATTCAAGATTGCTGAAATACAGTATTCAGCTGACTCAACACTCTATTTGCATGAAATACCCAAAAGAAACTCAACACAGCACAAGTGTGACACGTAACAAAGGGGAGGACACTGTCACATCCATCCTCTTCAACTACAAAAGCACAGCTGCCTTTCTCAGAAACTGTAGTAGAGTGCATAGTTATTGAATAATGTGGAAACAATTCCTGCTTACCCCCATGTGGACCTGAGAACTACTGTTCTTTGCTGTGCTTTTAGCTAGTAGACTCCTCTGCATATGTTTGGAAAAATATATGGAAAACCTTAAGACTGAATTACCTTATGACTGAACAGCTAACAGAGGTAGTTAGGCAGTTTCTATTTCCTGTTCCATCTAGCAACCAACACACAGGCACTTCTGGTACACCTGGTTAAACCAGAGGCCTTGTTACACAGCTGAGCTCAATGTTGCTTCAACTGCATCACAAACTGGTGTAGAGCACTACAGCAACCAAACTAACCTCCAAAGAGATCCACCTCAGCAGTGGCAGCAGGGACAGCGGGAGCTGGGGCGGCAGGAGCTGTAGTAGTGGTAGTATCAGTAGTTGGAGCAGTAGTTGCAGTAGGCTCTGGGGCAAACGGGTCTGAAATCTGTGGCTCAGAGGTAACACCGGAAAGTGCAGCCAGATTATCTATATGCAACCAGGTAATGAAGATCAAACAGGAAAGGTAAGGGGAAAGGCAAAGACCACAGTCACTCAGCTCCAGAAAGCTGGAGCATTTAGTAAGGGGTCTTAACATACAGAGGTCTTAGAAACTGAAAATACTACTCACCCTCTCCCAAGAGGTCTAGTGATTGTCCATTAAAATGACAGCAGAATAAAAAACAGAGTAATTAGTAGAACAGCCAGATTGAAGATGTTCATTAGCCAAATGCTCATTCTAAATCATGTGTCTAGGTTTTGTCTAGAAACATAATTTCTGCACTTGCTCTTCTAACATTCAAGAAGTTATTATGATAGGACAAAGTTCATTCTGTTCAATAACTCTTCAAAACAGAACCAGTACATCCCCAGAACAGGCACTAAAGCAAGGGTACTTTAGCAGTGAGCAGCTTGCAAATAGTGTTAATTCAGGATATGATACACGGCATCCCTAGTCCCCAGATATATTCTGAGAGAAAAACAGGTGGCAATTCTTGGACTTGGGACAACTGTTAAGTGCAAAATAAATAAATAAATAAATAGAGCAGCTCCTCTTCAAAAGATTTTTCTGCATTTATGATAGAGCAAACATGCTCTGCAGGAACAACTAACTCTGTTAACACTTGCTATAAGGAGTACGAATGTTGACAGCCTAAGCATAAGCAGACTGGCTCTGCTCCAAGTTTGGCTCCTTAGTCAACTGTTTCTGGAAGCCAATGAAGCATCTTTAATGACAGACTTTCCTACAATTTGATGTCCTCTAAGATCAGTCAGATGAAACTCAAACACAGAATTTCTGTCTACATAAAAATCAACTACAAGATACAAAAACATGTAAATGCTAATGAGCTTGTCCTATTAATTTTTTATTCTGTAGTTAGGATAGTCTGAGCTCAGCAACTACCTATTAACTAACCAGTATCTCAGTGCTGCTCCTAGATTCTTTGTACACCTAACAGGGTCATGGGTTCATCTCATCCACACTGAACAGCAAGCAGAATCCTGATGCTTTACTGTGGGTCAGCATTTGGAAGGAAAATTATTTGAGCAGGCGCAGCCCTATCTTCATAAATCTGTCTTTATTTCACAACACTTGTAAAAAGGCAGCAAAAACCTACATTTAGGTTTTTTTACAATTTTCATAATTGGTTCCTTGGGTGAGCTCTACTTGAGACTGACAGCACAGGCTGAACTAAGTCAAAATACCATTCTGAAAGAGCAGAACAGTGCATTAAAAATGCAGCACTCTGGTATCCCATTACCGCACACCAGGTGAATGTCTCACAGCTAGACTTGGAATAAACAACTGCTGGCAAACTTTTAAGTTCTATTAGCTTAGTCTTCAATGCCTTTTTGTTATTCAGTTATGTTACAGAACTCAATACAGTGAGTATATAATTATCCAGCACAGTAATCTACACTTAGTCTTTATATGGGAATGATTAAAAACAGGTTTTTTGCACAGTAATACTGAAGTAACTGCTACTGTTAGCAAATCCATGTTCTAAGGCACACTTGAAGATATTTCAGAGCAGAAATTCAAGTCAGTTTGCTTTTATATCCAGGAGTAAAACCTCAAAAAGATGCAGACTTTGACCTACTGTATTTTTTGTAATACTATAGTCTACCTGCTAAATAGCTATCTATTCTTGCAGTAAGCTGCAGGCACCATATTACCCTATCTTGATGGTCTCCTGATAGCACATAAGTGTAGATTTTCACAAGTTATAATTCATTTGCTAGATGACATATTGTGTATTCAGAAAAACAGTAGGTATACAACAAAATATACAGTGTACTGTACGTAACCCCAAATATAATCCACTATACTGAATATACAGCATATGCCAAAGTACATGGAATCTACACTGCCAGCGAGACTGAGAAAAGCAGGATTGTTTATTGTTGGTATGTATTGATGCTGCAACATGAAGGACTCCATATTCACATTTCCCTGGCTATTCTGAACTGCAGCACTTCTTCAGCTTCTTCCCTCTAGCACTACTTTCTCATGAGCTCCCACATTAACTTGCTGTAGCCCAGAAGAATAAGCAGCTCAAGTAGCAGGGAGGGATGGCTATACAGCCTCCCAAAAGTCCTGGGCGGAAGGAAGGTCATCTTGTCCAGCCTTTCACTCAGAAGAACAGTGCTCCCAACGCCAGATCAGGTCAGTCATGGCTCAGACTAGTCAGGTCTTGAAAAATATCCAGGAATGGAGAGTTCACCAGCTTGCATTCAGGGATCTACCTCAGTACTGCCTCACCATCCAGGTGAAATATTATAATTCTTTCAGAGATTTAAAAACAAAAAAAAAAAAAGGCAGCAAGATTCCAGTACAGTAACAGGTCATCATACCTGGACTGCTGCTAAGCAGTAAAGCAGACAAAGCTGAAGCTTACTAAGTTACAAAAATGCTATTCTGAAAGGTAAGACTGAAGTATATTTGATGAGGGTAGTGACAATTCTGGCCATTGGAAAATAGTCAGCTGTCCTTTCCTGTCACGGAGTAAGACTCAATGCATTACTAGTCAATTTTAAAAATTTTAGTAATTCAGAAGAATAAAAACACCTGAGTTCCATACTATAGGTGTTTTGTCCAAAAAAAAAAAAAAAAAGAAAAAAAACCCCAAACCAACCCAAAACAAATCAGCTTTCAATTTCTATGTAAATCAATACTTTACAATATTACTGGTTATTTAATTGTATTTCTATTATTGCAGGAATGAGCAACTGCTTAAAAAAAGTTAGCTCTTTCATGCTCTTTCAAACATCTCAAAAGCTTACATTCAGTGCTTGGCAATGACAAAGACAAATAGGATGCAATCAAAATACTGCAGAATAATTAGTCACAGGCACCCTAGAATGGATGACACTTTGGTCTGGCTGTCTGGGTAAGATTATCTTCCTGTTAATAAAACTGATATTTGTGGAGAAAAAAATTAATTCAACAGATTAAACTGGAATATGCAATACAATGTCTACATCACAACCCTAGCTATCCTCTCATAATGAAGTGGCTGAAATATGATGTCATCTTTAATGCACTACAACTAAGGACACAAGCAGGCACTGCAGAAGCCACCAGTACCCAGTATGAGCACTGACAGCAAAGTCAGCATGACTCAGTATTGCATTCCTGCTGGGAGAGGGCTGATGAGTTCATTAAGCTGCCACACAGGATCTCTTAAGACTACACCACAATGGGTTTACAACTGTGTAAATTAAATCACATTTACTGGCCTAATTCCTTGTTTTAACAGGACAAGAGTAAGCGCTGCCTACATTTACTGTGGTCCTCCAGATCACCAGCTGCTACTGCTGCCTTGAACAATAGGGTCAGATTTCAGAGAGCTGGTTAGTTATTCCTGCTTGAAAGCAGTTAGCCCTCTACTTCTTCTTCCATATTAATATTCTAAGCACAGGAGGAAGATACTTTATTAAAATATGTTAAGGATTATCAGAGGTAATCACACTTGCAGCAGAACTAAATTGCCAGCCATGTGCTTCACATGCATTTTTGTTTTAAAAGCTATTTTTGTTCCTCCTCTATTGATCTGTGGGCTTTGCTCCAGGAACAGAAGAGCTGGCTTCTGCCCCCACCTTGCCAAAAAGCACATAAGCAGTTCTGGTTGTTCTGTTTTGAAGTGCCTACCCTTCTCACCTTCATCCATCCCCTTCCTGCTCACTTTTAGTCACCTAATCCTGGCTCCCTCAGCTTTGCAGTCAGGCCCTTATAAGCAGCTTATACTATTATGCATATATATCCCTGGAAAGAAGTAGCAGCCTTGTGCTGCAGAGGGATGCCTGACTGCCGGGTCAGGAGAAGCCTGGGAGTGAGTTGGGAACATCCTGTGCTAGCAAAGAGGCAGATTTCAGGTCAGCCAGGCAAGAAGATGGAGACTGCAAGAAGAGATGCTGATAGTGAGGTTTCTCTACCTCCCCATGAAGTGCCTCCAGCAGCAGCAGCAGCAGCAGCGCCCGCAGGAGCAGGTGCTGGAGCTGCCTGACCAGTACCAGCAAAATCTGGCTGAAGATCCAAAAGATCACTGGATGGTTTGGAAGCGCTGCCAAGAAAAGGAAGAAAGATGTTAAATACTGCAGGAATTTGTCGATTTTAATCACATTTTTTTAAAAAATGTCATGATTGGTTTACCAAATCAATCTTAGTCTGGATGAAATAGAGATTTCTTTTTTCAGGCTTTAGGATTAGAGCAGTGGCCATAAGTACCTCTAGTGTAGTGAGTCCCAAGCATATGCTGCAAGCCAGGATGGGAACCTTAACTTACTTCCATTTCCTGATAATGGCATTGCAACAGACCCACGAGACTTAAAATTCTTTTAAAAAATCCCAAATAACCAACCAAAAAACCCCCCAAACCCCAAACCAAACTAACCAAACCAAAAGAGAAAACAAGCAATAGAAAATGCAAAATTTCAGGTGGTCCCTAAAAGCACAGAAAATAACTGTTGTGACTGAAACCAGCACCATTCTACTTCCATATTTCATCATGCTGTGCCAGAAAGCAAAAAACCTGCATTTCCAGGCAATGAACTGGCTTCAGGTAGAAGAGAATAGGCAAAACTTCTGTGGGTTAAGCCAGTCAGGTATTTACTTAGGAAACTAGATCTTGTTCATCTAGAACACTTAAATAACAAACAATAGAAGCTCTTTCTTCAGTGAAGTTCTTCACTTGACACTTAAATTAGTTACATCTTACAGACTCTTAGATCAAGCTTAAGAAATTTTACATCTCTAGAGTTCAATCACTTTTCCTCTCTACAGCGAGCAATAGTGCTTTGTTCTGGTTTTGACTTGAAAGCAAGGTTGAGATTTTCTCAATGTTAAATGTTTATTTTTTATTTTAACTTTCAGAAGTTCATTATCTTTGTTCTGAATTAATTGACTTGAAAAGAAAGAAAAGAGAATATTAATTCAGCAGTTTTAGAAAGAGAATTCTGAAGGTCAGCAAAGACTGTTCTGGACTTGCACATTACTTCAGTCTATCCAATTAAAAGTTTCTGTACAGCATTTTTGTGGTTTTTTTTGTGCGTGGGTTTTTGTCTGTTGTTGAGTTGTTTTTTTTTTTCTCATTAGAGTTTATTTGCGATCTATACTGGTAAAAAAATGTGTCCCTTTGAAAAGTGATGTACACTACTTGTAAAGTAAGCAAAGCCTTTTATGGAAGCCTCCTCTTACAAGTATGACTTTAGTACCTACATCAAGCTCAGTAACTCAAATACACTTTTTTAACTTACCTGACTGGAGCAGCTGTAGATGAAGTTGCAAAAAGATCAACTGGAGGAGATGTATCAATAGTTTTTGCTGGAGTAGAACTAGGAGATGTAACAGTCGTGGCTGGAGAAGACTGGAGAAATATTTTAAATATACATTCAATATACCAGAATTTCTCCCCAGCCAACTCATGCACAGATGCACATACTTTAAAAACCCAATTTTGTTATCAGGTCTTTTCATGATGAGCTGTTTTCTCCTCTGAAACAATTTAAGGAAGATTGGGCTAAGTTTTCACATGGTAGTAGGGCTGAGAAGCCCCGAGGTGACTCCAAAGAAGGAAAAAAGTTTCTACAAGGTTTATTCTAAAGGAATAAACCTTTGTTTCTATAACTGTGAGATTCTTCATTTTGTCCATGGAATAATTGTTTGTCCACAAAAGCACCTCAGTACTCTAACCACAGAAATTGTGAGAGAAGAGAAATGGTTACAAACTAGTTAAAAGTGTGTTTGTAAACCTTCAGAAGAGAGTTTAAAGAGCCATCAACAACGCTTAGGGTTATGTCCTTGGGAAGATACAAAAGATAGCTCATCCTATGACTTTGCTTCATTAGCTGCTCCAATTCTGGATAAAGATACTTCAAGTATGGCAAGGACAGACACCCAGGAGAGTATATTGCAACTCCTCTGTGAACTTGAAGACTCAAGTTACCTTGTAGAGTGTCAATTTAATTCTAAAAGATACTGTAAGCTTTGGTACAGCATCTTACATGCTAAAGAGATCCTTTTCCTAACAACTGAAAACATTATTTTAGTACTGTCTGCATTCTGACCACTTCCAAGAAGGAAAAAGAATGGCAAATTTGAAGAGATTTTTTTCCCGAGTTCTTCTACTGCCATTCCATTATCATAACCCTAGCAGATGGGTGTAAGCTTTCTAGATTCTCCTCAAAGCTTTAGTAAGGTTTGAGACTACAATGGTCTCAATCCTTCATGTGCATCAAGACATGGTTAAAGCTGTGAGAACACTTTCTGAGCCATCATACAGTTCTCACCTACTGTTCTCATATTAAACAGGGGAGTTGGAGATTTTGTTGTTCTCATCTGGGGTTTTTTTTGTGTTTTTTGGTTTTTTTTTTAGTAAAGGGCTTTTCAGAAAGAAATTTAAGAGCTCTCTCTAGAATCAAGCATTGAACCCCCTGCATTAGATTCAGATGATTTTATTGAGCTTTTCCTCCACAGCGCCCATTATGAGACACAGCTATGGCACCTGGCAATGCTCCAGGGATACCAGGAGCTTCTATTACTAAACTAAAGCTCATTAGTTTATCCGACACTCAAACCAAGCCATTTTCACTGGCAACTCTTGCTTTAAATTAAAGTCAGCAGTCTCACTAATGAAGGTCATCTCTGAAGCTAGATATACTGGATGAAAATTTTCTTCCTTTCTTCCTGGCTTTTCATATGAACAAGGTTTTAAAAGAGTCAGAACTTCCTCCTAAAAAGCTGCGGAGGGACTGAAGGAGTGAAGGATTTGGAGGAGAAATATTCTGGAACAAGTTTCTCGGTGATATGAGAATTAAGGTGAAGTGAAAGCAAAAAAAAAAAAGAAATTGAGATAAAAATATGTGTATCTTTTATCCTTTCACAAGGAGCAATCACCACATCCAGGCGAAGTTCCTTAGCATCCTGACTGCTGAAGCACTGTAGCTCTTTAGATCAGTGACGTGCTCTTACGGGGCCACTATTTATAAAGCCATTAAAAGCCAAAATTTTGTCAATTAGGTGGCAAAATCTAAAAAGTAGATTAAGAGATGGAAATTTAGCTCCTTACAATGTTCTAAACCGTATCACTTGAACAAGAATTACCTAGTACAACAACTGGCAGTATTTACCTTGCTCAGAGGAGAAGGAGCCCCAGATCTAGAAAAAAAACGGGGGTTTCACATAAGTACAGCTTTGAAACTATGTTTATGGTCATCAAAACTCCTGCAAAAGACCAAACCTAAGCATGAAAGCTTTCTGAAGATCTCTTCAATTGCATGCCCTCTACATTTCTCAAACTTCCATGTGCCACTTTAGACAAGGAATGCAAATTTTACTTCAAATTTTAAATTAATCTTATAAGCTAACTGGCATCACAGGATTATTCTGCCTTTTAAATAAGCTTTACTAAATGGAAGAAAGGCAGAGAGGCATGCAAATATCTTGCTTTGGGGCCTACAGGACCCAGCAGGAAAGAATTAGCGGGGCAAGATGTCACCATATTAGAAACCCATGCAACAGCAGCAGAACACCACCAGTACTGAAGCAGCTATCTAACCTAAGTCTTCTGAGGATGTGTCAGCAAATTTTCAAAGTCTGCTCTCTCTTTTAAAGAAAGCCAGAATTACTTGAAAATAACTACATTTAAAAGTATGAAAACAGTGAGTTGGAAAGTTCAAGCTGAAAGTTCTCCCACATGCACAAAAATCACACTAACAGTAACTGACAGAGCCTTAATCATAACTTAAAATGCACGTCAGTGCATTTGTTTGCTTTCATTATGAGGTATGAAAATACTGCTACGTATTTTTAGAGCTGCTTTGATCTAAGAGATGAAAGGAGGAGTTGAAGATAAAGCTGCACCACTATTGAACTAGCATCCATCCAGAAGTTACTTGAATTGGATAAGTCCTAGGAGCTGTAGAACAGATTAGAAGATTTCCAGATTTTCTAATCACAGAAATGACAAAAAAATAACTTAATAACTATATACAAAAGCAAAGAACAGTTTAGCTCAACTCAAAGAAAATATCTATTTCTACGAGTTCAAGAAAATTTTTTAAAAATACACATAACCATGCCTGCAAGCAAGTGGTACGTAAAGGTATGTACTTACCCTTCGCTAAATTGCAAGGATAGCAACAGTAAAAGAGAAAACAGAGGTTTAGCTTAATCCTCCCTAGACTTAGCCATGGCAAGTATCTAGTATGAAGATGCAAAACCATTAGAAAAGAAATAGATTTGATGATAAAAGCCTTAGCAGCACATAACCCCCCAGTTCCTTCTAGTTTTCCTCAAATAATTTTAGTTCACTTTGGAAAGCGTCTAGTTGTTCTGTGTGTTTCCCCCACCACCAATAATTAAAGAAAAAGTTGCCATTAAGATGATTTTGTAAAGGAAAGGAAAAAGTCTTATTTTCTAGCTGAGTGACAAAAGGAGGTTGGGGGAGGCAAACCTAAACATCAACTAATTGCACATTCTCTCTCATTATGCCTAGATACATGATACAACACATATACCTACTTGTTGCCAGGTTTTTTCCCTTCCAGTGAGTTTAGATGTTGCTCAAGGGTCTCCATGAGACTGCTGGGAGCCTTGAAAGTAAAGAGAAAGATACACACCTCAATGTACTGCAGTGATCTACTCATACTTTGAAATCCAGCACCAACTTCTCTGAAGTCCACGATGTGTGTGGTCATGCAGTTACTTTATTTATATCAGTGTGAAAACAATGGATTTCCATACTAGAAGTATTCAGGCAAAGCCACTTTTTAAAAATATATTACTGCATCCAAATTTGCAGAGAGAAAATATTTACCTCCACACACCTGAAGCCCAAATCCAGGATATGCTGCTCATCATGCTCTAAATCAGTGTTAAACATTGACAACAGCACAGGCCTCCACAGGGCTGGTTTTATGATTCATAGTTTCAAGATCACACTTAGTTTTGCTTGTAGTCAGACTGCCCAACATCTCTTTTATGACCAGAGTAGATTTAAAAGCATTTACAGCATAAACAGAGTCTTTCCAATGCCCCCAGAAGGAGCTATCTTTGGCTCAAGACTCCCAACATCACAAAACCTTATAGCTGTTTTCAAAATGGTACCCTGGCACAGGTTACTGTGCAACTAGCTTGAAGTGCAGAAAGACTGCTATTTTAGATGTCTATAAAAAAAAACTCGGCTTTTTCAGGCATCCCTGATCTTAGGTTTTATTTTAAGCAAACTCTTTGTGGTCAGCAGCCAATACCCACAGGCACTTGCTGTTACAATGGCAGATAGAAAAAGTGGTTTTAAATGCAAACTGGCTTAGCTATTCTGGTATAAAAACAGTCTGGATGAGCAGACTCCTGGAAGATCAAAAAGCAGGGAAGAAACCCTTGAGAGACACAGTAGCGTATAATAATTGAATATTTCATCAGGGTTACAAGTTCATCAGTTCATCAGTCTCTAAAGAGGGAATTCTCTTTATCAGTCTCTTTCAGATCAACCACAATTCCTGACAGCAATACCTATGATGTTTTTCATAAATAACATCTTTTATTTCAGGGCAGACGTAATTATCAAACAAGTCAGTTTGTGATGCTTGGAAACAGCCTCTCCACTGCTCCTATACCGAAAAACCAGCTGGCTGGCTGAATCAGATATTTCAGGATGCATAGTACCAATGCACAGCTGTGTACTTGCAGTGCCTGCATATTGATTTCAGCATTAAAACCAGTAACTTAACACATCCAGAAATTTAAAACCCTCAAAATAATCTTAAATGACAGATTGAGTTTAAATACATCCTATGTATATAAGCAATGAAGAGACATCTTGACCTTGCTGCTTTTACAGGCATATTTATTAACTTCTAATTCATTGGGCATAATAAGAATTAGTTAAACACAAGTGACCTAGTTATAAGAATTCTCCAGCAGGAAGTCAAAGAAAGGTAAAACGAACTAAAAAATCCAGAGAGATTCAGACTTCTACATATTCAACAAGGCTATATTTTAAAATATATGCTGTGAGGTTTTAACACATATGTTTTAAAAAAAAAAGTAAAAAAAAAAAAAAAGGATTGCATGAATTACTGTTAGCAGTTACCTCTAGACATTTTAGATAGCTTTCTAATATATCAGTCAAAGGTTTCTTAAAATCCAGTAAGGTAATATAAAACTGATTTGTGAAACAGAACTCAAGAGAAGAAGCTTCAGAAAATTTCTACTCCAATGCAACAATTTGGAAAGGAAATACTATCTGGTACCCGATTTGCAACACTGAACATTGCTTAATTTCTTCTCAATACTGCTTTAACATTAGATAATCTACCAGTCAGCATTGTGCTGGAACCTTAGGTATGGGTTCCCCATTAGCTACTAGGGGCAAAACCATCATACTTTAGGAAATGCTAGTAAATAAAAATGAGCCTTTTTAGCTGCTAAGATGCCTTCTCAGCCTCCAAAACTTTGCAGCCAAACTATAAAGTCCAAAGATGACAACTGTCAACTTGAATTACACTACTGGGACTACTTGTCTAGATTTACAGAGCATGTACACACGGACCAACATGTCAACACAACCAACTTCTTGCAGAATACTACTGACTATTGCCGTGGCTTGCTATAGCAATTTAGGTATACCATTGATACTACATAGAATTATGTACTAATTGTTAGCTGAAATTCAGTTTTATTATTCACTTTTTATTTATTTCTCTCTGAAATACGTTGTTGAGGTCTTATACATAGGCTATACAGCATGTTTCAGGCAGGCTTTAGCAAGTGAGTCCCAAGCAGCCTTTGGGAGAATACAGCTGTGGGAGACTACCTGAGCAGAGACTGAAGTGGTCAGGAAGTTGGATGAGATGATCACTGTAGACCCCTTCTTTCCAAAAGAACTGTTCTATTTTGAAGTGTTGGCTCATGGGGTGGGAGGGCCCATTGGCAGCCGTAACTAAGGTGCTGCTGAGCAAGTGAAGCACTGACTGATGACACAGAACAGGCTGGTGCAACACAAGCAGAAGCAGATGAAAGTGCCACAGAAATTTATAAAGTCTATTTCATTAACTGGGTTCCCGGTGATTTCTCCTGGTTTAAGGACTGAGTTCATCACTGACTGCACTGTGTTAAAAAAGAGCCCCTGAGGTACAGAGTTAGGGGAAGATACTACGTCAGCTATTTCAAGATGAGGTCTGGTATTGCACATGCTGCTTTTGTCTGCTGAAAGAGGGGCCAGACTTTATAGTCCCATTGTATCTGAAATACACAAAGATTAATAATCTCCACCTTCTCATAATATCCCACTTTCAGAATTTTTAAGTGGCATTTAACTGAGAGAAACATTATTCTGATGTTGATTTAGACCAGGCTTTCAAGAGGCTATCAAAAACTGCATGGACAAAAACTATATATGAACAATTGGGTTTGCAGCTGCTAAGTAGTTTGGGTTGTTCTTCTGCTCCAATTTTTCTGGCATCAAAACTGCCACGGGTGAACTCTTCAGCATGGATATCCTCCTTTAAGAAAATATTCTCTTCACATTAAACATGAAGCCAGGCACCCAGGCCAATTTGCAAGTGATACTTAAAATGGACTAGTAGCTACAGCATGTTAGGTGGTATGACTTCACCAACATTTGCATTCCTGGTGCGCCTTCCTAATTAGAGAACTTTTATTTATTACACAAATCCAAAAAGACTACAAGAAAAGCTTACCTGTGTAAGATCAGGGATATCACCTTTGTCAATTCCAACTTGCTGTGGAGATAAAAGAGTAAAGGTAAAATTGAAGTGCATTATTCCTCTGCAGCTGGCATTAATTTTGAGTAGTATTGCTTTTCAAGCTATAATGCACCCTGTCTTTAGAAAAATACTACTAAGTTAGAAAGGACATGGCCACCTTTCCAGTAGCTACCTTCAACAATCTGCAGCAGTCCTTTTCTTTCCCCCACAGATTAAATATCCATTTAAAATAAAAGGATAAGAAAATGGTGCTTGATTTCACACATATTAAACTCATACACTATACTTAAACACACTGGTCATATACTGTTGTTTCAGAGGACAGCAAATTAAAGTCTAAGTCTGCAATAGCCTTGTTGCTTCACAATATAGTTCTTCAGAGGGCCTGATAGTTCAGCTTTTGCAGAAGAGCAAGCTCTACTGCACCTCGTAATCCTGAAGCAGAGTCATATATCCCCTGATGACAATAAGCTGACCTGAGTCTCTAAAGTATTTTACTCCCTCAAGTTAATATTCATATTTGACATTACAGGTCATTAAGGAGTCTATCAGGCTTCTCCATAGATAAATGAATTAGCAAAGAAACAAACTTTTTATTCAGCTCATTACTACCGCCCATTGTAATGAAGCATAAAACTTGGAAAATATGCACCCTGTGCTAAAGAGCCAACCACACAAATGAGAATCCAGCAAAGGAGTTAATTAACCATGTAATATTCCTATTATCCACATAAGAGGATGGTAAGAAGGAACAAAACGGGGAAAATCTCACATTTCACTTAACTCAATGTTGGCTGCACAGACTAAAAAAGGAGACTTAAAAAAACTGCATGGTTTTATTACCAGTTGCTATATCTTCCTCTAATTTTCAACCCTGTCCTAGAACTACGCATTTATCACAGCATCCCCCACAAATACTGGAACATGTGTAATCATGTCATCTGTTAATTTAATCAGGAAAGCTGAGTTTGCCTGCACCATGGAGACATGTGAAGTCCTAAGCAGGATAAACTACAAGACCAGAAAAAGCAGATTCAAGATCCAGATCCACTTGGATGGATCCAATGGATCCAAGTGCAATTAATATTTTACATTGGTGATTAAAAAAAAAACGCAAACACAACAAACCAACAAACAAACAAACAAAAAACCCCAAACAAAATCACAAAATACATTAAGTGCCAGCCTCCAGAAGACTGAAAGCCACTTACCTCCGCAACTTTAAGAAACTCTGATACTCTGGTCATTCGAGTTAGAAATCGTTTGTAGATTTCAAGAGCATCTTTACATTGTCCCTTTTTCATTTCAAAAAATTTCTCTAAAGAAATAATGTGGTAAATTTCAGTTAAGATGTCTTGGTGAGCAAGTCATTACATAGGTCTTGTATGAGCAAGTCTTGTTTTCAGAAAAATCATGTGTCAAGAATACGACACTGTATTACTATTCACTACTTGGACATTAATCTAGAGGCATCTCTTGACTAGTGTAGAAGCTGGGCTTGCTGAGCTGCTAAACAATTATACAGACCATAAAATTGAACCCCAGCTAGCCACAGCATTGTCTGTGATGTCAACCACTCTTTTAAGGACTGAAATGTAAGCAGGGGAAGTAGCTACCCAACTTAAAGTTCAAAATAATTAAGGATATTTAAACATAATATATGTCCTCTCCAAATTGTCTTCACTCCAAAGAACTGTATTTTTTTCACTTAAGCAGGTTTCTAAAGTCCATTTATGTCCATTATTAAACACAGCTGCCACAAATTTCAACCTGAACTTATGGTTTAAGTAGTAGACAGTGAAATTTCAACTGAATTTTTATGCCCAACCCATTGTGTAATGCTGGTGATCACACCAGGCTGCCTGAGCTTCAGAACATGATCACAGCCTCCTTTACACTTTGATGGCTGATGGTAGGTAGAGTTGTGGAGGGGATCTAGTTTTGGCAGGCATGCTTTCAGGCAGATCAGGAATGCTATTCAGGAGTATATCACTTGATACAAGGCTATCACGTAACATTATAACTCTCTACAACTACCTGAAAGGAGGTTATAGCCAGGTGAGGGTTGGTCTCTTCTCCCAGGCAACCAGCAAGAGGACATAGTCATAAGCTGTGCCAGGAAGGTTTAGGTTGGACATCAGGAAGAAATTCTTCATAGAAAGGGTGATCAGACATTTGAACAGGCTGCCCAGGGAGGTGGTGGAGTCACCATCTCTGGAGTGTTTAAGGAGAAACTGGATGTGGCACTCAGTGCCATGGTCCACATGATAAGTTGGTGCTCAGTCACAGACTGGACTCAATGATCTCAGAGGTCTTTTCAAACCTCATAGATTCTGTGATATATAACAGAAGAATGTGGGCATCTTAAAAATGCAAAAGCCTCAAACTTTGCAGGACACGTTACACGTGCTCACACGGCACTGTACATTTTTTTAAGCACAGAGATGGTCACTGACTTTAAAGTAGCCATCTACAGACTTTTAAGGACATGTGATGATCCAGCTTCAGATAAACACTAATGTAAGAGAGTACAGCTAAAAATTTTATCACATTTCAGACTAGATGAGTCAAGAAAGATGTAGCTTTAATGAAAGTTAAGTAAAAAAACTGAAGCAGGTCTGATTCTTCACTCATGTATGTGAGATATGTGAGTATGTAATATAAAAGCCAGGTTACTTACCTAGTAAGTTAATAACTCCATCATTGTAGCAAGCAAAAAGTTTGATGAGATCTTTAAACAGAAGCATGAATGCAGCATTTATGACACCATTTGTCAGTTCATTTGGATGAACCTACAAATAAAAATATCAGTTATTTACAAAATAAGTGTCAAATGCAATCAAACATTTTGGCTTACACCAGGTATTTGGTGCTGTTATGGACAGAATCAAGCACTGAAGTTTTCATGCTAAGACACTAAACAAAAGCTTTGGTTAGTAGATCAAGGATTGCTTTCTTTGCCACTCCAAAACAATCCACTACAGCAGAGGAGTATCCACATCAACAGTAAACATCTTAGTCTTGTCTCCTTCACCTACTATGAAGAAGAGGAAGGCAGAGATGCTGTTTACAGTTTTAATGAAACAGACAAAAGAAGTCAGTTTAAGCAGAGCTCAACAAAAACTTAATAGTTAATGAGATAATGTATTTGGACTAATGATGTCAAGATCCTTTCTCACATTAACGTCAGAAGAAAATATGTGCTCATTTATTGAAAGGTCTTTCTTTTCTTAAAAACATCTCCTCTTCTGAGAGCACTATCACAATTCCTACACCATTTAGGAATGGAAAGTACAATGAGATGTACTTCAAAGCCTTTCCTCTGAGAGCTGTAGTGGGCTCTGCTTTCCACCTCGAAGTGTATCTTGCTGCCCAGCAACAACAGAAGAACCAATTCCTTCAAAAACCTCTTTGAAATGTTACACTGTGGCTCTTACAACAACTGATTCCTGTTTTTATCCTTAGGTCAGATAAACAATCCCACCAGCATTCATGACATGATAAATATATTGTACACACTTATTTCTATGATCAGTCTTTAGCCAATTTAGTTCACAGCTGAAAACCAGATGAAGATTTTGAGGAAGCCAAACAATGTACATATGGTATTTTAATGGGGTTTTCCCTCCCCCCTGTAAAGAAATTGGTTGCCAAGAGACAGAAAATAAGAATGTTCAGTCTCCTTGATTTGTCCATTTCTTCCCCCTCACTGATGCAGAAGATGGAACTCCAAGTTTTCTCTCTGCAAAACCAAAAGTGCAATCTTTACATTTCATACATATGGGCAAGGGCCATCCTTGGCCACAATACCTCAGAGGGACACTGAATAGGGGATTTTTTTGATTCTTACTATAAGGGACGACGAGTAAAGCATTACCTACAAGGTGAAATGTGTTCATAATAACACATCATTTATAAGTCACTGCCCACTGTTAATATTAAGTCAGCTTCAATACATACATCAAATTCAAGTAGTGCATCAATTTGTTCCTGTAATATTGGCATACTCTTCAGCAGCTTTTCAGGAGCCATTGTTCTCATTACACCTTCAGCTCTGCAAGAGGCAATACAGATTAGAAGCCATGCTGTTTCCTCTCTCCCTTCCCCCCAAATGATCTGTTGTCTAAAATTTATGCTTGAAGCACCTATAACTCATTTCAAACCATTTCAAAAACACAGTCTGATCCTCCTGCTTCTCATGTCATCGTGAGAGCTGGCATGAAAAATCCTTTATCCATCCACCCTTCCTGACAGCAAGTCAGGAAAGGTTTTGTGTTAGAGTGATGAATGCGAGAGATTGATCTCTTTATGGAAAGATGACACTGGAAGCTTAAATGACTAACTAGAAATACTGCCACAGAAGTACTTAGAGAACTGGTATACTTTGTGCACAAAGTTTGTTATGAATAACTAATGACAACTCGTTGCTGACATGTCCATGGAAGTGTAGCATTTCTTAAGTGTCATCCATAGTCTTATAGCAGTCTTCCAAGCATGGTCATTTTTATCTCTGATTATGACAAACCAGCATAACCACCATTGTGTATTGCCCTGTTCTGGCTGCAGACAGGTATATACATGCAGACTGGAAATGCATACCACTATTCTTACTTATTTTATGCTATATTCTGAGGCAGCGCCTTGTTCTGCCTCAGAATATAGCATAAAATAAGTAAGAATAGTGGTGTGCATTGCTCTGAGCACAAGAAATAAAAGGCATAAAAAGCCTTTCCAGGAATTTAGAGCAAGGCAGGAACAGTAGGATCCCTAGCAGCCCAAACTTGACTTTCCTTAACATCAAGTGTTCAAGAGTGAACTTGTATGGTCTCCACTAAGGAAATGGCATTCACCTACACAGCAAAGCTGTCAGGGTAGACCCTACACTTTCTGGTTGTTTGAGAAGGAGGAGAGAACAGCCTGGTAATGATGCCTGCATTAACAGGTCAGAATGCCAAGCTGCAGAACACACCAGAACTGTCAGAAGGATCCTGTGTACAACTCATGATTAGCAGGAGCATCTTTAGTATGCACTCAATCAAGCTGCACCTTCAGCAGGTGTTAAGCCACTTGCTGTGTCAACTGTGTTTCAGGAGAGCATCTAGAGCTCTTAAAGTCCCAGTTAGAGGAGTCAGAGACACCAGAAAAATGACCTCTCAAATAGCAACACACTACTCTGGGCTGGGTCAACTTTTTTTTTTTTTTTAACACCGTTCTTGTGGGAAACAAAACCAGCAGTATTCTATTTCGTTTGTAACTGTTTGCCCTGTTGCCTGCTAAGAACTTCAGGTGTTCGCTTCAGGCTTTGTTTGCAATCAGCCATCTTTCTTAGGGGAAGTGTCTGGTGAGTAATAAAACATAAGTAAACTCCTAAACATAGTTTCAGAGTGTTTCCTTCTCCAAATCCTAAACACAGTCTCACTGCAGCAAAATTTAATTGGGGTAAGATTTAAACCTAGCACTAAAAGCTCCCAGTTTCACAAGGCACCTTACTTTGGTCTTCAATATTTGTTTACTACCCAGTCTTTCCTCTCCTCGTTGGGCAATTTTTAACCAATTACAAGTACCCTAAAAATCAGGGTACTTGTAATTGGTTACAAGTAGCTACACAAAGCGTATAACAAAGTCCCTGAGAAACTAAAACTGAGAGAAACACCACAAATAAGATTTTCACGGGTCAAATAACGTTATTAATTTACATATCTAAACTTTGCTTACCCTTTCTTCACTCTTGCAAAGTCAAATGCCATTTGTCTGTAGGAAAATGCTTTTTCATTCAAGTATCTACTATAACGCCTTATAAAGGTGGACATGTCATAACCTGCAAAAACAGTTTCACATTTTACATTTAATTTTCATGCTTGTTCAGAAGTTCTTTAGTAAACAATAATATACAGCCAACAGATCCCAAGATTATGTGATTTCTGTTACACTATGCAACTTGACATATAGAACAGGCATCACAAGACGTCTTTCAGCTTCTGAACAAAAATCAGTAGTGGTACACCAAAACAATCTACCACTCTCCTCTGTTTCCAACAGATTTATGAAATGTATCAGTGGCAAGGCTCCAGAGGAAACCTGATAGAGGTCCCTACATAGTTATGGGGTAATGTTACTTGATGGCCAAAAAGTTACCCCTCTATAAAGAGGGAAAAATACCAATTTTACAAGAAGTTAAACACGTTCACGACTTCCTGGACAAAGCTCAACTTAACCTGGACCACCAACTTAAACACTCTTGATGTTTCATATAAGTTAGCCACTCCAACTCGTAAATGGACCCTCAAAATTCCCCTGACTTGGTTTACTAGAACAAAGAAATCATGATGGTATCCACAGAGACTACGGCCCTCCTTGAACTGTTACACCAGAAATGCTCAAGGCACATAATACTGTACAAGGCGCCTGAAACCTCAGTGACTTTTAAGCCTATGACATCTGGGCAGTCAGTATTACAGCCTATCCTCCAAAGTGTTTTCCTCTAAGCCACAGAAACGTGTGCAGAAGGCAACTCATCTTCCTCATCAATTCAGGTCCCTTTTTGCTACCTTTCTAAAAAGCCACACCCCTCAATTTAGTCATTGACTACATTTTCCCTTAAAATCTCTCATCATTAAGTATCTCTGCCAACTCAAGCTTAACACTACCAAATCTGATGCCCCATTATCTATGATACACTGTGTATTATCTATGAAATGCCAATTTAAGTTTAAAGAAAAGAGTGAAGAAAACAAATGCATGCATTTAACAGAATTAATTGTTGCCAAACAACCAGTGTCCTTGAGCATATATATATATACATATATCATGTTTAGCTTAGATGAACACGCTCTTAGTATTTGTTTAGCTTTGTTCCTTCTGTTACTACATCTAAAAGATGCTGAAGTTCTTTTGGTGTCAGAGGTCTACATCAAGAGATGAAATAATGTGGCATTGCTTTGAATTTGCCCATTATTGCAGCATGTCTGTAGCCTGCTTACAATTTACAAATATTCTCTGACAGCTGAAGAATTATATTTTCCTGCTTTTCAGTTAGAGCTACCATGAAACAAGCTTTTCCTTTGTTAATTGAGGGCACAGGAAAATTCACTAATAATTCCAGACGGAAAAGTAGAAAAGCACGCTTTGTAAGATTCAGAGGGAACAAGTCCTTAATTTCTGCCTAGACCTTTCTAAATTCATTACTCAAATCAAATCAAAACCAGACAGTTCTTTTGACGCCAACAGCCTTACCATTAAGAAGTTATAGACAACGCCTAAAAAGCACAGTTGTCCCCAAGCGACTGAATTACCGTTTAATACTGAGTAAAACCCAAAAAACGAAATGGAAAGTTATCCATTTCAACTTCTAACACCTATAAGAGTTAAGGAGACAGCTGACTCAGCCCAGACTTCAACCAGCACTTAAATGATTTCTACAGTTTCACCTTTTGAATAAAAATACTGCAAGAAACGAGAAATATTGTTCTGAAGTTGTTTAGCAGTTCACTCGCTCTCCTGTATTTATTAAGTTCTTATAAAAAGGCTTCACTGGCACATTTTTAATTTATTTATATCTTACGAATGAAGGAGCAAATTAACAATAGTATCTTATTTAAAATCTTGTTAAGATTATAGACATAAGTAGGCTTACCATGAGATCCACTTTTGTCCAGAAAATTGCTGAGATTGAACAATGTGTTTCTAGATGCCAGGTACTGAATGAATCTCTGCAATACAAAGCAATTTTTCTTATCACGGGCTGTATCTGAAGGCCCTGTTCCTTCTACCAACAAGATTACCAGTCTACTTTCAGCATACAACATGAAACCACTGATTCTTCGTCTTACCCTGCAATACCTTCCCCAAAATGTTTTGTCCATTCAGACTAACTACTTTTAGTCAGAATCTCCAGATACTCTACTGTATAGATAAAAAACAGATAATGCGCAAAACACAAAATAGTTAGAACACAAAATTGTGAAAGGAGCAATAAAAATGTTTAATTCTCAGGGATTTGAGGGAGCTCAAGATTTATTTGCTTACAAAGCACATATCCAGGCTAGTCCCAGACTTTTCAATCCAGCAGCCCTCAGTTTCTGCCAAGTTGAGGGCCTGTTTTAATAACAAGCAAAGCCCCTCATCAAATACGGGGACTAACAGCCTGAAACAGTTAGAGAAATCAGATGAGAACATTGACCAAAATTTGGAAAGGAAAAATACAAGGAAAGGAAAAATTTATACTGTGAGAAGATCATTGCATGAAAACACTTTATATACAGCCAGGGAGGAATTGTTTCACAGTCATTCTGAAGTTCTTTAAATGTGCTGTCTCTTTTTATGCAGCCATACTTGTCTACACAGGTCAATAAAAAGCAAGGATAAGGACAACTTGATCTAAAAGACTATCAAGGTAAATTTACAGCTCCAGGAAGATTTTAACATTCATGCAGAGAAGGCAACTATTTGGATGGCAGTATACATGTGCCAGAACATCAACTTTGACCTTAGTCAAAAAATCCCAGGTAGTGTTTAATTGTGTGTAGCTGTTTTCAGATTCAGTGCCTAAATTGCCTGCATTCTGGCACAGTCTGCATCTTGGTCTTATGTTATGGTTTTATAAATGGAGAGACAGATAAACAGGCCAACTCTGTTATTAACAGTAAGTTTTCTCTTCATCAAGAATCATTCTCGCCCTTTGTTCTCAGGTCCCTTCTGGTTCAGACAAGATGCCTCTGCACTGCTAACGCTTTTGGCTTGGAGTGTGTTCAGTGCCAACATGGCCTTGAGAGAGCTGTTCACACGTACCTCATTGCCATGGACCATTAGATGATGTGTGGTGACTAAGGCTTTGAATACGACCACCCAGCTACTATTCGTTGCTCGCTCAAAAAGCGTATCAGCCATCTGAGGGATATTCACGTTTGTTTCATTAGTGGCTTGGATCAAGTCTGTAGGAGAGAGAAAAGGAAGGTGTTAGGTGCTACGAGTGTGATAAAAAGTTTGCAGCATGGCCAAGTTCTCAGACCACCAGGCTGCAGGCCATGGTTGTGACAAACAGGAAGTTCAGGGCTTAAATTCCACATTTACAAAAAAGAAACAACAACCAACTCAAACTTTATATTAGATTATATTAGTACATGCTGACAGCAACAGTGGTCTAACCCTTTCATCCAACAATAATAGTTTTCCAACAATTGTGTCCCGAGCTATGACCAAACATTTCTCCATCTTTATCCCAGATGAAGTTAGGGTGCACAAAATCATATGACTTCACTGCTCGCAGGGTTTTAAGTTAATTGTTGCAGTTCATTACCTCAGGGTTAGTGAAATAAGTACTACTGAATTCTTCACTGACAGGTAACATGCCAAGTACACTGAACCCAGTCACATCAGCAAAAAGAGGCATCACCAGAAACAGATACTCTGTCATCCCAGAGCTTGTTTTAATCAGCAAGCTCCAGCACACCTCCTAGAGTTTCTACAGACCCAGAAAGCAGTAGAGTGCATTCAGGCATGCCTTAACACCTCTTCAACAGCAAGAAAGAACACAAAGAATGACATTAGTTTATCCTGAAGCAACTGCACCTTACATAGAAGAAATAAGACATTAGACTGTCTCAGGGAAAAACGGTAACATACAGCTTGGTGTCCTGCACATTAAGAATATGCAGAATTGCACAAAAGAGTGCATGAAATTAAGGTAAGCAGTTAGATCATAAAAACAGTAGGACAGCAAGCTTTCCACTATCCTCTCTATCTCACAGGATCTGGGATTTACTACACCCCCTGTTATCTACCAACTGCAGTTAGGTAGCCAGCAATTGCCTTCCACAACCTATCACCTACTTTTGAGACACAGCTGGAAACTGCATACTGCAACTGCATGCCCAAAACCTGTGTGACGCCAGACACAGCCCTAGCAAGACTCAAGCAGATGACTTCATGCAATACGAAGAGCACAAAACACATATCTAATTGTAGGGCTGAGGCTTAAAATTTGAAGATCTAAGAAGAAAAAATTTAAAAGTTTAACTACTAGACTAAGCATTTTCTGAGATGAAAATACTCATCTTTTACTTTCCCTCAAGGACACATTGTTAATGATTTCTTCCCTGCCTCCAGACTAGAAATTTTCCTCTAACTATTCAAGTCATTCAGTGATGACAGATATTCTGTCTCAAAAGCAGACAAGATATTTTGTGCCTGATCCTTACACACTTAAACTATGAAAGTCTATAGGAGTTCAGTTCACTTGGGCAGTAGGGACACCACCTGGCAGACTTCCTTTCCCACCCCTACATAATCCCAAGCAATGGAGAGCATTAATGTTGCTAAGAGTGGAAAGTCAAGGCTCAGCATTAAACTACTGATTCTGTCTTTGCAGGACTGGAAAAGTCCAGAGGACAAATCTGTCTAAATAGGTCAATGGGTCACATCAGCGACTGAGAAACACCTGGTGTGTGCAGAAACCCACACTGCTGTACCAGAAGCATTCAAAAGTTCAGGTTTTGTCTGGTTGGTTGGTTTGGGACTTTTTTTAATTCCTGGCATGTAATCTTATTGGGTTTTTTGCCTTCTATTATGAAGACTTATTTTATTTATGATCCAAGAAATCTCTAGTTCAGAATCACAAGCTTGGGAAAACCCTGGTGCTTGCTTGCATATAAAATTGTCTATTGTATGGGTATAAAAGCTCAAGTTGTCTTCAGTTTCAGGCCAGGGGAATGATTTTCTGGGATGATACAGGAGACAAAAATTATGTGGCCCATTTGCCAAGTCTGAATTGAAAATGTACGTTGTCATGGCATTTTGTTGTCTTGGTTATGGGAGCTGGGTTTGAAGTTTTTTGCAGAACACCTTCTGAAATGTGTTTACTTCTATAACCTCAGTTATACTACCCTTGAAGGAGGCAGTTCTGGACAAAGCATTATAGTAGCAAAGCCATGCTATTGAATGACAGCAGTTCAAGATCACAGAGCTCCAAGAATTCTCCTTGATCTTGTGGTACAAACAGGCCAATGATCTTTCATTCTGTACTGCTGATTAATGCATTACAGAAGAAAGTGGTTTGTAAAAGCCTAGAAGCAAGTCACAAGTGGCTGATTCACTGTGTACCCACCTCAGATTTTACTGCAGGTGACAGCATTTGCCTTACTAATACAAGGAAATACATCAATTTTGTAAGCTTTCAGTCTTGGGCTTCAGTATGTAGATTTCCGTGAAAGAGGGACACTATAAACTGTGTATTCCATCAGTGCACTTTAGATAATGAAACCTCAGAGAAGTCCATCCACAGAAATGCTGGTAATGGAGGCAACAAGGCACTGCTATATGATGCCACAGCACTGCTTCTGAAGTCAGTCATTTCTGTCTCCCCTCCAAACTGCTGGAGGGTACAGCATCTCAGTCGGCAGCTCTGAATGTTTTAGGACATGAGTAATTATAGTGTGCAAAATAGAGAGGCATGATTAAAATTAAGTCTACTACTTTCAGTGCACAGAAAAGAATTAAACCATGCATGAAGATGTCACTTGTCATCTGAGGCCAGAAAAAGGAGATTGGGGGTGGGGGGATAATTCTTGCAGAGCTGTTTCCCATTTAGTCACACCACAAAGATAAGGTATTCAAATTTCCTGGGTTTCTTTTCCAGTACCACAGAGTCTCAGCTTAACCAGCAACCATCAGCATCTGGAATGAAGCACCAATACAGCTAACTTTAGGCAACTGAGCAGTAGAGTTTGGTGGCTAAGCTAAATTTTAAAATCGAGTTGGAAAAATTAATTTTACTTCAATGTAGTAAGGAAGAACAGATACAAGGAAAAAGAAATCATTTACAGGAAAAAAAAATCTAGATACTACATTTTCAAAATATATAGATTCAGACATTTGCTGGGTGGACAAGAGACAATAAACCTTAGTCCTCCAAAGAAGTCACAGATACATTTGCTTATGCAAATATTAAGAAGTAACAGATGAAGAACAACCCAAGAGAAACCACATGAAGCAATCTTGCAAAGTTGATTCCATTTGGGGCACACAAAAGTAGGGCAAACAAGGATTAAAGTACCTTCCTGAAGAAGTTTCTGCTACTGTAGGCATCCAGTACACTGACAGCTAATCCCCAAACCCAGACACTGAGCTCAAATACAAATTACAAGTACAGTCAGAAATCAGAATCATACTGCAATAGCAGCAAGTGCTTTTACCACACATTTCACAGAAGTGAAGTAGTTGGAGAATGAAGACCTATATATGCTTTATTTGAATCCATTTGTTTACTGTGGGACTAAATCACAATTACCAAATCACAATATGTGATTTCTCCTACTTCCTCTCTTCACATTTTCATAGTTGCTATTTTAAAAACTTATGCAATTGAAGATGCATTTCTAAATTATAATTTTACTTCGATATATTTTTTCTAGTTAAGCTTTGAGATGAAAAATCAATGCAATAGAAGAAATAAAGGGTTATCAATTCTCTGAAACCGTAATTTAAATCTAAACAGCAGTCTTTAAGCTCTTGGACAGGCCTATTTTTTCACCCAGACTTAAGACAACTGCAACTTAATCATACTCTAGGTTTACTTCTCTTCCCTAATTAACACCTCCATTAATAAAAAGACAAACCTGCCAAAGAGAGGAAAAACAGCAGAGGGTTCACTGAGGCAGACTGAAGTAAGCTGAGAGACCTTGGCTCTCTCTTCATGATATTTTGAAGAGCACACTAGAAGATGGGACTAGCTTTAGTGTTTTTTAAGCTCATAAGGTAAAAAAGGGGAAGAGTAAGAACATTTCAAAGGTTTCAGAATTTCAGACTCTTTCAATCTCATTAAAAACTAGTTTCTAGTTTTTTTTTTTTTTTTTTTTTTTTTTTTTTTTTTTTTTTTAGTAAGAGAGATTATACAATACTTTAAAGAATTCTCCTTTACCTTTCCAGATAGTATTCTGGATCTGGGCAGGATTTTTTCCTGCTTTGTTTTGGCTCCCCTGCCCCACCCCCCTCCCCTCCCCAGTCCCAAATTCTTTAATAAGCAGACCTGGGATTTCCCAGTTCATGATTAATTATTCACAATTTACATTTCAGTATGCAGAGAAACAGCAGCAGAGCACAAGACCTCTCTGTTCAGAGGACTATCAGTGCCAATTTAAGAGCAGCTGTCATTCCAGACTGAATTAACACACAAGCTGCCTCAGCATCTGAGCTGTGTCATACATTCAGTTCCTAAACTTTGGCAAATCTCTCCAGCAGTAACCCACTAACAGACCCTCCTCAATATTACTCAAATACTACAGTAGTCTTCAGGAGTTTGGTTTTTTTTTTTTTCTCACTTATAAATATTTAACTAATGCTTTGAAACTATTGAAAAGGAAATGCAGGATTGTTCCAAATTCAGGCTAGTCAGAAAAGTCAAAAAGAAGCAGCTCAGAGTAAGAGTTTACAAGCCTCAACGAAGAAAGTTAAATAAGCAAGTAAGAGTACAGTCCCTCCCCTGCAAGACAGAACTGTACTAGGAAGCTACTAGAGCATTGTGCTAACCAATGCAAGAGCTGAGCTTCCCCATCTACAGAAACCTGACCACAAAACAGCATTGGAAAGCAGAACAAAGTTACCAGTTTATGCTTCTATAACAGTTGCTCATAAGAACATCAGAAAATTTGAATGTTGTTGGCTTTGACTATCGGGCAATTCCTGGGAAAAGAGTTTGGAATTCGTTTCTGAGGTTATAATTTATCATTCATTCTTTTCACTTCCAGCTTGCCGGGTCTACACAAACACACATCTTGAATCTGGCTTGTAACAATCACCCCAACAGCAGTGCATGCTGTCTCCTCCTTCCTCCCCAAAAGTCTGCCTCAAGGGTTGCTGTATCTTACCTCGATGCCAGCAAAGCCTACCCTTTATCAAAGTCCAGCATCTTTCAGATATTGCCTTGGAACTTCTGTGCCTATGCCAACTCCACAAACCTAAACTCAATCTGCCACTGAACATGTGCTCTGCAGGTACTTCAGACGCCCAATAACGCAGCTGTAGCTCTCAGGGGTGCTACCTCCTCTCTCCAGCCTTACTTCAAATGCCTCCTCCTTCCAAAATAAATCTCAGACTCTTGTGAGGACAAATACTTGCTGCAGATCCTGAAGTTCGAGAGGTCGCAACAATCAGTCTTTGAACCACACAACAGCACCCCACACCAAGACAAGCTTTCACACACAATTTCTTCCTCTCTGCCTACTCACAGGCATATTGTACTACCCAAAGTATTAAGTGTTTTGCAGAACCTATCAATCACATGAAGGGTCTGCAGAGAGACAAGGTAAATGACTGAGTACTAGCAAATTTCTCTTGAAGCATCCTCCAATTTCTCAACCTGAGAGTTTAATTAGCCTTAGAATCATCTTATTATCTCACTACTCCTTTTTAAACACAACAGTGCACCACCTCCTATATTACCAATTACCTCTTTTGAAACAAAGTGAAAAATCTACTGCCCATACACACTGCCAGTTTTTATTCTGAGATACTTCCATAGGGTTTGTACCCCTCCTTAACAAACATATTAAGGCAAGATATTTTAAAGCCATCTGCAAAAATCACCCCAGCTCATCAGCAGTGTTACATCAGTTATGCTGCACTTGTGTTATGCTGCACTTAATTATTTATATGTATGGCTTTTCGTCCTGAGAGGTTCAGGTTCAGCTCTCTTGGAAACAGGAAATAAAAGCCAACCATCAGGTGGTCTTCTACTGGATCTAAAAGGTGCAACTAGAGCAGCTGTCTCTCCCAGTACTAATAATGGGGGGAAAGTGTGATTACACTGTGTTAAAAAAAGATATTGCTTTAAGCAATTCCTTCAAGTTTCATGAACAATGAATATTTTTTTACATAAAAGAAAAGTTCCCAGAATGTAGAGCTCCACTGCCTCTGGGGGAGAACAGTGTGCACTAACTTTAATGTTTACATTGCAGTTCTCTCAAGGAGAGTAGTAGAACTGAAAGGCGACATTCAGGCCAGCTGCAGAAGCTCAGTGCTAAAGAGCAGTCATTGAGGTTTTAAGTATAGTCTTTAAGATTGAAAACTAATTAGCAATTAATATATTTTACAAACAAAGTCTGAAACCTTGCTGACATCCGTGATCCAACCAGTCAGAAGAATAAGTTTCATTTTTGCTCAGGAATTTCATATCTGGAATATAACAGAAGATTAGGCTACACAAACTTTATAGTGCAAAGATACTATGGAAAGCACCTTTTTAGCCTCACAAATACAAAGCCAGAACACCAAATAAAGGGGGAAAGACCCCATGGTCTAAGAATTCTGCCTTTCCTCCCCACTACAGCTACCACAGCTTTTTAAAGCATCTTCACTACAGGAAAAGTGTTAGTTATCAAGTACAGAATCTTCTCCCTGTCCAAAGTTGTAAGAAGCTCAATCTTGAACCTGATTCATTCAGAATTCACTCACTTTGAATACCAAAGAATCTGTCTCAGGCAATAATACAAGTTCAGCAAAGTAGAGGAAAGATGAGAAATCGCAGCTTTAATGATCTTTTCCTCTCACCCACAAAACCCATTCCCAAACCCTCCTTCCACACAAATCCTACTTGACAACTAGCTCAATAGAAACATGCATTTTTCTGCTTAAATACAAGAATTAAGCATTTCTGCTTAAGTTGATATGAAACATCAAGTAATTCTGGAGCTAAATGTGCCACTTCTCTGTTTTACTGATTTACTGGAAGTAAGAGCTGAGGCACAAATCATTATTGCAGTGCCATTTTGCATACCTCTTAATAGTTTAATATATTGTTGCATTTGGTGGACACCAACCAATGGTTACAAGGTTAAAATGTAACAGCAATTATCTTGGAGAAATGCTATTTCCCATCCTATCGTAATATGGCATCTTAAAAGCCAAACAAGAAGGCTTTTAAGGGAAGACAATAAGGGAAGAAGAGACATGGAAAAACCCCTGCTAACATTAAAAATAGCTTTTGACCAATAACTTTGCATGAAAAGGAACTTTTATCCTGCATGGCAATCTCAGACCTCATTCTACAAGACATTTCCTTCAGCACTTCAAACCTGGAAGCCTTAACCAAAATACACATTAATTTAGAGACAAAACTGCAACCACCAGCCAATCTTCTGCCAAGCCTTCAAAGAATTTATTCAATTTCCTCTAAGGGAATTGTTCTCTCCATCCATGCAAGCATTAAAGTGACAGTTCTCTTGCATCTTAGCTCTTGCTGCAAACAACAAAGTAATTTTAAAGGCATTATAGAGTTTCAAGATTATTGCTTAGAAGGATAACAGTCAATAAAATCTACTTAAATGACCATTGTCAACTGCCTGTTGACATTATGCACATCCACAACCTGATACCAGGATTCCAGCTGTGGCCTGTGATTATCCTTCCATGAGACTGACTAACCCCTAACATTACCTGTTGGTTCTATCAATTCATAACTCTTATCACTTGGCTGCTCACTGGAATATCAGTAACAGGATCAACTGCAGCTGTTAAGCAGAATACAACTACACTACAAACACAAGGATTTCACACTGGCCACAACAGCACTGGGCCATTCACTGTAATCTCTGCACTACAGCATTTTCTAATCCTAATCAGCCTTTACATGCTGGGCTGATCTTACACTCCAAACACATCTGGCAGAAAGTGGTAATCAGCTAAGGTATGGTACCTGAGCTCTTTCAGTTGCCATGCTGCAGTCTGAGAAGAATTCTATCCCCAAATTATCTCCTTTCTTCAGAAAATCATTTGTTTTTAATGAACTTGCAGAAATGAAACTATCACTAGACTGTCAACTCTGCCCAGAACCGCAATTTATAATCCACTAAAAAGCTGAAGTAGACTGAAAATATATTGCAGGAAGCCTGATGTTCCAGCTCCAATACTTAACCGTTACATTTTGGGAATACATTAACAAGACAAAAAAATTGGGCGGGGATGAGACAACATGCAAACAATTTCAGTGACATGGTAAATAGCTACAGCTTTTGTGCTGGAAAGAGATCAGTTGAGTAGGCAGCAGCAGAAGCTAACACATCTGACTCAATATCCAGACCATGGTCCATGCTTTTGCTATTCCCTCAGCAAGATTATTCCCAGAGTCCAGTTTTTTCACCAGTGGATGCCACCTAACAACACAACCCAAAATTTTTAACTAGGACTGAAATGCCCAAAACCATGCAGACAACCCTGTTGAAAACATGAACATACCTGTACAAGAAAGAAACCAAGTGTAATGCAAACCTCTGCACCAGCCAGTGCAACAGTATGACCAGGAGGAAGCACACTGAAGCAGCTCCAACCAAGCAGCAAGAACTTTCTAACACGGCTGCTATCATCTCAACCCACTGTCTTGTATCTATGTATCTACCATTAAGCAAAAGAGTTCATAAAACCAGATGGCTGCCTCATATGTGAATGCTGTGCCTTAAAACAGTCTTTTTAACAAAATAACTGATATCCTTCACAGTTAGACACAGCTTTACCCTCTCCTTGCTAAGAAAAACAAAAAAAAAGTGTAAAATATGAAACTGTGCAATTCCTTTATGTCCATTCTCTTGTACTACATCAGTTAAACAATAATATTTTTCTTCTGCCACACAGGTGAGTTTAAGTCTCAAAAATCTTGAAAAAACTGAAGTCTACTTCCAATAGACTTGACTCTGCAACATGAGCCGGCATCCTTTCACATACTGCAGATTTCTTGATGTTACAAAAACACCTCAAATGTTAAATTCAATGGAACATTCACCTGAGAGATAGAAGATGCAGTAAGGACTACTAACATTTAAAAAAACCTGACAGTACTAAGTTGCTATCAACAGTTTGAAGTCACCAATGCCTCTGGATGATGCATTTGCCACTGGCAGAAGTCTCCTATCAAGCTACTGATGAGTGAGGAACTTGGAATCCATCACACAGGCTCACATCCAGGCAGCACATCCACTCTGCTTTGTGCAGAGTCAGATCTTTAGACTGGAATAACCAGAAGTGTCAATTTAACTCTTGATATGGAGCATGATATTTGAAATGTAGTTTCTCATAATACTGTCTAAGTAATTTCCAGCTTCCTGATTGAACAAGAAGCAGCTCTTTAAACTCACCTATTACAAACATAGCAAATCTTGCCTATTAACACTCCTGTTAACACTCATTCACCAACAACAAAGCAATCTGAAGTTTAAATCAACTTAACAAAACCAGAAAAATTCTAATGTAGAGTCTTTTGTAGCCATTTCACAGAATAAAATAACAGATCAGAAAGTCACAGGTAAGGCTCACATATGAAAAATACCATTGTTTCACTTGCCAGCAACAAAACATCACTCATAATAAAATGTTCATGTTTTCAAAACACTGGCACACTAAATATGCTGAATTGCTTCTGGCTTGCTGTCCCTCAGCAGAATGTACATTCTCCTATAAATACATTTAGATGAAGCTATAAAACTTAGATTAGGAGCTACAAGCACAATAAACATACTCTGGAGTCACGTAACAGGATCCAAACCTAAGTCTCCATTTGAGAAGGCTGGATTTGAAAACTCCAGGGCTGCTAAAGGACTGATGCAATGGTAGATTAAAGTTTTCATCTATATTCAACCTATATGTAATGAGAAACAGCAGCCTTCAGAGGAAGGAAACAGGCCAGCTGACTTGCCCCTTTCATACAAGTCCTACACTCCCTGAAGCAAGAAGTGAGAGTCCTGTGAAAAGCAGTTTGAACTCCCACTGAGGTGCATCTAGGTAGGCTCTTCAATTAAGTTAAAGACATGCCCCCTGCTAGTGCCATCCTGCACAGTGGCAGGATCACTGATCACTGCCTTACTCTGAGGACCTTCCTCTAAACTTTTAAGCTGCTTGCATTCACTTAAACAATGCAGATGACAAGTCAGCATGCTTTATTCACACTTCAAACAGTCATGTCTTTCTCTCACTTCTGTGGAGGACCACATTAGAACATTCTGTAAAGTATCAGTGTGATTTAAGATATATAACAAAACCATGCCAGAGGCACCAGGAGCCTGCCAGGCTCTGCAGGCTAACCCCTGACCATCTGCTATGGAAGCACCCGCTGCCATCATGTCATCTGTGCTCGTGCCAAGCCAAGAGTCAGTCTGAAGGGATGCACTGTACTGTCAGCAGTCAAGCCACAGCTCTGTATCACTTCTTAGGACAGAAGAGTTTAAGATGCTTTATTGAAAAGGCATGTCCCTTGGTCCTTTAATTGTATGGTAGAACAATCTTACGTCAAGTGGACACCAAACTCTCCAACCTACCTTTACCAGTGTTTTGCATCTCACCATAACCTAGTCTCCTAAACTTAAAAACAATGAGCGAAGAACACAGTTTTCTTTTTCATTCCTCCTTTGAGTCAGTAAAGCAACCTTGTCAAAGCATGTGGCTCAACTGTTTTGTCAGAACTCTGTGGCCCAACTGCAACACAGGAGTTCCTAACAATTTGCTTTTTACCTGTGGTAATTTTGCATATTGGCTTACGACCAAAAGAAGCTGATTGCCACAAGCCAGACCCAAGCTGCAGATGTCCTGTCAGCAACCTGCAGTTCTCAGTACACAGGAGAAGCAGGGTTTGGTGGTCTTCAGGCATGATCATGTCTATCTACGCACAAACCTCTCTACAAAAAAAGATCATAACAAAAACTCAAAACTCAAAACATTTGAGTTTTATCAACAGCTAGAAAAATGGACTCTTGGAAAGGCAACTCACTGACATGCTGCCTCTGCTCAGATGGCCAGAGTAAAAATTACATAATAGACACAACATTAGCATAACATCAGGACCTTTCAGCATCCAATCCCTTTCATTAAACTAAGTTAAGATACAGATATAATCTACAACAAAGCATGAGATCACATTATCCTGGGCAGAAAAAAACCAAAAAGGTATTTAGACTTGGCTGGTCCAGAAGTCAGTGGTAATATTGTGCACTGTCACTTCCTGTAT
The DNA here is from genome assembly GCA_027886175.1 of Phylloscopus collybita. Taxonomy (NCBI): domain Eukaryota; kingdom Metazoa; phylum Chordata; class Aves; order Passeriformes; family Phylloscopidae; genus Phylloscopus; species Phylloscopus collybita. Next base: position 23,161,049 of record JAJNNQ010000026.1, on the reverse strand, counting down.
CTACAACTAAGCCATGAGCCTCAGATGCCCAGTGAATGCCCCATTTGCCAGGAGCCTAGAAAACACTGTTCTAGTATTCCACCTACAGTCATTTCAAGGCTGATGTCCAGCATCACTTGTGATGCTAGTGCAGATGGATAGTAGAGCATATTCCCTCTCTCTTAGTAAACTACAGCTCTCAACTGCTTTAATAAATGTCTTTCACAACCTAAAGAGAAGATTTTTATGAGCACAAACAAAACATGTTTTGTATTGATTTTGAGTATTTTCAGCCAGTTCTGACACTCTAAACATGGTCAAAATAGCAAGATTAAAAGCATTGAAAACCGTTTTAAGGGTCTAGCATATGGTTTGCAAGATTTCAGAAAAAGCAGACCTTACCATACTCTGCAAAGTAACAAGCTGGCCTCTGCCAAGTATTCCAATTGCCCTCCAGCAATTGCCAACACCCGGTTTATTCAGGTTAATTTAAGCCACAAGTTCCCATCCAAGCAAAATTTTGGACAGAAGGAAAAAATCAAGCAGCCGTGCTGAATCTGATGGGGCAGGATACTCTAATCAGCTTACCAGTGAGGCTTCACACTGCAATCCTGCTGATACTGCTGACTCAGAGGAATAAAAGTACTGCTGCAAACCCTGCGCTACAGATCACTGCCTGCAAGGCAACCAGGAAGGCTTCTTCTGTCTTCTCATTTAGTCTGAGTTCAGGGTTCAGTCCTGTGCTAGATGACCCATCCTTTTCTTTGTATGTCCTGCAATGAGGTTCAGACCCTGATGGCTTTACTCCTTGCTTTGTCGTTTTCATGGTGTTTGAAACCCCTTTCTCCAAACCAGCCAGAATAATTCCTAACCTGCATGCCATGTGTCAAAGCTTGGAGATGCAAGGTTTGCCACTCACTGGTGAGACTCCTGTATTTACCCCAGGCACACAGCAGAACTTGTGCTTTTCCACCCTTACCAGCATTCCAATCTGTGCTCCAAAAAATGAACAGTAATTTAAGGATACTGTTTGGACTCACCTTTAGGCTATAGTAAGGCTAAGGGAAAGGATATAATATCATTGCACCCCCCAATCTTTCCCCATCCTCAGAAACACTGGAGCCAGCTCCTTCAGCAATAATGTATGTCCACAGCTGACTGAGGAAGGTCTATCCCTTTGTTTTCTTTGCTGGCAGGTAGTGAACTCAATGCCCATGGCGAGGTTTTGGTAGCACTGGGAAATGCTGCAGCTGTGACTTCTGAGAACAGGGGTCTCTTCCAGAGGTTGCAGAGGACATCTCCAGCACCATGGAGTGCATCCTGCTCCATCTCCAACCTTGGTGTTCTCTCTGCCATTTCTTTTCCCCACTTCCTCTGTCTGTCCAGTATTTTCTGCTTTTTCTTAAGTTTGTTTTCCTTGATGTGCCACAGGCTTGGTGAATGGGCTCAGCTGTGTACTGCAGCAGATCCACAGTGGAGCTGGCTGTGTCTAGCACAGAGCAACTCCTGGTCTCTTCTCATGGAGGCTAGCCCTGCAACCAACAATTTGTCATGGACACCCAGCACAGCAGGAAGGTAAGCAGGGCAGGAAGAGCAAAGTTGTCCCAAGAATCTTGAGCAGCAGTAGAAAAATACTAAAAGCAGTATTTCTCCACTACACTACCATTTCTTCATAAGTGGGAGCTATGAGAGCAGGAAATTCTCCTCTTTGGCCACCAATTCCTCCAATTGTCCAGCAAGAAGCAGAGAAAATGAGTAGCCTTCAAAATGCTTTATGCCCTTCAAAGTTATGCTGTCATCTACTTGTAAGCACTTCAGAGGATCCTTCACATGGCAGAGACACAGAAGCATGGACTGGCCACACCTACAGAGCATTTTCTTGGAGACTTCATAGAATTCCTCACTAGTGTGACAGGCCCATGTAAGGCATGCACAGAATATAAAGGATTTAAGAGTGAGGCTGGGAAATCAGAGACACAGATGAAATCAAAACACAGAAAATCAATCAAACCTGCAGATTTCTGTTGTCATTTAGAAGATGTTCAATTGCTGCTAAGATCTAAGGTAGCAACACTGAGACTATTATGAAACATACTCAACTACTAAATAGAAGTGATTAAAACCATGCTCTGGTCACTGTCATCCTGATCATCTCATAAACAGCCTCTCCATTATCAAGGTCTACAGTGGAAGTCAGTACAACAGAAAGACCTGACTTGTCCCAGAATTTGTCATCCATGACCTTGACAAAGCATGCTTAACATAAGGATCTTGCTTACTCTTGAAAAAGACTAAGAATACCTACCCTCAGAAGTAGTCAATCTTTATCAAGTTACACTGCTTCCATGAAAAAAAGTTTAATATTACAGTGCCTACTCATTTTCCTGTTCCCTCATCTTCCCTATTCCTAAGGCATTGCACCATAAGACAACTTACACACAGAACAGTTGAAATGCACGGGATCAAGTGATCCTGTCCATATTTCAACATTTGGATCTTTATGTGAATTCAAACTTCTACCCTGATTCAAACATATTTTGAAGAATTGGCCAAATCTTAGCTTGATTACAAGGGCAGCCAACTCTTGGTATTACTCAAGCCTTAAAAACAGTATGGAGCTGGGGGGGAATTGCAAGTTAATGCCACTTAAATACTCAAGAAAACTAATCTAAAAAGCGTTCTTATTACCTCCCCTTACCCATGACAGACATTAATTTCTACTCCTATTCAGAGACCTGCATGCCTCCAGAAGTGTGTCCTCAATATCCTTTTGGGAAAGGACATGGTAGAAGCCCACAGAAACAGCCATTCAACAAAGAAATTGATGATGAGTCCTTACACAACTAATGTGCTAATCCAACATCCAAAAAAGAATTAAAGACAAAAACTGCTTGCTTGGATATTTTTCTTTTCAGGTGAGAGTGCAATTCATTGGAGTGACAGAGGAGTTCACACTACAAAATCCGCACCAGCTATGACAACAACAACCAAAGCACAGTGTTCCAACTGATCTTCAGTGGTAACATTTAAACAAAATCAGCTCTCTCACACATAGAAACTGCGATAAGTTACTGCAATACAAGATACAGTGAGACATAAATGCAGTTTCATTAGTAAAGTATAAAGGATTAAGCCCAGTGTGTACAGGGACTCCATTCTTGGCAATTTTCTTGAAGATACTCCCACAGCTGTAGAGACCGAGTGTCACCTGGACTGCAGAGCAATGCAGTACATCTGCACTACTCCCGCTAGGAAAGGGCCACAAGTGCCAACAGCCTTGGAACATTCCCCAGATCACTTCAACAGCAAACAACTTCTGAAACAGACACATCCTAGTTAACCCTATCCTTTAACCCACCCAGTCAATAGACGCTGAAGTCTAGGGACTCAAGGTAGTTCTACTGACCCCCAGCTTTTCCCAAAAAGCAGACACTGACATATTCCTCAGGAAAAAGACAAAGGTTTCTAAGGCTAACCTGTGGGACCCAGCAACATCATCTTTACTGAGCCTAGGCAAAAAAGTTTAACACATTGCTTTTTGGTCAACAGACATTTCTATTTCAACACTAAAGACCACAGAGATTCAAACTTGTTAGGTCAATACCAGAGACTGCAGAAAAAAGGTGGAACACTGCAGGAAAGAACTGTCTGTACAAGCAAAATACTGACACCAGCCCTGCAGTTCAGCTACCACCATGAATTAAACTATAAACTTCTTTTTAGAGCCTCTGCTTACCAGGTACATGCAAATATGCAAAATTAGACTTAGGATGAAAATAAGTTACAGGAGATGCACAGGTCATCTCCCCAGCCACAAAAAATCAAATCCTCATTTGCTTTGTTTTGAATCTTCACAGACATCTCCCAGCTCTTGATCACGCTTTTGGGAAGGTCCTCTACCTTACGAGAATTATTTTGAAGAAGTAAGGAGACACATGTGGTCTTTTCAGAATACACGCTGCAGAACTTCCTCCTGCTGCAAAGCCATTCACTCAGCAAAATAAGTCAAGGAAAATCCCAGCCACTTCTATCATTTTCAGAAACAGGAACTTGTTACAACCACCTGCAGATGCAACAACCTCACTAGTTTTCAATTCACTTCCCTAAATGAAAGCTTGAGGGTCTGTTTCTGAGTGAGATCCTATAAAAAGAGCTGAGTTGAGATCTCCCTATTGTTCCCTCATCTATCATGTGTTTTCACATTTGTAAGTCATGTTATTTCCCTTCTCCAAAAGCATCTCTTGTTGATACCATCAGAGTAATTCCCATTTGAGGCTGGAAGCAGCCTTTTACTTGGCCCACACAATTAAACCCTTGGTGAAGCCTTAATACATCTTTCAGAACAATTCTAAGAATCAAACTCCTATGCTGTGCACAAGTATTGCCTTCCCACTTGAATTATCAGTTTATACACCCTTAATGTAGCCACATGCCTCATTCACTCACTATGCAGTGGCCCTTCCCACTGCATCAAAATAAAGTTGCTAATTCCCCACCTCTCCACAAGAAAAATAATTTAGCTAACAAACATTGGTTAGCTGAGGGATAGGAATCCATATCATTGTGGTCATTTTTAGACAACTTTCGGACGACAACAGTTTCGTAAGCCCAAAACGGTCAGAGCTCAGCTGTCCCAAACCATCAGAGCATCCTAGATTTACACTCCTTTTCCCACCACAGGGACCTGAGAAGCTCATTTAATGCCATCTGGCACTACTGCCAGCAGTTTTTGACAATTCACTAGTAGGAGATCTGGAGTTCAAGAAATGGTAAATCCTGTTAACGAGCATAAGATAGCAACCAAATGATACCTCAGTACTCCTCCACACAACAGTCTCTACTTGAAAGCTATAGCAAGTATGGAAAACCACACAAAAGTAAACACTTAGCAGCTCAGTTTTTCTACACTAAGGACACTAATTCTGTTCTTTTCTCCCTTCCTCACACACCACCTTTCACCTTGTCACCTATGATCTCCCTATAACCCTCTGAAATTGTTATCTTCTGCAGAAAACATATGACAACAGGCATCATTGTATCCTATCCTTACAGGACTACTTAACCCATATTAAATAGCTGATCTCTCAATTTAATTTACAAAGCCCAGTTGTTAAGTAGGGCAGTGGAAGAGTGGTTGTGTGACTTGACACCTGGCCACTAAGACACTAAATAAAATTATGGAGTTCCCTAAGGACACAGAATCCCAATGTCAATACCAGAACTAAAGCTCTTCATAAGGCAACACTCCAACCATCACTCTCTGGAACCTGAATTTTTAATTGTTTAAATCCTTTATCCTTGACATAAAACTTATTTTAAGGCAATGGGAAGCTTTACCTTTCTTTCTTCACATCTTCAAATGCCACTTATCCAACCTGAAATGCACCCGGCCAATTAAACTCTGAACTGCTATTTACAGCTTGTAAAATAGAAAAAAAAAATGAGCAGGCATGTGTCTTCCCAGGAAATTTTAACTTCTTTTCCTCTTTTATGTGTGACATTCAGGTTGGTAAGAAATTCTGTGGAATTCTACTGGCTTCTGTCTCCAGTATACCTACTTTCTTGAGTAGTAGTATTAGCACCAATATGCAAACACAAATCCTTTACAGTCCTTACTATAACACTGGTAGATTCCTTCTACCTCAATTTAATCCTGCCTATTCCAGACAGTAATTTTATTTATATATGTATGTACACACAGAAACACAGAGACACACAAACACAGCACGCTTTCAAATACATGAGCTATGCTTTTTTAAAGACAAAACTTCTAGTAACAGATACAGTCTGTATAGGACAGTCCAGACACAGCCTACAGATTAAAGTGTTGATGGCTACCAAACAACAACGTAGAAGAGACATCAATAACCAAGATCATTTTTTAAAATACACAAGAAAACATGACAGAATACATGATATCAGGACCAACTATCTACTTAAACAACAGTTTAGACTCCGGTGAGTCTTCAATCAATGCTGCTTACATCAGCATTTCTTGGACATATATGCAAGAGCATCTAGATATACTGAAAGACCAGCCTACTGTTTGTCACTTGGAGGGTAAGCTACAAAGTCATTAGAAGTGAAATCTGGAATTATTTTCCAAAAGTAATGCTACCTCCTTTAAACAAATACTGCATCATCAGAATTGTACTCACAAACACCTGCACCAGCATTACTTAGTAATGGCCAGCAGCCAAGAGACTGCCTGGTATAAAACCTGCTGATCTTTACTTGAATGTACTTCTTACCATGTCCAAAAAAAACATGGGAAACCCACTTTGTTTTAGGTATTAACACCTGCTGTTGATCTGCAAAGTTCAATGCTGGACAGAGATACTACTGACAAACAAGGCCAATCAACATCACACGACCAAATTCTTTCACCATTCTACTACTTGGTGTCTCCACGCAGGGGCTGACAGTCGAAATGAAATTGTCAGGATGAAACATGACTAGCTCATTGTTTTCCAATAAATGTTCTGCCTCAACCTTGTTTCATGCCTTAACTAGCTACTGTCAGTCCAGAATACATCAAAAATCTGAGATAAAGCCAACAGCCATCTTTAATAAAACATGACGCAAACTACTGGACAGCTCACAAAGTTGCTGTCAGATATTTGGGACCTCAGCAACAGCCCTTAAACTCTCCAAAGGTTGCTCCAATCTACAGCACAGCGTTATCCCAGTGCCCTGCCATCTAAGCACACCGTCATGTGAATGTCTTCAGATCTGGAGATGCAGTGCTGTGGAGATGGCCCCACTCATACTGGTGCTTGGCCAGTATCTGGGAATATCATTAATGTATACCTCATCCTAGCCTAATCCTGACCGAAGCAGGCAGTGACAAGCGTGTGTCCATTCTGCCCTGTGTCTGATTCTTTCCCCTCTTCCCAAGCCCCTGCTCCGTAAGGCGCTCTTTCCACCGTCTTCCTGGATAAAAGGCAAGAGGTCATGAGGAAAAAAAATGGCCGAAAGAGCAGTATTATGCAATAAGAGAAGAAATGCAATAATAACTCATCCTCTCCTGGAGATTTCCCATCACCCTCATGCTTTGCAAGCTGGATTAGAGCAAACGTGACAGCCAGCCGGCTCAAAGGCCCACTGAAGTGCCCTGCGGGCAGGCTCCTCAGCCCCGGGCCTTCGCTGGGGAAACAAAAAGGGATGCTCACAGTCCAGGTGCTTTTTCTTGGGCCCCATCACTTCATGCGTGGTGGCTTTGCAGACGGCTCTGGCTACGGCCGATCCCGTAACGCTGTACTGAGCAGCTGCGATGCGATCTGTCAGCGTCTGACCCGACATCTTCGAACGGCGTGCTGGCTGCTGCCTCCTCTGCAGGGGCGAAAGACACGGGAGGGGAGGGGGAGATGCCGGGTCTGTGGCCGGGGGGAGGCAGGGCAGGGCAGGGCAGGGCAGGGACGCGCACGGGCAGGGGCACACGCACACGGGCGCTCACACAGCCCCGCCACACGCACAATGGTCCCTCGGGCAGCCCGGCCCCTCCCGAGGCGCAGCCCCCCCGCCCCGTTGTGTAAGCCTCTGCCTCGCTAGAAGCCGCCCGGGGCAGGAAGAAGGGTATTTTAGGCGTTGCAAGGAACAGATGAAGGGGAAATAATGACGGCAGCTGAAGGAGGCTGCACACAAACACGGTGCGAGCCCCCGGGATGGGGGTGGGGGGGAAGGCAGCCCTCCCGCACCTGCCTCGGCAGCGCCCGCCCCAGGAGCCGACCCGCGGAGGAGCCTCCGCCGCGCCCGGCCCCGCTGCAGCGCCCGCGCCGCCGCCTCCCCGATGGGAGATTATGGCACCGTTGCGCCATGTTCTGCCCTCCCGGTGCCTCCCCCACCGCCACCCCCGGCCCCGACAGGGACGCCCCCCCCTGCGCCGGGAAGCGGGGCGCCGCTGGATGCGGCGGCAGCGGCGCCCAGCGCCATGCAGCATCCCGGCGCGGGGGGACAGCGGGATGGACCGAGCGCCAGCGGCCGACCTGTCAGCGCGTCCTTCCCTCCCGTCCTCCTGCCGCCGCTCCGGGGAGGGCACTGCCGGCCCCCGCCGCGACCGCTGCCCGGCCCGGCCCGCTGGCGAGGCGCCCCGCGGCGCAGCAGCCCCCCCCGGCCCCCCGGCCCCGGTAGCCCCAGGTGCCGGGCGGGCTGTCCCCTCCCGCCGCCGCCGCCGCCGAGGATGCGCTGGGCGTCCACGCCCGAGAACCGACGCTGCTATTTCCAGCCGGCGGCTTAATCCTCCCGCAGCCTAATCCCCGCGCTACTGCCGCAGCAGCGCCGCCCCCTACCCCGGTGCAGAGGGCGGGACGGAGCGGAGCCGAGCGGCGCTGCCGCCGCAGATCGGTGGCCCGGCGCAGTCAGGTGACCCCGTTCCCCCACCCGCATCCCGCTTCCCGGGGGTGGCGGCGGGCACGGCCGGAGCTGCTCCCACGCGGGGGCTGTCCCGGTGGGGATCCGCGACTGCGGGGAGCCGAAGCCACTGATGCTTCCCCGGTCTGCATCGTGGTCCTGTCGTGAACGCTTAAAATAGCGCCTTGGGGGATCCCAAAACTGCACATAGAGTAGATTTCTCCAGAATGTTGTTACGATGTCATTGTTATCAAAAACATCTGAAATGTGTCCCCAAAAGGGTTTTCTCCCTTCCTATCTGAGGTAGTCTAAGGGTCTTGGTTACAGCCACACTCGGGAGGATATATTGCTACAATTTTGTCGTGCAATTGAAGCCTACTGGAGTGATCCGTGGAGTATTGGGAAATGTGGCGTACATATATTACCATAAATTGGCTGAACTTAGTTTTGGAGTAAAGTGATTTAAGTGGGTGGGGTCTAAACGAAATGGCACTGGTAGCAATTACTTCGAGCTGCCGGTAGAACAAATTTCAGAAGACGATGTCAGCTTATGCCATTAACTAGCTGGAGAAAACACTATGTACAGTCAGTATTGAAGAGTTGTGCATACCAAGTGATAATTGGGTTGTGTTGCATACAAAGACATATGGCACCATTTTCATTTGTTATACCAGGAGCAGAACGCTGACAAAGGATTGTGGTCTGTGACTGTATGAAACATCAACTTTCTATTTCATTCTTCCTATTCATTCTATTCCTATCGCATTCTTTCTCCCCCCCCCCCCCCTTTTTTTTTTTTTTTTTTTTTTTTTTTTTTTTTTTTTTTTTTAACCTGACAACACAGAGATTTTAAAATCCTAGGTAGCCTGAAAGCCTGGGAATGCTGTTAAAATACTGCTCAAAAGTCCAAAGTATCTTTTCTATGGGAAATCTCTTCCAAAATAGCTGTAAAATGGTGCCTTGGACCACTGAAGACAGGTGTTCAAATTTGCACATTTTCAGTATTGGTTAAATCTTATTTTTTGCAGAGCAGATAGAGATTTTTGGATTTCAAGATTCAAAGGATTTCTCAAATGCAGTGTTTGACTATGGAGTGAGGTTTAATTTCAAAAAAAGATGTAAGGTGTATATCACTGTTAGCAGTCAGCATTAGAGGTCTGCAAACTTTGAATGTTCCCATCAGAGAGACTCTCATATTCCAATACTGAGAATTTCTCCATGCTTCTCATCTCTATTCCATAATGAGTAGGAAATAAATAAACCCTGGAGTTGCACAGAAAGATAATACTGTGCTCTTTAGCATTACTATAGTTCACTGTTCAAGTACAGACAAATTTTAGTAATATTCAGAAATGGTTTGTTACCACAGAAATGTTAACTTCAATGCCGATGAATTTGCCATTAATGATATGATTTGTGGCAGCTAGAAGCATGTCTTAGCAAAGGCACACAAACAATTTTTCCTCTGTACTTCACAATCAGTTATTGGGGTCGTACTCCCAAGTGATTTCAGAGGAAAGAAACAGTTGGGATCTACCTATACTTCATGTTCCATTACTGGCATTAAGAGTGACTCTGGACTTTTCTTGGTAATCCTGGCAGGAGTTTAGAATGGCTTGACTTTAAAAAAGAAACTTCCTTTTTAATTAGTATATTACAGAAGGAAAAAAAAGGAACAACTACACAAACTCTTTTGGAATTTGTTGACTCCACACAGCAGAAATTTAGAATGGTTTTATTTCCTCCAAGCAGGATAGTTTTCTACTTTATGCTAGCCAAAGTATTTAATTAGTGATGCAACTTTTATTAACATCTAGTGTACATCTTCAGTGTGAAGGTCTGGATACTTTCTGAACTAGTCTGTATTGTTATCAACAGTTACTGTCACTGAAATTCTCATCTGTGTCACCAAAAATTGTGATTGTTAATACTCAGCTAATTTTATATCTTCATATTGTCAAACTATTGAAGCAAATGATAAGTCAGATAATCTGTGCTATTGCCTTTAAATTTATGCAGTTTCTTAATGAAAACACAAGGTGCTTTAAGAAGGTGCTTTAAGAAGACATTAGTACTCTTTAAATTTGAATTGAAAGGATGTGATCTACTGAAGCTGTATTGCTTTTGGATTTAAAACCAACCACCACTCCCCTAAAAATAACCTAACCCCACAAAAGAGGAGTTCATGTTTGTAATGAAAGCCACAGAGGAGATAGGAGCCATCTTGAATAAGGATACACCACGGAGGGAGCTGCCCAGGACTAAATAGATGGGGAGTTGGGGTTGCCATTCCACAGGGTAGTTTTAGATGAAGTACCAAGAAGTTGCCTGTGTGCTGGCTCTGTGAACAGCTTGTCTGGTGGAGGTCTAGATGAGGGCCATATAAGCATATGGAAAGGGTTATTGCTGCTAAAAATAACACAAAATTGGTGATGTCTTTCTTGACTCCTTGTAACTGTGCTTTCAACTTAATAATGAAAGCTTTAAAAGAGAGGAGATATATTGATGACAAATTGAATAGCCATTTTGAGGCACAAAGATAATTCCTAAGTGAATTTGAAGTGAGAAAAATAGAGTTGGCTTGTGTTAATCTCACATTCAAGCACATGTGGAGGGAAAGAGGCATGAGTAAGGGCTGATTCATCACACCTCATACCTGAATTCTGCCCCAGAGATGCTCATGTCTTGGGTGACATAAAGCATGTAGACTCTATTTTTGTGCACTAAGGTGCACTGAAATCTGGGGGGCTCTCACCATAATTATGCTTTTTTTTCCATTTGTTTCCCAGTATCTCCTGTCAAGTCTTCCAGCTTCGATGCCCTTTCCTCCTGCCTTCACAGGCAAGGCAGAGCTTTAGACCCCATCCTGACCCTGCCTGAGCCTGCATCAGGCCCAGCACTGTTCTGCTTCTGCCTCTTAGGGCCAGTGGTACAAACAGAGCTCCTGGAGAGGCTGGCTGTAACCATAGTGATAGCAGCAGTCCTGAACAGATCTGTTTAGCTCTGGGGAGGGGGAAAAAACCACTTTTCGAAGAAGAAGCGTCCTCCTGACTTTGTATCAGGTTGATGGAGCCAAGTAGTTTGCATTACACTTTCTCTACATCACATGCAACAGTAAAGTACTCAAATCATGCAATACTCAGGAGTTTCTGTGCTTCTGCTGTTAAATATAACCTCATTGCTTGTTTTTGTGTGGGTTCTGTCCACAACTGTTTGTTCAGCCTCTGTACTCACCCTCCTTAAGTTTTCAGTAGTTTCTTTGGTTGCTGTGATATAAAGCAACAATGAGAAATTAAAGCAGGTTGTCAATTTTCCAGTCAGAGTGATGGTCTGAGAAGGATGTAGCCTGAATGTGTTTGCACATCCCAGGGAGAAGATTCATTACATTTTGGAGAACTACTTGAGCTACTGAATCTAAGAGAGCAGCCATACACAGTGGTAAGGGTACAGGCTTGGTGGCATGAGTATGTGCTCTACATCCCGTAGGAAATGGCTTTTTTTGTGTCTTTGAAGAACTTAGAAAATAAAAAAGTTAATTTAGATAAGAGAGAGAATTCATAGAAGAGAAAAGTTACACAAAGAATAGCTAACGAGCTCTTTTGCTGCTCATTAAGCCATGTCAGAGTGAGGTCATGCTCTGCCGAATATGGAGTGTCTGCATGTTACAGAGTTGATGGTTACAGAAAGGCGGTAATTGGCATGTTTTGTACCGATGAAAAAGGTGTGTTCCTTACTCAGCATGCTGGTTCCCACAAGGACAACCTTACAATCTGTATTATCTTAGAGACCTCTGTTGACTGATGCATTAATGGACCCCATCATCCACATCTCAAGGATAACTTTTGCTGCTGGAGTAGTTTTTGGCTTATGTCTGGCAATAACACTGAGGTTAATAGACCAGAAAGAGGACAGATGGACATATGTATCAGAAATGGAACAAAAGTCCTGTAACTGTGAAAGTCAGTACCTGTGAAATTCCTCACGATTTAGTATTGATTTTGGTCACTAATTTTGTAATCCTGATGGAGCTTCCAATGCAAAAGTCTGGAGGTATGTATGAAGTATATTGCACTTCCACACAACAGATCCGGATTAGGCTTAAACTTGTCTCTTTTTTTAACCTTTTCTCTACACGAAGCACTAACCTTTTACAGGTTTATTTTAACAAGTCTGTGCAAAAGCTACCTAACTTACTGCTTCTATAGGTAATATGTATTCTAATATAGTCAATCTGGAAATAGCAGCTTTCTATTGTTATTAGAAAGAGGGGAGAATTAATTTAAGGAAGTTGCAAACCAACTTCAATAGAAATGTTTTGTATTCCATTGAAGATGTTGATACTGGAAAGGGGAACATTCATCAAAAATTTTGGTGAAGTCATACAAAGCTTCACAGACATCATGAAACAGATTTGCAGGATTACACAGAAAAAGACAATTTAGTACTAATTGACCTTTAAAATTTATTACTCTGACTAATTGACAGTTCTGTCTTTGAATACAAAGTAACTCTGAAGGCATTGATCCCAAATGCATCATTTCCTCATAAGAGGGCAGGATGCTGCCTGAAGTAAAATCCTAATTTTACATACCATAGAAATTTTGACCCATGGAAAGACAACAGGCTTTCAAGCTACCTGGCTTTGTGGACATTCAATTTTCCTTTTCAAGAAAAATAAACTTTTTTTGGTAAAGGTGTATTCATACTTACAAAGTGGCAGCATTTTGCTGTAAATGGTGAATCATTGTATTAATAGTGAAATAAGTGTACAGCTGTAATAATTGTATTTTAATACAATAGTGACTTTATCCTGTCTATGACCATCACTTATAGAACCATTAAATACAGCATTAAATGCCGTATCTTAACATTGAGTGCAACTGGGACAAACAGGGCAGCTGAGAATCAGCTAGCAATGATTTTCAAGGGAGAAAGTCTCTCTATATTTTTCCAAAAAAAAAAAAAAAAAAAAAAAAAAAAAAAAAAAAAAAAGTTTTCAAGAGAAGGAAGTTCCATTTCTTTGCTCTGCTAAATCAGTAAAAGCTGCCATCCTGAAGCCTAAGCCTGGTCTCTCACCTGCTTCTCTGGCTCCTGGCAAATCCCCAATTTCTGCAAAAGCAGGGCTGCTTTGAAACAGTAACTGTTAACATGCTGAATACTCCTTTGCAAATGATGTGCATGTACAGCTTTTTTGTATTTTGCATGTTGTCCAGTATCTGCAGGAGCTGCTGGATAGAGACTTTTTAGGCAAAAGCTGTTAAGACAGTGGGCCTTCAGCCAGGTCCAGGAGGGGTGACTGACCTTCTCTTTAAGAGCTCTGCCAGGTGATGTGAACTGTTTATTTGAGCTTTTTGGCATCCTAGAAACAGGTTTTTACCAGAGAAGAACTTGGTGTGTCTTAGAATGAAGCTGACCTACAAGAAGGAGGCTGTAGGGATTCAGTAATCATTTTCCTCATGGTCCATGGAAGTCTGGTACCATCTGGACTGCAGGACTGAGCTTTCAAGCATGTACTGCCTGCCCCGTCTGCTGCTGCTCTAGGCTCAGAAATTCTCAGTTGTATAGTAAAGTGACAGTCAAAGTCTTCTAGGAAATTTCTGAAGTTATAATTTCAGTGACAGATTTGTTCAGCAGAAGTTCAATAGATGCCAGATATGTCAAATAAGAGTACAGCTTTCAACCCAGAGGGTAAAATAAATTTTAAGCAAAAAAAGAGAAGCATGTATTTAATAGGGAAGGGAGATTGTGAATTGTGATACCTTATGACCAAATATGACCTCTTCACTTGAGAAAAAAAGCTGGTGTATGCAATTAGAGATATGAATGTGTGCTAAGCCTTACATATGCAAATATGTATAGCATAGTAATGTTTTTAGCAATACTTAATTCCTAGTCTTTTAATAGTTTTGGTACTTTCAGTGCGCATCATAATTTTGCTAAGGGCTGTGAGCCTGAAACTCAGTCTGCTAATGTAAGATCAAATTCTTCAGTTATTATGCTTTTGAAGTGGTAGTTTGGTACAGCTTAGTGAGTTCTCACTTCCTACTCTTCCAGGCTTGAAGTTGCTCTTTAACTGAATCTGTACACCCACAGGAGGACATTTTTGATTGTACTGGCCTCCAGTGGCAACCTAAGAACCATTTTGGTTGTGAGATGTAGTCAAGCAACTCCTTCACGCCGCCTTCTTGACTTTATGACTCTCACATTTAATTGGTCTTGCTTGCGCAATACTGTTGTCCCAACTATGTAAAAGATTAAGCCCTTCTGATTTTGGATTGCTTGATAAACTAGGATCATTAACAATGCTTTAATGCAGTCAAGTGCATATATCTAGAAGCAAATCCTGTAAGATTACTTGCTGGAAAGCTTTTACTCTGAAAAAGGATTAGGGGTCATTGCAGGTGAACAACATACTTGAACTTTCGGTGTGATGCTGTATTGAAAGACTGTCAGACTTAAGGCTTTGTAATCAGATACCCCCCAAGAGGACTGGGGTGTCATTTCCATTTCTATATATGACTAGAATGACACTGGCACTGCAAGACTACTAAAACTCCTGTTTTTATGTCCTCTTTATGGAATGTGGAGAAAATGCTTTAGAGTTTTAGAAGACTCTTTCTCTCTTCCTTATAGAGACGTCCATGAATATCCTCATGATAGATATTTACCATAACTGTAGGCTGCTTTCCCTAAAGGGGAAGAATTTTTTTACTCCTCCAAATTTGCCAAATCATTTGATGAAAGTAGAAGCAGAAGAGGACAAATAATCTTTGTCAGGAGCACCTGTAAGGGGTGCCTTATTCTTGACATTTTTTTCCTGCCTAGATGTAGACGTTGCTAGAGGCGTGGAAAGGAATATTCATCCTTTTGCATAGAGTGATTGGTCAAATTACATCCAAACTGACAGATTTTCTAATGGCTTTCACAGAGTCAGGACTGTACTCAGGTTTTTTGCAATATCCCAACACAGACAACTGTATAAATAGTGTTACATGTTAAGTTCCCCTGCCCATTCTTTAGCTCACTGTGCAGTCTGATAATGACCACCTAACTGGAAAAAAACATACTCCAGCACAGGAGGAAAATTGGCCACTCCTATGTCTGCACACACCCTATGCAAGTAAGTATTTGGCACAGGCTATACCAGTACCCCCCTGATGCTCATAGCTGCTCTTCCTTCAGCACTTCTATCTAGAGAACATAATGAGACCCACCTTTCTTGCCCATGGGGTATTCCTCAGTTCTTTCCATGCATCTTCTTGTTGTGCAATGATTTTCTAGTTTTGTCAAAACTGCTTATACTTGAAGAGATATCCAGAAAAGCCATCCTCAACTTTTTGAGAATTTGGGCTATAAAAAAATGGGGTCATAGATTTGGCACTGAGGAAATGAACTCATTTTATTCTTAAGGCCATGGTAGGAATGTTTCCTCACACGCTACACAGTTAGGTTATCACAAGAAAGCATAATTTCTACAGGAGGTGCAGCACCTGACCTTAGTGAACTAAATTACTACTTAAAGAGTATGTATCGAAGCTGATTTCTTCTTGAGTTAGGTGCAATTAGGTAAGCACATTGTGGAAAAATACTAATTACCATAAGGAGTGCTTAAGCATCATCCTTAACAAAGCCAAACTGCATTTATCCTGCTGCTGTGGAATACTCAGTGTAGGAGGAAAACAAATTACCTGTTAATTACTTTGAGTACAGAAAAAGAGACAAATATCTCCTGATGCCACGTTGAGTTCATCTGTGAGAAAAATAAGCCCAATATTACTGACATTTTTCAATCTTTATTTAGCTATCTGATGAGACAGTTTTCTAGAAGTGCTGAGTGCCAGCACTCTCCTTGGAAGTGATGGTACTCTGAGTATCTTGCAGCTCTAGAAAGTGTTGCTTTTTAAGATCCACAGATTGACAGTAGCAAGTTATTGACCTCAGATTAGAAATTACATGTGTGAGAGCTAATACTGTGGTAAATTTGGGGTGACTTAGAGAATTCAAGGCTATTACTAGAAAAATGGTGTGCTCTTTTAGCCTGCACAGTTATATGTGTAGCCTGCATGGTTTGATCAAGAAACGCTGCTCCCAGTGGGCACAATGGTGAAAATGATCTCCATGAACTGTGATAAAGGAAGAGATAATCCAGTACTCCCAGAGTGGAGCCACATAAAAGGAAGCATAGCAGAGCTTGCAAGAGCAGGAGGTTAAAGATAACTACAAATTTTTATGCTTGAAAGAGAGGAATAGCCTCCAGAAGCAAACATGGATTGAGATCAATATGTAGACCGACATTGCCTAACAGATCATGTCTACTGGGCTACTTATTTATGTCCCTGTGTATACAATCAAGGGCTTATGTGGAAAATTTCAGTCTAAAATAATAACTGGTCCACAGTTAATCTAGCAGGGGCCTCATTTCTGTGTGTTGTTAATAGAAAAATTATGGCCATTACTGAGTAATATTGATTGTTGACATTTTTGCTTCACAATGTAATTTGCTTTAGCCTCCATCTCTATGGTATCTTCAATTCAGAGAACTCCAAGTACTTCACAAATGCTAATTTAACCTCCCAGCTTCTCTGTATGGAACATAAGTATTATTACCCCCAGGGACTGCTTTCTCTTTGTGTCAAGGAAGTGCTCACCACATTGCTGGTGTTGCTGGAGACTTCCCATAATAAGCTGTTTGCAGCACAGGAGACCTAAGGAGTAGAACCAATAAAAGACTATCTTTGTTCAACATGAAACAATTCTCATAATAAATCTCTAGGCACTAAGTCTAAAAACAGTCAGGAAAATGCTGCTGAATGAAAAAGAAATATTAAAAAAAAAAAGATGCAGCAAGGGTGGGATATAGAAAATATGTGTTATTCTCCATTTATATTTTGGTGTACAAAAACCATTGATCAGCACATGGATAAACATGCATGAGGCTTTCAGGTGTGAATTACAGTCAACAAGTCTTACTGCTGTACTTAGCAATTGAGAGTATGGAAGTTTATCCTTCTTTTGCATCTTTTTTTTTTTTTTCTTTTTCGTTTACAGTGTCAGACTTGGCAGATCAGGACAGAACACTCAGTATGTGTGGGTGTTTCATCTTGATGAGTTTGAGTGGGACTACTGTAGAGGGAGGCTACCTCACTGCATAATGCATAACATATTTTTATGTCTTTTGAAATAATTGATCATATGCATTTATGTCCCTTTAGTAAGCATTCATAAAATAAACAGATTTTTCTCTATAACATGAAGACATTGCTTTTTACTTATACAGAATTTTTACCTGGATTATAAAGCTATTTGATAACTACTTGTGAAAAGACAGAATGTGCATACCTTTCATTTAGACCAGTAAAGTGCACATTTAATGTACATTAATAGTAGAGTCAACATGAAATAAATTAATTTTTCAATAGGGGAGAGCTTGTCTTTCTCTCTCAAGACTGATGTTGGAGAGTTCAGCAGATCCGTTATGAAGGTTTAACATCCAGAATGTTTGGTAGTCATTCTTATTACCAATGTTGTCTTTGGAATAGATGTAATGAAGTGAAATAACTGATTTACATTGCATCTTGTCAACATCTTTATTAATTTGAACCATCCATTTTTGAAGATTAAAGGTAGTTTTTGAGGGTCTGGATTGGCAAACAAATAACTGAGCAGAAAATTGAGCTGCCAACGCCCTTTCATGCCACTCCTGCTCCCAAAATGATCTGGAAACCTACCAGTATCATCCCACAAGTAATTTTAGTGGAATAAAAACAATTAATGGATAGCATGCTATCTCTTTCCAGCCCCTCAGCAGAAAAGATGGCTGATCTCAACCATGCATAGCAGTAATGGGGATCCTACAGACCTTTGTCATGTTTTTTCTAACATGTATCAGCCAGAGAGAATCTTAGTGGTCACTGCAATGCATCAAATAGGCCCCAGCTCAGCTGTCGTGTTGAAGCTAGGCTTAAATTATGTGGCAAGTCTTTATTTAAACTGCTTAAGAGCAGTTCATAGAGCTAATTCAAACTTTAGACATTACCTGGGTGTTTAGACTGTTTGGGTGATACAAGGCAATGCAGGAATGTTCCTGCATGCTCTGATTTTTAGTGTGTTGGTTCTTCACTGCACTCCGAAGTCCTTGAAATGTTATTGAACTGCCTCAAAACATTTGAAGAAAAAAAATAAGGTTTGTTCTGTATATCACTGCTCACAAACTGGGAAAAACAAAATTAGAACTCTTTAAACTTTCTTTTCCATTGTGCAGTGGCAGATAAAGATAATGAGGTAACACCTTTTTTGCCCAAATAAATCAGATACAGGCAGCCTTGCCCATGCATCCCTTACACACTTACATGCTTTGTTTTACAATTCAGCCATGTTCTGGTCCACTATTCATGTAGAAAGTTTTCATATAGATGCTTTATGTGAGCATAGAATATAAGAGAAGAGTACATAAAAGTACAGAATATAAATTGTTAACTTTTGACAGGTTTTCCTTTTATGTGTTTGATGCAGATGTAAAAGAGGAACCTGTGTCTTACAGGCTTCATTACAGTAAGTGTAAGACTTGCACACAGGCTCTGTAAGAATGACAGGATCCTTCTAAGACAGAGTGGGGTTAAGAAAGGCAGAACTCTCCAGGAAAATCAAGCATAAGTGCAGGAATCCCAATAAACCAGATACAGTAATGTTGGAGGGGGGAGGGTTATTACTGTTTTGTCATTTGCATTGCTTAGGGTTTTATGGAAATTTTCAGAAATGACTCTATTCACAGGTCTGGAAGTCAGGTTTAATTATAACCTTTACTGTCAATCCTGATACGCAAAGCTGTAAGCAAACAAGAATTCCCTCTGAAACTCACTGAGCCATCTTGAAGTTTGCACTGGATTTGCTGATTTTAAACAGTTGGATGAGTGGATTCTTCATGGTGTCTCTGCACTGTGAGTCTGTAAAGTTGCTTCTGGCTCATGCCCAATTCAAGGCAACAATAAATTGTTTTAGTCTTTTACAGGAAAATTATATAGCCAAGATATCTGTTCAAGTGCATATGCATCTTCAGATTGTGGTTTGTTTGGGTTTTTAAGCAAGGATAATTAAACCTTTTTTCTCCATGTAACATACATAGCAAATAAAGAATCAGATAATATTTCTGAGTGGATTTAGATGTATTTCAGCTAATTTCAGCATAAAATATATAGCTATATTTTAGCTATATTTCAGCAGGGTCATGATATTTCTGTTTTCCGAAAAGGACAAGACTGAGTAACATACGGTTCATAGCAAAGAAAAAATAGGATTTTCTTAAAACAATAACAAAAACTGCAGTCAACCTGCTTCAAGCACCCACTTAAAACAATAATGAAAACTGCAGTGAATTTGCTTTAAGCACCCACTCAAGGAACGAGTGAAAAACCAGTCACTTAGCATTTGATGATCTAAAAATGATGTGTTGACATATACTCAGCTTGAAATCAGTTGAAGATGCTTTGGGGATAGTGTTTTAAGAGGAGGTTTCCTAAATAGGTAATACCACAATGCTTTTTACAGTACCTAGCATGTAAGTATTGTCTTGAAATACTAAAAAATGTGTCAGTTTATTAGAAAAATAATCACTGGGGCAAAAAAAGGGTAAAAAATGTCCCACTGCAACTGGTGAAACACGAGATCATTGCAGAAGCATTGTTGTCCAGTTCTTACTCAGAAGGATGAAGTCCTTGTCTTTGGTTGTATTGCCTGTATTCTATAATCTTCTTCAAAGCTAAATGTGGTTTTAGCTGTCATTTGCACAGTGGTCACTGTTACAAGAGAGTACATTGTGCTAGCAATGCCAAAAGTGTGAAGTGGTGGAGATTTACCTCTAGGAATGCGATTCATTTGTTGAAATTTGGACACTATTTGAAAGCTTTCCAGCCAAGAAGTGGCAATTCAGAGCTACACTCCATCTTACCATAAAATAGATATCTTCATAAAGATCAGATGAATCCTTCAGGTATTTCTCCCTTGACAATAAAGGAAAGACAGGTAATGAGTTCATACACAGATATCCTTGGTGTGGGCACCTAAAATGACCTAAGATGAATGTTAGTCCTAGCCTCACTAATTTAATTTAAATTCTGTGGCCTTTACTTCCCCATTAGTACTGTTGTTTTCTCTGAATGAATCCTGCAAAGCAGAGACAATGGGATAGTACACTTGAAAAGTATTAGCTCTGCAAAAACACATTACATATGGGAATCTGTCCGGTGTCCTTGTACAGTGTTTTTGTATCCATCTACCAGGGATCTCAAGAGTGTCAGTGATACCTTATAACTGACAGTTTCAAAGGCTTCTCAAGTGCAGGATGAACACCTGGTCTTCAGCAATAATAAAGGCTTCAGGCTGTATCAAATGTCAAAAAATCTGAGACCTGCTGAGCCGCTGAAAATACTTTGTGACATCCTCCTTTGCAGCCCTTTTTTATGAGGGAAGAAAGATTTTAGAGTGGGTGAATTTAGAGCTCTCCACAAAGCCTGAGTAAATAGGCTTTAATATTTTTCCTTGAAACTGAGTGGGAGAGGTGGGGAAAGACAAGGGAAAGGAAATTCCTTCTGTTTTGCAGACACAGATGGAGAAGGAACAGGACATCTGCTCCTCCAGCGGGCTGCAGTAGTAGCTGCTTCCATGGAAGAGACCGTCAGGAGGGTTTTGACCTATTTGTGCCATGTGCTTTTATCATGTTACTTACATGAGCCAGTAATACTGGAACAGAGAAAGTTATGATGTACTGTCTGCATACCTGTTTCAGGGACTTCCCACTCACACAGCTCTGTGTCACACAGGTAACGCCCCTCTGGAAGTACAACTCTGTAGGATGGGTAAAAGAGTTTTACCTTAATATCACCATCCCATTCCCTCAGCAAGTAGACTTTACCATGACCAGTTTTGCTAGAAATGCATTAAGATCTTCATCCAATGTAAATCAGGCTTGTTTTACCTCAGGAGAAGAAACTGTCTGCAAAGTTTAGGGAAGACACTCTGTAGTGTTGTACCCAGTTTGGTGACACTTAGACCCAGTGGCGGCTCTGTCCCTGTCAGCTGGCAAGGCTGGCAGAAGAGAGACAGTGAGAGACTCTGTGTGTGCATGTGCATCAATGTACAGACAAGCACAGGTAACGTGGTGGAAATTTTAGAGGTCACGGTTGCACAAACTGAGAAGGCACCACAAAACATGGGAAGTATATGAAGATGTGCTCACACAGTAGCCCTCAGTGCATTTTCTTAGCTTAGATGAATGGGAAGAAAAATCCTCCCTTGATGTAAAATAGAATTAATTTTCTTATATGTAGGCACCAGTGAAGCAACTGGTAGGAAAGATGCAGGTCACTGGTTGTATCTATTGACAAGTCCCTCCTTATGGAACGTGAGCACTGACTATAGGGTTAAAAATGTAATAAACTATTCTTTGATGTGAATAAAAGTTTTAGAATTTGAATCTAAGAGAGCATCCTGAATATGTTTAGATTTCCCATCCCCAGCTCTTGAACTTGTCTTGAAGTGCCAGACATAGATCATCACAACATAGATTGTTCCAACCCTCTCGTGATCAAGAGCCAATACAACATCTTTCAGAACTGAAAGCAATTGTCATTGTGTTTAATGTTTCTCTCTATGGTTCAGTACCTTCTGTGGCTTCAAGATGCATTTGATTGGTAGAAAATAGACATATATTTCTTCAATTTAGTTTTTAATTTAAGAAAACGCGATGTTTCCACTGTCAGGGCATAAACTTTAAATATTCTACCTTCTGAAAAACTTATTTTTGTTTTAGTTCTAAGGGTTGACTCATGAGGTACATATTTCAGTCCATGTTTCTATAATAAAACTAACTGGTATTTGATCACCAGCTAGCCAACATTCTTGCCACAGATTTTGAAGCCACAACTAGACATAATACTAATTCTACTATCAAAACCATTTGTGGAACAATTCATCACTCTAAACCTTTAATTCAGCCCAATCTGTGCACAAAAGGGAGAGGCTAATTTTTTTTTTTTTAATTAAAAATCTGTAAGGCCAAGAAACACAGTTAAATATGACATTGATTTTATATTTTTGCTCTCTTGCTCACTTGAGATGGCAGTGCTCAGAGCATGCCAGGCAATACTTGTTTAACATGATTCACATGTTGCTATTTTTTTCTGTAAAATCCAACTCATACTGTCATTGGTAGGACCAAATATCAAAAATATAAATCAGTGCAATAGTTAAGGGTATGATATATTTAAAGAGTTTTAAAATAAGCTGTAATTTAATTCAGCAAGCTAACAATCAGTAAAGGCTAAGTCTTATTTTCCTACTTATGCAAGTTACTACATTGCAATGAGATTAGTCACCTAACATAAGTAGGAGTTGGTTCTGTAATAAATCTGCAAACACACACAAAAAAATTGAGTTAATCCTGAAATACCATTTTTAGTTTGCTCTCATTGTGTCTCTTTAATATTGTAGAGGTTTCCTAGTAGTGACAGTTTTAACCTTGGCTCTGCTGCTTTTGGAGGGATGAAGTCAGCCCTTCATCTGAATGGTTTTTCATCGTTTAATATCCTCATCCATTTTACTTGAAAGCTAGGCTAAAAAAATGAATAATAAATTTGATGAGAGCTGGGTTAAGAAAGCGTTGCATTAAAGCTGGATTGCTCCCAGCCATCTTAATTGAACAAAGGGAAGTTTTCCAAATACACCTTCTATATTGGCTGACTGCCTTAGAAGTTCTCTGAAGCTAGAGAAAAGGTCCTTCCTCTCCAAATTAAAACACATACTCGTGAACTATTCGAATCTGTGGTATGAAGTTATGCCAGAAGTAATATAATCCAGATTCTTTCATTACAAGCTGGCACTAGAATTAAGCTGTCTGGTTTGGTGCTGGAATAGATAACAGGGTTCTAGTTTTTAAGAGTGTGTAATTTTGCATATGATAAAAACCTTGTTTTTTAAAATAAAAAGTTCTCATTATATTTGGATGGGTGTAAACTGTTAAAAGTACCAGCACTATTCCCTAGCAATGTGGAAGCTGGTCTGCAAGGTCTGACCCCAAACTGAAGCTGGGGCTGCCAATACCTGAAAGCAGTTGAAGAGAGACAGCATCAGAGGAATCAACTGGAGCTTGGGTTATTTGAAGATTAACCCAAAAGACAGTGTTTCCTCAAGGCACATCATCCCTTTGATATATTACCTCATGGTCTGTTGTGGCCAGAGGTCTGCACAGCCTGATTTTCCAGCAGCAGTTGGAGGGCAGTGCAATAGGTAAGTTGATGACTATCAGGGAAAGAAGTTCCAACCTTGTTATATTGGTTCCTTCTGAGAGTGGGATGGGCTTTCTTCAACATTAAGCTGCCAAGAAATTTCCTCTGGTGATGGGAAGGGACTGTAGGAGAGGCAAAATCAGGCTGGTGGTGGCAAAGCCTCACAAGGGCTTTTCCTGTCGTGAAGGAACAGCAGTGCAGGGGTTGTGAGCAGTTGGCAGCATCCCTCTGCCATGTGCACTTTGAGATACAACATCCATGCATCATTTTGCAAAAATCCCTTTTAAATTAGCAGGCTCAGGTTTTGCCTGTATGGCACTCCCCAGATGGGGGTCTACCAAACCCCATGTTGGTGGGATGTCCAGGACCTTACACCCTGCTCTGCAATGCAGTGTTACAGGGCAGTACTTGTGGAATTGAAGACAGTGATTTGTATGTCGTGTCTAACAGCAGCCTGTGCTGTCACCATGAGACCAAAGGTTTTTTCCATATGGAAAGTGTACCTGCCTCTCAGGAACAGCAGGAACATGTGATTTTCATAGTAAATAAGCCTGAGCAGAGAAAGGCAGCAAAAATACACAGAAATGAAGGGGAGTTATTGATTATTATCTTTACATGGTATTTCTGTCTGCTCACACACACCTTGTCTTCTCTAGACAAAATTCCCTATACTTGTCACATAAATTGCAAGTTCACAGAAGCTGCAATTTACCATTGGGTATATAGTAATTACAACCAAATTATACTATAAAATCAGTATACATAGAGTTTAGCTTGCAGAGGCATGTAATAAAAGGATGTTTTTAAAGAGGTATTCAGGCTCTTAAAAGTTAGGGAGTGCCAAATTTCAAAGAACAACTGGAATTCAGCTCAATTGTTGGTAATATCATACCTAATGGCACAATCACATCTGTTTCCCACAGTGCTCCTTGTTTGTCTGAAGGATGGACAGACCTCACTGAGGGGCAAGTAATCAAATATTCCACTTTCAGTAAGCTCAAGCATTACTTACACATTTTTAAACACAATTATTCAAATCCTCTATGGAATTATTTATCTCCTTGTGAGATTTACTGTGATGATCTCTTTGCAATAGTATCACTGTTTACCAACATTATTTAATCTATTCTTACAGCTGTGCTTTGAAGTTACTTTTACAATAATTTTATGTCCAGGGATCTGAGACAGAGACCTGAAGAACAGATGTGAAACCCAGAATTATCAAGTATTATCTAAATTTGAGAATTCCCAATTTTAGAAATTCAGAGCCTGATATTTTTTTCTTCTGATCAAATTGCAGCTAGCAATTTTAAGTGCAGCTGTGAATGTTCAGCCTTTTTCTAATTTAAACCCAGATGTCTCCAATTGGGCCACATGAAAATGAAAAATGACAGAGGCAGGGATAGCATCAATCTCTCCAGGGCAGCATTCAATTGCCTGCAATCCCCTGCCTCACTTTCTGTACATTTTATAACTTCTGGAGCTTGTGAAGCAGGAGTCATGCTGACAACAATGAGAACAGATACATGACCCTGAAACCCTCTTTAATTATTTGATTGCAGATAATTTTTCCCAGCTTATTCAATGCAGAGAAAGAATCATCTCCAGAAAAACACTGTAGTGCAAACAGAGCAGGTTGCACATTCATTTCCCAACTATTAAGAGCCTCACTTTGCAAACTCTGCCTTCTCTAATACATCAATGGAAATATCTTCATGCAAAATATTGAAATAATTTCTTAATAAATGTGCCTTTTATCTTTTTTTTTCCTTATCACTGCTATGTTCTGGAGAAGAATGATTGTATGATGAAAGCCTAAGGCAAGAAATTATGAAAAATTTATTTCCAGAATAAGTTCTGCCATAGACTTTCTTAGTGACCTTGGGCACTCCTTATCCTTGCTGTCATTCCCTTTCATCATCTTGGGGCTTGGACTAGCACAAGGGCTGCTTCAGGGTAGTTTTATAGAGCTCGACTCATTACTCTTGGTAGAGGGTCAGATTCTCAGGTGCTGTGAAAGTGTGAAATATTATTTCATTCAATTATTATGTGAAATATTAAGCATGCTGAAACAAAAGTGTCTAACACAAATTGTTGTTATGAAATACTAATAATGGCATAGTTGTATTTGGAGATAAGCCCCTAAAAATTGTTTGTACAAAACACCTTTAGTAATATCACTATTTTGCCTTGGCCTGAGCATGATGATTAGGTACCAAGGCCCTGATAGCAAAAATAAAATGTTCAGCAACATTGCCTGGCTTCAGAGCTCTACTACACAGAAAAACAAGTAAATACATACTGTAGGACTGGGCTGCCCTACACATTGATCTGAACTACTTGGTTACCTGCACCAAAATATATTTTGATATAGCCCAAAACAATCTTATACAAGGAACAAAAGTACTCCATCTTGAGAACAAAGTACTCAAGCTGTGTCTTTATGAGGACCATGTGTTTGGGACAAGCAGACAAGCAGCTCTCTAGGAGAACCCAGCACCACACTGGATGTGCTTGAATGGGGTTGCAAGCAGCAGAACTGTGGGAAGATAGTGCTGTAGGTGGAGCTGGTGAGATGGATATTGAAATACCACAGAGTCCTTTGATCATTTTAGAATGTAGGGGAGAATGCAGGCAAAAAAAAAGCACAGAAACAAAATTTCTGGCAAAGGGTCAGAAATCACAGTTGTTAGTTTGGGTAGACGTTAGAATTTTGTAAAGAGATTAAATTACTCTAAATTGGTGTCTTTCTGGGGAAAATGTGATAGGTAGGATAAGTCTTCAATTTGAAAAGGAAAGCTATAAAAAAGTCAGTGCCTAGAATTTTAAACTGGGTAAGCTTAATAGGATAAAATTCAGGAGTTTTTTAGTAGGCTGGTAACTAATCATGGGAATATGTCACCACCAAGGATAGGGGTGGATTTTCTGTCCTTTAGGAGTCACAGCTTGGATGCCATCTGGAGGATAGGCATTAGTCCAAGACGAAAACATCAGTATCAATGATATACAGGACAATCTAATGATACTCAAGGAACTGAAGTTCACAGGAGTTCTGCCACTGACTTTAATGAAGGCAGGATTTCATCTTCTGTTCCCAAGGCTTTAATAATAGAAAAGGTATTAATTACCTCAGCTTAAATGAAAGGAGTCAGAGTGATGTGCAGTACCATGAAGAAAGCTGCCAACAGAAAGCAGCAATGATGCAAATTGAAACCAATTTTTTTTTTTTTTAACTGAGTGTTTTCTGTATTTCAGCTGCATAGTCTCTAGAAGCACATCTGTGTGGTCAGTTCTAATTATAGAACTCTTCTGGGACATAACCCTTCCTACAGTGGGAATCAGAGCTGCATCGGCAACTTTGAAAAGCAGCAG
Organism: Phylloscopus collybita; assembly: GCA_027886175.1. Lineage (NCBI taxonomy): Eukaryota > Metazoa > Chordata > Aves > Passeriformes > Phylloscopidae > Phylloscopus > Phylloscopus collybita. The sequence continues at coordinate 23,134,071 of JAJNNQ010000026.1, read as the reverse complement.
ATGAGAGGGGGAGATCCTAGTGATCCAGATTTTGCAAAAAGAATAGCTGCAATTTTGGTAATTGAAGGCAAGGGATGTTGTCAAAGATGGGTCAAATTGAAGGTCAACTGTGTTCTCAGTGAAGAGAAGCAGGATTAACAGCAGTGGATAATTCTGGACTCTGGAGATGACTGCATCTCTGTCAAAGAGCCAAGAGAAAAGATAGATTCTTCTGCTTCAGTGGGGTTGACTATTGCTTCAGAAACTGGCTTATTTGTATAGCTGCATTTAGGTGCCTTGCCAGAAGTGAGGCTGCTGGCTATGTACTGGTTTCTGTTATTAAGACAGGTTCAAATGTTACAAATCTGCACATTTTCTATTTCTTTCTGTCTCTGTTGAGGGGCTGGGGGGATGCACCATGACAGCAGCATACTCTGCTCATTGATGGCTGATGAGTTATTTACCTTCTTCTGTCGGAAGAAAAGCTAGAGGGCGTTCTATAATAAAAAAATATGTCTGGTCTAAAAAAAATATATGTTAAAAGTCAAATACAGGAAATACTTTAATGATTCTGAAGATACTTAAGGAATACCTTTGATTTTCCTGTTTTCATTTAGATTTGCATTTTGAGGCACTGGTTAATGAAATGCAAACGGTTCCTCTAAGGTATGAACAGAATCCAGTGAAGTATGGATGTATATCCAAAGTGAGTGCACACCTACATACAAAATCACAAACATGCAATTGATCAAAATGTCTGTGAAGTATCCTGTAAAAGGATTTCAACTATTTTTGATAGTGAGTATATACTCACTATCAAAAGTAAAGCCATCAGAACAGTCAAACAATAATGATTAATGCTATCCTTTAGATCTTTGAAAATGGAGAGAAAAAAAGAAACATAAATAAATGGGTTCCAGTTTATCAATTCTGCCTGGTATACCCCTTTCTCATTCAGAAAACCCTGCAATTCCCAACTGAGTTTGTAAACCTCATTCTGGAACAAAGATTATGTGACTGTTCCACTGACAGATAATCAGTGATTCACTATTGCATTTTATTTGCATGAAATTGCACTGTTTTATCATGATAGAACAAGGACATAGGAATTTTGCCTTGCTCTTTTCTGACATGACCTGTGATCTAACAAATTCACGTAGTGATCTTCTTGATCTCCTTATCCAAAAATACAGTGCCAGTTGAGCCATACCAAGAATCACTTCAATGTGATTCTATAAAAATATTTTTATTTTTAAAGTTTCTTGCACCTTGCTTTTCCCTCTGCTGTTTTTTTTCCCTTTCTGTCAGATAGTAAGAGAATGACAGCATGTCAGAGAGGTCCAGCTGTACTTCTGCTTCTGGGATAAATTGGAAAATAAGAAGATAATTGAGTAGAAGTCTTCTTAAGAAATGTCTGTGATTACTAGATTATTAGGGGATGGTTTTACCATCACTGACCAAATTCAGACACTCATGACAGCACCCTATCCAATCTAATTTTCTGTGCTTTTGATATTAGAAAAACCATCAAAGACTTTATAGGTGCTGCTGTAATGTTACATTTACTCACCTTGAGAAGAAAAGGTCTTGGTACAAATGTTTTTTGTCATTTGACAGCTTCATCACATTAAACTCTCTCTTTCAGTGTCCCTGCACCCACTTCTGGTATATTCACTGTTGGCTTTTATTTCTCTTTAATATTCTATATATTTTTCTTATATGGTGTGTTGTGAATACACATCCCTTTTTTTTATTCCTACTCCCCAGCTACATTTATTGCTCTCTATTATACATATATCTCTTACACAGTTTAGGCAACTAGGATTCTTTCATTGCATTTGGTTCCTTCTGATCCTGGAATACTTGGAAGCCATTCCTCTTGCTAAGTATCATCATTTTCTAAAATCCAGAAAAGTAATTTAGGGTTTATTTACAATGCAAATGTGAGGGCCTTATTTACAAATAGTGAGGGCCTCTCTAATTCTGAACCTTGAATCTCCTGGCTAGGAATGTGCTGGCTCATGTGCAGTCTACAGTCTTACTATCGATGTGACACAGATGATCCTACTCAAAACACAGAAATGCACCTTCCATGCCCTTTCTCTGGTTCACACACAGTATATGCAGATGCACCACACCTTCACTTGAGTATTACATGAGAAACCTCACTGATGTAGTCAGGAGATGTGCTGCATGGTTAAACATCAGATGACTGAAACTATAGATATGGATCTGTAGACAATTTTTAAATAACTAGGCCATTTAAATAACCAGTTAAAATATCCTTCTTTTAAATTCAGTAGCAGTTCCCACAACCTAAACTGGCTAACCATCATTGCAGCCATTAGTCATATCAGTAGAAATTATTGGTGCAATATTATGAGTAACTGGAGGAAATTCTGAAATCTGTTTAGTGAAGACTGCACCAGCTGTTTGTGGTTGCTCAGAGAAGATGGCAATGCAGTCAGTGGGATCCAGCTCAGGACAATACATCTGAATTGAAGCACCTACTGTTGCCCTTGCACAGGCATCTAGAGCCTTTTGAACATCCCTTGGGCATCCTGCTGGGCTCTCAGCTCCTGCTGCAGAAGGGTTTGGGTCTCCTGCAGGTCTCACTGTCACATGTGGCAGCTCTGTGTGGATGAGTGAGATACACAGGGGCATCTGGCACAGCACAAGCTGCTGGCTTGTGGGTTCTGCGCACTCCTGCCCTCTCTCAGTGGCTGTGGGAGTTTGGACAATTGTCTCACATGCACACTTTGATATGCAGACATCTATCTGCAGGTGTTTGCCTCCTTCCCTGCATGCCATTGAGGGAGAGAGATTCATTTCAAGAGATTCTTTAGACATAGCTAGGGCTGATCCTAGCTGGGATGTGCTTACAGAGCACATTTCTCAGCAGATATTTTAGGAGGTCTCACGGTTATCCAAAAATTCAGAGTCAGACGCTGGGACTGAACCAAGAGGGAGGAGAGAGAAGACACAGACCTCTGCCTTGGGATGGGCAAGCTCTCCAGGCAGTGCTGGGTTTGTGCACATGCCCTTGCCAGTACCACTGACTGCTCCCCTCAGAGGAGCTGCTGCTGGGGCAGGAGTTGATGGGGAACACTGCCAGCAGTGCTTGCCAAGAGATGAATGCACAGACCACAGACACTGCAGCACAGCTGGGGATGGGCTTGTCCACTCCCACTTTTAGTGGTTTCTACATCTGAGAAGTCTTTGCAAAGCCATGGGCATGGCCAGACAGCATTCCTAAAACAACACAGTGACTCTGGCACTGAAGGCTGGTTGTCCTTGAGGATACATGGGAGGAAAAAGGGGATGACACAGCAACTGACATCTATAATGAACGTATCATTTGTGTAGAAAAAAAAAAACTGTATCTTCTTTAGCACTGTGCTTCCTTTTTTCAGCAAAGAAGAAACTAACTTCCTAACTTCCTATGAGGTTTCCTAACTCCATACCCCACATTAATATTCTGTGCTTCATACACAAAGGCCAATCTGAAAACTATTTCGCCACTCCAGAAGGTACTAACAGCCTTTAGGAGCTCACATGTAGCATCAAACAGCTGGCAGAGAAGTGACACATTAATTTCCATGGACAGATATAAAGGTGCATTGTATATCAGTGTCGTTGTTTGATCTCATTAAACTCATCCATATGCATGCTTGTCTTCCTAAAATGATGCTGGAGTGTGGGAGCCAGTCTCCAGCCGTAGATGGCAGCAAACAACCACGAGCGAAGCAATCCCTTCTCACAGAGGGAGCAGCCGGCTGAGGCTGAGGCTGAGGCTGCAGCAGACAGCCTGCCTGCTGTGAGGTGCCAGGAATGTCAAAACTTCTTCTCTCAAGCCACGATTCTGTATATCCCTCCAAATCAAATAACCTTTCTGAGTGTCACAATTTTTTTTTTTCCTGTTTAATTCTCTTCCCTACGCTCGGGTTATTCCTTTTTAAATACAGCAACATATAGAAAGTCCTACTACAGTCACAGATAGAGAATATTGACACTGAAAGAGTGTGGAATGGGACCTGTGATACCTCGAAGTCTTAGCAGTCTGAATAGATTTTTCATAGGGTTGTATGCCTAATTTTTATATTTTCATGCAATTAGGTAAAGTGAACCTATTCATAAAATGATGAAGCCGTATTTTAAAGCCTATTTACTGGTTTTTATTCCAAAAGTAGTTACCTGGATGTGTTACCTGTGTTTCTACTGTGCCTCTCTGGAACTTAGAGTTTTTAATTTCCAGCCCAAATTAATTTGTAGTCATGCTATTTTTTTTCATTTCTGTAACAACTTTTAGTTTAAATAACTCTTCTGCCTACCCAGTATTTCCTGCTCAACAGAGCTTCCCACCATAAGATATTGTAACTTGCAGCCACATAGTCACAGGCTTAGGAGAAACACATTTGCTCTTCTAGCCTTCACTTCCGTACCCTGAAGGTATGACCAGAGGTTTTCCCTCCTTGTCTCCCAATAAAATATCCACCTGCCACTGGGGCTAGAGCACCATGGACTGGGTAAAGGGCTTATAAAGGCTTCAACTTGATGAGACTCTCTGGAGGGCAGGAGTCAGGTAAGGTCAGGGGAGGGATGAGTAAGGAATAAACAGGAAAGGGAAGAAGTGAGGGCGTGGGATCTCTAAAGAAGTGATGGGGTTGTGCAGTGGTGCAGATAGCTTGGGACAGACTCTCTTGACTGACTTTGAAGTCTTCTGTCATTGCCTGCTGCAGGCATACCAGGGAGACTAGAAAACAGACATTTTGGGTCATATGTGAGGTCAAGGCCTTTCTCAACCCCCTTTGTTCTATTACCTGTTGTCTGGAATCTTGCCATTTGGGTCATCAGTCTCCTGCAGCTCATAGCCTGATGGTCCCCTGACATGCTGGTGTCTCATGGCTCTGTGCACCTTGGAGCCCACCCGTTCCCCAAACCTGGTCACTAAACTTGGATCCTGGTGCTGATCCTTCATTATTTCTCAGAATACACTCGCTAATCATTTGCTTCCTTCAAGCACAGTGAGCCATTGTTCTCCATCCCTCCTTCTCCTTCCCTGGTCCTCAGTCATGGCCACTTGGAACTCCCCTCACCATGCCTTCCTTGCACAGTTGAGCTAACAGCTTTTTCCATTTGGAAAGCTTATTACAAACCTTGCAGAGGCAGAGTTGGGCTTCTCTCCTCTCTGAAAGAAGTGACTTGTTTTGAAATTAGAGAAGTTAAACTAAAATTAAACAACGACCTGATGAACAAGGAAAACTGGGGATTCATTTGCAATACCTGTCCAGAGGTGGGCAATTTGTACCAAAGCATAACTACTGTATTTTGGTCCAGCTTTACTACTCTCTTTGCAAACTTAATTGCACAAGTTGAATAAAGTTTTTTGGTATTCTTAGTTAAGGAGGGGGCTGCAAAGACTGTATATTGCTAGGTTTGAATGTCTGCTTTCATAATCCTCCACTTGGATGCACAGTATTACATTTGGGAAGACTCCTTTCATTATGTGTCCATTTCATTTTAGTCAATTAATATTCACTGATACTGATTGATTACTACTGGGACTAAAAAGGGGGAAGTACTACATGAGTACAGAAACAGGATAAGCAAATTCATTCTGCAAACATAAATTTGGATTTTGAAGACTTTGTTTGGGTATGTCATTAAACAATAAATAATAAGTTCCAGAGATCAGGGGTTTTGTGTGTATTCTGTAGAGCACTTCAGCTATGAAATCAATTATAGTTGTATTGTGAGTTTTGCCTTGGTAAAGGTGGAACACAAAGTGCAGAATTATAATATTGAAATTAAATAAATTAATTCATTAAATATATTAATTAATTTAATTTTTAATTATTAATAAATTTTAAAGGTTCAATTGGATCAGCCCAAATTTTTTGTATTAACAGTAACCCCCTCTGAATTAAGAAGACAGTATTTTCAACTGCAGTTTGGAATTTATTTTCTGTAAGTTTTTTTCACAGAAATTAAGTCCAAATCAGAGTACCAGATAAATTCACCTGCAGATCCCAGGACACCAAGCATCAAATTGCTGCCTTTAAGATAGGAAGAATGTTATCTGCTTTCCAAAACCTAGCAGCAGGCTTTGTATGACCTCAGGCAGTAAAACTATCTCCACATGCACAGGCAGGTAGAGTGTTCCCAATGTCCTCAACATGCCTGAGCTCATAGAAGATGAAAAGACTCCTGTGTCAGGCCCCAGAGGTATTTGGAGCATGTATTGATGGTGGCATGGAGGGTTATTTTTTCCTGACCCTGAAGCCTTGAAGCATGAGATTTGATTATAATCATTGTCCCACTGCAGAGCTGCAGAGAATTTACGGGTATTAAGAGGATGGCAGAAAGTTTCCTTCTCTCTATAGAAGACCACCGGTGGGTATATAGGTGACCCTCACTTCAAATGCACACAGACACACAGAGCTTTCCCTACCACATCCACAGGCCAGAGGGGGACAGCTAATGCACCTGAAAGCATGTAAGCAGGATTTCTTTCTCTCCTGGATGAAGCTTTCAGGCATTCACTCCTCTCTCTATCCAGCTAAGCTCAGAGGGAAATTCCTGAACCACATTTTGTTTTATTTCCCAGGGTGAAACCACTGCAGCTTCTCCATGTGAGACATGGTTTTCCAATCACCTCCCACCCTTCTTTTGTGAAAGGTTTTTCCTAGTCTCTGAATTACTTATGGGTCTCTTCTCAAGGCTGGTGCAATGTGGGCACTCTCCCAGCTGGGCTGCATGGGGGGCAGGTTTGCCCCCTCACTTACAGGCCACCTTCGTCCTGACATGACCTCTCCTTGCTTATGGCACCATGATTTGTCTTCCTTATTTTCCCGATTCTTCTCCTTGGAGCTGCTAATTTCCAGCATACTCTCTTACACTGAAAATGTGTAGAAATACACTTTTGCCCCCAGTAAATGGATCTTCCTTTTGTAGATGTTAGAGCAAAGCCTACTGCATTAGGACCATGTACACAGCAGATCCAGAGTGCTAAACAGCTAATTCCTGGTATACATTGCCAATGTAATCTTCTGAGATCCAAAATCTTGCCAGCAAAGACTTTGTGACTCATCCTGTGAGCCATCGACATAAGTGCTGAATAGCCTTGGACAGAAACTGAGTATTGGGAGGCCTATCAAAATCTGCCCAAATCTTCATTGGAGATCTCCATTCTCATCTATCTTGGGATCTGTCTGAAAATTTCTGGATTTAGCACTTGCCTTCTTTCACCAGATAAAATTACTTAGATCTAAACATATAAACAAAGAACTTAAATATGTTAATATGCATTAGATACATATCAATATACTAAATACATATAAATACATTGCCAAACCCCAAGCAGATGCTATTGACATATTTTCACTATTGTCCAAACTGTAGTTAAGTCAAAGACAGTGACCTGCCATGAAACCATGACATTGATTACCTTTTCCACATTTTTTACCTTTTCATAGAATTGTAGAATCACTGAGGCTGGATGACACTTTCAAGATCATCCAGTCCAGCTGTTCACCCAGCAATGCCACTGTAACCCCTAAACCACTAAATCACATCACCCAGCAGATGCAGACACGTCTTGAACACATTTCTAGCCTCCCCTCTTTGCTGCTACATCCTTATAGAAATCATTCCAGTGTTTTGCCTATTAGGTGCTATATATTGCAATGGTTGCAATATTTTAATATTGCAAAGGAGTATAATGAAATAGTTCAATACACTGAAATATTAATGCTATTAATGAAAAAATCTCTTGCTTTATTTCCTTTAAAATCCTAGTTGTGACATTTCTAGGATGGTGTATTTGAAAAGGTATAAATTTGATGAAAATTGCACTGCTTTGAATTTTCCCATGTTAATTTTATAAAAATGAAGACAAAAACCCTCTGTGCCAGCTGAAAATTTCTTGCTGTGCTTTGTATCTTTCTTGTTGCCTACACAAAATATGTAGAGAATTGGTCCTTTTATACCACTGAGGTATGCAGAGGAAATCTGAGCTTCTTCATGTGAGAGCTTCACCCAGAGGCTTTCAGGCAGCAGGTTTGGGGACCTCCTCTGCCGCTGTGGGGATGGGCGCTCGGGGCTGCCCATTCCTCGGTGCCTGCCACACCCACAGTGCCCAGGGCACACCCCTGGCTATTTCATCTTCGGCTGCCTCTTGGGAAGCCAATGTAAACTGAATACATTTCAGCTACGTCGTTGCCAGGTTTTGTGTTTGCATCCTGATTGCATGCGGTCCAACAGATGATTTTTCTAAGTATTTAAAGAGCTGCAAAGAAAGCAACATTTCTGGGTTTAGTACTTTAATGATGTATATTTTTAATATTTAAAGTATTAAATACTTTAATAGCACTGTTTAATGATGCACTCTGCCTTTACTGCTCCCTTGCTCTACAGTTTTCCTTCCCCAACACTTATTTCTGATCTCCAGGGTGCATTTAAGCAATACAAAATTTAGCAGGTTGTAAACCACTTACTGTGTATCTTGGCACTAATTGCATTACCAGTCCTATTTTTCTCTCCACAGTTATTACTTAAGGTATTACTTATGATACCTAAATGAAGCCTTCCCCCAGATATCTTAATTGATGTTGATGTTATTGATGACTGTGGTTTAAGAACTCTTGCCTGTGCTGCTGTAGAGCATTTTGTTCTCAGATTGCATCAAATAGTAATTATCTTTTTTATTGTATTTTAAACCACATAGATTTTAGTGGATTATTTAAATAATTTTTCCTTCAGTGTGGAAATAGGCTTCCTACAGTCAGTTTGAAATAATCACTTAAGGGAGGTTTGAGGAGATATCACAGTACGGCCACAGAAGTCCTGGGAAGGCAACTATTGGAGAGGTTCAGGATCACTCTGTGCATTCCAACATTTACCACAGGAGCTACAACCACCTTTGGTTGTTTCTTGTCACATTGTACAATGACAATCAGAAGGCTTTCTTCTCTGAACTATCATAACTAATGAAAAAAAAACACAACAAAAAGCTTGCTGCTTCATAAAATCACATAACTATTTGTGTTGGAAGAGACTTTTAAGGGTAGTCTAGTCCAACCCCCCTTCAATGAGCAGGAGCAACATCAACTAGATCAGCTTTCTCAGAACCCAGTCCAACTCAACCTTGGATTTTTCCAGGGATGGTGTGCCCACAACTCTCTGGGTGACCTCTTCTAGAAGCTTGAGAAAGCCTCACTTAACCTGATGAAAAAAATTCATAGCATGATACAAAAGTTCCCAGAATTGCTTTGGTTTTGTTCTAACCTAAGCACCAGCTGCTTCAACTGAAGTATTAAAATTAATCCTAGACGTTTTCTACAGTCAGTTGGTTTTGTAAAACACTTCTGCTTTACCAAAGTTGTCCACAAGAGCTAAACATGTAGAAAAATTCATCTCCAGCTGAGATTAGCTCAGATATGCTTAAATATTGCTTATATTATTTTGGACTTTAGTTGCCTGAGAACATCTTTCTAAGACAACAGAGCTTTGAAGGCATTTGTGTGTGAGCTTAACTCATGCTTACTATGTTAGAACTTTTGTGTATAATCTCTTATTGCTGTTAATTGAGGCAATCAGTTCTCAGGGAACTTACATAGTACTAAGTGGAAAAACTAAAATAAACTAAACTGTGTCCCCAGTACAGATGAGAAATGCTAAAACATGTTGATTAAGTGCTGGCATATGTAAGCCAAGCATGTGAATCAGGTGAAGAACAATATAAGCATAAACATGCAATTAAAGGTGAATTCTTTGCCCAAAAAGAACCAAGCCAGCCCTTCAAGAAACTGCAAAAGCTGAGAGGTCTCCCCAACACTGGAGCCATGCATGAGCTGAGAGTTGATCCTCCATGAGAGACCATGACTTGGGAATTACTCCTCAGTGGCAGCTGAGGAATTAAACTGAATTAATGATTTGGTATTAGTAAGTTTAAAAAAAATGTTCATTTCTAACATGTCTAAGCTAGCTGAGCAGGAAAATAGAATAAACATTTAAGTACAGGACATGCTCCAATGAAACATTACCACTAAAAAGCTTTTTAAATAGAACAACCTGAATGGGCATTTCTGACTCTTTCTGTATGGCTGAGAAGGTGAAAATATGATTCCTGATTGTGCCATTACAGAGCTTCAGCTTCAGTTTTTCTTGCCTTAGATGTTCCAATGTCCCTGTGAGTACTGGTCTCCACTGAGTTAACTGGAGAAGATTTATAGGGAGATTTAATTACAGGTCTAAGACCTGTATTTCTTTTTTTTTACTTCTATCTTAGATTCAGTTACTAAGTTTACATTTTTCAGATTTCTTATTTCTGCTTCTTGATATAAAAAAAATCTAAAATGCAAAAAAAATGTAACACGTACAGTTGTATTGACACAGCCTGCAAACCACAATTTTGATGCTTTAGTGATTGTAACAAATGTGAAATAAAAAAACAAAACAAACAAAAAACCCCACAACAACTAGGATAAGATGCCTGCCATGTATTTTCTCCCAAATTTGCCCTAAACCAGGACAGCCTCAAACTGAAATTCTCAAGATTTTGCTTTATTTTTTGGCAGTTAGAACTTGCTGTAAGGAAACAGGATCTTTGTTTCTTAAGACTTTTTTTTTCCTTCCACTTCCTATCCTAAGCCACGATTGTAATCCTGTTGTCATCACAGTCTGTCGTGGGAATATGATACGATGCTGTTCTCACTGACGGCAAAATGTGTTTAAACTCAGAAACACAGGGGACCACATTGTATAACCTCTTTCCTCAGTTTATATGACATAGAGTCGAGTTGGCCTCAAAGTATCAAATGGGTAATGAGTAAAATTGAGATAAGGAAAAGAATTAGAGAGCAGAATGTTCTGGGTATATGAGAAATAATCTCAAATTAATTTTTTCAGGAGTGTCAGTATCCCTTACTTACTAATAGCTAGTTTGTGCAGCAAGCTGGGTGTGTTCAAATATTTTATGTAAGTCTCTTCAGGCTTGAGACATAAGGTCAGAGATTATGAACAAAGATTTCATCCTAGGCTCTATGCTTTCTGCATAAAACTGTGCAAACTGTCTTGCAGAAGCATATGATGTACAGTGGCAGGATTCCCCACTCAGAAGGGCATCAGCATAGCATGGTTCATGGCAATGCAAAGGGAGGCTCTGGAAAATGAATGAAGACTTAAGACCAGCCTTATGTCATTTGCTCCCTTGCCAGGGTGTGATTCCAGGTTTTGTATTATTTCATCACTAAGAAGTCGGGACCTCTTTCAATCCCAGCTACTGTTTTCCTCCACTTCCCTTTTGTTAAATCAATACTAGCACAGGCAGTGAAATTTGGCTCATGAATGTTTGCATCTGATCTTAATCTGTTAAAAAATTAAAAATAAAAAATAAAAACGTCAATAACTGTACAGATTTTTTTTTATTAGACACAAGGATCTTTATCAGATAAGAAAGGTTATATGAGAAACAACATATAGGTTATTGGATGCACCACAATCCAATCCAAATCTGCAGATTTCCCACTCAGCTTTTTGTGTGCCTGGAACAAGGAACATACTTAGAATCTATTTTTATTTTTCATTTTGGAAATATGAAGCCTAAGAAGAATGTTACACGAAATCTCCATGGGTTAGGAGGGAACATAAAGATCATCGTCTAAAGAATTGCTCACCTTAGATCTCTCCATAGGTTCTAGCCAACAGGGAGACAAGAAGTCTCTATATTACAAGTAATCAAACTATACATTATTTTGCTTACCTCATTTTGTGCACTGAGTTGACTGAAGGTACAGCAAGATCTGCTCAGAGGATTGTCAAGGTTATCAAAACACACTCCCAAGGCTTACATTTTTTTTAAGGAAAAAAAATAATGGAAGATTTCATACTATCAGCACAGTTAATGAGGAAAGAGATGCAGACAGCACACATTCAGCTTATTTTCTCTGCTGATCTCTGAAGAAAAGGCAGGTCATTCTCATCTCGATGAAATGCCAACAGGTGGAGTTAAAATTGGAACTCCAGGAAGAAACAAGTCATTGTTGGAAATAGGTCTGCACAAGGAAGTCTTGAAAGCAAAGGAAAAATAGACATATATGTTTGAGTTACAAAGTACATTTTAACTACCTAATGTGTACATGACGATCTTGAGAATAATGTGACTTTCCTACTCCCAGGATAACCCTCCCTCACCAGAATAGCCTAGTGCTACTTGATAGGCCATTTTCTGGGGAAGTGGAAAACCTGAGCTTTAGTCCTTTCAGTCTGAGATAACAGTCAAACAGATATATCTAGGTGCAAAATACAGCTGAGTGTTCCTGCATCGTTTATAAGGATCAATAATCCCTTTTCAGCTGATAACTATGGCAGATAAAATGGACAAATCCCAGAGCAGACTACAGTCCGCCCTGCCTTGTCCCTGAATTTTGCTCTCCAAAGGCAGTGACTTGTTTGTCTGCTCAGTTCAAAACACACAACTCTGTGAATATGAATAGGAAGTTCCTGTACACCCTAGGTCTAGAGCATTTCTAATTGTAATATAATTTGGAGTTTCAGGAAGGCTGGTCAGATGTGAAAATGTAAAGGGAACTGATCCTGATGATAACGATAAGGACAAAGGGGCTTTTGGTGTTTAGCTCATGTTCTCTTAGAACATGGCCTGATAATAAATGGAACAAAAGAAATGTGATGAATGAGAGTGGGGCTCCTAAGAGGAAACAAAACACAGTTGCAAACAAAGATAGTGAAATAATAGGGATCCTTTAAACCAGTTGGCGCTTTCCCGCAGAAACTAAAAGACACAAAATTCACATAGGCCAAAAAGGCTGATTGCTAAACATGCATGTGTTTGTAAACAAGGTGTAGTTTGGAGTCAGGAAGAGTCAGGGCTGGATGATGTGCTGACTGAATGGAACCTTTATTCAGTCAATTGAGCCTTCAATTCTCCTAAAACTTCAAAGACTTGTTTAAACAATATAACTATTCTGTATTTCAAATGAAAAATAACCTTGGACGCAAGCATTTCCCAGTTTTTAGATTTTGCAAAAGAAAATTGGGCACTTAGCAGTAGAACACAAAATGGCAGACATATAAACCCAGAAAGTGAATCTGCATTTTTTGGAATTCAGTTTAGATAAAATATAAAAAATAATAAGTATCAAGGCAAGTAACCAGGTCAAGGCCTGATGTCTTCCAGTGCAAACAGATGCAGGTGTTTCGATTCCCTTCTGCAGAAATATTGACAATATAGAAACCCCTTCAGCTTTGTCTCCGTTGTAATCGAAGGCATAAGAAATAAGAACAGAAATCATGTGCACTGCCAAGTTTAAACATGGATTAATTCAAAAGCAAAAATTGCTGAATTTCTGATGCATCACTGGGCCAGTGTGCAATGCAGTCATCCCCACATCACTCGAAAGATGCCTGGTCTAAAATCCACAGGGAAGAACCTCAGACACTCCAGCAGGCCCCCAGGAACTCAGCTGTGCTGGCACTGGTCAGGCAACACTTTACCACATTGTAGCTCCCAAATACTTTTCTCGTGGATGAGTTCATGGCTGTGATGCTTTCCTCCCTGAGCACTGCCTGAGCAGGAGCATTCTTCCCTGGGAGATGCCGGAGCTCCAAACGTGTGAGATCCTGTGGCACTTCCACAGCATGAGGATGGATAATTCCTGTACAGTTCCTCTGCACCCCCACCTCAAACAGCAATCAGCAGTTAAAAGAACAGCACAAATGAAGGGAATTCTGAAGAGCTGTGTGTTACACAGCCCCTCAGGTGGAGAGGAAGGTCTGCTGGGGCAGAGTGAGCAAGTGGCTGGTCTGGCACGGAGATGCAGTCAATGCTCATGCGCCAATGAGCCCTTATTGATCAAGATACAAACTCACATATAACCATGCACATCTGTATGTATGTGCCTTTTACTTCTCTGTGTAAGATATAGATGTATGTGCAGATATGGAGTGTAAGGGAAGATACAGGCTTGGATAAAAGTAACTCTAGCCCCTCCAGATTGTGGCAGTGCAGCTGTGAAAATCTGACTTCTTCTTGCAGTAGGGAATAACTGCAGATATAATTCTAGTTATTTGAGGGTTTGGGCTTTGTTCACTTTTTTTTTTTTTTTTTTTTTTTTTTTTTTTTTTTTTTTTTTAATATATATATATATATTTTTTTTTTTTAAGCTGTGGGAGAACTACCTAGAGTCTTAGCACAGATCCCCCCCCCCGCCCCTTTCCGACCCCAAAGAAATAGTTTCTCTTATTGACACAAACGATTCTGCTTATAAGATACAGAGTATCTTATCTTAACAGGGTAAAGTTAATTTCCTAAGTGAGAAGTGTGATCAACATATGCTAGAAAACCTTTCAGGACCATTTGTAGAAATAGCTGTAGTTGTGTTGTTTGCATTAGCACTCTGAACTATTCCCAAGCTGAGACCAGATCTTTGTGTTTGCTCAGGCATAAGGGGAAGTGTTAATGTTTACTGAGACAGAATGCTGTTGCTTAAGGAGCTTAATTCAATTTATCGTTCTTGGCCCATGGTGTCTCACACACTGAGCACCAGAGAAAGGCAGATAAGGACAACTCCATTTTCTGTATTTTTCAAGTAACTGTGACAAGTGGAAACACACACATCAGTCTGAAAATGGCTCTATTCTATTAGCAGTTTTTCTTACCAAATTCTCGTTATAAAAGAAGAATGTGGAAGTGGAAATGATCAAATTGTGCACTGAAAGAGATATATTTCATATGAATTAAAGATACTTATCTTCATTAAAATAATCTGACAGAGAGATGCTGTGCTTCATTCAGTTAGAAAAACTTGGTTTTCATGTTTATTTTCCATTTACAAATGAGAACCCCTGGGATATGGTAACTTAGCTTGAGCTGTTAATCTTGAAATTTTTGCTTGGAATCCAGCCTGGTTTGTGATAATCAAAGGTTGTTATCTGATGGGTAGAAGTGAAGAAAATAATATCTTGGGTTTTTTCTCTTGCAATTTTTTAATTACTTTGGTTAGAATGTGAGAACAGCAACCCCCAGATAGGCAGGGCACTGGTCCAGCTCAGTCTCTGACACTGGCTGCTGAGAAAGATGTGACAGATCTGCCTTATCTATGTCTGGTAGTTTGTTTGGGTTTTTTTAACTTCTCTATGCTTTTGGTCTCTGTCTCTCTCTCTCTTCTAGCAAAGAGTTTCTAATTTTAATCACACATTATATGAAAAAGCATCTTCTGGTAATTTTAAGTCTGTGATGCCCCACAGCTATGTAAAAATAGCTGTTTGCATTCTCTATCATTAATGATTTACAGATATCCAATAAAATTATTTTAACCACCTTTTTTTTTTTTTTTTCTATGCTGAAGAATAATATAAGAGAAAATAATCTGTAATATTTCCTCCCCTTACCTAGGTGTTGTTCCTGTTCTCTGATCCTAATTGCTGCCTATCTGTACCTTTTTTTAGTTATACTGTATCAGCAGAGCCAAAGGCCGTGCAATACTCAAGATACAGTTTCACCAATGGCTCAAAAGGGTGGTATAATCATAGTTTCTGTTTCATTTTGATACCTGCACTTAATGAGCATCTGATAAACAATGTTTTTCATTGGCAAAGAGTGACTTCAACCTTTACAAGTCATGCTTGCCCCCTGACGTATAAAGCCATATAAGTTCACCTTTTTTTTTTATTACTCTTATAATTTATTTTTGTCTAATTTCACCATTTGCAAGCACCTCCCTTCTTGAACATGGGATGTTGGTGTTTTTTCTTTCTCCTTTTTTTTTTTTTTTTTTTTTTTTCCAGGGATTCTGTATTTGAATACCTTAGACTACTTCAGAGATATTCTTCCATAGTCATATGTAGAAATACTTACTTTTAAATGCCCAGGATTAAATCTAGAATGACTTTTCTTCTTGTGGATCTTCTGACTAGTTGGGCCAAAAGCTGAAACTATCTCTAAACCTGAGAGATAGTTTCAGGTCGTCTCTGAATAATAGCGTGCTCTGAACTCTTCCTAATCCCCCTGCAGACAGCTGCACCCTTGCACCCTTGCACCCTTGCACCCATCTGACCCTTGCAGACTTTAATCTGAGGGTGCTTTGCAGCTGTTGTCACCCTCTGTGTGAGTCACCAGCAGCACAGCCTTGATCATCAGGTGGATTTATCATACTGAACTGAATTTACCACTGAACAGATAAATATTTTGTCAGAGTTTGCCAGGCAGACTCTCACAATTGTCATCAACAGAGAGGGACAGGCATGCACAGTGTATTGCTGGTTCTACCAGCTTTGGGATGGGGGGGCTGCTCTCTAGATTGTCCAGGCTGACTTCCCAGTGCAGAACAACTGGTTTTTAACTACTGTTCCTTCCTGGAGAGGAAATTTCAACCCAATTTGATTTTACAGCACATATCCTTTCTGTTGCCAATGCTAAACTGAGCTTTCTTTTAACAAACACTACTGCTCCTCTAATGGTGCAGTCTTCTCTGTTATTCAGATCTATTTGAACTTCACTGTATTACAGTATCACACTGATTATTTTCTACCAGATGCCTACTACTATAAACATTTAAAATTAAATACTCCTCTTCCCTAACCTCCATCCTCAGATTTCTAGCAGTCACACAGAGAGAGCACTTTCATGTGGAGTACTGATCCAACCTGTTCGTATGTCTGACTTCTTTCAAGTGTTTGCACCAATCTTTGTTGTCTGCTGTTTGGATTTTGTCATCTTCTCACAGGCATGCAGAGTGTTTTCTGTTTTGCCCTTTCAATAATGAGTCACTCCAACTGGCATGCTTTCCTGCATCTGCCACCTTGTCCCCAATCCTCCATTTCAAAGCACTCCTACATGCTTTTTTTTTTTTTAAATTCTGAATGCTAGCAGACTCTTTCCCTTCTACACTGAAAGCTGGGGTTTTCACACATTCTGCACTTGCCTATATTATATTTATTGGAATGATAGTTTATGGAAATAAAGATTCTTAAACACAATACTTGAGATGCTTGGGGATTAGAAATCTTAAATGATAAATAAGAAACTGTGTAATGTCCTCCTGAGACACTCAATCATAGCAGCCCAGTTCAACAAGAGAGCAGAGAGATGTGGTGAGTCTCTCGATCTTGCTGACAAGAGTTCCTTGGTACACATCAGTTTGGTTAGAAGGATCAACGAACACAGTTTGTGCATAATTTACCAAAAATGGAGATTTGTGTTTTTAAAGAAGCAAATTCAAAATTCAGTTCTGTACACAGTTATACAACAGAAATAAAGAAACAGACACATTTGCAAACACAGAGATGAATCTTTTGAAGTAAATGATTTATTAAAAATTATATCAGCTCAGGTGCTCACTGAGGCATGCTATTAGGCTGAACTGATTTCTTATGTCTGCCTTGGAAAGCCATTACCCCAACTGTCACCATGGTTTGCATGTGCAGCACAGAGGAACACACAAAACCTGTGCCCTCCCCCTTCAGGGAGTGCTCACAGAAAGCTTTCCAGCCTTGAGTTCCATTACAGATTTGTCCTGCTACTTGGCCTGTAGGGAATCCCATGTCCATGTAAAGCTCGTGGAAATAACTCAGCCTTGTGCTGCACGTGCTCCTTCTCCATGGTCAGCCTTGCATGCATACTTAAAGGGTGTGCTAGGGAGGCTGAGGCTGATGCCATTCATAAATCCAAGCCTCTACAGAACATTCACATGCTTCCTCTATTACACTATACCAAGGGCACCTTCAATACAAGGAAGGATTAAGCTTGGTCAAGCCAGTACTTTCAGGGGCATCCCACCCCTGACATCCCCCTCAAACCTGCTCATTCCCCTAAAAATGGAATTCTCCAGAAAATTAAAGGTATTTGTATTTATGTCTAAGAGCAAAAACTGAAAACTCCATGTGGAACTTTCTAAATGTGTTGTGCATGCACAAACCCTTGGGTATTTTACACAGAAATGTTGATTATAATTATAGTACTGGAACATTTCTATCTGCCAAAGCATCTGCCTTGCACCTGCTCTCCTACCATGGAAAGAGAGCAGTGAGAGAGAACAGAAGTTGCATAAGGAAAGGGAAGAAAAATAGTAACCTCTTTAGAAAAGCACCATCGGTTTTTATTCAATTTTTTTTCTTGACTTCAGTGTGGGGAAGAAACAAGCACGGATCTTCCACTCTTTGCCTGCTCTTTGTTTGCTCATGAGCAAACTCATGAAGGGCATCTCAGCTCTACAGTTCTTTGAAGAATTGAAATGAAAGGATGGATCCTCAGAAGCTGGTATTTTCTCTGTCTGATTGAGCAGTAACAGGCCTTGCAATGTCAAGATAGGTTTTCTTTCCTTCCCTCTGAATGGAATGTGTTTATTGGCACTGTGACATCGCCTGAGAATTCATATGGCTCCCCTGCAGGTCAGAGTAAAGTCACTGCAGGTTTCAGAGGGAGTCAGGGCAGGATTTAAAACAGCGTTTCCTTTTGAGGCCATTGAGTCCTTTCTAGATTTCCAGTGTGCTGCCAGTCAACATAAGGTTTTTCCTGATAAAAGCAAAATGTGCACCTGGAAATGAAGCTCTCAGCTATTCTGCAGTTAATACATAGCCCTGGGTTTAATATATAATGAAAATTATATATTAATATACGTACTCATATGCGTTTAAATGCAAAACAACCCTTTGTCTCAACAGGATGTTTACAAATACTTACGCATAAAAGTTGCTTTAACTGAGCATTCAGTTAATATTTTTAAAAATTATGCTTAGCACTTCATATTCATGTCCTCTTAATCCTTTCTATGTAACTCAGTAAATAAATTAATAAACTCACAATTAAATATACATGTTTCAATGTATTTAAAATATTTATTTTAGATAGAAAGGTACTTGGTGTGCATGTGAAAACATATTTTATTACGGAGTATTTGCCAACAATGTGAGAGATTTCTTTCAGTGGTGAGAAAATGAATACTCAAGGTAGTAATATCCAGGATTAGATCTGCATTTTGGGTGGAAAATTCTCTTAAATTTTTTTGTGTTTAACATTTCTTCTTATTAGCAGCACCATTTTAAAAAATACATATTTTTCAAAAATTTTATTTAGGAAGTTACATGTGATGAAGTTTAGATTTCCTATTTATCAGTTTTCAACTAGACCATACATATTCAGGTTATTTAATATGTACTTCATACATATGTAAAAACTCCATATATATTTCATGGTGTACATATATAAAATGTAAGTTTTCTTGGATGGTAAGAATATGTATCTATTCTCCTATGTAATATGTATTTGATATACAATATATTTTTACAGTGTAAATATAACTATAACTATAACTATAACTATAACTATAACTATAACTCTATTCTATGAAAGTGGGAAAAAAAGAAAAAAATAAGAATTTACAATGTCTGTTACAGCCACAAAATACTTCAGTAACAAAAAAAATTGATATGATATGATATGATATGATATGAACTGTTTTTTTGGAGAAAGAACCATTTTAGGAAGATGGGAGGTAAATGTAATGGAAAAATGTCAGACTCTTTTTTTATACTCATGCTGCAGTAATGCCTGGAGGCCAGAGAGATACTTGGCTGACTAACAAAATGCTAATTATCCAGAGACTTCTGTTTCACAGAGTAAAGCCACATCAGTAACTTGGAAAGCGGGATCTGTGGAATTCTTAAAGCATACTAATGAAAAAAAATGCCAGGAGAAAACTTAAAGGATGAGACAGTAAAATTTTTTAATAATGTGATAGCACACTTACTTGCTACCCTATATTTCATATCGTGAATAGTAGGATGTGCAGGAGTGCAATGTCTCATGATGAGACTGTGGCTGTAGCTCAAACAGGAAAGAAATCAATAAAAATGTGAGCAGAGGAAGGCGATTACAATATTGAGACTGTAGCTTTAAAAACATTGTGATAGTGTTCTTCAAGGTCTTAAAAAATGATGAATTTATGATTATCAAGGAAAATTTTCAATCATGTACTTTGAAATTTTTACCTGCGTGATACCTGTATCTGAGTATCTACATTCATGTCAAAACCTAACATTATATCCCATAGTTTTCTGCTTGATATGAAATACACTGAATATTTTGATAAATTTAATAGTGGATAATATTTTGAATATTATGTTTGGGCATATAAGGACATGCACAAATGCTTTTGAGGGAAATATAAAAGGGGAGGATCTTAGGCAAAATATCCAGATGGAATGCTCCACAGACACATATGTCTTACAGACAATTGTGTGTCGAAACAGCATTATAAAGACTGTGAGAGTGAGCACCAGAAAGTTAGAAAGATGTCAGAATTATGGTTGTCTACACAACTTAAATTCAGCTTGCATGTGTATATGCATTATGGCAGTCAATGGCACCACCACCTCCTGTTTTTCACAGCTCCCTTCCCTCTCTCAGTACTCAGAATAGGTGATGAGAAGGTATTGATTGGTTTTTCAGCACATCATTGGTTCTCTGCTCAGCCTGCACACTCTGATGGCTTTCTTTCACAGCAAAAACAAGATCTCAGAGTGCTGCTCTGATGGCCAGGGAAATTGGATCTAGGTGATTTTTAGGTCCCTTCCATTGCAAACAATTCTGTGATACTAACATTCAACCATGGTGGCTGCAGGAATTAAACAGACTTCATAGAGGCTTTTGGGACTACTGCTCCCATTTCATATCACGTGGCTAATGTTAAAAAGGCTCTTTAAACCTGGCTGGTCAGTTTGAGATAACGAGGACTTCATTTTTCCATAGACTTGAATTATATAGTACTGATTTAAGGCATGATTCTCATTAATTTCAAACACAGTCCTAAGCCTCAGATCCACGGTGTTCAAGCTACTTAGGACTCAAAAATGCAAGAGGGAATTTGCACTTGGAAACCCTGGGAGGGATGGACTTAAACACTTTTACAAATTTACAAATCTTACTGTAGTCTCTCATATCAAACAAATCCAGAAACATGTCATTTGGATTCACACTACCTTGCTTGAGACATCTAAAAACTATTGTCAAGCTAAGCTAGGCATTTCTAAGTTAAATTGGTCATCTTTCAGAGACAGTAGAGACACAGATTGTGCCAGAGAGCTTGTCATCTTGCCTGCCCTGTGCATTTAAGACATTTTATGATGTTTCTAGGAGACATCCTCCTCTTCTAGGACACAATCAGTTGTCTGAAGGTTTCTATTGAACAGCAGCCTGAATTCACCATGTTAGATTTAGATGAATAACCATTACACACTTAAATTTGGTGAGCTATAACTCAAATGTGAACCTCACTGAATTTTTTTTAAGTTTCTTGTTTTTTGGGTGACTGACTGCAGCATTAAAATTGTTCCACATTACAGTCTAGAGGTGAATTGCTATGTTATACAAATACAAATGGAACAACTAGGAGGGAAAAAAATCATCAGGTCATGCAATAATAGAATGTCTTTGTTTGGAAAGACAGGTATCTGACAGGGAAAGCTGGAGTTTCCCTTAGAATGGAGAATGTAAACCCCTCACCCCCACCAAATTATAATTTTGCAATTAAGGGCTTTCAGGCAAAGATCTGAGAATAGGAATAACAGTTCTTTACTAGGAATATTTACAATACAAATGTAGTAGAAAACAAAACCACCCAACCAAACAAGCAAACAAACAAACAACAATCCTGGAAAACCCTGACAGAGTCAGAGCTACAACCTGACACCCTGTTGGTCAGGGTGTTGGAAGCAGCCCAAAAGTGAGTCCTTCTGGAGTGGCAGATGTGGTTCTGGTGGGGCAGAGATGATCCTGTAGAAAAAGGGTCCAGTGATGGTGAAAAGGGTCCAGTGATGGTGAGAGGGGGTCCAATCTTCCTCTGGGAATCTGGTGAAGCTAGGTACCTTGTGTTCCTGTGTCTCAGTTTTTATCCAGGTAGGAATGGTTGGCTCCCCCCACTGGGTGGAGCAACTCACAATAGGATGATGGAGTGTGGATGTACCACTTTGGGGAGGGTATAGTTTGGGGGTGACTGCTTTGGGGACGTGTTAATGGCCCATTAGCAGAAAAAATATCTCCCTGGAGGAAGGAGGAGCAGTGAAAGAGATAAGAAACACTGCCCCACCTGGTTTTAACAGTTGGCCCATTATCAGAAGGCATCCGCCCCCCCTCCTCCCAGAGTTACAAGAGATAAAGAAGAACATCTCCCCAACTGCTTTCAACAAATGAAATAGAATACACATTTTTGGTTCCATAACCCAAGACATAGAACCTGGACAGAAAACCTCAGGCCTATGATGCAGGATTTTGTTCTTTGAGCTAAAGAGTAACTGTTAGTGGTACTAACTTGGAGCCTCTCTAGAAGGTGGTGGGATCTTAGCAGCAGGTTTCTCAGGCTTTGCTGGAATGGGGTCTCCTGAGGTCCACACAGTGTACATTGGGACTACAACTCCGATACCTATTTTATTCCCAACTCAATTCCCTTCTCCCTTCCCCTCAATGTACTAACACTTTAGTCATGTATCTTCCCAATTTTGGCTTTTCATCTTACTTCTTATTAACCAGTACCAGGTTCTAGCTTTCAGACCTCTCTTTAGATCACATCTGGGAACAAGACATCCAGGCTCAATGTCCTTCACTAAGAAGAACCAGTCTCATGTCTTTTGACTATTTTCCCAGTATTTTCCCATTTGTAAGCACTTAGAGTTCCTGTGAGGACAGCTTCCTGTCCTCAGTCCTTCACCTCAATCTTCTCACTCTGTTCTGACATCACCAAGATATTCTCTTCCAGTCCGAATTGTCCTTCCCATGCTAAATGCTTTCTTTTGCCAGCTCCTGTTCTAGTCACTTGCTCCTTGGTGACTGTCCTGCCCCTTCTCTCTCCCTGTTCTCTGCTGCCTATTTGCGACTTGGATCCAGTCTTGTTGCTCAAACATTATCTGTTCTTCCCGCATCCTCAGGCTGCCCTTCCCCATTTTCATATTGCAAGATGATCTCCCAATGCCCAGAAGTGTTCAAGGCCAGGTTGGATGGGGCCCTGAGCAACCTGATCTAATAATGAGTGACATTGCTTCCTCTTGCAGGGGGATCAGAACTGTGATTAAAAGTGATATTTAAGGTCCCTTTCAACCCAAAACATTCCATGATTCTTGAAAATGGCTCAGTGATTTGAGTTGTCTTATTTTGATTGCAGTGTCTTCCACCCCCACCTTCCCCCTGCCTCAACTAATTCCTCTAACACAGGAAAATTTAGCCCAAATAAAACTTGGAAAATTATAAGCAATGGAAATTGTGATTTTAAGAGTACTCACATGCAGCCTTAAAAACAAGTGATATCAGTTTTTACCTTTGGTACCTTTAGCATTTATCTGCGTCTTCATTAAAACAGACAGGCTAGCAGCCTATTCCCCATGTTCAGTGCTACCAATAAGGATCCCTGGGATGTGAGCATGCAAAAAGAAGTGCTGAAATTCTGACATGATGGAATTGGCAGCCTCATAACATCAGTCACAAGAAGCCAGGCAGGAACTGCAGGCTTGGAAGGTCTCTGTCAGCACCTATCTGCAGGCACCTGGGTAAGAGCTCTGTCATCCCCGCAGTGCAGTACGAGATACCGTGTGTACTCCTCTGGCTGGCACTGCTTCTCTTCAGGACTCACATGGCCTTTCTCAGGTGCTTGTTTGTCAGGGGCACAGCTCTGTTTCTTGCAATTCATTCCTTGCTGAGAGAGGTTAAATGCTCCATTATATACATCATGTTGCATTATATACATCATACTTAGTGGTGTGCATCTTTTCAGAGAGTTGGTGCTGTGCTGAGAGCTTGAAGAGGCACGGAAATTGAAAAACAAACTCTTCTTCCATCACTATCTTTGTAGCCAGGAAAGAAATACATCTGAAGAAGCAGTTAATTGAATGGAACATTGTAAGAGAGGAGATGGCATTGCTAGGGACTGTATTACCAGAGGGGTCAGTTCAGGACATTCCAATGATTATCTTAATTTCTTCATCTCTCCTGTCAATAGCTGTTGACTTAATTTCATTTGGCTGCCTCTCACTTATTTCCAGAGGCAAGAGGGTAAATCCTGCCAGTGCTACACTGCAGCACTGTGTGCTCCAACCGCAGCAAACACTGTGACATTATTCTGCATTATGCTGAGCCAGTCAGACACTTCTGCTGAGCCCTGGCATCAATGATGTATCAGTGTTTCACCAACTCCCATTCTATTAAAAGAGGTTAACAAGATTGGTGTTCAGCACTGATGTTCTCTGCTTCTTATCTGCATGGAATTTAAAGTGCCCATAACTCAATAGTAAGAGATACTCCTATTTTTTTTAAAGATCCCTGTAATTAGTGGCTGATTCCATTATACATTCTCAATCCCTTAATGTGCTGCTTTCCCATGTGGATACATTATCCTTTACCATTTGCCAGCCTGGGCCTGGGAGCAGAGTGCAGAGGGGGAGGGAAATGAGGAAGCCCAGCCTGCTGTGTGCAGTCACACTTTGCCACATGGATGTGCAGGGCTCTCACGTAGCTGCACGTGTGCCATGGACACAACACATTGCTCATCCCCCAGCAGATTCCAATGATCGCCCCAACACAAAGTTTGTAACAGCATCGGTTCTGGGATAAACCTAAGAAATTTGGAGGGTTTCAGTCTCATTGACAGAGCGAAATGTAGAGCTGTGCCCCTTCCAGCGAGGCCATTCACTCCTGAATCACCAGGAGCTGGTTTCCAATAGCAAAAAGAGGGTGAAAAGATATCTTTTCTTGGAACTGCATCTCTCCTTTTCACAGTTTTCCTTCCATTGTTTCAGTTAATTAGAAGAAGGGGAAGAATAATTTTCTCCATAAAATGAAAGAATGCTGTTTAATACTACTACAGCCTAGTCAAAATCCAGAGAAATGAGAAGTGGGATGGATATGTCCATGAACGAGGATTCCATCTTTAGACCTCCAACATATACCATTGTAGGAATCACCTGGCACTTTGGTTTAAGTGGAATTACACTGTTTGATTATATATTGCATTTTTGTATATAAATAGGATGGAAAAATACACACCAGGAATAAGACAAGCACAACATTTATTAGCCACGCAATCATTTTATAGCCATTGGTAACACTGGTAATGTGAATAGACTGGTCTGCTGACTAAGTTCTGTTCCTTTTTTTTAATTAAAAAAGTTAACTTGTATTTATTTTATTTTATTTTATTTTATTTCTTGGAATGTAGTTTGGATCTCATATTATTTACTGACAAAAATAAATCATTTTGTGGAAATGCTGAATGAAGCCCACTTTCAGGTGTATTAGGTCTGTTGAAAATACTGTATCAAATCAAATAGCAGTAAGAATAAAGGTTGGTCAACGAATCTGTGGTGGTCTTTTTTCTTGGCAAATTGACATTTTATTTTCAAACTATAACATAAAGAATGCCCTTTGTGTCATATCACAGCTAAAAAAAATTATTAAGACCTCATAAGACACCATTGCAAAGTTTTCAGTAAACTGCCATTGCACACAGATGAACATCTATCCAAGTTGTTAAAAAATTTCCTGTGCAAGCTTTGATTTTATTGGGAAAAAAAGAGATCAGTTTATGAGCTAACAGACCAAACATGTAAATAAATGACATATGCAGGTACAGTCAATACCTATATGCAAATATCAGGCATACACTTAATTTCAAAACCTGGTCCTAAAGTGTTGCTAAAAGTGGAAGCATCAAGGTGAAGCTAGGGTATAAAATAATCAAGATCAAATTTTGTCTGTTAATCAGTTTTCTCAGTTCTGTCTCAGCAAGCAGAAGAACAGTTCCACATGTTTGACCTTGTTTTTGTCACTAAAACAAATTCCCGACAACATCAAGCCAATTCTCTCTCTGTATCAACTCATGCAATGATTTTCATGCAATGTCCCTGCTTTACTAATAAGTGGGAGGTATTTCTGCCTTAAGGGAGGTGAATATAAAGCCAACTGACTGTCCTCTGTCCAGATATTCCCATGTCCCAGTGTGATTAGCACTGTCTTGTCAAATTTAGCTCTAAGCCATTTGTGAGCACCTTCTTTGTTTATAGTAGCACACTGAAATCTGCACAGATCTCTGTGTTTGCTTTTCTGTGTATCCTATTAACAGTGCACTATATTTCAAGACATTACACTGCAGAAAGCCACAAAAGCATTTTAAACCAATTCAAACCAAATTTTAAAAATTTCCTTTCATTCTGGAAAAATACTGCTTGGTATAATTCTGAGAAAACAAAATTGGTGTTTTGTTCCACTGTTGTCAAATCAGACTGAACAAGAATTTTTGTACTGCATTTGAAATTTTTCAAATGCAATTTTGTACAAAAATCCCTATAAAAATCAAACTATGGCTAAGCAAGATTGAACCCTGTAAATGACTGGCTATGATCTGCTTGGAAAGTGGTATAAGGATATTTTTTTAAATCTATGACCTTGAGAGAAAATTTAAAAAAGCTGATAACTGATCTAAAACCCAGGTATTTTTTATTATTGCACAGGAATAAATAGAACCATAAACCACAACATTTCAGTTTTCATTCCAGTATAATAAAGCACAGTGCATTAGATCCTGATTCCCAGCCTTTCCTAGAGGTAGTCTAGTTATATATGGACAACCAAGAACAGCCTTCAAATCAGGACATGCGCTTTTTTAAAAAAGCAGGAACTAGGGCACAGAGTGGGGAATATTGCTTTAGTTAGATGAGTCAAGAATGCATGAGGCTGCCTCTACTGGACTTCATGTTGAATTCAGAGCTATGTTTTCCACTGCTATATTAAAAGAACCAGTTTTAAGCGTATTCCATCATTCCTATTTGACCAACTATTTGTTCAGCAGCTGTATGTAGCTCCTATATAAAGAGATTTTAGCACAATTTGTTACTGTGCACAAATTGCAGAAGAGACAAACATGACAAAGCATCTTCTATTCCTGATTTACCAGTTTCCAGCCTGTATTTCAAGGTCAATGGGAAGATAGCAAAATGTTAAGGGTCTTTTCTGGTTCGGGTTTTGTTGTGGTTTTTTTGGTTGGTTTTTTTTTTTTTTTTTTTTTTTTTTTTTTTTTAAGTCAATGATAACAAGTTATTATTACAACGACAGACTTCTGTATTTTTCTCAACAAACAGGACTGGATTACTGAACTATAAAGCCAAGAAGACTCATACAGTGTGAAAATATGCAGGGGAACAACAGCTGTTAGTCATTATTTTTTCCTTATCCTTTCAACACCTCTCTTTCAATTTGCTCTCTAATGGGTAAATCACACTTTCTCCCTAGGACATTTTCTCATTTCAGGCAGGTACTAAAAAGAATCCTGAGACAATTAAGAGTTGTTGGTCAGAGACACCCCATCTCTTATTGCTTTCACTGTAGACATTAAAACTAATTTTTATGCTTTATCAAACTGATAAAGCTGATGTTGTTTTCTCCTAGCCCTTTGTCACTGCTAATGTGATAGAGGATGTTTCTGCTTTTCCTTTAAACAATGAGCCTTCTTTTTTTTTTTTTTTTTTTTTTTTTTTTTTTTTTTTTTTTTTTGCCTTACACAGCCTGTGTTAAATTTCTGAAAAGAAAAATGTGAAATATAAAATTTAGGCCAAACAAGAATCTACCACCAGACAGCTTTAAAACATTTCTTTTATGCTTTACCTCACCTGACAAGCTTCACAGTAGCTATTGAGAAAAGAGGAAAAGTAGAAACAGTTTTCCTTATGATCACATTTGGCTTATTGCACAAGTTGCTATACTTTTTGCCCTATTCTCTATTTCTTTAGCTGTAAGATGAATATGTATTGTAGTTTGAGCCTTTTGTTCACTCTGATTTTAATTAATCTGATTCCAGGCTAATCCAAAAATGAGGCAGGGAAAACCCAAAGAGCTACAAACAAACATCATGTCCTACTAAACTGGACTTTTCACTGGAAAATACATTTTCTTTTATTAACTGTTGAAGTCATAAGTATCATTTTTTTCTAAGTGGCCAAATGGCACAGATCTCCAAAATGACAGTGTGTCCACTGGTGAAGCCGGAATGTATCACACCACACACAAACTTGAATGTGTGTACTCTTCCAACTATTTCTTGTTCAAAGTAAAAGTTTGCTTTCCTTCAGAAAGGCAAGTCAGTCTACATCTGGTTTTGATTTTAGGATGTGAGAGATTAACCTGATTACATTTCCCACACAGCTTCTAATATGCAGCATTTTTTACAACTGGTACTGCTGGTACTAGTCAGTGAAATGGATTGTGCTGAAGGTGTTGCGGAGAAGGCACAAGTCTGTACCTACTCTTTTGAGAGTGGCAGCTACTTGCAGCTGCTCTAGGGTGATGCTAAGGTAGACACACTCCTTATGCCTCATACAAACTCAAGAAGGCAAAATACTGCTCCAAAGAGTGCCTCAACCTTTGTGGTACCTCAGTAATGAGGGTCTTTAATGGGACAATAAATTACTTGGGGCTTAAGCCCTCCTTCAGCATCTAGGGCAGTTCCATCCCACCAACCCTCCTAGGCCTTAAGGCTGCTATTATTACTGTTTACCAGCTCTTATATAACTTGTTTCTGCCCCTCTCACATGCATCACTGATTGCAGCCTCAGAAAGGAAGGGGAAAACAAGAATAATAAATAAAAATAGAAACGAAAGTAAGCTCCCTTGGTACCGGGGGAACATGGAAACGGCAGGAGCTCCGTGTAAAACCTCGCATGTGTAGTGACAGCAGCCAGTGCTGGCAGCAGAATGAAGTATTGGGACCACACGAAAAAAGAATTAAGGCAGGCACGTTTCCTCGGTAAAAAATACCCTATTAAAAACAACTCTGTGCATATATATATGTACATATATATATACACATATATATATGAAGAGCCACCACCGTTGCCTGAGGGGGAGCAGGTCAGGGAGCGCGCTGGGGCTGACGCGTTATTGAGTAGGGAAGGACCCCTCCAAAGGGCGTCGCGTTCTCCGCCACCCGGGATGGGGTCCCTTTGTCCGTGCCCGCTCCCGCGGGGAGCGGCGGGCGCTGCCATCCGCGGGGGTGTCGCGGTGCCACCACGCCGTGCCTCGCCGCTCCGGGGCACAGACAAACACGGCTGGAACAACAAAAGGCCGCGGTCGCGGCGGCCGGGCCCCGCCGCCGGGGAGCGGAGTGGCCGGGCACGTCCCCGGTGCCAGCGCCCCCGCTCCGTTCCCACAGGGCTGTCCCCGCCCGCCCCGAGGCAGCTGCCATGTATCTGCTCGAGTGCGATTAACACCGACTCGCCAAATCCCCCCCACGCCCGCTTCCCCTCCCCGGGCCATTTGGGGCATGAACGCGCCCGCGCCCCGTGTTTACACGGCGGCGCCTTCGCGCGGAGCCTTTTTGTGCATGGCGCTGGCAGATGAGCCGGGGGAGGTGGGGGCTCCGCGCCGCGCAGCGCCCGCCGCCGGCTATAAAACCCTCCGGGCCCGCGGGCGGCAGCGCCAGGCGGGCGGCCGCAGACCGGCGGAGGATGGAGGGCGGCTGCCGCCCCCGCCCGCTCTCGGCGGCGCTGCCCCCGCAGGGCTACTCGCCCCTCTCCTCCTCCCGGTGCGGGGGGCGGCCCGGTCCTGCCCTGACGGCCCTGCCCTCGCCCCGCAGCCCTGCGCCCTTCTGGAGACCGTGGGTGCCCGTGCCGGATGAGGCGGCCCGGAGGAGCGGCCCCGGCCCCGCAGCGGTGAGTGGGGCGCGGCGCGATGGAGCTTCTGCCGCCGGCACGGCCGCGCACTCGGCTGGGGAGTCCCTGCGGGGCGGGGATGCTCGGGGAGGGCCCGGTGCCGTGCCGGCGGGCTGACCTCTGCTCTCTCCTCCACAGCCTCACAGCCCCGGCGGGCTGGCGGAAGCCTCCCGAAAGCTGGCGCAGTACACGCACCCGGTCAGGTAAGTGGCAGTCCCCAGCCGCCGGGGGTTCCCGTGGGGGACCTCGGGGCACCAGGGGCCCGTGGCGCCGCGCGGCCGGGAGAGAATCCCTTGCTCTCCAGTGTAGTGTCTTAGCATTAGCCCTCCCGCCCCTTTTGTTTCCACCCACATATTTATGTAGATATTAAAGTGCCTTAGGAGTGAATTGGTAATCTATGTGCTTTTGAACTCATAGATTCTTTGGCAAAGGATCGCGGATTTAACATATTTGAGCTGTTGATGTGCCTCTGTGGTGTGAGACTTGAGACCTATTACAAGTTATGTGGGTGTTTTTTGGTGATGGTGGAGCTGGCTGAAGCACCTTGTTACTCGTTCCTGTGCCCAGGATTAAAAAAAGGCACAGGGGTGTAGTTCCTAGGCTGTGTTGCTGTGCATACAACTAGCGCCTTCCCAGAGTGAAGAAGCAGGTGGAGACGTGGGGGAGTGGCAGGAAGAGAGGGTATGCACTGGCTAAGCCACCATTGCCGAGGAAGATACTTGCATAACTACTGCTTTGATGATAAAGGTAATGATAGTATCTGCACTGTCAATTTTGAAAATGAAATAAAGAAAATAACAACAGTTGAATCTGTAGGAGAGTCTGTATTCAGAAATGCTGGTAGGTGTTGCAAAGTGCTTAAAATAATTGCACAGGTAGTTTTTCTAGACAAGATGTGGCTTTTTTTTCAAATCTAGGCTCTGATCCTTCAAAGAGTGGTCTACTAACTAAGCAACTGTACAGGCAGACTTCAATGTGACTGCTCCAATGCTTAGGTTTGAGTGAATGCTGTTGCAGGGAACATTGGTAATGGAGACCTGTTAACAAAGCCGATGTCAGTGACTTTGTGCTGCCAAGGAAGCAGTGTTCTGTTAAACAGTAGCCTAAAAAGTATTTTTTGTAATTGTTAGAAAGCCATCTAGTTCTGTTTCTTTGCATTTCTATTTTAAACAATCTGTAGTCAGCATTTCATTATGTTGTACTGTGCTAGTCTCTTGGTTCTTGGGACTTCCATGGTCTGTTCCATCTAGCTATTTCTAAACTGTAAGCAAAAGAGGATGGTAATTGAAAAGGAACAGGAACTTGGAGTATATTAATTGCAATATATTATCATTAGCTGATAGCCCGTGCTAACTATGATCTTATCAGCCTATTTTGTTAATTTCTGGATACAACACAGACTTTAAAATCTACATCTGTGAGACATCTTCCTTAAGGAGTCTATTGATTGTTTTGGGAAGGACAGATGAAATATCAAGGCCTGACCCTAGACCTTTATCATACCTTTGAATTTTAGGATGGTGTGAAACAAGTATCAACAACTTCCTACTTACTTGAGTAAGAAAACTACTCATTTGTTTCAAATGTATTTTTGATCCTTTTTGGCACTCATTTGTTCCAGTAGGGGCAGTACTACTTGGATCAGATCCCCAGGTAGTACGGTTAATGAGGTACTGGAGTGGGAAGTTTCAGATGCAGGGTCTTGGGCTTTCATAGTTTTGCTGCAAAGCTAGCACTCTAAACCATCTTTATCTCTTCAGATGAAAATAAGAATCCAGAGAATTTTTTTTCCTAATTGAATGTAGAAAGCAACTTAGCAATTGAGCATGTAAAGAAAAACTCTGTAGGATGCTTGTTTAATAGAATTTCACTTTGGTTTCTTGCATGTTGGCCTCCAAGTAAAATACATAATAACAATAAGCAAATCCATTGTGTACTTGTTTCAGACTATTTTGGCCCAAATCAAGGTGCTATGATTACTTGTATCAGGAAGCTGAAGCACTTCTGAAAAACTTCCCAGTTCAGGCTACAATTTCCTTTTATGAAGACTCGGATAGTGAAGATGATGAAGATCAACTGGAACAAGATTCAAGAACAGAATCAGGTTGCTGACTGCAGGGATGGCCAATGCCACTTCTAAGACTTAATTTAAACTTAATATAAATATGTATTATAGTATTTTTAAAGATAATTTATTTCTATGTAAGTTATTCTTAATAAAACTGAGATGTCTTGTAATTTTGTAATTTTTCCTTTGTTCCGTTCCTGTCCTGGTTTAAGTGAGGAAGGTATTGGTTAGTATTTTTATATCTGAGCTCCTATAGTTTGTAGATCACAAGTTGAACACCAATTTTTGAGGCAGAGAACAGATGCCTTACTTTGAAGGGCTCTATGGTTATGTGTCTTTCTCAAAGTCTGAGGACACAAGGAAAGCTTGTCATTGTGATTTAGTAGGCTCCATATGGACGTGTATCAAGTAATCATTGGATTAAGTATTGCAATTGTGTTGTGCCTGCTGTTACAACAGAGTTTCAAACATGGAGAAGAGAAACAATGTAGCTGTTTTTGAAATGGAGAAGAGAGTCCAAATTCCAATCTAGTTCTTGTGTAGAAGTTTGCCTTACTCACCCGTGCTCTCACGTATATGTGCTGTGTTGTTATACACAAAAGTGATAGTTTCATACTGCATTTGTTTGTAAAGTAGACATCAAAAAATGAGAAAAAGGCCTGAGTTGTTATAATAGTGAGCTTTGTTTTAATGATTGAAACAAAGTTTGCTACCAATCATCGTGAAGGGCAAAGCCCCTAAAAGAACAACAAAACAAATCCAAAGCTTTAAGTTCAAGGCCAGTGCCTCTGTCAGGTAGTGCCTGTGTACATACCTGGCTCTGCCCTTGCCTGCGCGCTGTGTTGGCACGGTCTGCCCACACCAGCCAGGGAGTGCTTGCCCTGTGCTCCCAGGAATCCTGCTGCAGGGCTCCCACCCAGAGCCTTCTCACGCTTAACCTTCACAGCGTGGGGTGCAGCAGCCGTGTCTGCCACAACCTTCCAGCCTAAGCACCCGGCTCTGGGCTACCTGGACGGAAAACCAATCCTAGTGCAGGGGCAGGCAATTCCCCTCGCCCCCGCGGGACACGGGGCGGCGGGCGGGGTAGGCGCCGCTCCCTGCCCACAGGGATGTCCGGTCCGGGGCGGTCTCCCCCGCGCCGCTCCCAAGCCGAAGCCGGCGGCCCTGCTGCGGGCCGTGCCGCGGCCCCGCCCGCCGCGGTGGAGCCTGCGCGCTGTGCCCCAGCGCTCCGCCCGCCCGCCCGCCGGGGCCCGGCTGCGGCCTGGCCCGGCACCATGCTGAACGTGCCGCCGCCGGCCTTCCCCGCGCCCGGCTCCCAGCAGCGAGCGGCAGCGGGTGCCCGCAGCAAGGTGGGGGCGGCTCTGCCGCTGGTGGTCGCTTGGGGGGAGGTGAAGGGTGCCCGCCTTTTTCCCGCCGCGCCGGCGGCGGCTGCCTGGCCTGGCCCCGCCCGGCCGAGCTGCCGTGGTTCCCGGTCGGTTCCCGGTCGGTTGCCGGCTGCCGCTGGGGCAGGGCTGCCGCCGGCCGCCCCCCTCCGGCCGCCGAGGGGCCGCGGCAGGGTCTCGGGCTAGGGCCCGGCTCGGCTGTGTCGCTGGAAAGCACTTGGTGCTTCTCGTTCAGAGGGCGGCGGTGATAACGCTTCCGGCACTTCCTGCCCCGGCTGTTCCTCCTGTGCGGAGATGGAGACTTTCACCTTGGAATTACTGCGTGCAGCTTATGCTTTATGTGTTGGATCTTCATCTTTGGAGGGGATTTGAGAACACTTGTTGTGTAGAGACCTTGTTTGGAAAGCAGACTTGGACTAAAGTAGCATTAAGCAATGTCGGTTTATGTACGCTCTACGTTTTTTGCTTCTGTTTTTCCTGTGGTTTTGTAAGACTGCTGTTCTTTAACCGTGCTTCCTGCTGTTAAAGTTTGGATCAAAAGGGCTCCCAGACTGTGGTGCTATTGAAAAGGAAGGTTTTAGGTACCCTGAAGATCTTGCTTTGCCTTTCAGGACACTCAGGCAGGCCATGGCAATACTTCTCTGGAAAGCTACTAGACTTCTGTCCCAGCTTTCTCTGGGTGAGGCTTCCGTTTGCTGTAGGGCTTGTGGAAAGCCTTTATGAATGCTGTGAAGGCAAAACTTGCCTTACCTGACCCGGTTTTTTAAATCTCCTTTCTTTATTGCTCGTAGTTTTCCAGACCATATCTTGAATGATTTACCACCACAGGCAGACTTGGTATCCTCAGTTTGCTTTGGGAAGAGTCATCTCAATGTTTGTTGGTATTCAGTAATTTCTGTGTTGCTACCCAGAACACTCCTTTAAACACGCTTACTACTGAGTAGGGCTTGAAAATACCAGTGAATAAGATGAGTTGGGTTTTTGGTTATTTTTTTTTTTTGATCCTGCCTATGGAGCTTACTAAAGTGTATTCCTAGAATGGCTTTTTCTTTCTTTAGAGTTTGAAGTTGTTTGTACATTTGTTATTTTTCAGGTACCTTTAAAACCAGGAAGGAGTCTTATGGATTGGATTCGGCTAACTAAAAGTGGGAAGGACTTGACTGGTTTGAAAGGGAGGCTGATTGAAGTGACTGAAGATGAGCTCTCTAAGCACAACAAAAAGGAGGACTGCTGGATATGTATAAGAGGTTGGTGATGTTTCTTCTGCATTTTTTACCTGGCTTCTCTTTTCTGTACTTAAAAGAAGAAGCAACAAAACTCAAAAAACAAGAACAAAAGCTACACCCCAAGAGAAACTATACACCTTCTGTGCTTAGGCCAGGTGTAATCTTGGCATAATTTGGTATAACTTCAAGTAAGAGATTTTGTGTTACAAAGGTTTTCTTTGCTTCCAAGCCTTTCAAAAGAAAATTTCCAAATGAGGATATTTTATACCCATTTTATAGCTTCCTATGAAAATAGTAAACCCAAGGTTTCAGGTAATGTATCAAATAAAATGGACTTAGTAAGAAAATAGGGCTTTAAAAATGCTGACATGTACACTCCTCAGTCTTGGACAGCTTCTGATTTTGAGCAGTTGACTATTTTTAAGAATTTCTTTAGAGCGTCCAGAGACATATAAATATTAAAAGTACTACTTAAACCTGGAGAATGGTCTTTGGGAAATAACTGTGAAAGCACATATACTAATTCATAAAATTTGGTAATGCAAATGACAGTTGCCACACAGAGCAACTGTAAACTCTGTCTACAATGACAATACCCATGGTGACCATGCAATTCTATTTCTGTTATTATTTTAATGAAATTTTACTTCAGAATTTTAATCATATATTATTTAGCAATGTGTGAAGGTGGTCTGGAGCAATAGCTGTGGCTAGAAGAGTATTTTCGGAATTGCAAATGAAGTTCCTAATTGTCCTACAGAAAGGAGTAAAACATTTATTCTGCAGTTTAATCATTTAGAAGCTAAAATACACTAATACCTCAGTAAATTTGTTTAGGAAATAACACCCATTTCTATGAGGATAGAACCACTCTTTCTACAAAAATATCCCATTAGCTACTCTGATCTTTTTAATCTGTTAGTGATAGCATTGATCAGTAAGGAACAGCATTGATATTTAATAAAATGTCATGTCTGAACTTCAGCAGAAGAAAGTTAAAAATTTCTGTGTGATGGTATTATTGTTGGGTGTTAAAGGGGATGAGAATGAAAGTAAAGGTAAAATGTTTTTTAATACTGTCCTTTGAGCAAAATTATAGGACTGTTAATTCCCTGTGCTGCAGTTGCATGTGCTACTAAAACTATAATGGGAGGAGAGCTAAAGAAAACTTGTTTGCTATAGACATCTGTTCAATTTTCATTCTGAAAAAGGAATATCTACTGCAGGCATAATTACTGTCTAAAAATGCTTCTGTTTTCTTTTTAATCTCATCCTGCCTTCACTGCATCTCTGAGGCTGGTTTCTACAAGAACTCCATCAAGTTGCCTCTGTACCTTTCCTTAAATCTTTCCAGGTCTGCCTTTTCTGTGTTCTCAGATGACTAGTGAAAAAAATGTTGTAACTGGAAATCTTGGTAGGCCTCATATGTGGACAGGTAGTAAATGAATATAATTGTGAAAAAGCTAAATTAGGTCTCTGCATTGGTAGTTAGACTGTGTCTCTATAAGAAAAAGCGGAAACCCATGAGAGCAATGTGAAGTAAAGGAAGAACAGAAATGAACTTGGTGCAAAACCCCAGTGTGATCAAAGACAGCTGTCATATAGGCCACAAATTTGTATGTCAAGGGGGCTTCAGGGGAGTTTAAAAATGCATGAAGGGTATATAAATGATACTTCTTTTGCTTCAGCAAGTTTGATGGTAAATTTAAGTAACAGCCAGGAGGCCAATGGCTATGCAGATACTTAAAATTTATTGTGTGCAGTAATCGCTGCTGCACACAAGATGGCAGAGTGAATACAGCCATCAGAAGAGCAGGTCAGTAAAGTGTGCGAAGATCCTTCCTTTGTTGTTGACTGGGTCTTTGTTGTTGACTGGGAAGGTTGTTCTTGCCAACCAGGATTGATCCAAGTATGTCTGCCCCAGGCTCAGTGCTGAATGCCTTTCTGTCCTTCTGAAGTAGTTAATATACACTTCCTAATGCCTTCAAAGCTTCTCCTAAAAGCGTTGCCACAGTTCTGTTTTTGGTAACTTCCTGTTTTGATAATGTTAAATGTCTTCAAATATTCAGCTAGGTAGGGATGCAATAATCATGTTAACAGCAATATGTCTGTAGTTAAATCTGTTTATAACTGCATTCTACAAGCTTCAATAACCCAGTTGCCTAGCAACAATAATTAGCCTTCATCATTTCAGACCTGTAAAGAAACATTGTTCTATATCACTGAAAGTGTAGAAACAATCCTGAGCCTTTTTGCTGGGACCCCTACAACCAGAGTTGTAAACGGTTAATGAGCACAAGCTATATTAAGTTTCTTATATTGCTCAATCTAAAGAATGGAAGTTTTGCTGCTGATGGTGACAGTTTTTCCTTGTGTGAGACAGTTCATTGCTGTAGGCATTCCGTGATGGTGATGGGTGCTAGGGAAACAACTATGACAACTCTTCAGGGATAACTTAATTGGAAGGGAAACTGAAAACAATTCTGTGCACTAGATGGTTCAACTTTGTCTCATTTTAAACCTGCCTGTGGTACTTTTACCCTCTAGCTAGGATACATCATGTTCAATTTCTAGGTCGAAGTCTTAACCCAGGACAAGTGGTGTGGCATTGTAGGATTGGCATCTCCATATGATAAGATACCTCTTGTGCACTATACAATTGTGTCACTTATGTTTCTGTTTTTGTGAAGTCATACTGTTTGTTCCAATTATGCCTACTGTTTGCTAGTGCACTCTTTAATTTGTTCTAATCTTTCTATTATTTTTGGAGACAGGAGTGGTTGTAGAAATGCTGCTCATATGCTTTTGTATTCTGTTTTTTTCAGGATTTGTATATAATGTCACGCCGTACATGGAATATCATCCAGGTGGTGAGGATGAACTAATGAGAGCAGCAGGAACTGATGGTACAGATCTCTTTGATCAGGTGAGAACAACTGTCAGCAAATGACACTTGTTCACTGTACTTAAAAAAATGCATGTTTTGGGATTATTTTTAGGCCATTTCAGTGGAAATGGTTGTTTGAACTTTTTCAGTCCGAAGGAAAGGCAGCAGGTCACTGCTCAGAATGACACCAATATGTGCTGGAAGAGACATGTAGTTTAAACTTTGTGTCAAAAGACAGTAATGACGATGTTACTTTATGGTTGTTAGAATTATGCTTCAGTTAGACCTTTTGTTTTTTGCAGAAATAGCAATAAAGCTAGCAACAATTTGAGATACCGCCTTCTTAATAAATTGCTGCAATGACTACTGTTGTTGGAGAGGCCTATTTTTCTCGTAGCTTTCACTTACTGAAAAAAGTTTGTAGAATTCTTTGTCTATTTACTTGGCAGCTGCATTATCAGAGAAAATGTTGGAGTTTCTATTAACTTTAAGTGGCAAACCAAGCACAAGATGACAGTTGGTCTCTTATTTGTTTACTATTTCTTTAAATGTTTTGAAAATACTCAGAAAATAAAGGTTCTGCAGCATGGGTATGCTTTCTGAAAGGAATTGCAAACTTGGCGATGTAAAATGTGATTCACTGAGTTGGTATTTTTTAGAAACAGGCATTCTGTGGATGTCCATTACTCACTAGGTTTATCTGAGAAACTGGGGAAGAGCAGAAAAGAAGTCTCTGTTTCTGAAAGGAAATATGTTACCTCTTTACATGACGTGTATCAGAGTGTGTTATGCCTTCATTTGCAAAATGTTTTTAATGTTGTGAATAAAGACGATAATGTTTTTGCTTTGTTGAGTTTATCCTTGGTTAATCCTTTCACAAATGAAGTGTCGGTTTTGGGCATAATTATTTGATTTCAAGAAATTTGTAGTATCAAGTATCCAGTATCAAGTTGTGGCTTGGAATTATGTTGCTGCATCATTATATGATGCCCTTGAAAACAGGAGTCTTGACATCAGTAGTATTTGGGGAAGCCCCTATAGTTAAGTTCAGATATATGCTTGCAACTTTCTATTTTTTTTGTCATGGGAATGGAAGCAGATTTAGGTCCTGATTATATGATTTTCACTTTTATTGTTTCTGGCTTATGACTTTCCTGTAACTGGAGGTGTTTGTTTTCCCCTCTGCTTTGGCATTCTGTGTCTGTCATAGTGGTCTTTTTTTAAGAGCTTTGTAGATTGCTGTGTTCCCCAAATTTCTGGAAAAATTAACTGTCATTCATAATCCTTCACTTCTTTCTGTTACCTGTATATGAGGAAACTACAACTTGTTGATGAGATTCTTTTTCTCATCTCCTTAGCTAGTCCAGTTTAAAGTTTTTATTTTTAAATCTAGATACCATTCAAATTTGTCATGCAACACTTTGTTTCCTTTTCTCTTCTTGTGATGTTATCCTGGATGCCCTATCAGAATTCGCTTTTCTGCCATCCATTTCCTCTACAAGTTCTCCAGTTCTGGTCTGTAAAGCTACTGCTTTTTCTTCACTTTATTTTACTTTCTAAAATAGGGAATTTCCAAATGATTCAGTGATAGTAAGACAGAAGCAAACAGAAATACACCAGCTTGGTAGGAGGTGTTTGTTTTTCTTAACTATTATTATTTATGTTTGTTTCCTTCATCCCTTTTCCCTTCACTTGTCTAAACAAGACTAATAAACATTGTGGTAATGACAAGGTCTTTGTTCTGTTAGTTGTGTAGCATGCATCATAAAAAAGCTGTTCTGAAATATATTCTGTAGCTCAAGGTTATGATGTTCAGATATTGCGAAGTATAAATGAGTAAATTAAACTATTGTTACCTTTTTCTTAATCCTATTGTTTCACTTAATGCCATGATATGTGTAATAGAAATAAAAATAAGTACTGATATAATAGTAACTTCTAATGTGTTTCAAAATAATCTGCTAAATGAATTATATTAGTCAATGTACAAAAATGAACTTTCCTATTTCAGTGCGTAGAACAACACAGTAAGAATTCCAAATTTTATGAAAAAATATTTTGTTAATGTAGGTTCATCGTTGGGTCAATTATGAATCAATGCTGAAGGAATGTCTTGTTGGGAGAATGGCTGTCAAACCTATTGCTGCTCCAAAAGGTGAGTTGTTTTATGAAATATTGTGTATTATACCTTATTCCAAAGTTATCTGGAAATTGTGAGAAATCCTAAGCCACCTCACATTTATGAGGAGAGCCTCTGTTCTTTAATAGAGTCGAAGGCTTTTGCATATATTAATTTTTTACAGCAGATACCTGAAGATGAAATTGTTGTATAGTGGAAGACTTTTAGTAATGTACTGCTATGTTTCTTCTTTTGTTTTAGTCATTAGAAAACAGCTGTGCATGTGCGTTATATGTCTGTGTATATAGAAAAGACCTTTTACTACCCTGCCATCCCTCTTTTTTCTTTTGATCCCAGAGGGAAAACTGTCATAGGCAGCTCTCATTGAAATAAAAGTCAGTATTTTCAATCCGGTGATTTCAGCACCTTACATGCGTCTGGGAAGCTGCATATGTATTGAGCTATTTGAACACACTTCATGAGCAGTTATTCTTTCCAGAACACTTTATTGGGTCCTTTAGTTTGAATTATACCTTGAGAAAATTTTGCTGATACAACAGACTCCTTTGAGCCAGGAGAGCAAGAAGTGTAGTACAGTCTTAGAATACAGGTGATGGTTTCCAGAAACTTTAATCTTCAGTCTGTTCTCAGTTTGTAGTAGGCCACAGCCAAAATTTCTTATACCAGGGAAGCAGACTGTTACTCGGTATTGGCCTTTAGCAAAACTGCAGTGAAAACATGAAAGGATTAATAATTACAACTATTTTTTCTCCAGTTCTGTGTGATACACAGATGTAGCCAAGACGTTGATCTCCAGTTTCTGTTCACAAATTCAGCTATGTTCAGCTCCTGAAGAAGTGCATTGTGTACTTGCTTAATGCTTAGATAACATCATTTTAATGGTTAGGTTGGGTTTGGTCTTTGTGTGAAGTGGAATAGTATTTTACATCTCCATGATACTGGGCAGCTAATTCCAGTGTGGAACTTTGGAGGTAAATGCTGGGAAGTATGGAGAAACCTCAGTAGCATAACTGCCTCACTGAGTTGAGGCATTACAGAGACATTATTGCTACTTTGTCAAATGAGTTAGAAATTTTAAAGTAAACATGATTTTTTTTTTTTTAATTTTATTAATCTAACTTTTCTGCAACTGGAAGAAATTCTTGTGACAGCCAGGTAGTAAAACATAAACATATCTTTGCCCCTGCAGGCTCTGGCAGTTCATTTTCTGCTCTTCCCCTTTTCTGCTTTGTTCTGTAATAGGAGCATTTTGCTGTACTAAAATTTGCAGGATAAAGCTTGTCAACTACATAAAACGAGTTCTGTTGCCTTTGTCACTTTTAGCCATTTCAGACTTCAAGTAATTTTGTTAATAAAGACTCAAACTGATAACAGAACTATAGAGTCATTTAGGTTGGAGAAGACCTCCAAGATTGAGTCGATCCTTTGAACAGCCGCCACCTTGTCAACTAGACCATGGACTAAATGCCATGTCAAGTCATTTCTTCAACACTTCCAGGGATGGTGACTCTACCACCTCTCTGGGCATCCTGATACAATACTTGACAGCCCTTTCAGGGAAGTTCTTCCTGATTTCCAATCAGAACCTCCCTTGGTGTAGCCAAGATGTTGATCCCCTGCCAGCCACAGCCTCCTTTCAGGGAGTTGTAGAGAGCAGTAAGGTCCCACCTCAGCTTCCTCTTCTCCAGATTAAACAACCCCAGCTCCCTCAGCCACTTGTCATAGGATTTACCCTCTAGACTGTTCACCAGCTTTCTGGAATTTCTCTGGAACACTCCAGCACTGGACTTGCTGAAATCCTTCACTGTAAGATTCTCAAGGTTTACTTTGATTCCTGGGAGGTTATATATCCTGCTCCTTTGAATTATCAAAAAGTGATTGGCTTACTTCACTATTAGCCAGCAATAATTCTAGACTTTTATCCTTCCAGAAGACCATATTCTGCAAAGTTTGCGTTTC
Organism: Phylloscopus collybita; assembly: GCA_027886175.1. NCBI lineage: Eukaryota > Metazoa > Chordata > Aves > Passeriformes > Phylloscopidae > Phylloscopus > Phylloscopus collybita. Next base: position 23,092,733 of record JAJNNQ010000026.1, on the reverse strand, counting down.
AGAATAGAAGAATAAATTGCTAAGTTAAGGTGGATGTTTTTGAATAGAGGATTAAATGAGCCCCATGAGTATAGAGGGAAGATAAGACTGCAAATTATGGATTACATTGCTTTCTTTTTGTGACAGAGAGTGAGCGTTCAGTAGTAGAACAAACTGGTGCAGTCTCAGTACAGAGCAAGGAAGGCAGATGTTGGTTTGTTGGGGCATTGCTGGAAGATTTGTATTTGTTTAGCCTAGGGTTTTTTTCCTGTGTGCTGGTGGTTTCTTGGGAGATGGCGCGAGTTGCTTGCTGAACTGCTTAAGGAAGCTTGCGCACTCTAGGTTGGTTTTTTTTGAGAAAGAAGAGTCTTGAAGGTGCTGGTGATAGTTAATGTTTTGTCAACTTGTATTTTGAGAATGCTGCTTCACGCTTTGGTAGTGACTAAGAAGAAATTCTGAAGTGTCCCTTCTGTGGTTTTACAGTTGTTCTTTGCACTGAAACATGTAGGTTTGTACTTGTTGAGAAGGTCAGTGCAATACCAGGTATGTAAGAGATGCTTTCAGAGTCGACCTCAGCAAACCAGTACAGCATGAAACTGCTTGCTGTCCCTTCAGGTGCTCAGCTGTAAACATTAGCACATCCTGAACAATTTTAATACTGCTGATGTTTCCAGAGACACTTATTAGTGTATAGTAACATAGTCCCTATGTTACTTTAGTGGTTACTTGGGAGTCAGAATGCATGTTGTATTATTCAGCAAGACTAGACTGAGAGCTGTGATGTCATCCAAGGAAGAGAGGCAGGGCTCTGCCTTCAATGTGTCTCACACGGTCCTTAAAAATGCAGTGCTGATTTCTATGCAGTATGTTAAAATGTAATGAAATTAGAGTAGACTTGTAAATACAAAAAATTACCTTTCATCTGAAAGAAGTTTTTGTGAACAATTTGCCCATCCTGGCACAAAGGAAAAAGTGGTATATAGTATGGTTGTATGGTTGTTACCTCAACCAAAAATTTGTGGAGTATTTTCTTTTTACCTCAACTAAAAATATGTGGAGTACTTTCTTTTTACCTTACAAGGGCACAACATAAAAGCCTCTAAGGAAGGTTTTTCTTGAGTTCTCTTGAGCTCTCAAGTAATTTTGTGATACTGTGTGATAGGTGCTTTGCTCTAGGAGCCTTCCTTAGCTTCTCTCTAGCATTTTTCTGCTAACACTGGCTGGTGTGATTCAGAGCACTGGGAAGGATGTGGAAGAACAGGAAGGAAACACTCCCATTTTGGTTTTCATAAAAGGGAGCAGGAGAAACAAATTTCTTTTTCCTGCATCCCAAACCTGGCTCCCAAAAGAGAGAATAAATTGGATCTTTCATATGAGGACATTCTAAAATGTGCAGTGTAGAGAAGCACAGAAAGGGGCCCAGGTATATCCAGAGGTCTACTTTCCCCACAGATTTACTGTGAACAGAAAGACATATGGTTGAGAGGTGCAGTGCCTTTCCCATCAAGTTGAGCACCTTATAAATGAATTGACACAGCTTTTTTTGTTTGTTTGTTTTGTGTTTGTTTGTTGGGTTTTGTTTGTTTGTTTTTTCTGCTAGAGTTGGTTGGTTTGGAATAGTTGTAGGATACTGTAGAATTAATGAAAAACTCAGATAATAACTTGAAAACAAAATCATTTGGCAGTGCGAGCTTATAGAAGGATTTTCTTTTTCCTGTGCTCCTGCCAAGGTTTGGGTTTAGATTTCTAAGAATTGGGTTGGTCAGATTTACACTCCACTATTGTCATATCATGAGACAAGTGTCACTGGAATTCTTAACAGATTCAGTGAGCTTCTCAGCTATGAAGTTTGTAAAAGATGATTTGTGATGGGGTTTTTTTGGAAATGCCAGGGTTCTGCCATTTCCTGTCCTTAAATGCTGTGCAACTTTTGGTGCTTGTAAGGTACCAGTTTTTTAATTAGACATAATCTTTCGGAATGGTAATCAGTGCTGCATTTATTTGTTGCTTCTTGATATCTGAAACATCCTGGTCATTCTGTTACGCCTTTTGGAAGGTTTATTTGAAGATCCTTACTTTGGCTAATGTAATGATGTGGGCAAGTACTGTAACTTCTTAACTGTTGTGCTTGTTTTTTCTTAATGATTGCAGAAATTTCTTCTACCGTGTCTGAAGACAAGAAACAGCTTAATGGTAAGTTTTCATGTGAATTGAAGTGGGGAGTGAATCTCAAACTTACGTGAATATCACTGAATGAGCAGTATTTACCCACACTTCTCTTTGCATTTGAATCCAGAGCTGAGGCTATAGTGATCTGTGGAAATTTCAGAAGGCAATTTCCTAACCAAGTATTAGGAATTCTGTGTTTGAAAGTGGTGTAAAACTGCAGTAGAGTAGTGTAGACAAGGGAGGTATGGGATGGACAAGCAAGGTCAGCTTGTCTGTGAAATGCTGGGAAGATTTTCTGCCCAAGTCGTTTCTATCCAGTCAGGTCTTCCACTTGTTTTGCTGGATTTTTTTTTTTCTTTAAAAGTGCAATATTTTGCATTTCCTTCTGAGCTTCATGAAGTTTTTGTCAGCCCATCTCTTCAGTCTCTCTGCATCCCTTAATAACCTTAACCTTTCATGTTTTGCCTGTTTGCATGATACCTTATTGCTCTGACTGGGAGAGCATGTGCCCTGTAGGTTGCTAGTGACTGTGAGAAACAATATCAGCATTCCCTGTTCCCTCGGGAGTGCCAACAGTAACTAGCCTCCAGCTGGACTTTGCATGGTGAGCACACCTTTTGTGTCTGGCGGTTCTACTCATTTTCTGTCTGTGATGCAATCCACCTACCAAACCCAGCTCTGTGGCTATGAAGATGGCATGAGAACCTTTATCACTAGCCTTGGTGTCCAGTGGGATTGTGCAAAGCAGTCCTATTATGTGCAGGGTTGTAATTCTGCTGTTCATCTGGTCACCTTAAACTCGTCATTTCACGCCTGCCATCAGCCTTTGGCTTCACCCACAGCTTTTCTTTATTTGTGATCTCTATGACTAATAGAGCATTTTGCTTAATTGTTTCACTGATCACCTGAATCATTGTCTTTTTATTGCAGCATGAATCACTGTTTTCATATAGCATCTTACAGTATTTCAAAGTAATTCATAAATAACTTGGTTTGCCAGAATGTTCTGTTTTATTGTGGCTGTTCATATATTTCTTTGGACCTGCAGAAGCAAATAGGAGTATGTATGACCATGGATTCCTGTTATCCCTGGAGACCAAGCAAATCATATAATGTGTGTCCTCAAGAAAGGCTTAGCTTTTGAGAAAGCTTGGTGATTGGTTTTCTTTTGCAGTGATCTGACTGCTCTGCCATTTAGCTTCCTTGGCAGCTGCAGATGGTGTGTACTTAGGAGTAATTAAGGATCAAAGAATAAGTAATTCGACTGAGTTTTAATTGCTTTGGGTTAATTCTGGATGATCAAATAGTTTTGACAGATTGGCTTAGACCAGAGTGGCTCTTTTTGTTTTTATCTACTTCCCACGTGGTAGAGCCACTCAATTATGTGTTTAAGCTTGTAGTCATACTACAAAACTTACTGGCATTTAAACTATAATAATCTGGGTAACTGAGAATTCATGTGCTAATTATTTTATGCATAGCCATTTCACATCTGCAAGGTTTGCCTTTGAATGAGCTTGAAACCAGCACTTGCCAGTGTTCAGTCTGCAACTTCATCCATCATCATTCTATATAGGTTCCTGTTAAAACTGATGCAGGATTGCAGTTGCTTTTCTCTCTCTCTGTCCTCAAGTTTTTGCCAAGTATGTTCTATTTCTCTTTTGCCAGAGATTAGTACAACTGACATTTTGAAAGACTGACCAACTGTTGCTTCCCAGAGGTGGCTGTTTCAGACTGTTTGATGCAGTTAAATAGTTAAAGCGAGTATCTGAATTCTGTGAGAATTCCTAGAAAAGGGCTGTGCAGAAAGATTAGGGCTGATATCTCTGCTTAATTGACTGACATTAATTTTTACTTGTGAATTAGGTTAGGTCAGACATCTCAAATTGAATTTATTCATCTGAATTGTATAAACAAATAGTTCTGTTAAAGTAAAGTCATTCAGATAACCTTTTTTGTCTTCTTGTGCTTCACGGAGTGTAAAAGCTCAAGCTAATAACAGGTGAAACTGCGTACAACACAAGTACTGTGGTGTATGGAAATCTTAATTTCTGAAGTAGACCTCTATGCTTTAGGACCCTGCTCTCCAAGAGAAAGTACTGAATAAAAACTAAATAAAAAATGTACGTAGTCTGGCCACCTGTAGAAATAAAGCCACCAAATACTGTTTGAGGACACTTAGAACATTCAGTTAAAAAAACCAAAACCACAAACCCCACACATACCTGAATATTATTTATACTAAGCAAGCATCCCAGCAAATGTTTTAATGACTCTCTGCTCTTTGCAGGTGTGCTTCCTGAGAAGAAGGTACTGGCTGCTTCTGCTAAAGATTTAAGCCCGAGGTAAGCCTCTGTCTGTCGTTATCTGTTGGACATTCTATTTAAGAATTCTATGCAATTCTTAGTAAACACAAGGCAAGTTCTTCATGGGTAGCTCTTGAAATTTCAGTTAAATGAGTATATGTCATTACCATCCTTGTGTAAGTAGACAAGTTGAAGTTCAGGTTTAAACAACTTGCCAGAGGTCATATGGGCAGGTGATGGTTCTTTGCTTGTTCTGTTGATTCCTAAATCTTGTGCTGCCTTGTCTGTATACAAATGTGTGGCTTATATTTGCAGGCTCCTCAGCTTTGTTTCTTGAGAAAAGTCATGGAAAGTGATTCTGACTGGACTGATTACTTTCTTGACACTAACTAATTTGTCCATAAAAAATTGCCATGGCTTGAAAAAGGCATAATTTCAAGCTGGAATATATTAAGATGTGATAGCTGCATTCAAGTTTCTACAGTATGTAAAACAAAGCAGGCCCTAAAAGGTCCCTGTGATATGCTTGCTGTTGTCACCGAGGCGTCATTTTACCCCATAATGCCTTTGGTCCTCAAGGTGCAGTTTCTTACTTGGCATCAAAATCACCTGGGAGTGCGTGTTCTCTGGGCTAGTTACATGCCCTAGTCATAAAATACTGTGGCTTGTGAACAACTGGAATAGGTTTATTTTCTGAAGTGCCCACCCAACCTTTCTGCCTTTCTTCTCACGTGTGTCTGGCATATTCTGGCATGAGACTGGAAAGTGTGCAGCCTAAAACGTGCTGGCTGTCAGGAGTGTTTGCTCTGCCCTTTGTGCCTGTTTTTCTGGTCTAGGAGCAGATGGAAGTTACTTCCTGGCAAGTGTAAGGCCATGCAAATAATTAGCATTTGAAGGCTTTCTTTCTTTTTTTTACTTTACCCTGGATATATTACAAGGTTTGGACTTGGGAAATAGGAATGAATGCAAAAACTTGATTTGTGGAGATGAAGGGAACTGTGGTTTTGTGGTATGTGCATCAAATCTTTAGCTCTTGGAAGCCACCCTTCCTGTTTAATGCTTTTATCTGGACACAATATTTTGATCATCCATAAGCAAGGTTCATATAGTACAAAGAGAATGCACGCACTTTTTAAGTAAAACCAATGCCATACAATTTTAACTACAGTGTACTGACCATCAGGATACATAATTAGATAGTTTTTTTAGTAATTTTGTCAAAAATACTGATTTCAAGCTTGGTCTTCAAAAGTACTAAGTAATATGTTTGGCTTCTAAGTTTTTTAAACAAGCTCTCTTTGAAGGCTCGAGGTTAAATATGTTTTGATATGCTCAAAGAAAGTATATATCTTTTTCTTCATTGTATTTTTTGTTTTACAGTTATGACTGGTTCCAAACAGATAGTTTGATCACAATTGTTATATATACTAAGCAGAAGGTAAGTATATTTCATGAAGGAAGAATTACAAGATCCAGTTGTGATCTAGCTTGAATTCTCGGAGAACTTTATAAAAATTGTTGTTTTTTTTTCTTGGCTATGAAAGGATGTGAATGCAGAGTTGGTGATAGTTGACTGTCAAGACAAACAATTAAGGGGAGAGATCATCATGGATGACCACTCATATCTTGTAGAAGTTGGTAGGTACTGTAATTTTACAGTTGAAAGTACTGAATTTTTATTCTACTATGTTAAAACCTGCTCATCAGACCATAAGCCTTTTACATATACCAATTAATACTTTATTCGTCTTTTGCTAGATTGTTAAAAGTGCCTTGATGTAAAGGAATTGTGTTATCAACTCACATCTTCATTTGTTTATTATGTACTAAATTTCTTACATGTGGACTAAAATACAGTAAGAAATTGATTTTAAAGTTGTGTAAAATTTTTCTTCTAGTGTGTTTTTTATGATTATTAAAAACCCTCATTCACAAGGGCAAATGCAATAATTGCAGATTGATAGCTTTACATGAGCCATTGTTAAAAGTAATGGGAAAAATAATGCCTTCATGCATGAGGCTTGTGCAAGGCATGAGTCAGATTTCAAGGTCAAATAAACATGCATAACATTTTAGGGTTATTATATATATAGAATATATATAGAATTTTTTAATTGCTTAACACAGAGTTTTTTTGTATTTATTTCAGACTTGGATCATGCAGTTTCAGAAGATGTGGCTGGTAATTTCTGTCTCTTGTAGCACTTCTGTATCTCTTCTAGGATAGTCCAGTGAGGAGCTGAACTTTCATGATCTTTGTGGGTCCCTTCCAACTCACGATATTCTCTGATTCTGATATCAGAATGTGGAATTTCAACTTATTTTTCTGACTCAGTATCTGACTCATCAGATACTTTACAGTTTTACTTACCATCAGGTCGTGACACAGTCAACCAAACCAAGCCATAACAATAATTTTTTTTTTAATTGTGGCATTTGGGCCTGTGAAAGTTGTAAGTTGATACGGGTCTGATCCCTCTAAATATGACTAAATGTTAAAGTAGCTGAAAGTTAGTTCCGTTGTTTATTCAGTTCTTTGCTTAGACTGGGATTTTCTTGGATTTAATTTTTAATTAAAATTTTCTTGAAAAGAAAGTATTAAGTAGTGGTAACTGCCAGTTTCCAGTACATGAGGACTCTGTGTTCAGGAGCATTTTTCTTGACTAGAATGGTCTGTGAAGCTGTCCTAATTCCACAATCTATTTAGCAAATAATGTGTGTTAATTATGTATGTGCAGTTAGTACTTGTTTTAACTGCACTCTAAAACATTATAGAGAGATGGCCTGGAAGTACCTTCAATTAGATATTCTAATGTAAAAATTTAATTACGTTTGTCTTGAGAAATGAGTAATTGTTCTGAATTTGATTATAGTTGATGTGTGAAATAATTTTTTGTATGGAGAATAACTAAAAGTAACAGTATGAAATCTTTTCTCTTTCAGTAAATATTGCTGAAAAAGTAGGGAAAGTAGAGATTATCTTAAATAAAAAGGATAACATTCATTGGAAAATGCTGGGACAGCCCTGTGAGGGTCACAATACATTTATCAAACGCACAGACAGAGGTAAGTAATTTCATGGCCAGCTACCAGCTGTTTCAAGACTTCTTGGAGCTTGTTAGTAAATTTTTTTTCAGGATTTTCTTTTTCTTTTGTTGTACCTTCATTTCTTTCACAATTGTCTGATCTTGGCAGCTATTCAGGCATTTTCCTGGAAAGGGTTTGACTTGGAGGATGGTGTTTTGCTCTGCTTTAGTTTCTTGGTTTGTTTTGCCCCCAATGGAGTTGAAGGTGAACCAAATATTGGAAGGTGAACACTTCCCAAGTGTTGTTCCATCTCATGGTTACCTGGATGCTTCATGGCCTCTCTGCCCATTTGAAAACCTCGGTAGACCATGAGGAGAGAGTGCATAGACAGGTGTCAATCATTATGGGAGTCACAGAAGTGAAGGATCAAAACCCTCCACTTTCAGTTGTTACTGTAGATACAGTGACAGTCAGTGCTGTGAGGTTGTTCCAGTATATTGCATCTTTGTAACTTGAGCTCAGATTAAATTAGGGACTTCAATCATGTGTAGGTATTAAAGGCAGCTTTGGATGAGCTGATGTGTCTGCAAGAAGCAGTAAATGTTATATACGGATTCATTTTGTGGTTACAGAATAGCATGAACTTGTTGCAGCAGCAAAGTATGTTACAGTGATCAGTGTGGGTTTGGGTCTGGGTTTGTTTCAGCTAAATGAAACATTTCTGCACAGTTACATTGTGTAATGTAACCACACTCCTGGTGTTACTGGTCACCTAATTTCTCAAAAGCCCTCTTGGTCCTCTGTCTAATAATGCTCAAAAATTGACTGTTGGATTATAGTCTGCTTTATTATGTGTGGAAGCAAAGCTGTGCATTTTTAAGAGCTAATGAAATGTTGCTTACCATGTTTGTGAAATGTTGCTTACTCTTACTGGCCCTCGGTTACACTACATGGGCCTTTAAAGTTGAGAGATTACTGTGGTACAAAAAGGAAGACTCATCTCTCTAGCTATGTTTAGCTTATGTGGAATGTAATTTTCCTTTTGAGAGTTTCAGAAACTGTTGAGTCATCCACTTTAAAATTAGATTTTTCAATATAATCCTCTGTATCTAAGGGGTTACAGCCTGATCTAGTATGTTGTCCACTATCTGTTGCTCATTTTCTCCCTCCTTATGGCTTTTTGTGATTGTAGAAAACACAAGAGAAGAGAAGAGAAGATAAACTGAAGTTGAATATAAATGGATATAGAATATAGTGGCTCTGTCGATCCTCTATATGCAAATGAGGAAGGTGTGGGTAGTTAGATGCAATTGAAAAAATATATATTAAGCATTAGTAACCAATGCTCTCTAGATAATTACTTTGCCTTTTTTTTTCCTAAGAAGTCAATCTACAACATAACATTTCTACTGTTATGCATGGGAGTGTTGTAGGTATTGGATAACTTTATTACATATCGTTGGCTGAGTTCACATCAGCATAAATTGAATACGAATAAACTTAAGTTAGAGGGCTTGCTGACCCTGAGTTTCTTCAAATCCCTGATTACAGAAGTGAGGAGTCTAACAAATAAATTTATATCTATAGCGTTTTATTCCCTACTCCAGAAACTCCTGTTCTGCAGTTTTGTAATTTTAAAATCTCCAAATTGAAAATTGAACATGCAAGAATATTTATAGAAGAATACTCAGGTCTACATGTCTCCCCTTCATTTGAACCTGTGCTTTCAGCTCAACCATAAAATCTACATGTTGGAGTCTTCTATTCACTTGGTTTAGTTTTAAGTAACCATTTTCCTTTTCTGGTTAGAATTGTGCTCCCTTATTCTAAATTGCAGAGTTTTCTTATTTGTTTCCACTTTTGTGGGAGCAAAATAATGTTTTGGGTAAAGAAACCCGTGTCTTGTGCAGTGTGAACAAAGAAATGATAATTAATAGCTAAACCAATAATTTTTAAAAAACTGTTTTGTAGTTTTATATCTGGTATTTCTATGCAGCACTCAATATACAGTAGTGCAGTAGTACTGATGTGTTGCCCTAAATATTTTGATTTTTTCATTTGAATCTTCCTCTACTTTCAGCATTACCCTTTATTTCTGATGAATATGAGAGTCTTGTGTGGAGACAGTGCAACTGATAGTTTCCACTTCTGAAAACTTGGGAACAGAATAGAAAGTAGCTATGTTACCTTGTTACACTTTTTTTTTAAATTTATTTTATTCCATTTTTGTGTATTCTTTCTGTAACTTATCCATTCTAATAAAAGTAATAATTTTGCCTGAAATTATTCCTATTTGGCGGTAAGGCTGTGAATAATGAGGGCTTTTGGGAGCACTGGTGTTTAATTCATTGGGTTTTTCTTGTCTTTGAGGTTTTTGATATTTCTGTGTGTTTTGATCAGTGAAAACACTTGTGTTATATTCAGAGCACAGGAAGAAGGGGTGAAAACCAGCCCAGATTGACACTTGAAAAATTTACTTGATTTTATGTTTTTATTACTTTATGTCTTTATTACTCATTGATATGACAGCATTCAGGAATGAGTTTGTAAAGGACAGGCATGTGACCACCACATGTGCAGAAGCATCTATATATTATAAAGTTATTTCATATTTATTTTTGAAGCAGACATGTCTAAATTCTGTTAAAAAGTGATAAAGGTCTTCTTCAGTAACAATGACATCATGCAAAGATGATTCTGATGAAACCTTATTATATGAAGAAACAATTAACATAAGCCCCTACTTTTGTCTCCATAGGCTAGGAAAGTCATACTTCAGATAAATTGCCTATGTGCTCTCAAATTCCTGCTGAGTTTATACTAACATTTTGGCCAGTGTATTTTAGTTAATTGGAAGGAAGAAACAGAATTGTTGAATTTCCTCAAAGTTGAAGGAGATTTTTTTCAAAATTACTGCCATTTCATTTAACTCTGCTGTGTCTTAGGATGGTCAGGAGATTCAGAAGAATATTCAATACTGCTTCTACTCTTTAAGAAGGATTAAATGCGTAGTTTTCTGGAGAAGTAATTATTTATAACCTACAGTATTGCATAGAAAACACAATTCAGTATAATTAGATTGTCTGTGTAGGGGAGTTGGTGACATTACTTTTAGGTAGCTATTATGAAACTGGTCATTAAAAGTGTAAACAAAGGCTTACGGTCGTAGGGCTGGCATCCTGTGACATTTAGATGTAAATGTAAAAAGTAAGAGCTTTCTCATTAGAACAAAATAAACCAAAACGACCCCCTAAAACCTGACCCCTCCCAACCAATCAAAATATCATACCAGCACAGGGGTAAAATGCAGGTTTTCGCATAGGTATTAACATGTGATTTTCTTGTTGGTGCTTTTTCTGGGAAGTAAGATATGAAAGCCCACTCGTGAGGGGGCATGCACATAAAAGCAGTAGCCATATGCAATTAAAAAAATTACATATTAGTAGGGATGACTTGGGGGTGGGGGTGGTGTGTGTATTTCTTCCCATGGAGAATAAACTGCTTCTTCCTTCTGAAAATGATTCTGAACGTTTACTCAGATTACTGTTTTGAAAAGTAGCCTAATTACTAAGTTCTGCTGTTTTAAAGAGTGTGCCGCTATTGGCAGATGTTTAGAGCGTTCAGTAAAGAAGCCAGGTGTTGTTGCCTCTGAGGACTGAAATGGGATGCAAGTTTGTTGGTTTGTGCAGTGGTTTTCATACACATCAAGTGGATGATCATAGAGGTTTTTTTGTTGGAAGTACCAGAAGGGAGCAGAGTGCTGCTGCAGCACTTACTGTGTATCAGCAAGAGTGACGCTGTGACAGGGTGCTACGTAACCAGGGAAAGTTCAGAAGGTGTTGATTCAGCTGGAACTTTATTTTGGGAGGGGAGAGAGGCTGTCTGGGAAGAGCACGGCTGGCCTTTTTGGATGATATGAGATAGCTTGTGAAATCTAGTAATTAACTGAAGCATTTGAGGGTACTGATGATTTGATGGTAAGCAGTGAGGGTTTGTGGTTTTCTTAACTTTTAAGACGGGGCAGCTGCTGGAAGTGGTAGGCTGCCACCTTCCTTCAGCTGTGTGGTGTAATCTCCATTATGTTGGCAATAGTAGTACTTGAGGCTCCACAACCAAGTAACCTGAACAGAATAAGGATTAACTTTCAGCTGGTTGGTGGACATGTTTGGGTGGTAAATGCCTGCTGGGAATGGGGTAGAATTCCTCTACCTGCAGTGGAAGGGTAGTGGAGCTATTCATCTTTTTCCCAAGCCAACAGGCTAATGTTGTCACTGCAGCATCACTAGGATTATGACTGCTAACTAAACAATAAGAATTGTTACTGAAGTTTTATCATTGATGAAAAGCGAAAAAGCATAATTAAGGAAAAATTCTTAAACTCCCTTTCGTGACAAGGAAGAACATGCAGTATGCAGAAGGATGATACTCTCCAAAAGCTGTCATTCTGTACAGCAGGTTTGTTACTAAAACTGAGTTGGTATGCCTATAAATCAAGGTGCTGTAGTTCTTGATTCCAGCAAGGTGGAAGCCGAGTCTAGAGAGTGATGTCTCTAGCCCATGATTGTATTGTTTTTTTGTGGCAAGCCTTTGGTAGTGAGGGGCTGCGGGGCTGCTTCTCCTGGATGAGGAGCTGCAATGCTGGCACTTGATGTCTGCAAAATGTTTAATCAAACTTAACCTCCTCACTAATTACTTTGGTTACTTTGAAAAATTAGGACTTGCTGCTGGACATTGACATCATAATCCAAAATTGAGAGAACTGTACCTTTTGCTTCTATATAGTAGCAAGTCATGCGTCTTTGGCACCTGACAGTTAACGTGGCTTTGTAGGTTGACACAACCAACTGTTTGGCTTCAACTTGCTACTAGGGGCTGGCTCCTTTTGTTGAAAGTCTTTTCTGCTTTGACAGTTACTTTTGCTTGTGGCCTCAGATTTTATAGGAATGACTGATAATGAACTAATTTTAAGTAATGTAGCAAAGACTACAGTCTAAACTAGAAGTTTACTTAGAAGGTTTTCAAAAGTTATATTGAATGAATCAGGACAAAAGTTCTGTGTGGCAATTAAAAAGAGGGAGATAAAGGTTATTTATGAGGAAAAGGCTGGAATTAGGTTGGAAAGTTGAAAAAATGGTCAGGGAAGAATGAATCAGTCGATGAATCAGTTTTTAAACTTCTTTCTCCACTCCCAAATATGTGTAAGAGTATTAGCTGATGAGTGTTAAGGGTTATATTACCAACCTCACACATCCTTTTAAGCAATTCTTAAATCTGAAGACTTGACAGTAATCTTGGCATGTTTATTTGGCTGCTGTACTTTGCAGTCTTATTGTGTATTGTTTTTCAAAAGAAAGATAGAAAACAAGTTTTCCACAAACTTTTAATAATATTCATATAGCTGGAGAGATGCTGATGTTTTGTTTTACTTCAAGATCGGTATTAAATGGAATTACTGACTTCCACTTTTTAAGGGCTTTAGGCATCCTTTTGATTCATCTGAAATGCTTGTTCTTTCAAAATAAGGGATTTATAGGATGTTAGATGAAAGACGTGAGAAAATCTTAATAAGGAAACATTTATTCCATGTCAGAAGCTTTACGTCTTGTTTCTGCAGGCATTTTTAGTGGATAACTCACTAGTAGCTATTTGAATAATGTAAGAAAACCAGTGTATGCAGAAAAATGCCAATTGTAGATTGACTTAGTTGAAGGGGAGCTCTGGAAGTCATCTGATCCAACCTCCTACTCAACGTTGTTCATTCAAGTTTGAATACGTCCAAGGACAGGCTCCCTCTGAGCAACTGCCCCAGTGTTTGACCTGACCATCCTCCTGGTGATGCCTGGTGGGAATTTCCTTTGCATCTCATCCTATTTCATTAATAGATCAGCTATTCATGTGAGCAACATGAGTATTTTTCAATTCTATGAAAAAAAAGGGGGAAAAGAAAAGCTATTTCACTGAAATTGCTCTAATGTAGAAAGTGTTGTTAGAAGGGTGTCATGCTCAGGTTTTCTCATAACTTGTCAAATTTTGAGAGGCTTTACATAAAACTATCCACTGGGACTGGTCACAAATTCTACATTGAAAATGGCAAATTACATGGTAGGCTTATTGTAGGAAAGTGGCTTCTTCTCTCTGCCTTTTTTTTTATTATTTGGCTTAATTTGGATGTATGAAGTTTAGATAGTGCTGCTCCTGGGATTTTGTTGCTTTTTTTTTTTTAAATTTTTTTGGAGAGCTTCCAGTACTTAACAGCCTATGAAAGTTCCTTGAGTTACAGACCTGTTCAGGCAGTGTGGTACTGTGATCACACTGATATTCCAGGTTGGAGATAAAATAGTGCAGTGCTGAAACAAAGGCCTAGTTCAACAATGCTCTTCTAAAGGTAGAGGAGGAAAAATTACTCATGGTCGTCTTCTTTACTGAGGGCTCCTACAAACTCCCTGGAGCTTTCTCTTCTCCAGGCTGAACAACTCCAACTCTCAGTGTATCTTCATAGGAGAGGTGCTGCAGCCTTCTGTTCATCTTTGTGGCTCTTTCTGGACTTGATCCAGCAGGTCCACACCCTTCTTATGTTGGGGACCCCAGAGCTGAACATGGTACCCCAGGTGAAGTCTCACAAGAACAGAATAGAGGTGCAGAATCACCTCCCTCAGCCTGCTGGGTGGCTGTGGGTAGTGTGTTGCTGAGGAGTGTGGTGTGATGCTGGCTTATGTTTTGCATTCCACCTGCTGGTTTCAGTCTGCGTATGTGTACCCATGCTGTACTTGTATGGGGAACTCAGTGCAAGTGCAGTTTGGTACAAATGGTTCTGATAGTTTTTGGTGCTTTTCTACTTATTCCCGGTCAATAAGTCAGATGCTCTTAAAATAACGTTGTAAATGAGTCCTTAGTCCAGAATGATAAAAATTACTATAAGTAATTATACAAGAAGCATCTATTTATTTTCTTTTTATAAGTATATAGTGAAATACACAGATTTGTCTCTCTTATTGAAAGATATGTAATAACTGATAGATTGAGACTTAACTAACAAGTAAAATGTTTTTAGGACTGTTCTACAGAAAATGCAAGTTGGTTTCTAAGACAGAAGTAACCCATGACACCAAACTCTTCTGCCTAATGTTGCCTAAGGGCACGCATCTCCGTGTTCCCACTGGACAACATGTTTACCTCAAACAAATTATTGCAGGTAAGAAAAATTGAGAGTGTACTAATGGATATATTCACATAAATCCTTCTCATAGTATTGGGAAAATGCTAAGTTCATGGCCATTAATACCCTGGTTGTTGTTGTCGAGTCTCTGCTTCCAGCATCACAATCAGTGCTTAATAATTAACTGACTGGATTAATATTAATGGAAAGCTAATTATTGAGATGGCTGGCATTTACTGGTAACCTTACTGTCTCTACTGTCAACTCTTCCTTTAAAAACACCAAAGCAGTGCTGTTCATCTTTGAAGTGAGGGAAGCGTATTGTGTATGTCTTACATATCATTAGTCAGCTCCTTTTAGTTTGCAGCTTTTTTGAAATGAGGAGGGTACTCTTGCAGTTTTTTCTTTTTTTTTTCCCTTCTTCTGATGGATTTATAGTAGTCATGGTAACACTTCTTTACACTCCAGTTGTGCAGTATTGACGATAACATGAGGTTATGAGAGGAAGGTGTCTTGAAAAGCAAGTGTGCTTTTCTTCAATGTGCTATTCTTCAGACTTTTGTAAAAGCCTAAAAAAAGAAAACAGAAGGTCAAAGAAATAGCCAATTACCTATTATAAAGGGTACTTCTTAAAATTCGCATATTAATAGTTATACTGATCACTGTACTTGGATTGCAGTATACATGGTAGAGACTTCTCAGAACACTTATTAAACATCCATTAACTGAGAACTGTTTTGACCTCCTCCTCCTCCCTTCCTAATTCTTTTCTAGTGTCCAGCTCTTGAGATCTTACTGTCATTGTGCAAGAGCTTTTTGAAATGATCCTGCAAGAAATTATAATTTGGCAGTATTAAAAATCTTCTCTTTAAATTTAGAATAAATCAGCCTGTGGTACTTGAAAATTAATGAAAATGTTTAGATTTTCATATTGTTTGGGGATGACTCAAGATCTTTCCATCCTGTGTCCTGAATTGCTAAGTAGCATGCAAATAACATACTCAAGTTTTTAATTGGAAGTAGAAGGCTTCCAATTCTGTAATAAAAACTGGTGCAGTAGAAAGTAATAACTTCCCTAAAAGCATGGGATGGTTTTATTTTTATGATATGTGTTATTTATTTACTCTTTTTTTATTTTGGTATTTGTTGTAGTATCTGGATGTAGCATACTTTTCATATTGCTTGAGCTATATTTCTGTCTGCTCTCTAGGGACAGAGGTAGTAAAACCATACACACCTGTGTTGCCTTTTTTGCCTCTGAATTTCCAAGAACCACCTCACCATGATGGAGTGCATATATATTTAATGATTAAAATTTATTCCTATGGACTGTTCACACAAGCACTTGACCACCTACAAATGGGTAAATATATGTTGGGGGGTTGTGTTTGGTTTTTGCCACAATTGCATTATTTTTAAAGATTCACTGTCTGAGTATTGTGGCATTCTTTTTTTACCTACTTAATCAGAACCTACTTGAAACTTCTTTTAAACCTTATTCTTCATTCCCTGAGTGTAAAGGCTTGTCCTCACTGTAACTAGGAGTTGTCCATTACAGAAGGCTCTCCTGAGTGATGTATGTGAACTGTATCACACATCATAGTTGATGGCTTTGATGTTATATGCTCTGAGAACAACTTCTTGTACTTCTGCAGAAGAAAGTAGGTCTGGTTTATGGGACTTAGAATGCAAGTCCTTTTCCATTTCAGATATGGGGGTAGATTTTTAACACTGACTTTGCAAATGTTTGTGTATTCTTATTGTGTGAAATCCATCAAGACAAAACATTTCATTTGTACATCTCTTCTTTTAGCAAGTATGATCTTTATGTGCAGCGTGTAGTACCTTTCTGAAAGAAACCCTAATATTACAAAGATGAAGACAATATTAATTGGCATTTAAAAAGTCAGAACACTAATTAGCTTTTTTTCATCAAATTAATGTTTACTTTTTAATTTTTTAAATAAAGGAGACTATATTTCTGTCAGCAATCCTGAAGGCAACTTCAAGAAGTCACAAGTTCAAACTTCAGAAGATCTCCTTTTATTGGCAGGAGGCACAGGTTTCACACCAATGGTTAAGCTGCTGAATTTTGCTCTGACTGAAGTTAGCTGTCTCAGGTATGTGGACTTCTTGACACACAGGCTTCAGTGTTAATAAAACAATTAATAAAATGGTGTGAAAGCATTTTTCTTCAACTTATGCAAAAAACTGGCATGCTTTAGGGAAAAGTCTGTCAGAGGCTGAGGCCATTTCCACTTACTTGGTCATTGGCTACCATCAACATAATGGACTGATACGCATTTTGTATTTTAGTTGTTGTACAAGTGAGCTCACTGATTAGAAACATTGAGGAGTTTGTTTTTTAATTAGCTTCATATTTGAGTGTCTTTTTAGTGTGGAAATACTACAATGTAGATATTGGGTTGTGGACTGAGGGAGGCTGCAGCTGTTACTTACGGCTTCTCTCTGATACATTAGAATAGTTAGCTAATGGTTTTTGTCTGTTAAGCAGCAGTAACACATTGTTCCCAGATGAGTACCAGTTTTCACAGATTTATATGTCACTTATGTAAATACAGCATTAAGTATATTAGAATTTGTGAAAAGATGAGTATTGCATGTGCATTCTGTACTCTGTAAAATCTACAAGAAAGCACTATTTGTTCTTGGTCAAAGGAACAAGTGGTTATGTCCTTCAGAGCCGCAGAACTAGTACTTCTGCTTTTGAAACGTGGATTAGTTGTACACTAATCTTCATACTAAAGATACAAAGGATGACATAGACTGCAAAAGTTTGTTTCTAAAAAACCAAACCCTAAATCCAGTCACTGTTCTTATATTGTTATATTTCGGCAGTTACATATAATCCTGTTTTGTGAGCAGAGAGACTGTACTGTTTGGCTCTTCCGAAATGTCGTGTACTGTCAGTAGCAGATAAAAAGTGGCTGACTGGCTTTGCAAATCTAAAGGAGTCTATCATCTGACAAAGTGCTTGGGAACACATTTTTATCTCTTTTCAGCACAATTTCATATGAGAACTCAGCGTTAGTTTAGGGTGCACAGCATCTGTTTCCTTACTAGTCAAAGGAAATGATATTTTCCTTCTTGCTCTGGAGGCTGGTTAGGTTGCTGGAGTGACTTGAACTGGGACAGGTGCTACTTATATGTAGACTCTTTAAGGCTTTGTTTTTCTGACTTTTCTAGGCAATTTGGTTCCCTGGCCTTATATTTGCTCTTTAACCCTCAATTTATTTTTTGGGAAAGTACTACCAGAGTGTCTTTTATGTATGTATGTGTATCTGCATGAGATACCTATGTGTGTATATGTGTATATGAGCACAAAAATGTGATTTGCATAGAATTGTCTTACTTTGCAAAGTAACTAGCCATAAGCTTGGATTGCATATGTCAGGACACAAATTGCAGAAAGCTGAGGAATAATCTGTGCAATGACAGATTTGTCACCTGAGAATGCCAAAGCAACTTCTGTATGAAGTGCTGGGTGAGTGCGGCTGAGCCTCTGGGGCTGCACTGTGAATGCTGGAGAATCTTCAGCTTCCCTGGCTAGGATTTGCTGCAGTGGGCTTGGATAATTGGATTTTCATTCTTACTGTCTAGACAAAGTCTGCCTATTATCTTGTAATTCTATTTCTTGCCTACTGTAAATGGGCAAAATAATTTGTTCCCTTCATAGCTGCACCATTCTTCTGTGCATCAAGTCATGATGCTCTTTCAGTCTTGTTTCCCCTCTTATGGGCCAAATTGTATTTGGCCAAAGTATTAACTATAAAAGAATATTGGTCCTCTACTCTTCCTTTTTCAGATGAGGTTTTTTTCTCCTTTAACTGGTTGTGTGCAACTTCAGTCAGGTGGGTATGTTTCTTAAAGAAGACTGAAGCACAAAGGCATTAAACTCTGGGTAGGGGGTAATGATCTTCTCCAGTATAGGATGCTTGTAATCTATTCTTGATTCTCCTTGATAGTTGTATCTTTGTCTCCACTTTTTCATTTCAAAATTACCACTCTGTTCTCATATTCACTTTTAATATAGTATCCCACTTTCATTGTCATTCTTATTTGGAAGGTAATTCTTTAACTTTCTATCTCCTCTTCGTCCTCCATGTTAAAATTCTTTAAGTGTATCTAACTCCTCTTCCTGAGCAGTCTTTCAGAAGACCTTGCATACCAGTGTTTCTGGTTCATTAAAATATACATCCCTTGAAGTAGTTTCCAGTATGTTAGATTCACTCTCTTTCCTTACAAAGGGCTGATGAAGCTTCTTATTTGTTATCTAAATTTTTGTCATCATTCTGTCAACCAGCTTTCTTTACTGTGGGGATCATATCTAAATTTCCACTTCTTCATTTTAGTTGTATTCTCCCTTATTTCCAGCAAGACTGTGATCAGTTTATTCCAAGTTTGTAATTTTCTGTTCTTTATAATGCTCAGTACTGAGCAGAACTGCAGCAGATGCATTTGTATACTCTGGGGAGTACCAGAAGGGTGTCTCTAAACATTATTCTCCAAATAACCAGTTTCTACTTTTGTGCCCAATGAACAAAACACATAGCTTTCCTGGGCACTTTTTATTGACTTTCCTCCCACCTGAGTAACACTTGATGCTGTGGTGCACTGTGCCACCATTTAGAGCACTGCTTTAGTGTAGTCAGCCTTATTTTCCATGCTTTCAGAGAAGTGGGCCCCAGGAAGCATGTAAAGGTTCTGGCACATGCTCGTTTCTGAATAAGAGGATTTTAGTATTTAAAGATGTAGCATAGCTGATTTGGGGCTGTTTTGTCTATACCAGGCAAGTTTTCCAAAGCTTGTTCAGTGTGTCTCATTTTTACTTGTAATGCCTCTGGAGAAGGTAAAAAATGTAAGTAAAAGGTTTTTGTATGATGCATTAAGATCTGATTCTTTAACAGAAACAATCTGCAGTTAATTTTTGATTTGTTTTGTTTTTTTTAAGGACAGTGAAGCTGATCTTCTTCAATAAAACTGAGGATGACATACTCTGGAGAAACCAACTAGAGCAATTAGCTCATAAAGATGAAAGGTAGTTAAAAGTCTCGTGGAGAACAACTTGTGTCATCTCTGTGTACAGAGCAAATCTTGGGGCTTGGACTAACTGTACAGCTTTGACACAAGAACAGATTCTGATCCTGTAAGCTCTTAGCTAAGAATATAATGAGACCTAGGGAGTGGAAGGAGATCCATTGCTCACAGATGCATAGCAGAGGCTATGTTATTATGTTCTGTAGGTCCCATGGGAAGCCAAGGATTTGATTTACAGTGTTTAATAGATAGTTATTGGAGATGATACATTAGATGAGATGATTTTTAAAACTGAGAAGCTTTTTGATGCGGAAGAAAATTTGCCCTAGCCTTAACAATAGAAAACACAGTTAGGCAAAAAGGAGCACAGAAGAGAGAGAGAGGGGGAATGGACCCCAGGAGAAACACTCTGAATTTAGAGAAGTCTTAGAAAAATTGTTTTGGTGTCACTGGTTGTGAAAATGTTTATGTAGAAATTAAAAGTTTAAATAGGCTCATTACTTAAATTTTTTCTTAATAATTGTTGCATTTTGCCCTCAATTACAGTGTAATTGCAGATTAAAATGCAAGTAGTGCACATCTAATATCAACTTAATTAATCAGGCCATAGTTCTGTCAGGAGACACAGGATTATCAGATTACCCTCAGTTCCCTTGCTGTTACCACTAGATAAATTGTCACTGCTTGGATTTTTTGTGATAAAAATAGGTTTTGTTTATGGTTAATTCCTAGGTGAATTCTTCCTCAGTAGAAACCACTTGTTCCTTCACAACACTGAAGTGAAAAATCAATAGTGTTTCATACCCTAGTGATGTCTGGCACATTCAAAGCTTTGTAGTCTAGACATTGTGCAAATTTACAGTGAAAGTCTGTTCTCCATTTCCATAGGAGCCTCAGATGCAGAAGTGCTTGGTTTTTACTGAGTTACTATTCTGTTAGTGAGTTTTTGAAGCTAACATTCAGTAATGAGTATTTTCTCATTACTGAAATTGTACTGACATTTTCACAAGTTTGGCCAAGCATTCTTATCTCACTGCTTGTGTATTGAGCTACACCAACATTTGTGTATAAGTGACTAATGGAGCAATAAAATCTCTGCTTAAGCATCTTAATTGGTGCCAGCTGTGGTTTTTTTTTTAATAAGGTGAAATTAAAAGGTAGACTTTTTAACATTGAAAGATTTGGTTAAATAAATATGCAATATTGGAAGTGATTTGACTGACTTGGTCAGTAGGAATGACTGAATACCTGTGAGATCTGATACTGCAGTGGGGAACTGAGCAGAACAGGAAGATAATCATAGGAAACAAGGAAATACTGTGTCTTGGTCTCTAGCATTTTGTGTAGCAGATTTCTAATCAAAGGTAATATTTATGAAATATTCTTCTGCTTACCAGGTTTGAAGTTCAATTCATTCTTTCACAACCATCAAAAGAATGGGTAGGGAAACAGGGGAAGATTTCTTCATCTCTTCTCTCTGAGTTTGTGAAAAGAAGCAGAAGAGATTCCAAAGTGCTTATCTGCATCTGTGGCCCAGCACCTTTTACAGAACAAGGAGTACAGTGAGTATTTTAAATAATGAGCTGGAAAGGGAGTAATTTTAAAAAATTTGATCACCTAATCAGCTGTAGTGTTTCTGATTTGGTAGTCTTTAAAAATGGCCTTATGTTGTCTGCTTTGTAAGAAAATTTTCAAAATTAAAACAAACAAACAAAAAAAGAATTGAAAAAACCACCTTGCACCATATTTGAGAAGTATATTTATGTGTAGCTAGGTAAGCATCAGCAATATGTTTCATGAGTTACAGTAAGTTGTCTAAAACTTTCTAAAAGCAACTCTTTAACAGTGACCTTTTTTCTACAGTTTTAAATGCTGCTTTTAATTTGATGTTTATAGAAAAGTTGGAATAATAGGAAATAAACTTTCTTTGTGGGTATTAGCTTGATTAAGTTACAGAAGTAAAGTTCAAATGAGTTCTTCTATCAGAAGCATTTTTCTCAAATTTTTTTTAAATTAATGCATTTATTTGTGTTTGTACCTTATATTTTCTTGTTTTTATGCATGTTTTAAGATAAAAAGTCCTCTAGATTTCTCTTGCCCAGCTTCAACATACTGAACCAATATGATGTCATTTGCATTTCTGCAGTCCTATTGAAGTCAACATGTATTGGCCAATAATTATGCTGCCTCTTGAGAAATCTGAGATAATTCAGATGGTATCTGTATTTATTTTTAGAAATTGTTTTCATTACCCGGAAAGTTCACGTAGTATATCTGAGCTCATGGGCATTGATTGTTTTCTAAATGTACTTGCAGGGGTAAAGTTGAATGTGCATGTCTGAATAAAGACAAGGAAGTGGTGGTGAAGCTCTGCTTCATCTGTGTCTGTGGTGGGTTTTGAGTTCCAAATATTAATATTGCCAATTTGATTTCTGACTTTCAGATATCTGAAGGATCTTGGATACTCCCAAGAAGAGATACACGCTTTTACTGCATAAACCCATAGGAAGATATCAATGTTTATTTGTATAATTCAGTGTTATTTATTTCTCTTCATGAATTTAAATAAGTGAGAAACAATTTTGTAAGACTTGAAATTTCACTCTTGGTACCAAACTGTTTCTTGGAAGAAGCATATCTTTGAAAAAAAGATTTTATACTGTGTTTTATCTTCTTTTTGTAAATATTTTTGCTAATATTTAAGTCATCCAGGGAATTAATTTATTGTAGAGGCAAGCAAAAAAGTGTAGTATACATTATGTTGGGTGTTTCATGTTGTTGGTTCATGAAAATTCTTAAATTTACAACAAGCTCTGATAAAGGTTTTGACTTGATAAAGCTTATTATTTCTTACTGTAAAAAGTCCAAAGAGCAATACTGTCTGAAATTAAATATTGCACTGTAACTCAGGTAATCGGTCATTGAAAAATTTTCCTTTTCATCTGTCTCTATTTGACTTGCAAGTGATCCAGATACATTTTTGGCTTTGTAAACCAGGAAGAAAAGTACCTTTGGTAAAATGTAAAATTTACATAAAATTAAAAAAAATTACATTACTTATTTACATGTATTTCTGCAATTTTTTTTGTATTTTCAGTTAAGTGTTAAAAAGAAAGGTTTTCACAGGCTTAGTACTCCAGCTGAGAACTCAAAACATGGACATGGAGTCTTGGTCTACCACAAAACTTCCCATGTGACCATGTGACTGCTGATGTCAGGCACCCCTTGTTAAGACACAATCTGAAGTGTTAAAAACATGACAGCACAGATACCAGGGGTAGGACCACAGAAATACCTAAAAGTATATGACAGGCTGCACTAGTATTAAATGAGGTTATTGCCATCAGTGTGATTTTTTACACTCCATTATTAAAAATGTGTTATCATGATGCAGTAATCTGGTGCCTAATAGTATTTTGGAGAAAAAAAAAAGGCAGTAGAGCAGCTGCTTTCCTTCTAGATGTTGTCATTCATATACATAGGTGTTGTTTCGTGTGACATCTAGTACTGTTTATGTCTTCCTGTTGTGTTGAGTAGATATTCCTCCTAAGAAGCAAGACTGGTAGTTGTGGCATGAATATGTTCAAGAAAAATGTCCTAAAGATACCCTTTAAAAAGACTAAAATTGCTGTTTGACTGACTGGATTGTGCTTAATTGAGCTGTCATCTCTTCAGTGCCCCTCCTCAGTTTAATGAACTTGAAGTTAGAAAAGGATCTGGTTGACAGTTGTTGCCTGTATGTCACAAGTTATTTCAGAAGACTGTAGAGAGCAGTCATCATTTGGTATCTATAGTGCAGTTAAATGGAGGGACAC
The DNA here is from genome assembly GCA_027886175.1 of Phylloscopus collybita. NCBI lineage: Eukaryota > Metazoa > Chordata > Aves > Passeriformes > Phylloscopidae > Phylloscopus > Phylloscopus collybita. The sequence goes on along the minus strand of JAJNNQ010000026.1, from coordinate 23,069,223 downwards.
TTTTCAAAGTTCCAAAGTGAACTTTCTGCTGAGATAAGCAGAGTTGCTTGTTTTCCCCAGGACTGTCTCTCAAAACCTTAGGCATTTTGAGATGTAATTTAGGCATTTCTCAGATGTAATTTAGGATCAATTGTCATACTTCTAAAAGCCTCCTATTTCTGTTGGAGTTTTGCATAATCTGTTACTACTCATAGCAGGTCTTGCTATGAGTAGCTCAGCCACAAATGGTCGTTTGACATAACTTTAACCTGCTACTATATGATATAATTTGTTAAAAATGCCTGAACTGTATCTTTTAAGTTTTACTTATATTGTTCTAATGCTTGAAAAACTTGTTGCAGGTTATAAATTTTGTAATACATTCTTACCGTGATGGCCACCAGGCTGAGCATCTAAAATCAAGTGGAAATGTTTTTTGAAGGCAGCAATGCCCATGTTCTGGCTGTGTGCATTAGGAGTCATCCCAGCCTTAATGCAGCTGTTAAAATGGAGCTGCTGGCAGTCAGGTTTTTTTCTTTTTAATTAACTTAATTAAATTAAGTTAATTAATAAAATTAATTAAATAATTTAATTAATTAAATTTAATTTATTGCTGGTGATGTGACACAAAACGTTTTGACTGGAAAGCAGCCCAGTGCAAAAGGACCTGGGGGTGCTGGTTGACAGTGTCTGAACCTGAGCCAGTGTGTGCCCTGGTGGTCAAGAAGGCCAGTGGAATCCTGGCCTGTGTCAGCAATGATGTGGCCAGCAGGAGCAGGGCAGGGATTGTCCCCCTGTACTCTGCAATGGTGAGACTGAATCTTGAGTTCTATGTCCAGTTCTGGGCCCCTTTACTACAAGCATGACATTGAGGTGCTGGAGCAAGTCTTAAAGAGGTTAACAAGGCTTGTGGAGGGTCTGTAGAGTGATTCACTCTACAGTGAACAGCTGAGGAGGGAGCTGGGGTTGTTTGCCTGGAGAGGAGGCTCAGACATTCTCACTCTACAACTGCCTGAAAGGAGGCTACAGCCAAGTGGGGGTTGGCCTCTCCTCCCCAGCAACCAGTGGCAGGACACCAGGGCATAATCTCAAGCTGCACCACAGGAGGTTCTGATTGGACATCTGGAAGGATTTCTTCAAGGGCTGTCAGGCATTGGAATGGACTGCCCAGGGAGGTGGTGGAGCCACCATCCAATAGAATGTTCAAGAAACAGCTGGACATGGCACTTACTGCCATGGTCTAGTTGACAAGGTACTGATTGTTCAAAGGTTGGACTTGATGATCTTGGAGGTCTCTTCCAACCGAAATGATTCTGTGATTCCTGAAAGTTTTCTGTGTTGGTGTGTGAGCTGGTGTTGATAAAGGTGTATCACCCAGCAAATTGTGTGACAAAACAAGCAAGAGAAACGGAGTACTTAAAATATTCAGTTGAGTGCTTCCAGTACATGTCTTCAATGCTGTGTTCTACAGTTAGATGAATATCAAAATGTTTTACACACAAAACAATGATCTCTGCTCATATAAGCACTACCTTACAGCTCTTTTTTTTTTTCCTATGTAGGATGATATTGCTTTTGTCAAGCTGAGATACTTTACCACTCTTTCATTTTTTGCATTATTATGTGTTTAAAAGGGACAAGGAGTAAAATGACAGGAAAAAAAAACATGAAAAAGTTTTAAACACCTTATAGTTCAGTGTTTTTTTCTGTTTATTTGATCTTCCCAGAGCAGGAGTTAGGTTGAAAATGAGTTGTCTAAGACGAGCTGCCTGCGGCAGAGCTACATTTCCCAGCTCTCTTTGTAATCACTAGAATTCAAATCAGCCCAGACTGTGCAGGTCTTGAGAGTTGGTTCAGCTGTGCTGGATGTGGGATTAAGGGTGCCCAGGGCCATTTGAGTTCATTGGCAAACCAGACCTATCAACATCTTTTTTGTTTGTCTGTTTGTTTTTCCTTCTATTTATGCCTGTCAGACAATGTTTTCTATATATCTGAAGCCCAGTTTTATGCCTAAATCTGTCCCTATCTAGGTCTTTGATCATTAGTGATGAAAAGAAATAGTACTGTGAAAGCAGGTTTAGAGTTTTTTTGGTGGTTTTGTTTTTTAACTGTCTTCAGGGTTTTCCTGTATGTGTTTATTTAAAAAATGTATCTGCACTCCTAAAGAATTAATACTTCTATGACTTTCCTGATCTTACTTCAAATGGTCCTATTAAAATAGCTGTTTTCACACAAACAGCAGCAAGAATAAGCTTACTTCATTTTGTATTCTACAGATATTTAAATCTATTTGGAGGAGGGGTTATGTAATTTTCCTAGGCTAGTCTGGAGAAATTTGGATTGACAAAAACCCAAACTCTCTGTACCACAGCCCTTTGAACTTCTTGGCCAGATATTATAAATATTAAAGCTGCCAATCGCTGGGGGAGAAAAAAAATCATATTTTTACAGAGCTGTCCTAGAGTGTGTGATCAGTGGCTTAACACTGTAGTCAGAGTCCAAATGTACTTAGTTCTTGACCAGAGTAAATATTCCGTGGTCTATACAGTCCTATGAGTATGCAGTACAGATTCTCTTAGTTAACTACCTGCCTTTCATTCTTTGATTTTCCTGTTGTTGGATACATTTAGTGTTTTTCCAGCTGGAATTTTGGGGCAGGCCTGCATGCTTAGTTCCCATGGAAACATATTACTGTCTTCACACAAACTGGACATGCTGAGTTGCTGTGGCAACACAGGTAAAAAATTCTAGTAGGTGTAGAAAAGTGTCAAGCCCTTGCTGGCTGCTAAGCCTGAGCATCTGGCATCTGCCAGGAGCTGCTGCTGGATGCCTCAGAATGGAGTGAGGAGCTCCCTAGGATGCAGATGATGGTTTTAAACCTTAAAATGGCAGAATGTTCCTCCCAACTTGCATATCTTTTTGCATTTAACCATGAGAAATGTGCTTGCCTTTTGTGTTTTGTAACTTCTCAAGGGATTTATTGATTCTGTTGTTGATGATTTGGCATGTAGAGGTCAAAGAGGAATGTCTGGGTTTTGTCACCAACTTGCAAAAATTTCTAACTGAAATGTACCTGCTTGCAGTCCTGTCTGTTTGCATGTGCAGATACAAAACATGGTCCTGCTGGAAATATTTTCTCCTATTTGAAATAAAGAAACAGTTTAAGATGCAGTGAGATGAGGTAAGGAAGATCCACTTACTGTGGATTTAAAGGCAAGTAAAACAAGAAGTTTGAATCAACTTGCAAAAGATAGATATTTACCTGGCAGAAGATGGAGGGATGGGAAAGCACTTGAGATTATGTGATAGAGGAATAAGTGACTTCATGCTGGTTGAATTGTAGTCATACAAGAGCAGCTTTTACCTGTCTATAAAGACAGGTATGTTAGTTAAAGCACAGTATGATATGACCTTTCTACTCCTAAGTCAGAAGTGGTGCCTGGCTCATTCCCAGTAAAGAGGAAGAAAGGCTGAACCAATTGACCAACTCAGGATGGGAAGAAGGGGCTCCACTTGTTTCCCTTTTGGTCTTGTTGATGCCTGCTTTGAACTGTGTCCCTCTTGATCAAATGAAGGTCAGTGCAGAACACAAAGTAAAATTTTGAGCATCAGCTCCATAAAAGATGAAGAGGAGACAAACTATTTTAGAGAAGAGTCATCTGCTTCAGGTAAAGTTGTGGAAACTACACCCTGAATGGTGTTCATGGGGAAGCCAGGGAGGTCCTGCTCTGATGCATATTCCAAAATGGCAATATGGGAGATATGACAGGTCTAAATGTCAGCTCTTGGGAGCTGAAAGAAATGATGTCCAGGAAAGTTATAATTTAGGGGCTTCTGCTCAAAATCTTCATTTCTTGAATGGTCCATTCATATGTGAGTGCTCTAAGTGGTGAAAGGCCTTCACAGATGGTTCTAGACCAGGGGAAGGAGAGAGAAATGAGGGTGTATACAACGTAACTGTGCTAAATTTTGTGGGCAAGACTTCTGAAAATTAGGAACATGAAGGTAGGTATTTAAATGCAGGAGCACAGAAACTAACTCCAGGAGGCACAAAGGGCAGCTGAGTGCCTCAGTGCTCACCAGTGTGAGGAGTTGTCATGTGTGCCTTAAGGAAGAGCCATCTCCTACCTCCACAGCAGGCTGAGCCACTGTTGAAAAGTTCATCCAGTGCCTCTGGTAGCTTGGACTGTTTGGAGCAGTGGAGTTTGCTCCTAAATAACACAGTCAAGTGTGAGTTTTAAGTAAGGTTGTCTTCACCTGCTGCCTCCCTGTAGCCATTCAACAAGATAAATGAATAAAAGCAGAGTAGACTCTTTATGGCAGCATATTTTAAGTCTAAAAAGGTGTTTAAGTAACCATCTTAAATCCATCTCTTCTCCCTTCAACATTCTGCATCATTCCTCACAGGAAAAAGTAAGTTCATTAACAGGAATTCAGTACGCTAGTCGAATGAATGTTGTTCTTTTTTGGTGCAGAAATATCTGTGAAATTATTTTTCTGTGAAGACTATTGAATAGGGAAATCTTAAATAATTTTTTTTCTGGAAAAGTAATATTTATATGCAGAGGTTCCTCTGCATATTTTGAAATCAGTGAAACAATTTTAATAAATTAATATCTTCCCTACTGTTTCTGCATGAACTTTAGGTAACTTTCCAGCAAAGTTTACATGCTGAGTCACTCCTATGTCCGCATCTTAGGAAACAGGGACTTGACCAGCCCTCCCAAGCTGTCATCCTGGAACCATGCAGCTTGGCATAGGCTGCTTTGTCTCTGTTCAGGTCCCCAGTGTGGGAGATACTGGTACCATAGGGCTGGTTCTTCCCTAGCTTTGGGCTTTGTGAGCACAGTCAAGATGGACCCTGCCAAAATTGTTTTGCAAACTTTGCACCTCTCCATGCCTCTGCTGAAGAGCAGCAGAGGCTGAAGGGCTTGCCTTGCAGATGTTGGGGGCTGTGGACTTGGTGCACAAGTGTGTGGAGTGTTCCATGTGTGGAGAGCCAGTTTGGAGGGCAAGGGCTTGGTGCACCATAGGCCTGAGTGGATATTCAGTCACACAATTTTGGTTTTCCCCTAAGTAGAGTCAGCTTGTCCTTGCATTTCAATTGGTTGATGATGCAGACAGCTACCAAGGCCTTATAGTGTATTTTATTCATATTAAAGCAAATAAGTCAATAAATCAGTTATTTTAAATGTGAAGCTAAGAGGTTTCAGTTACTTTTTGATCTCATCTCCTAGACCCTTAATTTATATTTGAGACTTAACCTCTCAAAAGCTCCCCTCAGGAGATCTTTGATCAGGTCTCTGCATGGTGTTCTGCAGAACCACAGATGGTCAGTGAACAAGGGCAAGGGAAGGAATTCTGTATTGATAATATACCAGATGTTTGGTGTATTTTTCAGACTTCTTGTTTATACATCAGTTTGTCCAGTGAGACTCATCTCTAGCTTAGCTTGCCTTATCTGTGCTGTTGTCTCAAAATGTCTCTCTACCCTACTCCCTCCAATTTAAGGTCTCAAACAATCTCATATACATGAACCTGTATACCATGTATACTCCACAGCACTCATGACTGGTGTGTGTCTCTGCCCCCTGTACCTAACACTGTGCTCACCATTCTCCTCTGCTCTGTGCTGCCCTCTTTCCTTTCCCCTTAAGCTGAGTAACTGAGGAACAGAATCAAGTTAAATTCAGATCAACCATCTCAAATTTCAGCTGGAAATCTGTTCTTTCTGTTTCAGACACAGAGCTGGTGTGCCCTCCTTTTTTTTTAATTTCAGTTTGTCTAAGACAAGAAATAGCATTTCCCAGCAAAACACATCTTGTCAAAATTAAAAAAAACCTCAACACAGCCCTTTAACAAATGTTGAGGACATAACATGGTGTCTTGCATATGTAAGGGAGACATTTGCCAATCTCTCTTGATAAGGCCTTGAGCTAAGGTATAACTTACCTTGGTTACCATTTAACTCCGAATAGCACTCCCTGACATTCTCTTAGTAAAATAAGAATAATTTAGTAATAAAATATGCTAGTGTATCTATAGCTACAAAAAGCTTCTCTCAGCACAGGAAATAATTGCTTTGGAAAATAGTTTCTAAAACATTCATGGCAAATAAAGATCTGGTAACAAAAGCCAAACATTTATGTAGTCTCTTTCTGATTATTAGTGTGACTACTTCAAAATGACTACAAAGAAAAATTGAGTGCAGCTCATTTCTTCTTTCATCCTTTGCCAGAAGTCAAGAAAACACATGAATCCTGTGCATAACTGCTTAGTTTTTTCAACTAGAAATTATAATTTTGTATATTCTTCAAGGCAGCAGAAAAAAAAAAAATTTCTATACTGCAAGCTTAGGATGATTAAAAATAACTGCTTGAAATATATTTTCATCAATTATTAACCTTTTATTGACTACTAGTAGTAAAGACACTGCTTTCAGCTCTCTCAGCCCATCAGTTGCCATTGAGAGAGTTTACTGTGAACTCTACTTTGATATCCAATATGTCCTCCAGCAAATCGTGCAGCAGATTTAATGCTCCTGGTTTTGTCTGTGCTGCATCATAGAGGTTGGTTTTGTGGTACCTTTGAACCATGGTTGTTATATCAGAAGCCATAAACTGAGACCAATGGACAGCTTAGACTGTGCTGGAACAGTTTAATCTATTAAAAAGCCAAACAATGTCTTAGAGCAAGTACTGAGGTGTCCTGATCTGACACACAAGCTGAAAGAGCCAGAACTTTTTTTCTTTCAGGCGCCTGGCTTTGATTCTCTGGATTAGTTTCTCTATTCCAACTCTGAAAGCTATCCTATACCATGAATGTGGAAAATGCAAGTAACCTCATCTGTCTGCATATGGCTGAGATCCCTTCAACAGTGTGAAGTGTGGGCTTCTTGACAGTGGCAGGCATGGCTTTTTCCATTTGCAGATTTGGCTTTAAAGAGGTCCAGTCATCAGTGAGTATCTATGCTCCCCAAAACATGTGTAGATATAGTAGAATAAGCAGGAGTTCCCTTGGATCTGAGGAATTGAGAAATAATTACCTAAACTTATTTCCTACCCCGGTCCTGTAACAATTGTAATAGTTACCATAGCAATGAAAATGTTGCTCGGCATAAGAGAGAAATTAGCTGGACTGATGGACCGTGCCATGGGTGGTTTGGAACAACACTTAGTTCAGATTCCATTCACTGGGAATAAAGCCAACAGAACAATGTCACATTTAATAAAACAGGAAAATAACAAGACCACAGTATGTCTCAGGTGAATAAATTCTGCAGAGAAAGACACAGGATACAACTTTTGTTTGTATTCCATGCACAGTTGTATTTATAATGGCATGCAGCAGTTTTGGCAGTCCACACAGCTTCCTAAGTGAAAGTGTGTTCGCTTTTATTTCCCCTTTCAAATAGACTGGTATCATGGCACTGTTTGCAAATAAATTTTATGTACTCAAGGGAGAATGAGCGTGAGGCAAATTCAGAATTTGTATCTTGTTAAGCTGTGTACAGTGAGACCCAAAGACAGTGCAATTTTACTCAGTAAATAATAATTTTATATTTTAACAAAAAATAATTATTATATACATTTTTAATGCAGTGGAATATCCTCTTGGTAAAGCTCTTAATCAAATTCTAAGCATGGCAAAAGTGCTTGTGAATTGTGTATTGGGATGCCCACACAACCTGAACACTTGAAAAAGGAGCTGACAGATCAAGACCCCAGGAAGTGGGGTTATCTGGAACTATCTCTAAATGTGTGCTACTTGATAGGAGAGCAGGATAAATCCATCACTCAGGCACAGGGATTACTTTACTGTTAGGCATTGAAAGTGACTGCAGAAAGATCTCTTGTGTAGGTTGGGGCTCTCTGCACATTCAGCTCAATGCATGTTGGGTCTAGGAAGCAGGGTCACTGTCACTCTAATGGGGTCTTCTGACCTTGCTGGTCTTCTGTGAGAGCACAGCATCAGTGGGACATTCCTCTTTCATCCTCAGTCCTGATACTCTGCTCTCATCTCAGGTTTAAATCTAGGTTGAAAATTTGGTATAGTGAAGATTCTTCAGTCTTGTCATATTTCTCTCATCAAATTGGCTACTTGTTCTCACAAAATGGAAAGCTGCTGGCCATCCCTTGCCCAGCAAATGCCAGGAAGTCGAGAACATAAAAGCATGCAGGGAACCACTGGTTTAGCCTCCTTCTATGTCCCCTAGTCATGCAGGGTGGGACCTGCATCCTATCAGTGAAGTGGAACAAACACCTTGGGAACCGAGTGCAAGTCAAAGGTTTTAATAGAAAGAAGATGGGCAGTCTCTTGGGAAGAGTGTCCTCGACAGCAGCCTGGTTGTAGAGAAGTTCTTTCTCTGAGGTTTGTTAAAGAGTGCTCCCATTAGCCCAAAGCAGACAGGTAATGCAGCTGCTCAGCAAAGCTGCCTGTCCTGTTTCTGCTGGCAACAAACACTGCTCAATACTTTTGCAGAGCAGCTGTTACTGTACCCATTGCTGTGTGTGATGGAAGCTATGCCTGGCCCACACTTTTCTGGCACTTGTTCAGCAAGGGATGGGCCTGGCCAAGTGTGGCTACAATCTACCTGTCACATACCTCAGCAGATGCTTTGGCATCACACCCTTGGAAAAGCAAACTGAGGTACAATTGGCTTAGCCTGCTTCTATGCCCACTACTTTGGAGCTAGAAGATGCTCCTAATCATAAGGTTTAATGAGTGAACTCTTCTTTCCAGCCTAGCTTTGTGTGTTGCAAAGTGCTGAAAATAATTTTAGCAGTAGTTTTGTCGCCAGCAACTAGAGTGTGAACTCCTAGGTGCTGAAAAAAAAACCCACTTCTGGCTGATCCTGTGAGAGTGTCTATTTTAGTACACAATTGACTATGTAGATGTCTGTGCTAGGACTGAATGTACTGCCTACCCTGGGTGGTTGTTAAAACTGGAATGAAACAACAATGAGAATTGCAGTTCTTTACCTAAAGTTGACAGGCTCTTCAGTATCTGTCACTTACAAAAATGTGGACTTGGAAATAGTACCTGCTGTCTTATTACTAGCTTGGAATGATTTCATGTGTTGGTGGAGGTAAAGGGCAGGAAACACTTTATTTCTTCTCTCTTCCACACCTCAGCCTTCACTGAAGAGAAGAAATGGCAGCGTAATAGAGAAACACAGGTGTTGAGGAGAACATGAACTTGACACAACCAGTGATTTCAGAATGCCTCAGAGCATTCCTTGAAAAAATGCCAAGATAAATAACCAGGGAAAACAGATGAGCTAAATGTAAATGTTTTGACCAGTGGGTGTTATTTTACTGACATGTTCACAACGGTGTATGGGAGTGTGATGGCCAAAGAAGTGTTTGAAAAAGAAAATGAAACCAGCATGAAATTCTGTAATGTGCCTGCAGAAATCCAGCGGTGATGCCAAGGTGCAAAGTGTTACATTTTTTTTGCTTTGGTTTCAGTGAGCCCAAGGTCAGGCCCTGAATGCACATTCTCTTGCTTTCATCTGGGCTTGCAGGGGACTCCTGTGATGAACACATATAGTAAAAATGTCTTCTTCCTCACTTCACATTGGGCAAAAAATGTTTGGCACAGATAGAATTTAATCAAAGTGCTAATTTGTTTCAGGTCTCCTCTGCTTTTTCTGTAAACGTGGTTTTTTCAAGTCTACATTGCTGTTGAAAACAAATACTGAAACTGTTTTTTGATGAAATCTACCTCGTTTGTGAAAATAATCTGTTATGCATTGCAGGGGTATAATTACCACAGTCACTGTCAGAATTGCATAATTCAAATCCTTTATCCCTTTCTTTTATGGAAGAAATGGAACTAATTATTGCAGGGATTCCCACTATTTCGGAAGAGCCAGATTCTTAAAAAAAATTCAGTTCTTTGGTGGCAAGTGACTTGTCACATCTCAAGGAGCACTGCAAGACTTGTCTGTGTGAACCCCAGGGATATGTGGGTGTGGGGGCTTTGTTTCAGCTTTTGTGTTAGCTAAGTGTAGGCATCTGAATGTATATACTTAATTTGCAGAAAAATGTCTCTGTGCACATCATCTTCTAAAGCAGAGCCTCTGCTAGTAGTCTGAGATGAGAGTAAACCATGTCCTCCCAGATCATTGGCAGCCAGTGCTGCTGGTGATGCATGTTTAGGCTGACAGATGGAAGATTTATTTACAAAATGTGTCCCATCTTCCCTTCAGATGTATTTGTGGATATATTACTTTATTGCCACTGCCAAGAAATTCTGGTCTGCTCTAAGGACCTGGAAGTCTGTGATGAGCCTCTTGTGTGTCTGCCTGCCTGATCATTGGCCTCTTTGTCTCTGCAAGGATCCAAAACATCTTTATTTTGCCTAACAACTACATTGCCTGACAAGCTGTCTTATATTTATTACAATTACTGTATCTTTTATGCTTCTCACTCTTGATAAGGTACTTAACATAATAAACGTGGCAAGACTTGTTTACGCTGTCCTTTGCTTCTAACAGACTACCATCAAAGAATTATCCTGGCACTATGGTCCTATCCTGTCTGTGCAAGTCACTTTCTGAAATATCTGGTAAAACATATTGCTTGGCTGGTACTGCTATTAGTTCTGTTAAAAAACCCACCAGCTTGATATTTCAATTGTTATTTCTTCTGCTATGCTGCATGACGCTCTTAAACCATACTCTGATAGGTTGCCACTAAAGAATGGTGGTGTCAAGAAGTTACCTTTTAGTGATCTTTTTCTGTCCTCTTTAGACATGAGATACTTTTTCCAAAGTGATCATTGTCCTGTAGTGTGGAATACTTGAAGTGTCTTTATTGAGTCTTGCTGAGCTGGAGGTCACTGTTCTGTCAGCCTGGTCCTCAGTGAGCCTTCAGTGACAAGCTGAACCTTAGCTTTGGGTAGACCCCCAGCAGTCACGGTTTTCCCAGAACTTACTGCTAATTATTCTGATTTCCATGTTCCCTTCCCAGCTCTAATCTCAAAAATCTTCTCCAAAGTGAACCACGGTAAAGTACGAAGCAGACCAGTCTGGACAGGAGATGGGATGTGTGCAAGAAAAGGCTGAAGAACTGAAAATGCACCAAGACACATCTTTTTATAGCTGGTTTTATATCATACCATAGAATGGTTTGTGTTGTCTGGGTTTTTTCTGTTCTCCTCTGTCTCTATAAGAAGTTTTCCTAAAGTTCTATTTCAGCCTGCTGTGTTTACCTTCTGCAATGGAGTCTCTCACTATTTTCACATAAACAACTTATTTGTTATTGTAACAGTCTCTTTATGTTTACACTCTTCTCGTAAGGAGGAGACTGTTGATGGACTGTTAGGCTGACCAGTGTGGTTGGAGAGGAAGATTTTCTTCCTCCAATCCATGGTCACTGTTGGAATTCTATAAATGTTGAGGTCTGTAAATAAACTGTCTCTTTTTTGCCTTGAGCATCTCAGTGTGTGAGTGTCGTTTCTTTGCGCCATACTGCGACAGGTTTGCATTGGAAGGAACCTTAAAGATCATCTAGTTCCACACCCCCATCAAGACTTTTCTTTTTTGTTGTGGGTTTTATCCTGTAGTTATTTCTGACACTTATGAATCTGAAATTCCTCATACCCAAAGGTAGTACCCAAACACTGTCCATTAAGTTGGTTGATAAATTATCATATTCAGCAAGCAGGCGTGAACAAATGCCATTTGCTGTTAAACTGGATAGAAAAATCTCCGTGTATTGTTCTAATAACTGAAAAGTCTGAGCTTGTGATGGGAAAATTTTAAGCTGTACAATATACCCTATTCCTTTTTCAGCTATGACATCTTGTCTTGGTTTTGAAAGACAGGTATCTGCCAGAGAAAGCTGGGGTTTTCCTCGGAATGGAGAATGTAAACCCCTCACCCCCTCCAAACTATAATTTTGCAATTAAGGGCTTTCAGGCAAAGATTTGGGAATAGGAATAACAGTTCTTTACTAGGAATATTAACAATACAAATGTAGTAGTAAAACAAACAAGCAAGCAAACAAACAACAATCCTGGAAAACCCTGACAGAGTCAGAGCTACAACCTGACACCCTGTTGGTCAGGGTGTTGGAAGCAGCCCAAAAGTAAGTCCTCCTGGAGTGGCAGATGTGGTTCTGTTGGAGCAGAGATGATCCTGTAGAAAAGGGTCCAGTGATGGTGAGAAGGGTCCAATCTTCCTTCAGGAATCCAGTGGAACCCGATACTTGTGCTCCTATGTCTCAGTTTTTATCCAGGTAGGAATGGTTGGCTCCCCCCACTAAGTGGAGCATCTCACAATGGGGATGATAGAATATGTTGTGCCCTTAGTGAGCATTAATGGCCCATCAGCAGAAGATATTCCCCTGGAGAGAGGACGGGTGGTGAAAGAAATAAGAAACACTGGCCCACCTGGTTTTAACAGCTGGCCCATTATCAGAAGGCACCCACCCCCCTCCCCCCAGAGTTACAAGAGGTAAAGAAGAACATCTCCTCAACTGCTTTCAACAAATGAAATAGAGTACACATTTTTGGTTCCATAACGCAAGACACATCCATAACAGCAGGGCTCGTCTAGAAGTAAACCTAGTGTTACTCTCCCCTTTTGGGAGGGTAAAATTTGAACTTACACACATCTTCAAGAATTGCATAGCAATGTAATTTGCTTACTATCACATGGTGTATGAGCCAAAATTTTTCCTTCAGCTTCTGATCATTAGCGTCTCAAAACTGGGGCAATCCTCATCAAGCATGCTGTAGGAAATGCAATTTCTTCCACTCCATGTGTTTGTTTTTTTCAGTAACTGCCATTGTTGATCTGCCTTCAAACAAAAGCATCAGTGAACAGGAAGGTGTTCTACCTTTATATGTACTGGGGGGTGACAGAAAAGTGAGATGCATGATTCACTTTCCTTGACTACCCAGAAATCAAGTGTAGGATCTTCAGCTCACTCCTCTTATAGTCACAGGGAGGACAGGCTCCTACAGTCACTTAATTGCAGACAGACGTGTTTCCACCAGACAATGATTCCCATCTTTTCCTCCACTTTCCCTGTACTGATCCTGGCTGGAATGCAGTGGTGATAGCACACGGACATTTTAGCTATAGATGAACAGTGTCTGCACAGCATCAATGCCTCGGTTTCTCACTCTTCGTGTCCACCCCACCAGGGAGTAGATTGAGGGTGGGGAGGGCACAACCAGGCAGATGTCACAAACTAAACAAAAGGATATTCCATAACATATAATGTCATGCTCAGCAACAAAATGGACAGGAGGGTGTTTAGGGAGAGGAGCCATTCTTTTTTTTCTTTGCTCATGCCTGGCATCAGTCCATTTATGGGAGGTGGTGATTGTTTTGGTTTAGTTCAGCTTGTTTACTTTCTTTCTTCTTCCACTTCTCCTCTGCTTACTGAAAATTTTTTATCTTGCTTTTGCTCTTCCTTTCCTCTTCCTCCACTCCACTGTGGGTTGGAGGGGGATGCAAGTGAGGAGTTTTGTGGTGCTCAGTTGCCTGCCAGGTTAACCCACAACAAAACATTTCTGCATTGAGAAGACAGCTCCACTTCCAGTCAAGCTGTGTGAGTTTCTGAAGCCTTGGCTGGAATAGTAATTGTTGGCACATTTATATATAGCAGGTCTCTGAAGCCACTAAAGCAAAGCATCTCTTATAGGATGGATCTTAACAGTGAATGCAGTAATCAGCTCTCTTTGGTGAAAGTCAGAGAGCTTCTGAAGATACACTGGCATGAGGATCTGGGAACATATACAGGAGTCTGGATCTTCTCCACAGCTGTACACGACTTGCAAAGCCCTGGTGGTCTGCTAGTGCTGCCTGGGGATGAGCAGTCTAGCCACGCCAACATGTGGGCCAGACTCCTGCATCAGCAAGAAAGAATGGTCTCAAGCACCAGCTGCTTTTGGGTCATAGTTTTTCAAGTGCCATCTGGCTTTGGTTCCTGGCTTAACCATGGACTGCTTGGGTAGGACTCTTCAAATCTCTGTGCCATGGCTCTACATGACCTGCTTCAGTACTGGCAGTGGGAGGGTGTTACAGAAAAGCTTATTATCAGGCTCAAATAACAATACACACTGTGGCTGCAAGTAGCTCTCCCATGTTTTGAAGCTGACTTGCCCAAATTGAAGCTGAATGAAGGATGATAGAGAGCTCTTTGTCTCTTTTCCCCTGTACAGTGATAAATGTTCCTCCTGTGGTTTCATTTTTAAATTAAAACAATTTAAATCCATTGTGCTTTCTCAGTACCTTTATTTAATTTTCAGCCTCTTGGCATTTTCCTTTCACTCTTCAAAATTTGTTATGATTTTTACTGTCTGATTAAATTAGTTTAGGGCTCCACTTGTCACATGTTTATTGTCTGATTCCCTAGCTCCCTTCACTATCCTACTGTTTAATACTTAGTACACATTGTATTTCCCAGCTTTAGCAATCTTTTCTCCATCTTCCTTGGCTGTTGTCCAGTATTTTGCTTATGAGTAGTTTTCATGACATAAATTTTTCCCATCCGTCAATGTTAGAAACCTTGGAGTCAGCTTCTCAGCAAAGAGGCAGATTGTGCCACCAGTCCTGCAATATTCAGTACTAGTTAGTAGTACTGTGAGGAGTTCAGCCACCACATTTGTTTCTTTTTTGATATCAATTGTAAGTTTTTGAAAATCTGAGAGAGGTGTTTTTAACCATGAGGTTGTGCTGGTATCTCCAGCCCTATGAACATACTGACATACTTTAGTGCCCTTGTGCTCCTGTGAAGATGGTAAAAAAATTGAGTTCAATTATATTTTATTCCTATAACTGACTTGTTGGTTTCATTTTTTCCCTCCTGGAAAGTCACAGAAATATTTGAAGCCAAATAATGTACCACAGTGACAGGATACTCCATCAACAATTCACCAGAATATACTTTCTCACTGCTCATGATGGAGGATTTAGTTGTAGTCACAAAGGTAAGAGTTGGGAACAAGATTTCTAGTGCATTTTTATATTTCCCCTACAGGGCTGATAGCTGGGGTATCTTCCCTGGACATAAAGTGTGGCTATATTTATATTCTTTGTGTTTCTCAAATCTCCTTTTGGGCATCTTGCTGTAACATCTCCCCTTCCCATTTAACCTCTATCTGCTTCACGACAGGGCTGCCCCCATTATATGGCCTTGTACTCTGCTTCCTACAATGAAACTTCAACATCTGGACTTACTGCCAAGGGCGAAAAAAAAAAGAGAAAATGAAAAACCAAAGTTCTTCAATGTCATTTGGAGTTCCTTAGCTCCCTTGTATGTCAAGGAGTTTTTTTCCTGGATGTTATAAATCACAGAAACATGGAACAGTTTTGGTTGGAAATGACTTTTAAATGCCATCTTGTCCAACCTCTCTGCAGTGAGCAGGGACACCTTCAACTAGATCAAGCTGCTCAGAGCCCACCCAAACTGGCCTTGAAGTTGTCCAGGGTTTTAACACCCTCATTACAAAAAACTTGTAAATTAGATATAAGGACTGTTGTATCCTACAAGCTCAGAGGACATCTGTCACTTTTCATTATCATAATGGGCTTTCCAAATATATACAATAACTTGCTTACTAGGAACCTAAGTTACAAGAAAGATATATGGATATTATGAGTTTCATTTTCATTCTCTCCCATGTAATTCAAAAATTGTTCTTGAAGACCTGGGAAAGCAGCAAGAAGTTAATAATCAGCTCTTGCTGGAGAGAAGCACCGCAGCATTAATTGTCTCTCTGATGAGAAGGCTTCAGGCATATCACTTCCACTCACACTGATCATAAAACCAGCACTGTGAATTGTTTCACATTTATATCCACATGAAGCTGACGACAATTTATGACTGTAATGTTCTTTTTAAGTATTAAAATCTTATTTTGTTTTGATCTGTGGCTGTTAGTTTCATTATGAGGTATATAGTCTGATTCCATAAAGCTGCCTATTATTTATATTACTGAGCTGTTAGAACCTTACTCCATTCTCAAACACCACCCTAGCAAGAGAACTAGCATATCAGGCCTATTGTTACTGAAGGGCTTTTTCATATTTGGCATTCTAAACACACCTGGTGTTCTCATTTTAGCTTAGCTTTCTGAGCCATTTGCTTAACTACAGCATGTTCTTGTAGCACATTTGTTTTGCTCTTTCTGGGAATGGTTGTTCCATGTGTTTTCCCAGACTACACAGAGGGCTGAATGCTGCTTGAAGCTGGTGACAATCACCTCTGCCCTTTTTTCTGTTCCTCTGAGTTCCACTTGAGAACAAGTTGTCAATGGGGATTTCAGGAACAGTGTGCACTTCAAAACACAGTGTGGCTTGAGTTAGGCTTGGCAGAGTAATTTGGCTGTTTTTGACCTAAGTGAGCTGAAAAGGGTTGGTTCTTCTCTGACTAAGAAAGATTTTGGATGGATACAAAAAACCTTATTGAGTACAGACTTATAAATTCCATACTTACACAGCTCTGACACAAGATTTTCACTGAAGTGAGGCTGCGTGCTACCTATCAAGGTTTTCAATGCTGTAGAGAAAAACTTTTCCATACTATAAAATAATCTTTGAACTGTTGGAGGCTACAACTGACAGACCCTCAGGGAAGGAAGGTGTTCAGGTTAGCAAGTTCAGCCTTTTCAATTTACTAGCAAGCCCTTTATGATAGGGGCAGCCTCATTTAAAGGTGAAGGAAGGAATGAATATACCTCACTTAGTTGCTGGTGAAAAGTCCTGACCTCCTGTCCTTGTGCTGGCCAGAAGGATTCCTGTATCAATCATCCTTGTTCTCCCTGCTCTCCAGCCACAGAGATTATTTGGCCTCTGGAGCACTTTAAGCCTGATCGTGCAGGAGATAAAAGAGCCTGTGGCCTTTTCTCTGACACAGGAGGCAGCTTAAGCAACTCTATTGAACTCAAGAGTCAGATTGGAAGCTGGCCTAAAGTCTTGAGACCTCAAGATGAAAGGTATTCTGCTATACAAATAGTATGCACTTGAATATTAATAGCTATCTCCAAGAGCTACGCTAGTCCAAGCAGAAAGATTATTTCTTTGAAGAAATATGAACTTACAAAGATTTGAGGCTGAAAACCTGATCGTAATGCAAGAATATCTAGCTTTATAAAGGGAAACTTTTCAAAGCTGAAGATGGCTAAAAGCCAGTTACATGCAGACCTCAGGGAGCTCTTGTTTTATACAAACTGTGGATGCAAAATGAAATTTTCAAAACAGCAAGCCCTTTAAAGAGCTAATTTTTCATTGGAGGTTAAATGAGAGCTGAGTTTTAAAGTGGTGTTTAGTATTTAAAGTGCCTAACAGAAATGGAAATTTAGGAGTCTCTGCTGACCACCTTGAAGATAGGAGGCAATTCCTTCCCACCAAGGATCTTTTCTTTCTCTATAGATGGTGGGTTCCTCTTGATTCTGCATTTCTTCCATGCAATTACTATTGCTGGTGCTGTGTGACAACTGTGCATGTATTATAAACAGGGTGTTGTTTCTATAACACAATCAGGCCTATTTAAGGGGCTCCCCAAACCTTTAAATATTGTTTTAAGAAGGAACGTCCTTTTACAATGAATGTTTTCATTATGACTGTTCGGTATCTGAGCTTGTTATGTTGGACAGCAGCTGTATTTGTAGAAGTGGATATGTTGATCTATGAATTCTGAGGAAACCAAACCAATGCTGTTAAATAGCACAGAGCAGACAACTCCTTACAGTCATACTGTCAGCATTTTCAGAGAAGTGCTCATTTCACCTCTCTCATGACCCTCAAAGTGTTTACCTTAACCAGAAGAGTCTGGCATGCATAGTTCAAACTGTACTGCATACTGAAAAACCAGACTGAAGAAGAATGTTGGCTTCTGCCTACTTCCCATCCTTGATCTACTTCGCTTTTTTTTGGAGCTACCAACATTAGAGCTGTATGTCTCTCTAATACCAACCTCTGCTTTACAGGTTTCAATCATATATTCTTTCCAACCATTTAAGAGATTAACATAAATAAAATTAAAATCTCATTCAAACTGCACTTGGCTTTGGGGATGTAGCTTCTCCTTCAGACCAGAAGAAGGACTGTGCATGTTAGTTTGCCTGATTGTATTAGTTTCTCCCGGTTTATCTAAAATAAGAATTCAGCTCACAGTTAACAATGCCTCACAGAAGGCAGTGTAATAATTTTTTATGGTGAGTTGCCTAGTAGTTCAATGACATGACTTCTCAAGAAGTGCAGACCTGGTTGATCAAGATCCTCTCTACAGCAGTGAATACATGGCTGTAAATCTTCTGTGAGCAAGCACCCTTCTGGCAGAAGGCAATCCCCACTCTCAGTATCCTCCTCTACTATGGAGGAGACAGCAGGGAGGAAAATACTACAAATTCTAGGCTAGATTGGAGCTTCACGACCTGCCCTAAAGGGTCGGCATAAGATGACAGCCTTTGTAAAGGACCAGAAAATGAATGTCCTCTCTCTCATATCTAAGGGACTGTGGAATTATATTCATGTCCTGCCTTTGCAGTCTCCAGCTGTCTGATCACATCCCATTTATCCCTGCAGGGGAGAATGCCACTCTCACAGGCCCATCTGAGCTATGACTTGGGTTTCAAGAAGGAGAACATGGACTGAGCAGGGCAGTAGATGGAGTAAAGCCTATAATCTAAACATCTGAGTCAACACCTGCAAGGCACACCAGTATTAATATGCTTGGCATGTCATCCCTGCCTAGAGAAGGACATGAATCTGTGAAAATAGAAGAGATGAGCTGCAGAGAGAGCCGCCCTTGCTAGGAAGCCTGGGGATACTTGAAGTGAAACATTTCCTTTCTTCCAATCTTAGAGCATCCAGCTCCTTACAGACAACTTCAGGACAACTGAATTTCAGGGCAAGGGTCTGTGAGGACTTGTGAACCTGATGTCTGAAGGCAGAATGGAACTTAGACTTCCTCCTTCTCTTCCAATAGTCTGTGGAAAGACACAACTGCCTTGGCTTCCAGTGCAGAAGTCCTCTTCTGCACAGCACAGCAAAATCTGGGCAGTAAAAGCAAATTATGTTCACCTGTTTCTCAGACTGCAAAATAAAGCAAACATGACCTGGAGGAGCTTGGGCAGTGAGGCCCACTGGTGATTTCCACCAGTTGACGTGGCTTACCATTTACAGTGGGTGAACATGGCTTTCGGGTAAGGCTTTGAACTGTAGGATGAAGCTTATCAAATCTCAGAGACATCAAGCACATTTCTGTTTTATTACTGCTAATGCTGGGCTTGGCAGGCACTGCAGGTTATTTTGCTAAATTATGACAGAGTTGTCATCTGCAGGATAAACTAGGATATAATGCCTGTGACTCATGAGTAGTTTTGTTGGAATAAAGCCACTTCATATACAACACAATATTTAGAAAACAATACCTGGAATTTATTGGAATGAAGTCTGCCTGTCCCTCTCTCCTTGCGTGGCTTATAAGATTGAACTGGAAACCTTTAAGGGTTTTTTCCCCCTCTACTCCTCACAGAAACAGGAACTGTTCCAGGAACAAGATCCTTCATGAAATTGGGTGTAATATGATATCTCAAAAGAATTTATTCTGTGATCAAAACACCAAGGAAAAGAATGTTGTGCTAAGGCATTACCAAAAGGACCAAATGAGAGGATCTGTACAGGGACAACCTAGATAGGTTGCCACAGGTGGACAAAAAAGCACAAAGTTTGGCACAGGATGAATAAAAGGTGAGGGGCTTGGAACACAAACCCTATGAGGAAAGACTAAGGGAGCTGGGGTTGTTTAGCCTGGAGAAAAGGAGACTCAGAGGTGACCTTATAACTCTCTACAACTTCCTGAAGGGTGGTTGTGGTCAGGTGGGGGTTGGTCTCTTTTTCCAGGCAGCAACTGACAGAACAAGAGATCACAGTCTTAAGCTGCGTCAGGGGAAATACAGGTTGGATATTAGGAAAAAGTTTTTCACAGAAAGAGTGATAAGTATTGGAATGGCCTGCCCGGGGAAGTGGTGGAATCACCATCCCTGGATGTGTTTAAAGAAAGACTGGATGTGGCACTTGGTGCCATGGTTTAGTTGAGGTGTTAGGGCATGGGTTGGACTTGATGATCTTGAAGGCCTCTTCCAACCTAAAAATTCTGTGATTCTGTGATTCTGTGAAAATAAAGTGGAGACTGCAAGCTCTGTGGGTGAGTTATTCTTTCTTTTCAGAACTTAAACTTTTCTAGGCGTAACTGCAAATGTTGGGGAAGTTGGGACAATTATCCACGGATCTGATTACTGATATTGCTGGCTGTCAGAGAAACTGTTTGTTTTAACCCCCAAGAGAAGAGAGGAGAGCTTACTTAAAGCCTAACTATCACTTAGTACTTTTAAGGGAACTGGGGTGTATCTAACATGTACAAATCAGTTTTTAAATTAGATCACAACTTTGGCTTATAAAAATAATTGCAAGTTACATGTAATATCTGCATCATGTTCAGATAACACAATTAATTGCATTAAAATACAAGTAAGAACATATCAGATGTAGTGCTCATTCAGATTTTAAATGGCTATCAGTTTACAGGTGGCATAGTTGTGAACTTACCTGGTATTTTTGTTATATTGTTAAAAGGCATTTCAGAACATGGAGTCAGACAGGTGGCACTGTCATGAACTTACCTGGCATTTTTATATTGTATTGTTAAAAGGCATTTCAGAACTGGCGAGAGAGGAACACAGACTGCAGGTCACACACAAAGAAAAAAAGGAGCATTTGCTAGAAATTCATGATTCTGAAGAAGTTTCTAAGGACAAAACCAGCAGTTAAGGACATAACTGCTGTTATGAAGTGGTTATGTTGGCTCTACATCCTACTGAAAAGAGGAATATGCAGGATTGTTAGAGAATTGATAGTCACCTTTTGTGTGGCTGGTGCTGGAATAATGCCTAAGTTCTGATCTACCTGCATTGAAAAATGAAAATGGATTGCTAAAAGGAAAAAAGGGATGCAGTGTTCAAGGCTATGAACCTTATTCAAAGAAGGCTAATTATAGTTGCCCAGTCACCATTAGAATACACCAAGAAACAACACACAGAAATGGTGCTAAGAGCTTTAAACCCCAGCAGGAAAGGAGACAGCCGTTTCAGTAGCTGAGCATAAGAGCAGTGGAAGATGCTTTGCTGGGGAAGGTGGATTCTCTATGGCTGCTATGGGCAGTAGCACCTGAGGGTGCCTCAGAAGATACTCCACTGGCACAACATGCCATTTCTCCTTAGTTTTTCTGCAGCCTCCACTTAATACTAATTCCATCTTAAAATTATCCCCTGTGAAAGTGATATCACTACAAGATATGAACATAGTGTGTGAATAATCCACTTTTTATTATTTACATTTGTAAATTTGCATCTAACCTGAAGGGGGGCTTCTGTTAAAACTTCACTCTGCATTCATGAATGTTTTAATCTTGGCTTCTGATTTAGTTTCATCTTGAAAAGTATATGAAATATACTTCCCCCATAAATAATATTTCTTTTAAAACATGACAAACAGAGGAATTCAACTGAGTTTGAAGGAAAATCAATCAATTTTTGGCAACTTTGAAACCTGAATTTCTAAGTGGTATTGTCTATCAACAATACTGTTGAAAGTCAGCTTGGACAGTTGGCTTGTAGATCTGCAACACTGAGAAGTTTTTTTGAGAGTGTACTACAGAAAAATGACAAAAATTCAGAAGCTTGTTTCTTTATATAATTTTTATTAACATGCAAATGCAACCATACAGCTTCATTCTTATAAAATAGTCAAAATTGTCAAAAGTGGTGCAGGAAAACACCTCTCTTTCTTTCTCTTTAAACCACCACACATCTGGAAGAAATTCAAAGCTTTCCACTTTGTAATAATGTTCCTTTCAAGACCGTTTTTCTGTTGTCGTTTTGTTGGTTTTTGTTTCTTTGTTGTCATTTCTAAATCAGCTACACTAAGAAGTGTTGTTTACTTTCCTTTGCTTTCTAGGTGTCTGCTAAACCCCAGGCAGTTGCTAACTACACACAAATCTCAAGATTTGGGAAGAGAGAAGGGCTGGTAGAATGAATTTCTGCAGAATTTGTGCTCTAATTGTAAATGCAGGTTCTGGCTGTGTGTCACTAAACCCAGGGCTGGTGCCACAGCTGCTGAGCTGTAAGAGGGCAGCTGCTGCAGATGAAACTGCATCCTCATTCTGGTCAGCAACAATGTGAATGCTTGTGCTACCTCTCCTCTTCCCTCAGCTGAATTCCTTTGCATTTTAAAAATTACCACTGCTGTCCCTATTATGAGGAAGAGACAGTAACAATGAACATAGAATCAGAAAACTAAATGACAGGAGGAATGGAAAAAACATTGTGTAGCAGCACCCTTATCTACACTTGCAGTTCTGCACCTGCAGTGCCACATCTCATCAGACAAGACTACTGTGTTTCTTCTGCTGCAATCTCAGCCACATTGCTATTACTGAACAGTCATTAATTCTGCATTCTCACTAATAAGAACTATCAGAATGCTAAAATTCTGGTTCATTAGTCTATGGTTTGCTTTTATTTGGCTTTTTTGGCATTTAGTATAAAAGATCTAAAATCTTTTCTTACAGGACATAGCAGAGATGTGCTGGAAGTGGAGTATTGGCTACATGAGCTTCTTCTTTTAGAGAGAATTTGAATACTATTTTTTTTTAAGGCTCAGAAAGATGAGCAAAAGCCTGAGTCATTCTGCCTTTTCAAAAGCAGTGCAAATAGCAGGAGATGGGAAGTTCCTGACTTGCCATTGGGCTTATTCACATTTCTGATTACAATCATGAGCATGCATAAGTATCAGTTCTTTATTTTTGAGATGAAGATGGCAGTATTGGTAGCTTTTATCCAGCTCTCCCTGCTGGAGAGGGACAGTACTGTCCAAGATGCAGGTCCTGCCTATAAAGAAACAGATGGAAACAGTGCTAACAAGTGTCAGAGCATTGGCAAAGATTCACTGTAACATTAGAGGGTGGGTATTGCAGGGGGCTGGTTGCTTTGTTGGATTGGTGATGTCTCAGACTTGTTTCGTAGCACTGGACTGAAAAATGAAGCCATGTCATTCCTTACAACACTTGGTTGCCACAAAGATAATTAAAAGCCATCAAGATGGTGAAGAGCCTGGGTGGATGAGCATTGCCTGAGGGATCTGTGATCCCTTAGCTTAGAGAAGACTCGGGCTGCTATTACTGATGTGGATGAAGATTGATGGTGGGAGTACAGCAGATGGAGTGGGATTATTCTCAGTGGTGTCCAGTGACAGGACAAGAAAAAATGGACATGAATTGGAATCACAGACACTTCCATTAGCATGAGACTTTTTTTTTTTTTTTTTCCCAGTGAGGGTGATCACGGTTTCTCAGGTTGTGGAGTCTCCATCTTTGGAGCTACTGAAGACTCAACACATGTCCTGAGCAAAACACCCTAGATGACTCACAGGCCTAGATGATCTCCAGATGCCCTACCAATCCCCAGTGAGTCTGTCAGAGCAAGCTACAGATATCACATGCTTCAAAAGGTCTCTTTGTTTTAAGAAGCTACAATTCATAGGTTTGGAAATTCAGATGATTGGTTTACCTCATCAGTGTATATAAGCATCTGAAGGGGGATGTCAAGAGGATGGAGCCAGGCTCTTCAACAGGAAGGAACTGAAGCACAGGAACTTCCAGTTGAACATGAGGAAGAACTTTTTTACTGTGCTGGTGCCACATGCTGGAACAGATTGCCCAGAGAAGTTGTAGAGTCTCCCTCACTGGAGATATTCAAGAGCCACCTGGACACAATCCTGTGCAATGTGCTCTGGGATGACTCAGTTTTTGTGCCACATGATTGATTCACTGTGGTCCCTTCCAACCTGAGCCATCCTGTGACATGGCTCAAGAGACCTGAAGCAAATCCCTGTAGATTTAGGGCACTGCCCATCACCTCCTGGCGGCTGAGACACCACCTCTAACAACCTTCACTGCTCCCCACCACAGGTCCCTCTCACAAAGACTCCCCACGTGCAAGAGCGCTGGCCCCCCAGGTCTCCGTCCAAAATCGATGTTTCCCCCTGGGATGTGTGAGCTCCCGCCCGGCGAGGGACACGCAAGGGTCGCTCCCAGCTGATGCTCCGCCCGGAGCTCGCCGCTCCCCGCCCCTCCACGGCGGCGGCGGCACCGTCTCGGCCGCCGGCCCCGCGCCCTGCCCGCACCTGCGGCTCCCGCGGACGCTCCCGCCCGCGCTGCCATTGGAGCGGGAGCGTCACGCGGCCGATCCATGCCGCCCGCGCGGGCCGGGGCAGCGCGCCCGCTGCTGATTCATTGGCTCTGCCGGGGAGCGAGCCCGCCGCAGCCCGCCCGCTCCATCCTGCCCGCTCCATCCTGCCCGCCCGCTCCATCCTGCCCGCTCCATCCTGCCCGCTCCCTCCCGCCCGCCGCAGCCCGCCCGCTCCATCCTGCCCGCTCCATCCTGCCCGCTCCATCCTGCCCGCCGCAGCCCGCCCGCTCCATCCTGCCCGCTCCCTCCCGCCCGCCGCAGCCCGCCCGCTCCCTCCTGCCCGCAGCTCTGGCTCGCCTCGCCTCGCCGGGGCCAGGGCGTTCCGGGACGGCTGCGCCTTTCGGCCGGGACGGAGCGGCGCCTCGGGATCTGGCCGGGCGGACGCGCCCGGCGCGGTAAGCGCGGTGAGGGGCCGGCGCTGCGGGGCGGGGGGTGAGCGAGCGGAGGAGAGAAAAGCACGGCTCTGCCCTGCCCTGCCCTGCCCTGCCCCGCCGTGTCCCTGCCCGTCCCTTCCCGCGGGTGGGTGCTCCCGGGCGGGCGCGGGAAGCCCCGAGCGCCCGGAGCTCAGCCTGCGGTCAACAGGTGGCTGAGGCGGTTCGGAACTGGCAGCGGGCGGCTCCCGCAAGCCTTAATGTCTGGAGCGCTCTGGCAAATTTTCTTTCGTTTTAAACAACAACAACAACAACAACAACAATAATATGCAGGAGGTGGCATTGTTCATTTGGGTAACGTGGGGAACGTCAGCTGTAGAAAAGCTTGTGTCTCCTTTCTGAGTTTGTAACGGAGTGATTCCTTCTGAATTCAAAAGCAGAACAGCCAAAAAGCACACTGACTGCTGCGTATTTGAATGAATTTATTAACTGAACTGAAAGCGTTTGGAAAAAATGGTTGGGGAAAAAAAAACCCCAAGATAAGTTTTTTTGTTGTTGTTGTTTTGTTTTGTTTTTGTTTTTGTTTTGTTGTTTGTTTGGGTTTTGTTTGTTTTTGTTTTTTTTGTTTGTTTGTTTGTTTCTTTTCCTCCCCCCCCCCCCCCCCCCCCCCCCCCCAGGTAACATCTCTCTTCCTTTATGCTTTCAGACTGAAGGGGTGAACATCTCTCCTCCACACATAGATTACTTCTCCTGCTCTGTCTTGCTTTCTTCCCTTTCTCCATGTGCTCTTCCCTAGTCTGTCAATTCTCATATTTTCCTCCTGCCCCCTTACCTTCCTTCTACCTTAACAGTCTGTTTTTAAGAGTTGTCATCTCAGTGGTTTCTTCCTCTGGCCTCAGCCTCTGTTGACAGTGACTGGTGTGTAAGTTCAGGTCCCTCTCCTGTGCTGTCTGCCATCCTTTTTTTTTGCTGGAAACAATCACCTCAATGACAAGCTTGCAAAACTTCTCTTTGAGCAGTCCCTGTTCCCTGACATTTGCCTTTCCATCCTGTTGTATGACTTTGCTTGGCACATAAAGCTGGACAGTGACTGGAAGCGTAAACACACGGCAAGTTTGGCACTTCTGTGACAGGCATAGCTTGTAGAGAGATGGGACAGCAGTGGCAGTGCTGCCTCAAACTGCCTCAGCAGGGCTGGTTGGGCTTTGCTGGAGAGAGCACTGAGGCGCTTCTATTTCCAGGTGTGTTTCCCAGCCCACTGCTCTGTCTTGGAGGGTCTCCCTGTTTTGGTCTGTTCCTCTCGTTTGAGCTTCCCAGAGGCTGTGCACACAGGGGTGCAGATTTACATCATCGCTGTGGAAACAGATGTTCTGGTCTCTACTTAGAGATAGTCAGATAATTGTCCCCAATTCTAGTTGGGTTTTTTGTTCATTTGTGGTTTTCTATTCAGGTTCTTAATCAGAGAGTCAAGATAATTTGACCACAGGAGTAAATGCCTGGAAAAATGCCAGGGGAATGGCAGGTCTCCATTGGCTGAGGACAGCCTGGCTCCATTGTTGCCAAAAATAATGAGACATTCTGGGTGCATCAATCACAACCAAGTATGTATAAAATAAATCAAGCTATTGCAAGAGATCTTTTTTTAAAGGAAAAAACCCCCCAGAATATTAAGAGTTGGACAAAGTAATTTACTGCCTACTCTTTCCCTGGTTGCCCATGTACAATATGCCAGGGAAAAGGTGAAGCACAGATCATACTCTTGCAGCTTGTTCAAAAGTTTAAATCAAATTTAAAGTCTTTGAACCTATAATAGCAGCTATTACTGGCAAAATTATGCTACAAATCTTATTACAAATAAATAAAGGCTTTATTTTGTGTACTCACTGCAAGGGGCTGTGGTTGTACTGGTTCAGTGATGTTTTCTTGGCATCTAGTTATTTGTTTATAGCACAGAGACATGGCAGGGATAAGAATGGGAAAATTCAGATGTGTTCCTGTGAGTTGTATACTGCTGTCTGATGTACCTGAGGAGAAATTTGTATTTGAGCCACTATAATAATGTACCTGAGGAGAAATCTGTATTTGAGGCACTATAATAAACTGTTTGCTTCTTCAGCAGTGCTGGAGGGAAGACTTTGATTTGAGGACAAGGAAAAAAAAATAATCTCCCAGTTCTTGTTTGAAACAATCCCAGACTATTTTGACTTTGGATGAACAGCTCTATTTGAGTGCTTAAAATCATCACTGAACCAATTAAGGTAATATTTCTGCATTATGTTGTAGGATAACTACAAAAATTAGGAAAATATTTGATATAAGTGTGGAAATTTTGAAGAAAATCTCTATAATTTTGTTGTATTACTTCTTGAGGAAATATGTGAGTCAAATTAAAAAGCTCACATGTTATTTTGCATCCGAGAGATTATGGCTTCCAGACCCTGTGTGGGTGAAAGCACAGGCTGAAGATTTTTCCACCATAGCGCTGTCAAACCCCAGCTGTGAGATACCCGAGGTGTGGGAGTAGCTCTGATAAATGGTCTCTCATACCTTTCTTGTTTGGGTCTTTTTTCATCCCTGCCAGCTGGTTTATCTTGCTCTGGCTTCAGCAGAGGCTGGGAACAGAACTATTTCTACAGGGAGAACATTGAGAAGTGAAGAGGTGCTATGGGAAGTGTGCTGTGGCCTGTACTTCAGACCAGGTGGATGCTGTGTGAAGATTAGAGAATTATTTTGTAATGGGAGAGAGGAAATTGTCATTGGCTTCCACTCCGCTTGTCAGCCTCAGCTCTGTGGTGACTCTTTCACTGATGCAAAGCTAAAACAGAGCTGTGAAATGAGGTCTGAACACACTCATCCAGTTTCTGGGCTGTGCAACCCTACAAGCAACTGCATTAAACCTGGAGCCTGGCACACTGCAGGTTGGTAAGGCTGCCAGTGCAGCAGCAGTGCCCCTGTGGGGCATGGGCACACATGAAGGGAGCCCAGGTAATTTTAGCTGTTAATCAGTGCTGAGTTTCCCAGGAACCATCACACAAGGGTGGTTCTTTTCTTCAGCCTTGCCCCTGTTACAAATGGCTGGTTTAGGTGGGGTTATTTGAAACACACCCAGGTGCATCTGGTCTTGGGTTTGGTTGGGTTTTCTGGCTGCACAGAACACTTCCAGTGTTTCTTTGTGACTTGCAGACTAGGCGGTTTGAGTCAATCTAATTTGGTACCCCTCTGCATTGAAATAGTTTCTCGGTGAGGTTTTTATTCATTCAAATTGAATACCATCTTCTAGCTATTAAAAAATGGCAGTGTTTGTTCTGTCCCTTCTTTGGAGGTTTTTTGTTTCTTTGTTTGTTTAATAGATTCTTACATAGTAGCACAAATAGGAGGTATTTTAAAAGCAACTGTTACAGGTAAGTCATATTCTGATGGAGCCATTCCAGTTGACCTGCAGCTGTGCAGCAGTGTAAATAAGTTTGTGCTTGTTTTTTTCATTTGTTTATTTCTCTGACTTCACCTCCTGGTCTTTGGGATGGAGTAAAAAGGAATGTGGGGGTGGCTGACTCCCTTTTCACTCACGCAGAATATTGGTGCTGGTGTGGGCATGTAGAAGATATGGGAACAGCCTGAGTTGTTGACTTCTCAGAGCCAACATCTTCTGGGCTAACTGTACTGCCTGGCTGATGGAGATGATGCACCAGGGTGTAGTGCTAAGCTTTCTCAGGCTGGGACTTCTCACCGTTTGAAATGTTCCTTCTTTTTTCCCCTGTCTGGGTGTTGGGATCTTCAGAGTTTGCAAGGGGGCGGTGGTTTGTTCATTTGTTCTTTTGAAAACCACTGAGTCCTTAGATTCTGTGGCACTAAGCAGAATAGAAGTATGTGGAAAATAGATGTAGTTTGTGACTGAAAATTCACCAAGCCCCTTGTGTCTACCATACTGGTAGTTTTTCTTGCCCCAGAAACAAACAGTACATGAACAATCCACCTGATTTTCTTTTTGTGCATGCAGGTCAGCTTCGGAGGTAATTGTTGCTGGTTACAAGGACAGTTTCAGACATACACAAAACCAGGTATGCCTTTGTGGTCTCAGTGGTGGTGTAAGCCATGAAGCTTGTTGCAGATGTGGTGTGGGTTCAATTTTGCTTTCATTTTGAAAGGTAAGTGGCTGAAAGCCTCATGCAATGCATCAGTGATGTCCAGATTGGAGAAAATAGTCCAGCTGCACAGCATTTGATATCTTGCTGCTGCTGTTCAAGGGCATGGTTTTTGTGCAAACATAGCCCAACAGCCAGACTAGCTTGCTCAGGTGCCACTGGCAGCTGTCGGGCCAGCTGAGACCTTACAAACTTTCACACAGGTTACAAACAAGTTCTCATGAAGGCATAATTCAACTCCAAGAGTTGCAGTTGGGTCTCCATGGAGAACATCTGGTTACATTTATCTGCAGAGAGCAACCCAGTGCTCCAGAAGAAAGCCCTGAGCACTTGTCCTTTTTAGTTTCCAGCATACCAGCCTGCCTAAATTTCTGGTTGGCAGCACTGAACAGAGTCCTGCTTTGGGGTTTCTTGAATAATCAAAGTGAAGCTTTTTGTTCCTGACTTACTTGCTTTTGGAAGAAGAGAGCTGGAGTGAGGAAAGCCTGTCTGCATCCATACACACCAAAATCAATAGAGGAGCTTTCATGTCTGCCTCAAAAGTCTCCTGTACCTTCTAGAAAAAAAAACCTCAGGAAAGTCAATTAGAAGAGGTCCCTGTGAAGCTTCATAGCTGTGGGATGAATCAGAGCTCTCTGTGTCTGACAGAAACAGTGTTTGAGAGCATCTCCTGGAGGAATTCCTTCTTGGAAGCACTTGCCTCTTACCTGAATCCCTGTATGACCTGCTGCAGCCAGGCAAATGCACCTGACAGGCTGCTACTGTGCCAGCTCAGCCTGCTTTGCTCTTCCTCAGGAGATGCAAGGTGTAAATAGTCACTTCTTTCACTGTGCTGGTCCTTGTTCCACCATGCTAGACTGGCTTTTTAAGTAGAATGAAAGGTTTTCTCATGTTTGAGGCTGAGTTTTTGGAGGTATTGGGACAGACAAAGCTTACAGGTGAGCTGAAAGATGGTTTGGAACAGTGCTTATGCTTAGCCCTACTGGTTGATTTAGAAGCATATTTATATGTTCTTCAAAGCACAGATTAGCCAGAGAGCTGGTGACTCAGCTTTTCATTTGCACCTCTCTCTCTGAGAGTGGCTCTACAGTGAAAGCAAGTCTCCACATGCATGCAGTCAGTGGTGAAAGGCTAGAGCTTCTAATCCTAACCTAATGCTATACTGGGACTGATTCTTTGTGTCCTGGAGGTAGCTATCCCCCCCATAAACCATAAATGGACACTAGTGACTAGTCTGGGAGAGAGCTCTGCATGTGGCCCAATGAGGCCCATCTGCTTTGAGGTGGGAAGAAACACTTCAGGTTCAAGAAACAACTTTTTTCAGATTGTTCCTGTACTCTCTTCTGAAGTTTTCTCCAAGTGGATTTCAGCTCTTTTTGCATTACTAAAAAGAGGGAGGTGACAGTGGCCATTAGTGATGCCATGTGAGGAATCTTTAAATGAAAGGCCTCTCTGAAAATTTAGAAAAACAGCCTTTAAACAGGACTGATCAGTGTTGTCAAGAGACATGTCAACATGTCCTCAACAAAACATTGAGGAGAAGGGGGAAAAAGCTGGTGGGAACCCTGTGTGGCACCATGTAATCTCTTGGAACACCATCACAAAATGAAACACAGAGTCCTGTAATAAATGACTGACAGAGCTGAGATGGGAGCAAACTAGGACAGGGATCCTAGGGTTTTCTCTGTGTCACTTCCTTCTCCCAGAGGCAGCAGTTGCTTTAGTTGATTAGAATAAGAAAACTTCTGTCTAAAGCTTAATCAGACATTCTCTTTTTAATCTGAGGAAATGGAAAAGCCAAGGAGGAACTTTACTGCCAACACAGGCACTTCTAGTTAGACTTACCTCTTTCTCTCTGTCAATTCTGAAAGGGTTGGAAGTACAAGATGGGAAACATCCTCAGCCATGCACTGTGTTGTCCACAACATTCATGTTTTTTTTTCCTTCTCCTCTGTGCTTCAGGCTATTTTTGCATGCTGGAGGCTTTCTGAATGGCTAAGGGGAGGATGAGGGTAATGTGGTGAAGCTTATCCTGATCCAAGAATGGGGTTGGTCACTTCTCTCCCCAGCACATCCCTTCACCTTTCCAGCTGTCAGATTGCTCATTCTGAAAACTAAATTGGTTTGGATTGAAAAACAGATCCATTTATTGTTTTAAAAGATTTATAACTTGCCAGTCAAGTTTTTTGGTATGTGTTTAAAGTTCTGAACATTGTATTTAAGTGTGAAGTTTACTTTTTCAGGCATGCTACTTATTTAAAATTGCTTTGGGGCATTAATGCCAGCATTTGGTCATGGTAAAATAGCTGCAGAAAGAACTATTTTACAAATTTGAAATGCTCATCATATTCCCTGAGTGAAAGTGTTTCTTATTTTGTGCCTGTGTTTCTGTTCTTTATGTATGGCTCTCCTAGCACTTGAAGCCTTAGTCAATCCTGATGGGTTTTAATTGAATCCAAAATTACCCAGAGCTCAGCTTGCTTTCACAGAAAGTGTTTTGTAATATGTCTCAATTTGGTTTTCTTGACTCCAGCTACTGCAGCAGATGTTTTGTGCAGAGATGTGCTTTCTTTTGGCGTGCATAAAACTGTCTCATATTCTAAAAAAAATGTCTTGTAAAATGCAAGACTCTAGTACAGAATGGTGGTAATGACAGAGAGATCCATCACGATGCTTTCATGATGCTCAGTGTTGCTTTGCACTTTTTGTTAATCTGTGAGGGAAATCACTCCTGTTTTATTTTCCTTCTGTAGCGGCACATTGAGCCCATTTATCAGCATAGAGAAATTTAGGTTGGAAGGGACCCTGGTGGTCATCTGGTCCAATCTCCTACTGATCTCCTACTGAAAGCATGTTCAACTAGATCAGGTAAAATTTTCCTTGTATCTAATATGAATTTCCCATTTTCTAGTTTATTGCTTCTTGTCCTCTTACTGTGCACCTCTGAGAAGTGCCTGGCAGCGGCATATCTGCAGCCCCTAAGTGTAGACAGCACTGAGGTCTCCCTGGAGCTGTGTCTTCTCCAGCCTGAACAAACCCTTAGGCTCTCGTGCCTCCTGTGCTTCAGCTCCCTAAACATCTTGGTTGCCTTTCACTGGGCCCCAGTGTCTGTGTCTATAATTAGGGGCAGGAATGGGTGGGTAAGGGACAGCCTTGTCTAATGAGGCAGTGGCTGCTCTTGGGAACAGTGATGAGGAAGTGATCTGACAGATGAGAAAGAACAAAAACCCAAAAGCTGTGCTAGGTGTAGTCTCCATTAACACATTTCATATCCACAGGTCTGTGTTTGCTGAGCTGCAAGATGTCTGCCCTGAGGCTGATCTCTAACAGAACCTCCCAGCAAGCCTTGTCTAACTCTGACTACACCTGGGACTACGAGTACTATGAGTACGGGCCAGTGTCATTTGAAGGCCTGAAGGCTCATAAGTGTAAGTTCAGTAGAGACATACTTCATTGCAGCTGAGCTTCCTCTCTGTGTCTTCCTATTCTTCACTTGTGACTGGCTATTGTACAAAACCACTTCTCTCCTAATTCCTAGGATCCTCTGCAATTAGCAGCATCCTTCTATTTATGAAATCATCATTATTGTTTATTATTCTGTATCCTTTTGTTGACTTTTTCTTTTGCATGAGAGAACCATGGATTTGTTGACCATGGTAGAAATTTGCCAATACTGAGGAATATCTGGCTGTTAACAGCAACAGATACACTGCTGCTTTTGGTGACTACTTGTTAAGATCAGTGTTGCTTTGTTTAAGTTCTATTTGTTTGTATTTGTTTCTATTAATGGTAAAAAGGCAGTGGTGGGGAGCTTTACCTGCATTACCTGTGTTTGGTTTTCCTGATAGAAAATAAAATTTAGGTTTTTAAAAGGTTGAAAATAAGAGAAGAATTTTCTCCTTCGGAACAAACTTGCCATGGGTACTTTCTTCATAGGAGTGTGCTAAATTCGGTTTTCTGTTAATACTGGAGCTGTTTGACAGCAGAAGCAAAAGATGGAGGCTAGGTATCAGAAGGATGAAAAATGTGGATTGGAACAGGGGGAAAATGTAACTAGGACAAGCTAGTACAGCTGGACCAACATTTTTCTAAAAACTGGATAATGGATTTGATGATCTTTCCTTTTAGAGGAGGTGATTGTAAGGGACAAACAATAAAAGAGGGAAAAAAGTAAAAGAAACTGACTCAATTACCTGATGGGTCTTGCAAACTTTGCTGAAGAGAAAAAAAAAAATCCTGTTTCTTTGTTTCTGAGCTAGATACACTGTGAAAGGGTTTGATCCCCACACTTTAAAGTTTTGGGGAAGGGTCCCTATCCAGTGCTGGAAGGCTGATCCAGGGTGGATTACATACTTTCTGTCTCATTTGTCACAATGAGCATTCAGTTTGGAAATAAGTAGTGCCTGCATTGTTAAACAGTAGCCCAGAAAGGCTGATCTCCCTTGCCTCTACACAGTCAGAAGGTTTTGGGGAGGCTCTGCAAGGGACAGAAGAAACTTGTTGAAATTACCAACATTTCTTAAAAAAAAAAAAAAAAATAGAGTAGAATTTACTTCCCCCCCACCCCTGCCAAAAAAAGTCTGCTGATTATTGTCTGTATTTTTACAAATGATAGGTACTTGAAAAATGTGGGCTAGCTTTCATCATGACTTTAATTTATCTTCCATTCTTCCACTTAATCAGAGGTTAAACCTGATTGCAAAGATTACTGCTTGCAAAGATCAGCTGAAATGTTATGTACACATCTTCTTTTCAGCTCAGTGTCTCAAACAGCGTGATGGGTCAAAAAGGTATAAATGACAGCTGCCACTGGATTGCAGAAGGCACAGCTGCAAATCAGGTCTTGGATTGCCATCAAAGTGATTGCCACACTGAGCATGGCAGCTGAGATTCCCTGTCTGGCTGTGCTGTTCATAGAGCAGAAGGTCCTAGACAGCTTTTAGAGACTGGGACAGAAGCCACAACTGCTTTTCAGGTGGAGATTGCTGAAAGATGTCATTAGAACTTGAGTCGGTTTTCTAGGAAGTCCCTTACGGTCATGGTTGATTTTCTTTAGTTTTTGTTTGTTTCTTTCTTTGTTTGAAATGACAGGTTGGAGTTGGCTCTGTTTCTTTCACTGTTATTGCATGCATTCCCCAGAGGGCAGAGTTTAATCTACTAAAGGAATAATCTGTTTTGTGTATGGGATGATATTTCTTGACATGGTATGTTCTTGTTCCAGCTATTGTCAGCTGAGCTGAGATTGTTATGAAATGGGGAGGCAATGTGATCAGACATGAACTTCTCTGAAATCCTAAACCGGGGAGAAGGAGAGAAGATTAAACAAGGATTTTATGAGGAGGGATTCCTTGAATACTTACAAAGAAAAGGTGTCAATGAATGTCTGTAACTTATGTTGGGGAGCTCAACAGGGAATAGACTTCAGTTTAGGTGATTTGATTTAAATACAAAGGAATTCAGAAGCCTGTTTTCTGAAAGCAGAGAAAAGTTTATTCAAAGTGACCTGTCAGAAAAAGGATAGACAAAATGATCTACTACACAAAAATAATTTTCTTTGAACAGCAATAAGAAGATGCCACAGTGATGTTTCAAATATATGGCTGCAAAATTAAAAAAAAAAACACCCAAAAAGTGTGTTCTGCTGGAGAGGAAGTGAAGGCAGGAACTAGAAATCAAAAAAATTGGAAAAGCAGGGACCAGATTTTTTTACATTAAAGCTTTAGAAAATAAATAGACAAAGATAGCCAGGAGATGATTGTGACTGGCAGAGAGGAGAACAAAATCACTTTTTGTGCCTTTGAAAATGAGGAAGCCTCAGTAATGTTAGTGAGAGGCAAAATAGGTAGGAATGATCAGAGGAGTTGGAACTGCTGCCAGGATGTTATGCGTCTGTACTATGAAGAGAAGGAAGGCTGAAACTGCAACTTGACAATGTAGAAGTATCCCATGACTATCTATTTGTAACTTTGGGCAGTATATAAGTCCTTCATATCACATTTTTGAACAGAAGTTGGGTTATGTACTGTTAATTTTGAATAAGTGTTTAGAATTTAATAGGTTTGAATAATTTCCACTTAAGTGGGTGAGACCTAAATGAAATATTGAAGAGAACTCAGGATACCTGCTTGAATTTTAAACAAATTCAAACAATGCAATTTATACAGCAGAGGGTTGGAAGTGTGTCAGGAGGCACAATAAAGCAAGGAAGATGCAGCATTAGGCTCAGTATGTAGCATTAGCCTTAAGAATTCTGTTGGGAGCAGGAACACCAAACCAATCACAAAATAGGCTTGTTATTCAGCACACAATAGCAGGTGTGATTTTTGTGGGGAGCAGTAGTTTATCAGAGCCTTGAATTATTTTCCCTTCCTTCCCTTCCTTCCCTTCCTTCCCTTCCTTCCCTTCCTTCCCTTCCTTCCCTTCCTTCCCTTCCTTCCCTTCCTTCCCTTCCTTCCCTTCCTTCCTTCTCTCTTTGTCTGTCTTCTTTTTTTTTCTTCCTTTAAGTTTTTCAGCTTGATTGATATAATCTATGCACATATTTTTAGTCATCCTGATTGCATTTTACACTCTGGTTGTTAATGCAGGTACATACCATCCAAGCATTTCTGACTAATTGGAAGATTCTAGTAGCTATAAATGTTTAAGTTGCAATTTTTTTAAAGAGAGTTTTTCTTTTTAGATGAAATCTTCAGGAACTATGAAGTCCAGCAGAATGAGCTATTTTGTATCAGGAAGGTTGACCATAAGATATATCTTTAACCAGTGAATACAGGCTATGCTTACAGAATGATTCTGAAAGAAATTTAGTGGACATAATATATGGAATTACAGAAATAAACTCATGGCAGAATGCTTAAAGCAGAAGGGGTACTAAAATCTCCTCCTCCTCCATCACAGAGACCTATACTCAAACCACATTCCTGTTATTTTACAGAAAGTGTTGAGAGGGGAAGATATAGCATAGGAGAGATGGAATAAATATTGCACTGGGAGACTTGAAACTTCATCTCCTTAGCTTACCTGAGAAAGAGATTAAGGAGAGACTTCACTGTGATGAAGTATTTTCTCAGGGAAAACACTCAAGTTGCCAGCAGGCATTTTGACTTTGCATGGAAAGAGAGAAAAGTCTGAATTGATTTCCAGTTTCCACATGTGCCTTTTAGTGTGGAAGATATTTGAGAGTGGGAGCATGATTAACAGCTGGGGTCAAGCACCAGGTAAGATAGCTGATTCCTTGTTTTTTCAGTGTGTTTTGTTAGTCCTGTAGGAAATTCAGCAGTTCTGTGCTGTGCCTGCTGCACTGGGTCAGACACTACAGCCAGTGAGGATGTCTGAGGTTTGGTAGTGGCTGTGTAATGAGAGGTAAGGGTAGAAAGGATTCCTGTCTTGTCTAAGCCTTCCCTCTTGCATGTTTTTGTGTTAGTGTTTTTGAACTTCTACAGTGGAAGTTTTGAATACTGGCATAAGCAAAGAATAACTAACTGAAATGACAGGTGAAAAAATACTTGGGTGCTGATGGGTCCCAGGCCAGGTGATATTGAGTGTTGGTGCTCTGTAATTTTGGTCCATGCTAATCTGTTGATCATTGTCTGGAAATATGTTTGTCCCACTTGAACCTCTCTAAATTAAGTTCCTGTAAACTCTGAACTTCCCTCAGGAGCAACTTCCAGCACCTTGAAGCTGTAAGTGGACATAGATTTGTTTTTAGTACTACTGGCAAATTGTCTACGGTCCATTTGCTAGAAATGAGAACAGTAGATACAGTTTATGCACACAGGCAAAAAGCTGTGCTCTTCCCAATGACTGCTATATTTGGCTAATGCACTGGTGTTTTCCTGTTGATTAACTGGTGGTTTGATGTTTTTGTCTAAATCTGTTGCACTCCTCTGACATTGTGTTGCAGTTTTCTGTACTTAAGTTGGAAACCCAAATTGAAAACTATTGAAAAACATATGGTATCTGTTGGTTATTGATATTTATTGAAGTAGCAAATAGTTTTATCTGTGGTTCTGTTTCTTGCAGAACCCTCTGTCTTGCCACTAAAAGGTCTTCCTAAACATATTTTGTCAAAGAAATCCATTTAAATCCAGAAACTTAATGGTCTGGGGCAGAAATAACTTCAAATAGCAGGAGTTCAGTTCTACAGAGGCAGAGGATTTTGAGGAAAATCAAATAATCCTCTCTTCCTAGTTCTAGCACTGAAGTTCCAAAGCAATGGTTGGAAATGGGCCTTGGATCTCTTATTTTACTAAGCAAGACAATTGTCTTCCCTCTGTTATCTACCTGGTTTGTTTAGATAGCTGTAAAATTTGGTCTTGAAATGAGATTTTCAATGGCAGCTTTCTGTTAAAAAATAGATAAATTTATCCCTTCTCTTTGTCACCCAGAGATAAGCTGCAAATTGTTTTGAGTTTGCACTCATGCTGCCTGTGAAAGGCAACTTTTTGCAAGTGCAAGTAAAATACTGATCATCTTGTTTCCTCTTTTTATTTCACCAGATTCCATTGTGATTGGATTTTGGGTTGGTCTTGCAGTTTTTGTCATCTTCATGTTTTTTGTCCTGACCCTGCTGACGAAGACAGGAGCACCACATCAAGAGTGAGTCTGAAAATGGGAATAACAAATCCAGCCTGCCAAGCAGCACACCTGGGCTCTGGCAGCCCCCAAACAAGTAGTGACTGTGCTGAGATTGTACCATTTTATTCTAGTCCATTCCTATGAAACAGTGCAGTCTGTCTTCATTTCAAGTAATCTTAGCATTTTAATTCTAAAAGCATGTTTTGGGTAGGCTGCCAAACAGGTGCCTTTAGATTACTGTTCTGCAAACAGGTCAGATGGTTCTAAGACTCAAGTTTTCATGGAGTGATACTGTGAGTATCAACAGAGTAGATACAAATAAAATGCAGTGCAGATGTTGAATTAAGGTTTCCAAATGTTTGTGTGTTCAAGTCCAAAGACAGATATGGGTAGTATTTGCAAAATCTTCCCTTAACCCCTGAGATCTGAGAGTGTGTGTGTTTCTGCCGAGAAATTGCAATAGATGCTGAAGTAGAGATCAGCTCGACATTTCTTTAAAGCCAGGGTCCCTTCAAAGTCTTCTATTTTTTATTCTTTTTGGCTGATAAGTATGTGCAGACCATGCCTTGCCTCAGTGGTTTATCTGCATTTGCACAGGACACAGGCTGTCAGTGTCCCTTCCTCTGAGAAAGTTTGAAACCACGTCTCCTCTCAGGCTTGTGTGCCACAAAGTGGAAATAAAAAGCCTCTCTGGAGCATGAGATTGCTTGCAGGCTGGTAGCAATGATGAGAAGCTGATTGTAAAAGGCAATTGCTGCTGCTTATCACTTCCTAAAGCAGCCTGTCTCTGTCTCCCTGAGCCCCTTTGCTATTTAATCACATGTAAACTAGCTCTGGAACTCCATGTAATAGCACATCTCCAGAGACAGGGCCACATTAGAGGGGGCAGATATATGTCCTGAGCCTTTTCTGTGCTCCTAAAGCTTTGCTCTTCTGAGAAGAAAATAGAGGCAGAAGAATCCATCTTACCAGAACTGACGTGCTGGTATTTTTGCTTCCCTACAGACTAGGTTATGAAATAGCCAGATATTGCCTCCAAATAGGTTTAAAATCCCTGTAATTGTTGGTGTGCTGTCTCTATTTCACAAAGCTCTTATTTATTAGCTGAGCATGAGTCTGGATTTCATGTGGATAACTTGAGGGGAAAAAGTGATGAAGTCAAAAATACATATATAGAGAGAATTTAATATGGATATTTGTCAAAAATTTTTACACTTGTAAAAATTTACTTTCAGGTACCAGAGGCCTGCTTGATACCTCCCACTTTTTCCTGCTTTTTTCATCAATCTTGTCAGAACAGTGTCCTAGAGAGTTTGTGAAATGTCCACCTTTGGTCAGCTTCTACATCCAGATAACGTGATCAGACTTGCCCTTACCTTCATCATTAGGCTTGAGGCTTCCAGAAGTCCCTTCTGTTCTACACCTTAATATAATTTTCCTTCAGTTGCTGGAGTGAGACCAATTATTCCTTTCTGTATTTGTTATAGATCTCTTTGCAGGTTTGGGAGCTGTGTGCCTGAGTGCGTGACCATTTGCTATGTGTGCTGAGTTGGCACCTTTAACAAATTTGAGCACTGTTTTTTTGACATTTGGTAATGAAATGTGCATGGTACTGAACATGGATCCTCTGGGAATACACTAAGGGCAGTGGATACAGTTTTGTTCTCTTATTTTTGATGCATGTATCTAAAAAACTGGAGAACAGCTACCTGTAAAACCAGAGCAGACTGGTTTTAGTTTGCCTGCATCTTCTATTTTTATACCTGACTGGACTCTTCATGACTTGGTGTTTCATTAGTGGGCTGCCTTGAGCCCTCCTTTAGAAAGAGATGTTAACAGGATTCCTAGGTCCTGGGAGAAAAGTCAGCTTGATGGATGGATGAAGTCTCTGACTTCAGTAAGGCTATTTGGCTGTTCTTTAAAGTACCATTAATGTGAGAGATTAAGTGTATCTGGGCTCAGATGGATGGATCCAAAGTAGAATACTCTGATTTTTTTCCCCTAGTGGTATGCTATTCTTGTCTCAATACAAGAGGGCATGATAGGATGTACTTTTCAAAATTATACAAGATGTTCAGAGTTAGGTACACTCTCAGACCAGAATGGACAGGATATGGATGGCAGAAATTTAATCAGTTATGGAAATTATGTCTGTTACATTTCTCCTTTGTTTGCTTGCATACATAAGTATGTGTGGAACATTAGTTTGTGCAACTGAAAAAAAATTTGTTGGCAGTATCTAAATTTCCAAAAAATGCTTTCATTCATCACTCAGGAGAGGAAAGCATGCCATATTTGTTTCTGCATTTCAAAATGTCCTTAAGAGCACATTTTTGGAACAAATGGAAAAGATCGTGCAACCTATCTGTACAAAATATTGGCTGATGTAATCTTAAAGCAGTATATATTAGATAACTGATTTTTTTTTTAAAGAAATCAGTTGGTCTTGGTTAAGTAAATGTGAGGCTGCTTTTCTTGTTCTGAAAAGATATCTGCTGAGGAATTCTTGCAGATTGTAATGAGCAAGACTAAGCAAATTTCTAGTCTAGTTTTTAAAAAATCTGATAAAATTCCTCTCCAAAATACAAAGATGGTGTTCGTGAATTTCAAAATCCAAAAATATCACTGTATATTAGATCATGTGTTCCCCGCTTATGAACACAGGTTTATGCTTCATCATATATCCTCAACATCCTGTGTCACTGTAAAATTAATTTGCAGTATCTTCGTTTCTTCCATTAAGATTAGGCTGCCATTGTCAGTCTTGTGTGCCCCTCTGCACGGTCAGCCTTTGCTCCTTCACAGTTCACTGGATTGTGAAGCACATTCCACACCTATGAATTAATTCTACTCCTGTAGTGCACACATTTTAAACTTTCTTCTGCAGTCACTTCTTCTGGGCCTACAGTGCTTGTCCTTCTTTCTGTGCTTATTTGCCACCTCTACTGCCTGTGCCACAACACCACCTATAAGCTCATGGGAGATATTTGCCAAATTATATATGAAACTTAAACTCAAGAGTGGTGCTTTTTACTGCATTATAAATACGTAACTGTTAGTTGTCAGTTCAGAATTATTCCAGGCTGTTTGCCCCCTGCTGTGCATACAGTAGATTATTACTTAGTCACTGGTCAGTCCTGCATCAATTCAAATGTTATTCTTCTACCTGATTCGCTTTGAAATGCAGAGTGAGCCAACACAGTTTTGACAAACTAGAGAATTGCTCTTATTTCTAGGCTAGTGGAAGCGATTTTGGGAGGACAGAATTCCCCCATCATGTAATGGAAGTAAATTAGCTTTTGAGAAGCAGGGATCTTTAACTGTGATTGAAAGACTAATGGTAGGTATCCTGTGAACTTGAAAATTTTAGTGGGTAGATTTCTGACAGTGTCATCTGAGGCTTTCAAAAGCTTGTAGGCACTTATCTCCTACTTCTGGCTTGAGGAAATTAAATTACATTGAAAAACTCTTCAGTGCTGGGTGGACCTTTATGTGTCCAATTATCTGACTCCAGTGTCATTTGCTACATCCTCAGATGTAAACAGTATGATTTATTAGTTCTTAACAAAATTCATATTCTGAGAACATTTCATTGCTCATTCTCTGAATACCTCTACTGCCTTCCAAATGCAAATAACTTTTGTGATGATATCATATAAATTCAGCCTGACAAAGAATAAATCTGTAAAACTGTTATCTAGCTTAAGCTCTTCTCACCTCCAGCTGCAAACGGCTCTTGCATGTGTCCATGCAGACTGATGCTGGTTTGAGATAAGATTTATAGAGAAAGCTGCTAAAAAACATGTTAAGCTATCATTCGTGGGCTAGCTGGATTATTAAAGACTGCCAGTGTTTAAAGCAGTTCAACTTTGTTTAGTTCCAAGTCTCCTAATTTGTCATTGATGGAAGTCAGTGGAAAAGATGGTTTGATGTCTGGACAAACAAGCACTCAATGCCCTTAAGTGAGAGCAGAGCTACCTGTGCCTCAGAAACAATTTTGTCCATCAAGGACTTTTCTCAAACTGTTCTTATAAGCCAGTTAAAACAATTGTTACTACTCGAAATCCAGAGTGTTTACAGCTCATTCAGTGAGGTGATTATTATAGTATATTGATCACTAGAAATGCCATTTAAGAGTGCTGGCATTACCTTATTCCCATGGAAAATTATCATGACAAATGAAGACTTAAAATTGCTTTAGCAGAAAATAATAAATAGTGCTGGCTTTAAAAGCCTGTGGTAGATAAACTGTAGGGTTTCCTTTTCTCCTGATCATAATGGTTGCTGAAACCAAACTTGTTGCTAAGAACTCAAATAGTTCTACTTTTGTGTTTACTGTATTTTTCATTTTCCTCCATAGCAATGCAGAACTTTCTGAAAAAAGATTTCGCATGAACAGCTTTGTGGCAGATTTTGGAAGACCTTTGGAATCTGAGAGGGTCTTTTCTCACCAAATGGCTGAAGAATCCCAGTCACTTTTCCATTTCTGCATTAATGAAGTGGACCATATGAACAAAGAAAAAGAGAGTCAGAAAGGTCCAAGTCTCGAGAGTAATACCCACTTTCAGGAGGTTCCCAAAAGCAGTGGAATGTTTGAGGAAGACCTACCGTGTCTTACAAAATTTAACATCCCTAACTTTGTGAACACTGAGCAGAACTCTTCGTTAGGCGAGGATGATCTCCTCATCTCAGAGCCACCAATCATTTTAGAAAACAAACTGGTTATGCAATCTTCCCA
Source organism: Phylloscopus collybita (assembly GCA_027886175.1). Classification (NCBI taxonomy): domain Eukaryota; kingdom Metazoa; phylum Chordata; class Aves; order Passeriformes; family Phylloscopidae; genus Phylloscopus; species Phylloscopus collybita. Next base: position 23,027,146 of record JAJNNQ010000026.1, on the reverse strand, counting down.
TCGGATCCTTGACTGAAAAAATCTTTTACTTTAAGGTAAACATTCCTGCTACTGTCCAGTTTGAAGCCTTTCTTGGCCTCCTGCGCTTTTGACAGAAGGTATTTTCAACCTGTGCTTTTTATTGTATGTAAGATTGGCTGTACTGATAGAACTCAGTTTAGACAAGAAGACACTGAATTCTGATGCCTTCTGTGGTCTAAAACTTTTGCCCAGGTGTTGGTTTTTTTGTTTGTTTGTTTGTGTGTTTTTTTTTTTTTTTTTTTTTTTTTTTGTGTGTGTGTGTGGGTGGGTTTTTTTTTGGTTTTTTTTGTTTCTTGTATTGAGCTTCATTTTTAAATGACTACTTATGACCAGCTTCTGAAGGATAATAATTTAGAAGGACTGTGAAGCCTGGCATTGGGAGGTCTATGAAAATTCATTGGCCAAGAAAAGTGTAAACCTCAAAGAAGATGGAAGAAAGGAATAAACAGCCCCTGGGGAGGTTCTGTAGTTTCTGCTACACCCAATAAGGATGCCTGAAGCTGAGCAGCACAATAAATATCTGCTCGGGACTAACTTCAGTCTCTGATCCCTAACTCCTTTTTGGTGCAGGTTAAACTCAATTTACAAAGCTTCCAGAGGGAATACCTTGCAAATTAAATTGTTTGGTTACATTGTTTACAAAATGCTATCACCACCTGCTGCTGAGTAACAGCAAATTGGTGCCTGTAATTATACTTCAGAATGACACCTCAGCAGCTGCCCTGTAATGACGTGGAATTAATATTCTACACACAAACACAAACTGTGATTCGACTCTTTCTTTTTTTTTTTTTTTTTTTTTTCTGTTAACTGCTGATGTGAACTTCCATTCAGTAATTACAGGCAGGACTCAGTAGCTAAATCACAGGAAATAAGAAAAAACCCTTTTCTTTTTCCAAATAAAGTTACTACATGCAAATGGTGGTGGTATGTTAAGCTGGTGTTATCTGTTGCTAATAGGCTGAACCTTCCTATGCTTTTTGCCTTTATAAAAGGTCATTTCTTTACTCATTGGCCAGTGAAGTGCAAGCAGGCTTTGAGTTGAGAGGACCAACTCCAAAAGTACAGCTAAGCTATGCTTGCTCCATCTTTTTGTACTCAGTTGGGATAGGGTTGCAACCCCAGATATTCTCCCAGTGAAAGACTTGGTAAGGATTTGAATAGGTATCGTTTCAACCCTTATTTCTGAGAGATGGAATTAAGTTCTGAACCTTTGAGAGTTCTTAAAATTGTATTTCAGCTTTCTTCAAAGGATGGCAACTACTGACTGAACGGTTTTAGAGCAAGCATATAATATGCAGAAGTACCAGGTTCAAACCCTTTGCTGGATTTCAAGTATGCTCTGCAGGAAGTTCTTATTGAGATGGAAAAAGTGGATTCCAGACACTGTGCCTAACTGGATTTTCTGGAAATTAATGTGCTTTGTATCCAATGCATCTGTGTTCGAGGTTAGAGACCTGCTGATACATTCTTCAGCCACTTAAATGCTGATTAATTCATTTCTTCTTCTTCACCTTACAAACAGGAAAAAGAGTGAACGGGTTGAGCATTTAAAGAATACAAATTGTGTAGGAAGAGTGCAGGAAATGTCTTTTGTTTTTATGTCCTGTGCCCTTATTACACACCACTTACAGATTAATTCCCTGTTTCCAAATGTAATTTTTGCAGGGCTTACTAGTGTTTAAAGCAACAGGATTACACTTAAAGCAGAGACTATTTAAAACTAGCAGGTTATTGCTGAAAATACTTCCCAGAGAAGACTGAAATGAACCCTGTTCTGAATGAGCACAGCTCCACGGGCTGCATTGCCTATCTCCAGTAAAATGTCTCAGGTGCAGGGAAGGTTTTCGTTCACAGGAAGTACATAACTACAAGCATGAAGGTTGTAGGTATGGACTTTCCTTCTCCTAAATTTGGGAAATCTGTCTCTGAATATGGCATCTATTTCCTGGTGAGGCACCTCAATAACCATTAGCTATCTGATGGTTAAACTTTGAAGCTCAATATTGTTCTTGCTAACACATTGCAGGACTTGTAGTAAACAGGGCTTTTATAGCTGATTTCTGGACGAGTGAGCTGCCTTCAGTAATGTTTGAGCTACTATTTTTATTTACTATTTATTTTTTTCCTTTGCCATGCTTGAAAACAGCAATGCTGCTTGAAGGAAGGGCAAATCTATGTGGAATCCATCTCCTTTGCAACTGAGAAATGAAGAGTACTTTTAATGCATTTAAAACTATGTTTCATTTAGGTTCACTTAGGTTCTTTAAGATTATAAAGTCTAACCATTAACTCAGCACTGCCAAGTCCCCCTCTAAATCATCTCCCTCATGGCACATGGCTTTTTAAAGCTCTAAGGATGGTGGTGGAAGCAGGGATGGTGACTCCACTACTGCCCTGGGGAGTCTGCTCTGGTGCTCCAAAACCCCTTTGGGGGAAAAAAATCTCAAAAGTTTTGTGAGTTTCAAAACAATGCAGACAGGGTTTTAGAAAAACAAGATGCTGCTATTCCCTGTAGACTAGGCTATGCTTTTCTTCTGCTACCTTAAATCTCAGTGGCTTTTCTTTGGGTACGTAACTACTACTTAGGGGAGAAAAAGGAAATAATGCCTAGATGAAAGGTACGTAATAAAATGACCCAGAGATGATGCCAAATTAACTTACAACACATAAAATTGCATAGTTAATATCCTTCTGCAGCATGTATTAATTCTGTAAAACTATTTAAGTGTTTGGTTCCTGCTTCTGTTCTTTCCTGATGATGGTTCTACTTTTTTCATCTTATCTCCTGTCTATATGTAAAGTCCTTCACGCTGCTTTTCTCAGAAAAATAACCACTGTAGAGCTTCCACACCACTTCAGAGACACCGTAGCAGCAATAGCCTGATTCAGACTTTTGCTCTGCCTCTGCCTTAAAGCAGAGCCAAAGGAAAAAATGTTCTGCAGTTTCCAAAAGCAACTATTTTAAGGCTGTCCTTCCTTTCCTTTTTTCTTTTCCTTTTTAAGAATAACTCTTTAAGATGCTTTGTAAAAAATCATCTTTTCTCAGAAGATCAACTCACTGGTGCAAAAGAAACAGGATAGAAAGTGTTCTGATCAGAGTAATCTTCAAAAGGAGTAGTTGGAATTAAATGGAGTTTGAAAATGGAATTTCTGTGAGTTTTCTTAGTGCTTGGCCTCAAGCCTCTTCTCAAAACTCAGTATAAATGCATCACCTGCAGCAGATTTAACTGCAGAGAGACGTATCTCCTCTAGACTAGCTACATATGTTTGTTTGCCTAAACATATCTCGTGTTCTGTAAGAACTTAATAGGTCAAGTTATTTATCCCAGTTTTCAAAGGTAAATACTTGCAAAATGCTCTTCTGTGTAAACAAGTTTTAGTTGTGTATCTTAAAAAAAAAAGGCAGCCCCCCAAAACCTATAATGTAAAATCAGTAAATGCCTGCTCATAGAGAAGAGAAAGGTAAAACTGTGATCAGCTCTACTACAATCCAGAGCTATACAATCTCTGAGACTGTAAGGTGAAGTAAATGAGGTATATTTGTCACAAAATTAAGTATTTATGCACCTGAGCCCTTCACCTTGAATACTGTGACACTGATTTTTTTTGCCACTTTTTAGCCTTGGATATTGACAGGTAGCAAGGACAGCAGGGAAGAACCTTATACCACATGTTCTGCAATGAGAGCAAGAGTTGGGGGCCTGTGCTTATTTTTGGATGAGAGGTATGTATGGCTATGAGCTGTATGAAAGGCTAGTTTTAATTCAGAGACATCACTTGATTTTCTGTTCAACAGTCAGGGCAGCACCTGATGCATGACCCCCATTCCCTGCAGAAGTGGATTTGCACAGCTAGTGCTGGTGTACTTGTCCTTTTTCCTTATATTTTCCACAAGAGGTTAAATATGGGATAAAGCAACAGACTTCAAGATGTATTATGTGCTATCAAATAACATCTTCACTCACAATAACCTGTTCGTTACATGAACAATTTTGACATGTGTTTTCATAGAACTTGAAACAGAACACAGTGCTGCTGTCTTTGCTGCAAGTGCCATCATGAAATCTGATCCTTTTCTGCACATCATGTTTTCCTCTCTTGAAGCAATCTAGGTCACCAAGTCAACTAGCCAGCTGTTCATGTGATTTCTTAAAAGCTTCAAACACGACACTTCAAATTATTATACTCCAGCTGCTTTGCTGCGAACAGATGAAGTGCAGCTAAGCATCAGGCAATGATTTAAACACATTATGTTTGATTATTTTTATCAATACATTATGCTGCCTCCTGGAAATGCAGGATGAAACAGGATAACACAAGAAGATGAAAAATATACATGAGGAATATATAATTATGTAACTCCTTGGAAGATCACACTGAAATCCTCAGAGAGTCAGTAGCAACTTTAGAAGAGAACTTAAAACTTGTACCATGGTTCTCTAAAAGGACACCCCAACTGCAGCCATTCAAGTCCAGAGAGAGTCTGTTACTATGTAGAGTGACCACTTCATGGTAAATGCCTAAAAACTGAAGGCCATGCTTCACTGAGTGTACAACTGCATAAATACTTGTAAGAAAACAATATAAATCATCTGACAGATTACAGTAATGGCAAATTATATTGATTCAGAGAGAGAATTTAATTCCAACTACATAAAATACCAGCACTGGCTGAGAACTGACTGTACGAATTGTGAAAAGTATTTGAATGAAAACTGCATGAACATCAGGGAAACCCTCTCTTGATAACTTAAGCATCATACATGGGAGAGAGTTTCCAGTAACCAGAAATGCTTCTTCTAGGATTCCTTTCCGAGGAACCTCCATCCAGGACCTGGCCTCTCTGGTAACACAAGGACTGCAGTAGTTGAAAAAACATCTCTCACTTCAGGTCACACCATTTAATACAGTGGTACATATATAGCAAACTGTACAGGAAATAAATTAGTTGAAATGATTCAATTTTTATCCTTTTCATTTGCAAAACAAACCTAAATCAAGAAAATATTTACATATAGCTGGTATTTTATATACAAAACACCTTTATATTTACATATTTTATGAATATAAACTAATACTTTGTTGGACGGGGACAAAATAAAAATACTGAAAATATCTGAGCATGAAACAATCAAGATTACCATATTAATTGGCAACTGACCATCCTTTTAAAATATCTATATACATGTGTCTACAGGCTCGTTCTATGTTTGTGTATGTGCCAAAAAGAAAAAAACCTTGCACTTAATCCCTGTCTATGTCTAAATGGTATAATTCTTTATACTCTTCTGTTTTTTATGCATGCTCAGCCATATACTTTTATGAGAAAAAATGCACATTTACTGCTAGTCCCTGAAGAACATGAGACATAAACAATTGTTTCATATCTGACTTCAATGCTAGGTTCAACCAATACTGCAGGTCCTCAGAGACCTAAGGAGTACATTATAGCTTTAATCTTCTCTTTGCCCTAAATAAGTATAGTTGATTGAGCTCAATATACCTGCTACAGAATTCTTAAGGACTTGCAGCCACTGAAACTTCAAACTAATAATGTACTGATTTATTGGGAAAGCATTCCTTCCAACCACCAAATTGCCATCATCATCTATTTTGAGTTTTCTTTATTTTTAATTACTGCTTCTTGCTTTTAGCAGCAGGTTTTTCATATATGTTAAGTGTAATAACCACACTCATCATCCCCCAGTCTCCTCTCTGGAGTAGTGCAGTTCCTGTGGCTTCAGAGGTTCATAGAGCTACATTTCCTGGAGTGAAATTTCCCTCTACTGGGTCCATTTCTTTCCTGGAAGAAGAGACCAGAAGGGTACCACCCTAAGGTACACATTTGTGCTGCAGCAGGAATTGCACTTATGCACCTGCCCTACAGCACAGGTGTGTATCTGGCAGGGCCTGAGGAGAGGGAGAATGCAACAGCCTCCAACATCCAGTGTGTTACCTGCCACGATGCCTGTCAGCTCAGCAGAAAGTTACCTCCATGTTTGGTATTTTGGTCTGGCTATCAGTTTGGGTGGGTTTGGTGGTGGTGTTATTTATTTTTTTTTCCCTGGCCCCTTTCCTAACTTGCTCAATATTTTAACTCTAAATTTCCCCACCTACACATTCCTGAAATCTGAGCTTTAGTACATTGTCTTCACATCTGACTGGTCTCTTTGTCTGTCAAGATCACCTACAGAGGTATTTACTATCAGATACTGAACAGTCCATTGTAAAAACCTTATCAGTACAGCCTTCCCTTTTAAAAGGGACACCAGTAACTATTCTCACACTGTATTTTATAGGTTTTCTTCTGTATCTGCCCTGTAAGAATTCAGCTAGACCCACTCTGCCATCAGTCTTACCAGCACAGTTGGAAACATCTGAAAAGGAAACAAAGAACAGCTTGAATTTGAGCACCACCAGGGAATGCCTGCTCTGTTCCAGCCCTCCAATCATTCACTAAAGTGGAAAGGGGTCTTAAAGATAAGGAAAGAAATATTATATGAATTGGAGGGAGAGAAGCAAATTGGAAAAAGACCTTGGAAAAAGATGCTTTTCCTGCCCTATGGAATGAAATACATGAATGCTATACCCTAAACATACAAACCAAACAGCTTACTGCTCAAAATTTTTTTGCAAAGGAATCACTACAAGACAAGTTAGAAATCAAAAATATTCAGGCATGTTCTAAAAAGTCTGTGAAAAAGGAAATTTTTCAATGGTAGTTGAATTTATGGAATAACCTCAATATTCCTATTATTGAAAAAATATGTAAATTTATTACTAATAAAATAGAAGACATACAGCATGACTAGAGTATTGATCTGTGCAAATCTGCCTCTGGACCTGAGAGATTCCAGAGATCAGAATGCAATGCAATTTATACATGTTACAATAATGATTTTCAATAACATTTTCTATACATAACTTTGAATATTAAAATTCTGCTGCTCTACTTAACTACTACCTAATCATGTCTTCCAATAGCTGTCTGTCACTCTGAATCCACTGGAATCAGGTGCAGGAATAACGACCCCTTGCCTCTGCAGTTCACGTAAAACATCCAGTATTGAATCCAGTTCCATTCGAAATTTCTCCAGTTCCTGATTCTTCTGCTGTGCCAGCCTTCGCCACTTCTCAGCCTCCTGGGTCTGCCTCACTTCAGAAATGTGCTGTGTTAGTTGAGTTGCCTGCAAATTAAGACGAAAGTCAGCACTGTGACTTCCTACAGTCAGTACTCAGCCAGTGCTGCCACTTTGCAAGAACCTGCCACATCATTTTATCTGATCCTCAGTATCAAGGCTGAATGCTCACATTGAGTGGAAGCAATTTGTTCCAAATATTACAAAAATCTTTCCAATAGCAATTAATTCCCTTAAATATTTGCATTAATGACAGAAGGGTAGAATTGATTATTGACTAATGAGCCCCAGGAGAATTTAATTTATCCTCTTCAAAACAGCAATTAAATTTGAGTACTTAAGACAAAGCTGAGCATTTAACATAAAGCCCTCTATAAATCAAAACACTTTTTGAATTGCCACTTAAATGTGGTAATTAAAATAACCCTCTGCAAAACAAACTAAATCTGAATGACATGTTGTAGCCTACTATTCTACTTTTAAAAACCACAACTTCTATGAATTATCAGAAATTGTTCTGGAGTCACAAAGACCTGATGCTGCTGCAGATAAAGGTCTGAATAACACAAATCCCTGACATAATCCTATTAAAATATACAACATAAGAAGTGTCATAAGAGATCAAAATCTCCACACTGCAATTAACTGTAATAGATTCTTTAAAGAAAGCCCATCACTTAAAGGCCATAAGTACCATATTTGCAGTTTGATACTTAGGATAACCTGCTATCTTCATGCTCAGCAATTTCCTTTTCTACACTATTCACTTTGATATAATTCATTTGGGCAACTGTTCAATGCCCCAGTGCCGATGCTCAAAGGAGAAAAACTAGGACAAAACAAAACCCAAAGCTTAATATGTAACAAGGGCAGGAGCACCACAAAAAGATGAAATTAATTATGAAATTAATATACATAACTAACTATTATTTCTTAAAGAAAACCCCAAAACATTACAAAACATCTTAGTAAATACTATTGGTATTTAGTGGAGCTAGATTAGAGTAGGCAGCAGCAAACATTTCACAGAAACGGTAAAGACATCATCACATTATATAAAAACAAATTAACAGCAAATAATTAAACTGTGTTACTGTTACCTTTAGCAGGACAGGCAGAATGTGAACAAAAATAACAGTGGCAACAGGGTTTGTTTTTAATCCAATGATTTGTTTTATGCACAGGTCTTTTTTGAAAGAAAACAAGTATCTGATATAGAAATGTACAAGAAGAAATCCTTCTATGACAAAAAAATACCTGTACATTAAAAGTATATTCCTTGAGATCTGGTTTTAAATTTTAAAATAAAGTAAGGTATTTCTATACTTTTAATGTAGCTTTTCTGAATAGAGCTGCTAGGACTAGATAATTACAGTTCAGTTGAGGAATATATCATAGCTGAGACTCTGCATTCCAAACTCATCTGTTTTCAGTAGCTCTCTTTCATTGTATAACTGTAGTATGAAATAATGATACTGACTCCAGAAGTCACGTTGCCCAAACCTCTGGAACAGCAACACCTTCTTAGACCAGGCTGAAAGGAAGTTACACAAGTAATCTTAATTACCACAGTAGGGCCAAGCTGACCAGGCCTGCACCTTCATTCACTTGCATTAGCAGGCAAAGACAAAACCATGGCTGTATAAAAGCTATCTCCCTCCTGCAGTGCGAGCTAAATAAGCCTGAAAAATACCATAAAACTACAGTTAAACCAATAAATTGCTCTTGAGAAGCAAATGCAGTTATGCACTGATGTACCTTTTGAATTTCATGCTCTCTTTCTGCATATCTGCTCTCTATATGCTTGATTTTCTTTTCCAGGCACAAGAAATGTTTCATTTCAGGACTTTGGCTCTCCCTAGCCTCTTTCAGTTCTTCCAACAATTTTGTTACCTACAGTCAAAGAGAATTGATGAAAATTTTTATCATTGTGTTAGGCAGTGTATAAACCAGATTCCTTTAAAAATGCATTTGCATTGTTTAATCATTACATTCAAAAGCTGTGGAAAGGAAGACATAGAAGAAAAATCTTTGTTCAAAAGCTTTAACAGGAATTCAGGGACTTATATCAGAATTTTTCATTTCCAAGAAGTAGCCTGAGGATATGAAAGTCTAGTCCTCTTTGATAAATCAAGTCCTGTTAATAAACTTATGAAGGGATTATGTTCTTTCATTTCACATTTGTCGCATTTCACATCATGTCACATTTTATACTTCATACAACAAAAGTTAACAGAGAACATTATGATTAGATGTTCTTACACAATCCCATCTCACACCCAAGCTAAAGACCAAATACAAAAGATACCAGTGTATTTCTAAGGAGTAAATTAAAGACATGCTGCTAAGAGAGATGATTACAAGCCTGCATGTAAGTTTACTAGTTACCAGGTAAAATCAACTTGACAATTACTTAAAACTGATTTCCCAATCCTCCAGAAATTCAGGGAAGTTTTCTTTATTTTCATTCTTTGCCTATTTTAAGTAACTTGATATTCCTTCATTTAATATCCAAAGTATTTTTTGTCACTCTTCATGTGTGTAAGTAAAGTACAGTGAAAACTCTGACATCTTTATCCCTTATGATAGTCCTTAGCTCCCCTTAGCCAATATATTTGAGGGTTGCTAACCCTCTTCAAGCACTCAGCCATCCTTGGCTCTCTGCTGTGAATTCAAGTAGCTGGAAGCACTGTGTCTTTGTAAGATGTTGTCACTCTTACTGAGAAGTGACTCTAAGGCATCTTACTATTATTTCCAAATTTTTAGGTGGCTTTCTAAACTAACAAGGCCTATGTCAGTACATTTTTGCGTGTCCATTACTCCGGCAGCTTTGAGCCTGTTCAGCCACATTTGTGAGAGGAGCAGAAGCCTTCGTTTCAAAAGGTCTGTGCAACTGATTGTCTGCTGCTTGGCTACCAAAGCTGCCACATTGAAGGGAAGGGGTGATGTGTGGTCTTAAGTATATAATTAAATACAATTTAAAATTATAGTGGAATGATCTCACAAGGGGAAAAATGCCCCAGGAGAAAATGGGCTCTGTGTACTTTGCCAGCAACAAAACCACGTCAAATACAATGCAGTGCTACATGCAAGCTGTTAAGGAGAAGAAGTACTCAGTTAATGGAAAACATCCATGAACAGCATTTCTGAGATTAGCATTCAAATAACAATCCTCCAAGAAGCCTCAGGAAAAGCTTTGCCCTTTCTGACGTACCACCATTTTAGACAAAGGACTCAAACCTATTACCAGTGAGGTGCTTTCCCCTATCACTGCCATTTCCATTTCCAGTCTTCTTTTCTCAGTAAAAATTATTTAACCATTTAATGCTTAAAGATGTATTTTAAAAACAGCGTAGAAGTTTTGCTAGAGGGCAAAAGCAAGGCTTTACATAAATATTTCTCTCTGTCAGTCTTGCACTGATTTCTTTAACAAAGATACTCCTTTACAATTTCTTAAATACCAGCACCTTGAAGTTGGCCTCTACCATGTGGGTCAGACTGGATGATCTCTCTCTGAAACCATCACTGTCAATAATCTGTAAAGCAGTCATAGAGGAAACAATAACATTTGTCTCGTACTCTCGTCCTGTTTTTCCAGGAAGAAGTATTACATATACTGACACCACTGGAATGAAACAAGCTTTGTAAGGAAAACCAACATCTACATGAACCCAAAGTCTTGGCCTCTATTCTGCAAACACAGAACTTGTTTAATAGGGCATGTTTTTTCTCCCCCTACAAACCCAGAGTTTAATACAAATACATCACAACAGAAGTGGAATTTTGCATGTGTAAGATAAATACCCAGATATGTCTGAGTTTAGCAAGATTAAGATGAATCGCTTTTAATACCCCTTGCAAGTTGGAGTATTATCAAAATTAAGTTAAAATTAGTGATGTTCATACATCAAGGAGATGGAGAATGAAGTATAGGCACAATGGTGAGACAGGCTACATCCTCCTCCTGAACAGGAGGTGGCAACAAAGACTGGCAGTACTTCAAGAACAACAAAAGCATAGCCAATGATTCTAAATGCTTGAGCTAAAAGGTGGACAGCAATTTGACACAACATTAACCCAAAAGCAAAGATAAGAACAAGTGTAATTTTTAATTATGTGCTATTGATGGAAGTAGAAGATTAGAAAAATAACCTATATGCTTCTCTCAAAACCCATTGAATTTCATAACTTTTATAGCTAACTCTCCCTTAAGACACATTAAGTTTCAGAGATAGCAGAGGAAAAAGCCAAGAATGTAACTGCCTAAGTCAGTTTTATGACAATGGAGGATGAAAAAAGAAAAGCTTTTGAAAACAGTAATAAAAAATCCTCTTAACAGACAGGAATAAAGAAAAAGTCCTATGGTCTATTTACCACTACCCACTATAACTCACAGAAGATATGAAAACCTGGATTAAACCTGCTGATCAAACTTCTTACAGATATCAGACATTTCAAACAAAATAAATAAAAAAAAAAAACCACGATAAAAAGATTAAAACCAAAAAAGATCAAAGTTCTGCATCCTGTTCTGTGTTGCTCTCCTGGTCACACTAGAAAAACCTTGCATTCTCAGGGATATTTGATGTAGAAGCAACTGAGAAAGATTTTGTTTCTAAGACTTATTTTATGATAAGGCTTTTATTTGAGACTTGACATGAATTAGGATGAAAACTCTTATTAGGCTAAGGTACCCCCATTGAAATTTAAATATACCTCTTTTTGTAGGAGTTGCTCTCTTATCCTTGAAACTAAAAGAGCTTCCTGACATCCCTCTTGGTCACCAAGTTGTTCTTGTAGATGTTTTATTAATATCTACAAAAAGTTTAAAATATTTTGTCGTTAGCATACACGCCCATGACAACATGTGAAAACCTGGAGAAGTACAGAAAAAAATAAGCAGCACTGAGAAAGTTTGGCCTGTTCAGCCTGGAGAAAAGAAGGTTTTGTGGAAACCTCATAGCAACCTTCCAGTATCTGAAGGTGGCCTACAAGGAAGCCAGAGAGAGATTCATCACCAGGAACTGATAGCACAAGGAGTAATGGGTATAAACTGAAAGAGGGTAAGTTCCAGTTAAACATTAGGCAGAAATTCTTTACTGTGAGGATAATGAGACAGTGGCACAGGCTGCCCAGGAAGGCTGTGGATGCCCCAACCCTGGCAGTGTTCAAAGTCAGGCTGAGTAAGGCCTTGAGCAACCTGGTCTAGTTGGAGGCATCCCTGCTCATGGCAAAGGGGCTTCTGAGTAGATGATCTTTGAGGTCCATTCCAACCCCTTAACATTCTATGATTCTGTGATTGTAGTACTGCAGGTGTAAGTGATGTGTGCATTAACAACACTGCCTCCAACATGTGTGTGTGCGTGGGCTGTTAAACAGCACACAGGTACATATGTAGTACATGAAAACAAGCCTCAATCTTCAAGTTACTTTCCTCACTTCAAAATGTTCTTAAATAATCTGAATGAAACAGCCCTTTCTACCCTTTATACCATGTGTAAAACAGCCCAGAGAGGTGGTGGGATCACCCTCCTTAGAGATACTCAAAAACCACCTGGTCATGGTCCTGGATGACCCTCCTGAGCAGAGCAGCTGGACAAGATGACCTTCAGAGGTCCCTTCCAACCTCAGTCATTCTGGGATTCTGTGAGTACTGTGGCACAGGATGATTTTTAGAACAATAGATCCTACTTGAAAGAAAGTAAGTTTATAGTAACACAGAAAGAAATAACTTTAATATGTATCTGTATGTAAGTAATGTATCTAGTGTATCTTACCTCCTGTGTTGAAATTCTGTTTTTTAATTCAGCCACTTTAGAAGTAGAATGTTCCTTTGCATGCTGGCAAACAATTTTCTCGACTTCCCTCTGGTGGGAAGCTTTCAGAGATGCAATGTATTCTGCTGTGTCTTCCTGCATCCTGAACAGAGCAAGAGAAATGTAAGATGTAGTAAAGCAGCTACAGAGAGTTCTTCAAAAATGCAGCAGCTTCTCACTTGAACACACAAAATAACAATAATGTTAAAGGCAGCATATCTTTGATATTTCCCAACAAAACATTGCAAGACAGGACCACCATTGCTTCTATTGCTCTGAAGGGAGGAAAGAGTGGGAAACCTACAATGGTGGATACATGTATCATCTAACCAGAGGCAGTTTGGATACAGAAAATTCAGTCAATCATCTTTGCCGGTTCCTCTTACTAAAACAGTGGTGAGAAAACACATGCTTTTTAATCATAATGCAGCTATCTTCTTTCAGGTATCTATTTTAGAAAACAATGTGTTGCAATCTAAATATGCCTATTTCTTCTACTTTGATTGGGATGGGATCTAAGGTGAGACTAGACTAGCTGGCCAAATAAATCCCACTGAAAGCATATCCCAGGTTTGAAGGAAAGAACATGGACCAAATATTAATGCTATACAACACAAAGCATTTAAGATATGATGATTTACACTGAGATAGTTTACTTAAAAGTGTAAGAAATTGTAGTATTGATAAAAGAATCAATACAGGTTTGCTTGAAGAAAGAACTGTGACAATACACTGCTTAAAAAAACCCCACAAAGTAACAAAAAAAAAAAAAAAAAAAAAAAAAAAAAAAAAAAAAAAAAATTCCCAAACCCCTCCTAAAGCCAGAAAACAGTACAAATGAAGGTATAAGAAACCAGCCTTCACACATGGCTGACATGTTAATGTGCTACTTAAAAGTGCTTGCCAGCACTTTAAGAAGGTTTTCAAAGGAATATGTTGAGCATTTACCTTCGTATGTTACTTTCAGAATAAGCCAGTGCTGCCTGAGACTTCACCCGCTGCTGGCTCATTTCTAGGGACAATCTCTCCAGCTCCTCTTTCAGATGTGCATTTTCTTGCAGAACTTCAGAGAGACGAGAATCAGAAAAGGTATGTGGTTGGTGTATTTTGTCATCATTGAAAATGCTTAGACAGGGTTCAGTGTTGTTGGAATTCCTTCCATCTGTTGCTGAAGTATTCTTTTTCAAGACCTCTGTAGAGTTTCCACTAGTGTTTGTTTTATTTCTCAAATTATTATCAGACAACATCATCATCCTTTCTTTTTGAAGTTTCTCTACAGTTTTTGTGAGGTCTTGTATTTCTCTGTTTTTGGTGACCAGTTCCTCATTTAGTTTTAATAACCTGTCTTTTGTGTTACCTTGTTTCATCTTAGAGTCCATGGACTCTAAATCTTTATTATCATTTTTACTTCTGAGTTTTAATTGAGAATTTTGACTTTTAAGATTTTCAATTTCTGTTTGGAGGTTTCCAACAGTGATCTGATGGGCCTTCTTTAGATTCTGAAGCTCCTGTTCAAGTTCTGTAGAAGTGGCTTTATCACCATTCAGTTTTGGTGTTTCATTAATAAATTCATAGGCAAGTAGTTGCTCAAGCTCTGCAAGTCTTTGTTCATACTGTATCTAGGAGGGGAGTAGAAAGTAGGGACAAAAAAATCAGTTTCATAAGTGTACTGTTATTATTAGCTCTTCCTATTATTCTTTAAAGTTACTGCCCATCTGAGGCAAGATTTCAGAAGAGGATACAAATCAGGATTACTAACAAACTACAGTTCAGAAATTAGTGAGGGAAACAATTCTGCTGTAAAACAGAATTATTCAAAACATCTACTATAAAAAATCTAATCACACTGGATGTAGTAACTATGGGATAGAAAATTATGTTGACAAGAAAGTATTTCATTTTTATGTAATTGAGTTCTCTTCAGATGCTAGCAATGTTAATTTTGTCATTGTGTACTTGTTATATGTCAGCTGGCAAACATTTATGTCACATCTTCAAAATGGTACTTCACATTTTTCAAAACATACTAACTTTTAACAGGACAGCTCTTTCTTTTTATGTACTTATAAGTATGAAGATAAAAGTATGAATTCAAAGAGACACAGAATCTTTCCTCCTAATGAGCTGAGGAAAACCTAACCTCCTTAATAGCTTGGATGACCTTTGAGGAAAGTATAAGGAGCGACATGTGGAGAAAAGTTGGAACAAGCGGCCAATGCTTTCCTTTCTTGCTCATTAAGCAAGTTCACCTGTGCAGTTCACCTCTTCCTGGAAGTGAAATGGCAGAGTTCCACTCTTCCTAACCCGAGTCTTTAGGCTCACTATCATGTAATTTTTGGATGCCATGTTCAGTGGCTCCCAATGTTCCCTGCAGAAATGCTCAGTCAGGAGACCTTTGAAATGACAGCCTTTGGAACAGCAAGGAAGTAGATAAGCAGCTACTCTGACCCACAGGTGAAAAACACCTTAATTGTAAGAATTAAATTATTATGCCTCGAAACCATGTTCTCTTTGTTTCAATACTACCCTACAAATTTCAATGCTATTTTTATCTTAGGTGCTGAAGGTACTGAAATTCCAGTTCTAAATTCTTTTGAGTATTTTCTTTCCCTTGAATGTGGTCTTTGCCTTCAGTTTTAACCACTACCCTGTGTTAGACTCCAGTTGCCTTGTGACTACTACTTGCAAAGTGGGTTACGCAACTTTTACCTTTATTTTTTGAAACTGTTGTTCCATGGCACGAAGGCTTTTCTTAGCTTCATCATCTTTACCTTCAAGTTCTGTTTCTAATTTCTTTATTCTTCTCTCCAAAAATTCAACTGTATTTGTTTTAGCCAAAAGATCATTCGTTTTCTCAGCAGCAGCAGCAGCATAAATCAAAGCTGGCAAAGAATTTGGATACCTTTTTTTTATAATTCCTTCCATTTCTCTGATCTATTCATAAGAAAATTAAGTCAAAGGTCAAAAATAATAAAGTTCTAATGAAAAGGGAACAGAAATAAGTGACAGAATATTAACAAATTTCATTCCCTTAAGGTGGAAGAATGGAAATTATAGATGCATATATTGAGAATAATTTTATATTTCTCTCATTTATGTTTTTGTTTACAGAAAAGCAAGACTCATTGTCTCTTACTGACTAAGTTACACATGATCTTAAACAAAATATTGCTCTGGTCTTCAGATTGCCTTCTGTCAATAGTCTAAAGAAAGTCAAAAAAAGGGATTTGAGTATAGCTCCTAATGCTGTGAATATGCTTTTTTCTGGATTTGCATTCACATTCTACTTTTCCAACCGGTAAAAATATTTCATAGCAATACTGGAATTATTCTCCTAATAACAAATTATATGCCTTTTATTTTGTAGTCTGCAATAATGTAAAATTAACAGCTTGCATGCAACATTAATAACAAATCTCTCTCTTATCTATGGATAAGACAGTCATATCAGAAATCTGCAAAGGCTCTTGCCCATGAGTCCCACATCTCTAACTAATGCAACTGCCACCTCTTAAAATTCAGGAAGCCCCACTTCTACTTGATGTTTCTTTAGTAGAAGCATGGATTTTATGGTCTCCATTCCCCCAGTTTTCATGAATCTTACAAGAATCCAATAGAATTTAAACCCCTACTCTTGAATCAACTCGGTTGAAATTTGTCATACTGTTAAGGAATTACTGAATGTGGACAGGAGTCTTAGAAGGCAAACAACAAGCTTTAGCTTTTGCCCTCATGCCCCTTCGAAGAAACTCTAAACAGTTATTTTAAAAGATTTTAAAAGGGATCAGCTTGTTAGAACATAGTAGCAAGAAGAGCTCTTTCTAAGTAAATAATAGTAACTTTTTGTGTTTATGAGTGTTCAAAAACACAAGTTACTTTATCACAGAACCTCATGCTATGCTTTATCCTTATGAAAGCACTAGGGTTTTAAGAGACCTTATCTGAAACAAAGGTAAAATGAAGGACAGTTCTTTTATTGCATACTTGTCGCTCAAGATCCTGAATTCTTTTGGCATCTGCTGCTCTGTCTTGCCAACGTTTCTTCTGTTGCACACACTGATTTCCTGCTTCAGCTCTGAGCTTCTCAACCTGTCCAGTTTACGAGGAGACAAATTGAAATATGTATTCAGAGACACTGTCCTGTAGTACAACAAAAGCATTTCAAACACACACAATACAATGGAAGCATTCTGCCACTTAAAAACTCATAATGGTAATTTCTGTACTAAATGATTTTTCAGACTCTTAACCCACATGACAGCTTCCTTCTCCAAAGCAACTGAAACTAGATATGGAAATCTAAAAGAGAATTTCAGCTCTGGGACACTCTTGTCTTCATACACTGCCAGCACGCAGGCTTGATTAATAAGCTATCATATAAAATACTACAGCACGTTCCATGATTTCAGGATGAGTTCAGGAAATGGTTTGTGATCTGCAATGCTACACTACGTGATGAGATATAGAAACAGCCAAAAGGCAATGTTGTGTTGTGCCTAAATAAAAGCTGAGTCCCAGAATCAGGGGAAGGACCTGGATAAATCATGTTCCTGCACTCCCATGAAGTCTGGCCATGAGGACTCAAAGCTATAATCTAAAACTGAATTTCTTATCTTGATTAGCACTATGATCTCTGTACAGGGATATTACACCCTGGGCATTTAAAAATATTCCTATCTTGAATTCTCTCCCACATTGGTAATGTTAGCATAAGTCATGCTTTTATGCCAGCATTTTATAGTTTGACTGATTTGATTATTTCAATGGAGTCACAGCTCTAGGCACCAGAATTTTTAGACACCGGTCCAAGCTAGAGAAAATGCCAATAAAAATACTTTCTTTCACAGGAATGATATCTTGATCAAAGTTTGATATGGTGGTGTCTGACCCTGGCTGCTCCTTCAGAAGCACCTCCTTTCATCTTTGGTCTCTCTAATAAGAAATTCCAAGATCAGTTACATTTTAGCACTGGTAAAACTTTTTGTTTTGGTGAATCCTAAGTCCAATGTGGTGACAAGCAGACAACACAAATCTCAGCACTATTAAAGATTCATGTATTAGTTTTGTTTTAGATTTCACACCAATGGGTTTGTTTTGGGTTTTTCCTCCCTACTACAGTAACCAGAGAGCTTCTCCTAAGAAAGAATTTAGAACTAGTACTTAAGAGAAGAAAAAATGTGCTGCCTAAATTACTATGGAGCAAAAAGGAGGAAAAGAGAATGAGAAGTGGGGTGTTCCTAGTTGTTAACATAACAATATACTTGTTTCTCGTAGGTCAAGAAATTTGAAGGTTTTAGGCAAGCATGTTATTATTGTTCCCAGAAGCATAGGCAAGATGTCCAATAGAACCAACCTAATATAACAGAAAAGGGATTATTATGAAGGAAATAATTATATTACACTCATCACTGAAAAAAGAAATAATTTCCAGTTCTAATTTCTTAAATAATTAAATAAGATAAATAAGATATTATCACCTCTACTCTTAGTTTCTCAATTTCTTCTTTTGCATCTTTAAGACGCGCTGCATCTTTATCCAGAAGATCCTGATTTTCTGCATACCACTGAAGTCTTTTTTTCAAATGAGTAATTTCCTCTTTGTATGATTCTTCCATAACTTTAAATTCATAAGACTTTTCACCTACAAGAATAAAACATTCTTAGAATTGTTTTATTAGTACGTATTGAAGGAGTAATCAGTCAACACTGATTTTCCCAGCATATTTCATACATTTACCATTTTGACAACACTGTTACTGTAGTAGTTTTAAAACCAGATCCTAATTAGGATTTTAAAAGCAACAGTATTTGTAAAAACCCCTTTATTTCTCTCATACATAGCAGCACTCAGTGGCTTACAGTTCACCACAGAAAGTACTTAAAACAGAATCTCAGGGAGATCTATTCTTGATCATGCTCTAGTAAACTGACCTTCAGCATCAAGATGAATGACAACACAGAAGATATGCTTAGATGTGTATTGATCATACTCCTTCCATTTAGGGATCAAGCATTTTGAGAAGAGACATGGCAGTAAATATTACTACACTTAGCATTTGTGATGCCTGACACTGGAAATGAGAGAGTCCAATTTTGAGCCCTCTCTCATTAATTCAAACTGGAAAAAGCTCTGATAAGAATGCTGGAATAAGTCCCAAGGCATAAGTTATAGGCAACAAATAGGCAAGAGCTAAATAGAGGACTAAGACATAACATAGTAAATCTTTTCCTATGAATAGAGTTGTCACATAATTGAAATCATCTGTTTTCCATTTCCAGTGAAAGATGGGCAAGGAATCAAACTTAACAGGCCAAAACAAAGAGTTTGGTTGGATACAGAAAGATACTTTCTAATGGAGTACCAAAAGTACTGCAGCATGGCCTTCACTGTATGCTTAGACAATATTTGGAAATGGTCTAGATGCATTTCATTAAGTAATACTTTACTATGAAACAAGTTTTTGTTACATATTTATTTACTGACATGCAAAGTAAGCAAAATTATTCAACAAAATGAAGGTGCTTTACTTGATGCAGATGCAACCTGGACTTTTGCTAAATCTCTCTCCTTCTTGGCTTGTACCAAGTCTACCTCAAGAGCTTGCTTATCTTGTTTTAGATGTCTTATCTCTTCTTGTAATTTAGCTTCTTCTTTCTAGGTTTTAGAGAAAATAGTAGAACATGAAAAACTGAACACATAATATCACACAAAACCTCTGAGCATGCCTTTTCATCATACAAAGATTAAATCACAACAGTTGCATCTGACAACGGCAACAAAAAGGTCTTTTAACTGTGGTATTATTCTCATGCCTTGCTATAGCAGAGCATGGGAAAACATCAGCTAAACATTAAAAAAACCCCGAACTCCAGATTTTTTAAGCCTTACTTAACTGTCATAAAAGTAGAAAAAACTCTGCCTTTTGAGAGGGTCAGTAAAGAAAATGGCTTGACTAGCTTCTGAGACTGAAGACTGTAGGTTAAATGGGCAGATGTACTGTCCAACAGTTTACCTTACTACATTCTACTTCTTGCCATTTTCTGCAGGCAGTCTCTCTTCTTTTTGCTACATGTGAACACTAGCAAACTTCAAGACCAAGTAGTACAAAAAGTCTCAGTGCCAGAGCCACCTCTAGAGATGGAGCCCCTTTGTCCTAGGTATGCACAGGTACAGCAAAAATCAACTGGGGGGCTGAGATTTTGGGAGCAGCCAGTAAACAGACCAAGTGTCCAGGCAAGTGCATGTAGGTATGTTACTGCCAGTGAGCTCCTGTCCTGATCTGCTGAGCAGCCACATCAGGCCTGTGTGCATCGGGCCACATGTGCTCCTTGTCTCTCCAGCAGTATAATGTGCATTTCTGTGATACAAGCAAAGGCACTACTCTGTTATCTTATAGGCTTGATATACACCTACCTGTGCTGCTCGAAGCTCTGAAATCAATTCTGTGAAACTCTGATTTCTGGCTGGTTCTGAATCCTGCATGATTCGTGATTGGTTATTAGTCTTCTCTAACTTTTCTCTAAACAGCAACAGCAAAAGCAGTTATGCAATGTGGTACTCAGCATACTACCAGTGGCTACTGAAACACAAACACAAGCCCCAGCCCCCTAAATTGTACCACGAAGTCAATCTGTGCAAGTTCAAAATGAAAAGAGAAGCAAATATACACAACATTTATATACAAGCAAAATTCACTGTAAGCAAAGTCTTCTCACCTCACACAAACTTGTTTATTTGGACTACACAAGGAAAGGAAATAAAAATCTACCCTGCATCAGTAGAACTCATTGAGAGGCCTCTCCAAAGCAAAGACTTGTAGATTAGGAGTACACACAAGTGCTAGGTTGTTTCCCCTCATTACTAGCACAGGATGCAAATCTCACAGGACTTACAACGCAGTGAGTAAAATGCTTTCTCCACTAGCAGAACCTCTTGTGCCCCCTGATCTACTGTGTATCTTAAAAAAGAATCAGAACATCTCAACAACATCAGCAGAGCCATAATATCAGAAGAAGTGCATATTATACATTCTGATATGAATAAGAACATTGAAATATTTCCCAAGTGGAAGTCTCTAGTCTTCCCATGGGTTTGCAACACCATCAAGAAAACAAAGAATTAAGTGCCCATAATCATCACAAATCAATTCTCAAAAAAAGAAACCAAACCACAAACCCGAGAAACACTAGAAAACATGCACCCGAGAGACTGCAACGGTTCTTCATAAAATAAACTATGAACAGCAGAAAACTCCAGAGATTTTAGGTCAAATATGTAAATGAGCCTACCTTAAGTGTATTAATTCAGACTTTAAGCACTGATTCTCCTTAAACATTCGTTCCTCATTTTTTTTGTTTTGGATTTGTAGCTCTTTCATTTGTTTGTATAGCCTCTCATTTTCCTAATTTGAGACAGACAAAGTTAAAGAATGCTCATAAATTACTATTTTCTAAAGTTATAAAAAAAATTTACTTGAATCACATAGTTTCCCTGCTGAAACAGTGGAAGAAAACACTAAATATTTCATTACCGAGCTCCAAAAATGGATATCTGCTTTCATTACCTACAATCTCATCCAAGTGTCTGCTCACTCCGCAGGAAGGAGCTAAGACAGATCCTCTACAAACTATCCCAATTATATCCTAAAAACATGCTAATAGGTGAGTGCTGATAGATCAGCCTGCCCATGCTCCAGTCCTGGGGACACAAACCATCACTGTTTGGGATGCTCACAGCCATATCCCAAAGACATTGTGTTTATATCAAGGAATTATGCTGAGCATCAGCTGGAAGCTGGTTGACCTACCTACTGGATTTTACAGCTGCAAGTATTCAAAAGGATTATTAAGCTTGAATTATCTATTTCTTCACTTGACTAAGTACTATGAATCAGGCAAGCTAATAAGGTTACCTTGAAATCTGCTGCTCAAATCTTGAGAAAAACATTTCAAAAAACAAAAGTTTTCAGATTTCTAATGCTGTTTAAATGCACTAATTTTCAACTACATTTGGGCAAAAAGTTTGTGGTTCTTCACTGACCATGAAGTATTTTGGTTCTCAACTGAAAAGATACCGATTTTTACAATTTAGAACATTTACATGGAACTGTGGAAAAACTTAGTCCAAATGTGTGTGAAAGACTTTTTAAACCTGCAAAACCTTTGCCCTTCACAACCAAATTCCATCCACTTTTTAGAAAACAAGGTACCTGTTTTCAACAGAAAAGTAGTAACCATTAAACAATTTTGTTTCTGAAACCGGACAGAACACAGCCCAACACGATGTGTGGTGTTACCTGTTGATAACCTTGAATAATGACTTCTTGATCTTCAATTTCTTTTTGTATTTGTGCCAGTTTTTCTTCAGTTATGGGAATTGTTTCTGCATGGGTCCACCTCTTTTCTTGGGTCATCTCTTCCATATTTCTCAGCTTTCAGAAAAAGAAATACAAGCAATAGGAAAATTTTGTTAGCAATATGGAATTTTCTGCAAGAGTACTGTCCAGTCTCTTCATTAAGGTATGAGAGCAGACCAGTGAGTGGCTCTTACTGGAGTTTTACAGCAGCATTATGAAACAGAAAAAAAGTAAAAAACGTTTGGGAAAAGCTAGAAGTTTCTGTTCTTATTTGTCTGGACAGAAGGGTATGTTATGAAGCAGGGAGTTATCTGCAACAAGGGTATAGTGGAATAACTCTGGGAATATTTCATACAGACAAAACACAACACTGAAAAATGCATCAAGGACTATAAATAATATCTCAACACATAGTACTTATCTATAACAAGTGGTATCTGTGAGAGTGAGTTAAATCTTTGCAAAAAACTTTCTGCAAGACTCTCAAAATAGAAAAAAGTAAGGGAACTCAGGATAACATGGTTTATCTCAAGGAAAAAAAAATTGTGTCTCACAGGCAATAAATGTAACAGCAGGTAAGCATTTATAAAGTTGTGGTATCTGTGTAAATTTGGATTTTCTGCTCATCAACAAGTCATGTAAAGTAACATTGATTCAAGTTTCAGAAGCAATGTTTCTTCTCTTCTATAGGCACAGGATACAAGATAATAAAGTACCTTACTCTGAAGAACGTAGTTTTCCTGACCCAGACGGGAAAGCTCCTTTTCATGCTGTGTTTTCAGTTCCACTACCTTGGCCTCCATTTCCTTCTCTGTTTGTGAAAGCTTGCTGCCCAGCTGCTGAACCAAATCCCGAGCTGTGTTCAGGTCCTCCTCTGCTGCTTGTACTCGCTTTAACAAATAAAGCTCTCTATCACAGCTTTTGAAAGGGGAAAATGATAAGTCCTAGGGTAGACAGTTCAAGGAAACATTAAACTGAGCTGACTGTTTACCAGAACTCTGCTCATCAGTTTTATTTAACTGGTTTGTCTGGCTTTCAGTGACAACACAAGGCACTTGAAAAAACAACCCAAAATACAACCCCCCCAACATTTTAATAGCAAAACATCCTATATTTATTTTAATGAGCTACCTTCTCATTTGCAAAATATATACAGACTAAAGGACAAAAAACCCAACAAGAAACAAATACATGACATATGACAGCCACTATATTGCTACCAGAATTATTCTATTATGCATCATACTTTTAGAAAAGCAGCAATGCTTTAGGTATTCAATTAATAGCTTTTTTATGCAGCTGATAAGGGAGAAGGAAAAACCATTATGGTACTGTAAATTCAGTCATCTTGGAGAAGTCAGAAGACACTATTAAATATTTAATGCAATGCAAATAGGAAAAATCCCTGAACAGTAGTACTGTTTAAACATTCATAGCAGAATGTTATAAGTAGAAGTTCTATTTAACCTTCTTTTACAATGAAATAGTGATTTTTAGAATTTAATAAGCACTTTAATTATACAGAACCACCAAAGCAACAGCATTATCCAAGCAACTGAAAAGCAGTATGACTGATTATATTTGCATATTTTAAAAGCATAAACTAGTGTTTGACCAAGGAGAAGTCTTCATTCAATATTTCAGTATTTGACAACCTTGTGATAATTGTTAAAAGCCTTGACAAAATAGGCTTGCAAACCAAATTGTATATACTATAATTAGGAGTAATATGATTATTACTCACATGATGATATTGCCTGTTATAATCCACAGCCTGGTGTCCAAGTTTAGTAACAACTGATTGGCCAGACAACACTCTGTTAATGCTTCCCTCTAAAGTTGGTTCATTTGTTGCAGATCTTATTATCCTAGTGGCAAATAAGGCTTCTTCATTTAGGCAGAAAGTAAAATAGAACAAATTAAATTCAGAATTTTATGCCCTTTAAGAAAAACATGCATTAATGTGATCCAACGTGTAGCTACATAAAGTAGTCTACAACCTGAATTTTGAATGAAATATAGAAACTTGAGAACAGTCACAGACTATGGAAAAACTGGAGTTTGTTTTTTTTTTTTTCAGTACGGAACTGATGACAAGACAAAAGAAAACCCAAGAGAACAACTGGAACAACTAGCTGGATAATACATCCTTCACGAAATAAAGTTAACCTCACTCCTCCACTTCAGAAGTGGCCAGTTATCTAAGTATGCGAAAACACAACATATTTCAAGCTATGGGGAAGATAAGACACAGCAATTTTCAAAATAGACTTTGGAGTGCAGACAGCATAGAAAGAAATGCAACATTTATTTGTTGCATTAAATAACAACTTCACTGGAATAAGGAATCAGGAAAGTTCCCCCTAGAGTCACTAACATACATGGAACTATTCACATCTCAGTCTTCTGAAACACAGGTAGTTACTACAACTGCCATTTCAACTGCTCCTCTTAGAAATGTTACACCAGAAAAAAAAACCCATCAGACAATGATTCTTTTCCAGATTTCACACCTTTTTAGTGTCACACACCTCTCAGAAAGGTGCCCCCTTAGCACTGATGACTTGGGAATTGTTTGATTCAACGCTATTCTCCTCCTAGCTATAGAGAAGGCCTTTGCAGAATGTGGCCAGGTGAGATTAATTTCTGAAATCACCTGAAATTGCTATTGTGAAGGGTTATAGCTAAAGAGGGAAGAGCAAGTCTGAATGAAGCCAGTGGTCTTATTTTCTCAGTACTTGTCATTCACTTTACCACCTTCACCAGGCTGTAAAACCACCTCTTCCCCAGGGAGAGACACAACAATGTACTGAGGAACTGAGGTCCTTTAGTTCAACAGCTGCCACTGAAGGATCTCCCTAGGATAGGAAACATAATCCTAAACTACTTTTCCTGACACTGCCTGCAGGGTTTTTAAAAGCACTGCATGCTAGAAGTGCACTACAGCCTGGGTACTTGTAGAGTTACTTGCCCATGCCCCATGGATAGCAAACATTGTCTGCAAAGAAACTAAGCTGAATTATCTCATGAAACTCTTCAAGCTTCACCCCAAAATAAAAAGGCTCAGTTCTTTACTTGTAACCCAGTTTTTCACAGGATTACACTGGTATTCTCCTTTCCACAGTCTCTTTTCCAAGAGACATGACAGAAAACAGGACTTCCTTTTTAGTAGTTTTTTGTACTCTAGGAAAGCAAAGATCAAAAGAAGAAGCTGAGAACAGGAATTCAGCCTCAAACATGCAAGTTAGTGAGCCAGCGAATCTTTGCAGTTACTGTAATGAAAAATGTCAACTTGTAGATATTAATTTTTGAACACCAGCTTTTTTTATTCTTTCCGTTCTACTGGTGAACAATAGATAAGTGTCAAACACAGCAGTGGTAAATGTGATGGAAATGAAACAAGACTAAAAAGATTCATATAAAAGTCTCTCTCATAGCAATTTCATGCTAATACAGAAAAAAACCCCAGTACTTTACTGCATTTGAGTTTGGATTTCTCTATGAAATTTTTTTTTTTTAATGTGAAGTATAAAAAGCAAACCTCTTTGGCTCTTAAACTCAGAATTAAAACTCTTAAAACTTAGAATTACCTTTAGATTTTGCTCTTTCTGCAGAACTTTTGGCTTTCATAGAGGTATCTTTTAAAGTTTCTTTTGGTGTTTTCTTCTCACTAACTGGAAAAGATTGCTTTGAGATTAAACTGGGTTTCCCATAGCCAGAACTTCTAACCAGTCCATGAGGACCGTGTGAAGGTTTCTTTTTG
This sequence comes from Phylloscopus collybita, assembly GCA_027886175.1. Classification (NCBI taxonomy): domain Eukaryota; kingdom Metazoa; phylum Chordata; class Aves; order Passeriformes; family Phylloscopidae; genus Phylloscopus; species Phylloscopus collybita. The sequence goes on along the minus strand of JAJNNQ010000026.1, from coordinate 23,001,048 downwards.
TGTGCAGTTGCTGGACTTCTGAGATTCTTATGTGACATTGGTTTGGTTGTCATTGATCCTGATCTTTCATTCTTCAATGAACAAGACCGAAGAGCCTGTGGCAGAACACATTTGTTTAAAACAAGTTTTAGGCTCTGCTGTAAACTGAGGGTAGCATTCACCAGTGAAAAACATAGAACTAGTTACCAAAATTACACAACTATAAGACAGAGTGATGCCAAGTATTATTTTTAATCAAACTAGTAGTAAGTAATTTTGCAGAATTGTACTTCTTCAGAACTACATAGGGCAGTGTTTTGTACTGGCTCTGTTTAATTGATCTGGGAAATTCTATTTTTTTTATTTGTACTGTACATTACATCTTCAGCTTACCAAATAAGGTAGGTCATGACTAAATGCTAATAAACATAGTAAATATAGACATGCAGCAATGAGAAAGGAACAGTAGCAGGCAGAGGAACTCTGCTAAACTTGGTCATCAAAAACAAAGCTCACAACTCCCAAGACTAACAAATGAAAAAGTTTAGCCTGCTTGCCCTGGTGAGCTATGCACCAGGATAAATCCAAACCTCTGTCCCTACAATGCCTTGCACACACAAGAGATAATTGCCTAAAGGAGTGGGAATCTAGGGGATGCAAGGAGAAAAGAATTTGGGGATGCAGAGAGAAGATTCGGGATTACATAAATCTTGTTCTGGAATGTCTGAGATGATTGTAAGAATGTGCAAAATTTACAGTATCTTTGGGGAAAGAATAAAAACTAGATAAAGAAACAAGTCTGGGAAACAGAGGAAGAAGATTAAAAAAGCTGGTGACATGATCAGGTAGCTGGTCAGCAAGCTTGTCTGACTCAGCTGGACACTGACCATTGCAGTCTCTCCTATACTCTTACTAAACAGCATTTCTAACTTCTCTCAATACAAATGCCTCCTGTTCTGAGCCTGCTGTATGTTTACACGTGTCCCTCCAATGCTCACATGCTCAGAGACATCACTATCTTGAGCTGGAGACATAGCATTGCAGCAGCCTTGCACGTGCTGGGCTGGGACAAGAAGAATCCCACTGGTCCCAGTGTCCATCGGATTTGGTGACCTCTAACAGTAGCAATGGCAAGATGGGAATTTCAAGAAAAAGAAGAACAATCTCTCAATTTATTAACATCAGAGCATAATCAAGTGACAGGCAGTCTAAAATACATACCTTTAAAAAATACTTCCATATAACAAAAATCTGGTTGGTAATACTTACTTTTTTAGTTTTGCTTCCTTGTGAAAGCAGAGAGTCATGTCCTGTTTTTTCTCTTAGTATATCAGGCTGTACTTCACTGGTCTGAATTTCTTTCTCAGTCATCCTCTGAAAGTTATCATCATTCACACTTGTCTGTAGAAAGATGCTTTCTTCTCTGTTAAACTTTTCAACTAAGTTTTTCTCCCAAGCTGTATTACTCTGTGGGTCTTCAAAGGGTGAGTGGCTAATGAGGTCATTTTCTGTGCTGCCTACCAGTTTCACAGGACTACAAGAAAAAAAAAAAGTCATATGTAATAAGACTTTAGCCCTTTGCTTTTCTATCACTCTGGAAAAGCATGGTATTTTTTCCTTAGGTATCATGCTGTAAAGACTGCTGGAATTTCAAAGAGCTACTAAGCCTCTTTTAAGACCCATCTTGCAGGTTTAGTCATACACACTGTGTAAAAAGGGCTGCTGTTTTTGGGGAGGTAACAAAATTGGCTACAAGATAAACACCTGTAAGTCTGTAATTAACGCTAGTAAAAAATGAGCAGTATTTCTGCTGAGTGCAGCTACATGCACTCATCTGCCAAGCATTAGCTGTATTTCTGACATTTCCAAGGCCTGCTCTGTCTGCTCTAGACAGAACAGTTGCAGCAAGTAAGGGGGAAGTAGGGAGCACAGGTTAGTAAGAATCACAAGAGTGGGGTTTGATCTTAAGAGGATTTAAATTTAAGATTATGGATTTTGGAGAGCTAGGATAGGATGTGGACTGAAATCCTTGTATAGAGAAGGGGAAAGAGCAGAAGACTGGGAAGGCAGAGATCCTAGCCATGAGAGTGATGAACACTCCTCCAAATGATTTGACAAACACTGCTGCTTATTACCCAAAGTAAGTATGGGAATCCCTGGTCTAAATCTATTAACACTGTATAATTCATTTAACAGCTCACTGCAAATGCCATAATGCCAGTGCAGGATGTAACAAAATTTCAGTATTTAATTAGAGAAAGAGACAGATACGTTATTTAGCAAGTTATTTTTCACAAATTGTTAGCAGCTTTCAGTTACTGCAACTCTTAAAATGCATCTTGAAATAAATACCTTTCAGGGTCTGCATCAAAATTTCTGATACTACATGCATGTCCTTTAATTGTTTTCATCAATTCTTCCACAGTAGGTAAATCTAAATAATGAGAAATAAATATAAAATAAATTAAAACACAACCTAGAAAAAATATTTGTTAAAAGGACAACATTTAAAAATGTTTCATAAATGGAGTATTATAGATATTACTAGCTCACTCGTTTCACAAGCTTGTACAATACATGTCTTCCTTTGAGCTATTTACCTGAATCAACAGTTGACATTTTTTTTGCACAGATGTCATTATTTTGTGAAATGCTTTGCCCTAAGCCTTCTGAGACTGCCACTGCAGAATTGTGCAGTTTCTGCTCGTCAGTGTCCCCCAAAGACTGACCGATGTGACGATATGCCTGGTGTAGCGCTTCCATGTCACTGGTGCTTTGTCCGTAGGAAGTACCTGAGAAAAAGCAAGCTTGTAAGAGACACTACTGGACTTTCTGTTTTGGGAAACATCTCACTGGAGCCTGTATTTCAGTTACTAGCTTGGTCTATTATGTGAGGAAAACAGTGATATCACTTACTTTAAAAAAAAAAATAAAAATCTCGTTTTTCCTATAAAAAGAAGCAGTTGCCAAGTTAATTCGTGCCTACTAAATTGTCTCATCTACAGTTTGCATTCCTCTTCCCCATCCTCCCCACCTCAATATTTTAAGAGTACTAAAATTAATAGCTTATGTTATATGACTATTTTAACAGGTGCCATCACAGCCATAATCTGGATATAAGTGGCCCCTACTGTTGTGTGAAGTTAAGAGAATATATTTAATAATTCAGTTCAATGCTGTCAAAGAAGAATTTTAGATTAAGAAATAACCAAAGGAGATGGCATTTAAATATAAAAATGCAGCATCAAACGCTACTTTGCAATAAACAAGTTAAAAAGGTGTCTTTTTAGTAGAAACATCACTTTTTCCTGAAATATTTCCTTCTGCTTTCAAGATTTGTTGGCAAAAGCCAAGGGCTTCATATTAACCTAAGAACAAGTGAAGACAGAGTCACCTATGTTAATAAAGTAAAATTTTAGGTTTTGAGATTTGTTGTGTGGTGTTTTTTTTTTTTTAATTTTTTTAAATTTTATTTTTTTAAAGCACCCCTTACCTGCTTCATTCATTTCAACTGCACTGACTTCTTCAGGCTGATCGTGCTCTCCTGGAGCTACATCCAATGTTTCAATGGCCTTTTGAAGTTCTACAGTAGAATCTTGTGAATCAAGCAACACAACTAAGAAGATAAATAAATGTTAGAGAAAACAAAAATCCTCTTATTTAGACTTTGTCACACTGGAATTAGAAGTATACCAGAGCTTATCTAGATGTCTTCACCATACAAAAAATACTATGTAGGTTATTTTATTGCCATTAATGGGAAACCAATGAACTCTGATTACAAATCTGAGTTCTGAGTAGGTCTAATAAATATAAAAATACACTGATGATCACCTTGAAGTGTTAATATAGTAGATTATTTTTAACTATTTCAATTCAATGCATTTTCAGTAGAACACAATAAAATAAGGTAAAAAATATCAAAACAGTAAAAATCAAGTAGGCAAGTTTCAAAAAGTTACATTTAATCTTCTTCCACTGATCAAAGTTTATATTTTACCTTTAGCCAGCATGCCAGTGTTTGCTTCTTCCTAACAAAAAAAAAACGAAAACACAAAACCACAAACAATTACTTTTTGAATATCAGGGGGAAAAAATGGACAAACTTTAGAAGTTGGTCCAATACCTAAAAAGAGTTTTTAGAACTAAGCAGTTATTAATTCTCCAAGAACAGGCACTTCTCTAAGACCCTCCTTAGGATGCCAAAAAGTTTTCAACATCCTGTACTCTAGAAAACTTTCCACAAGTGAACAGAAATTAAATGCTCCTCGGCGTAGAGGAGCATTTTTACACCTTCCTGGTTTTCTTTTACTGTAATTTGAGAAAAGAAAGTTAAGTAACAGTAAGCACATTATTACACTTCCATTCTAACTTTCCAAACATTTATTAGAAATACCATTCTAATAAATTTATTTTAAAAGAACTAAAAACCAATTAAGTTTACGCAGTGAAAATGGATACATGAAGCTCTACAGACTTCTGAAAAAAACCCAAATCTGAATGTGCGCTCCACAGATGCACCCACGTGCTCCAACCACATGTGCTACACATCAGAAGACCTGACTAAGCCAGTGGACAGCAGTGGCCTCACAGCTCACACAGTGAAGATTTTTGGGTCCTCTGTCCAAAGGGCTTCTCTGTACAGGGTTACTTCCATCAGTCTGTGCCACTCGCTAGGGTAGACATCACCTCAATAGCTCCGAATGATTAATCACCACCCAGTCCAAGGTTCAGTCTCCACCCAAGTTTATAATTTGTGTACTTCCATCCTCATTTCTTAACTCAAAGGAGGAGTAAACAGGAAACCCTGTGAAGAACTTAACCCTTTCTGTGATCTATTACAGGAAAGTGCAAATCCTTAATAGAAAGATACAGCCTGAGGGCCACTATATTCTTTCAGACGGTAAGTATCATATAAAGGTTAACCATATTTAGTTACATATTGAAGAGCTTTTAAAATTCCTGCAAGTAAAAGAAACATATAGCAAGCTATACCTGTTCTTGAGGACTTAAGTCAACTTCTGACACAATGTTTTGATTCACCTGGTCTCCCTCAGTTTTCAGGGCAGGATTAGTATCTGTTTCTTCTTCAAAATCTTCACTGTAGCTACCTAAAAGAGTAAAATAAAATAAAAATAATCAAATAGAGTGAATACTCCAGATAAAGAAGTAAGAGACAGCTATTTCCTTCTCCCGAATGCCTCCTCTAAGTACAGCTACTGCTAGTGTTACTCCTTTTATAAAGGCAACACAGTTTCCAAAACTGAGGGTGGTAATAAAACTACTGTGAAAGTCACATAATATCTCTCAATTCAAAGGAAGTTTGCCTTGTGATCATATATGCTTTGTCTCCTCAAGGTGTACTTGAACTGACCCCTTTTATTCAATTACTCTCTCTCACTTAAGGGTGAAATGATGCAATTCCAACCCTACAGATAAAGTACTCTGTACATTCAATTTGACAACTTCGGCAGTTTTGAGGCTCAGAATCTTAATTTAGCATCTTATGACCTGCTTTGGTGGGCCAAAAGCCACTCTCAAGAGTAAGCACTATTTAAAACCAGGTGTATCACAGAACGAATTTCACAAATAAGCCAAGGGCTTTTCCTTCAGTCACCTGGATCCTTTCCCAAGTTTCAGTTCTCTTTTGCTGTATCTCTCCCACTCAGCTCCTGTGATTACAGGTTCCAGTGTCTGCATTATCTGTAAAATTTAAACCTAGGACCCTTGCAAAACACTGGATCATAATGCGTTCTTTATGTGTTTATGGTTTACAAATACATCCTCCTTATGCTTGGGAAATTCAGGACTGGCAACAGGACCTCTCAAAAGTTCAGCTAAAAATATAAATTTGAAAATACAATCCATTAAATTACATGAATACACTCTACCATATGCCAGCAATGAAGCATGAAATAAAGAGACATGACAAGTGAAAGACAAATAAGCAAGAAATGGCGGGGGGGATCAGATATGAGTAATACTGCAGATTACAGATTAAATTCAGTCATGAGAAGATGGCACAAAAATACAGATGACAGTTAAGACATTGGAGTTAAGACACTGGAGTAAATCAAACATCAAATCAAATTTCAACATCAGATGTTTAGTTTTTTATGTTTATGATTGAAGCAGGGTTTTTAGCCCTTATTTTTACTTTCTGGTTTTGGTGTGGTGGTTTTTTTTTTTGTTTTTTTTTTTTTTTTTTTTTTTTTTTTTTTTTTTTTTTTTTTTGTTTTTTGTTTTTTGTTTTTTTTTGGTTGTTTGTTTGTTTGTTGGTTTGTTTGTTTGTTGGTTTGGTTTGGTTTACAAAAGATTAAAAATCCACTTCAGAAAAGCAAAAGCATAGAAGCAAAAGTTAACCCCTCTGTATGAATAACAGTTGCACAGTCAAAATGCAAGGAGAGCCTAAAAGGCTGATGTAAGAACTACAGGTAAAAGATTGTATTACCGGATTTTTCTTCACGTGCAGGTTCTTCTTTTTTTTCAGCGTTTTCATTTCTGAGAAATAAAATGAAGATTCTACTCTATTTTTGGACAGCAAATAAATATACTTTTTTTCTTAGAACTGTACACTCTGATACATCTTACAATTAGTAATAAAAGAAAAAAATTTAATTTAAAAGTCCAACAAATCAAATCAAAGGTAAGAAAAGCAGTAAAGCATCAGCAATTATTAAAAGAAAGTATTTCCCAGCTAAAATTCTCTATCAAACTCTTAAAACCACTCCCCTTCTGCATTCTGTTCAACATCTTCATTAACTTCTCAAAATATATTTTCATCACCAAGGTTTGCCTCCTGTTATGACCTTGTCATTCTCGATTAACAAAATAAATTAAAAAAACACCCACCTCTCCTTTCTTTCCCCTTTTCTCATAAAATGGAAGTTTTGTCCCTATATAAGGCTCTCCAGAATTCTGCCCCTCCAACTGTTTTCATATCAAAAGTTGCCTCTGAACTTAGCATTTTCATCAACAGCAGCCTGAACTTCCCCTTCACCCATTTCTCTCACGGAAGTATGAACTTATTTTCATGTAACTGATTATAAATGGCTTACCCTGGTCTACAAAGATTAAGTATCTTTCCTCTAGATTCATTTGTAGTATCATGTCTAAAGGGACACAGAATCTTTCCTGATCCATTTCCTTGTTATTATCAGTTGTTACCTCTTTATTTAGTTATTCCTTACAATTAGGAATGTTGAGTTGTTACTACTGAGTTATGCGCAAGACTGTGCAGCTACATCCACTCATCAAAAAGTCATAGCCTCACTTTTATTTATTAAGCTGACTTTTGCCCTTGTCTTGAAGAAAAAAAGCCAAACCACCACAAACAAAATTATATACAGGATATCATCCAACAAAATCTCAGTGGCCCTACCCAAGCCACGTGGGCCCACTAATACAGTCCACAACTTTTCTTCCCTCTAAATTACCGTACAAACGGTGCTAGTATGACAGAATCATTGGAATCCAGCTCTTTATTTAATCTTGAATAATCAATAGGAGAGGAAGCTTCTCGTTCAAGCTTGGCAAAGAAGATCTCTTTTTCTTCTTGTTCTTCCAAGGTATCCAAGCCAACTCCTGTGTTACTTTGATTAGCCCCAGAAGCTAGAACTGAATCTAAATTTAAAAAAAGAGAATAAACTGTGTCTGTGCTGTATGTCCACACAGAACAGCCATAATAGTTAACAACTACAGATAGACTCAAAATATTAGTCGTATCAAATCATCACAAACTAGTACTAAGACTTCAGTTCACAACACAGCTGGCAGAAATCAAGAATTCCATCTTGAAATGAATGAGGGTAAACTGCTTTTAATAGTAACTTATTTAGATCTAGTTAACTCGATGGAATGGCTGGGCTCTCAGTTCTCACCATTTGTTTCCAGGCTGTCTCTACTCAAAGAGACAGCATCTCCATCGCTTTTCTGAAGCTGCATCTTTTCCACAACCATATTTTCATGACTTTCTCCCACAGGCTGTGAAGTGCTCTGCATCTTGACAAAGTTTCCATTGCCTTCAAGCATTCCTAAAAAAAGTTGCAATACTCTTGACTACCATCTAAAGGCTATTTGTATGATACATCAGTCATCTAGTTTCCTTCCAGAACCACCAGTTTTAATCTCACATTGCAATTGTAAAGATATGCAGTCTCACAAGTCACATCCACCTGATTTCCACTGATTCTATAGGTAAATCTTGTTTAATTTAAGCTTTAATTTAATGAAGCTATTGTAAACATTATCTTCCTATCCTTTGTATTTGCACACAAACCCAAAGTTCAGCACAAGTCAAATGCAAAAACTGAGTTACCGCCACATTATTCATAAAAGACAATCTCACACACAGACATTATACAGAAATTGACATTTCTTTCTTAAAACCCAGTTCATTTTATTTCATCTACTACCTCAGATCACCCAGATTTTTTAAACTTGCTAAGCAAGCTACATTTCATTTGTTGCTTAAAGGCTATAAGGGAAATATAATAATCAAAGTCTCTTAAAAGTCACTGATGAACACCCAGTTCTCTCATTCTACGTATTTATGCAACTACAACTTGTAGTTGCTCTCCTATTTGTAATTTCATTTTTGTGAGGGTTCAACATCACCTCAACAACTTTATGCTGCCTCTCAGCAGAACGTTGCCATATCTACTTTCTTGTGGAAGACTAAAAGCCAGATATTGCAGGACACTCCTAGTTCAAAAACTCCCTTCTGCCTTCCCACAAAACACACACGTTTGTACCTAAATTCTGAGTAAGTTCTCGTTGGAGAAGGGATAGGAGAAAAGCTGCTTATGCATTTTATCAAATGACACATGAAATTATTTAACAGTTCTCACAGAAGGGAACAGAAACTAAGTCCATCTTTTCCAACATGAATTGTCAGTTGCTAACACAGAATTTTTTGCTCTGCCCGGCCACATGATGTTGAGACTGTAGCTGTGTCCTCATACTGAATGCACCAGAAGGGGTGAAGACATTGACAACAGCTCACTTCCTGCTGCAGGAGACTGGAGGAGATCCATACATCAGCATCAGTAACACTAAATCAGTCTTCCATGTGCTGACCAAGTGCTTCAGCTCTGGGATGTTCCTCTGTTCTCTACACAGGCCCATACAAGTCCCATTCAAAAATGCCAAACCTGCCTATACCATGACAATGGAGAATTCCTTCCCTTTGGTACTGAAAATGTACTTAGGGTGAGGGAAGGTGGGAAAGTAGGAGTCTCAACACCTTTTCCCTCCCTACTAGGCAGCCCTTAGCATGTTCATTCTGACTGTAAGAGCCTCCTTTTTAAAAAATAGAATAGATTTATTTTCTTAATTTTAATGACCAAGTCCCCTTGCATGTCTTATTGGGAGGCTAAGTGCATAAGATTCCACATCTTGGAAATCCAGACTCCTGTATCTAACCTCAGCTCTGACCTCAATATAGAGCTCTGACTGACTTGCCTTGCATACAACAAATAAATGTCAAAGACATCGTCTAAAGGTCAAGCTTCACATGTATAGAACAGCTAATGCCTAAATAAATACATATTGCTACACTGAAAAGTAGAAATTGGAAAGCTCAGAGTGCTGAACAGAAGTAAAAAACTACAAATAGCCCATTTCTCAGGTAGTCAAATGCAGTAATTTAAAGTAATTTACTCAGATGGCACTCTATTCTAGCTATCAAGACAGCAGATAGGAGTCTGTTTGCAGCTGGGTCACAAGTTTTTTGCAGAGCTTTAGATCAGCCATAATCTCACCAGACCTCCAATACCCAATTTTTGAATGAGAATATATTAGCAAAACCAAATACTAACTCCAACTGACCTCCTATGTAGAGATTTGCAAGAAAGGAGAAGAGATTATTCAACAGTAAAAAAACCCAATTAGAATGCTTAATAGAACAAAAGCTTAAAGAAAATATTTTTCTGTGCTTTTTTTATTTAAATCATCTCATATCCAGAGAAATTTCTCAGCAGATGTACATTGTTCTTGAAGGCTGAACAAGGTTTATGTAAGCTATCTAATAATTTTAAAATATTTTGCTAGTGAGGATTTGAGTCAAATCAGAGGGCTTTTTTAAAAAGTACCTTCCATTATAATCTGAAAATCAAATACTGCTTCTGCAGCCATTAAACTTTGCAACTTAGCCACTCTCAACATCCAGACACACCCCATTGCTAGTGAAGGCAAGAATATTTGTTTTCTCTCGCCCTACACAATCTGAACTCTGAGAAACCTATCAAACTTGGAGAAAATATCAACTCATATCTGTTCATTGTGTTTTCAGCTGTTTGAACAGTCCCATGGATTTCAGTGAGGCTAGCAAGAGCCATTTGTTTTTGTGGAGTGGGTATTTGTTACTTCTCTTAAAAGATTCGTAAATAGCCATCTTGAATGCCAAAGATTTTGCTACCTGTATGTTTATATGCAACATTTTGTAAGGCAAATGATACATGGAATTCTTTTTTAAAGTGCAGCCACTTGAAATTAATTAAAACAAGAACCCGAGTTTCACTTTGAAGAATGTTTGCCACACTTGCAGAGAAACACTTAAAAACATAAATACAAAGGACTCACACTGATAATGACAAACAGCTACTTCAAAAAGTTTATTTTTTCCTAATCTGACCAAGTCTCAGAATTGAGTCATTTAACCTTTTTAATACCATTAAAAATACAGTAAATTTGTTACCCTCAGAATTGTCTGGACTGTCAGAAGTGAGGGTTCCTTCTTCTCTGTTTAAAGACAAATTCTTCTTTTCCTTATGAAATTTTTCCAACATTTTGGATTTAGACAAAGCCTTGCTGCAAGATGCACTGGAAGATTTAAAGGGAACTACTTCTAAGTGTACATAAACATTATAAATTTTAACGCATAGAGGACAGGGAATAAAGAGAAGAACGAGATGTGAGACTTCAAAGTGACATTACTTCTGAAAAAGTAATACAGTTCACTTTCTTAGACATTGAATTACCTCTAATTTTTCTACCTGTAATTAAAAACTAAAGTTAATACTTATAACTTCTGGAAATAAAACTACTCTTCTCCATCCTTTTTTTTTTTAATTTTTAAAGATTCTTGATCCATGTATACTGTGTACTCAATTACACTCTTCTAGGAGCTCAATAAATGACTTAAAAACAAAGAAAAGTAGTAAAACTACAACGGTAAAAGGTTTTTACTATGAGGTTTGAAAGAAAGCATCTAGACTGGTTCAAAGAAAAGTGGGAAAACATAGGTATGAAAGTATAAATTACTACTGTCTTTATCACTGTCAGATAGAAGAACTGCATTTGTTTGCTCAAACCCTTGTGGGGACTTGCTCAGCAGCAAATACAACAAATGCCTTCCATTCACATTAGCAGCATTAAGTTTTAGATAACAGCACCTATGCTGATGATCAAAGAACCATAGAATAGTTTAGAGGTTGGAAGGGACCTTAAAGATCATCCAGTTCCAATGCCCCTTCCATGGGCAGAGACACCTTTCACTAGACCAGATTTCTCAGAGCTCCATCCAATCTGGCCTTGAACACTTCCAAGGTTGGTGCATCCACAGCTTCTCTGAGCAACCCGCTCAGTGCCTCGCCTCCCTCAACTGAGGGAGGAACAAAGAACTTCCTCCTAATACCTAATCTAAAACTACTCTATTTCAGTGTGATACTATTCCCCCTTGTCCTGTCACTACACGCTCCTGTCAAAAGTCTCCATATTTCTTGCACGCTCCCTTCATGTACTGCAAGGGCACAGTTGGGTCACCCTGAAGTCTTCTCCTTTCTAGGCTTAACAAACCCATGTCTCTCAGCCCTTCCTTATACAAGGAGTCCTTCACCCTTCTAACCATCTTAGTGGCCTCCTCTGGACTCCTACACAACAGCTACGCTACAGCCTTTGTATACCTTAGGCTAGCCAGATGGTCTGTGTTAGATTTTGCCATGTTGAGATTGTCACGGTGGAAGAGGCTTCAAAATTGAGTAATTCAGATAAAACCCTTAATTATGGGTCTTTTGAGTTTACCTTGACAGAAGAGAGAGTAGTCTAGGACATCAAGCCAAACACTTCTGCTATTCTGCTATATTTCTGGTGTATGTGACCAGAACTTAACACAGCTCAAACATCTAAGATCCACTGGATCCATTCTGATAGAAACCCATTCTGATACAATGCACAGGTCCTTTATTCCCTCAACTGATGTGTAAGTTCACAAGCAAGGCACTGCTTCTCTAGATCTATATTCTCTCATGTTTACTGGGAAACTAGAAGTGTTAACAGCATACCATCTATTGTAAATAATGCAAACACTTGATACCTTTTAAAACAGTAACTTGAAATAACTACAGAGGTCCTCCTATTGCTCATATTTCAAATATTAATCCTAATTTGAGAAATAAATTAATTTTAAGTATTTGTCTCCCAGACTGAGATGCTTCCCAGCCATTCTATGCAAATGAGGCTTATGAAAACATTTACAGACATTTTCTAGAGCTGCATATACACTCAAGAAAACTAACACAGGGAGATGTTCTATAGTCTACAAACTAGATCACCAACATGATCCAAAGACCAAGTGCCAAATATTTCTTTGCATGGCTCTCCAAAATGTTACTACTCTGCTTAACACCACTGCCATGCTTAAATCAGAAGTTGTTAATTGCTATTGTCTTTTATACAGAAGTATTTAATGGATCAATGCTTATAATTCCTATAATTATTCAAGTTTCTTTTCAGATAATATAAAATAACTCACATAAAATGCTGAATTTAAAGTTACACTGACCAAAATAATCTTGCAGATTAAACAATTTAAGTTTTTCGTTTATACCAACTGCTGCTTCCATTCCAGGGGCAGCATGCACAAAGCAGCACAGTTGTCAGCAAAGGGAAAAGAACCACATCAATACAAAATAAGTAAAATGCTTATCTGACTGCTGTCTTTGAAATTAAACAATAGAAAAATGAATATTAATATTTGTCAGGTATGAAATGCAGGAAATGTAAGAGACGTTCTATTTACTAAACACATGCTTAGTATAGGTGAGGGCTTTTTGTTCAGATTTTAGAAGTTATTTCCCCCTTTCCCCAGTCTGACATTCAATATTGTGTGTCCTACTACATCACTATATGCAGTGATATCTGATGCTACAACAATTGAGCAGAAGTTGACACAATTATTAATTTCTTCTGAAAATGATAAAAGAATATGTGGCAGCTTGGTCAAATGGACAGTTTGCTAAGGATTTTCTACAGGAAACACATTAGTAAAACAAGGTTGATACTGAATAAATATATCAAAACATATTTAATCAAATACCAGACTGGGAATCTGAATGGGCACTCTTTTGTTCAGTATTTTCCACTACTTCGGCATGTCTTTCTGTCAGTTTCTTCTCTTTTCTCACTTTAACAAATTTTATTTGAAAATCTTGAAAAGACAAACAGCAGGAACAGACATGCAAGCAAAACAGGACAGGAATTCTTAGTATCCAATTTATTTTTATCACTTAAATGACAAAGGGAAGTAGAAAGGATATTACCTAGGTCTCTAATGCGTCCAATACGGGAGACAGTGTCTCGAATCATAATTTGCACATTTGTTTAAAGCTGAAGAACAAATAGTTTAAACATGCCTAGAATAACGGGTGGAATTATTTTAAAATGTACTTTATCCTTCTCAGCGAAATAGGCTATTAATTTAACTCTCTACCTATTTCCTGGCACTTCTGTAACAAGATGCCTTGGGGGAAAAAAAAAGAATAGACAACAAATAAGTGTAGAGCACATATTTCATCTTCTTCTCTTTGTCTTTCAAGAAAGCATGATATAGATAATGAAGTAACTCAAAATCAAAACCTCCAACTGCAAGTAACATATATACAAGCTTGATCTATTACAGAAGCTAATTATCCAGGCTTTCTTCAGATAACATTATCTCTGTAGTCCCACTCAAAGACAACAACTTACACATTTGGAGCACGCATTTGTAATGAATGCAGTGCCACACTGTGGGTGAAGGTAAGACTTATGCACTGATATAAGTTTGATTCATGATGATAAAACAACTTAAAAAATACTAATTTTATTAGCTGACAGTCTATTGGTTATGTCCTATCTGCAACCAACATGAAGGTTCAAGCCTAGAACAACACACAAGGATCTCCACAAAAATTTGAAGCATGCTGACATTACACTTTCCAGAAATTAAATTCAGCTTATTTTCATGTTTGTTAGCATCACAGCAGTGTTATTATTTTCTCCCATAGGAAATTATTTTGCTATTTAGGGGATGTTTACGTATAACCTTACAAAGAAGTACAAGGCTAAATCATCATCTTCTCAATCCTCCAGTGCAGTAACTTACATTGCAATGCTGCTGTCCCATCATCCACTTTTAAGAGGTCTGAGCAACACATTGCACAACATACACACACTGAGAATATTAGACACAGCAAAACTGTATTTGAAAGATTACTTGGAAGCTCACAAGACAAACAGAGGGAAACATGAGCAGCTCTGGAAGCCTATCCACAGTGAACTCCTTATAGTCATCTGACCTGTCATTTTAAAACACAACAAATACATCTACATTAATTAAAATTATAGCCACACAAAACTGCAGGGGAAAAATCAATTTAATCCAAAGGTGGCCAAGGTGGTTTTCTGCAAATGGCTCTCTTCTTAGTCTGGGTTAATTCCCCACATTTGCACATGTCCAGTGTGACAAATATAACACAACCACTTCATGCCATGGAGTTACCACCATCTTGCCAAGACAGAAAGAGGAAAGCCTTCTAGTAGGAATTAAAGGCCCCTCTGCTTGGCAATATTAAAGCAGTAGGTGGAGTATGGCTTATTGCATATGCTCCATGAGTGTGGTATTCTACACAGAGTGGTGACAGAGCAGCAAATGAAATAAAACTAATAATCTGCCTGGCAGAAAATGGTACTCAGGGAAGAATTCTGTGCATGGATCTGGCACATTTGGTGTACACTCCTATGCTCTCACTTTTGCCAAGTTCTGCCAAGATGTTGGATCTTGGAGTCAAAATGCCTTACACACAGATTACCTTAAACTCCCTCCAAAAAACAGCCTCTCATTAACAGTATGAATATGAGCAGGCCAGCCTCTTCTGCATTTAAATTGATTCCATGCTGGCAAAACTGTATAGGCTCACCTTCTGAATGTTCTTCTGTTAAATGAGAAGCTTTTCTTAAGAGAGACCTTTAAAAGTTGACCAGATATTTCATACATCAGTAAATTGTAGATCAAGTTTATTTCAGCTCTAATAGCTTTACCTCTAGTTAACCTGCATAGCTGATAAGATACTCTTAGTTTTAAAAATGACAGTAGTGGAAATCGTTTGGAAGGAACACCTCAATATAATCATATTGTTTCTTGTGATTCTGTTTTGAATTTTACTTAATCCATACAAGCATTGTTCTCCAAAACTTGTAATCACCCTACCCTTTAGGAACCTATTTCAGTATGTTTACTTCCATAAGAATTATCAAAGTTGGTTGCCTCAAGATTCTCAGAAAAACCATGGAAACATGCTGAACTTCTAAAGTCGCCAGAAAATTTTGTTTGATAGTATGTAGAAAAATGAGGTCATGCTAACCTCTTAATTCTCACACTGCCCAGCAAGATCACTCCATCCTTACATTATTTGAAAAGTTGTGAGGAAATCATCCTATCTCACAACCACCTGATAAGAATTTTCTCATATCCATCTGAGATTTTTTGTTTTTACATCAGCATCTCAAAAGACCATAGAGATAAGAAGTCCAGCTACCACCTGTTAGGATTAAGCCTAAACAGCACAACTGCTGACTAGGATTTGACTCTGCACTAAGGCAACACGGACAAGATACAGCTAGTCTGAGACTACCAGCAGTATTTTAATCCTCAGAAGAAAAACTGATTTTTGTAGCTTTCTGTTAAGGTCCACTTGCAATTAATACAAATCATGAAAATTATGAAACCACAAGTTACTACAAGAAGAAGAGGCAATCACCCTGTGGAAACTCACTATCCATAGGCTCTACTACCCAACAAGAAGACAATGTAGAAATTAAAAAAACAGAGGTGGAAAGCTTGCAAACAATTATGTATTTTCTCCCAGAACTATGTGACCATGTCAATACTGAACCGGCAATCATGCCATTACAGCCCATTTCACCTTGAGCCACAGTTCTTGGCAAGGGAAATGTTGAGAATACCGAACACTTACATCTTGGATTCAGCTGGTGTTGAAAAGTTTTTCTGTGCTTTTCCAACCTACTATAAATGTTGCAATTAGCATACGTTTATACAAATTGATCTTCTTCCACTACAGTTTTGAAAACAGAAAACTATAAAAAGTCAGTATAAAGAATAGGTTGGCTACAAAACACATATACCAATATTTCTGCAGAGTTTGTAAATTGTATTTTCTAATTATTTTACTATTTATAATGTGTTTATTTTTTACAAGTTTTATTAATTCAAAAGCTACAGAAAAAAACCAGCAGACAGCTTGCAAACAGCTTGAATATGACCCATTAAAAATACAAATCTAAATTTGATCTTTATGCTTTACAAACTTGCACTGTAACATTCTAAAACACTTGAGTGGCACCAGATTAATCTAGACCTAACACACAGTATGAGAAAGAACTAGCCTGACCCCCTGTGGCCAAAACATTGCAAAGCTGTAAATTTACCACCGTCATCCGAATCCTCCTCAGATAACCACCACGGCACTGAATCCTTTTTCTTCTTTTCTTTTTTCCTGGGCTGTCCCAATTTCTCAAGAATACTGGACTTTTTCTTTGAATTTCCAAGTGAATCATCTGAAAGAGACTGAATCAATTGCATACAAGATTAAAGAGAGCTTTTATATTTTTACATTGTTTTAGCCACTCAATTCTGGACTTCTGGGCCCAGATGCCTCTCATTACTTCCCACTGTTTGTCTTTTTTGTATATGCATGACAAAATTGATTAAGAAACAATAACTATATTCATGTGGCATAATACTGCATATTTTAATAATCCTGCTGCCAGAATGTGGATGTATTAAAAGTTGACTGCTTCAGAGAATGTATGTTCAAATGAATGGCATAATCAGCTCTTTTTCAATTAGTTAAGACATGTATGAACCAAAACTCTAACTACATCCCTGAAGATAATGAAGTAGAGCAGAAACAGTTTTGCCTTGTCCTTGCTTTGTACATAAACATTATTATTAATATTGTAAAAATAAGTGTGCACTAGCAACATTCTAGCTGCCAGCAAATCAGATTTCAGAATAATTTAATACTTTGTATTCATGGAATATAACAGAAATACCAGAGCCATTCCTATCCAACTGTGAATTAAACTTTCATATGTGTTAGTCATCCATGCAGATTTTGACTGATGCCTTAAATCAACGGAAAAAAAAAATCTATGAGTATGAACTGTGAATTTAAGTTACTGAAAAGTAACAAGAAGCAAAAGATAACTAAACTCTGCTCTTTTTCTTTAATAAAACTCGTTGTGGCCTACAGCAGGCTCAGAGCCACAATTAACTATCCACGCATTAAAGAAGGAAATGTTCATTAAACTAGTGCACTGCAACCTTATGTTCTACATAGTCTTTGTGCAGCAAACTGATAACAAACAAATAAACAGCAAATATTTAGATAAAATAATTTTTATCCAAATTTTTAGCTACAACTGTTAAAACCAATTGTCCTAAAGTGTCTTAAAGAACATGGTGCATGGAGTTAGCAAAAGCCATAAATGGTAAGAAACAAAGAATTCACATATGAAATGAATCACATGGGAAAATTCAAAAGTTTCATTTTTGTAATAGTCACAAATAAGACAACGTGGTAATATAAACCTAATATTAGAGGCAACAGGACTGTGGATACTTAACATGTAAAATACAAGGGAATGTTTAATTAAAACAAGCCTCTGCAATCCACTGCCTCCTATTACATTAAAAACACTGCCATAAAAGCCTACCTTTACTATATGACTAGAACTTCAACTTCTCTGGGCTTAACAAGAACATTCAAAAATCAAATGCCAATTATATAAAACTCTAATTTAAGAAAAAATAATTGTAATGAAATATTCTTATTAGTATTTCTGACCAAGAACATCTTTAGAGCTTTCAGTTTCACTAGACAAAACTTAATGCCTGTCATACATCTCAGAAAGAAAGAAAGAAGTGGTCTGAGCCTTGCACTTTAATAAAACACAATTTTAATAAATTATGAAACTGCTAGACAACAGGATGTATTGCAATTTCTCTAAGTTGGCTCTGTGACATAGAACAAAACAGCTTTAGATTTCTAACAAACATCCCATAAATAACAACTTCCTGATGCTAGTCACAACACAGGTACTAGTGCCATTGTCCCCAAAGGTCAGACTGCCTCCTGCTAGCTGGAAGCACTGAGGGGTGTTTGATGCAAGCTCTGTTATCACTTGCTGTTTCTTTTACAACCAACAGTACCCCCTGCTCTGCAAGCAGAACTTCAGTGATGCTCACACTCCTTAGTGGATTGTAACCAAAGAACCTGCAACTCCCATAGGTTGTGCACAAGTTCTGGAAACTTTCCATGTCCAGCCATCCTGTCAACTGCAGACAGGAAAGCTGGAGCAGCTGGGAAAGAAATGCTGACACAAAAATATTGGTGCATTTTTCCCATCATGCCAATTGTCTCAACAGCAAAACTTCCAGTTTTTTTTTCCTTCCTTTGAAAAAAAAGTCAATCAATTGATCATCAATCAACTTTTTGGACTCATAATGACCTTTCAGCACCAGTAATTGGCACCAATTTCTTCCTTCCCCATCTCCAAAAGACAGCCTCTCAGTCTTTCAGGAACACACACACACACAAAAGGTGTCAGTTGTTTAATTCACATAAATAAAAGCCAGAAGAGACAGTTTTAAGAACTAGGACAACTACATGGTACATCATCAGCTTACTACCTCCTTTGCATGGGAAGGAACTTAAAAAAGATAGGTAACAGAGAATTTGATCTAAAACACTCAGACTTTCATGACCACTTGTCTTAATTAATTCACGAAACCAGTATTTTTCAATTAAATAAGTCTACTCTGACTTATGCTTTTATTACACAGTAATATGTTAATCTGTTTGATCTTTTAATAAAAACTTAAAATGTTTCTCAAATGTGGCTTAATGTGTGGTGTTTCTCTTCCAGATACTATTCTACAGATATTCTAGTAAAGATGGTATAGCCTTTCCTTTTGAAAGTCTTCCTTCTCAAGTATCCATGAAAGTCAAGTAGAACAAAGGTCAATCAAAAATACTAGAAGCAGACAATGGCTTTTTCACAACATTGCTTTGCATTGGGTCATCAAAAAGAGGCAATTAATTCTATTAATTGAAGCACTGTGTATTTAGAAATTATTCCTCACGTTGCACATCCCAAAAGAACATCACAGCCAACAGAGCAAACACTGAAAACCTGGAGCTAAACCAGTATGACAGATGATGCTTAAGGGAAATCCAATTGACTACAGGTCAAGCACACCAAAAAAGATACTGATAGTGAGGAGTGGATGGACCACAAGGAACACAGATAGTGGAGGAGGAAGGATCATGGGAAGAATTATGGATGGCAACAGGCTGTCTTGGCTGTTTTTTGGTTGGAAATAAGCATAACCAGGCAGAGGGAATCATTAAAGGATTTATCCTACATGCACTCACTCTTATTACACAATTGTGTTTCCTTCTGTATAACAATAATAGTCTAGAAAATCCACTGATAGCTTTTAAAGTTCAGTGTATATGCCAAAAGACTTAGTTTAATCCTCCTATTAGACCTGCATCAGCCAGCTGTATACACAGTCTTTCTTTTAACTTCGTATGTTTTAATCACAAACATACATACACAGCCTTACCCCAAACACAAATTCATTAAGAGTTATTTAAAAGGGAAAAATCTTGCTCCATTTCCTCTTTGAAAGACTTGCTTAAACAATATTAAGTCTTTCTCAAACTACTAAGAAACAGATTTTACTATTCCCCACCAGCTGTGACACTCTCAACATGAACATCACCTACAGAGCGATTTCAAGAAATGGAGCACATCAGTTTCTCATCTAATATTAAAAGGTCAAACACTTTTTATAAAAGAAAAAAAGCAAGGACAAGGACATAGCAGAAGATGCACATGTAAAAATAACAGAGAGTAGATAATGTCCCTGTTATTTGGGTCTGTATCTAGCTGGCAAAAAACACAATGAACATTTTTAGTAAGTGGATTAGCAGTTTGCAAACAGTTTTGGATTGAAATTATAAAAAAAATTAAGACATGAATTGTTAAAGTTACATTCTCTGGGACATTCTAAATGCCACTTTGAATAATTCAATAGTTATTGGGATTTTTTTTAATAAGCATTCTTAATGTGGGCAATAGCTGAGGAGGAAGAAGAGCATGTCAAATGAGGAATAAAATACTAGAAGCAATCACATGCAAAGTTTTGACAGATGTGCATAACAAATAAAAGAATAAAACCCCTTTCTCCTCCCCAGAGCAACTCCCTTTGTAACAACAGTAAGTAAAGAAATTTGAAGGAAATGCAAAGACTAGTTTTCTAATTTTACTAACATTAATAATATCAGTGAGTTCAAGAGTGCTAACTTAGTTACATCATTAAATTAAATTACTTTTCACATGTCATAAAATTGTAACACGGTCTCTACTTTAAAAAATCTCAAGCATATAGTACATACAACAGAGACTCCAGAAATATTCTCTGGCATCACTAGTTATGCTTATATGCAGGATTAAAATCTATTAAAGGCTGTATGTAGCAGTATTTATACTTTAGGTTTACCACACCGTGTGTCTGACAGACCACAGGGCAAGTTCTGAAATTACAGGTCTATTTGCATTGAAAAAAACATACCTAGTCAGGGCATTTAGATCATGTCTGATAATTCTTAGATTATGTCAGAACCCACAGACTCGCATGATTTTTTCAGTACTCAAAACCATGAAGCACCATGAGGAATTAAAGGAACCTAATTCAAATTTTCTAATCACTACAACATGCTTCATTTTATACAAGAATTTTAAAAAATATTTCAGTGAGAATAAGCATTGCACAGGAAAACAAAGAAACTTTTAAAAATGTAGCTTGTGGTTATATAGAGGCAGAGTTTTTACCTCATTTTCAATTATACATCAATTTGAAGCTTTTGGTAGCACCAACAATAAAACTGAAACAAAAATTAAGGGCAAGGGCTCTTTCTGAAGATACAACCAGGTAATGACAAAATATTTATTTAATTACAAAGCCGTTCTCTTGATTTCAATACAGCAAAATAGTATGAATTTAGCTTAGCAATTAAGACCTTGCAAAGACTCATACATAACACAGCTATGTTAATTATGTGATAAAAGCACAGCTGAATCTTACATTTCATATTCTTCCATACTCAATTTTTCCCATTTTTTAGTAAAGAATAGGGATGTGACCTTGCTCTCAAACATACCTCTTTCAGAAACTCTTCAAACTGCTCATCTAATTCTTCCTTTGAAAATCGATGAGCCATAATTTGCAGGTGGATTTTACCTTCCAAACAACTGAGTCTAAAAACTAAAATTTAAATTAAAGTCAATTAAATGCATTCTGAAATTGATGTAACCTAAAGATTTGATTGAATAGAGATAAAAGCAAAAAGCTCCAATCCAAAACCTGAGAGATGACAAACACACACCATTCTCCCATCCCTTACGAAACTATTTACTGAAAATGAGACAATCAGTGCAAATGAACCTAGATCACCCAAATTCCTTATAAGCAAAATACTCATTTCCAAAACACCAGCTTCAGCATTTAAACTTTGAGGGGTAAATAAAATATGATTCACTTCAGCATCTTTACATTTTCCTTCAAAAACCGTCTCTCCTATCAACCCACGACTAAGCATTTTGTTAATAATCAAATGAGAATCTACTGCAGTAATATTTCCATTTTAAGGGCTTTCAGTTCCTTTCTATGCTTTTTCTCCAACACTGGGGATATCCGGCCTTGTTAGTTTTATCATCTCTGCCGTGCTTTGGATTTAGTAAACAATGAATACATGTAAATCTTTTTAAGGTTAGGGAATGGTATTTGGTTTGATCTGCCCTGACAGAAAAAGCCAATGACACTTGCCTCTCCTCCCCCTAAGTCTGCATCAACTTCTCAGGTATAAAATACACACCACAGCCAAAAGGCTGCAAAGCTTTTGTGTATCACACTGCTCAACACATACGGCTGCCTTCAAAACTGCGTATGTATGGCAGCATTAAACTGCACTAGCATCTTCCAGGCTGAGAAGTGTGATGTAAACATAAAAGGGCTAAACATTTGCAAAAGTACTTTTACCATTAAATAAAACTACTCCCAGTATGGAGCCCACTCAGTACATAGGACTGTTACCTACCCAGTAAATTGATTTTGACAGGCGAGTTGTGACAACTGTTTCCTGCTTTCACTCCTTATCCATCCATAGACCACCCGACACTTTGGCTTTGGCAGTTAAAAAAAAAAAAAAAAAAAGTTATATAGCAGACTGCCCAGGCGTTGAATTGAGCACGATATCCTTACGTAAGCATTTGGACAATATCTCTGAAAACATGGTAAGGAGATTAAGAATGTTACCTCTCAGGGCACACATAATCCAGTATCCTTTTATACTTTCACATCAAAGAACACTTGATGTTAAACGCAGGACGCTTTAGCAATTTACTAACTGTGCCAGCTACTTTAGCAAGCGGGGAATATTTCTAGCCTTAGTTCTAGCCTTGCCAGAAAAATAAAGTGATTCTTCTGACATTATCCATACTTCTTCCTACATTAGAAAGATGGCTTTCTTCTGCCTACCTTGTAATTACATATTTTATAAAAACTAACAATACGTAACTTAAAGGACAACAAACATGTTTACAGTTTCGGTAACAGAAGACCATATGCAAATATTAACCTTAGCAACTATACTTTTCAGCCGTATCTTCTGACCTGGCGGCTCACAAATGACTTTTTGCACAAAAGAAAGGCGGCACTTGCTGGGACATATGCTACAACACGGCGCAAAAAGCGGAAGTTTTGAGGAGATATGGCTAAACTATGGGGACGGAGGAAAGCTTAAACAACCTAACACATTTCACCTTTTAATCATCCCAGCCGTGCCTGATCCTCCTCCGGCTTTCCCTGGAGCACACGCAGGGCTGGCGCATGGGAGCGCGGGGGCTCGGGCTCGGGCACGGGCGGGCGGGGCTCGGCTCCAAGGCCCGACGGGCGCCCCGGGTAGCAGGGGGGGAAGAAGAGGACGCGGCTCGGAGCCGAGTGCTGCCCCGGGCGCGCACCTGCACCGCGCCGGGCCCCGCTCAGCCACGGCCGCCCCGCTCGCCCGCGGCGCGGTTGCCCGGGAAACCCTCCCGGCCACCGTCCCGCCCGCCAGCAGGGACCGCGCCACGTGATTCCGCCAAATCCACCGGCTTCCCTCTGCTCTGCCCGCCCCGCCGCGGGACACACGTCACGGGGGGAGCGGAGCGGACTCCGGCGGCCACGGGGGACGGGAGGGGGACGGGCCCGGGCGCCATGCCCGCCGCGGGACACGCGGGTCGCCAGGGGACGGGGGCGAGCCCGGGCGCCATCGACGGGCGGCGCTGGCGGAAGGGGCCGGGCGTGCGGAGCGGCGCCCCCTGGCGGGTGGTCCCTGAGCGGACGGGCCCGGAGCGGGCTGAGGGCGTTTCCGTGTCCGGGCGTTCGGAGCCAGCGCGGTGTCACACCCGCGGCACCTGAGCGGCCACCGAAGCCCCTCAGCAGCTACAACACCCCGCAGTCACACGGTCGGCGCAGGTTTCCTCCCGCCTCGATCCCAAACACTTCTCCAAAGTCGCACAACTGATCTTTAGGAAAAGCAACAAGAAAAGAGTTAAAATTGTGTTACATTCCCTAATGCAAGGGTCAAACTCAAAGCACCCCCTCTCGGTTTTTCATAGGAATCCCTTTCTAAAGTTTTCCTAATGTTTCAGCCTTAGATGTCGGCCGTTAGTGCTTTTAATACGTTTTAGCACATCTCTGGAAATGTTTAAAACACGCAGGGAAATTAATGACCCCTGTTTCCCTGACCACTGCCATCAAATAACCACAGAACAATTGCAGTCTGTGCTTGCATGTGCTCTCCAGCGAGGCTCTGCCAGTTGTGTTTGTTGTGAGAGTCACGTTGCTTCAGGAATTTTTATGCCAGCATTTAGTAAATGGCAAAATAAAACAAGTTCGCTTAAGAATACAAATGGACATTGTTCACACACGCACACACACACACACACACATGCATTTTGATTCTCTGTTCAGTAGACTTGGAACGAAAAGATTTTGAAAGGAAGTTTTCTTCCACGAGTGTTGGGTACCCATTGCAAGTGAGAAACCAGTTAAAAGCCCTGTTACTGCCTCTCATTTCCTGTTAACTTGAGAGATAAAGACAGCGCTTCCAACATGGCCTTTATGTATCCCAGATTTTTTAATGCTAGTATAAATTATAGTTTAAATTCAAAGAAGCGGAGAAATATGGGCTCTGTATTTTCCACACAAGTCTATAGGAATTCCTTTGCTAAAGGTGCTGCAGCACTTCTTTCAATTACGTCTATTGCAGATGGAGTATTATATTTCCTTTTGCAAAGTATTTTTTTTTTGTCTTCATGTGCAGCTTCTGCTGCTGTCTGTGGTAAATATGGGAGCTGATCAAGGACAGAATGCCCACATAAACTAATATACTAGAACAATTTGTTACACACGACAGCCTACAGATGGTGAAAACATCAATTTCCAACATTTACTCTTTTCTCTTGTCGCGTGAAAAAGTATGGAGTGAGGCATGAGAATTTAGAAAGAAATATGGAAATTAATTAAAAGAATGCCAGTCATGCTTCATGCCTTGATCCTGCTCAGATTTAAGCCAATGCAAATTTTACTATTAACTTCAAAGCAATAGCTGTGACATCATTCATTGATCATGAGAGTTACTTCATATACGATCAAATAATCACATCAAGGGCTCAGTCCTTCAAGCTGCTAAAAAACTGTTGCACATTGAAGCTTTTCTGTTTTGAGAAATATGTTCAAAGACCCTTGTACAAAGTATAGAAAAATGTGCAGAGGGATCAATGCTGTTGGAAACCTCAGTGCCCATATGGGAAAGAAAAAAACCTAAACCACTCTTGATGACTGTGGTGGAGAGGAGACATTGCCTAGTGTTGAAATGTCATCCAGTGCATTCAAATAACATGCACAATAGCCACTTAAAAGATTTTCATTTCCTTCTAATGCCAACCAGTTGTTGGCATTAGAAGGAAAACAAGCAGTTTTCTCAAGAGCTCTTAACAGCAGAACTTACGAAATGGGAGAGCGGGGCTAGCCATGGGTTTCAGCCAGGAACATGACAATTTGGGCAGTAGTGCTAATAAAGCAGAAGGATGGATGCAAATTCTAAAATAGATCCTGCTGGTCAGACCCCCAAATTATGAGGTAAATTTCAGGCTCTGCTGACATGGGTGGGAAGCCTTTGTTAATTTCTATGAAACCAGATTTTGCTGCTGTAGTCATTGGCTTCTCATTTAAATATGTTGCATGTGCACACATAATACATATGTTTTTCTTGCTAAACAGCAAAAACATGAGGCTTCATGGATTATTATAGTAATTTCCAAAGATTAATGGCAAAATTAAAAGTAATAAACTATCCACACATTTATTCTGTTGTCTAATTTCAGTTTTGTATCGTCCATGAAAGTCAATGAGGAAAAACATATCAAATAAAAACCAAAAACCTCTGCCACATTCACTTTGGCTGAAGCATTGCATCAGATAGTATTTCAGTAGTGAACTTGCAAATATGTGAAATACGAGATTATGATAATAAATATTTCACCATACTCTTGGTTATGTTTTTTTAAGGGTTAACAGTTTCCTACTGATCAAAAGCAAACAAAGAGTGGTGGACTAAGAAGTTAAAATTGCATTCTCTGTGTATGCTCACTGTGATGAGACTTCCTTAAGTGAAGATGCAATAAAAGCCTTTTACGGTATGCACATCAGAAAAAAGAAAAGCCTTTTCTATAACTAGAAATTGCACAGAAAGCAAAAAGAATTGTATGGAACTATATTCCATGTGGGAGAAAATGATAGTCAAATTAGGATTAGTTACAAAATAGTTCACATAACTATAATTGTAGTTTGAAAGAGCATTTTTAATACTTTCGCTTTTGGTTCACTGCAGGTCTCACTTTGTTCTGTCACTGATAAAAAGTCCTCAGAACCCAAGGGTTGGATTCTTGGTTGATTCAGTTACGGTAGCCTGAACTCAGCATCTCACGCTATGGGTTTTTTGCTTCATGAATTTTCTCCACAGGCTGAGAACTAAATTCTGTGTCATGTTTTAGATTATTCCAGAGACTCAGACTGGTCGCAAATCTTACTTTTTCTTGCATCCCATGAAAGGAGCTGCAAAGTTTGGAGTTTGGAAGCTAGGCTGTTGCTGGCCATTTCCTGTTTTCTGGAAGTTAGCAGACATGCACTGTTTCTCATGCTTTTTGAAAATGGATCCTCCCTCTGTCTTATTTGTGTAAATGTTTAATTGCCTTAATGTTGTGCCTTGTACTGCCAAGTTTTTAATTTCCCTGGAAGAGTGCAAAGTTGCTGTAATTACTGGCTGCAGGAATAAATCCTTCACCATCACAGAGGAAACTCTCCTATCGCCAACAACTGTAAGCAATTAAAAATTCTTTCAAGAGGTTGATTGTTTGCAGTCAATAATTAAAGGTGCTTATCACTCTCTCAGATTAAAGTGCATTTGCCAAATTTAACACTGCTTTTTCTTTCATTTCCTGATTCTCTATGAACTTGTTGGAAAACATTGCTCCACTGTGTAATCCAACTAATAGAGCAAGATCCCTTCTGTTGCTTTTAGGAAATCCTGAGGAAATTATTATGCAAAGATAGATACAATGCAATTATTACAATGTAAATATTATGCAAAGTTAGATAGTTGACTAACTGTAGCACTTTTGATTTACTCTACTTATGCTGCCCTGTGACTACTTAAGGTCCTTCTTTGCCAGTGAAAATTCTCAGTTCTTGGCATCAGGCAACATGCTTACAATTCCTATTTTGTGGGACCGGAGATACAACTTGGGTCACTTCCACCTGAGATCATTTGAACTGCAAACCCTCATCTGCCTTGAATATTCTCTTCATATAGAAAGTTTTGTAGTAAGTTCTTGTTTTTGTATGAAAACACACTGCATGTGTTCTGTTCAGAAAAAGTTAAGGTAAATATTTTTATAAAAATTTATTGGTGGCTTAGGAAAGATCAAACTCAGAAAATTCTGCAGAGAAAAATTAAGTATTCCGATTTATTAAAATTTTTCAGATCTGTAACATCTTTCCTTGATCCTGACAACATATCTGCTTAACACTGGCAGGAATGTTAGCTTTGCATTTCAGATTTTCACTTGGTTATTTTTAGTTCTTCTGAAGCCTGGGAAATAAGAAATATAACCGCTTTGAACAGTCTGAAAGAGCCAACTCTAGCAGGGCCTCTGAATCTGATTAGATAAAACAACAAAGAGGTTCTGTTAGGGCAGAGGCAGGAAGAACTAAGGTGGGTGGCAATATCTGTCATAACTCAGGGGAAATGTAGCCTCAAAGCACTCAAAAGTGGGTGAAAAAAATAACATAAGCAATAGACAACTTTCCCACATCTTAGGTCACTCTACAAATGCAGTTTGAAAAACTTTCTCTGTGCTCCACCTTTTTTTTTTTTTTTTTTGTATTTTTAAAGTACAATAAACAGCATATGCACGTGTGTTTATATTAAAAAGCTGATTTAGGGGAACATCATTTCTCTTCAGATAAGTATCTGAAAAAGTACAGTGTGGCAAGTGCAATTAGATTTGTTGGTACAGAAATGGTATAAGAACTTAAGAGACAGATTTGTAATTTTCAACATTTTCCTCGGAAGATTAGGTAGCTTAAGGATGGACCCAGGAGATTTCTGCCCTAAAATACAGCTAGTCATAACAGCACTTTTTATCCTACTGTCCAGAAAAAGAATCAAACTAATGTGTTCAGTGCAACTGGGAGATGTTCAGATTTTTGGTGGGCTTGATTTAAAAATGATCTGTTATTGGAGGGGTAGAAGCCTGAAACACCCACTTGGGGGAGGATTGTGCTTCCCTTCATTCAGTGTAGGGTGCTTATTTTGGGTTGGAAGAGAACGAAAGAGACATTTGTGCATTTCCTCAGGAAAATCAGTGAAAATGTTTTCGAGGATGCAGTGCATCCACAATGTTAAGCTTTGTCTATGTCAAAAGCTGGGAATGTTACCTGTTTGAAGCCCACTGCTAAGGGTGCCCCAAACTAGTCCTGCAGCTGGGAAATGTGGTGCTTGTTCCTCATATTGGAGGCATATGAGAAAAGTCCCTCCAAACTGCTCTTGCCCTGCATGTAACTGTGGCATTCCTCCGGTAATCCCAGGTCTGTCTCCCTTGGGATAGATGTGGTGTGGAACAGGAGATGCATACAGGTGTGATATCTAATGCTAATCCAACACCAGTTTGCACTGTTCCAGAGGTTCAGACCCCTGTGCCAGGCTGAGGCTGTTCATGTGTGTATGCCTGTGAACTAAGTGGCCTGTAAGTGATATTTTTCATCCGGCTAAAGGTAGTTACAGTGTACATTTGGGCAGGAGAGCTGGAGTGTGAAATTTACCCCTATTACCTTTCTCCTCAAGTTTTTTCTAATTGTAATTTCATCAGAAAATAATCTGCTCCACAGTTTTTAATTTTCTTTGAAATCTCTCTGTGAGGTTCAGTCTTACATTTGTGCACAGGGAATTGAGCACCAGCTCTTAAAATCTTGAGGGGTCAAAATCAGATTCTTGCCAGGAATTGTTGCCTATACAAGTTATGCTCCACCAGCTGATCTGTGGACTACCCAAGTGAATGTGTAGGAAGAGTTTTTCCTGTGATGAATGGAAAACAGATAGATAAGTGGACATGGATATCCCTTTTTGTCTTTGGCCAGTGACAGAATAACCTCCTCAAAACTGGATTCACATGTAATAACAAAAGCCCTGGGAGGTGTTAACCAGTATTGAGGGAGGGAACAGGGTGACTATTATAAGTTTGTTCTCTGTGAGAAGCAAGTTTACATGTTTTGTCAATTTAATATAGCTGTCTCACTCGTCATCTTCTCGCTCGTGGAGACAGAGGGTTCAGTCCCACGCTGTTTGTACAGATGCTGTTACTACAGAAATAGGAGATGAAGAAGTTAAGGAAATCTGAGGTCTCCTTCTCTGCGGTCACATCCCCAGCTCTGCTCAGGGACATTTCAAGTAGGTGCAGGTCCCTCACCTTGAGCACATTTCTAGCAGGACACTTTTGTTGCCTTGTGCTAGCATAAGGAGGTTTCATTCTGCACCAAGTGAAGCAACCTTTCTGGAGTCAGCATGTGTCTCTTGCTTTTTGGTTTCATTTTTCCTTACCTGGTAAAAAAGATAATCTAAACTGGTGTTCTGTGTACATGAAATGAGAGCCAGCCAGATAGGTACTGTGGAATAGAAAACCTCACTACTCTGGAATTCAAATGTGGAAAGGCAGATTTATTTATTTATTTATTTATTTCCCCTACAAACAGTGCTTTAAGGACATGACCTGTCATTACTTAGAGATTTCCAGCAGTAGAGCCTTTGGTGCCTGTCTACCACCCACCTAGTACCAAAAATGCCACCAAGAGATCAGCTTGTCGCGGGACTAAAATAGTCCTTAAAGCTTAGCCTCAAAGGGCTATGACACCTGTTCTCCTATGTCTTCTCTTTCCCTCCATATCTACCCCACTAATCACCAATTAGCTCCTAAGGTACCAGAAATAAACACCAGCAGTCCCAAGGTTCAGGCAGTGTATATTAAGACCTGTGAAAACAACCTTTTGCAA
Source organism: Phylloscopus collybita (assembly GCA_027886175.1). NCBI lineage: Eukaryota > Metazoa > Chordata > Aves > Passeriformes > Phylloscopidae > Phylloscopus > Phylloscopus collybita. The sequence goes on along the minus strand of JAJNNQ010000026.1, from coordinate 22,971,071 downwards.
GCGTTTGTCTGGAAAATAATACCTAGCTTAAGGATTTAAAACCTACTGAGGTTTCTTTGTTATTTCAGGCTTCAGGGAATGGTCATTTTCTTAATGTGATAAGAAACTGAAATGTTTTCAAAGAAAAGACACTTAGATGTGTGGCCTGCCTGGATTAGTAAGACTGGAAGCTGCTGTTCCACCAATCCCTTAATTACGACAAACCTTCCCTGGTGAGCTGCTATATATATTTAATTGAATGTTAGGCTACGATTTTTACATGTATACTAAAGGTACTTAGGTGTCACAATTGTCTCACAGTGTAATAATATTTCAAGTGATTTAATTTAAAGTTGGGTAAGCTTGGACTTTTTGTTCATTTCCTCCACGCTGAGGGATAAAATAGCATGGTGTGAAAGCCTTTTAAGATTCAACAATATTGTTCAAGCATAGCATCTGCAACTAATAACTATGTAACTTTGAATGAAAAAAAATGTCTAATTATCATGGAAAAGGGAAGATGGTTGACTCATCTTCTGCAGTTTGGATTACATGTGTGGGATTGTGTTTTGGATGGAGCACTCCAGAATAGCAACACTCCATCAAAAACACAGTCATGCACCTGTACTCCAAATGGCTGAATAAGACAAAACACATGTCATCTGAACACTGTGAATCAAATTAAAAAAAAAAAAAAGAAGAAAAAGAAAAGAAAAGAAAGGAAAGCTGGAAGAGAAATAAAGACAAGTACCATAACATTGGTGTGTGTGAAGCCTTGTTTCTTTAAAGCTCCCTGAGTGATTTATTTATCACTAAACCTCTGTTCGCAAGCCATGTTTGATTTTGCTCGATACTGATATAGACACTGAAACTGGATATTATGGAAAGGGCTGCCAGCAACTGTTTGATCCTGATAAATTACAATAACAGGCACAATTTACAATGAGAAGCTATTGCTGCTTCTGGCTCTAATGTGTGATGAGGTTTAAAACGTGGTGGGCCAAAATTCCCTTACCTGGTGGCCCCCTCAGACCATTTGCAGAGGAGCGTTTAAGAGAGCCACTGAGCAGAAGAAGATTACATTCACAGCAAGGGCCAGGCCCAATTTTATATCAAAGGTGAGCATGTGTGTATCTGCCTGCATTTGGAGTGGAAGGTGTGGGGAGAAGTAGACGGAGCGTGTATAATCCACATGTTTGGAAACTTGTGTGTTAACTGAGCAGCCTGGTTCCTTCTACATGTGCACACACCCCCCAACACCCCCCACACCGCCACCCCTCACCCACCCCCCTTTATGCCTGCGATGCATATGTGTTGTGAATATTGAAGTATTTGCTCTGGAAAGTTAATTGATGACTAGCTGCTTATTTGATCTTCAGAGTGTCAAGTTCAAAATGTAATGAACGATAAAACCCACCCAATAGCTGGGCTTGGAAAGAGGTGGAAATTCAGGAAAGTGATATGAACTAGAATCCCCTGCATGTTTTCTTTTCAGTAGCATTCCCAGACACCTGCCCCTCATTTCAGAAACTTATACAAGCCACAGTCCACACCCAGGAGAATAAAGACTGATTTCTTGAGATATTTCATTGCCTAGAAACTTTTGATAATCTCTTCAGGTGCTGTTTTTCCTCTTTAGGGGACTTTGAGTCTAATCAGATTAACATACACATTCTTACTGATGTGCCAAAAGTTAACTGTCATGGGGACAAATGAAGAATGGAGTGAAAGGAATGCTGCAGGAAAAAGAGGAACAAGAAAAGGATACTGACTACACGTACATGAAATTATGCACTCTCTGATCAGCTCTCCTTGCTGTGCCTCCTGTAGTGAAGTACAAGGGTAGAAGAGACAATTTCATAGGCTTTTGTTTGTGAAATATTGAATGAGGCTTCAGAAGATCTCTAGGAGTAGTGGTGATGTTCAGTGTCTCTGACAGATTGTTTACTCGACTTCTGAAGGACTGTAAAGCACCTCACCCAACACTGGATTCCTGTCTTTGGGAAGTGTTCACCTAACCAAGACTGTATCGTATCTCTTCCCTGACCTCATCTTCTGTTAGCTGCCTCACCCAGTTGCTGTTAGATTCACATGGGATGTGTCCAGACATGATCAGGAGAAGTTTATCTGTATTTGCAGCATGATTCTCCCTTACTCCAACATGTATAAACACTTGCACCTGAACAGCTAGAAATTGTCCTCAGTTGCATATCCACAAACCTACTTTGTCTGTGTCCTCTGCCTTTGAGAAGTACACTTGTCCATTCCTTTATTTTTCCTCTCTTGTTTTCCATTTAAAACCCCTATATGTATTCCATTAACCATTCCTCTTTTCCTTTGAAGAAATGTATGTATACACATGCCTACCATCCCCTCTCTCTGCCACTGCTTCCCCAAGCGTTATATAGGATCAGTATTTCCAGTGTCATCTGCTGGAGAGAGGTGGGCAGAGTTGCTGTATGTCTTTAAAGAGTGAGCATGTGTGCATGAACATACACATGTGCACACACATGCTCTCATGCATAGGTGCATCCCTCTCTCGAGGAGTGAGGGGTTCCCTGGATCACAGAGAACGAAGCAGAGGAGGTGAACATGGACTTGTGTCTCTATAATATGGACACAGTTTAGCAAAGACATAGTATGAAATACAGATCTTGAGTACAAAGGGGAGGGACATTGAGGACAAGAGGCACACACATTCCCCTAATTCTAAATATAGACAAAAGTTTAATGTTGGAATCTATGGTCTCTGTGTGAAGGTGCAAACTACCTAAGAAAAGAAGCTAAGGATAATTTCTAGGGACCATTTCCATGCTGCTGGAAATTTTCTGCCAAGAATTAGGTTGGATCATTCCAGGCCAGGTTCCAAGATTACATGCCTACCAGGTGGGCACACATAAGAAATTAGATATGACAAGCTGATCATGGGAGAAAAAAATGTTTAAGTCAAAATCTTTTGGAAAAGAGATGAGCCTGAAATTAGATTAATGGTTGCAAAAAGTAGTCTGACTATTCAAAATGAGGACAGTCTACAGGAAATGCCTTAAATGAGCCTTTTTTTTTCTGAGCAGGCTGTTCAAATTGCTAAAAAAGAGCTGAATTTATGGGATTTGTTTTCTCCATTGATCCCTTAGTGAAAGAAGAAGCATGACTGTCCCTACACTTCCAGGCAGTGTAAGTTATGTATCTACAGCTTGGTGAGTTCCCAGAATAGATAGGTCTGGTCTTCTGTCCCTTGGAAGTACTGTGGTGCTGGGACTGGTAACTTGTGTGACCATGACTTGCCCTCTAGGAAAGCAGCCATAAAGACATTGCTTTCCCTAGTAACTGGTTCTGCTCAATAATAATGATTACTTCTTTTCATAAAAACTCATCTCATTTGTCACTTAAATCTCATTTGTCACTTAAATGTGTTTGACTCAAGCCTTCCAACTTGTGAGACCCCCTCTGCTAGAATAAAGAGCTCAGAAGCGCACTCTATTTCTTTTCTGTGGCAATACTAATATATTGAAGCCAAACCTTCTTCACTTCTTCTTGACCAGTGACTTGAGGTCAGCACACTTGCTGCGGGGAGCTACTGATTTCATTTTAAACCAGCTTTTGTGATACTAGAGCAGCGGGATGTGCGAGTCACTGGAGTTTACCCTTCCACCTGCTTGTGCGGGCTGCCAGCAGCAAATGCAAGCGAGGAGGAAGGTAACGATCGGCGACAGCAGAGGCGGCCACACGCAGTCCGCCCGTCTGTCAGCTCGGCTTCAGCCCAGCCGATGTGGCCACAGGGAGTGTCGTAGCTTTTAAGAGAGATTTCCACGTGTCCCTCCTGCCTTCTCTAGGCAGCAAACCACCTGGCATAGTTCAGATTTCATCAGGAGCCATGTTTACTGAGTTGTCAGAGATAAGCCTGCCTTCTAGAGGCAAATGTTAGGACCGGGAACAGAAATGCCAGCAGTGAGCACATATGGCACTATTTGTACTCTTAAGTTTGAAAGAACTAGACAAGTTAACAAATACAGATGTTTAAAATCAGTAAGAGTGTTTAATGAAAACAAACAAAATACTGTAGTCTATAAAGCTAAACCTGTTTTTCTTTTGCTCCTTTTGACAAGCTGGGATTAGTGTTTTTCTGAACCTATACCCTCCTTGACATATGGGACGTTTTTGAGGGACATTAGTCCCAGCAGATGCTGGGTGGCGCTTGGGTGGATGCCTCTGACTTTTAGTTAGTTAATAAATCAGCTTTTACAACCATGTGTATCCTATGATTTAACACATGCGTAACAATAATACTGGATTAGGAAGAACAAACTGTTTCACTGCAAAGGATATTTTCTTTCTTAGTAATATTGCATACAATAAGAGCCTTTCTCTAACATAAACAAAAGATTCATGCTATTTTTTCATTTAGCCAGTGCCCTTCATCCCCATGGGTCAAACTGTACTCAGAATTGTGTTAGTACAAATGCAGAGTACCTCCACTGAGCTCAGTAAAACTCTTTCCATTCATTTCAAAGGATGCTGCGTCAAACCTCATGCAGCCTGCTTTCCACAGGCATCAGCAGCCACTTCCTGCCTAGTAAACTGCTTAAGTGATGTTCCCTCAATTAAAAGACTCATGCAATGCTTTACCTAATCAGAAGGTTAAATAGTGTCATGTTGCTTTCCTACAAAAATCTTTTTCCTATATGTCTTGCTCTTGTTTTTGAAAAAAAAAAAAAAAATTCTTTTTAAGCTCCCACTGCAGATATGTGCTAAGCTACTAGCACACATGACATCATCCTTGGCTTCAGCCTTTGAAAGTGAAATGGTATTTAAAAATATGAAATTCTGGTAGCAATGTCACACCCGAAGTCGAAGTTTAAAACAAAACTGACAACAAAATCAGCTGCCAGGAAACAGACTATTTTTTAAATTAGACATCTATCATGTCAACTTTGAGTTAATCTCTGGAGCCAGCTCAAGAATGGATGAGGTAATATTTGCACATGTTGTGGATAAGATAGAATGAAAATAGATTTTCCCTCTACTTTTTTTTTTTTTTTTTTTTTTTTTTTTTTTTTTTTTTTGCTAATGTGATACAAAGATTATGAAGCCTGATGGTTGAAATCTTGAGCTGTGATTGAGGTGTTATGTGTGAAGCAGCAGATTAGAATGGCTTTAATATGTTACATGATGATCTCTGAAAGTCTCAGGCTGCATACAAACTGTGGTGAATAGGGGCACTTGCAGGAGGTAGGAAGATAGGTGTTAAGTGGAGGGTTGACATAATTCTGGAGAAAGCTCTCAAAGCCAACACATTTAGTGGATAAGTTTAAGGACTTTGTCTCACTGCTTTAGTTATGAGTGCCAGGAGTTGAGGCTTAAAAGGGACCTGCTGACAGAGCCAGCTAAAAGATGGCTGGATGTAAGTTACAGTGCATGAAAGAAAATGAAACATTGAGTCATAACCTGCTACAAGAGCAAGATCTTTTGCTACTACAGAAACTATCTGAAAATTTGTTTTTGTCTGTGTTAATAGTGCTTAAAACACATGTGAATTACAGTTGGGAAAGGAATTTCACTAATTCCTGTTTTCTGTGCTGTTTGTGAAAGCTTTTCTTAGCCTTTGTCCACGCTGTTCTCCAAAGCATATTCTTGGCAAAGACCTACATTCCTTGCTCAGCATTTGCACCCAACTGCCTGTGAAAGGTTGACATGTGCAGAAACTCTCAGAGGCCTGGCTTAGGAAGTGTTGGGCTCAAGTGGCTTGTTCTATCTTGTACTTTTTCAGTAGTCTCAGTTGGTCTTTCTATAATCTTGGCAGTTCTTGAGACCAAATCAGTTCTTTCCAAGGCCCTGCCCAGAGGTCCATGCTGCAGCCTTGTCCGTAGCTGAGCAGCTATAAATCCCTAGTCCTTTGGTCTGTTTCTCCACACCACTGGAGTAGCTTTGCACCTCCTAGAAGTGTGCAGAAGCAGAGGCAGGAGAGTTCTACAGGATAGGACCCCTCCCTCCACAGGTAGATATATGAGGGTTTTTTTGACTTTTTGTGCCAGTTTCCCTTGGGGATGTCAATGGAAGAGGACTGAAGGACATACAATGAGCAGGAAGAAAAAGTTATGTTTCTATGGGAATGTGAAGGCCAGGAAAATAAGTGAGATGTTTGTCTTTGAATCAGAGCAGGAAAGGTCTATCCCAGAGTCATCTCCATTCCATGCAGACAAGAGGTTGATTTCAGTCACTAATGTCAGGTTTAGAAGTGCAAGAGCTGAATTTTCTCTCAGGCCTTTTTGCTGTGGGCAACTGTGAATTTGTTGCAATTTTCTGGAAACCCCCTGGTCAGGGGTGCTGCAGTCTTTATTCACATGTGCCCATTACATATCCAACTCCATTCATATCTGCTTTCCAGCTGAACAGTAGCTCTGAAAACTGATTAGCTATGTTTAGGGCAAGGACACTGTTCTGCCTAAAAATGCCAGGGGATGTTCAGGTGAGAACCAGAAAAATGTGAAAGGACTTAGTGCCAGCCTTATCTGTGGAGACAACTCAACCGAGGAGCTCGGCTTCCTCCAAAGAAGAGCACACTGAAAGTTCTTGTAGGACCACACAAAGCAGGACACAGCACAGAGTATTTTCACAGCCAGCTGCTATTCTGCCAATGAATAAAAAAAAAAAAAATCACTAATTAAAAAAATTAAAAATCAATGTTTTTGAAAGTTTGTACTTACTACTTTCAAAAGAGAGCCAGTGGAGAAAATCTGAAGTAACCATCACTAGGATTGGGAAGGAATGGAAGTGAAAATTTCGAAAAACTTGCAGTTCTGTGTTTTTTATTTCTCTAAGAGCCTTGGGTTTTTCTGTGTTCATTTTGATTTGTGGAAAGCTGTTTACGTGATATTTATGCTGTATACCTGTCTGTGAAGAAAGTTATACAACATGTGTTAGTCTATGTAGGTGTTTATAACTGTAAATGTTACTTTTGTAGTTTGCCAAATGGAAAATACACCCAACGGCATCTTCTTGAACCTGTAAATAAACTGTTTTCCAGAGCAGCCATCAAGCACATCATGAAAGGAAATGGCAGAGCAATTCCACTGACAATAGCATGAGAATTATTATGAACCAGATGTGAAACAATACAAATATTAGTGAAAAGAATAGTTTCTGTCTACCCGAGCATGACAAAGCTTCAGGAAACACAGGGATATGGATTGGATGTGCAATGAAAATAAGTGTGTGATTCTCTTACTGGAACTACAGGCTGAAATTCTTCTGGACAAGCTCACGAATGACGTGTTTTTGTTATGAGCACTAACCAAAAGCCACTCATCCTTTTGACTGAGGCAAAACTTCTCTTGTTCCCCATGGGTGAGGAGCCATGGCATTCCACCTGGGCATCAAACCCACAGCTCCTTTCTGCCCTGCAGCCACAGTTCTGTTATGGGTCCCTGCAGTGCTTGATTCCAAAGGGCTTAGCAGGTTTACACCACAGACGTAGAGGATTTGATTCAGTGCTTCAACCTTTGGTGTCTGGCTGTGCTTTTAATGCTGCTCTGTGTGTGCCTCCCCAAGGCAGCTCTGGAAGGGGAGGCAGTGACATGAAGAGCAGTGGGTTGTGCACCCTGTCTGCCAGCCCACTGAGGATGTCTCAGACACAGAAGGGCATTTGAAGGGCACCAAACCCTATTTTTGGGCATCTGAATCATGCCCTAGGTGTTTCACACAGCAGTAAGCTCCAGCAAGCTTGGATGTGAATGTGAATAGCAATGCTGCACTATGGGCTATGGCTGAAGGTTGAATATAGTGCAACGCAGGTATTTCAGAAACAGAAGATAAGGTTTCACTCTGGAATTTACCAGGGTACCGGTGCTAACATGTAAATTAGGTGGAATAATCACATTTTGTCTTTTTAACTAATGTTAGAGCTCTTCCTTATCAGCAAATGGAGTGTTTACCAACTCACCAGATTTCTGTTGAGACTGGGCAAGGGCAAACTGATGTGATTAAAATCTCACACTTTTTTTTTCTCCACCAGTGTTTCATGTGAGAACTTCAGCAGCCCATCTGGCCTCAGTTGGTGGTTTTCTAAGTTGCCAGCTTTACTTCAGCATATTGTGATAATATTATTTCAAAATAGCCACATCATCAAGTATCTTTCAGGATGTGAAGTATTTATAAAAATATATATTCCTGTTTCAGTTTATACAATCCCTGCCATCCTTTACCTACCAAACCTGTGTCATGTGAGCTTTTATTCCATTATTAAAAGAGAGATGTGAAGTCATGTGGCCATCCTATCACAAGCTTTTGCCAGCTGTAAACCTCATCATGGTTCCTGTAAAGTACATTTCCACAGATCAAGTTACTGCCAGGGAAGACTTTAACAATCTTCTACCTTACTTTCAACCCTCAACAATTAGTATTAGCAAATGGTCCAGGCCACTGCCTGAATCACATATGATTTCTATTCAAGAAAGACAAACTTTTATTCAAACCAGACCCATAAGCTAAACACATGAGTTTCCCTGCTTAGAATAATGAATCTGAAGTAGTTTCTATCATTCATTTTAAAAATCACTCTCACATTTGAAATCAAGTTGGCTATTTTCCCTTGTCTGTATTAACCATCTGGTAAGGGTGACTTTTCTAACACTGGTGTCTAGAGCTAGGATTTATTCTTTAAAAAAAAACCCAAACCAACCATCTTCCCCTTCCCAGTTTAGGTTTTTTTTTTCATTTTTGGAGCTTGTCCTTGTAATATAGACAAAACTCATCCTATCTTTGAAAAGGGAAAAAAACACCCTCCACACATGGCATAACTTCCTCTATAAGATTCTTAATATATTTTACAGTCAAAATATAGTTTCGTATGTGATGATTTAAGAAGGCACACACATGCTTTCAGGTCATTAAAGTGCATTGTAAAAATAATAGAGACACAAAGGGCTTATTCTCAAGAAACGATGCACACTCTCTTCTCCATGGAATATTGAAGATCTGTTTCATTTTTCAGCATAAGGCAAGTTCAAGATGCTATTTCCTTACCACATACCTCAGTGGTGCATGACCTCTGGAAAAAAAAAAAAAAAAAAGCAAGAGGATTTATATGCAAAAGAAAAATCTTGGCACTTCTTAACATTTTGCTGCTTTTCCTAAATAAAAGGCCTTCAGAACAAATCCTCTTACTGCTGTTGCAAGGGGGCTGTTCTGTCAGAGAGCCTCATTTTCTGTGGATGCTCCCTGAGTGAGTCAGGGAATTTGTTAGATGCTGCTTTGTGACAAGCTCTAGTGAAACAACGTGTGTTTAAAACGGCCCTTTGTCCCTACCTGATGATTGGCTGTTCACAATAGATGTGGATGAGAGATGGTATGTGTGGTTTTGATGCGCTTACTAACAGAATTGTAATTAAAATCCAAAAGCTGGATCAACCAGAATATTTTTCCAATTAAGTATACCTCAAGGTCTCTTAACGGGTACTTTTTGGCAGAAGTAAGCTGTCTGTATGCTTTCCACCTCCTTTAAAGATATAAAATATCTTGATACACTGAAGCAGAGATCAATAAATTGCCTCTCCATGCAGTGCAACATGCACAGTATTTCTTAGAGTGGTTGGTCTTGGCTTGCCTGTCTGTCCTTTCAGTGGTTCAAGTCTCTCCTCTGTGAGGCTATTGGTTCTCCCTGGATGAGTGAGTGGGAAAGAATTCAGCATTTGCCAAAAATCTTCCTGTATCCCTACCCTGTTAACAACAGACCACCTAGACAAATTCTACCATACAATCATAGAATGTTTGGGATTGGAAGAGACCTTAAGGATTATTCACTCCGCCTACAATGGGTAGGGGCACCTTCCACTAGATCAGGTTACTCAAAGCTCTGCTGAGTCTGGCCTGTAACACTTCCAGGGCTGGGGTGTCCACAACTTCTCTGGGCAACCTGTCCCAGTGCCTCCCCATCCTCACTAAAGGATTTCCTCCTAATAGCTAATCTAAATCTACGCCCTTTCAATTTGAAGCTGTTCCCCCTGTTGTATGATAATCTGAGGAAGCTGAGTGTAAGGATGTTTGGTAACAGCAGTCCCTGCAGGTATTCCTGGTTGTGAAGGAGTCTGTGACAGTGTGGGAGCATCAGCACAGCTGTTTTCACATGTCACACCACTTGCTGAGGCTCCCACCCTGCATCAGCCAGCTGCATCCCCAGCATGAGGACAGCAGGAAAGGGCAATCTGGGGCTCACAAGCAGCAGTGTGGAGGGAGGGACAGCCTAGCCAGAGTCTTAAAGCCTTGGCCTCCATCCTACTGTGAAGGGTGTCCAGTGACTGTTCATGATTTCTGCTGGTGCAAAAAGGGGCTCTTGTACTACAGACTGGAGATAAGCAGCCAAAGGTTTCAGGCAAGAGGAGGTCAGTTTCTAACTGAATGAGGATGTGCCTCTACTACAGGTTTTTAAATTTGTCCTTCTAATCTGAATAATAAAGGACTGCTGGTAGTAATATTTCCAACATTTTGATCAAGGTTTTAAGGGAGTGAAATACCTTTTATTACACTAGTCTGGAAAAGCAGACAAGATTTCAATAGACAAACTCGTCCTCAGATCCGTAAGGGTATGCCTAGAGAACCATTAATGTTTTTTTGTTTGTAATCACTTTTGTGGTAAAAAATGTCCTAAGATGTAGGCAAAATTGAAAGAAAACTGAAATTGCACGGCACCCCAGAAAGCTTTTCCTTAATATTTACACCACTTACATGCATACTGGGAATCTGAAATTAATCATCAGTTGAAAATCTCTTAAGGATTCCTGGTGAGGTATATAGCCGTTAGCTCACCAATTAGCAAGCACTTAGAAAGTGTCTAGAATATTTTAAAAATATTTTTGGAAGTGAAATAGTAAATAGACTTACTGTTCATAAAGACAGATGTGGTAAGAGCAGGAAGGATAACCACTTGCCACCAGCTCCCTTGAGCTATACAATGGTTCTTTATTGAGCAGCCATTGCTACACCACATTGTTTATTTATGAGGATTTAGTCCACACATCCCTGCAGGAAGATGCTGTTTGACTGTTCTCACCATTATTGCAGCTCTGGAGCTGTCACACTCATGAAGGGCATTGGAGATCCAGCCCGTGCACATTCCTAGGGACAGTCTCCTCAGTCTGTGACTGCTGGCCCAGAGCATCAATCCCACCTACAGAGAGCTATCAAACATGGCCCACATCCTCTCCTGTGCTCCTCTCAGACCTGGGGTGAATTGGGAATCCAGTATCACACAATGGCCTATTTTCAGTTGAGTCTGTCTCGACCATTTCCTTGTGCCTTTGGCTCAAGGGGAGCCTTTTCAGTGTGATTGCTGGAGCGTGCACACAGAAAAGATGCTGGGTTGTCTGCAGGTGATGCTTCACAAGCTGCAGTTGCATTGCATGGCGTTTCTGTGGGTAACAGGTCAGCGTATTCCCACTTGAGTCCTTTGCATTTGATCTTTGCTGGGACATGAAACTTTGCTATTTGCCGCATGGCAAGGGTTTTAATAGTCTCTGTGAGGCTGGAGAAGGTGAGACGCAGTGCCGTGCCCCTGCAGCCGGGGGCTGTCCCCCAGCAGGTGCCCAAGGTGGGCACCGCTGACCTCAGGGCTGCGGCCCCTGGTGGGAGTCAGCAGAGGGTGCTCCTGCAGCAAGGTAGCGCTGCCATGCAGCCCTGTGCTCAACAATGTGCCCGATAGGAAGGATTGGTTTATAAATTATTAACCGCAGCCCTCTGACACACTAGCAGACTCACATCTGCGGACATTTAATATAAAAGACAAGTAATGGGAGAAGGTGAGATCTTCAAAGTGTCTTGTAACCCAAGAAGGTCTGTACTGTATAAGCGCAGGAGGCAGCGAGGGATTACAGTAAGTTGTGTTTGTTTGGGCTACAGGGAGAGCCCCTGCTCTTCGGCCACTGTTTGATCCCTGGGGCCAGCACGGAGCCTTTGTCAGCAGCAAGTTTCCTGGTGGTGATGCTGAAGGGAAACCCTGGAGGGAATATTTCAGCTGCTCCCTTTTGGGTAGGCAGGCCATGGCCAGCTGCTGAGTATTTGCTGGCTGCCACAGGATGTGTGGGAATGTACAGCGAGGTACGGGGATGTACAGGGATGTGCAGGGATTTTGGGGGGTGGGAGGAGGACTGTAGCAGAGAGGTAGCATAGCTAAAGGTCAAGAGCAAGAAAGGGCTGCTGTGAGGAGGAGGATAAAAGCAGAAGGAAAACAACAACAACAAAAAAAATAAAGGGAGGAAATACCGCAGTAGCTCCAAGTATCCATGGACTTTGTTGTATTTTTTGTTTCACACTGTAGTTACTTTTCTGGACCTTTTAAAAAGGATGTGTGTACCTTGTGTGTATGTGGAAAGTGGAGGTTGTAGGGATGCTTTGAAATGGAGATCTCAGGGCCTGCTGTGTGGAGACTCAGTCAGTTTTATGACTTGGAGGTATCCTCAGCTTGATGATCTGGAAGATTTGCTGTAGACAGCTGGATTCTGGGTACTTTGTCATCTCATTAGAGCCAGTTAGTGCACTGTCAAGGTCACAAATGCTTCTTTGTGGCTGATGTTTTTCTACTCAGTTATTTGCTGGTGTCCAAGAAGATAGGAGTTGAAGAAAACATGATTTTTTTGTTTCTTAAATAATTAAAATTCTCACTCAGCGTGTTCCTCTTGTCATGTTGAAAAAAACTAGTACAATTATCAACCATTTGGGTGTAGGCAATAATATAAAATAAATAAAAACATTTTGTACTATCTCACACTGTTAGCTCTCCTGAGGGAAACTCTCATAACAATGAGAATGGAAACGGACATAAATTAGGCTGTAACTACAGCTGACTAAATAATAGCCAGAGTTTTTTGTCAAGTAAGTTGTTCAATTAATATTTTTGTGGTCTTCAGTGGGGAGAAATTACTTGACCAATATTGCATTTTTTTTTTCTGCAAATAAAGCAACATTGATAAATATGTGCTCCTTTGCCTGGAGTCACTGTCTGGCTTTGCCTTTATATTCTTTTCTTTTAATCACTTCCTAAAAATACACTTTTCTTAAATGGCTTATATGTGTTCTTTTCTAATAGGCATTTTTAAACCAGAGGAAAAAATCACCCAAACTGGCTTCTAGACCCTTGTAATGAGCATGGCTTCTCCCAATCCATTTTCATTTCCCCTTCTCTTGACCCATCTCTTCTATCTATAGGGGTCTATCTGCACTTCTTTTCTGTTTCTACGTATAGGTAGACCCAGCTGCTCCTCCTGGAGCCCCCTGATAACAGAGGGATGCAGAGTGTGTGTGAGAAGATGCATCTGCCCCTGCAGACAGGGCCTGTTGTTGGAAAGCTATTTCAGTAGTGACCTTTTCTTCTGCTCCACAGTGGAGCCTCCAGCCGGCTCTCAGTGCTCACGGAACAGCAACAGCCACATGCACGGAAATTGAGGTAGGTCAGCACTCATGTGTAGCAGCAGACATTGGAAAGTAGCTGCAAGTCAAAGAATATGTGATAGTTGGGAATGAGCAGGATTGTCTGGTGGATATGAGGAAGCTCAAGTCTGCTGTATCCATTGCTGTTGACAGTAAGTGTGGACTTTTAGAAAGAAAAGTGAAGTGTAAAGTCAGCTATCCATTAAACCAGACATTTCACCTCCTGTTTATCTCAAATTCCTTGGATTATCTTCACCAGTGACAGTACTAACTTGCCCTGCCTTTAGACAACTCCAAATCAAAGCATTTATCCAAACTGATTCCTTTGAATATTTCATTATCCAGGTGAAACAGACTGTGTGAAGTGGGTTTTTGTTCCCTGGGTTCACAGGGTTAGCTAGGAGGATGTATTTTGTGAGGAGTTGAGAGAAAAAGATCTTTTAAACCAATGCAAACATGGAACACCTTTAATTCAACTAATATCAGTTTTATGCCACTTTCATAGTGGATCCAAGCAGATACTTGCAAAGACTGTGACTGCAACATTACAGAGTGAAAATGCAGATTTTACATGCAGAGAGCTTTTCTGTTGCAGAACATCAGTGCTGGGTTAAACCACAGATGATGTGGTTAAATGAACGTTTTCCTCTATGTTGTTACAGAATTGACCTGACCCTGCAGTACCACCCACCCCACCCCAAACACCAGTGGAATTCAATGGCAAATTTCCCATGTACTGGGAATACACCAATACTGGGAAGGATGGGATCCTTGAAACCAAAATCTCCCAATCACTGCCGTATTCCCATTGATTTTGAGGACTCTTTACATGCACCAAGGTTTGTTTTATGGACTGCTATATGTGTTCAACAAATTGCAGGATTGACCTGCCTGCCAAATGAGTAATGTAGGGTTGCAGCTGCTTGACTTGGCCAGATTCAGAGCAAGGTTGGTGTGAAGTGGCAATTCTGCCCCAGGGAGTCTTCAGGCTCTGACTCACCTGTGGCAACAGAATAATACTTCATTGAAAGGGTTGAAAGGGTTCCTGCCCCAAGCCATGTGCTGAGGCGGCTGCATTCTAGTGGGAAGGTGCCATCACCATCCCATGGGCATCACCTACCCTGCAAGTGGCATTGAGGTGGGCTGAAATTCCAGCTAATTTCAGACTGAAGATTGTGACTGTCTTGTCTTTCAGCTGAACTCTTCCAGAACAGATGATTTATTTGGACTTCAGTGGCAGGGATGGAATGACAAGGTGGGGATGAAGTTATCCGAAACCTAAACCATTCAGATAGTTTTGGTGGATAGCACAGTTAAAACCCTAAAACATTAGAAATTATTGTTGATCTGTGGGGTTTTAAACCTTTTTTATAAAAAAAATAGAAGGATATTTTGAAATGAAACATCCTATTTTAATTAGGTAACATAAAAATATGTTTATACAAAGTCACTGTGAACAACTGGCATTTTTGAAAAATTTCCTAATATATAAGTGATTTGTTTAAAACAAAATGTGTTCATAGACTGTGCATTCATAAACCTGATGTGTTTATAAACTTTATGCTGTCAAGTCTGAATTTATTAAAAAAATGCAACAGCACAAATGAGTGCAATAAAACCTCTTTTTATTTGTTATTCTAAAGTAAAAAAAAAGCCAAAGAACATTTTGATGTTCCTCATGTGAGGAGTTCCTTGATCCAGCTGAAAGCTTAACTACTTATCTTCTAGCATTGGGTAAATACATAAACATAATGATACTATATAGTTAAATTTCATGGAAACACAGTTAGGTCTTAGTCTACTGCTTTGTCAGTGATCACCTGAAATCTTAGCTCAAATCTTAGATAGTAAATATAAAAAAATTTATGAAAATCAAGTATCAAATCTTGGTACTTGCAGTAAATATTCTGTCTCTAGTCTGCAACCTGAAAATGGTATTACTTTACATAAAATAAATAAGCAGTCAAATTACAGCTTGTTCATAGGATATTTACAAATAGAAAAAAACCAGCCAAAACCTAAAATCAGTAACTATGCTGTTAGCTATGGCTATACCAAAGGATTTTCATATGTCTGCTTCTCTGCAGGGCTGGTAGAGTCAGGAAAGCCTGGAAAGCATAGAAGTCTCCATCAGAGTTTCATGAAAAATGCCTTGAGTTTTAAGAATCTGGGGTTGAATACCTCTGGATCAATGACACAATATTATTTTGGTGTCACAACCATTTTTTTGGTAAAATTTTGGTTTCTGCTTACCTAATATAAAAAAAGACAGCGACTGAAATGTTTTTGAATTTAATTCCATTTGGCCACTGGCAAATTTTGTCTCCTGACAGTTGCAATTCTGAATGTCTGCATGCTCTGCATGAAATTGGCCATTTTACAAAAGAATTATACAAATCCTAGAATTCTTGGCTTTCAAATGGGCTGGAATGAATTATGACCTATTTGTCATGTATAAAATTAACTAAAACCCAGAGTAAGGCAAAAGGCCTTCAGCAAACACTCTTCTGCTACTTTTCTAAGAGATTATTTTGAATTAACTATTTCTTGAACTTCCAAGAAATGGAGTGGCTGGATTATTACAAAAGCCTTGGCTCTATGAAACTGGGATCCTTTTGTTTTAGGAAAACAATAAGAAGACTTTTTTTTTTTTTTTTTTTTTTTTTTTTTTTTTTTTTTTTTTTTTTTTTCTGGACAAATTCTCCTGGGCTAAGCAGCATGATGCCTGTGCAGTTACATCATGGTCAGCAAAGCCTAAAAAAGTGAAATTAGTCACCATACATAGGAAAACTGAGAGGTCATCATGGAGCATATGTGACACAAATGAAAATTTTAATTCTTGAATCAAGTCACAGAAAAAAAAATCTGATATTTGGAAACAGATAAGAATCTAACAGGATGTTTAATTACTGGAGCAACATTACTGTACAGATGAAATCTGTATGCTGAAGAATCATTCTTACCACAACAAGAGATTATGTCTTTCTTCCTTAGAGACTGAGGGAAAGAACTGGGGATTATGTATCACTTAAATGTGCCACACACATTGTCTCTGAACACTCTGGTAAAGAGAAAAGCACTTTCTAAGGCCATGGCTTCCTTGCTTAGTTGGATAGTTTTCAAGGAAAAAGGGAAAAAAAGAATGAAAAATTAATAAAGGAGGGGACTTTTTACATGTTTCACATTACCTTTGTTAAACTGGAGTATGATGTGTGGAAAAAAATTCAAATCTTTAAGGCATCTTTTAATATTATAGTTACCTGAAATATTAACTGATTTATTAGGTTCTATGATATTGGATCCAGGTCAGTACAGGAAATACTCAGCTGCAGTGAGTCTACAAAAAAATAGGTCAGACTATCCATATATCTTCTTATATTATTGGGAAATTGCTTCCCAGATAGCACTGGGAAGTAGAAATGTGAGGGTTTTTTGCATTTCACTATATCCCCAGTGGTTGCACTGTGACTTCCTGCACATGCTGTTCCAATGCCCCTCTGTCCTAGTCCATAAAGAGCTCACTTCATATTCCCCAGAATATCATGAAATATGGAGACAGTGATATTTTCCATTTTAGGAGCAGAGCATGCTGTGACATTTTAGGGAAAAAACCTCTTGATTACACATTTGTGGACCCTTAGCATCTCAAAGGCAGAACAGCTTCTAAAGGTAGGTATAGATGGTATAATTTTTTTTTTTTTTTGAAAAATAAAAATAGTTTTGAAAACACTGTGTATTTATTTTGCTAACAGAATGCAAATCAAATTCTACTACAACTTCACAGACCTGTGTGAATTATTCTATTAAACTGAACTATTTGCTCCAGAATCTTCTTCCATTTCACATTGTATATGCACACACAAAATATCAAGAGAATGAGTGAAAAATCTGCAATGTCATAGAGAAAAAAAATCTACAAAGGTCTACTCAAGAGTTGCTGTTTCAGGTAGTGGATTTTGGGATTCTTATTTGTCTTAGCCCTTCTCACTACATGTGACAAAAATATCCCCAGATGTTCCTCTTGTTGCTCCTCCAGGGGAGGCTTCAGCTTTCTGCCACTGTATTGCAGCCAAAAAGGAAGAGCAGGACTTACATCGAGAGTGCTAGAGCTGAAAAGTCCCCTTGAAAGTCAAGATTTTTAGTTCAAGCTAGTTGCAGTAGGTTGTTTTGTAATTTGCTGTTATCCAGGACACTTCTTGCTAATCTTGGTCATGCTGTAGAATAAAGCTTCAAAAAAAAAACTCCACACCTTGAGGAGTGGAAACTTACAGGCCTAGGGTCAGTAAGACCCATTTGCCTCCCAAACCAATTTTTATGTGTTTTTGTATTGCCTTGGATGCCTGAAGGCCTACAGCCCACTGCAGGGAACCCTAAGCATAGGGATTTATGTGAAATCAGGCTGCCCAAAACCTGGTCCAAGGAGCTGTAGGGAGCTCTTCCATCTTAAGGATGTACAGGAAACAGTTTTTCTCCTGATTTATGAATCAGGTTCAAGGTGCTGATTCTTGTCTTCAAAAAACAGGCAGGACCTGAGCTCAGGTTTTCCAGAGGACTTGACAAAAGGCTGGGTAAGAAAGATCATGGGTAGCTGTTGGTCTTTACCTTGAAGACTTGGTGAGGGAGGGACCTTCCATGGCAGTAGAATAACCCACTACAAGAACAGAGGATGATCTGCAGCTGACTGAAGATGAAGGTATGTGTCCTTCCAATACATCCAAGCTCTCTGTTGTACCCCAAAGCAAAGCAAAAGAAGAGCCCAACAACCAAATAAATCACTGTCACATCCACAACTCTCATCCAGACAATGGGCCATATATGGCAGACACTCTGCTAAAGAGGCTTCCATACTTGCATGCACTTGTGATGACCAAAGTTACAAGGAATATAACAGGTAAAGTGATTTTTTCTGGCCTCCAAGTCCAGACCTTCAGCATATTTGAGGAGATACTTTGCTTACATCCTCACTGTGGTCCAGGAAATGTTGGGGTCCTGTTATATTTGCAGAATGGGAGGACCTGATCTGTTGTTTACACATTATTATCTGAAACACTTGTTTATACAGTTTTAGTCACCATATCACAGGAAGAGGATATAATTTGTCAATTTCTAAAAGCAGAACAGAAGGTCTTAGAAGACCTGGTGATAAGGAAAAGTTACATAAGCTATTTTTTTTTACCTCAAAGGCAAAGGAAATCTTTGAAATGGCCTTGTCTATTAATTCAAAATGATTAAACAAAAATATGTATATGAACTGGTGACCAGGGCCCCTACATTAGGTCCAAGTGTAGTTCCTTAAAAGAATTAGGCATTGCAATGTCTAGATTCCAGACATTATCTATATAAAAATGTTAGTACTTATTGGTACTTATGCAGTGTGATGTGTGGGTCAAATGCTTAGGAAGCAAAATCACAAAATCCAATAGGCTGAGTTGGAGTCGTATAGACTAAGAAATGATGAAGCTATGTCTTAAAGGCTCATCCTAGTGTGGAACTTAGGTTATTAACTCTGGACTCATTAAGACTTGTACCCTTGAATGTCCTTTTGGATTAGGAACTCTGTAACCTGTTTTAAGCAACATCTCCAGTTATGCACAGCTTTGGGGAAGGATTTGTTTATTTGCCTCATCGTGTTTAATGTCTTCTAGGTGAGAAGTTATTCTATCCTGGGATAGATTGCTGAGGTTTGGTGGATGTAGGGATCGATTCATGGGTAATGGGACCTATTTATCCCATAATTTGCTGGATTAACTAGCATCTGAAACTACCTTGTAAATGGCTCAGTTCTTTGTCTTTTCACCTTTCCTGTTTAAGGGTATGGTTTTTCAGTGGGAAAAAAAGTCCTATAATATCCTTTATCTCAGTGCTCTATTACATTTATTTTCTCTAAAAGCTCAGATGAGAGGGCATCAAAGGGCTTGCCTAGATCCTTTCAGATGAACTTTCATTATTATACCTCAACCAATAGAGTAGTGGTTACCTCATCCAGACAGCACAGAGTGGTACTGCCTTCCCACAGCCAAGGAAAAATGCAAGCAAAATGAGTTTGCTCACTTGTATTTCAGGCCATGGAAATTTTGCCCATTTGGGAAATGCAGTTAGCCAGTGGTTGAGTTGTCATTACTCAGTTGGGCTCCATATGGAACCTCTCCAGCAGCAGGACAGATCTTCTGCACAGAGTCCAAATCTCACACCTGCAAAGCAACAGCAGCTTTGCTCACCTTTCATTCTGGTGGAGACCTGGATTCTGCTGGGTGAGCCTGCCAGAGGCCTTTGGGATGTGAAAGACTACCCTCTGTCAATGCAAGCACGACTGCAACACATCCAAGCTAAGTGAAAACCTATGGCGGTTAGTAAGGAACCTATCCCTGTGGATTGGTTCTCCAGCATGAGACAGCTTTCTTTTCCAACCCATATATCTCCTTTAAAAAAAAAGTTGCCTCTGGATCAATCACTGAGAATATAAAAAGGTTATTTCTGTCTCTAAATGGACACGTAACAAATTCTTATAGAAGTCTCTGTTTTCTCTCTTTTTGCCAGTCTTCCTGCTGTTTTAATCCTTGTGGAACAGAGCAGCTGTCAGAACTGCATGTGTTTTGCTGCAGTTGCGTCCACAGTGACAACTAAAAATAATACAGGAGGGAGATAATTAACATGTTGCTACTTTTCTCTTTGTACTATGCTGCTTACACATGTATTTACTAACATTCTGCTCTATCATGGCTCCCATTAGAGTTGTAAAGTTTTCCTACATATGGGCTTTAAGCTTTTCTAAGCACAAATTTGACTTTTATTAGAGAAACTTGATATAAGACAGTAATTTCAAAACTGACTTATTGCACACTTATTGGCTCAATTTGTGAAGTTTTATAAGATGCCATTATTTAATTCCCAGAGCATGCTTACAGCTGCTGCTGCTCTTCTTGGAACACCTTTTTGCTTTGGCAAAATTGAGTGCTACAACCCCCTCCCAGTTGGTAAACACACAAACAGACCATTGAGCGCTAAAACAAAGTATTCTGTATGCCTCTGTAAGTGATCCTAATGCCTGCCTGAAGGTTTGAGTCAATTCTTTGGAAAACCAGAGTTTTCTGTGCATGACCACAGGTAATGGGTTATCTCTGGAGCCAAAAGTGCCTGCAGTGTGTTTGGGATGGTGAGTGCAGCTGGCAGCATGATGCAGTGCAGGCATAGTTAAGCCAGTTTTGAACAAGGTGGGTGAGGTATTGAGAGGAAGCCAGAGGCTGGGGCTGCAAAACCCAACTGAGAGGCTGGCTAAGCCCATGGGCAGGGACCCACCTTGCTCTTGGCACTGCCACAACCACTTGTACGCAACCTGTCACCTCCAAGCTTCTCAGCAGCACTGCTTGGTTTGGCTGCCACGCAGAGCACGGGGAGGAGTAACAGGGGGGTGCTGCAGAAAAGCTCTGGGCAGCTGTCTCAGCAAGAGGCATTGCTGCACATGTGTTCACCTCAGGGACTGGGCTGTGAATAGCCTTAAATTTTAATTGCTATCATCTTGAAACTTTCACAATAGATTATATAGTTAGAGACTGTCATCATAGGATTTCTTCTGCAATTGCCTCCTTTGAAGAACCGAGCAAGCATGGCACAGCATTACAGTGTTATGGGCTATGGGAGCTGATAATGAAAGAAGCACTGGTGCTCCAGAGAATCCTTCTGCCAATTGGTTGATGTTGTCTTTAATCTTGTTCACCTATCTCTGAGTAACCTACAATGATGACTGGTAGCTCATTCTTGCTGTAGCTGATTTTGTTTTCCATATGTCTCAACATTCCTACATCTGGTGCAAGAAACCATAACAGAGCAAGCAAAACCATTAAATTGCAAAACCAAATGTGAAATGTTCTCATGTGCACTATGTATGTGTGTATTTTAAAATGTGGCCATTTAGAGAGGTGTAAGAAGTCAGAAACCAGTCAGCTTAATTTCAGCAGGTATATGGAAGAGTGCCTTCATTGGGAGGCTGGTCCAAGGCATTGCCTCACTCTCTAACCACTGAGAGCTCCAGGCTTTTCCAGAAGGAGGTGGAGGGAAGGAGCCTGGTGCCTGAAGTCAGGAGCTCTGAGTGTAGCTACACCTTCTGGAGCACCTCTAAGACCATCCTCAGCACAGATTATTTTTACTTAATAAAATTTCTGTCCAAAGTGCACCTTTGAAACTGACTTGCTAAGATGCAATTTCAGAACAGAGGTGCTGATATAATTTTAATTATGCTTATATTAATGCTAGTGATTCAACTTTATTGAAACATTCAAACTTATTTCATTCAATATACCCGTTTATAGAGTGCATAGTCAGGGTAACCCAAATCTGTTGCTGCCCTAAGGGAAGCATACCTTATTTTCTGAAGCTCAGGGTAATTTCCTCCATAGACTTGCCACCCTTCCACCAGCTAATAAGTAAAGTATGTTGGAGATTAAAAGCACTATTCAAGAGATCAGGTGATAATTTGGCAATCCTGTGATGGGAACATAAGTTTTCACTGCTTATTAATATGTTTGCTTTGTACTGTTTCAGTCTATAACTTTAATGTTTGTATTCAATACCTGGTAAGATGTCCTATGAGTTTTTAAGTTCTCAGGAGAACATGAACACGGTCTTGGCACTGCAAAAAGCTGAAGATCACTCAGACACAGTATCTTGTTTCTAACAGTGGTTGGCAGCAGCCATGAAAGGGCAGAGTACTAGCTCAAGGCATGTAGAGCTTTACTCACCTTCCCAGCCTTTAGTTATCAGCGCCTTAGTGATGCTCTACACTGTCATCCACTGTGATCAATCACCTGAGATAGACTTACTTCCCATAAATCTGTCTGTTTCTTTTTGGACTCTGTAGCTTAACCACATGCAGTGTTAAAAACTACTTCTCTATAGGCATTGTAACCATGTGAAAATTTCACAGGTGGCACAGGGCAAAAGAGTAGGTTCAAAGACAGTGTGGCTACACCCAAGCAGTAAATAATAATTTCTTATTTCTCTTTGCCATGACACAATTCTATCTGTTGCTCTGTAATACCATTTTTCTGCTGTTGTTTTTCCAAAATGAAGATGCATAACCTATGTATTCTCTTGAATGGCAGGTGTTGTGTCAGTGATGCAGCTGACATGCCTGAGGTATGGCATGCTATTCAGAAGGACCTGCACAAGCTTGAGAAGTGGGCTCATGTGAAGCTCTTGAGGTTCCAAGGTGCTGCACCTTTGTCAGAGCAACTCCTGGTATCAACGCAAGCTGGAGGATGAAGAGATTGAGATCAGCCCTGCCAAGAAGTATTTGAGGGTGCTGGTGGATGAAAAAGAAGGACATAAACTAGTGCTTGCAGCCCAGAAAGTCAACTCTAACCTGGGCTGCATGACAAGGAGAGTCGTCAGCAGGCCAAGGGAAGAGGTTGTGGAGTGCTGCATCTGACTCTGGGGTCCTCAACCCAGTAAAGTTCCCCCTCTGCAAGGGAAGGTCCAGAGGAGGGCCAAGATGATGACAGAGGGCTGGAGTACCCTTCAAAGAAGAAATGCTGGGAGACCTGGGGTTGTTCAGCCTGGAGAAGAGAAGGTTCTGGGGAGACATTATTGTGGCATTTCAATACTTAAAGGGCGCTCATAAAGGAGAATAGAATTTTGGTAGTGTCTTCAGAGGTAGGGCAAGAAGTAATGTTTCAAACAAAAGGGTAGATTTGGATTATGTAAAAGGAAGAAGTTTTTTACCATGAAGATGGTAAAACACTGGTTGCCTCATCCCTAGAAATATGCAAAATCAGATTGGACAGGGCTTGGAGCAACATGGTCTAGTTGAAGATGTCCCAGCTATTGCAGGGGAGTTGTGCTAGGTCACTTTTAAATGTCTCTTACAATCAAAACTCTTCTGATGATTCTATG
Organism: Phylloscopus collybita; assembly: GCA_027886175.1. Lineage (NCBI taxonomy): Eukaryota > Metazoa > Chordata > Aves > Passeriformes > Phylloscopidae > Phylloscopus > Phylloscopus collybita. Next base: position 22,947,788 of record JAJNNQ010000026.1, on the reverse strand, counting down.
TGTGGTTGTCTGGGTTGTCTGTCTTGGCATTTTCTCTAATTTTAGTACATAGATTCCCAACATTTGAGAACCTGGTCCAAAGATACGTACGTACATGTACACTTAAAATTAATATCCAGGACCAATGCCTCAGATTTTTACTTGACTTTTTTCCACTGATATATTTTCTCTAGGCTTACCCAATCATTGACTTAGCACTCTAGGATATGTCCAAAGCAGATACACTTAGGGCTAAAAAATCCAAAGGTTCTATTATGACAATGAAAACTAAAGTGCCCTGGTATCTCTTCAGCTTGCCTGGTTACCTAATGCCTTGCCTGGTTGGTTTTTTGGGTTAACCCAATAGTTTCCATGACATCTCTGTTTTCCAGCGGAGCTGATCCAAGTGTGTAAATGCTTTCACAATGCAGGACTGCATCTTCACATTATGTGCTCTATTATTGACACATAATGTCATCCAGTGCTGTTTTCAAGGACAAGCATTGTGACTTTTCCAAACTTCTTTGCCCTTGAGTCTTTTCTGGTTGAACACCAAAAGCTTCCCCTGCCATTGCCTTCACTCTATTCCTACAGTCATTGTGCTGTGAAGAGCAAGCATGTCATGAAAGGGATGCTCATTTCCCAAGCAAAATCAAACCCTCTCCAGGTCTTGTGCTGCAGTCATCTCTGTACTTACCCTGTTAGACCACTGTCAAGGGCTGCACTTGTTTTTCCCTCCCAATGATGGTATATTTTGCCAGTCAAATGCCTACAGTGCAAATCTGCCATCCTCAGGCCTACCCCCGGCACGGTTCTCTGCAGCGATTGTATTTCCACTTCAAAGCTTTTGCAAAACTCAGGAAAGGACAAACCTGGTCTGCGGACTGCACGGACCACAATTTTGCCTGGGAAAGGCTGGTTGCCCCTGGAGCTTTTTGGAACTGCAACTACTGCCCTTCTCTGTGCTTAATGAGGCCTGTGGGCATAGAGCTGATTTAGTGGAAACTAACAGTCAGAGTTTAAATATGCTCTGATGACAGCTGACTTTACTTGTTAGAGGTGTTGCACAGGGCTGTTGCTAATGATTAAAGCAGATGGACAGGAGGAAGAAAGCAGAAAGCTCGAATGTGTGAGAGGTGAAAGGGCAGGAGAATTAGCCCAGAGATTTCCTGTGGTCTGTGGGTGTTTTGTGTTAAGCGCTAAATCAAAGAATTGTTTTTAATGAATGAAAGTGCTATACTTCAGCGACTTAATTACAGCTAGCCTTCCTCTCCCGCCACAGTGGGAGTGGGTATTATTTTAGATATACTTGTGGTGGAGTATAAAATCGCCTTGCTTTACCTTTCTGCTGTTATTCTGCAAACACTTAATTTGCAGGGACCTTGCGGAAGGCGAGGCTGTGAAGCGTGGCTCCCCTGAGCAGCAGGACGTCACTCAGGGCACTGAGGGGGCCAGGGGAGACCCTGGCTGGGCTGGGTGTTGGCCAGCAGATGCCTGCAGAGCAGATGCAGTTGCTGCATCTGTTGTACTGAAACCTTGCGGGGTTTTTCTTTACACTGGCCTCCACGTGGCCGGGCTGCCGTGCCATGTCTTGGATTTGTTGGCACCCAGCAGCTGCTATGACCCTTGCCCCAGCCATGTGCCTTGCCAGTGTCCCCATCAGCCTTGCCAGGGAACGCAGCAAGGTTTGGGCAGCACAGCAGCTTGTACATGAGCATCCGACTCCAGCAGGGGCGTGCTCTGATAATGGGATTAGAGGGAGAAACAAGGCCAGGATGAAGCTCTGAGGTACATTTTTCGCACCATCTCTTTCCTCTAAGCATAATGCATTGCATTTCTACGTAGTCTTATTATCTATATAAAATCCTATTGATTTTAAACCCAAACATAATAACAACTGGATTTTTTTGAATGGCACCCAAAAGTCCCCAATTCTACATCCATTCATGAAAATGAGCTCATAACTACTTCGTATTCTGCTTTACTTGGCCATGGTGATACCAAAATATTCTTTAGCCTCCAATGACAAAAATATTAAATATATTTTAATTGTCTCTTAAGACAAATTGAAGTACAACTGTATTTATTTACTCCAGCATCAATTGCATTATAAATTAAATTAAATTAAATTAAATTAAATTAAATTAAATGCAGTCTTCTGGCAAGGAAAACATCTGCAATTCAAAGCAAAACTATGTTTGTTTTGTTGAATTTTATGATTCAAACCTGAAAAGAAATTATTTTGTGAAAACATATGTAGAAAAAATATAGTGCTACCTGCCCAAGTTCTTCGTATTTTGCTGTTTCATGTCTGTTTTGGTGAGTAGTTGGCTGTGTATCTGCATTAGCTTCAATATATGGATATATTTAAATTTCAAATTACTTATTTTGCCAGGAGAGAATTAAGGCTATGCAAAAGTATTAATGAAATGAAAATAAAACTGCTTGCAACTTGCATTCAACAAAATCTCTGTCTGGAAAACAACATTCCACTTGATGATTCCAAATAATAACAATGGTGATGATGATGAAAAAAGGAAGTGCTATAAATTTTGCAATGCATGTGAATTCCAGAAGAGCAGAACTAAACTATTTTAAATTTTTTTATGTTGCTATTTTATTGCTGCTTTCATGTGCTTATTCCCTGTAATTTAACATTTGGAATGGTAATTTGGTTTAACCTCTTCAGTAAAAGCATAAGAGTTTGTCTTTTTGGTTGAAAGACTGCATATTTTAGGCACAAACAGTTCTCTGCTCTGGAAGAATCTGTTTGCTGTGAAGAAATCAACCTTCACAAAATTGTAGGACTTATATTCTGGTGAAAATAAGGTAAATGATGATCAGGAAAAACCTTTTATTAAAAATCAGCGTGATTTTCCATTTTCATATGTGTGACAGATGAAAGACACAGATAAAGTATTTTGTAGAGTTTGGCTAAGCATGATAAAAGAACCAAACCAAAACAACTTTTATTCCTGTGAAGAAAAAGAAAAAAGAACAAAAAAGAAAAAAAAAGAAAAATCCAACAACTTATGTTCCAGTAATGTCCCTCCAACTTTGATTTAAGCTTTAGTTTCATTCAAATTAAACCACTTAGCTTTGTCTGGTTTGAGAGTCATAATCATACAAAACAACAATGTTTTGACAAACACAATGAATCAGTCTAAATTTGTCTCACATTTTTCCAAATTCAATAAATATTTAGCAGATTGGACCATGGTTTGAGGTTTCTAATGGATTCCCTGACTGTGTTTAGCCTCCTTTGATGGTTTGATGCAGAAAGAAAACACAGTTCTGTCGAAATCTAGAAGGAACTGACCAAGAGAGGCAGATGGAGATCTGTATAGACATGTTTGTCTAGTCCTCCAGAACTGTTTAACAATTAAAATCTCTGCCTAACGAAGCACTGTAGCAATAATTGGCCATGCACAAGGTAGTAGGCAGTGTAGGTATTTCAATGGCTACCAAAGTCCCCAGTCTGCCTGCTGAATGAGCTACTCTTTTCCAAGTCATGCAAAGTTGAAGTCCTTTGATTTCAGCCAGTATTTTCATTTTTTCTGGGTGGTGTTGTGTAAAATTATGAAAAAAATGTAGGATACTTTTAATTTTTTTATGTTCAGGATCTTCTTGATATTACTGCATTTCTGTATCTGGATATATATTTACTGAGCCTGGATACAATATTTCCCATCAATGGAAAGATTTGTTGTTTGATGGATATTCTTAATTTGTTGAGGAAGTAGGGAACCATGGTGATCATGTGACTTAGAGATTGAAAAATTCTGATTTATAGCAATGCTGTGAAGATTGCAAGTGTCTCTCATTTCATAACTTCATCCTACTTTTGTCCATTGAGAATTGTTTCATTTTAACTTTCAAATAGAAAAGTCTCTAGTGAAACAACTTCCCTTGAGTATAAGAGTTTTGAAAGTTTTCTCATGGCAGTTTTGAGATTAGAGAATGTTAAAAGTAACAAACATCTAAAAAAAAAAGTAGTGTTGTCATTAAAGTGAAAAATAAATTGAAATAAATTATGTCCATAGCTTGAATTCCATTATAAGCTTTTTAAGAGTTAAATAATACAGCATTTTCTCCCATGTTAAGGTAGTATTATTGCCACATTTGAAGGAAAAAAAAGAAATATCACTTTAAAATCTGTTATAATACACTTTTGCTTTAACCAAACAACAGTTAAATGAATAGACACAGTTGCAACAGCCAAAATACTATAGTCAATATAAGTAGAAGTAGAGAGTGGATTTTAACTACTTTCCCTCACAAAATACATAACTGAAATATAATTGCTCATGAAAATTAGTCCAAGGTACTGATTGTGCTTTTTTTTTGAACACTGGTTCCCACTTTTGTGCAGCTGTGAGGGACTTCTGCTGCATATACTGTGATGCAGCATAAGCAAAGAGCAGAATGGATATAAAGCTATCTTTCAGCCACATTGCACATAGAAACATATGATGGCAATTATGAAGGACAATGAGCTTGGACAAAGCAATATGAACAGGTACTTAAAATATCCAGGCCAGCTCCAACCCTCCTGTTTTTGTTTAAACCCATCCATTGCCTGTGCAGGGGGTGTCAGTGAGACCCCAAAATGGGGGAGAACTGATTTTGGGATTGTTGGGCATAGTCTGATTTATGTTCAGGCTCCACCTATGTTCAGAGCTGTGCTTGTGTTACTGGTTTATCTCTGGAGATAACAGCAAGTGGCAACTGAATGTATCTAGAGCCAAGATGAACTTTTTTCAGGTTGCTGTGTAAATCTACCATTTGGGCCAGGGAAACAAACAAAACAACCCCACTGTCTTTGCAGCTGTCTTTTACAGCTGTCTTTGGAAGGAAAAACTATGCAAAAAGCAAAGAAACTTTTTTTCTAAAATGTTCCTAAAAGTCCATGGCATTCTTTTTCTTCAAATTATCGGTTTTCTCTCTTGATCACAGTTGCCCAGGTCTTCATTCATCTCAGTTGTATCTTAAGCTGCAAGATAAATTGCATAGGCAAAGGGCAGAAGTACACCCAAAACTTTTAAAGCCAAGAGAGGAACCAAGAAAAACGATATTCAGACATTAAGGGAGAGTCCTGGCAATTAAATTCTGAGAGCAAGGAAGCTGTCAAAAGCAGGAAGCAAGGAAAAGGTACATTTGAGCAACGTGGTCTAGTGGAATGTGTCCCTGCCAATTACACGGTGGTTGGGACTAGATGATTTTAAGGTCCCTTCTAACCAACCATTCTATGATTCTATGATTATACACTGCATATTTTGTTTGACTTCTGAAGTGGCATATGGAGGAGGTATGGATAAGATTAAAGGAGATTGGAAGGTGCCAGGACTAAAGAGGGAAAAAAACCCCAAGTCAAGAATATGATTTGTAACTTAGTTTTTTTATCCTTTGCTCTGGAAAGTAGGAGGAATGGGATGTGAGGCAGCAAAAGAGCTGGTATGGAAGAGCTGACTTTAGCCAGAGGTTACTTTTTGTGGCATGAACAGGCATGGTGGAGAGCCCCTCCCTAGACAAAGACAAGGGGTGGCAGAGCATAACAAGTGCAGAAAGCCCAAGGTGGAAATGAGGGCTGAATGTGTCTGTTGAGACGTGTGTGTTCTGTAGGGAAAGCCAAATTACGGAGGGGAGAAACAAAGTGTAATTTAGAAAAAAGGGCTCTTGCAGAAAGGGTATGGCATTTTCTACATGTTGCCTAAGAGAATTAAGTGTGGATGTGTGGGAGCCAGTCCAAGATTGTAAGTTAAAAAAGGGTAAGAAAACATAGCAGCAGGAGTGCTGAATTGAGATCAAGAGCAAGCATCCTTACAGGTCACTGGAAAATCAGCGTTGGCCAGTCATTACCTCATTGTAACCACTGATATCTTCTACCAAAAGTGTAGGAAAAAAACATACTAATCTCAGATATCCTTGTGTGTGAATTCTAGATCTGTGATAAATGCTGATGATACCAAGTGAGGTCTTTAGGTCTGGCTGGCTTCAGTAGAGAAATAGAGCTTTAGCCTCAATCCTGGCTTGCAACCATTTGTTCTGATGTTTTATAGCATGTCTGTGGGCCTAGTTCCTAGCTGAAAAAACCCCAGTGCTTGCCTTACATAACTGAGGACAGGAGAATGTCCTTAGGCCTACAGCAGAGGAAGCAATGCTCTTCTGAGAAGAGGCAGTTCACTCCAGTGTCTTTTTAGAGCGTGCTAGAAGATGCTGGTTGTGGAACCAACTACCATTTTCTTTCCTCTTGACAAATTTGCAAGAACATATCACAAGCTTGGGACAAAATGAAAATGAAGCAGAGGCCTGGACTCCAATGTTCTTTGTTTCATGGGATGTAGTGAAAACAATGGTAGAAGCAATTGACAGGTCATTTTTTAACAACTGAATTTTACCATTGTTTCACATTAATTTTCATAAATACTCAATAATGGGACGTACGGAGTTGACTTGTGTAACAGTTTGCCATATCTGAGCTATTCTGTTATCCTGATCATTTTATCACTTACACATCTGATAGAGACAAAATGGACATGCTGAATGTGAATCTGCTTTGTTCCTCCAAGTGTTGCAGTTACTTCTCTCTTTGAACTCAGTTTATTAACCCTGTATTTCTTCCAAACTAGACCGACTAGTAGAAGACTATCTGAAGGAAACTCACACTGCACTCTGGCCTCTGCCCTTGTAATCATCATAAACTTTTTGTGTGCAATGTCTCCTTTCCATACTGCGCACACTACACCTCCTTCTCCAAGGAATCAGAAAGCCTAATGTGTGATGCAACACTCATGGAAGAAAATGTAGAGATCACTTTCCTACGCGAGTCACCTCTATCTTCCTTTTCCCAGTATTTCCTGCAAGCATGGCGCTCCCAATTCATGACTCCTGAGATATAAAACCTTGATTGTTTATTATTCTTATCACCAACCCCTGCTTTTAATATTTAAAGAACAATAGTGGTTCAGACCACTTCTCTCAGCCACAGTAAAAATGATTGATATATTGAAAGAAAGCACCTCTTGTCACAGACAAATGAAAATCTTGGTAGATGAGATGAGGAAGTGGTCTGATTAAATAAAGAAAAAGGCAAGGAAAGTAGAGAAGAAACATATACTTTCTCTGAAATTTTGTGACAAAGCGTTGTTAGTAAGAAGAGAAGGCAGTATGGAAGGCTCTTGAGAGCTAAGGCTGCAGAGATGTGGCCAGTGTCCCACCCCTGCTGGAGACAAGCTCTTGCACACCCAGGTCACTGTTAGCTGACAGGGTAGCAGGGACTTCATTCCTCAGCATCATTCTCTGTGCAAAGCCTTTTCAGGCTGATTGTCATTATGGACTGAAATACACAAGGTATTAACATGAGCTCTTGCTCAGCTATTTTGTTAGCTCAAAAGCTCAAAAACCAAGAAGGAAACTAACTGTTTCTCATATATATGCATATGCTACTTCAGGTTACCTGAAAAACTCTCCCACTGAGTCCTTAAGGATTTGGGATCCTGTGGGTAGCTTACACCAGGTAGTCAACAACATCCACCCCAGAGCCAAGGTTGCCACCCAGCATGCTGTAGCTTACATAAAAGAGGATTGGTGCAAGGTCTGAAGATTAGAACCACAGTATTGTGAAAAGGGTGTCTGAGAGGCACCAGGTCCTTTGCTCCACCTTCATTAATGTCAGCCTATGACAAGTCTGGAGACAGAGGCTGCTCAGTGGCCTCATGCTTCTCTAATGAGGAGCAGCTCATGTATTTCTATGGGAACACATAATTTTGATGAAAGAAAAACCCCATCTCCCATAAAAACTTGCCTGCTGCAGGTCTAAGCAGTCTATGTCAATTCAGTCAAGTCTTTCATTATGTAGGCTTCATATTTTCTCTGAAGGGTTCATATCAACCTCCTTACTTATGAAGTAAAGCAGGAAACTTAGATTGCAATTTCAGTGTACGTGATGCCCATCTGAGGAGCAAGGACTCTACAGCTTAGGTTTTAAATCACATACACAGAATAGGATCCTTCTGCCATCAGACCAACCCCAGCAAATGCTCTTGGCTTGATTTCCAAAGTTGCTGAACATCTGTTGTTCTTGCTGATTTCAGCGCGCTGTGCAAAAGCTCAGCAAGAGCTCAGCAAGTCTGAATGTCAGACTGGCTGCGTGACATCCTGAGTTCTCCTGTGGTACAGGGAGGTCCACAGTGGGTTTGATGCTGGCATGAGACCAGTTGTTTCATATGTGGGAAGAAAGAAGCACTCATACTCTGTGGCCAAACAGGCAATTGATGGAGGAAATGCAGCAGTGGCACAAAAAATGTGGTGCAAGCTGAGGCAATCATCACTCCAGCAAGCACAATGAACACCTTCTGGCTACATACATGGCTACATGTGTTATGCATTAAAGTTACACATGTTAACTATACCCATATATTTTTTCCTTCTGTAGAGATAGCCAAGCCCTGGTATTGAAGGCCAGTTGACTGACAGACATAACATGATCCACTGGATTCACAAGTCTACGGGTGCAGGAGGCCCAAGATAACTGCAGAGCTGCTGACCAGTAGATTGACCTTGGGTGATTTTCCTTCTCTGCTGCTGCTGTTGGTCAATCCATTCCCTGCATTTGTAAACTTCTGTCAGGAAACACCAGAAGGAGCTGGGGGAATAGAGGTAGCTTTTTCCAATGAGTGCTACTGCCTGCTGACAATTAACTTCACCTTTGAAGGATCAGTGGGGTTGAGCAGGATGGCTTAGGAGGAGAAACAGGTGTTGATATGGAGTTAGTCAGGAAGAGAGACAAAGGCCAAGCATAGACTTAGAGATAGCAAAGGTGTGAGAGGCTGTGGGAGGACATTATCCATCTTCTTGACTCAAGGCAGGATCTTCTGTGCTGAAACTGTATCTGACAGTAAGCATTTCTTCTTACAAATGCTGCCAGTACTAGAAACTGCACAACCTCCTTCAGAAGCACCTTCCAGTGTTTAAAGACCCTTACAGGTTTTCCTAATGCCTGACTTCATTCTTCTCTGCTCCAATTTAAGATGCTTGTCACATCTAAACAGAGGTGAAAAAAAGCAGGAATAGGTTTTTCTCTTTTGGCAGCTGTCCTTCAAAGCCTATTACCATTTCTCATCTCAGTTTCCCTTTTTTTTTTTTTTTTTTTTTTTTTTTTTTTTTTTTTTTTTTTTTTGGCTAAGCATTATGAAATTTCTTCTCTCCCCTTGTTTTTCAATCTCTCCTTCTTCTTATTGTCTCTGAGTCCCTCCCTTCACATCATTTTGAAGTGCTGCATCCAAGACCAGACTCAATATTTCAGGAGAAGTCCTCCAATCACACCAAAGGGTGTATCACAAATGTCATTCCCATTTATACCCCCAGCATTCCCATTTTCTGCAGTTCCCAGCAGCAACAGCTCACATTTGATGTCTAAGTTAGAGTCACCCATACAGTCCTCTTTCTGTGGGGCCTGCTGTGTAACAAGCTGTCCCTCCTGAGGAATTCAGGCTGCCAATTGCTGAAGAATAAAGCACTCAGAACAAGCTAGAAAGCCAGGGCTTTGACACATGATTCATTTTGAAATGGACCATTATTTACTGAGCAAGAACTCAGGAACTCAGCGCAAATAAAACTGTTCTCCCAAGTCCATGGAGAGCTGTCTGGTCCCAAAACCATTTTAATTTAATCTCTGCTAGCCAGGCCCTTGTAGCAAAGAAAGCTGCTGGAGCAATAGTAGAAGTTGCAGCAGCAAGGAAAACAGAAGCAGCGAGGTTTGTAGGATCTGGATGCTGGCCATACATCTGGGCAAGCCCACTGCACACAGCCTGTGATGCAAGCCCAGCACGATGCAAACAGACATGTGCATTTAAGTCCAGCCTACATGTAAACTTTTAGCAATTGGATCCCCTGGAGTGGCGCTCTTCAGTATTGAGACCATTTGTTTCCATGCTGGAATATCATGGAGAAGGGCACAGCAAGGGTATGAGGGAAGAGTCACAGAGTCTTCCCATCAGAAGGGAAGACTCTTCATCCTTCTGGTAGAAACTGATGTTTTTTTCCTTCACTCTTTTTAGTCTCTTATTTGGGAATTAGATTCAAATTCTAAAATAAATCAATATAGTGAAAAACAAACCTCTCTGAATAAATAGTTTGAAGGGATATTTTGCTTTCAAACTGAGTGCTATCAATAATCAAATTAATGACAACATTTCATATGTTCTGTTTGGAAAAACTGTTTGCAGAAAGTACTGCATTGCTCTACATGAAGTTCACACAAGTTTAAGACTTACTCTTTTTTTAGGTTTAGATAACACACAATCTCTTGATATGACTTAGAGAATACTGTGGTTAAAGAATAGTCTGTGTGTGTGTGTGAGAGAGAGAGAGAGAGAGAAGCACATAGTGGCTTTTATTTTCTTACTTTTAATAGGGCTATTTTGCAAGGCTGAAAAAAATTGTTAAACTTGCCTTAATTGATTGTTTAAAGTACCATGGTGGATTTGTCTTTTAAACATAGCCCGTGGTTAAAGTTCCCGTTGCATTGTATTTGAAGTAGGTCCTTTGTGCTTTAAAATGAAAACTGTAAAACTTTTGGTGTTTAAGGCTTTCTGACTCCAAGTTAATTGTTTTCCTTTAATATGAGCAGAATTAAAGATATTAAAAATCGACTGCTGGAGCACATAATTGTGGCCTCCCATCTATTCTTCTTGTGGAAATGAAAGGAATATTGAAAGAGTTTCTATTTTACAATGCCAGAGGTGGCCATGCATTTACAACTCTATATATTCTTTTAGTTGAATTCTTCTAAACCTCACGCCTGGCTAGCAGTTTTCTCCCAGACGATTTTCATTTTCAAAACATTCACATCCAATAAACTACACGAAACATAGTGTGAGAGAAAAAAGGGGACAGGAAATGGCTCTGTTGCATGGTTATTACATCCTATTGCCTGTGGGTTGCTTTGTTATGAGTTTTAACTATGTAAATATGACGTATATGACATCAGAATTTAATCTAAAGCTACTAGGTGGGAGATAGAGTGTGACTTTATTGTTAAGGCTAAAATCAACTGGGTGTTGACAGGTCTCAAAAGTCACTGAGTATAAGCTTGAAAAGGAAAAGCTCAGACTGATAAGCTGTTCCTTGATTGACAACTTCAGGCTTGACTGCAAGTATTGAAAACAGTTGAGCAAATGGAGGGAAAAAAGTTTTATTTCATAAGAAACTACACTGGGAAATACAGGAGGATTTATAGGCTGACGTAGCACAAAAACCTAAGAAAAACAGGTGTGAGGTTTATAAAATCTGGAAACTGGGAAAGCACATTGTCCATGAATGATTTCCCCATTATAGTTTAATTAACCTTGTAAAAGCCCCTATGCAAATATAATGCCAGAATGGAGGGGGAAAAAAAACCCGCTGGTGTCCACTAGCTTCGACTTTCAACAAATCATATGTCAACAGCTCATGGCAAGGAGGTGGGTTTAAAAAAATGAGAAGAAAATAAGAGAAAAGGATTTCAGTGGGAAATAAATTCACCAGGGAAAACAACACACTGATTTTTCATCTTTCCAGTGAAGTCAGACCAATTTTTGGCACTGCAAAATCCATTATGGAGACAATAAAATAAATACAGTTTAAAGTAGCAATCGTGGGTTGATTGAAATGTTATGATAGCTACACATGCTATATCTTATCAAATATTATCCATGAGGAAGCATTCAATTCATTTTGTGCCAATTATCATACTCTGTGCATCATAAACTTTTATTGCTTGTTATGGAATGCCACTCAGCCAACTTTTTCTTCAGATATTGCATCATCAGATTCAGATGGAAAACATCTTTTAATGTGGCAAAGTGTTAAAGAAATCTAATACTCTGGGGCTGAATGAAAATGTTAAGGTTCATCTCCTGGATAAGAAAAACAATTTATGAATGCAATATTCATTTCCTGAGGTGGGCATAAGCAAAAACCTCATCCGAAACTTAAAACCACCATGTTTGCCTTCACTAGTTTCCTTAGTTTAACTCATTGATGTCATGTATTATGGTCCACTGCTAAGACCACATCTGGGAAGGACTAGTTTTTTTCAGTTCTCCAGATCACTTTTACAGGGAACTCCTTGTATAATTGCATGTGCTGAGATTTGAACCTCAAGGGCCAGCAGATCAGATTTCACTTTTAATATATTACTGGAGAATATCAAAATAATCTACTTGTTTAATCTTGATCATGCCAGCCGATTAACACTTTGACACCCTGAATCACAGATGTTAAGTACTACAGGGTAAGGTTACAGTGAAGCTCACACACTATAATGAGGCTTTGTGAAGCTACAGACCTGAGGTTAATATATTTACTTAAGCATTTGCAGTACACAAAGCAGAGCTGTAGCTATCAAAAGATAAGTTGGACAACATTTGTAAAAAAACCCCCATTGTACAAGGGGGTAGGTGCCGAGATCGGCAGCATTTTGCTGGATGGGATGGGAATATGCTTCCTGGAGGAGCTGACAAAGTGAGTCTGATTTCTTTTTTAGGGGCTTCATAAGTGAAGCAGGAAGGGTACAGCAATAACAATTCAGTTCAAAGGACTCGTGGATAAATGGCTTGTAATGTAATCAGTTTCTGGTGCATCTCCTATGCAGAAAGACTGACAGTAGTAAACAGCATGATCCCAGACCTGCAGGGAACACTTAGTGTCTTGGGTTATGAAGCAGCTGAGACAGGGGACATCCCATAATGTCCTCAGTCAGATACAACTGAGGACCAGATCAAATTGTGTTTTCTGACGTATTGGATCAGCTTGCATAATTTGTAGTGTTTGTCTTTTCATCCCATCAAAAGCCCCACTGATATCAATGACAATTCATGAAACTCAATGACAATTCAAAAACATAACACAGTCCTAGAAGAATACTTTCCTGAAGAAGATTTTGATTATTTTCTTTCTAAATCCTCATGGTTTTCACTTGCAAAGTTTACTGACATCAACTGCATGGTTCAGTAAATCATCTGAGGATCATTATAGGTGTAAAATACATGACAATGTATCAAAGAAATGAGACAGTGGGCTTGACTCTGCCATCCACATTGGTCCAAATACCTGTTCTAAACTTTATTCATCTGGATCATACTTGTTTAAGAAGAAACCAGCGGTGGGAGGCAGTATACACTGGTCAGTTTATCTAATGTATGATGCAAAAGGGGAGGACTTATACTTGGCTTCTTCAAAGCATTTCCTCAGGATTCTCTGTCCGTCCTGCAATTGAAGACAGAGCTGAAGTATCCTACTGTAGGAGAACTCTCTCTCAAGGACCTGCAGGGGTTAAGTCTACCAGCCTGCCTACTAGCCTTCCCTCCCGGAGTGGAAATCCTGTATTGCCATAACCATTCTCCCCAAGGAGACATCTGAATTAGTGGACAGTGAGTAGAGCAGGAGGTATTGTCTTTCATACAGTGAGTGTGGGACCAACGGGGTGTTACTGTGTCTGCTGCTCCCACAGGGGGAGTGGACTTACAACAAACAGAGGTTTCCAACCATCCCTGGTGCCCCACGGAGTATATAAAGCTCCTCACCTGGTTGAAAAGCCCAGTGGATGTACTGCATAACTTTAAAAGTCAAGGGGAGAAAAAAACCACTGAAAGAGGGCTGATGCTCTGCAGGTGTCCAACCGTTCCACTGGGAAGGAAGTAACCAGGATTCTAGGAGGCATGGTGACCACTAGCTGCTGTAATCTCTGATAGGCCCCTTCTTCCTGTCCCTGGACATCCAGGTTACCCACCAAAATATTGCTGCTGCCATTCATGCAGAGCATAGCCAGCTGAGGAAAAAATTCAAGAGTCACAGAGTGGCTGCTTCTATTTCTTTTTTCTACTGTTTTATTTAGCTGCCTGCAGTAAAAAACCAGCAGCCCACTTCCAGAAGTGCATATTTCCATTCTGTGAAATACAAGCTGCTCCTGAGTCCTTGATCTCTCTTTCCCAACTAAGAATTCTTAGTTATTCCCAGTTTACCCGGAGAATTGGTTGGCATTTCTAATGTGTGCATGATACCCGGTCCTGCTGCTGTAATGCCTCTGACTCACCACTGCATCCAAGGGCTTTCTCAACAAAAAACTAGGATGTCAGATATCCTTCTTTTAACATTTCTGTGCATGACCCACTGCTCTCCTAGGGCTGCATTTTCCCTTGATGACAATAAAAAGTGAGGTTTGCAGAAACACCAGTGGATTATTTCTGCTCTTTTTGAAGTCAATGGTATCAGATTTAAGCCAAATCTGACCATTTAAAAAATTCTAAAAATGGATAAGTAAAAAACTATAGTTACTTGAATGTGCTGTTGAACGTAAGAGTTTCTGTAGGTTCTACTCTGACAACATACTGAGAAATCTCCTGTTCTTCCCTCATGCAGAGAAATACTGCCTATCTCTTCTTCCCGCTTCAGGGGCAGGCACAGACAGATTCCGTGTATTAAAGAATAAGTAGCTTTGTTATTTTTTTTTCTTTCATTTTTAATTTTTTTTTGTTTAAAAATCAACTGTTGCTGGTCACTAATACAGCAAAACACCAAAGCCTTAGTCACAAAAGAAAAAGGATACAATAATTTGGCTAGGGCTGTTTACCATCCCAAGGGCCATGATAAATGGAAGTTACTTAGGGAGAAGGAGAAAAAGTTCCCCCATTTCATCTCTCAAACTCTTATTACTCTCTCAAACGTTTACATTTACTTTTTGAATGTATTTTCCCCCTCTTTATTAGACCACAGTGCCAGAACTCCCACCTCACACCTCTGGACTCTGGACTTGGCAATGTCATAAAAACAGATCCATCAGCCACCACCAGACGTGGTGCAACAAACCAGTGACAAAAGAAATATGAATATAACCAAAATTGGTGCCTTGGGCAACAACAACAACAACAACAACAACAACAGCAGCAGCAATGTACAGCACATTTTTTAAAAACTCCTTTTTGAGTAAGAGCACTTTTTCCCATTCAGTTATACTTCAAATGTGACATATTATACAGGAACATCTATCAATGAATTTCATAATCCTTCTGACAGAATTTACCACTAAGTTGCTGCTGTTATTACAGCTGCAGGAAGACTAGGGGCCTTGATCCAAAACTCAGTACTAAAAAAGATGTGGGAACTCAATACTAGAAATTATGTGGCAACCTCAACCATGCAGAAGATCCAAAGGGGGAGAAGGATATCTGTTTACCTCTGTTTGTACAGAAGAGGTGGAGGGACACTCCAGCCAGAACAACAGGTCAGAGAACCTGGCATTTCCGACTGATATGAGTTTGAGCTGGGAGTAAACACCTTGGCAAACCATTTACTTCAGTAGCAAATAAGTGTTTCTAAATATTCCTGGCTGCTCAAGGGGTGGATCCAACCTGTAAATCTGTAATCCAAACTGAGCAGACACGTGTACTGCAGTTCTCAGCAAGGGCTGGATATTGATCCCAGCTACTTGGGTCTTCCAGCACCACGGAAAGAAATAATGGTACAGATGCTCAGGCAGCAGAGGTGGTTATAGGGGAAATGTGATCACATTCATTGAGGTTATTAACAGTTGTGACCACTGTGTTTTTAACATGACCATCCATCTTCATTTTTTAATCATGCATTGGTAATGTTCCATCTCAACATTATCTCACTCTTGCCAGAAAAACTCTGCCTAATCCTGCTGCCAGGGGTTGTAAAGCAGCAACAAGGGCTAGGTCCCAGCAGCTTGGGTAGTCCAAAATGGGTGTGATGGCTCCACCAGCTTTATTCCTACTGTCTTTTAGTTCCAAGGTCTCTGCACAACCTGTAGCTTGCTCTGGGGCTCAATTGTGAAACAAACCAAACCACTTTCTGCAAAAATCAGTCACAACACAGAGGAGAGGATGGCTCATGCTGAGGTCCTCTTCCTCTGGAGTGGCACTGGGGATGTGAATCAGTTTCTGCCAGCAGAGATCTGGCTGGGATGCCCAAAACAGCTTGGGCATATCCTCTAAAAAAAAGCCAGTGTATCTAAGAATAGAGAGTAAGTTATCCTGTCACCTGTGCAAAGACTGGTGTCTCCACAGATCTAGTGTGAAATGAAAGGATTTTGATAATGGCAGAGAGAACCAGCAACAGTGTATGTGTGCGATTAAGATAACAGTTTCTGACAGTAAAGGTAACTCTGTTCTCTCTCTTCCAGCACTGTGAGTAAATAAGCAAAAGCGTCTTGGTTCTTGTCCCTTCTCCTTCCCCTAAGCCCTCCTCATGGCTGGCTGCCAGCAGGTAGCAGCATCCCAAACTGTCACTACTGGCAAATTAAATGTACCATCCTCAGCCACTGAGGGAAGGTACAGAAAGGGCTCAAGCTCTTCTTGTACTCTTCAGAAGAAAGAGGGTGGAAACCTTGTATTTCCTTATTTTAAAAATATGTGAAAACCAAAAATTCATTTCTCCTTGAGTCCTGTGTAACAGAAATTTTGGGTAAGACATTGTCCAATGAAGCTGGCTGGCATATAGAGGCAGGTCCTTAGCTCTGCAGCCTCAGGACTTACACTTCTAAGTAACTTGTTGGAAGATACTATGGTGGCCTCACAAAAAAAAAAAAAAAAAAAAGCTTTTTGGCCATATTTACTTTGCCCCTGTGCCATGGTTTGGAGATGTCAGGACTGTGCACACATATCTTGAACTTTAGCTTTTTTGTTACATACTGCAATGTAAGAAGTGAGATCAATGCTCATTAGTTTGGTTTCTGTGGCGAATGCTGAAATGCATAAACAAACTGTGAGCATGTCAGCTGTGTTTGCTTAAGGATGTTAAACATAGCTCAGTTTCTAAGGACAGGCATGTCTCTTGTCCATCCTTTTTCTGTCTTCTTATAGATGCTTTGCTATTCTGGAATGGCTTAAACTATGTGAATAAAAATAAAATAAAATAAAGTGACACAGGAATCAAGAAACATAGGAGGACTGAGGAGATCCTGTGTTTTCTAAGCTGTGTACTTTTCTAAACATGATATACCTCATCATTCATTAAAAGTTGTCATCAAAAACTTGAATAGGAAAACCAGTGGCTTATTCACTAGGTTTATATCTATGGCAAAAAGCAGTTGTAAATAGATTAATTTGTTTACTTACTGACTAAATTTTGGTCAAATTCTGCTTGGAGTTACATCAATGTAAAGTTGGAAGGAATCCATGCATTTTCAGTGAGAGCAACTTTTCTCACTCCCAAAAGATCATTAGGTTCCTTCAACACATATTCTTTATTTTGCCAAGATAAAGATTCAGATGTTTTGATTTTTCAGTGCCATTTCTAGAATGCAGTTTTTCTATGTTCTGGCAACATATGGCATGAATATGTTCTTTTCTGTTGAATACAGGAAAATTATTCAAAAGTTCAGACTTGCTTTAATGCTTTTTATTCCCTTGTAAATGCTTTATTTTTTTTTTTCCTTCTGAGCAATGTCAAAAGCCAGGACCGAGAAAAAAAGACATTCCACTGAAGCATCTTCCTATTGAAGTGTTGGCATACCTAGTAAAGCAAAAATTTAGGAAAGGACCATTTTCAATGTTCACTTTGTTGGACAACAGGTCTGCATTGGTAGAGATTTCAACAACGAAATTATTGTACATATATTTGCTTTAATGCCTCTGTTGTTATCATGTTTTTTTAACAGCAGTGTTGGTTATTGCCAGATGTCCTGCTCAACAATGCCTCAGCACACATGGGAATGCTTGTGATGGCCAATCAAGCGAGCTGGCAAAATAGAAACAGATGGCCATGGACGTGTGCTCTAACACATCTTTAATGAAACTGGGCCCTTGTGTAGATGATTACGTTGCACTAATCGCTGTCTGCCTATCCTAGGCCCTGCACCTCCAGTTATAGACCATCTAGTGTCCTAGTTTTGCAGTACAACTTTTTTATTCACTCATTTTAATTTCAGCTGCACAGGATACTAACAAAGGATGGTCCAGTGCAAGAAAAACTGCTTGAAAGAGCAGATGCAAATCAACAGCCTGGCTTGAAAAGTGTACAAAATGGACTAGAAACATGCTAATTATTTATTTTCTGCCTTTTACTTTTCGATGGCTTTTACCAAATAACACTGGAGCCATGTTTTGTTGAGCTGCAGTACAGTTCTGGTCATGGTCCAGCATTACAGAGAGAGCCAAACATCACTGGATGCTCTGTGTGATCAGGGATATGTGCCAAACCAAACCCTAGCTATATAGCTTCCCTTGATTTTCCTGGGATTCTTTTGCTAAACAGTGACTGGCTTCAGATGCAATTAGGTGGGACCAGGAAATCTTGCAAGAAAAGCTGATAAGTTGGTATCTCCTGCAAGGTAATTGTATAGTCTTACAGTTCTTCCCTGTTTTGGCATTGAACTCCAAATTAATTGCTAAACTCAGGAGATTCTAGGGTGAACAACATGCTTTGTCTTATCTATAGGAAGGCTGTCTATGCTTAAATATAAAATAATTTTATTAAATACAATGTTTTAAACAATCACCAGACTCCAATCAAATACCCAAAACCATTTGATGAAGACAAATTATGGGTCTGGAAAGGGATAATAACTAAGAAGGTTTTGCATTTGCCTCCAAAATAGGGATTCAAGTGTTCTGTCTTTCCTTGCAGTCAGCCACAAGAGCTAGAAACAGGAAAGCTGGCTGAGGTTTGGATTATAAAGGTCTCCACAGACACTCATAGAAAGCTCACAGCAGCATGGTGAATGCCAGCTAAACCAGAGCTGGAAATAAAGTGTTCTGATTTTTCCTCTGTTGCTCCTGCATGGGTGCTGTTGATTTTGCCTTTGTCAAGGCGCAACAAATTGTTTCAGTGTTGCATCCAAAAGGTTAAATATGGACACGGATTTTCAAAAGGTTGTTAAAGTGTGGGTGGGAGGAGGGGCAGGACGGGACATCATCCATTTGATGGAGAACTACACAAAGCTGGGGTGTTTTGGTGGGGAAACTGAGCAGGCAGCTCTTGGGGGACACTGTGCAGCACGGCCAGGTCCACAGGCTGCGACCACCAAGAGCTTGGTTCCCTCCCACCCTGGTTCCATCATACCAAGGCACAGTTCTTGCATTGCACTTAAGGTAAGCCTAATGCTCACACCTCAGTGTCTTCATCCTTCAGTGTACCCACTGGGAGACACTAGCCATTCCCTATTCATGTTTAAATTAGCAATATAGATTTTTCTCTCTTGCTTAGTGCTCTACAGAATTTTTTTTCACAAACTCACTGGGAAGCTTTATTCTTCAGATTATTATTTTATTTATTTTTTTTTTTGTATATCTTACAAATTAGCACGACGATCTTTAAGCCCCACAACAGCATTTATTTGCAGATTATGTCTGGTATAGGCTTGTTTTCAGCCAGACTTAAATGGATGGTATACTTTTAAAGCATGTTCTCAAACTCTCTTTGCACTTTTCAAGTAAAAATGGCTCACGTATTTTTGGAAGAGTGCAAACAATAAAATGTCAGATTTCTGTTACTGTTCTTGATATATTTAACAATTCAGCATACTGTAATTGGCTCAATCAAAAGCTATTTCAAACAAAACCCAAAGGATGATGAAATAAATCTAAAATGTCAATCTTTCAAGATTTGGATAAGTTTTAATAACATTACAGAAATTCCAAAGGTCTCAATTTGGAAATAACAATAATACCAAATATAGGCAATTTTTGGGGGGGAGGAATTATTACAGTTATTTGTTCTCTTAACTTCCATTTTGGACTAAGACTTTCAAATTTCATGCTAATGTAATTCAAATATATTCTTATATCTAACCTTACTTAAGGAAGAAGTGGGGTCATTCGTTCCACATATACATAATTGTATTTATACCCTGGCTTTTTACATTTAAGAACATGACAGAATCTTCTCTAGTACTCTTCTGAGTTCCTTGATGTCCTCATCTGCTAAAACATAAGGCTTTTTTTCCCCTTTCCTATAAATATCACTACACTGGGTAATTCAGCCTAGACCTATTCATTAGGTTTTTAAACCACAAATATATTGAATCAATACAAGAATAATACCATCCATGGGCGATGATAATGCCCTGTTCTGTGTAGCTGCCGAGGATAATATTTGTTTTATCTCTGCTATTCCAACACATCCTAAAATAAATTAAATTACTACACAGCTTTTTCATAAGTATCTTGGAAACAGCATCACAGTGTCTTGGGAGGACTTGAGTCTGGTGGTGGATGAGTGGACTTCCCATGCTTTGTGCTCAGCAGGGTGCTGGGTAGATTTACATTTGCTTCTGAAAATATATAAATACCACTCAATGGAATAAAAGAGATAGCAGAAAACACAGCAAAGTCAAATGATTTGATTTTTTTACAATTCCAAACTTCCACACTGCTACAAACTGCGACCCCTCAAATGCACTTTTGCATTCTGAGCCAGGACTGGAATCTGGGTCAATACACTTCTAAAATATTACCCCAAACAATCCACATATTTTCTTCCCCATCCTTATAATCTTCTTCATTTATGTGTTGAAACTTTATTGCTAAGAATCTCTTCTTTCTTCTTATTTTGTTTATTGTTAGGGGAAAAATTTATGGAAAAAAAATAGAGAATGCTACAAACACCCATTTCACAGGCTTAATTTACATTTTTTCTGGATATTGTTCTAGTTTTGACTCTGATGGCACAGAAGTTTAGTTTTTACGTGTTATTGCCGAAGACATCTAGAAAGGTGAAGCAACAAGACATTAGCATGATGAACGTATATTGACAACTTACCAACAGTGAGAGCTCTTTCAACAAAGTTGAAAGTTGCTCAAAGTTGTGTAAAACTGGGATGTAGGTTATGAGAAGAGGAAAATACTTCAAACAGTGCCCATACCATCAATGTAGAACAAGAATATCAGCACTTAACTCTAATTTTCTCTTGAGTAGCCTGTATCTCACTGGTGCTGATGCTTGAGCAGCTGCAGCTGTGTCAGAGGCTCCATGCTGGGTTCTGAGGCATGTCTGGTACTGACCTGGTCACACTGGCCCTCCTAGCCACAGCCTTTAGCTTCAGCTACAAAAATACAGTTGATCTGAAGGATAAATTTCCCACTTCAGTCACAAGGGTCTTCAGCTTCTTTGAACAGCCAGAAAAAAACCAGCCTTCCAATATTACCTCTTATATAGGCTAGTCAGAAAATTACTTGGTGTTTATATTTGTCTACTGCTCCAAAACTTGAACTTGAACTTATGGCATGTGGATAACATAAGTGACTACTGGGCCCCTGATATTCTTGACCACCCACACTTGCCATGCTCCCCACAGACACAGAGGTGTCCCTGTCAGGACTGTAGACAGGATGCCATTTACACTTCACCATTTGACCCAGTACAGCACAGGATACAGCATAACCTGTCATTTTCATACGCGATCTGTACAAAAACCAGCAAGTATTTGAGGTGTTGCTATTCAAATATAGAAAGAACTGATGCTCTCCATGGCTATACTATTAATCAAATGAAGCACAAGTATTGGCCACCTCTCAGGGCTCAGATTTTGGAGCAGTTTGGCCAAAGCAAAGGATGAGATCCAAATTACATGTTTGTGAAAGCCATGAATGTCCTAGGGCCATGCAGCTTTAGGAAAGCCTTTCAGATGCAAGCTGCTGAGTGGCATCAATGTTATGTATTGTTGTTTGTATTGTTGTTGTAAATTGCAACTTTTGGTATGCATTATTTGTGCTACCAAAACTCCTAGAAGCTCTTGTGATGAATCCGGGCCCTGGCATACATGGCAGAGCAAAGTCTGTGCCAATAACTAATGGGTACAAAAGAAAACTCATTTGGAAGAGTTAAATTATTTTCTTTGAAACTCTGTTATGGTTACCTTCCTTGTAACACCACTACCTCATAACAACACCTTAGATGCCTGGGATAGTGTTATGATGAGAGCAAGCTCAAGTATATTCATAACAAGAATAGGTCAATGGTCCAGAGGGTAGTTTCCTATTATGGGAGGTATAAAATAACTAAAATCAATAAATCTCCAGATCATAAATGTAGCTACAGTCTGGGCAAGGTTGAGAAAATTATTAGCAGAGCCTCATGATGTCTGGATATTGTAGCTTGTAAATTTATACATACATATGTGTGTGGTTATGTACATGCTTGCTATTCATCCCCCACAGAATTCATTGAAATGCTAAGAGGAATGTGCATTTGGTGCTCCTTTCAGTGCTGGTAAAATAAAAAAAGCAAGGGGAAAGAGAAAAAAAAAAAAAAGAAAAGAGAAAAGGGGGAAAAATAAAAAGAAAGTAAAAAAAAAATTAAAAAAATAGGAAAAAGAAAAAGCAAAAAGAAATAGAAAAGAAAGAAGTTTAAAAAATAAAAAAGGAAAACAAAAAGGGAGAAGGGAAGAGGCAAGGGAAAAGAAAAACAGTAACTTCTATAAGGGCTTGTATCTTTTAACTCACAATGAATTTTTTTCATATAAGTGACTCTAGAAGCATGACAAAATGGCTTCATGTATTAACCAGAGGTCTGTACGCTTTGAGGTACATGAACTGCATCTTGTTTAAAATATATATTAAGTCTTGTCAACCATTTCCATCACTTACACCTTTACTGTGAACTATCATCTCCTTTTACAATTCCCTAAATTTTATTCCAATGAAAGGACTTAATCTCTTCAAACTTCACTTATCTAAAGGTTTGTTATTTAAGTCTGATGTATTCATTTAGGCTCCCTTTTTTATCTGCCAGGAGAGGAGGTAGCTCCAGTGTTTGGTCTCAAGGGTCTAAGACTGTTTTTTCCCTATCTGTTTATTCTTGTATTGTTTATCCAAGCAACCTTAGCTATTAGTCTCCTTTGATATTAGGTTGGATATATCTTACCTACTGAGCCTAAATTGCTTCCTGTTTTGATGTAATCATAATTAATAGGAGCTTTAGACTCCAGTAAAAATGTAAAATGTAACTGGAATCCTATGTTCATGCTTTAGTTAACATTAATATGGGGGTGATTTTTGTCATAGAATTGCAGAAATGTTTATGTTGGAAAAGACCTCTAAGATCTTCAAGTCCAACCATTAAGCCAGCACTGCCTAATCTAACACTAAACCATGTCCCTAACTGGCACACCCACACGTCTTTTACGTACAGTGACTCCACCACCTTCCTGGGCAGTTTGCTCTAATGCTTGGCAATGCTTTTGGAGTAGAAATTTTTCCTAGTATCCAACCCAAATATCCTCAACACAACTTGAGACCATTTTGCTCTATTGCTTGTTACCTGGGAGAAGAGACTGAGACCCACTGTCCATCTGCTACTCAGCCATGTGGTGTAAGAGTATAACAGGAAAAAACCCCATTATTTTCAGTTGACAGAGCAGTTAAAAAATATGAGGTGTGGGGACTGTGTTTTCCACAGGCTGTTTGATGTATTTTCTAGAGATGAGCTCAATCTAAATCTTGACTGAATTCAAATACTCACTAATTTGAGAAAAGTATGAATCTTGTACTCAGATGTGAGCTTTGCCCCCCAGGCAGCTACAAGATTGAACTGATTAGGCTTTCAAAAGACATGACTGGTTTGGAAAGCTTTAAAAAAATAAAGGAAACTATGGAGAAAGTCATGATGGTCTGATGTAGCTGGTGATTCCTCGGCCATAGTCACCCATGGTTTTATTGATTTTATGTTTGCTAACCTCCTTATTGTGTTCCTTTCTGGTTTAGATTAAAAAGTTCTGCGAGAGCAGAAATAACAAAGCCTGGTTTCCTATATATTCTGCTGAATGCACCCATGTACTCCTCCTGCAGTTTTAACACACTCTCACCTTCCTATTCCTCTTGCTGGTGTTCCTGTATTTTCCTATACCGCTATATTTTAAGCAGACCCCTAAATGCAGAAAAGTCTCCTCATAACTCTGCTAAATCCTTCCTACATGCCCATGGCGCTGCCCCTGGCAGTGCTTGTGGTTCTCCCCTCTGCAAGCAGAGCCTCTGCCTTGCCCAGAGATGTGAGAGAAGCCAAGCAGTCTTGTGTCTTCTTTTACCCATTCCCCAGTGCAAACTGCCCCATAGACACAAAAGTTACCAGGAGAGTGATGAACAGGCAGATGGAGAAGCCCCTCCAGCAGAAATATTTGCAGCCATTTACTGATAGATATTTTCTACACCACCAAGTGTAGTAAAAGAATCACTGAGAGAAGATGATACAGGCAGAAGTATTTCATAAGCCTGACATAAGCTCTCCTGTTTGCAGGATTTTATTCATTACAAAAAATCATTTAAAAGATCAATGATTTTTAAAAAGGCTTTAGGTATTTGTCCTAACAAACTGTTAGCAGTTATAAATAAGGAATGTGTTAAAACTCTTGCCAATTATCCCAACCAATAGAAAGCTGTGTAGGAGCCTGGAGAGGCAAGAATTTTTCTAGTTGAGGCATTTTTAAAGGAACTTAGTTTAACAAGGGTGTAGAAGAAAGCATGGAAAAGGAGCCAGAAAACTTATGAGTAAATGAAATACCTTAATGTTCAGAGCCTAAGCTGGTGTTTTTAGGAGCTGTCAGAAGATTTATTAAGTCTTTTAACTTTACTACATGCAACAGAGAAATTTAAAAATTATAGACCAAATCAGAGGCCATAAGGGGACTTGTGAGAACCAGCAGGCTGCAGAAATTGCACGGTGCTGATCAGTCAGGTCTCAGACAGTCAAGGATTACCTTGGGACAGCTGTTGCACTTCTCCAAATGGCAGTAATAAATTCATAAGAATGATTGCATTGTAGAAACCTGTCCATCCCTATCTGTTGGGGCTACAGTGGTGTCAGCAAAGACAGTGGGCTAGGTCCCAGGGTGTGGGGAATAGGAAATAGTGACAAGCTAAGACCTGATGTTGTCTCAGTGGCCAAACACTTTGATCAAGGCTGGAGCTATCCTGCTGGCAAAATCTTCTCATGTCAGTGCGGTATAAACCATGCCTTACACTCCAGTCCCAGATACCAAAGAAACAGAAGGTGTTTTCCACTTTGAAAAAGCATTAGAAGGGTTTGAAAGGTCACCAAAATCACCAGAAAAACTGAAGAATGTAAATGGTGGGAGATTAAGAAACAAGGAGGACAGGAAAAAAACACCCAAAACAAAACAGTGCAATGATAAAGCAATGTAGCAGGAAAAAAAAAAAAAAAAAGAAAAAAGAAAGAAGGTGCTGTAGAAAGTAGAAATGAGAAATGTATTTAAGACCATTAAATATTGATTCAAAAACCTCAATGAGTCAGCAATGAGCAAGCAATAGTCTCTATAACAGATGAGCAAAAATTAAAAAAAAAATATTATGAAGGGCTTATTGGACACTCAAAAGAAAATAAATGAATTCTGGGTGAAAACTGTTAAATAAGGGGCATGAATCAATAGCCCAAGGGGAAAAAAAAATACTGTTTCTTGGCTTTGCCAGGAAAATCAGACAACTATTCTGAAGAGTGCAAGACATTTTCCAGAGAGCCACATTTAAGCAGCAGTTGCAGATGAGCTGAACCCCTCTAAAAAGAAAAGTACAACCAAACAAAAAATCCAGTTCAGAAAGAGGTGCTGCTTGGAACAGAAAATTAAACCCCAAAAATTTAAACATATTTGTCCTTTCACAGAGACTGCAAACTCAGTGGAGATCAAGTAAATTATGCAGATGGCCAACTAGTGAGCATGGAACTGGCCAAGAAAAGGTTACATTAATCTTTTGAATGAGTTTATAATAAATGATAAAAGTTGGTAAGTCTCTGTAGTTTTTTGCATAAGTCAAGAGACAAAACAGGGAATATATTACATGAAATAACATGGCATCAGATAAGCAAAAGACATTTGTGCAGATAAGAACATTCTTGCATTGCCTGGCAAAATTGCCTGGCTGTGGTTGTTTTTGTATTATTTCTTAAGTGAGAGCTTGCAGTGGTGTTTGGTGCCCCAGCATAGTGAGGGCCTGTGGGTGAGAGGCTAGTGGCTAGTGTAGCTCTTTGGGCACACAGAGACACTGGCATCATGCTTTGAGGAGAGATATGGATGCTGCCATCCTGTGGGACACATGCTGACACTTTGGGGCAATCCCTGCTGTGTGTTCCTGAAAGGTGGGTGGCATCCAAATGCCTTGGTGCTGGCTTAGAGAGGCTGAAACCTCCTCCCAGCACTCTCAGTTGGTTGCACAAATACTTCTTCAGATGAGCAGGAGAGCTGATGGTGTGGGTGGTCTTCAGCTGTTCTCCAAGACTATGGCTGTAGATCCCATGGGAGGTCACTCTGGGCACAGACATTAAAATTCTTTCCTTGAAAGCCAGAATCTACTTCCAGTGCAGCAGAACAGCCCATGAGGCTGCTAGACTGGCAGTTCTTGGGGGAAGCCAGTCATTATCCCCCTATTAAGTTTTCCCCTAATCTGTTAAACATAATCCTTTTATTAGTAAGTAATATTAAATACCCAAGGAAGCAGCTGGCGTTCACTCTGTTCTGTGGTTTGCAGTAATTTTGCATGGATGAGAAGTAGGAACTTTACTGAGTTCATCCCCTTCACTACCATTTATAAGCATGTCTTGGGCAGAAAGAGGCTCAAAAAAGAGACTTTGATGGTCTTGGAGAGAATCTACATTTTGTTGAGATTGACCAGATGGTGTTACTTCCAGATGGCTGAAACCATCTCCAGGCTTCTCCCTTTCAACCCCCTCCTTCTCCTTTTTTTTGGTGCACTGCTTTTTATGCCACCCACTTTCACAGTAACATTTGAAGGCAAACCTGAAAGTAATTTTTGTGGAATAATGTGATAAACAGGTACCATCCAATTGTGTTCACTTCCTAGTTAGATTGACACCTGGGATGGGATTGTAGAATTTCCTGGATGTGCTATGGAGTAATTCTCATAGGCATAAAATGAAATGCTGCCGAGTATGGTCCATTCTGGCATTTCAGGAGGTAGATGTCACTTTCTCAGGAGACTCCTCTGGGGAAAGTTGAGTAGGGTTACATAGGAAAAGCTTGTACAATCATGAGACCACAGAGAGGTGTAACTGAGTCAAAAGAACACTTTGCTTTTGAGCCTATGGAACAAGAGTTGCTCCAAAACAGTTTCACAGGAAACTTTGCATGTCTGCCTCGGTTCAAACTACAGAAAATACTTGATGAAATTTCTGAGAAGGTGGTGGAGACCACTTATAATTTTTTGAAGAGAAAGGATCTGACACAAGTGCATCAGTAGTGAGATCAGGGGGTTTTTTTGCTGCCTTCAGCTATCTGTTCCTCCTACAAGTGTTTGTGCATAACACTCTTGAGAAGAATGCTCTTGAAATGGCCTGATAATACTCCTATTGCTGCATCACTTTGTTTTGGACTCTCAGCTGTTCATTGCTGCTGAAACAATATATTCATATTGTTTCACTTTTGCATGCATTTGAAGGGATTTTGAGGGCTGTCTACACATTTTTTTTTGCTAGAAAGTCTAGTTTGGTTCAAAAATGATTACAGTCTGTTCAACAAAATCTGAGAAATTACAATATTGGCTGAACTGCTATGTGTTGTTCCTTGGAATTTTAAACACAGAGGTATGGTTCCAGTATTTTCATTACAGTATATGTATGACATGAAAACATCCCATGCTGATGAGATACTGTGGGAAAGAAGATGACCTTCTGCATCAGAAAGTGAATCCAGCTAAAAAATTTAAAGCAGTATAATCTGTTTTCCATGTAGTCATTAGTGGTCTTTAATTAATCCAAGTAAAATGCAGGCTTTTAGTTAATACAAGAAAAGTTCCTCCCATATTCCTTTGTAAAATCTAGACTTACATAACCAGATTAGAAAATGTTCAACCAAAGACAAGTCAAAGCATGGCAAAAGCCAAAATCAGGCATTATTTGTCAGATTTATTGATGACATCCATGGCATACTATTGATGAGTTATTATAAATTATTGTTTTACTGTTTTTCTTTTTTTCCTTAGGCCTCAGTCAGAACTAGAACATTACTGTTCTTAAGTATACATAAAGATATGCATACACATGCATCATATGTACAAAGGCAAATACATAAGGGCATGAAGTCTAGTCTTCAGAGAAGACCAAAAGTTGTTAAAGCTTTCAACTCTCCCATGTGGCTTTTTATGTGTGTGTTTGTATGAAAACCAAGGAAAAGAAGAGTCTTTGAGGACAGGAGAAAGAGAAAGAAATCAGTAACTGTCACTTACTGATCACAGAGCTTGGAGAAGTAAGCATGAAAAATTACTGGATTGACTCTTGAGGTACTTAAAACCAACAAATACTGAACCTTTTAGAGCAATTTAACTACCCAGATCATTATTTAGTAAAAAATATAGCCAAAGCATGCATAATCAAAGAGTTCTCTAAATTGCATGGAGACAGCTTTATGGTATTTGGCTTATACATCAGAGCACTGGCCTGTCGCCTATAGATGCATTTGAGACATTTGGCAAAATAAATAACAAATAATAAATGCTCAAACATTTGATGTAGGGTTTTATAAAACCTTGCCTCAAAATTAGTTCAGAATTGCCTGGGATAGGGGAGACAGCTTTCAAAATATTCATGAAAGAATTCAAAAATATTTACAGTGCTTTGCTTTAAAACAACATCATCTGGAAGGGGAGAAACCTGGAAAGTGTTAATGCTACACAGGGCTGGATGCAGTTGTGGCGTGGGTAAGGAGGTTGCCAGGAGCATGGCTTGTCCCAGGACCCCTGATGTGGGGACTGTGCTAGATACTGCTGAAGGAGAAGCCAAAAAGGAGGCCTGAGGGCTGCCTTAGCTCCTCAGACAGACACATGCTGGCTGAAAAAACTTGAGAATGAATTAATTAAAATGGCACTTCCAGCATAGCTGGGCAGGAAAGTTGACTTGTGTGAAAATCGGTCTCGTATTTTATATACAAAAAGATCTTATATTCTCCCTGGAACTCTACCCTGATCTGTTGTGTGCATTTCAAGGTCTCCCACAAAACACATGTGCTGCATATTGGAAGACATCAGAGGAGAGCAGCAGAAGAGATTGGAGTAATATTGAGACATGTTGATAGGTCACCTGTGCTTACAACTGAATTAGGGGATTGGGCAAGGTGGTTTGAAAGATGTGACAAAATGATAATGGAATTGAATGGACACTGCAGGCCTGCAGGATATGAACAAGGGGCCAAAACTTGACTGGGAAGCCTTGAGGTGGAAAATAAGGGCAATTTTCCCATCTAGGAAGTGTATAGATGCAGTCTTAGAAAAAAAAAAAGATGGAGCTTCTGCTTGGGGAGTACTTGAATGAGAGATGACGTTGAGCAAAGTAATTTCTTGGAGACACTCTGTATTGCTGAGCTGTCCCAACAGATCTCTCATATTTGTATCTCATATTTCTGTGTGCTAAAACCAGAAATCATGATAACTGGGCACTTGTTTGAAAGCAAAAACATAACACTCATCTCATGCTTCAAAGGTTTATGAAAAGGACAGCTTAGGTACTTCATTTAGTCTCAACATTTTGATAATGCTGATGTGCATCTGGAAAGGGCCACAAAAGGTGCTGGTGTAAATTATGAGGTCAGCACATCTATCTTATACTGGTAAGGGCATGTGTGTAGGGAGGCAAATATTCTAGCTTGTGTAAATTTGGCTGCACGCCTCATGCTCAAATGCGCAGATCGTAGCAGAATGATGCATAAATCCTCCTCCAGCTTATTTATAAATGCTTCCACTTACCATATATAAAAAAAACAACAACAAAAAAAAATTGCAATTGTTTGCTACTTTTTCCAGTTTCAGTCTTTTTTTTGGAGGGGTGAGGCATGTGAAGAGCCTTTGACCAAAAATAAAAAATGGGAGAAAACAGAGAAAACAGTGAAGATGTTGCACATCCAAGGCTTAGCTGATCTGAGAGCACATACTTTTCCTGCTGGACAGAAGGCTTCAAAGGCAAGGACAGAGCAAATACAAAGGGTCTTTCCTTTGCCAATCTTTAATAGTGGCTTCCATTCGTGTGGAGAGAATGGAAGTGCAGCAGGAGCAGAAAAGAAGCAGAAGATGTCTCCCTCCATGGTCTTGGCTGGATTTTGATGCTATCAACCCTAGATGACTTCCTGGGCAAAGTTTTCCCCAAAAAACATCTACAAAACTCTGCAATGTCAGGATTATGTTGCCTTCAGGCTGGAGCAGTGCTCCTCTTCCCATGTCTGTGCTCAAGGCCAAGCTCTAGAAGAGAGTCAGAGAACTTCCATTGCCCCTTGAACACAAGAAACCCCCCAGCCATCCTCCACTTCATCTTGGGGAAATACGGGATTTTGGCTGTGCTTAAAGCTGTCCCGTGGGGTTCAGTGTTTAGCACCTTTTGCCTGTTTTGCCATGTGAGTGAAGAATGCAAGAGTGGTTTCTGCTGGGAGCCCTGGCACAGAGAGCCCGGGCTCACAGTCTGCTCTGCGCCAAAAATCGCGGGGTTGCGCATTACATGCAGGTTATTAAAGATTCTGCTTACTTTACAATGGTCTGTTAACAGCTCTAATGTCTTTAACATGTGCAGTCCATTGACTTTTAAGTAACATTTTATTGAAGTAACTGCCGTGGTTATTAGGCAGTAAGATTTACGCTTCATTTTCAGTCCTGGATCTGGAAATCTGGAAAGAAAAGAAAAGGGGAAAAAAAAAAAAAGAGGATGAGGAAAATCAGGGGGGTGACATCTAGCAAGAGACAGGGAGGGTGCTGCTTGGGACAGCACTCACTGTGCACCTGTGAGATATCATCCACAAATTTTCCAGGAAATTATTCCTCCAAACTCTTGGATGCTGAGTGAACATCTCACAGACAAAATACACAGAGCAACTTCTTCCTTGGTGGAAATTCAGTATGAGTTGCTTTCTTTCCCTCTCTTGGTATGAAATAATATTTGCAGATGTGAACTGTGAGAGAGGTTTGTGGAACATTTACATTGCAATGAGGTTTGCATTAAGGAGCTGGCACTTGACTTTTGTTCGTTGAAGAATTAGTGTAAATCTTTAGCCTTCATAATCCACTGGCATGGGTGGCAAATGAGGAATTTCAATGCAATGCTGTGTGATTCTACTGGCTGGGTGTTTTCAAGTCTCATAATCTTGCATAAATCTTCCTTTAATGTGAAATGAAATGTTTAAAATAACTCATTAAGCAACAATGCCCAGAGATTTTTTTTTTTTTTGTATCTGAAATTTTATGAGGTGTGTTTTTTCATTCCCTAAACTGTTTCTTTCAGCCTTGTTGTTTTTCTGAGCCACCACTTAGAGCTGGCTGGTGCACCCCAAGAGCTGCAACTGCTCTCGCACGACTTTGTAAAACCAGAGATAAGACATTTTTGTACATTTATGGTAAAACAGAGATTACAGCCTAGTGGCTGGTCTTGGCCTGCATTAGTTCCTTTGTTTTCAGAGATGTAATCTCTTCTTTTTCATCCCATCACCCATGTCTGAACTGATGGAAGATGATTGTCTGTCATACTCCAGGCTTAAGTTACTAGCCTTTCAGCTGCACAGAGGCCTTGAGAAATGCACTAATATATTCACAACAGGAGGAAACTGCCAACAGAAACAGATCCTGAACTGGTTCCCAAACAGGATGACAAAAAAAGTCCACTCGGACCACACACAATCCCTCTGCTTTGCATGTGGGTCCCCTTGCACACATTCGCTTTGCCTTTTTTTGTATAAACTGCAGACGACTGAACTCTTTATGTTGGTACACAAGAATGTCTCAGTTTTAATAAAATACTGCATTTAACTCAGCACATATCAGAATTTTCCCTAGTAAAAATCCCTGTTTTTTCATGAAGATGATCTGTGTCTTTTGGAAAACACCAGCCCGGCCTCCTTTCAACAAAGTGCCCAAATTCCAGAGCAGGGCACGGCACGGCACCTGCACATACATTATGTTTCCTACAGCTCTGAGGAAATCTTTGATCTCAAGTTATTCTTATTTATATTACTGTGGCTAAAGCAAAGCAAAACCAAAACAACAACTCCATATTGAACCTATAGAATGTCCAAATTGTTCTCTTTAAAGCAGTGATTAATCAAGTTGTTTATAAAAATATTACTTTGATGATACCATGCATTTAAGCTAGTCACACAGTTATCTGGAAAGAGAGGTTTTCAGCATGGGTTCTTTCTTCAGCAGGAGAAATAAAAATCCTGGGGGAAAAAAAAATCAGATCTCTGTGAAAAGGGATGGTGAATCAAAGGCACAGAGGCACAAATTTTAAAAGTCTAGGGCCTGAAGTACCTGCAGAGCTTTTTTCTGTTTTAGACTAATTGTGAAAATGCTCTGCCTTGTGCCATGAAGAAAAAAAGTTTATTATGGGCTCAAAATGCTTGGCCGTTCTAAATTCCCAGGCTATTATAAAGCTTCTGTGGGGGACTTTTCCAGCACTGGATAATAGCCTGGCCCAACACCTTTAATAAAATCAAGGTGACGGACCATGAAAACATTTGCTTCAGCACTATAAGCAAATCTGATACTGTTGCTGAAAGATGCCTGGAGGCATCTGTACAAACCTTCAGCAGAATGGTGGTGGTGCTGGTGTGCCTGGGGGCTTCAGAGCAGCCAGCCCAGAGCACCTCACAGACAGTGCCTGCACCTTTGAAATTTTAAACTGGCTTCAAACACAAAAAGCTGGGCTCAAACCCTATACAAAGATTTGGGGTCAAAATTTGTCTCTGAAATGCAAAATTTATTTTACCATTAAAATTAGAGTGTTCTTTAGTGCTTGATCACATGAGAGATGTGGTTTCATAAATTAACACTGGTAGAACATGAAGGAGTCCAAGAAACAACCATGAAATAGTTTCACACAGCAGTTCACAGCTCACACTTCATCAAACCCAACACTGCAAGTGTAAGATAAGCAACTTCACATCTAAGGCAAGAAAAAAAAGAAAAAACCCCAACTAATACAGCTCACTTTTGTTCCTTTCAAATGCTGTTTACCATATAAACAAGTAGAGCTGGTTTTTTTAAATCCCTGGACAGGAAGCTGACAATAATAAATCCTAAGCTGAATTCAGAGTTCTTTTGGGACTAAGGAGTTTTGTTTAGTTAAGCCCAGATTTTTTGTGTAGAAATCTAGGGCAGATTTATTTTAAACAGCTTCCTAATTTTTCTGCTTTTTATTTTATTTTATTTTATTTTATTTTATTTTATTTTATTTATTTATTTTTTTAATATATACACCCAGCTTCAAGGCTCAGATATCTTACATGATTATACAAAAATTTTTTTGGAAAGATCTCTTCCCATTTTTTTTTTTTTTTTTTTTTTTGGTATCATTTCATTGCCTATCTGTCATCAGATAATATCACAGCTGGGCTTGTATTGTGTAGTAGAGGCGAGACTGACTGGACAAAATGTACACTGAAAAATATGAAATACAACATTTAAGAAATCCTTTTAAAAATTACTTTAATTTTAAGCAAACCTGCAACCAAACTTCTACTGATTTGCAAATAGAAACTGGGCACATTTTTTCCCATTTTCCACCCCAAAGTCCTTCAGAAGTCTGATACTCATGAGGGATAATTTAAAAGAGGAGGCTTCTCAAGGAAAGCAGGGGAAGGGAGAATGGTAGACTGTGGAAATGGTACTAGAATTGTAGTTGTGTTTAATCAAGCTGGAATTTTATGCCTTTTTTTTTTCCCAGTGAGACAAACAATTTAAACCCATATAGTTTTTAGAAGCAAAAGAGAAAAATAATAAATCTGGAGTGTCAAGTGCTAGATGTATAACATATACTGCTTAGAGATGGGTGTGGGAAGTGCTAATGTCCTTTAGTCCAGTAGAATGTCCTTTTTAATCAAGTTATTTTAAGTCTGTTGCTGAGGGAAGGGTGAAAATCAAAATTATTTTAAAAGATCTAAAATGCAGCTGAACTTTCTGTCTTGAGGCCACTATGGACTTAAAATTCAGCCATGTGTAGTAAAGTCCCACAAGACTTATAAACTCCATAACTCCTTCTTAATCATTTTTTTGGAAGTTTTAAGAACTGCTTAAGTTTTGGGCTGCTCCTCTGTGCAGAGATAATGTGTCCCAGACAGAAGGTAAATTGCATAGGTAGACTTCCTCATCAGGAATGAAATTAATCATGTGCCATAGCAATATTTCACATTTACTTCCAGTATCTGGAAATCCCCTTTCCTTATTATTTGAGCACTAAAAGCAAGATAATGAATTTGTGAGGGATTAGTTGTGTTATGGTAAGAAACCACGAGGGTAACAGACCCCCTCTGGGTTTTGGTTTGAACAGCCCTAAACCATCTTTATGTAGAAAAGCCCCTCAGGTGCACAGAGCCTGCCATCAGCGCCCGGTGTCCCGAGGCAGGGGGAAGTGGGGTGTGACTTTCAGCATTTCGGTCATTGCAGACCCTCTGAGACCAGCTGCCTTCTCTGCTGACACCTCCCTGCTCTCTGAAGAGTGCGACTGCAGCATTAGCTACTTTGCCACTGGGCTTTCCTGCTGGTCCCCTGAAATCCTAGCTGGGGAAGGGGTTAAAGCACATTTCCTGCTGCCTAAGGCATGCCAAGCATTTATAGCTGCCTGAGATGGGCACTGTGCTCGGTGCTCAGACACTCAGGTACTTTGGGACAGAGCTGAGAGAGGGTGAAGAAGTCAGGTAGCCATGCCCCTCCCTGGTGTTTGCCCCAAAGCAGAAATCTGTACATTATGGCCCTTAACATTTAAGAAGCCTTAGGTTTTGGTCTGCGGTTTTAATTTAAAAGATCATTTGAATGTTCTGTTCAAACACTGTGTGTTAGAAGTGGATGTGGCTCTTTCTACCTTTGGAGCTCTGGTTACTTCTGCTCTCTCTCAATTTTCTGAAAACAAGAAGATGAAAAGAAATGCTTCATTTTAATATAAGGGAAAACCAGTTCAAGCATTTGGGCACCCATGCCTCTTCACTTATATTTGAGAGAAGGTGTTTTATTTTTTCCTTCAACTGCTTTATGGAGTCAGCAGACCAGAGCATCTTGATGTGAACGCAGTGAGATCTGGGGGCAAGGAGTCATAGTGATTGTCATTATTTTAATTCTTTATAAAATTTTATTCTGGATTGAAATGAGACAAGAAAGTTCCCGAGTCCGCTTTTATGTCTTTGTTCACTTTTTTATTATTTTGCTGAGCTTTGAAAAGACAATATTGAAGCTGAGGTACAGAGGGGTACTATCTATGTCTTTATCTATTTATTTTAAACTTCCACTAGCTCCTGCTTAACACTGGGATTTTTAATGGCAAACAGTTCCAGCCAGCACCTAGTGCAGATTATAGGAAAAGAACAAAATTAAAAAAAAAAAGAAAAAGAAAAAAAAAAAAAAAAAAAGAAAAAAAAAAAAAAGAAAAAGAAGAAAAAAAGAGACAGCTTTTTAATGTTTAGAAACACCTCGAGTCCAACATGCACTTTCCAGTATTTTTCCTGTGGATGTTAGCGTGGGACGAGCTCATTGCTGCGAGCAGCTGAGGGGCGCCGAGATGTGAGAGCCTGGGTGTGCTCCCAGCAACAGCTCCTCGCACGTCAGGTCAGAGCTTGGCTTTTAAAACTCCCCAAATACATATTTATTCACATGTTGTTTCTGTTAAAACTCCAAATGAGGCTTCAAGGTCTATAAGAAGAATATGTGTTGGGAATCCTATTTAAATCACTGTTTATAGGTACAGGCTGGAGAGGGAACTTGGAAAAATCTGTATCTGTGGCAGTAATGGCATTATTTTGCAGTGTACTTGACAAAGAAAAAGGAACAAAAGGGAATGGAAATATTTTTTCAGTTGAAGATGTTTCCATCAGATGTTTAAATGTTTTTGAAACTAACATTAACCAAAAAAAATTGGTCATAAACAACTGTGTTTCAATAATGAAAGATCTAACATAAAGTATTTTAAATGGTGGACATATTGCATGATTTACTTTCTTTTCCTCAAAAATAAAACATGCTGTATGTCCTGAAGCACCTCTCATTCATTCATCAAGGAAATTTTTAATTCCACAGTTATACTGGTAAAAATTATCTGAGGAACAGCTTTTTAAACTATGAAAATCAGGTGTAACTTTAAGTTAAATACTTTTCGCCTTGGAATTATTTGCAGTTCCATTGCTATAAGAAAAAAAAAAAAAACAACAAAAACCCAAAAAACCCAACAAAATAAAACAAAATAAAACAAAACAACAAGAACAAAACAACAACCCCCTCCCCAAAAAAAAAAAAAAACCAACAAAAAAACCCCACCACCACCACCACAAAAAAAGGCAATTAAATGAAGTTCTTAATGCAACAATATTTAAAAAGAAAATAAATTCTTCCCTGCTAGTGTTGGTCTGTCACTTGCTTGGAACAATGGAAGGAGGTTTTTTTAAGATTTTATGTAAAATGAAGTTCTTAATTTCTGTTACTAGCTACTAAAAGGACACTTAAATGAATGAATCTTTTAAAATGTGTCACATATTTTACTCCAGGCACCAGGACATAGTTACAGTTTGAACTTTAGCCCCCCTATGTCCCTAAGAATTCTCTCAGCAGTTGCAATCCAGGTGAAAAAATGCTTCCCTTCATGTCTAAAAAATTCAAAATTGTTTTTTACTGTTTTAAAATGACATTTACAGAGGCCCAGCAGCACGATTTTTCTCATAAAAATATTTCTATAGAAAATCTACATGAAAAAATGAAATGTTAGTGTCTTGAAGCAATCTCATTTTTGCTTACTCAGTGTCAACATTTACAAAGGAAAAATTGCAATAATGTGGAAGATTACCCTTTTCCAGCCCCTGTATATAGGCTAAGAAACAACACCTGGGACTTAGACAGCAGATGAAAGCCATAACACTGGGGCAGGGCAACCAAATGAATCTGAAAAATCATTTTATGAAGTAGTTTCTGCCTCAGTACTTTTTACTCTAACAACATCTCACCGTGCAAAAAAATGAAACAAAGAATTGACATAAGGAGTTTCTGGAAAAAAAATGAATTTATAGCTAAAAAAGCAGATACAATTTCTGTTTCTTCCCCTTGAGTTGGATTTGAAAATAAGTTCGTTTCAGTAAAAGCTGTGGGAACATCACAATGCCAGGGAAATGGCAGATAAACCAGGCACTTCCCCTCATTCCCTGCTCTCACCATGTGGTGGCAGCCTAAGGCATGCGTTCACCAGGCATTTTCATCTTTGCGACTGCAGCCAGAAATAAAATAACCAAATGTTGCTCCACTGGTGCTTTCCCATTGCAGGCAGCAAAGGACTTGCTTGTCAAAATGCTGAGCCAAATGCTCCATCTCTGTCAATACTGATGATTCTCTTTGAAAGCGCGGTAAAACAAAAAGTGGGAGGTGAGGTCAACATAATAGCAGAAGTGAAAAGCTTAAGAGAATGTTCTGAAATAGTTTTGGAAGATAGTTGACACAGCACCTTTGTTTTCCATTGTGGTTTGTTTGAACATTGACTGAAATTTTTGGGCATGTTCACGAGCTCTTCCCTCTCTCCCTTCC
Source organism: Phylloscopus collybita (assembly GCA_027886175.1). Classification (NCBI taxonomy): domain Eukaryota; kingdom Metazoa; phylum Chordata; class Aves; order Passeriformes; family Phylloscopidae; genus Phylloscopus; species Phylloscopus collybita. The sequence continues at coordinate 22,910,328 of JAJNNQ010000026.1, read as the reverse complement.
CACCACACCCTGCCTTTTTCATTTTTCTATTTGCATGTGGTTTGGTTTTTATCCTCCTGCCCCCCAAATATGCCAGGTCAGTCCCAAACTACAAGCCAGCTAGTAGCCTTTGGAGTGGAGCAGATGGCTTTGTGCACTGTGTTCTGTCCCTGTGCAGCATGAGACTCTCGTGACTGCTCCCTTTGTCTTTGTCTTAGGTTCCCTATGAAAATATTTAATGGAATTCAAAAGCAACAACAACGATGAGGGACAATCTTTCTTCAATTTTTAAACATCATGAAAAAATGTGTTCCATCTTGCTTTAGATCTCAAACATGTAGAGAGTAAGTATTTTTAATTCAATTTGTTCATGGAATGCTCATTTTGGGATGTCCGTGCATGTCACTCCTGCAATATTGTTGTCTCTGGCTATTCAAATTTCTCTTTTTCCTTTTTCAGTCTTCATCAGGCAAGGTCACTGTTCTTGTTCATCTTTCCATCTGTGCAGCTTTTCTGTAATGGTCCATGTCTTGTGCCCATGCTCTTCTCCTATAAAACTTCCCCCTTCATCTGCCATTGTGGGATCCTTAGACCGCTAGAACTTATGTTATACGCTCCTTAACTAAATTATGCACATATTTATTTATTAGAATTCCCTTTCTGTGTTCTCATAGCAAATTGTATTTATTAAGTAATTCCTTGAGGTCATACCAGTGTACCCTGGGGTAAATTAAAGAAGGCACTTACCACTATCAATGTACTATGTCAATGCCCTGCTTAATTTGACCTCCTCCTTTCAATTCATTAACATTGAAGTTATATAATCCTAAATTGCTCAGACCTATGCTGAATGTTTCTTCTCCTTGTCCTAATTCAGTAAGAGCTGATTTAAACCATCTTCCGATATTTTTTTGCTCATGGTGCATCACTCAGTTTCCATTCCACGTGACAGTAATCATATCCAAACGAAGAAAGAATTAAATAAATGTGATGTGTCGTGACACACTGTATCAGATGCTTTCCTAAATTAAAGGAAACCACCCACAGCTTCAGAATCCCTGCTAGGCACATCACCCCCTTTTCCCTTTGAAGCCAGGAAGCTGGACATGGATCTGTGGCAGAACTATCACGACTCCCAGCCCGTCCCTGGTGCCAGGGTGGCCATTGCACACCTTGTGCTGCCCCCTCATTAGTGGGCAGCTACTGTACCCAGTGCCGGGTGTGTGTGTGTCCAGCGCCAGCGCAGACCAAAGCGCAGGCTGCTGGCCCCATGCCTGCACGGTGCTAATGCTGCCTTTGGCTCAGCGCACGCCCACCGCTCCTCCTGGGTGTGCCACGCACCAGCACAGGTGTGTGTGCCCCAGTGAGGGGAAGGGTCACAGAGGGACCATCTCTGGGGGGTCACAGTGGGGAGCCGGCTGTTCCTGGCAGCGGGGGGCTGAGGAGGTGGCAGGAGCTGCAGTCCCACCTGGGCGAGCGCGAGGCGCCCGCCGAAGGGAGCTGGTGCTGCGCCGTGGCTCGCATGCGTGGGCCTCAGCCGGCGCTGTTCTTCCAGTAATTCAATCAGGACAGTCACGTCTTGGCCATGTGGAGTCACTTACCGAGTCACAGCGAATTACTGAGGAAAGGGCTTCATAATTAAAAAGGACAATAAAATGAAGAGCTTTCCACAACAGTGGAGTCCAGAATCACAATGATGACATAGGAGGGAAAAGAAAACAATTGCATTTGGGCTTGGTTTAAGGCTGGGCAGCACCTCATCAGAAGACAACCTGGTCCAGTTCTCCTCCCAGAAGTCTATAGAGTCTCAGAATTAAAGGGGTGACAAAGAAAGAAGGTGGGAAGGAAGATGTCCTCTCTGCCCTTGATGGTTCAACAGGGAAAGACTGCTCTGGGGGCATAAGATGGGAAGTAGGCCTGAGACTTGGTATCAGAGGTATATATATGAGGCATTCAGACAGAAGGAGAGATGCATTTAAGAGTAAACACATCCATGAGAAGGCATGAGGAAAAACAATGAAAAAAACAGTGAACATTATGAAACAGCAAATCTGCTATTGGACCCTTGAGTGCCCAGACCCATAGTGCCCTGTGGAAGAGTTGAATCTCAGGTACTGTCCATCTTCTGGCACTGCACCTTGCTGCACCAAAAACTTCTGTGCCAGCTGACTTTGAGGCACCAAACTCAAAGTTTTCCTCCACCAATCTGCTTTCTCCCTCACTCCCCAGATGGATCATCAAAATTTCCCGGAGGGGACCATGCCAGGTCCTCACCAGTTCCTCCTTAACCTGTCCTACCTGGGCACATGTCACTGCAGGAAAAGTGAGGCCTGTTTGTATTGAGTCACATCTTCTTTCTTTGAAAACAAACAGAAGAAACCCAAATTCCCTAAAACCCAGCTCAAGAAGTAGATTAGATGATGTTAGCTGCTTGCTTTCCATGTGACACCCCTCGCTTTATATCTCTGTGTGTCATAGATCACTCTCCAGGACAGAATAGCTGGGACAGTCATTCATCTCCATCAGAACTTTCATATGCAGTAGAGAACAGGGTATTACACAGATCAGGAGACTTACATTTCATCCCAATCTTTCTAATGATGAGAAAGTCAAAGTCTCCCAGTTCTGTCCTCTAAAATACTTGGGGAAGTGTTTTTTTTAATGCAATCTGAGCTTCTTCAAATGAAAACCTGACCTTTACTGGATAATTATTATTGTGATGGTCCCAGATAGTTATGGAGCACACATACTAACACTTTATACTGTAATAAAAATGCTGATTTTATGTGGGAACATCTGTTTTCTCCTTTGTTTCCTGAACTAAATTAAAACCCTCATCTGAAATCCAAATCTGGAATTAATTCTCACTTTTGAGATGAAAAGGAGGTGAGTTGTCTCCTTACCTGATTATTCATCAACTGGGCAAAAGAGCTCATCTCTAGACTTGCCTTTGGAGTACTCCTTGCAGGTGACAGTCCTTTCCATACTGTGAGAGATTGTCCTACTGAGTGGAAGAGCTTACCTGTCTACAAAGACCACCATGGATAGAGATGAAAAAAGAGGTTAAAGTAAAGTGCCAGCAATGAGGGCTAAATTGCTCATAGAACCCCTTGCAGACATAAAAATAGGAAGAAGAGCAAGCCAAGCACTGCAATTTTTTAGCTGGAGAAAGATCCCAAATTTTACAAGTTGGTGTGTCACACTGGAGACTCTGAAGTATTTTCAGACCTACTATTTTCAGATGAATATTGTACTCTTCTTCAGTATTTTCACATTACTAAAGGACTACTAACATCTTGTGAGTGAATAGTTAACCTAATTACTTATTATCTTCTGCATGTCATAAAAAAACTGCTTTGTTGGTAGTCTCTCACTTACAGTTCTTAACCATTCTCAGTAATTTCAGTAAAAATCTCAGTAAAAAGTAAAAAAAAAAAATCTCGTACATCTTCGCTTACATCCATAGTTGTTTGGTATAGAACCTTGTGATGAAGCTCATTTACACCATTCAGGGAAAAATAAAAACACACCCACATTGTGTAAACAGGCTTTTCCCCACACAAACATGTCTACTATCCAGGTGGCTTGCCTAAGAAAAAAGCATTATCAAAAGAAGAATAAATAGAGTCTATTTCTGATCTGAATGCTGAAAATCTTACACAATGAAATCTCTCCCTAAATTCAGAGTTTAACTCAATGGTGGCTATCATTAAAGCTGGGGAATACCTACTGAAATGAAAGCCTGAGACACTTGAGAAAATATTGGTTTACTGACAGTTAATTAAATAGAACAAGAATTCCCACAGAACTTCCCAAGGATATTCTAGTGATGTTAATGGAAGTGGACCAGGTTCATCTAGTGTAGATCTGCACCCAGTGCACTCCCTTTAATAGTGTCACAGGTAAATGAAGCCAAAGTGAAACACACTTAAAAGTTCACTTGAAACCATCAACCAGGGATGACATGCACAAAACAGAGGTCTGCTTCATGTCTCAGTGAACATCATCAAACACCAGCTGAGGCTCACATTTACAATAAAACCTGAAACCAGGTGAATATTGCACATCTCTAATTGATAAGTCCTATTGTTGCTAGCTATTGTTGCTGAAATTAATGATAATATTCTGCACTAACCCATTAGGACAGTATTTAGGGTTAATTGAATCAAAAGATACACTATTTCTCTGCCCACCTGATGCAAAAATTTACATTGATTCTTTTAACACCAAGGTGCTGTTATCACACCCTAACAATTGGTAGTGATTAACTGTTTTTCCAGATGTTTTGTGAAGCAATACAGTGCCTTTAAATATAGTTTTTAGTATCCAGTAATTCTAACATCTAAGTGAGAAAAAGATGTATCGTGACATACACTTTTCTCCTTGATCTCGCGGACAAGTGTTGTCTGAAGACTCTGAGGCATTCAACTACGTATCCTCTCCTGGATCAAAGAAAACACATCTGCCTCTCAGCTTGGCATGGTCATTTAAAACATCCCCTCCCTCTCCCAGTTCCAGAAAACAACTTTGAGACAAAACCCATACACAAAAGCCATTAGAATTTGTTCAACTTAATTTTTGTTGGCATTTAAAGCAAATTCCATGGAACTGACCACAAATATTTAAAATGTCTCTCTTGGGTAAGGGTAGCACAATGGGAGTGGAAAGGGAACGGTGCACACCTGGATATACAAACTCCCCAAATCAAAGGGTTAAAAACAAGGGATCATTTGTTCTCAATGGATACAAAACCCACATTCACCAAACAGCTGTCTTGTGACTTGAAACAAAAGCTTGCAAGTGGCAAGTTTTAATATAAAAATACAAATGAGAGGGAGCACAAAACACCTCTGGTCGTCACATACCTAAAAGCATTATACCTCTTCTTTTTCTTTGCAGTGGTAAAAACAGACAGTGGGTTTGCCTCCTTCTGCCTGACAGGTTTGCCTCTGTCCTTCAAAGATCCATGGCTGACAGACACTGCCAGAGCTGGGCTGTGTCAGCTTGCCTCACCATCCAGCATTGTTGGCTGCACACAGAAGGATATTAGTGCCTGGTTTGTGACCACTGTAGTTAAACACCTTAAAGCCTATAAGCAAACTTGCCTGTAAATCAAAAAGGCAGAGAGTTTTCTCATTTCATCAAGGGTAGTTTTACTGTCTGCTGTCACCACAGCTGTCAACAGGATGCTTAACTGCTCTAATTGTCTAAGGGCTCATTCTCTCACCCTAACTAATTGTTTAGATCTGCTAATCTGCATCCATCATCTGTGAAGGGGCTAAGGCTGTTCTCATCTTCCATTTTATAGAGATTGGCTGTAGCAAGCCCGTAACAGGATCTGCAGGGTTTCCCTGCTACCCTGTTGCTTGCAGTCAGGTCAGTGATGTCCTGTGAGCTGGTGAGGATGAGGAGCATAAAATCTGTAGGAGTCAGTAAATCACAGCAGCCAACCAAAGGATGACATAACAAGAAATAACAGCACAGTAAACTGCTATGACCCTGTAATGTTGAACCCAACTAGGGATGGGTAGAGAGACTATGTCAAAACTTTAAATTACCGAGCCCTTAGATAGATCTCACTGTATTTGCAATGGTGTGTGCTTTGTTTGTGTTAGGTATGAAAAATTAATGATGTGAGCATACATTGCTTCTGTATATCAAAACCGTTTTTTAAGTGATTCATTGCATTGCAAAGGACTTTCATCTCAACTTATTTATACAACTTTCATACAGTTTAAAGCACTTCATTCAGTCAAATATTTATCGAAATCCATTTATTTAAAGACCCTTTTCTGCACATATTGTTTACATATGTAATGTCATCATTTTTTTGTGGCCTTTCCCCCCCATTTTGTTTTAGTACCCTTGGAATTAAGGCTTGGGAGTCCTTAGGATTTTCTGGTCATTCACTAAAAATTTCCCTTGAGTTTGCCAAATACTTGTTGTAATTTATATTGAATTGAAATTATCTAAACTCTGCAAGCAGAATTCTGGCTTAAGTGAGTACCATCCCCCAGTCTGCAAATCCCAGGTTGCATCTGTTACCAGTCAAAAGTTACCAGCTGCTGATCCTGCACTAAAGTCCTGGCCAAATCACAAAAAGATATTTTTGTGACTGTAAGTTATTATCAAGGTTTATTTGCATCTTACTTTGTATATTTCAATCTGCCTAAAATTTAATTCTGGTTCATCACATAGGTGTGTTACGAAGCTGGCATGCTGGCATCTGTACATGAAATTCATTGTAAATGCTTGTTCTGGTTAGTTGTCAAGTAAACTCTTTTCCCTTGCTTCACCTTTCTCTTTTGGACACTGTTTTCTGCTCTTTCTTATCCTTATTGCCTTCTTTCCCCTAGGCCAGATACCACAGCTGCCTTGAGTGCCTGACTGAGGACACTAAACCAAGCTGGAGAAGCCACGTGAAGTCAAGCAGCAGTGCAGCCCTGCTGCTGGCCACAGACATGCTAGCTACCACCTACAGGGATGGAAAGGCTCTCACCAGGCTAAGGAAACACATGAATGTTATTTAAGGTCTTTGGCCTTTGACACTCTCTAGTTCTTCCAATTAAGTATGTGCTAGCACTCAGGCATAACCGCAAGATACTTGTCATATCTGACACTTTTCTTCTACAGTTGGAAACTGCTCCAAGGAGCCTTCAATTCAGTTTGTGTAGATATGTTGAGCCCTATGTGGAGGGCACACTGAAAATGCAGATAACCCAGTACAGATGGGTTTCCCTGAAGGATTAAAGATTAATTGAAAAGAAAGGTGGAGTGCAGGAAAAAAGGAACATTCTGACTTAGAAATGGGCAATGTAAATGCTTAAATGTCATAAACATCAAAAATTAAGGGCACTTCTTTAAAGTATGTAATTTAAGAGATTCCTCTATTGATGACTAAAACAGGTAGGGTTTGCTACACTTGCTTAAGTGAAAAAGACACTGTAGGGTAAATGAGCTTCTAATCTCAGCACTTCAGCTGAGTTTCTGAATTGTGATGGGATGACTTTTGCCCTAAGAGATTAACTGAATTGGTCTCACACAGGAAATCTATGGCAGAGCCAGGAAGCAACTTTACTGCAGAGCTTTACTTCTACGACAGGACCCCATAAAATCAGTAGCCATGATAGCCAGGAGATGACCTATTCTCTCCCACGTTCACCGCTTCTCTGTAGACTTTTATTTTCAGGGGAAGTGATTACAGAAAACTCTATAAGACCTCATTCCTCATTTTATAAATGTTCAAATCTTAATAAGGGCACAATTATGAGAAAGGAGGTTTTAAATGAACCAAGTCTGTGCCAAGTAGATGAAGGAATCTTTGAAGTGATCCCACCTTTGATTTATGTACTGGCTAAACCTTGAGTTTCAATCTAGATTTCCTCAGCAAATCTCTTAAATCAAAAGTTTCATTGCACTGCTGTTCAGAAATTAATCTGACTGTGAGACTAAGGGGAAAAATATTGTACCGCAGAACAGTAAACTGCTGTAACTCTGAAGTTAAACTGAAACTAAAGAAAAACATGCTTTGCCTTATTAGTGTGATAGGGCTTTAGCCAGCCCGCAACTTCCCCCTGACTCTTGGCCTGCACCCTTTTTCTCAGGGAGGTTTCTGATTTTGGCTAAAGGTTCACTGAAATAAACCCTCTCTTCATGGCTGGAATCACAGGCTCCAATCAGCCTAATGTAAGGACAGGGCAGTATTTTAGATTGAACTTATCCAAATATTATTGGTATATTATATTTCATAATTACTTTGGATCTTTCTTCTTCTTACCATAGAAATGTATTTTGGCTCTACAGTCACACGGTCCTGACACCTCAGATGTAATGGTTCTTACAGAGACATGAGGTGGTTGTTGGTCTCTTTGCTTTATGAACCCAGTTTAGCAGAGCATTTTAACAAGTGTTAAAACTCATCCCCCTTCAGCAAAATGCACTGGGTAAGCTGTGTTTGACCTCAGGGCAGTGAGCCTGGTGCTGAGGGCTAAGGACTAATGAGCTCTTTCTGAGCCACTATAATTGCATGGTTTCTGGAAAGCAAGAGAGTTGTGTTTGTCTGGCAGAGGAAGGACCTGAGCCCCAGTCTTTCCCTCCTGGGACAGGGCCCTTACCACGAGGGCATGTGAAGCAAGATCAGTGCTATTTGGAGAATGGATCAAAAAGACCATTACAGGACTGACTTACATTCTTAACTCCAGTCAAAACTTTTGAACCTTGAATTTTAGGCATGCTCAGGCAAGATATTGAGAAGATTTCAGACTCAGTCTATTTCAGGGCTCTCAGCATGTTGTGGGTGTCTGTAGCTCTTTACATTTATGAAACCTATTTTCCTGTCTTTGGTCTCTGAAATCTTCTCCCAGAGCTGAGCTTTGCAGTCCCTCGCTGGATCTGATGCTCTGGTACCTAAGATCCCTGGGAGAAAAATGATGTTAAATACATTTGCAAACTAGTCACTCACTGAGTTGAATGCAACCACATAGAAAATGAAGTCTTGTACAATTCAGCAAGCAAATTAAGACATTTTAAATTAATTTTTGAAATTTCTTTAGTGATTTAGCAAGTAATAAGTCTTGCAATTGCCCTTAATATTTTTCTGAGCTATAGTAAATGGACAGAATTTTTATAGTACATGTGAATAGATCATCACTTGCCATCAAGTCTGACTGGTAGAAGGTTCAAAAACAAAGAAGTCTGTATTTAAGAACTAGAAAAAACAACTTTCTTCTATCAGATCCAAGATCAGCTGAGGGAAGACACAGAATTATTTCTGAGGTAATCAAAGGGATGGTATGTTCAGTGAGCCAGATGTCCTCTGCTCAGGCTGGTGAAGTAAAGAGGTGTCAGCAGAAGAAAGGTGGGTGAGTGCAAGGAGGAAGAGCCTCTGCAGGAAATGACTAGGAATGGTTCTGCTGCTGAAATTGGCATGAGTGCTGGCTGCTTTCCCTGAAAGAGGGGGAATGGGAAGAAATAGCAGAGAAGGAAAGGAATCAGCAGGGGCAGGGGACCTTCACAAAACATGACTGAATATTGCGGCTCTTCAGCCTTTGATCAGAAGTCAAACTATAGAAACATTTTGTGCCATCCCCCTTATGGGAATAAATGTTGAAGACGTCAAAAGAGCATAGTAACCTCTCTGGAGCATGCTATTGCACCAGAGAGAGGAGTCTGACTTCTCTGTTTTATTAAATTCTGCTTTCCTGCGAGCAGAATGTCTCTTAAGGATTCCTTGATGCTGTTTCTCTCAGGACTGTATAAATGCAGTCAGATTCCTTTTCAAGTCTTCTCATATACCACCTGCTGCCTTCCAAACTGGTCACTGTCCTCCGTTGTTATTAATGTGAGAGAAACTATATAAGAAAAGTGAAGCACATAAGACAAATGAAAAATTTGAGAGACGTGATGGCTAGAACAGTTGTGAGAGACGGAGTTCTTAAGGCTGGTAGTTGTTTTACATGCAGGACTCCTTTGTGCAGTGCCTTCAGTCAGCATTGCATGCTGTTCACATGCTTTTGATGTTATGTGTATTGCTGAGGTGAGTGAGGGTTGTTACACAATGTTTATTCATTCTTAAAGTATAAGTGTAAGTTTTCATGACAAATCAGAACGTGTTTGAATGACACAAAACTATTTTTTCTTTAGAATATATTTATACATATTTCCTTATGTTTCAGTAGCAGCAAGTATATTGATTAGAGAACCATTTTTGTAGCTTTCCTTTCTCATGTGCAAATCGAGTGTTATTATTTGAAATACACTTATAGGGGGGGAATAGAGGAGCACCTCACCTGTGTTAGCCAGCAATGTCTCTGGGAGCTGTAGGCTGCAGTTGCTCTTGCAGCTCTGATGTCTGTGATGGCTGCTACATGAGGAGTCTGGAAAAACTGTCTCACGTTTGAAAAACATGACAAATTTTGAAGTGCTCTTGCCACAGCTCAGTTTAAAAAGAAAGGAGATGAAACTCTAGAAATCTTAATGCCCTTGCCACCAACACAATGACTGTCATTTTGAAGTAGTACGTTCCCTGATGGCTGGAGGAGAGAAAAGGAGAGGAGCTGCCAAGGGCTTTTACTTTTCTGTTGGTGTGCCCTGACAACATTTGTTGTCCTGTTCATGGATCAGCAACACAGTGGTCCTAGAAAACTCTGGTGAGATAGATCCTGGTTAGAACCCTGGTAGATCTTATATCTTTGAGGGTGGTGAGGCACTGGAACAGCTGCCTAGAGAAGCTATGGATATTTTATCCCTGTAAAAATGTTCATGGCCCAGTTGGATGGAGCTCTGAGCAAGGTGATTTAATGAAAGTGTCCCTGCCCCCTCCAAAGGGGCTGGAACTAGAGGATCTTTAAGGTCCCCTCTAACCCTGGCCATTCTATCTGGTGGAATCAAAGCCCTAAACCAGAACCCAGAAGATCTGCCTGCAAATACATGCCAGTATCTGCAGACCTCATAAACAATCACCTGAAATTAATTGTATCATCAATGGAGATGAGCCAGATCTACACCACACTACTTTCTTATTTTGGCCTACTTTGACTTATTTCTGTGCAGCAAAAAAGCTACTAGTGGCAAGCCAAGAGGTCCTGATTCAGTGGAGTATGCTCTGCACTGGCTGAAGTCCCTCCTGATTCCTCAGCACATGGGTGGTGGATGCAGAGAAGACTCTCTGATGGGCCGAGTCACTGTCCTCAGAAGTCCTGGGGCTTCCTACAGGGACGATCAACTTTGTCACAGATCTGGTCACTGGTGTGTTCCTACGTGATAGGTGCTCAGGTCTGTGACTGTCCTAGTAGTTTATTTTTTATTACATTAGTGGCATAGCTCAGTGTAAATAAACAAAGCCTTAGTTTCCTGGGAAAAATGATGCTTACATAGCACTTACAGTTCTCAAAGAACTTCTGTTCGATCTCCACGCTAATGTGGTTTCACAAGGAGAATGAGATTATTTTATTGCCCCAGGATGCCAGGAAATTTTCATTTGACTTCCTCAGATCTCTAGGATAAAAGTGGAACAGTAAAAAAAAAGAATTCCCTTTGCTGTCTTAGATTTCTGTTCTTCAGGAAAATATGTTATGTTTTCTAAGATCTGATATTCTGTAGTTTATTTTTAACTTAGTGACAGTATTATTTTACTTTTTTTTTTCCACAGAGGAATATCTTGCCCTCTGTTGCTTCCTGCTCCTGGCCTTTTTTATAAGCTTCTTTTTCTGTGTGGAGTGTAGATAATGCTTTTCACACTTCATTGATTTTTTTTTTCAGTGTATGTTTCCTGTCTTTGTAGAAAACAAAGGAGTCAATAACCTGTAAAGTGCAGAAAATGTAACTATCATTAATAAACTGCCAAAAAACCAATAGGAGACCATTTGTTTGGTAGTGTCATGTGAAAGGTTTGGTGATGGTGAAAAAGTTATGCTGTAGCAGGCCTTTATCTATCAGGGGGTGATATAATGATCATGTGAGAAAGAACCACATGTTCTTTAACAAAAACCAAAACCAAAACCAAAACCAAAACCAAAACCAAAACCAAAACCAAAACCAAAACCAACTAAACAAAAAAATCCCCCAAAACAAAACAAATCCCAAATCAAACCAACCAACCAACCAAACAAAACCCCCAAAAAACTACCAACCAAAAAGAAGATGCCCCAAAACCCAAACACTAAAGCAAATCTACACCTGACATTTTAACCCAATATGAATGTCAATGGCAAATCTTTCCAAAAGCTTTATCCTCTTACTCAGTTAAATTGGGGTCAAATGGCAGATGATTCATACACGTGAACCATAGTTGCTTAGTCTCAGCAGAGCTGTATTTATCTTCACAAATGATATTCTTACTTGTCAGGCTAAAGTCAGAAAGCTACTGGATCTCTCTGTGTCCTTCTCCTAAGTACCAGTTCCTCACAGAAGTATTCATAGATCTGCAGATCTCCCGTACTTTTGGAGGTGAATGACTCCCAGTTGGCAGCAGGAAGAGGTGTGTGGGGACTCTGACTGTCAGCCTGGAGTGTGAGAGCCTGGCAAAGCAAGGTGGGTGGTTTCTGTTCGTGGGGCTGGAGGAGAGAGCTGATGGCTTGTGGTGAGGGGAGTGTTTTTGACTCAGAGCTTCAGCAGTCCCCAAATGTTGGCCTCAGCTTTGCCTTTTGGTCCCATTCTTGATGTCAACCCAGCCCTGGACATCCTTGGATGTGCTTGAACTTGGTTTTGTGAACACTGAGAGGCAGGAGCCTGCTCTGTGTCTGTTCCTATCAACTGAGAAATGCACAGTAATTGGGGATGAGATTAGCAGAAGCAGTCACAACTCACTTTAATTCTCTTCCAAGTTAAATCTATTTGCCATTGGCCCCATCAGGCCTGGATTTAGCTCAGTCAGAAGCATTTCTAAGAGCCTTGCTCATATGCTACAGACAGAGGATTTCAACTTAATAAAGCCAAAAAGGCTTGCAGGTCAGTTTCTTTTACAAAAACACACTTTTTATTGACTTAAACATTCTCCTGCAGCTACACTGTGCTCCTGTGTGGTCACCTACCTTGTGTCACAGCCCAGAACAGAACAAATGATGAATAGCAAGCTTGTAAGAGAAACATTCTATTCCCAGCAACATGCCAGAGTTCTTCCCACATCCCTTCTGTGACAGTGTAGTGAGGCAGCCAAAACCTCCAGGACACAGACCTGTCTCTCTAGGTGTCATTCTACATCATCATTTTTTGTCCCATTCCAAACACCTGTATTTGTTAATGCAGTAATACACTGAGTCAACATCTGGACTTTTGAAAATATGTGTGAGACAAAAAATCTTAGGTTGTAAGAAAGAAACACAAAGGTGTATTTGTGAGTCACACACATTCTTTCCTGTTTGTTTATGGTTTTGTTTGGATTTTATCATTTTTATACCTTTTGTGTACCCCTTTTTCTCAAAATGTCTGCTGGATTAATTACAGATAAAAAAAAAATGAACTGTAATACTAAAATTTCCGTCTGTGTTTTCACAAGCCTTCCAGAGACTAAGTTGCACAAGAAATGAAAATCCTGAGCTTTGCCCTTTTAAGAGCACGATCCCACCATACCTAAAATCCATGACAGGAACTAACTCTTTCAGATCTGATTCCTCTGTGCACCCCTCATTTGTGTACAGAAATGTCTGGATCATCTCCTGTCTCCATCCAGATTTAGCAGCAGAGTGCTGCTGTGGGACTTCTCCCTGTAACACCAAGCCTTCCTGCACATATTCTATTCTATTGATTTCACTGAAATCCCATTATAAGTTACTTTCATTCCTCTGTTTTTAAGACATGTTACTGATGTATTTCTTTGATATTGCTAAAGGAGCTCTACACAAAAATCTTTGGCAGTAAGACTGATAGAACCTAACATATTACTTACCAGACTGTTTAAAGATAATATTACTTCTCAAAGGACTAGACTTCTTCCAGGCAGCATCTTTTGCCCAGTGATCTCGTTATCCAAACAAGTCTATGGCTTTGAAATGGAAATAGTTTCTTCTAAATAGTCGTATTAGGATTTCCATGAGCCATGAAAAATCTGTCCCTCTATGCTTTATGAGGGAATAGAGTTCAGCGTGTTGCTTTTCTTGAGTACTGTGTTTGCTTCTATATTTTAGGTTTTTTTCTCTTAAACAGTGAAAAAAAGGAGGAATATGTACATGTGAAAGAGGCATAAAGTGGATACAGTACAATATAGGCAAAAGCTTAATATTGTAATCACTTATCTATTTTGACCATTAATTCAAGTGGGTTTAAAGTGGTAGACAAAGGATCTCTTCTATGCCAGATAAATCTCCATCAGAGGAGGCTAATATCTTACTCAGGTTATGGTATTAAATATTGCATTACTTTCTCATGTTAACATTTGTTCAGACATATGTTCTTTTCCTTCAAATCTTGTTGGACTTCTTATGCCGTTTTTATAAGACAGCCTTGACTCTGCACTAAACCATGCCACTAACACGTTACTTAATCTAACTGGCACATTGTAAAATTTTACACATGCGCTCATCCAGATAATTACACAATTAATTTTCACTTAGTACGGCCGAAACGGGGATAATGAAATTTCCACTGGTGTACTGTTACGTCCGGGGGTTAGAGGTCAGCTTCCTGTTTGGATAAGGGTGAGTTTAAAGAGGATTTCTGACAGTCTCCTTACTTCAACTGATTCTAAAAACATTGCAATGGAATTTCAATTTACAGCTAAGTTCAATGGAAGGAGCAGATGTTGGGAGTGTGCCACTACCATTCTGGGAGCCCTTTCTATGCAGGTGTAGTCAAAAGTCAGTGTTCTTCATCCCACTCTTTATATGAAGGTAGAGTTAAGCTGATACTTACTGATTTCTGCACTGAATTGTAGCTGCTTTGCAGAACTATCCCTAGCCTAAACAACTTTTCCCTGTTGTAGCTTTGGCATTTCAAAAGAACACTTTCAGAAGACAAGAGTGGGGCTCTTCCCCCTGAGGATGTGTAGTAGGGAAGTCACCACAATAAAACGCTACTCAGAAAGAACTGAGACAAACTTCGAGATCTTTGACAAGGCACCAAAGTATATAGTGGCATATAGAGCCAACAATGATTTGATATGTAACTGCAAATTTTGTCACCCTAAAATAACACTGCTTGTGATGGTTACCCATCAAATATGGAATAAGAGGTTTCGTTTATTGTGGTAAATACTTTCACATGGGTATTTGCTGTCACACACCTTTCCTGTCTATAGATCCCTTCAGCAGATGTGCTTCCAAGATGATTTGCAGAGCTTTATTTTCTATTCCTTTCCATGCCAGACCTTAGCTGGGCAGGTGATGAACCCCCCCAAACATTGACTCCTCCAGGTAAGCAATGGCCTGAGGCAGAAGGGAGTGCAAAGACAGGCTCAGCCTTTGGACAAGTCTGTCCTGGATTTGCACTGATGCACAGGACTGACCTGGCTTGCAAGAACAGCAGTGTTTTTTTAAGAGGTACTGCAGCTCAGAGCCATATGGACACAGCTTTTGCTCTCTCCACGTTCCCACAGCACACTGGCAGAGGCAGGAGACTGGTCAGAGCTGGGTAAACCCACCCTGCCTCAGTGCCAGCCCTAAGTCAACTCCTTCTATCTCAGAGCCAAATTATGGTAATGCTAACACTTCTATCAATGTCATGGGCTGCAGGATTAGATCTTAAGGTCAGAACACACTGTCAGCTGTGTATGAATGTGTAATATATCAGAGCACATCTCTTGCTAACAGCAACTTCTGGTGATGTGTATTTCTGTAGCCTGAGCCTTGATCACAGGCTGGAATTGCACCATCCTTTAATAAGTGGAAGAAAATATTTACTTGCAGAAGAAACAGATGTTTACACAGTCATTGATTTTTGTGCATTTCCTCTTTCTCTTTCTGTCCAACCATCCAGTTCAGAAAGCACTAGCACTTCTTACGGTATGCCGTGTTTTTTCATTCTCTCCTTTTCTTCTCTTTCAATATCTATCAGGTTTTGCTTGGGTGTTTTTGTAACTCATTTAGTAGTCATGCTTTATTCAGAACTTCAAGTTTCATGCTGTTTTCCTCTATTTCAGTCTCTTTGATGCCTTAAACATATTTCATGTGTTTTTAAGGCTTCAAAGTGTCTTAAATTATATGGTCTCCTTCCTCAAGTAGCTAAAGATGTAACTAATAAAATCCCCCCTCTGTAGACCACACCTTACGTTATCAGTGCCTAGAGACCAGCTTCAGACACCTGGAGCTACAGATGGGTGCACTATACAACCCTGACCATCAGACATGTCCTCACATTAATAAAGAAAGATGGAAACCCTCCAACTCAGATATTTTAAAAGAAGAATAAAAATTCAG
Organism: Phylloscopus collybita; assembly: GCA_027886175.1. Lineage (NCBI taxonomy): Eukaryota > Metazoa > Chordata > Aves > Passeriformes > Phylloscopidae > Phylloscopus > Phylloscopus collybita. Next base: position 22,894,501 of record JAJNNQ010000026.1, on the reverse strand, counting down.
TTTTACTGATCCACTGGGAAAAAAAGACACATGAATTGAGTTTACTAAAGATCCATAGACAGTTCTTGCATCTCCTTTAAGCATCAAGGGTTACCGTGATAGCAAAGGGCACGTATGTTTTACAAAAGGAAGGAGATGATGCAGACATTGCTGTTTGTTGTTAGTCCTGTCTCAGAATTCAAAGCTCCAAGTGAAATCCCTATGTCTGACATTGAGTGATCAAGTATATAGATATTCACCTCCAAACAAATGCAAGCAATGCTTTCATTAATAAGTTTGGTATTACTAATCTAACCTGGAAAATACTAATTGTATTTCTAGGCTAGTGATTGAAAAGATACAACACCAATAGAAAATTTGTGCATTAAGAAAGAGTACAAACACCCTCTTTTTTAATTTTCATTAGGCCACCTTTGTTCCAACAGAGAACCATTTTCAAGAAAAAACAGTTGTGTTTGCTCTACTGATTTTGTTCTAATGTACTTTTTCTAATGGTCTGAGCATTAGAAATAGTACTATTTTTCAAGAAAGCTGGTAATATAATTAGATAAATAAAATTAGATGATACAATTATCAGTTTCTATTGTAGAAAACCATAGTATAATAATGCATTATATACTAATAGTAGTACTAATTTAGTAATGAGTAATATCATAGTGATGTAGTGTATAAACCCTTCCAATCATCTTCATTTTTTTTCCCTAATGAACAGCTCTGCAATACTCTCTCTGCAGGCAGGGATTCCCTTGGAGGGGAGGCAGCCATGGGAAGCCCTGGCACACAGCTGGGGAAGAGAAGCACAGACATCTCTGCTCTCTCTGCTCAAGATTATCCTGGTTGACAACACAGCTCACTTTGTGAGTTCCAAGGAACACAGAGGTACCCTGGATGGAGCCATGAGGGTCCATGAGGAGCCATACTAGGGATGAGGAGTGATCTGAAACACAAATTAGCCCCTGCTACACTACACTACACACCCCTCACCCCATTGCCCTCCTTGTGCCTTGCAGAGTGACACTACCCCAGCAGTTTTCATAACTAATTTATAAGCTTACTTTTAATGATATTACTGATTTTTCTGCATACTAGCTAGAGTTTACAACTCTTTTCTTAACACATCTCTGAGCTATGATGTGTCAGTTATGAAACAGAACTTCGGATTTAAGAGCTCTGAAATATATTAGGACTTTGATTAGCAGGTGAATTTAGGCACAAACCTGGGCTACAATGACAGGATACATATAGGAGAACTTATTTCTATAGTTAGAAGGTATTTCCAGAAGCACGTATTCTTTTATTCTCTGAGTAACCTTAATTTTTTTAGAAATTTTCAGTTTGAAAAACAGTATTTTGGTTTATTCTAACGTTTTTCTTCCATCATTGCTCTGATGTGACCTAGAGGGTCATTTCCATTTCTATTAATTCCTATCATGCCTGTTTTGTCATCCTTGCTTCTCAAGTTTCTATTCTACAAAACTGACAGTGTATTGCCATGATGATCTTCCGACACGAAGTGTTCTTAAACAGTTGGACTTGATGATCCTTCTGGGACCCTTCCAGCTCAGACCATTCTGTGATTCTGTGATTCAGTAGATTCTCAGCATGGGAATCAAAAATCCACCAATCCAGTTTCAAGCATTCAGCAGAGAAAAATAATCTGAGAGGAGAGATATTTTTTTTCTTCTTAGGGCACTTAATTAAAATAAGGAAAGAATTGTCCTATGTAACTTTCTATCAATTAAACTGAGACCTCAAAACAGTGTGTCCCAGTAGTAGCCTAAACTTAGATTGCTGATTCCTAGTGAGATGTATCCCACTGTTCTAGAACCTCCTTTTTTTAACCTTATCTCCTTACCTTCACTACCTTCTCCCTCTGGTCCAAGCAGGTAGGCTCCTCAGAAGTCCCTGCAGAAGTTTTGCCTCCATTCCCATTTGAGCAAATGATCTTTTGTTTAAGGCTGCTATATCCCACACGCAGTTTAAAAGACAAAATTAACTACAGCTTTCCTGACATTCATGCAGCAGGTATCCTGTCCTTCTAAGGATTTCTTTAACATGTCTTGCTTTCAGTGCAGGGAATTCCTATGCACAGCTGCCGTTTAATGGTATCTGTAACAAATTGCAATCTATTTTAACAGGTGCTCCTCCTGTTGCTCTGCTCCTCCAGATTTCATTCTCTTTCTCAGGCATTTAGGAGATGTGCTGATGAAGGTACAGTCTTTTGCCAGGCAAAAGTGGCAAAAGTGAGGACAAACTGTGTGATCATAATAAAAGCAAGTAGTTATCCATTCATTGAGACCACTCATGACAAATTGTCTATGTTTATGTGTCCCTTTTTGGTTAGAAATAAATCTTTCTTGTTTTCCTAACTTGTCCAGATTTTAAGTCTGTTATTTCTGGCATTCTGATGTCTCCTTTTTTTCCTCTCCAGTTTTCATTTTTACTTTGTTTTTTCCCTCCCAGTTTTTGTTTTGTTTTGTTTTGTTTTGTTGGGGTTTTTTTGTGTGTGGATGGGTGGGTGGGTTTTTTTGTTTTTGGTTTTTGTTGTTGGTGGTGGTTGGTTGGTTGGTTGCTTTTTTGTTTGTTTTGTTTGTTTTGTTGGAGTTTTTTTTAGGGGCTTCTGTTCTTTGTCCTTTCTCTCTTCCCTTTCTTCTCTCTTCACTCTTCTCCTTTTCAGTCTGACAATCCTGGAGCAGGTCTATATGTGAAATTCTCTAATATCTCAGTGATTGCATCAATGTTTTCAGTTTTGTTTCCCTCCCAAAGCTTACAATAAGCTTTGACTTCCTTTTTGATATTTTAGGGGAATCTACAAGGTAATAAACCCCATGTTCTCCATTTACAGACATTTATTGACTACAGCATGGCATTCAGCCAGTGGCTGTCACAAAAGACTGTAAAAAAGCTCCTTCCATGAAGAGCTGTCAATGGGGCTGTCTTTGCAGGACCACCTTGTGCTCTTCTGGCCCTTGATAAATAGATTTGGAGAATGGAGAAGACTGGGTGTTGCAGAAAAAAATGGGAGAGAAAATGTCACCCTAGGTGTCCACAAAAGTCTCAAATTCCAATGCAGAATGGCAATTTTCCCTGCAACTTGAGGAAAAATCGAGGAGAAATTGCCATTCCACTTGTACAACCCAACCCTATTAAATGATCAATAATTCAAAAGCTTAAAACACACTGGGTAAATTTTATGATGTTTTCTGACATACAAGTCTCAGGAATGGCCACAACATATTTTTGGTGTTGTGGTGGCTTTCCCCTCTCTCTTTTTTAAAACAAATTTCTGACAGGAACATGATATGAGATCCTTCTGTCCTCCCTCTAAAAGCAAAATTTCCACTAAGCACACCTGAACATTAACCATAGCTTTACCCATATCCTGGCAGCTGTCTGCTGCTTGCTGGTTTTTTTTAGGAGTGTTGGCTGATGGAAACAGTGACCTTCCTGCTGGTCATCCCATTGGAGGCATGCTGCCATTGGCAGAAGTTGTTGTCCTGGCTGCTGTGGACAGCAAGGTGCTGGATCGCAGACCTACCTTCCCTGGCTCTGTCTGTAGTTGGGATCTCACAGAAGAGGTGGTGAACATGCATAGGGAAGTTTGAGGACAAGTGTTGGGGGATCCTTGGCCATCCCCACATGCTCATGTCTGGCTTCTGGGGAAGACAGACCTGCTATTCCTGATGCTCAGGAAAGCCATGGCTAGATGGAATATAGATGTACTAATAGCAAACATCATTCATTTTCTCATGACAGGAACCAAGCGTTTTCCGGAAATGCCTCTGCAACTAATGAGTATTTGCCTAACTCTCCCTGCCAATGCTGTGAATGACTGGAGGAGGGTGATGGAGCAGAGTGGAAGTCCCATAAGTGCATGTTCCTCTCTCATGACTCTTATCTTCTTCCCTAGACTACTCTTTTGGGTAGCGTTGGAGGCAGAGTGCTGGCTCAGATGGACCTTTTGTTCAGCTCACTGATGTTCTCAAGAGAACAGCACAGATAATATCCCCCTGTGGTAAGCACTCTGCTTCTCATTTATCTCAATACATTTTTATGCTACTTCTGGGCATGAGCTCTCCATCTAGAGCAGCAACAGATTTAAAAACGGTTTACTTTGAACAGACATCTGTAGCTCCTCTCCTACTGCAGAGACAGGGCATTGGGGAAAAAATATGACAAGATGTTCTGAGTATTCCTTCTTGAAAGACAGATCTTTTTTGCTAATCCATAATTTAGTTTTCATATCTAAACTTGGTGAATTGCTGTTTGTCATTAGAACGGTAAATATTTTGAGTCTAAATTAACACCTTTAGCTTTACTTAGTGAGAAAAGCTGCTCATTACTCCCAAGTAATTTACTAACAATATTATTATGTGAACAAAAAAAAATTAATGTAATCTGGCATTTATGACTTCCACATAACATCAGTTGCTAAGGTAAGAAAACAACAAAAATACCCCCTTTATTCAGAAAAATCCTTAAACTAATAAGCATGTTCCTAATATTAAAATCAAGTCAACGATCCTATTGACTTTCATTACATAAAATTTATGACACTTGGATGTAGTTTAATAAGGTCATAAAAATGCCAGTTGTGGTATCTCATAATACTTTTTATAAACTGGTTTACAGTCTACCCTTTGTTCCAAAGTTCAAAGTGACAATTGAAATGCACAGGTTGCCCAGGGGTTCAGACCTTTTGCTAGAAGTACTGCCTGGTGAATACCTTAATTTCTAATATATCTATATTTTTTTCAAAATCTCAGTAATTGTGGGGAACATTCCTTTCCTCCAGATGTGCCAAAGCTGATATTTTTCAATTTAAAGAAAAATATCAATAATTCAGTAAAATGAACACATTTTATTGCTATACACTTTTTTCTTTTTCCTTTTTCTTTTTCTATATGAAATGAAAACTGTGCAACATTTATTCCTAAGCAGGTCAAATTCAAACAATACTTCTAAGTGCTGTTACAATAGTGGCATTATATTGTCCCTTGTCAGCTTTCAATTACTTCATCCACCTAGCTGATCACTGACTTATTTCCTGGCTTAGGTAAATAGGACTTTTGGTGCACTTCCCTTAAGTCATTTCAGAGAAGATAAATTAAATAATGATTGCAATTTAATATTGTGATAGTGCTAAAATATTTCCTTCAAGCTTCAAGTTTGACCACAAGTTTCCAATAATATACTTTTTTTCACTTGCTAGCTCAAACCTGAGGTTTTATTAAATTCTACAGCTGCAGTCAGTATTTATGTTTTCATCTAGCAAATTGGACATTTTAAATAATAAAGAGCATGAAGTTATATATATAAACAGATAACACTTGCAATTCATTTAAGGTGGAAACTTTATTTAAAATTAATAAAATTCCACACAATATGGCACAGAGGTCCAAATTCTTAGCTCATTATACTGAAGTAAATCCGGGGAAAATCCATCGACTTCGTTGAAGTTATTCCAGGATCATAGCCAAATACTCAAAACTTAGTCTGGGTATACATTCCCCAGAGATGCACAGCCCTGTGTGCACAGGGCCCTCAGTGTGCAGAGGCTGGTCCATCTAAGGAAGGATGTTCTGTTGCTTTCAAAGAGAGGGGTAAACTTTCTCAACACATTGGGGAATCGGGACCCTGGAGGAGACTTTGCAGTGAAGGTCTTGGTCCTGCAAGTTCCACGGCTGATCTTCTGCAGGGAAAACTGAGACTGAAGAGGAGGTAAAAGCCTGAAGTACAGCTTTAGAGCTGTACAGCTCTAAGTACAGCTTTAAGGCCTGAAGTGCAGCTTTACAGCTTTATAGGTTGGTCCTGTGGATAGGCACAATCCTTGCTTCACTTTGCCCTTCCACTTTGATGGTTCATCTGTTATTCTTTCTTTAGGAGAACTAATAAGCAATAAAGTGTATAGCCTGTGCCATTTACAGATAAATGAGGTGTGGAGTTCTCATCTTTCTCTTTGCAATCACTTTTGATATCCTCTGCTATTTATACCATTTCTGCCCATGTCTACACTGAAGAACATCACTGAGGCTTCATAGTAGAGAAGTTCTGCCTGTGATATGTCTCCAAGTAGAGGAGCTGCTCAAGGGGCAAGAATGGATCTGTGTTGAGGAATTCCTCCTACTTTGCTTCAAAGCCTTCATTTCTGATAGCTTTGTTTGCCAGGTTCATCTCAGATGTTAAGCTACAATTTTTTAAAAGGAGAATTCCCAGATAGATATTTCAAACCAGTGGCTAAAGAAACATTAGCATAAATATGTTGGGTTAACTAGCTTGGATAGAAAAAATGTTTTGCAGCTAAGTTCCTAGGGAGACAAATTTCTCTCAGTCCTGTTTCTTACAGGAACTTAGAGGACAATGCTTAAGGACAAAATGTCATCCTACTGTGCTGACACTCAGCTGTAGGCTCTCCCCACTCTCAGGAGTCTGCAATATTCATGGACCAGTCAGAGGTGAGTGAGCACCAGTGACAGGACAGCAGCAGCTGTGCACTGGCAGGTTGAGCAAGGAAAGGAGAGAGCTTAGGTCTTCCATTTTCAGATGTTCTTTCCTATGGAAGCATCCATGCTGTAAGAACACCACTGAGCACAGGGAGATTCACCCTAGAGGTGGTCTCTGACAATTTGAGCTCTGCTATTTCTGAAACTCAGAAAATCTTCCAGTTTTGTCCAAGAGCCTGTAGGTGATTTTAGAAAGAGTGAATAAATAAATAAAAAGGAGAAAGAAAAAAAAAAAAAAAAAAAAAAAAAAAAAAGCATATCCTGGGAAAATTACACCATCTTACAGCTGATCTGATCTCTCCTCTTCCCACTCTCCCGCAGGAAATTCTGACTTTATGTTTATTTTCCTTTCTTTAAGATACTAACATTAAAAACAAAAAGTAAAGGAATCCCAGTTTCAGCCAAGCTCAAGTCCCACAGAAACAGTTCAACAATACATAATGCAAAGGATTCCAGCAGATTTGCAAGTAGGAGGCTAAAATAAGACAGAAGGCTAAAATAAGACAGAAAGCAGCAGAGAGAATTCTGGTATTTACATGGATATGGGCCTTCTACTAATGCCACTGAAGAATTAGGAACATAAAATAATATTTAGGTTTGTCAGGCCAAGCTCCCTCCTACAATAATTATATCCTGTCAAATAGTGGAGCAAATCTTGGAGATATTTGACATGTGAATAAGGAAGCACCATGAATGAGGGATGTCTTCACCGAGTTGACAAAGCTCAAGGTACATCAGGCAGTGGCAAAGAGGGGACTTGTACTTCAACTCTGTGAGCACAGTCACACCTTGTGAGTGGAAAGATCAGGTCACTCTCCTTGCCCTCCCCTCCAGAGTTCTGAGACTCCTGCTTCATCCCTCTGCTCTGCATGGAGATCAGGGACACCTGCAGAGAAGTGGTAGAGGCAGAGAAGAAGTAAAGACAGTATATTTCCTTTTCATAAGAAAATAAAATTATTTTTGTGGATAAAGGAGTTGGACCTTTCCTGCTGACATTGAAGAGCTGAGCTATGTGCCTTGATGACCAGAGCACATATCTTAACCCCTCCTCCAGGACACAGGCACCCTTTCAATTTTTTGGCAATAAAAGCCTGTGAAAAAAAGACTGTGAGAAAACAAGACAGTTGAACTTCAAGAGAGATTTTCCTCCATTGAACAAACTCCAAGAGGACTCATGCATGCATAAAATACCTCTCTACTATCATTTCCACTGGCTCCTTTGGGAAGATTCAGCATTTTGCAGCCAAAGACCCGTGATCAGCAAAGCATCTGGCCTCCCGACTCCCCATTTGAAGTCTAAATTCCAGCTGAAGTCAGAGGGGAGTTTAAACAGGAGTTGGGAGATTCAATATTCTGCTGAGCATTGGCTGCCAATATCAGTGCACTGCTTAACTCATAAACTATATTTACAATTATTGCTCATGTTCATCCACTGACACATTTCAGGTGCTTTTAGATGCTTCTAATAGTATGCTGTAAATCACCCTAAAGAGCTGGGATACAATTTTTAGAGTTCAAATGGGAATAGTTACTAGATGTGTGTGTTTGGAGGATAAGGACCTATTTTCCAGAACAGGTGCTTAAATGAAATGATGAAGTCATTATAGTTGAGCAACTTAATACAGAGAAAAAGCTCACATTATTCTAGTACCTATAGGGCTCTAGCAAAAATGCCTAAATTAAAAATTTGAGAACTTATTAGGCAGGAGGATTAGATTTGTCATTTCACTTGGAGAACATTTTGCGGATGTGAGAAAAGAAAATAACTTCTTTTTGTTCATATATAGGATGGGGGCTTTTGCCACCTGGAAAAGCTGCATGGTTTTGACATCACTTCCACCTTTTTTTTTTTTTTTTTTTTTTTTTTTTTTTTTTTTTTTTGCTTTTGCATTTGCTTCTTTCTTATGCTGCAGATCTCTTCAGTGCAATGAAAATCAGGGTTTGCTCCTGAAACAGGCATGTGTTCAGGAAAGTACAAAATGTCTGTCGTAAAGGCAACATAGTGCACTCTTTGTGGTCGAGAGTGTGGGAAACTCCATTCAGTTAATTTTCATGACAGAAGCACTGAACCACATTAACACAGAAGGAAGATGTAGAAAACGTTTAATGGTACTGCAACGCTTTGTTTATTCTCAGCTAAGCCTACACGGCTTCCAAATGAGCCCACTATGCAACGCGACTACATAAGGTTAACTGCTGGGTACATTAAGCAAAATACTCTCTCTTAGATGCTTGTTTAAGTCATCATTTCTGATCATTTATCAGACTTAATGTGCTACAGCAGACTGCAGGTCACAATGTGTCATTTCCAAAAGAACTTTGACTTCTCCCGTTCCAGGGTCAGGAGCCGGTAATGTTTAGCTGAAATAACTGCATTGGACTTCAGAGCTTCCAGTATACCCACTGAGGCTTTGGAGAGCCATTCCTGACAGACCAGGGTGCTGGCTCCAGGTGTTTGGGCACTAAAATCTAAGGGAATTTCTTAAGTACAGGGACTCAACTGAGATTGAAGCTGGCTGCAGAAACAAAAAAAATCCCCACTTCATTTGTTGGGAAAAGATCATGAGAGGTACAGGAAGGATAATTGTTTTTCCAAACTGATAGTGGGAGTTCTCTCAGGGGAAAAGGAAAACAAAACCAAGCACACACACACCCCTACAGTATGAAGGTTATTTACATGGAATTTAAGAACAAATTGAAAAAGCTTGGGGTACAATTTTGAACATGTCATGTGAGCATTTCCTCAGTTCAAGGTAAAACAATAAGGCTATTTATCTGGTGAATTCTACAGCTAAGTGACTTATTTACAGCAAAAAAAGTTTCCTTGATGACTTTTGTTATTCTGTTTTGATTTAGAAGGTATGTGCATTTTTGAGATGTCTGATTTTTTTAGCAGGCTGAGGTCACATTGATGGGGATTGGACAAGGATAAGATGGGAATCAACAAACATTGTCTGTTGTCTCCCTTTTTCTTTTTATATGCTGGGCTAAAGCCTGTTTTAAGCTGTGTTTGTGGCTCCATAGTAGACTAAGAGGAGTGGCTATATTAAAAACATAAATCACAGAACATGATATGCTCCAAGTATCATAACACACTTTTTTTCCTCTGTACCAATCCTGTATTCACATCCTACATGGATGCACAAATATTATAGGTGAAGATAGAACTACTGCACCTCTTATCTAACCCTTCTCATGGTAAGAACCTACTTTCAGCTGCTAATAATTTTACCAGATTTTCAACCATTCAGAAATGACCATTTTTCTTTCCAGGGATGTCTTTTTGGTATCAATCATTCTTTGGAAAATTTTCAGCAAAGATATTCTGGTGTTTCTAGGTGATCTGGGGAGAATACATTACTTTTTGAAGGCTAAAAAGGGTTCTTTTGATAATTAATTGACAAGCACCTCATAGCAGTGCCTTGGGGAAGAGGCCTGAGATTTGCATTAGGGATGTGCCTTTCACTGAATTCTGTGACAAATCACCTAAATAGTGAAAAGCTTGAAGTACCTACTTCTTCAAAGGGTGACTGCTGAGTCCTCCAGAGCCTCTGACTACTTCCACACAGATAGACAGCGTCATCCAAGCTTCTCAGCCATTGAGTCAGTGTCACGGAAGTCTTAAAGAAGTGCCTAAGAGGAAAGGAATATTCTTATATTTGGGTTTTCATGCAAGCTGGTGTACATTAATGAAGTCCACTCCACAGAAGTTTTGACAGTGAAAAGATATACACTAGCCACCCTGACCCTAAGTGGGATGAGAGTCCAGTCAGAAAATAGTACACAAAATTTAGTTAAAGGCCATTTCATAACACTGTATATTCAGGGGAGCAGGGCAAGTTGTTATTTGAGGGTCTTGGAGTTTTTTTTTTGTCTCCTAAAAATTCCTTTTTTTTTCCCTACCCCAGAAATATTCTACTGCAACTTCTCACATTGTAGCAATTAAATAACAGCCATCATGTAATTCTGCAGGTCTAAGAGAATTTTTAGATTGATTAGGAATCTAATTTGTGACTAATCTAAACAGTTCTCAAATTTTTTGAGAACTATGAAATAAGAAAACAAAAAACCTCATTGATGTTATTAAGATCATTTGCTTCCTTTTTAGAGTGCTCATTACCCTTAAATTTCAAAAGAACATGAGGAGATCCTCTATGAAGATTTTCTAGACTGGTACTGTTAGAAAAAGTTGCATCTCTCCCAGTATGTTCAGAAATATAAATTGTAACTTGCAAAGGTAAAGCTTGAGAAGATAACTGCATTTAAAAGCAACTTGCATCTAAATGTCTCATTAGTAAATCTGAGTTTCCTATCTGTGAATGAAAAACTTGAAGAAGAATGTAATAAGTGAATCAAAAAACATCTAATTAATCTAGAAAGGGAAAAGAAAACAAACAAAATAAAAAATCCTAGATATCTCCCACCCGTGCTCTTTTTTGCCTCCCCCCAAGAGTAATAAACAGTACAAGAGAGGGTTGGGTTTTTCTTTTAAATTAAATGTTTGCTATCAGCACAGAAGACCTACTCTTTCTTCAAAGAGGATTCACTCACTGGTAAATTTATCACCTTAGTTAAAACACTTAGTGTTTGAACAGTTTGTGCACATCATACAGCAAGAATTTGTGAGATAGATGAATTACAGGATTCTAAATTCAGTATCCAGAGAGCAAGAAGAAAGAGGCAGGATCAAGGACAAGAAAAGACAGAAATGAACCAAGTCAGTAAGGCAAAAACTCTTTTTATCTTAAAAACATCTTGACATTACTTTTAATACTGATTACTTTTTATCAGCTAGAAAGGGGCACATGAGACATAGACTTACAGAGGCTTGAAAGAGTCCTTCAGGTTCAAAACAGTCTGAGATGTCTGCAAATGCCAAGAATATTCGCATATTTCTAGCTGCACCAGTGAACACTTGTGTGCCACACGATGTTATCCCAACAGGCTAAGAAAGGGTCATGACATGCCTGCTTGTTCAGTATTGTTTGTTCATTCCCGATTTCCACACTGAGAAACACAAGAGGAGCTTTATTACAGCTGCATATACAGAGTGGAGGTCTGAGATCTCTCTGCGCCTGAGAGGAAACTGAGAGGAGAATAATTTTTTAGCTGGTAATTACACTTACTCTAAAATTCTGTTCCTGAACATTTCAAGGTGTAGAGGAAAAGTGTGTCACATTATTTCTGTTGCTTTATTAAAATACTATCCCATACTTGCCAGTTGCTGGGACATATTTTAAGAGTTAAAAATGCCATATGAAATTAAATGAAATAGAAAATCTAGCATAAATCAGTTACAATCCACATGTTTACATGAGGGAATTTTGTAAAGATTTCTCTCTTCTCTCATTCACAAAAAATGGACATATTCCTTTTTCCTTAAACTTTCAACAACAGAAAAAAAAAGCCACAGTTTGGCAGAAAGCAGGACTGTAAAAGTTCAGTCTTATAGGTGAAAGTTTTGGAAAGTTATGAGCAAATGAAAACAGGGGCTTAGCATGGAAATGCATAGGCATCCTTAATTACAGCTGTTGGTAGCTCTCCAGCTATATTGCAAACGACATATGTTTTTTCTACTTAGAGTCCTAATCCTGTTAGTAGATGTGTCAGCATGGAGCCCTGCAGCTGTGGCGTGTTCCCCTGGCGTCAGGGGGATGTCTCGTGAGCAGAAGAGTCTCCACAGTGTTTCTGCCTCCTCCCTAGACGTCAGCTGTGGATGGCTGCAAACACTGGGAACTCGTAAGAATAGAAATCTGTGAATGGTGCTAATGTCTAATGTGATTAGTGAAATTCCAGTGGTGTTAAAGCAGTCAAAACTGAACATGGAAGCAGATAATTAATTCCACGGGTTTAGGAACACAGCACTGGCGAGGATTTGGGGTCATATATTACATATACAGTGCGTTAATAAAAGATGCAGATTGAATGATACACCACCCAAGCTGTGCAGTAATCCCACAAGAAAGTATTATCTGGAGCATCTTACTGAAATTAGTTTTACTGAGAAAATTGGATTAAAGTCTGAACTATATGTTTACTGGCTATTGTTAAAGTCAGTATGAAATCACTGACAGTTAGAAACTTCCAGTTATGTTTATGGCCGTGTTATTTCCAGAACACATGCAAGAGTCATACTTTGAAATTATTGCAACATCATTATTGTGGGTCCAGAAGCCCAGTAAACTCGGGGACTCTTGCAGGAAACGATGTGGAGGGGACTGTTGGGCAACCGCATTGGATACGACTGAATAAGGTAATCTTTTGGTCCTGATTTACAGGAAACCCTGTCTGTCGTAAAGATTACTCAATCAACTTTTTAATATATTGAAACCAAATGTATGCTAGAAAGCATCTCTAATGCAAAGCTAAGGTCCAAGTCCTGATGAGTCAGTGGAGGAGAAGGCTTGAGCCTGGCTGTGAGAAAGGGAAGAAAGGAAAGGTGGGAGGAGAGCAGCACGCAAGGACACCATCCCCTGTGGGTCCTGTGCCCCTTGGCATGACAAAATGATCCAGATGGTACACAGGAAAAATTGCTTCCTGTGCTGCTGAAAAGTTGTGTGTAGTCAAAAATGGAAAGATGGAAGGCTTTTTCCTATTCCAGCACATGCTGTTGGCTACCAAAGCAGGCAAACAAGCATTTCCTCATTTTTTTCCTTTGATAGTACTGGTAATCTACAAGTTTGAGATTACCAATAATTTGGCTAAAATTAATAGCAGGTGGGTTATTTCAAACTGTGCCTCATTTTTGAGTTTGTACAACATCAACACCTTTAATCTTGTTAGTAGTGACAGACAAAATGTTCCTTTTACTCAGACCAGTCTGGGTTGAACAAACATTAATTAGTTAATAGTTGGATAACATTTTAAAAACCTAAAATCCTATGCAAGTGCTAAAAACTATTATTGTTTTTGTGAGCCAAACAAGAATTTATTGGGCTACACTGAAAAGAGTTGCTGTAATAAAAATGCTAGAAATATGGTTTAAACAAAATAATGTGAAGTGAAAATTAAATAGGCTTAAAAAAATTCAAGCTCTTTCTTTGTGTACAAACTACCACAAGAGTGACTTGAGTAACATTTTGAAAAAAATTTGCAGAGTATAAGCTGCATTCTAGTACTCACTCTGCATTTTAAGAATGATCACTAATAGTCCTAGCAACAACATAGGAAGTGTGTATTTGGAAGATGACTACTGTATAATTACCAGTAAGTTCTGTATCCAAGCATATGCTAATGATTTTTTTTTTAGAAAGAATATTCTGAGAGCTCCATGAACTTTTATATAGCATAGTAATGAAACAGAAACATTTTTTCTGGTGCCAAGTTTCTATTAAACCAGTCTTTTGGAAACAGAAAAAAAATCATCCCACTACAGTAAGAAGGATTTTAATAGAAAGCTTTACAATGGTTCTGGCAGGGGGATGTTCTGAAATAATGAAAATGTATAGAAAACGTTCCAACCTTAAACAACAGTGGCAGTTGATTAGCAAAGCTGGATAAAGATTTTAAAGAGATTTCTATCTGTTTAATAGTCTTCTAGGAAATCTGTTTTGTTACAGCTGCTCATTAAAAGGCCACAGATTTCAGGAATTATTGTTCACCATTGCTATGGAAAGTGGACAGTCAGAGTGCTCCTCACATCTTCCCTGTTATCTGTAACATCAACAGTTAGCCTGGATCTTTCACATGACTTAATGAGGATTACATTTAGGGAAAAAAATTGTATTGGAACAAAGATAAAATAAAACTGATTGAAATCCAGAACTTGACATAAGATATTTACCGTCTGAGTATCTTCACAGCTGAAAGTTGTACAATACTGTTTTTCTTCCTCCCACACTAGGAATTTACGTTATCCTCTGAGTTGTTTGGATTCAATTTCTCTAGTTTATCTCATTCCTGTTCAAGACTCTGAATCTTACTCACGTCCCCAGACTTGTCTCTGTATTTTATCCATGGGCTGTTTCATGCTGATCACAGAAACCTCCCAAGAGCATTCCAACACACACACTAAGAAATTCCCTTTGTGAAAGCTCCACATTGTGGTTGGCCTTGTTCTTCCTGTGATGCTCACTCAGTATTGCATTCACAAGGCACAGTCTGAGCCAGAGTGGGACAGATGCTGATTATTTTGAGCAATTCTGGGATCAGTTCTACAACCCTATGTGCTTGCTGGGACTCCAAAATGAGAAGATGACAGGAAACATAGACACTATGACCAGCACCTCCTTCTCCTCCTTGCATCTCTCTCCTTCATGGCCACAGCACTGAGCTCTCAGACCATCCAGGCACGGACATTTTAGGCTGACACAGTGATGATTTTGGAGATGACGAGAGAAGCCTTCAGGTGGCAGCCAGCAATTCCCCAGATTCCCAGGGCATGTGACATTCTTCTGAGGACCTGCTCCTTGTTGGCTTGTAACCTGTCTCTTCCAGCTGGTAATTGCAATCACATGCTTTTGCACACAATGGCAAGAAGTTGTTACTGTCAACTGGGGAAAGTAAGAAGGTAAGAAGGGAAAAATGTAAGAAATGCAAAGCTATCACATCACATTTGACCTCATTAGTTATTTTTGCAAGTTACTGGTCCAAAGATGAAAAGGAAGTGACTCATATCAGGTTTCTAAAAGCCTAAATAGAAGGCAGATTTTATCACATGATCTATAGCAGACTGTCCTAAGAGTGGCCAAGCTGTGCTTCAAGTGCTCATTGCTGAGGATCACACCAGAGCCTCAAGATCTCTATGTCAGCTACCTATGGGAAGAAGTCATCTGCACCACTGCAGCACTTGACACAGGTTCTCTTTGAAAAGGTGCTCAGAAAAGTTGCTTACAATGTTTGAAAAAGTGCTCAGGAGGTGTGCAGCCTGCAAAGGTGCTACATCCAGAAATGCCAAGGACTCAAGGCTCTGTGACACCAGCGGCGAAGCAGGCTCAGTACCACTTTAAAAGCAGCTCATTTCTCTGGGTGCTTTGGCTAAGGATGGAGGCAACAGAGATGATCACCTCTGTTTGAAAACCATTAAGTGCTTAAAAGCAAATTTAGAATTGGTTATGACAAAAGAATATTCCAGACCTGTATTTCTGACTTCTTGATATGAAAAATATGTACATCAAAAAGTATATATGCTTGTGGAAGTCTCTTGGGGAAAACGTACAATGGCTCCATGTGTTCATATTGAAATGCAACTAAAATGAGTGTTTTCTAGCAGTTAAGGTCAACCCTGAACTCTCACACCTAAGAAATGCTTAGTTTATATTTTAAAATGGGGATTTTAATACTCTGTGGTATTATTCTTCCTCTTTTCTAATGCATAATTCTTTCTCTGCTGTTGAGCATTTTATCAGAGACATTACACTGTGAAACAGCTTAAGCACTTCTACAGTTATCAAGGTTTCTGTTTTAATATTCCTTGTTTTAGGAACACAAAGCACTCACCTCCTTCTTTTTCTCTCCTTTCTGCTAGCTACCAGACCCCCAAAATCTTAGAAAAGTTTTTATGCAGTGTGGTTTGGGAAAAACTAATGTGAAGGAGGTTGGAGGCCACCGGGAAACATTAATAGTTCTCTTCAGTTGTGTTTTCTTTCAACCGTTAGAGCCTAATGAGAGCACTGCTGTGAAATTTTGGATACAGT
Source organism: Phylloscopus collybita (assembly GCA_027886175.1). Taxonomy (NCBI): domain Eukaryota; kingdom Metazoa; phylum Chordata; class Aves; order Passeriformes; family Phylloscopidae; genus Phylloscopus; species Phylloscopus collybita. Next base: position 22,878,363 of record JAJNNQ010000026.1, on the reverse strand, counting down.
TTTGACAAGGCTGCGCTGATCCATCAATGAGGCCTCCTTGCTGAAATGAACACCTCCAGTAAGCTTTTAATGGCCTTTGTAAACAAACAGAATAATTCCCACTAACTGCAGAAATGAGTTCCATATTTATTTGTTTTACTTCACAGCTCCTATTAAGTTGATTTAATAAAATTCAGCACATAATGTTTTTTTAAAACAAGCCTTAAATAAACTGAAACTGGGTACTGAACTCTGCGTGGTGCTGCCAGTATTAATGGGTTCAAAAGAGGCCATAACACTCCAACAGTCCCTGCATGATGACACTGAGGCTGACACTCCATGAGAAAATAAAGATGGTTTTAGGTTGTGTGATACCTAAAATGAATACCTAAAATGATACAACTGAAATGCAGCAATCAGTAGCCACTGGAGGAGCTGAGTAGCTGATGTCTCAAAACCTTTGGCTCAGCGAGGTATCCTGCACCTCCCCAGCTCTGTTTGGACCTTCTTTGGTTGACCCCCAGGTTCTTGTCCCCTCTTGTTCCCTGCTTTAACACCTCAGTGTCACATTTATGGATGCATGCACAGGCCCCTTATCAGCCCCAGCCTTGTGTTTGCTTACAACAGAAGGTGTGACAATCTGGTTGCATCTTAAACTTGGATATGAGCATAATTTCTGAGGGCAGTAGATATTCACAAGGGCAGCCCATGACCTTCCTCATTCCTTAAGGTCTCTTCCAAGGGAGAGAAGAAGTGTGAAGATCATAACCCAACTATTCACAGTTAAAGATGAGGACAATGGGAAAAACCCTGTGAATTTCATGTACTCTGAGAAGGCATTCAGGATCCAGAAATAGAGCTAGTGCCATCTTTGCTGGGTAGGCTTATTGCTGCTCTGGGCTTTAAGTTTTTTATTTGTTTTCTTCTTACTCTTTGTCATGTTCCCAAGTCTGAACCCTTCTTTATAGAGACTTAACCAGAGTATCTGGCTGTAGAAGAAGTTATGGAACAAATTGACAAAACATTCAACCAGAAATCATCAAGGCCAGGTCATATTTAGCTGAAGTCAGAGCTGAATTACTATAGGTTCTGTGTAACCTCTTGCTTAAAATTTTACTGGTCCTTGAAGATTGAAATGAAGCATAAGTGATGCTGACTTCTAAGAGGGCATTGTGAGATGCTGAAGACATACAGGCCTAGAAGCATCATGGCCATGCCAAACAACCTGAGATGAGGCATAACAAAAGGCAGAGTTAGAGGACACCTTGCAACATATGAGTTCCTGAGGAAGAGTTAATAACAATTTTGCACAGTGAAGTCTTGACTGAAGAACCAGTTAGGTTCTTCTGAAGGTGTCAGCCAAGCATATGAGGTTTTCCTGATGAAGTCATTGTATTTTCAAAAGGTTTTTAGCAAAAATTTTCCCTAATTTGGAACTTTAAGGGTAGCTAAGTGCTGTTGTGTAAAAGTAAGGCTGTTTAATGGCTGAATAACTGGTTACAAGGTAGGAAAAGAAAGGTAAGAGCAAATGTCCAATTATTTGTAGTGATGATTCTATGGATTTGTCCTATGCCCTTGCTCTGTATGGCTATATGAGTTATATTATTTTGTTTCTCATCTTCTTAGCCCTTCACATTTTTCTAAGAGCAACTAATATATGGTATTACAGCATAGGAGCAATCATGATGCACCATTCATAAAACCACTCCCCACATAATGCCTCAGTTCTTATGAGTCAGTGAACGGCTTGGACTGTGGGCTATGGGGCTGGCCATGGCTCCAGCTGAGCTTTTGACACTCATTGTTCAGTTCTTTACATAAATACCATGTAAGATACAGAAAATAAGTAGCATCCAGATAAAAAAAGCAACAGCCTAACCTTGTCTTGGCCTCCTAGATGTCCATTCCCTCTGCAGAGGGTGTCATCTGCTGAATGGTCTTGCTGGCTCATAGGAAAGCTATTGGCTTTAGAGCAAAGAAAGTCATCAAGACCAGCTTTCAGATGATTACAGCAACTCACTTTCTCCCATGTACTGGCTGCCAGCCTCCCTTCACCAACCATTGCCTAGATTTCTGTGATTTTTTTTCTTTTCCTTTTCTCTGCCTGTTTGTTGTCCCAGACTGTATAGCACAATCTTCCGCAACCAAAACTTGTTTCTCTGTGACCTTTCGAGGAGATGATGTCTAACAAATCATTCAGTCACACTTATTTTATTTCTTTACTTAAAAACATACTGAAAGCCTATTGGACTGAACTTGATGGGTATTGACAGGAAAACAATGTCACATGCACATTGAAGCCACTCACAGGGCCAGTACCATGCCATGGTACTCTGTTAGTCTAGACACTTTAAGGCAATAAATCTTGAGTGTCACAGTGTGAGCCAAATTTTTTCCTCAGGAAGAGCTTAGGAGAATAAAGACATTAAGGTTAAGGCTAAATGAGAAGATGAGAACAAAGGTTTACTAAGAGCTTCCACACATGACCTATACAGTATGAGAAGAGACTTTTGAAGGTATGATCTTATTGATGCTGGTACATTTAGATTGCTATAGCAGATAAGTCATCAAATATTCATGTCCCCAGCTGACACTACAATGCTGGAAAACTCCCCTGGAATGGGCAGAAAATAACACTTGTTGGCTTAACTCAACAAGGTCTGACTTGTGGCCAAGGGGATAAGCCCATCTGGCATGCTGCCTTTTCCCTGAGGCTTGGATGGACAGTGTGTTCAGCCCACATGGCTGAATTCTTCCTCTTGCCCACAAGCAGGCATTGGCCAGGAGTGAAGCCAGCACTACTTTCTGCCTGAGATGCAGGGAGAAGATTGGGAAGCATGTCTCCCAGAAGGAGCAGCTCCAGCCACTGTGCCCAAATGCTATCCTATCCCATAGTTCACATGGCATTGTGTGACTGTGTGACTAGGTCACTGACAGCTAAACTATGGTAATATGCTGTGTTTCTCTCAGGGAGCTCTGCAAATTATGGCAAAAGTGCCTTCGTGGTGCTGGCAAGGCTTAGGTTGTAACACCTGTGTTACCCATACACAGGGAGACAGATGAGCTCTTGGTGAAGGGCCGAGGCAGAGAGGTGTTTTTTCTCACTTCTTCCACTGGGTTTTTTAGTTATACTTAAGAAAGCCTCTTCATTGTTGCCACTGTAAAATAAGAGTAATAATACTAGGTTGCCTCACAGAAAAAAAAAATCTGGTATTTTTTAACTGCTAAAAACCCCATTATAAAAAATGCTGTGAAAAGGCAAGCCATGAATAACAGCTGACTCTGGTTCAACATCTACAGATGTCCTTTAACTTATGCGTGAAAGGGACCTGGAAGAGTGGTGGCAGCTACCCATGCGGATCACTGGTCAGTGCCAGCACTGGGGAGGAGGATCATAATGTCAAAGAGGGTGCTGTGGCCACCTAGGAACTCAGGACACCCAGGAAGCTTTCCCAATTGAATTTTAAGAGGCAATTCTCATCCTGCTTACTTTAGGTTTATGTACGGTTTATTTATATACTCCTGTCCTTCCACAGACTGCCCTGTGATTCTGATTCTCTGACCCATGCCAGAAACCCCCTCCTCCTCCTCTTCAGAAAGGCATTGAAGCCTTTCCTCAAAGCAGAGCAGGGTTCAAAGTGCTTTCCTGAGCAGGGATGGTCTTCTAGCCAAAGCAGATTCATGTACTGGGGCCAGGATGCCGCGTTTCTCAAGGGTGACGGTCACAAAGAGGCGTTTCACGGCTTGAAGGGAAGATTTACGAGCACGGTTCTGAAAAGGGAGCACAGGCAGTTCACTGCAGGCTCCACAAAAAAAGCCAGCCCCACTTGTGTTTAAACTGGACTGCTCAAAATGAAGGCATTGTGCATGCTGCCAGTAAACAAAGAAAGAGATATCTGGAAGTGATAAAGCTCAGATTGATAAAAACTTCCCTTCTTCTAGATGGAGGCCACACATACTCTAAATAAAATGTGCCACTTAGGAGATGATTTGTGTTGATAAACCTCGAGCGCATTGTTTTTCCAAATGTTCTCTCCCAGTTGGGAATTTCACACTTGGGCAGGCTCCAGCCGTGGCCTCATGAAGTGCCAGCCTCCTTTGCTGACCTGACCTGCTGTTGTTTATACTGCTGTTTACACATTTCCAAACAACCGATGCAAACCGTCTCTAATTACTTTCGCTCATGGCAGCGGCGGTGTGGAGGTTCAGCAGGCTCTGAAGCATTGCCAATGTTGTGCAGTTTGTTGACACAGAGCTTTCCCTGCTGCAGCAGCAGGTCAGAGGGCGGGTTAAGCTATGGCTAAAGGTAGCTGGGGACACAGCTCCTCAAGGCTGGGATCATCCTGTAAACAGCCAAGGGAATAAATAACCTGAGTAAGAATCAGCTTTCTAGATGCTCCAACCATGAGACAAACCTTGGAGGCATTGTTGATCTGTCATAGTGCTTGTGTTTGGAGCCATGCACGTGCATCTCAGTGGAGTCAGAACTGTTTTGAGGAACTTGGATGCAAACTGAATGCAATGTCACATATCCCTCCCCTTTGAGAGAGAGCTCAAAAGAGTTAAAGAGCAGTACACCTTAGATTGTGATACCACTCTAAACCTTCCTTCCTCATGTGATTGTGATAACCTAAACACATGATTGGGGAGAATCCATATGGTCTTTGTGCCCCAGACGTATTTGACTTTAACAGACAACTCATACAGTTGTTCTGAAGATGAGACACAAAGCCTCTAGATTGAGTATTATTTCTGGTTTATTGAAAAATAAATTTTGTTTGAGACCAAGTGGTTTAATTAGTACCTTGGAAAGCTATGTAAACTTGATATAAATTATGAGGGTGTTGCCCTCTCTGATTTACTCTGTTTGAAAACATTGAGGGCCTCTAGCCTGCCCAGACTTAAAAATATTAGCATTTGTTTCCATTAAAGTCATATTTTTAAAGCTTGGACAGGGTGTGGGAGTGTTGATTTCCCTTGATTAGCCACATATCCCACAAGAAAAACAAAGTTCCTGAAGCTTTTTTTCCACAGTTTTCATTGAAAAAAGCCCACCTCATTGCTTTCCTTCCTGATCCATCCCTGATATCTTCAATAACAATACTGCAACACAGAATTGTGGATTTGAAAGTCTGTGAAGGGTTGGGTACCTCAAAGGATGGCCAAAGCACCAAGAGCTTGCATAGCATGTAGACAATTTTCAGACCACTGAGGCCCATAAGTTAGGTCTCCAACTCTCCTCATGAAAGCCAACATATCACACATTGGTTGATGAAACTGATTGCACCAGACACTGGGTTTGTATTTATTTACTAACATGCTTGAGACTGCAAAAGCAAACAAAGGATGGTCCATGAAGGTATTTCCAGAATAAAAAACTATATCATTTAATGTCAAAAAACAAAAACCATAGCCAGAAAATTGGCACTCCAGTAAAGCTGAAGCATTTTCATGCTATTTTCATAATCTTTGAGAGAAACACCACACATGGCTGGCTCTCTGTGCCAGACACTGCTATACAGGAATCAGAGAAATAACAAGTCTATTAGTCTGGGATAGCCAGCAGTATAGCCCTTACTTGGGAAGGAGGTTAGGAGATCAGCCCAGACTACTTAATATCCCAGACCCTGAGACAAGATGTCTATCCTTGGATACATTCATCTTGGCATTAGATAACGCAAGCAATGTGTTTTAAAGAAAATGCAATATGTAAGCTGTTTATTAAGCAAATTGTACACAGAGCAAAGACTATGTGTTCACTGCTACTGAGGTACAGACATGGAAAGATGATGCAAATGTGGCAGCATCCTTCCAGCTGCATCAGTGCAAATGAAGAAGAGCTTAACTCTGGTCTACTGGTGATGACAGCTCAGGTGCTGTATTAGTGATGGCAGACCTGGAGAAAGGAGAATGGGCTTGGTCTTCAGACCTCACACAGGACAAGCATGGCAGACAGCTAGAAAAGTGGGTTTTGCAGTCTGGATTTGTTATTCCACTTCTGAACAGAGATATTCTCTAAAGAGGAACTGGGACATGGGCATGAGCATCCCACACTGATGTATTTGGTTCCCTTTCGATGGGCTTCCAGCCTGCCATGGGAGAAGGTTCCCACTGTGCTAAGGGGATGCCTCTGCCCTCTCAGGAGGTCCTGCTGGAGCACCTGGACCTGCTAAACAGCCGTCATTGGCGAGCTCTAATCTGTCCTGTGGTCATTTCCTCTCACTGGCTGGATTCCACCTTCCCTCCCGAGTGCACAGGCTTCCCGCGGCAGCCGGCTGACCTCTCCCACCACGGGAAGGTGTTATCAACCCCATGAGGAGTGGGCTTGCTGGGATATGGGGCTCATCCCACTGATTCGAGGAGGCAGATCTATCTTAACACTTATCTCCCTGTTAAAGCCTCCTCCCTCTCTGACAGTTATTTCTAGGCCTGTACTTCATACTCATCACCAGCACCAGGAGTGAACCTTTCCACAAGCAGATAAGTGGCACCAAATTAAAGAGCATTAAATGGATGTCTTTCCATATATAAAGAGCCAGTAGCAATTTGTACATCCCGGGCATGCCAGAGATGGTAAAATCTAATCACTTTCCATGTTCTAAATGCTGTGTAAACATGAGGTAATTGTTCTTATATGTGAAAAATGATGTGTCTCATGTCAAGAATGTATCAAGACTGAATTTTTAGCTTTGTGAAATATTATCGAGCCCAGCCCCTGCTCAGCAAATCTTTCCAGACTGAAATAAGTCACTAAAGCAAATAAGTATGTTCTTATTTATGAGACTGAGAGTTTATCTTGATTAGATATAAAGGATGTAAATAATGGCTCTCTTGTAGACAACTTCTAACATAAAAGAAATAAACTATATATCTATGTGTTTTCAGTATATCTAAAATACACTCATCAGTCACTGCAAAACACTTAATGCTCTTGATAAATGAAATGCGTGCAGTTAATCTCATCAATTTGGCCCCTAAAAACTAAAAATCCATCTTTTCTGCCTTTTTTAGAAAGGAAATAAGAGCAAAATTTACCATTAGTTGCAGAGTACAATCTGTTAACATCAAAGCTAATGGCTTACTGGATGTTTTTTCAAACCACTGTTCCAATGTCTGCAAGCATTTCTTCAGTAATTATTAAGATAAAGTAATAGGGAAACAGATTTTTAGTATTTCACCAGTGCTAAGGGAATAACTAATAACACCAGATCCAGACCCCAGGCATGATGTGGGCATGGCTGGTGGGTTTCCTCATCTTAATGCTCAACCTTCAGGGACCAGATGTCTAGCAAAAGGCCTCAAATGAAGCAATAGTAAGGACAAGGGAGAAGAGCTTTTGAGTATTTTTATTGGGATACATTTATCTCTGACTTGTTTCATCATGCATCCTTCTTGATGAAAATTTCCAGCCATGGATACTGAGATAGCATCTACTCTGGGTCACATGGACAAAAATTTGCCCTCAAGATAAACTGTCCTATAACCAGAAACAGACGAAAAGAAACCAATGCATTCACAGTCTTATCATTGGCCATGTGGTCTTTACACCCTTTCACCAGTGAGGTGAAGGCTCATGTGCAGACCAGGTGAATGCAACAAGGCTCTCTTTCCTCTGAACTGTAATCCTGTTTGTTCCTTCTAAGCGTTTTTCTCTCCCCATGACATCAGTGGGGGGTTCCCTGACAGTTTTACTGTCAGGTATCGTCATCTCTGAAAGACTTAGTTGTTCTCAGTCAAAGGGATAGATCTAAAAAAACCCAAACCCCATAGTTGGAAGTATTCTGGGAAAGGCTATTATCTTCCACATGAACTGCAACAGAGCCTTATCTTCAGTACCAGACTATCTGCAGCTTCTGGTATGAAATAATCCATTACCTACAATATCCCATACCTACCTTGCACAAAGCTTTGAATTCGGCACTTCCCTCAGCAAGGCTTTCTTCAGCAAGTCCATAACTGGCTGACAAAAATCTTCCAGGCAGCCATCCACATCCACAGCCATTCTCCTGTGCAAGGAGAACCCTTGAATAATTTCAGTGCAAACCCCCAAATTAATAGTTTTGGCAGTTAATGAATCAGTGTGTCTTCTGAGGGCTGCCAGTTACTAGAATCTGGTAAGCTTCTACAGACTTGAAAAAAAAAAAAAACATTCCTGCCATCATAGACTTGCCATGCAGAGGAAGAATTGAGCCTCTTCATATTTTCTCTTTGTTGAAATACCGTTCATGAACTTATCTAGACACTCTCAAAAAACTCTTTTTCCAGATTCTCTCTTCTCTTCATTGAGCCCTATGAATTTTGTCAAAATCCTCTTATAAAACTGAAAATTTTGATCTGAGGTCATATGCACAAGTTTATTAACAGTCCACTTTAAAAACCTGGTTGCAGGAGAGCACAGAATTGCCTCTTTCTTGTATAAGCTTGGAAGATGTGGGGGAAAAAAAATCAGAAATTCAGTCTTGCTGCAGAACCAGGTGTTAGTCAATGAACGTAAAAAATTAATTTCCTCTGGTGGCATTTCCAATCTCTCATGTGGCCAGAAGGAATTTTCTTCCTCTCATTCCCTCCTCTTCCCTCCTTTTCTGCCTCTGCGCTGAAAGACTTCAAGCCCTCCAGTTTCCTGGATCTTCTGCAAACTGATGAAAAATGTGTTGGGTCTTAAAGCATGATCTCAGAGGCACAGGCTCCCTCAGGCACCTCACAGAGGTGTCTCAGCCTCTCTGTGGGACTGCTCAAGAACTTCAGCCACTCACAAAACTGTCTACCATCCAAAACTGTCCTGTAATGGGCCTTCCTGACCTATCCTACAATGGGAGCAAGGGGGAACATGTCGCTGGAACTTCTGAGGAGCCAGGACAGGTCCTTCTGGTTGTTTCCCATTTATGAATACAGAATATCCTCAGATACAGGTTTTGGTCAACATTTTTGAGCTTTAATAGTCTCAAATCCAATATATATTTACTTTTTATCTTAAGAGTAGATATAGAACCAACTGTTTCATGCTGAGTTGGCATATAAGAAACATATTACCTTTGGCCTGAACCATTTTTAAGAAGTGTGGAGAGCGAGTAGAGGAGCCACAGGAATTACATTTGTGTGTAGTGTTTAAGATATACAAATGGGGTGGAGCTTAAATCCCTGAGCTTTTGGAGATTATGTTCAGGAAACCATATTTTATGTGGTCATAAATAAAGCAAGAAAAATATCAACTTAACTGCAACATATACCTTTATGTGGGTATATTATGGAATTTTAATTGTAATGAATGCAGTAATAAACCAATCCACCCTTAACAGCAAAGTAAAGCAACACCCCCCCTCCTTTTCTGCTACTTTAATGGTATTCTGAATCCCACAAATAAAACTGGCGAGAATACACATCCTGTTCTTACGCTGTTAAAAACTCTAGTTGTGGATTATTGCAGTTTCTTATTGTTTCAGGACTCATTCCAAGTCACAATTTATCACACTGAATACCAAGCAGTTCAGGACTTTTAAGCTACCAAAGAACGTTGCAACTAACCATCAGCATAGGTGAAGAGGAGTCATCAACCAGCATTCCGTAGCAACACCAGGTCTCTGCTGGCTCTTCCCTGCACTCCTACATTGCAGGAACAGGCACACAGACAACTTCAGTGTGAGACCTTGTTTCATAGCTCTGCACGTGCAGGAGAAGTCACAGCTGTATGCACAGGTCCATGCCCAAATGCAGAATAAATGCTCTGTGCCAGCAGGCACACAGAAAATGATGATGTTTGCTGCCTAGTAGAGCTGGTAGGACTCATTGATGAAGCCTGCTGAGACATCCCTTTCCAAATGTGTAAAAAATAACCAAGCGGGTATCGGCAGGATCAAAATACACCACAATTACAGAAACACCACTAGGATTGCCTGTCTGGTCTGGCAGGTGCTAATATGGGATCAATTCTGGCAGGTACACCAGTGGTGACTGTAAAAATCTAAAAGCTCAGCGCTCATTATGTAAGTGTCTTACTACAATCGATTTCCTTCAAACTCCTGACCTCTGGGAATATCTCAAATGTCAGTATTTATTGAGACTCTGCTTTTTGGGAGGGGAAATAAGAACACAGGACTCACCACCAACAAAAGAAGGGTGCCTTCCAACTTTGGCCCTTTCCCAGCAGTGGGTAGAGTCAACAGTAGGATTCTGTAGATTCAGTTCAATGACCATTTATGTTTAAAGCAATTTTTAAATTTCATTTCCTAATTATTCTACAAGTGTAAATCTTCTTAAATATTCTAGAAGTGTAAATCTTCTTACATACCATACTATTGAGTGGTAATTTATTTTCCAGCTGGATGCAAGCTTTCTAAAACTTGCAAGATTAATTAAGTTCAAAGGAGAATCATAAACTATGGAAAGGGAGGCTCAGTGACACTGATATCACTTCTGACGGATCTTGATCTAATATGTTCTTAAAGGCTACCAGGCATGGAGAATACAACCTCCCCAGGCAACCTCTTCTGTGCTTCTCAGCATTACTCTTGGAAAGGTTTTCTCAATGTCTGATCTGATTCTTTCTTCCTGCAATACAAGTCCATTGCTTCTTGTTTTGTAAAGCATGGGCATGAACAGATTGTACTCTTCCTCTTTGTACAGCTCTTTCTATACACTATAATTTGGTGTGGTTTTATGGGACTGTATGTTCACCAGGGACTTATAGTTAAAATGATGCTCATTTGAAGTCACCGGGTAAAAAACAAACGGAGAACAAATGCACATTTGTTTGCAAACAAAAGATAGTGAAGATAAAACTGAGAATCTGCCATATGTTTTCACCAGCTGGAATTCATTCAGCATTTTGTTAGTTCTGCACTTAAATGTCTTGTGAAGCTTACTTTTGAGGTTCTTCTCATGGGCTATGTCGCCGGCAAGAAGTCCTCAATCTATGGATGGCAAAATGCAAAGAGGTCTCCAGCATTTGTCTTAGAGGGGAATATCACTAATGTGTTTCCCATTCCCTGTGCTGAAACCTCCAACACAATGTTTTTCTTCCTCCCTTGTGAGTATTCTCCTGAGATGGACTGAGAGAGTCCCAGTGAGAGAACTGGATCCTTGCAGCAGGTTTTGGAAGTGCTTCTTTCCAAGTGTCAGGCTTCTTCAAAAATTGTGGAAAACCTGAAGTTGGTAGGGGACTAATTAAGGCTAGTCAAACAGGATGTGGAGAATAGCATGAAAGGGCTTGCGAGGGTCTGGTCTAAGGCTGTGTCTGCACTGTGTTACTCTGTGCAGTACAGATTTATTCCTGAAATTGTTTTCATCATTCGGTAAAAAAAAAACAGGACAAAGAAAGAAACAGTCAAAATGGAGCCAGAACTGTTCTTTGAGCAAATTGAGAAAAAGCTGTCTTTGTATACATGCAATTAATATCAAACACAAACTGTTTACATAAAATTTATTAAACTGGGGTTCCATGAAAGAGTGAATTCCTGCTGTGAATCAATCTAAATTCAGTTTTGAGGATTTTAGCTCAGGACTGCAGAAGTTAAATTATAGCATATAACACCGTACCTCTGCAAGGTCACTGCTGCTGAGAAATGACAGTGTAACATGTACAGATACTACAGATAAGTGAGAGAAAAAAGATAATCTCTGCCTTGCCTGGGCCAGATTTAAATATTCAGCAATATTACAACAAAGTAACTCAGTACTTTGTATAAGATGGTAGTGCTTTGCTGATTGAGAAGTTTGTGCAGAGGGACAGCTTTTGTTTCTTGTGCACTTCTCTGAATTAGAAGATGTGTCATATAACACTTATCTTAGATAGTGTGGGGGCAGTCAGTGAATGGTAACTGTGTTCTCCTGAAACAACAAGGATGTCATGTAGCACTTCTGGAGAGATAAGTGAACGTTTGGACTGGGAAGGGTATGCAAGGGATACCAAAGTTCAGCAGCTAATTAGAGTGTTATCACTTGAAAAGTAACATAACTGAATGAATGAAGTCATGGCATCTAGGGAAAAAGCTTGTCATTTGTTAAATCATACTGTGGTGTACATGAACCATACAATGGTGACACTCTCAGGAACACAATGTAGCAGAATTGGGACAAGCAGAGGTTTAGTTTGACTCCTGAATTTAGGGCATCTGTAAATGTGCATGACTTTATTAACTGGTCGCATGCACATCATTGTGTGCATGTGACCATCAGTAGGAAATCAAAGCTCCAAAGAGCTCCAGTAGATTAAGCTTGTAATTTGGGAGCATGAAGTCATCCTGGCACACTACTTGCATAACAATTATTTGAACTCATACTAACAATTTTACTGAGTGAAATTATCATTTCTTCTTTAGAAAGAAACAAAAGGTGGATATACAGTTTGACACAAAATTTTCCATTCAAAGCTAGGTCACATCTTACCCCATCCCAGGCTGGATCTTAATCTGGTAGCCTGCAAGATATGCAGGTAAGCTAAGTGGGGAAAAGATTTCTTTTTCAGTCTGTTTGAGTTAGCTTGACACAAACAAAAGGCTCTGTAAAGAGGAAGGCAAGCTCATCTGAAGCCAGGCTGTGTGTGGGAGGGAGGCCCACTGCAGCAGGATCTGCAGCCAGCTCTCTGTAAAAGGCTAGGAGAGCAGAGACACTTAATTTCTCAAAAAAAAAGTAGGATTACCCAGTAAATCACATAACCTTGAGCTGTCCAGAAATGTAACATGAACGTGGTGATAGAATAATCACCGCAGCCCGTTGACGTAAAGAGGACGACGTACAGGGGCATACCAACACTCTGAAACACGGGATGCAGAAAAACGACTCCACGCAAGGGGAAAATGAATGCCTGCAGTCTTATCTGGTGTGATAAGAAGCATTTACTTCTGAAGAAACTATTAAAGGGCCAATTCTCTAGCATGCACTTAGTTAGGGAGTACTAATTTGGCAATTATTTGTGGTGAAGAATGTGGCCACTAATGGGCCAGTCTTGGAGCCCCTGGAGAAATCTAATAATGGCTGGGAGACGCAAAGGAAGACATGGAAAGATGCAGGGGGTCATGTGAGCTTACAGGACAGTTTTGCAAATCACACAGGAAACGTATGAAACAATCAAGCAATCCCTCTGCTGCTGTTATGAAAGAAGCATTTATCAAATATGTCTGAGGACCCTAAAACAATCTTCCCTTAGCCATAAGTATTTTCCTTACCCTCCATGTGTATGGACACTTATCCTTTAGGGAAGCTTTCTATTCAGGTGCAGAGGCTTTCTGTGGGATGTTTGCCCAGTGCAACGGCCATTCCCTTTCCTGCTCTTTTATTGTTTCAGTCTCCATCCAAATGTGGATGCATCCACAGGCAGATCTGTGAGGCAGATATTACACCAATTCACCAAAAACACAAACAAGAGGTGTACTTTCAAGCTAACAGGAAAAAATGCCCTCACCTGCTGACCGTGTCCATGACCACTGAAGTTAAAGGAAGATGTCGTCTGTTTCACACAATGACGAATTGCAAATAAGTTTGTGCAAAGCATGGATCAGACAGGATACAGGACAGCCAGGATTCTAATAAATTGTTCATGGCAAAAGGCTAGGCCATCTTTCAATCATGCTGTGATGTAGTGGATATTTTCTGGGAGCTATAGAGAAATGAAGGTAAAGACAAATGGTGAAAATATAAATAAAGAAATAGAAAAAAAACCCCAAGGGGGTGTAACTTATACACACTTTTCTAGGCTTTATTTAGTTATCTATTCCTGCTTACTTATACAAAGAAATAGGAAGGCATCAACATAAGATATGCAGAATTCTTCAGGCAGCCTTTGAACATAATATGTGACTGTTGGATCTGAATAGTAATCCAAAAAATACTTAGATAATAAAAACATGGAATGCAAACTAAGGCAATAAACACATAAAGATACAGTGTATGGCTTAAATCTTTCCACATTATTAAAAATCTAACTCATCCAACAGTACATTTTCAAACTCTTTTGCTCTATGATTTATTACAGACTATCATAATCAATTACTTCTAATTAATAGAAGATGGAAACATTAATTGGTCCTATTTAAAACTTGATTGTATTAAATGATTCTACCAGTGATCAAAAATGTATTTTGAAAGGGAGTTTAGGCTAATATATCAGCAAATGAGGCGCTATAAACATGATTAATATGCACATTAGACTTTCCTTATCACTTTTTGTTGGCAGTTTTTATCCGGTCACAGCTGAAATTCCATTGAGTTCTTTCTCCTTTTGTATAAAATACAGATTATGTGGAGACAGCCGTCTGAGTAACTGGAGTTTCATCTTGTATGGTCATTAATTATTATTGCTCCTTCAGTATTTCTTATCTATCACAGAGATGTAGGACTGTATTTTTATAGACATTTGCTGTTTGGAAAAAAACAGGCTCTTGTGTGATGGCGCCTCAGCATTCTTTTATTGCAGAAAGGATTGACAACACATTCTGGACATCTATGAAAGGGTGGAATAAAATGTTTATAGCTATCATCATTGTGGAGGTGTGTATATTTGGTAATTCACTAGGGAAGTTGTTGGATGGTATGGCCAGCCTTTTTTACAATATTTTGACTACTTTGACTTGGGTCTTTTTAAAAATACATACAAAATACAATTATATTGTATTTAAGATACAATTATGTTGTGTTTATTTCAAGGGAATCATATGCACTATGAAATTTTTCATTCAATTATCCCTGCAGTAGGGTAAATCTAAGAATACATTACTTTCCTGGCAGTTTGTTAATGTTCAAGTGTTGTCTCAGAATTATTTTTTTTGTCTCAATTACTTCTCACTGCTCACAGGGGAAAAGCTTGCACTGGCTTGTTTTTCCAAAACAGAAGCGGTGTGTCAAATACCTGTTGCTACCAGAGCAGTTTCAAACAGCCACTACGGCTGCTGCAGTGAGAGAATCAGATGCAGAACAGAGGGGATTTCAGACACTGAAGTTTTGCTGCAGTGCTCCCAGCGAGGATCCCTCTCAGACCTCATTGCTCCACAGACACAAACCTTCTTTCTTCCTGCCCAAAACTGCCTATCACCAGTGTAATGCCCTACTCGTCTTAGGACCAACATTGAACTAATAAGCTGACATCCTTCTCAGTCTCTTTTACCAAAGAGACTTGGGTAAAAGAGATTGAGACCTTTACCAAAGAGTGTTCAGTGCAGTACAAGCTTATCTAACCCAGCTTGGGCTGCAAGCAGCAGCACATGCAACATGCAGAGGTAGACCTGGACTCCTGTACACACTGTTTCTCTCTGAACTCACTGTTGACATATGCTAGTAGTTGTTTAAACTTAATTCAGATTTTTGGCACAACCATCTCACACTCATCTGGTGTCCTTCCAATAACCAGGCATCTCTCTTCCTCAGTTGCTTCCTGCTGAGGAACACCCTGCTTATATTAGAAATTATTATTAGTCTGAACATGATTTCTTTACTGTTTAATTTCTTTCTGCTCCAAAGGCCACCCTGTTTGCCTTATGTGATATTTTCACAGAATCACAGAATGAGCTAGGTTGGAAAAGACCTTTGAGATCATCAAGTCCCAACTATGGCCTAATACCTCCTCATCAACTAAACCATGGCACTGAGTGCCACATCCAGACTTTTTTTAAAAGCATCCAGAGACGGTGACTCCACAGCCTCCATGGGCAGATGATTACAGTGCCCAATCACTCTTTCAGTGAAGAATTTTTTCCTGATGTCTAAACCTGAACTTCCCCTGGTGCAGCTTAAGACTGTGTCCTCTCGTTCAGTCAGTAATTCCTCTCTGTTAGTGGTTACACCTGCTCCTATGTGTTCTGCTCATCTCATTGGCATGCCCTGCAGTTTTTTGCCCAGTTTCACTGTTGAACGCAATTGAGCAAGAGCATCTCCAAAACTGCCAGAAGCTTATCAACAGCTTCCTCCAGCTTGCTACACCTTCCTCCCCAGCTCCTCACACACCCCACAGTTTTTACTGAGCTCTTTCTTAGGGTTAACTGCATGTTCCTGATGTTCCTGTGGGAAAAAAAAATGCAGTGAAGTCTGGAGGGAGTCTATGGAGGGATTCCTCCAGTTTTAAATCAGCATAAATTATTTCCTTACCTTCCACATTCATTTCCTCACTCTCCACGTGTATTTCCTCCATCATTTTTGGTTATGTTCATTCATCTTTGTTAACATTTGTTCCTTTGAAAGAAAAGAACAGCTTTTTTTTTTTTTTTTTTTTTTTTTTTTTTTTTTTTTTTTTCAGAATCTGGCAAAGAGAATTCATTTTCCCAGTCTTTTCTGTAATCAATATTTACAGTAAATATCAGCTCTTATTTTAATTCCTTGAAGCCGTATGTGGGACATAATTTCCAGCTGCTCTGCGGAAGCCTTTGGCTGAGAATGGAGAGGGCATGAGGGCCTGGAGGCTGATGGTGTTGTACCCAGGGAACGGTCTGGTGGCACCCGACGGATCTGAGGGTGCATGGCAGAGCAAGCCAGGGCCTCCAGGAGCCAGTGCTGAATGCTGTGCAGAGAAGGCGGCTGTGCACCCAAAAAGAGACCAGGCAGGATCATGTCCACAGCAGCCAGGCTCTATCCCAGCCCCAGCACATGCACCTCCACCCTGGTGCTCAGCCGTCTGCTTAAATCCACCTCTTACTGCATGGGTGCCGACAGTTACTTACTCATAAAACTATTTTGGAATAGCTATTCTACCACAAATTCATCCTATGTCTTTTTCAGGAAAAAGGCCTCCATAGACGAGCTGTAATGAGATATAGTTGGCTTGCTGCATGCCTTGGGACCTGATTTGCAACAATGTAAAACAGACGCCCCAAATTAGTGGATACATTTTCTTTTGGTCTTTGTGCACCTCCATTTCATAGCTGTGAAGTGGACTTGATTTTTATTTATTTATTTTTGTCTTTCTGTCCTTTGGGGTCAGGGTGAAAATCAGATTATATTTGTAATGGGTTCATATTTCCGGAAAATGTTTGAATTTGTACACTAAGGAGGAAAAATGGCCTAAGATCTCACACAGAAAAGAGATTTTAAAACCCCAAAATGTTGATTAATGAAGTGAGCAGTTTCCAGTCATGTGGGCGTTTAGAAGGAATAAATATCTCCTGATCTTGATGTCTTTTTAACATCATCTGTTGGATGTCATTCAATGCACATTGCAACACTGCTGGAGGAGACATGCAGTGAACTGCCAAGGGAATTTCAGTCAGAAGTTTAGGCCAAACATTTAATATTTTCATTATTGCCTCAAAAGTTACAGGTGATAATAATTGAAAGATGTAATATTTGCCAACATATTTTTTATGGTTTTGATTGAGCAAAGTGCCAAGGGACACTACACATATAAATAAAGTCCAAACAAATTTGGGTCAAAATAAATAACATTTAAAAATGCTTGAGCAATCCAAACTCAGCTTTAAATATATTTATTACAACATCCATTACAACAGAGTTACCCCTGATTGCTGGATTGCTAATACTAATTTCTAGATTACTTTTCCCTGAAGTAAACTGCAGGAAGAATTCAGTCACAGGCTCAGAAACTCACAGACAGGGCATGTCCACAGTAGTAAATTAAATGACATTAGAGCATGAGCCCAAGCTTTAGCACACAGTCATTAGACAATACATGTCTAGCTTGTCTTGATCCTCAAATAGGTTTGGGGGCTTCTTGTCCCAGAAATTTGGCTCAGGAGAAGCAAAGGGCAGGAAAAACCCCCTAGCTCTAGAGAAAGATTGTTGAAGAATTACACTAATACTAAATAATGAAGAAGAATGTAAACAGATTATAGATACAGAGAGCCTGAGACCAGTTAATGGCTGAAAAAATAGATGACAGAGATAAAAAATGATAAGACTTGTCAGAAAGAACAAAGCCTCTGTGTGCATCATGCAGATTAAGGAATTAGAGTCAAAGGGTTAAGTGTGAGGAACAATGAATATGAAAAATTAGTAAAAAAGGAAGAAAAAGGAAAGTTTGTGTCATAAATCAGTTCTAGTCTTCAACGCTGTAGGAAAAAAAGGGATATTGAAATCTCTTATGCCAGCAGGCTGAACACTGGGAAAGGTATTGGCATTTTCAGCAGTAGATGAAATGTGTCCTATTCTAACTGCTGCAATGATTGGCCTTGGGTTACCTATCACCATGTGCTTTGTTTCATGGTGCAAGCCAAACTAATCAACAGTCTCTAAGTCCATGAGCTTGGAGCATTTTTTTAACTGACCTCATGCACATCAAATTTTGTGCATCTTAAGACACTGGTTACTGGTTACTTTATAGAATAGGAATGCAGTCAAGAGGTTTTATCAAGAGTATAGTAGGTGCTGCCCATGAAATACACAGGCATGTTCACATACATGTTCACAGCAGACAATCATTACAGGTGTTGTGTATGTTCTCTTTAATGCAGGAAATTCTTCTGAGAGAAGCTCAAAGTGAGTAGCAGATATCTAAAAGCACTTTTAGTTTATTGAATAATTATGGAATATTTCTAAATCTGCCATTTTTAGAATGAACAAAAATATATCCTGGAAAGTTACCAGCAACAATAGCTAATTTTACAATGCTTTCCTCTTCTAAGTTTAGATATGTTGTTGAAATCTCCTCCTGCTAGTGAAGACAAATCCAATTGGTTTACATTACATACATTATGGAGCGGGACCTCTGCAACTGCAATATCTCCAGGAACAAGAGTAGGGCACAGTCTGCACAGTAAGTGGATTGGTCCTGTCTATTCAAATGAAACTGCTTTCATCCCATTTGAAAGGAGAAACTATTCACATCCTCTTCATCATGTCAGTAGGGCATAGAAAGAAACCAAGCCTATTTATTCTAAAATGGAAATGAGCTCTGCTCATAAAATCTCCCTCAAGAACTACATGATGACTTGTGCATAGGGGCCATAAAGATGCCTTTGCTGTGACTAATACAGAAAAAAAAAAAGTGTTATTCCTTTTCCAAACATCCCAGAATCCACTGAGATGCACTTGTAATGCTATAAACAGTACCTAGGAATGGTTGGGCCACAAACAACCCCATGCAGAGCTACAGGCTGGGGGGGCAGTGGATGGAAACCTGCCAAAAAGAAAAGAAAGCTGCCTTGGGATGCTGCTTGGCAGTGGCTGAACAGGAGCCAGGGTGTGTCCAGGGAGCCAAGAAGGCCAATGGCATCCTGGTGTGGCCAGCAGGACCAGGACAGTGATCATCCCCCTGTACCTTGAGTTCTGTGTCGAGTTCTGGGCCCCACACCACAAGGCAGACATTGAGGTGCTGGAGCAGGTCCAGAGAAGGGCAACAGAGCTATCAAGTGTCTGGAGCACAAATCCTAACAAGAGCGGCTGAGGGAGCTTGGAGAAAAGAAGGCTCAGAGGGGAACCTTATTCCTCTCTACAACTACCTAAAAGAAGATTGTAGCCAGGG
The DNA here is from genome assembly GCA_027886175.1 of Phylloscopus collybita. NCBI lineage: Eukaryota > Metazoa > Chordata > Aves > Passeriformes > Phylloscopidae > Phylloscopus > Phylloscopus collybita. The sequence goes on along the minus strand of JAJNNQ010000026.1, from coordinate 22,858,988 downwards.
GGAGGTTGGTCTCCTCTCCCATTTAGCCAGTGATTCAGCAAGGGCAAATGGCCTCAAGCTGCACTAGAGGAGGACATGGATGGAATGGACATCAGGAAAAGTTTTTTTACAGAAAGTGTTGTCAAGCATTATAACAGGCTGCCCAGGGAAGTGACTGAGTCACTGTTCCTGGAGGTGTTTAAAATATGTGTATGTGTCTCTTAGGGCCATGGTTCAGTGGTGGACTTGGCAGTGCTGGGCTAACTAACAGTTGGACTCAATGATCTTAGCGGTCTTTTGCAACCTAAATGATTCAAAGTTTCTAAGAATGGTAATATTAGTGAACAGAGCTCCCTCTGTCTCAGCCACACCACCTCTGGTGGTGACCATGGGTAGATACACAAAGCAGGATGTACCAACAGGATGGGTGTGTGAAATGATGTTTTCACCAGTTCTCCTGATTTCAGCTAAAGTAGAGGTGATTTCTTCTCAGTAGCTGTTCCAGTGCTATGTCTTGGATTTGAACAAGAATGGTGTTGATGCTTTGGTTTCCTTTCTAAGTTGTATTTATCCAAAGTCAAGGGCTTTTCTTCTTTGTCTCATGTTCTGCTAGTGAGAATGTACTCAAAACAACCCCAAAACTGGCAGGGTGTACAGCTGGGGGAGGTGACCTGAGCTGGCCAAACAGATATTCCACACCCCAGAATGTTGTGCCCAGTATATAAACTGGGGGGTGTTAGCCAGAAGGATATTCTTATTCTTATTCTTATTCTGCATTAATATGATATTTAACTTTATTTTCAATTATTAGACTGGTCTTATCTCAATATATGAGTTCTACTTTTATTCTCCTGCCCATTCCACCAGGGTTAGAGAGAATAAGGGAGATTGAGCTAGTGGCTGTGTATTTTTTCATTGCCCGCTGGGCTTAAAACCACAACAGCAGTATACCAGCTTCCAGTTTTCTGTGACTTTGATGTTTCATGGGGATTCTTTTACCATTAACAAGTCTAATTTCTTTTTGAACCCAGGAAAATTTTTATATCTATAGTGTGCTATGATAATGAGTTGTATATTGTAATGACATTCTATATAAAAAGATACTCTCCCTGGTTGAGTGCATGGTGCTTAACTTCAGCTCCACTATGGTGGAAGCTCAGGAAGGACTGAAGCCCTGCATGTTCTTTGATGTCCCAAGTTCCCTTCTTCACTGCTTCACTCTATCTCCTCTCTTTGCTATACAGTGGGTGCTACATAGTCCGTTTCCATCCTAACAGTTATAGAAGTTAAATTAATTAGGCCTGCATTTTGGATTTAGCTACACAATATGATGTACAGTTTGATGAAAGTTAATGTTCTATGTTTGGCACAGGATGCAGCATTATTCATTTCTTCATGGGCCTTTTTGTGGCATTGCCTTCCTTCACACCCTCATTAACACAAAATAGTTTGTCTTAACAGCGAATCTTTGAAATGAATATTCATGTCCTATAATTAGCTGCATTTAACAGCAGATGAGCTGAGGCACAGGGTGAGAAGTTCACATTTGCAAAATGCCTAGCTTGGGGTGGCCAGTTTGAATCATGTAATGCATGATTTTTCCAAAATATTGTACTGACTAAAGACTGTGCTTGAGTAGAAACAACAGCAAAACTGCACGTCTGTGACTGGCAGCTGACAATTAATTACAAATGAATTTAGACACCAATACATAATGGATATTCTCTCCCTTCTGGGAATGAGAATCAAAGGTGAATCAAGAGTACTAACCAAGTAAATGTGGCACTCAGCTTTCCAGTGCCTGCTTGCAGTGACTACCTACACTTAAGCATAGGGCTTCGGTTGTCTCAAATACAGGACAGGAGGCAGTACAGCATGTCTGGTTCCCATCTATGAGCAGGATGCATCTATAAGCAACAGGAGCAAGGGAAGTATCAGCTACAAGCAATTAAAAAAAGGATTTTTCTGGCTTCAAAAAAAAAGACAAAAACCACCCACCTTGTATTCAAGAAGAGAAGGTTTAGTTTCAAATTCCAAGTGATTGAAAGTGATATTTGTGCAATACACACACATTTAGACACAATAGTTCAATCAAGAAAGTAAGTGGGTGGAGTAGTTTATCGAATTCTGGAGAGGCAGAAGCAGAATTGGTATGCACACCATGGGCATCTTTGCTGGTTTTGGAAGCTGGTTTTGAGTGTTCCCAAAGCACTGGGCAACCTTGCAGGACTGGAGGTTGGCAGGGGACTGGAAGGGGACTGGTATGCCTGAACAAATGTCTCTTCAAGTATTGTTAGGATTAAGCTGTATGGTGTGTAAACAAGTTACTGGGCTCCAAACCTGAGTGAAGATTCACCAAGGGAGTAATCAATCATTATAATTAAAAATATTTTATGAGTTGGCATCAATTGTGAGAGGCCACGTTCAAAAAAGCAGGCACACTTCCATTCTTCTCTCACCACCACTGAAACCTGTCCAGGTCTTGGAGCAATGGCCCACCCTTTGATGGCTACAGACAGGGCAAACATGCCCAAAACACAACAGAGGAAGTGGCTTTCCTTTACTCTGCCTTGGGCAGTTTTGTTGTGACTGCCTGGTAGGAATTCAAGTGATTGCAGAGCCCAGGAGTAATGGATAATACAGGTAATGTACATTAAGTGGCCCCTCCTATGGGGGGTCACTCACCTGGGGATCAAGGGAGGAGACTCTCATGGATATATTTAGTACCTGTGAGCACTTAATAAGAAAGTATCAGTTATATTTTCTTGTAGCTTTTAACACTGTTTTGTTATCTACTAATTCAGGTACTTGAAATTTTAACTGCTTCTGTATTCTGTTTTCTTCCAGTTTTCAGGTATTAGGTTGCTCCTATTATGTAGAATTAAAATGAAAGTTGATGCAACTGGTTCTTGTTGCTGCGCATGCTTTGAGCACCTCATCTTTCTTCCAACATAATTTGGGAAGAATTTGTGGTAAGCAAATTATCACAGAGAGCTAACAGAAAAACTGGTCCATGTGACAGAAATAAGCAGATTAGATTTATTTTTAAGCACTACAGCTTTACTACACGTAGACTCATATGTGCATGCACATATACACAGGTATGTATTTATACCATGCCTTTAATTATCTGACAGATTTTATCGAAGGCTGATTTCATTAATTAATTACATTACTAGGTAGAGTCAAATTTTTGCTTTCAGCTGAAAGTATGGGCAAAACCCGACTAGATACATATTAAAAAAAAAAAAAAAAAGAAAGGTTCTGCCTTAAGCATCCTGAAGACAAATAACTTTCAGCATCATTAAAGGCTATTTTGGGGCTCATTATTTGACACTAACTGGGCAGCTGTGGGCTCACAGCCCCAGTATCTTTGGGTGGGTTGGGATCTCCAGTCTTTGACACTGCTGACAGACTGAAAGATCATAGTTGCATGGCATGGGAATAGGGAAGAAAGCAAAGGGGCTGACCAGAGGACTAGAAAAAACATGACCCCTAAAGAAAGATGAATTAATGGTGTTGTTTAGTCCTGTGAAGAAAGGACATGCTAATGATTTTCAAATACATAACGCACCACCTCTTCTGCAAAGAGGAAGAAGGCTTCTGAATTTCATGTCCATGATAGACAGGGCATAAAAATAAAAGGATTAACTACTTCCAGGAAAGGCTGAGATTAAATATTTTAAAAAATGCCTTGCTACCTGCAAGCATAGTAAAGGCCTGATATAGAAATTTTAACCAATATTTACATGCTGATTACCTAGATATAGACAGAACAATGGTTTAGATGATTTCTTAAATTTCTCTCCTAATTTAGTAGCCTATTAAATTTTCATTTCCATTATTTTTGCTTTAGGTGATACACTCTTATACTAGGTATCCCCAGCCAAATAACTCTTCTGAACACAGAAAAAAAAAAATGGACTCTTACTCCAGAAATGAACTTAGCCCAGCTCAGAATCGCTCCCTCTCCTCCATCCTGTGTCAATCTGCAGTCATTTCCTCTTAGGGAAAACCATTTTCTCTTTGTTTGTATGGGGCAGGTGCAGGTTGCCCCTCTCCTCTGTGAGCTTCTCAGGCTCTGCTAGGGAGGCCAAGGCTGCCTACAGCTTCATTGTGGGAGCTGGATTGCAGCTTGTCCACTGCAACGTGTACTGACATTCTGGTGCTGCTCTCACCTTTCTTACACAACAAGTTTATGTCAAAAGACAACATGTGGCCTTAAAATTGAGTGAGGGAGAGAGAGACGTGGGGAAAAGGAACCTCACCAAGAGTAAAAGCAGACAGCTAAGAAATGCAGGTAGGGTTTCAGAGCAAGGAAGCTATTGTACTCATCTGAAACTTCCATCCTTTTGCACAATATTTCTTCCCTCTTTTTCTAGAAGCTTCAGATTTTCTAGAGCAGCTTTCTCATCAGAAGCAATCCACAAATTACCACTCAAGAAATGCTAAACGAGGCTCTTAGCAAACTCAGCAGCTCTACCCCTCTTTTATTTATGTGATACACAAGTTGAGGAAATAAATTCCCTTCAAACCAGTAGAGTGTATGAGTACTATGAAGGGGTTGTGCAGGCCACTAGAGCTCTTGCAGGCCTTCAGGCAAACAAAACACGCAGCTGCTTCCTGCACCTCCCCACCAAGTCCTCTTTCCTGCCCCTGTGTTTCCCCCCAGTATTTGGGATCAGCGGAGTCAGTCAGCCAGTGTGCCAGGGCAGGCTACACTGCAGAGGGTACATTGGGGCAACAGGGCAGGGAGGTCCCAGCTGCATCTTCCCTGACTGCTCTCCAGCACATGGCAAAAAGCCCTCAACTGCTTGCAGGATGGGGATTATGTGTGTGGGAAGCTTTGCCCCCATGCCAGGCACCACAAGAACATGATCAGGACCACAGCAGTTGTGTTTGGAGGCTGCAGAAATATTGTGCTGGGGAAGAGGAGCCATCTTTCAGAGTTACCAGAAGGTACAGAGGTGAGAAGGCTGTAGTAATGGTTGAAAATAAAAAAAAAAAAAAAAAAAAAAAAAAAAAAAAAAAAAAAGAAAAAGAAAAAAAAGCCAGTAATCCTGGGATGCAGAACCTCTCAGAATCTGTTTGTAAAACATCCAGTGATGCTACCTAAAATAGGGGATGTTTGCAGGTATGGATGAAACCATCAAATCCTATTCCCCAAATCCCACTGGTTTTGTGCTTATTTTCGAGTTGATACATTGTTTTATAGAAAACAACTAAAAACTTCAGCAGCGAGCCTTGAGACTTCCCGAAGCAACATGCATAATCAGGCACCCTCACAGCACCAACTGTTCCAGTAGGAAACAGTTTAGCACAGTGCCCTTCATTTCTTTAAGGTGACTGGATATACAGAGAAAATAAAGATAGAATGAAGGAAGAAAGGAATGAATATGGAAAGGAGGGAGGGGAGGAAGGAAGGAGAAAAGAAAAGAAAAGAAAAGAAAAGAAAAGAAAAGAAAAGAAAAGAAAAGAAAAGAAAAGAAAAGAAAAGAAAAGAAAAGAAAAGAAAAGAAAAGAAAAGAAAAGAAAAATAACAAAGGGAAGGAAGAAAAGAAAAGAGAAATAACAAAGAGAAGGAAGAAAAGAAAGCATCCTGTTGCATGCAAAAAACAGACCCAGCAGTGGCAAGAGCTGGGCAGAGTGGAGCCTTTCCTGATAATATCAGTTTACTTTTTAATTAGATGCTGAGCTTTTAAAGACAATGGAGTAGACATGATAAAGAGCAGGCTATTAAGTTTCCCAATTACAGAGCACAAAGAATCCAATAATTTATGTGCTGATAATCTCCTGGTAATCCTCCGGGTGCTGCCGGAGCATAAGCGTCCTGATTACTCCTCTGCTCTTACATGGATTTGTTCTCCTACCATAGCTGAATTTCCCCGTTATGTTTGGCACAGCTCATTTAAAACAACCACAGTTACCTCACAGCCAAACCGCTGGCCTAAGTTTAGCTAAGATGAATAGGCAGCCGTTCATCTGCGACAGAGCCTTTGGTGTAAGTGTGGCCAATTAGTCACACGTTTGGTGTTCTAATTAGGCAACGCTGGGCCTTTCAGAAAATGTGCTGTTGATTTAGGTACTTCCTCAAACAATGCTAAATTGTGTTATGTGAAATTCAATTAGTTCTTTTCTAAATGTTTCCACATCTGTTATTCTTTAAGCATAAAGTGATGAGGAGAGAAGGAGAAGTGAAAAGCCAGAGTCTCCACTGGTGAAATATGTTAGGCCTCTGGGACCAGCCCTTTTTCCAGCTTTTGACCCTGAACAGTGATATACAGGAAGGAACAAAGTTGGAGAGCTATCATGGTGAAGCCCTTTAAAATAAATCATTATGGAAGAAATACTGCAACTGTAAGGGAACATAATCTCTTATGATAGCCATAAACTAAGCTTTGTTTGGAAACGGATGGCATGGGGAAAGCACCATTAAGCAAATGATTATAAATTCTTTTTTAAGAACTCCATTTTTTTTTACGATAATAGTGATATGTTTAAATCCCAAGATTAACCAAAAATAAGTACAGAGCCAGTTTACTGTTTTGTGGAATGGTTTTGAGTAGTCTTGTTTTAGATTTTTCCTCTGAGGACTAAAAAAAGGTGGCAAGACCTCCTGTAGGAGGTTTTCAGGGGGAAGGAACGGGGTGCATTTATTATTTCTGTTGCGGCATTTTGCAATTTTTCTCCACGTTTAGAAGAACAAAGCGCCACAATCCTTTTGATCCCTCGAACAAAGGGCCAGGCTTGTTCAGTGGAGCTTTTTGGCGCTCCTCATGACCCATGAGGTTTACATTTGCTTAGGGCTTCTCCCAAAACATGGGCTACCTCTGGCCCTTGCTGTGCCATGCTGTGTGTCCGACCTGCAGCACACAGATGTCGGGGTATTGGTGAAGGCAGAGCAAAGATTTCTCCAACGTCGTGACTCAGCCAAAAACCACAGCTGTCTAAAGGTGAGGTTGTACATGCATTTGATCCTTGTTGCTGTTATCACCTTTTCACTGACCAACATTTCAAGCCTTATCTGTGGCTGGCAGGCCATGCTTCAGGTTTGTCAGAGCCCGGATATAGCCCGTGCGGTTTTCTGATGATATATCTTGATAAGATTTGTGGAATGCGAGAGATGAAGTTGTCAGCACTGCTTTGTCGCACCTCCGTACATGTCAGAAAATGAAAATATTTTCAGAAGCGATGGCATTATTTTGACTGGTGACACAAACTTCTAAGACAACACATGTCCTTGAAAAGTAAAAAAAAAAAAGAATGCACAATATTTATAATAAAAGACAAAAAAATGGTATGTTCTGGAAAGGCATCAAGTTTGAAGGGGGAACCATATAAGAAAGAGGAGGATTGTAAAATCAAGGCTTTCTGGGGCTAAGCTGATAAATTACTTTTTCCAGCTGTAATTACTACTATTGCATAGACACGTCATCCTTATAAACCAGGACCTTGAAGTCTTCCTTTTTATAAAAAAAATCTTAAAATAAAGTAGGACCAAACAAATGCACTCTTTTGAGCTGCCATGTTTGCCTCCTGGTTCAATCATCACATTAACTATAAGGCAGCTTGATCATAAAGCTTCCTAAACAGAATATATATATATATATATATTTTTTTTTTTTTTGCCAGATGATGATGAAATTATAGAAGTGCAAAGCTTAGCAGAATTCTAGAAAGCCCCAGCTCCATGTCACTTCACATGCCTCTCTGCAGGACTTGCTGAGGTGCTCAGCTTGACGCTGCCAGTTTTAGCAATGGCACTAATCTGTCCCAGCCATAATCTGAGTGTTATGATCTTACAAATAATACAATATTCACACATTATTCCTTAAAAACAAACAGCAGGAGGAGGCCAGCTGTGAACTCATTCTGCATTGAAAAAGTTTTGAAAGCTTTTTGTTCAAGAGATGAAGGAGAATTGGAGGCAAATAAATATCCTTAATAGTTGTTGGAATAATTCAGGTATTTTTATTGAAAAATCCTGCTGCATCAAAGCCAAACTATTAGTAGCAATGCATATGTTTTTGGAAAAAATATCTGGCCTCTTCCAGAAAAATAATAAAAAAGAGTCTATCCAAATCAAACCTTGAGACTGTTGATACAAAAAGAAAAAAAATAAAAAAAAAGGGAAAAATTTGGCAGAATCCTTTTCCTTTAGAATAGAAGAGTTTAGTTTCTCTTTTCAAACTGCAGGAGTTGTCAGAAAACATGATAGTTCTCCTAAGAGATGAACAAAAGTGTTCTTAAATTCAGGCTAAAGGTATTGAGACAGAAGAATATTTTCAAAGTTTGATAGAAAGCATTAAAATAAAAACCTTTCAAAAAGAAAACCAGTTTTGAATATGTCTAGAAGTTATGAATTTTTGACAGAGAAATGTTCTACCTACCTCCCATGAGGTCTTTGAATTTTCTTTCTAAATCAGATCAGGTGCATTAAAAGCATCTCAATCAATCTATCTTCTTCTGGAAACACGATGCAATCAAAATTAACAAATTGACTAATTCCCTAACCAATATGGCTTTTTAAAGTCTACCCAGAAAAAGATTAAGTTTAAAAAACTCTCTAAAAAACCAAACAACCCAGGTTTGAAAGAGAACTTCTGTTACCTAAACCAGTGAGGTTGTTTGTAACAACCATGGTTTAGTTGCATGAAGTTTTGCTCCTAATTCCCCTACTCAATGAGCGTCTCTCAGGTTCTGCATGGCACACCAATCCCTAACATCTAAAAGGTGCCCTGTGCAAGGCATCTACCTCATTTATTTGGTGATAATCATAACAGAGACAGATGCCTCTCCACCTGTATGAAGAGTGAGGGGAGCTGCTAAAACAACTTATTGCCAATGACCACAGGTCTTGCCTGCAGATGTCTTTGTGTTTATATGCATCACAAATAAAATTAAAACCCCTGCTATCATTCACAGGCAAGAGTTCAAACATCCTGCACCAATATCTTCATTGTGGCTCACTTTAAGAAACTACATCCTGTATTAATATTCAATACTCTTAACTCTTTTCTAGACCAGGAAAGTAGACGTTTTCAGGAGTGTATTTAGATGCAACAAGCATGTACAAGGAAATACCTGAGAGGAAAATAAATTATTAACTAAGGAAGACTGGGTAAAGCCAGCAAATTATCTGGGAGTGCACCAAAAGAGAAACTCCATCTGTAGTAATCTGCTGTGGGAAAGCACAGAGAGGCAGAGCTATTCCTGAGCTCCCTCTCATTCAGTGTCAACTGAGCATCTGGCTTGTCCACAGAAAATGCCCTCATATTAAACCCCACATCTAGGATCAGAAGCACATCAATCTTCATCTCCTGAGCTGATAGCTACATTCCTAATCCAGGCAGGTTGAGCCCAGCCCTCCCAGTGAGGGGGAGTACTTGGGTTTCCTGAAACTGGCTTTTAATGGGGGATAGATTGACCAGATGAGATTCTGGTTTTCATCTCTTATGTTAATAGAGGCCTCCACGTCCAAAGAATTTGGTTTTGGCTTTGGGCTGTTTTTATCACAGTTTGTGGTTGTATTTTAAGGCACACTCCTGCCTACTGTACATTTTTCAGTCAGTGGAAAGGAGCACCTTCCTTCTTTTACCCCTAGAGTTGGCATGCAGTGGATGCAAGTCAGCTTCACTCCTCAGAGCCACAGACTCCAGGCTGTAAGGCTGGGCAGACACGCTCCTCCCTTAAATCTTTTTAACAAGAAACACTAACACAGCAGCCCACTGCGTCCTCAGGCCTCTCCAGTTCTTAGAGGGCACCTTTCTATGCTTAAGCTCTCTGCTCTTCCTTTTGCCCCACCATGTCCATACATGTCCCTTTTCCTCCTTCACTTATTCCTAAGGTGAGTCTGCTCTCCTCAGACTCCTGACTTTTACCAGCATAATCAGAACCACTATTCACCTTACTGTGGAAGGCTAAAGCACTTTTTCTCTTACTTCATTTCCTTGTCTCCTCTCAGGGCCCTGTCTTGCATCTCTAAATTCAGTCTACAGTCTGCAGCAGCAGGTGTGGCAGATGAGGTCTGAGGAGCCACTGTCATTACAGATGTGGCTCTTCCTTGGCTGCTGTGCCATGGACATCCCAAGAGGGATGGGCTCAGCAACAACCCAAGGCCATCTCTGCCCCAGCACCCCAGAAAAGGGCAGCTGGGGACCTGCTCTTCAGGTACCTTGTTCATCTCTAACTGCTATTTAAAAACAGGATTTTTCACAGTTTTTTTCGGACAGCCCTGTGACTGTTCTCTCACATATGGGTTGTATTGTTCTCTCACATATGGGTTGTACCTTTTATGAAGAATAGCTGGTATAATTTCTTCCACCTTTTTTTTTTTTTTTTGAAGTTGCAGCTATATGAAAAAACTAAAGGCTATCCTAGCAATGAAAGGCATGACAGGATTTCTTTGAAATAGGCACTTATGTCATCCTGCTCTGTTAAGTAAGTGAATGTGTAGTCTGAAACTACAGACTGACAAACCCTTTCATGCAAGCCTTCTACCAACAAAAATCTAACAAAATTAGGGAGTTCCACTCACATTATGCAGTTTTGTAAGAGTTTTGCCAGGTGCTGTCAGCAGCAATAAACCTGGCATCCTTCTAAAGAAAAATAAGCTTATTCACCCAACATCTCTAGGCTCACTAAATAGCTGTTCTTAGATTTTCTTTTTCTAAATACCTTCACCACTAAATACCTTAGCAGGTTATAGTCTCTGCCCTCGGTATTAGGACAAAAAACTCCCTAAGAACCTCCCCATACCCTTCTGCTAGTCAGGAACTTGCTCTCCCTATGCTCTGCCTAAAAAATGTGTCACCAGGTTAGCCTGGACCTGAGCCCAAGCTAATAAGAACAACCTCTAGCCAGGTTTGTGAACCAGAGAATATTTCTGTGCTCACTGAGTCTACTCCCTGGCTGGAGTAGATAGCCCATAGCTGCCTGCATCACACTGAAGGCAGGGCACATTTTCCCCTGATCTGCAACCATGGACCATGCAGCTCAGCCTCCTGCCTGTGAGAGGAATGGCAAAGATTTTACTCAAGGCTAAAGGGAACTCAGTGTAGGCTTCAGAAAACAGATCAAGAAATTTATCTACAGCCTATTAATCAGATACCGCAGCACTGTATAGGCTGCTGATGTTCACATTATAAAAAAGGATATTGAAAAACTGGAGAAGGTGTAGAAGAGAGCCATAAAAATGATTCAGAGACTGAAGAAAGCGCCCCACACTGAAGCACTCAAAGAATTCAATCTGTTTAAGTTATCAAGAAGAAGACTGAGAAGCCACTTGATTACACTGGGTAATACCTTCACCAGGAGAAACTGGTGGTTTACTTACATTCCACTTACTAACGAACCAAAGAAAGGCATGGCCAGAACAAATTGCTGGATGCTTGAAAGACAAGAAAATGAAAACTGAAAAAAAATTTGCTTTCTCATAATTATTGTTCAGAAAATACTTACGAGGATGGGGAAGAGTCTAGCTTTTCATATCTTTAAATCAGGACTGAATGTTCTAGAAAGTGTATCAATTACTGGTCTTGGAAAAGAAGTAACTCAATAAATGACAAAGTTTACTTCACCATCCATGCCTTTTCTTTACACAGAAAGAAATAACCACTGTGGCTACTCTCAGTGGCTAATGAAGGCCAAAATCCTGATGTGAGCTCTGACAGACAATCCTCATGCCTAGGGACTAACCCTGGTATACTGACTTTACCTATGTTTAGTGGATAATTAGGAGAAAGTTATCTGGCAGATGGATATTTTTGGAACATGACATTTATTAAAAATTAGTGGGAGCATAAGGGACATTATGGGCACCTAGAATATCCAAAGATCCATGAACTATTCAGCTGTAACAAATAGCCCTGTGATGAGATAGAGACAGTGCTTCCATCTCAAAGGCAAGTTCCCCGCAGAAACTAAAGTTCATAGAGTGAGGGGAAGATGAGAGAGGGAAAGAGAAACATGAATCCTGTAGCCACCCTTTCGAAAAGAAAGTAAAAATAGCACTCAGGGTGGATTGTGGCCTATGGGAACAGAGATGAAAACTTGACTCAAGCAGGCAATTCCTAAGGTCTGGTTTTAGGAAAGCCACGAGAAAGGCAGCAAGGAATGTCAAAGTGAAACACCATGGCAGGAAGAGACTCTTCATATTGGGACACTAGGAAGTTTTGGTGGATGCACAGGATCCCTTGGGGAGGAACAACTGAAGCCAAACATTGCTCTGGGCATCCTTACTTTAATTCTTTTCTTTAAAATAATGTTATTTTTCTGTTTCTTTCACTGATGGGCTGACACACTGTTTGTACTGGTGTAAGACAATCCTCTGAAACACACAGAAGAATTCTGGGTAGGGATGAGTGCTGATGCAGTCTCTCTGTTGCCACGTTGCCTTTGTGATATTGCAGCTAAAAGAAAACTTTTTTCTGGGGAGTATCTGTGCAGCTGGAGTGTGGGCAGGTCTTTGAGATGACAACATTCAACACGCTTTCTTTCCCCTATTTGCCAACAGATGGTGGCAGAGAGAGCCCCTTCCCTGCCCAAAGCCTTCAGGTCAGAGCAATTGTATTTCCTTTTAATTACCTGTACATGAAAGACTACTGCATTCTGCAGCTTTTGTCCTTCCTGAGACATTTTGCAACAGAAGCACTGAGGAGTTCTGGGAAAGCATTGTATGCAACTACAGCACAACAGTGTGACTTGGGGTAAAGATCTGATTTCCACATTGTGCGGGAGTTATGTTCAGTGAAAATTATATAAATGTAGTATACCAGCTCATATGTCATTTCCACAGAACGTTACAACCATTCTGTTGTGTAATAGTGAGTTAATAAAGTCAACCCAAAACTCACTATATCACATTCTACATGATGTCACCTCATTCATCCTTTTTCCCTTTTAATTTCAATCTCATCTCTATTTCTACATTTACCTTCTGAAGTACTTCTAGCACAGCATATTCCCAACACCCTTCTTATTTTACTGTGTGATCAAAACAATGCAGAGTAAGAGGGCCTGAAAATCTGGACTGGAAATATCATGAGAACAGGCTCTGTCAAGAGCTTTCCAGTATTTCCTGCTTCTGGTTGAGCTGGAAATACTCAAAGGGTGAAATCCTGGCCCAGCTGAAGTCAATGGGAATTTTGCCATTAACTTCAATGGGGCTAGAATTTCACTCTTGGTATTTACTCCATGTATCCAGTCTCAACTAGATCTGGTGTGGTGTGAAAAGGAAAACTTTTCTTCTTTCTTTTCCTTCCTCTTGAAAGATTTAATGCTTAAAAAAATCCTGCACATTCAGGTTAGATGTAAAAAGTTGAGCAATGCCAAAAAAGTTCCCATTTTACCCAAATGAAGCATTTCTTCTCTCTAAGCAGTCACACAGCAGAAACTGTGGTATAACAAATATAAAATGATATAAAGATTCAGAAATGAAAGCTGCCCACATAAAATAATTTAAAAAATATATACTGTCTCTCTTTTGTTAAACCCTGTAATGTAGATAGCTGCCCCCATTTCAGGACCTTGATGCCAAAACCTTTTGCTGCCGGCAGTACAGGGGTTCCTGGCCATGCAGAATGGATTTTTGCTTTCAGAGAGAATTCTCCTGGCAGAGGCCTTCATTGTCAGTGAAGGAGGATTTGCCTTGCCTTAAAGCTGATACATTGTGATCTCTGCTTTAGATGATGCAAAATCTTAAACCTGATTTTGAGGAGTGGGTGGGCCTTGCACTGTTTTACTTGTGTTTGCCACTGCCTTCCAGAAAGTGCTTTGTAATTCCTTGCCCACCACAGACAATCCATTGCAGCAAGTCTTTTCCCTTCAAAATAGGAAGCCAGTTCTCTTTCCGCTAAAACATCCAGCTCAGTAGTATGTTCAAGTTTTACACTAAAGAAACATTTTAATTGAAGGCTAATTATGACAGTCTCCAAAAGCAAACTGACAAGTCTGATATTTGGCATTGTACTGATGAGAGTTCAATGGCAAAGGACATTTCTGGAAATCTCCATATATTTTTGTATAGCCCCAGAAGACCTGGTGAATGTCTATCCGAGATAAATGTGTGCTTGAGCAGAAACACCATCCTCAGTTCTTTCCTAGAAGCAAGAAGTTTTCTTCTAGAAAAAACAATAGTAGAAGCCCTCAATTAATCCACAGCTATTCACTTTGTCTTCACTGACAATTAACAGGCCTCCTAACGCATTGCTGCCTCACTTTGGCAGTCAGAGAAGCCCTGCCAAGAGGACTTGGGCTGACACACTCATTCTTCAGCCTGTATTTCCTGGTGCAAATAGTTTCTAGTTCCTTTCCAACAGCCAAATCCAAAGAAAGAACGAAAAAAAAAAAAAGAAATAAAAAGGGCTTTGTTCTCCATGAAAAAAGCCGTGGCTGTGGTTGGAGCCCTGTGCACTAAGCCAGGCCATGAGGAAGGGAGGGAAATGCAGTCTGCTGTGTCCTGCCAGGCAGGCTCATAGCAGCCCCATGGCTGCCAGCCTTGCAGGGATGCCCCAAGTGAGACCTCCGACCACCCACCTCCTCCATCCCCACTAGCCCACAGTGAAAACCTGCCCCTTCTCCAGGCTGTGCAGAAGCCAAATCCTATTTTCTTCAAGACAAACCAGGAGGAAGCCTGCAACAAGGGAAAGAGAGGGAGAGCAGATCTGAGGTGCAGATCTATCCCTCACACTCTACCATGTGAGTGGGCCAACACTCTGAGACCTGGCAGCACCCTTTTATGGTCACTCTCTCTAAAATATTATTGTAGAGCTGAGATGGCTTTTCTGGCTGCAGGAAAGTAAAATGGCTTTAATCATCTCTTCTGGCCCTGCTTGCCCATATTAACAGAACAGTGCTGGAGATACACAGACCAGTACCACAATCCCTTTTGGACCTGTTGCCCTCTTACACAGTTTTTTAGGCAAAGTACCCCCAACAGGCCAATGCCAGCCTTGGACCAACGCCATCCCTAATTGCCTCCTGTATAACCACTTAATGCTTGCTTTGATGAATTCAGCTGTAAATATTTTCTCACATTTGGTCTTTTCAACCTATATTGAAGCCAACAGCCCCAGTCATCTGACATTCCCACCATCCTCCAAGGGATCTTCTCATCAACTATTTGGTGTGTGGCAGTATCAGGTTAGCTCTCTAGGGTCTGCTAACTGGTATAAATCAAATTTTACCCAGCAGACTGCAGCAGGGCCTTTGTTACCCCCCATGGTTTAAAATACAGGTTTCTGCACAACAGCTTGTGGTTATTGACACACGCAATTTTTTAATTGGCCTTCAAGAAACTTCCCACACATGTGCCAAAACAAGCAGTTTTCTGTGTGGTAACATCAGGAAGGATTTCCCTCCAACTCTCCCCTTCAGTAGTTCAACTCCTAAGCTTATGATTCCCTCTCCACGCAGCTTCCACTGGATAATCCCCTTGAATTATGCCCACCGATGGGTGTGTGGAGCTCCCACCACTGCTGATGTGCCTTGTCTGAAAGCCCAAGCCTGCACGTTGACTTTTCAGCTAATGAAGAATTTCTCTTCTAGACCAGACTTACTGTGTCTTGGGGGATTTCTACTTACCCCTGTAGCCTGGGGCATAGTTTTTTGTCCAGCAGGATTGTCTGAGCTCAGTAAATCTGCTTTGTACCCCATCAGCACAAGAGACTCCCATCCAGGAGACACCAGGTCCAGGATCTCTTCTGCTGCTGACACCAAGATCCTGTTTTTAAGGTTGATATGTTTGCCTTAACTGGTAGTGGTACAAGATATTTGCATGAATCCTAGCAGCCTGCAGTATTTAGGAAGACAGGGGATACGATCCGCCAGCCCCTTCTGTCTTTAATTTCTAGGAAGCCATTATAGCGCCTTCCAAAAAGGCTCATGTCTGCCTGCCAGCACCACATTAACATGACTACTGCTTTGAAACACAATAGCTGCACAGCTCAGGATCTGTAATGCATCCCCCGCTGCACTGCGCCGCTCTGCGCACGCCTATGTGCCATTAATGGATCATCACATGGGAAGTGTTTTCATTATTCCCTGCTTTTCCAGCCCCGGCGTTTCTTGGCAAATGTGTAGCCCAGGCCGCAGCAGCTGCCTGTCTTGCTCTCCTGCCTTTAGATTAAAAACATTTTTTTGTTGTTGTTGTTTTGAAGTGCCTATTGAAGTGACAGGACAGAGAAGGATGGCTAAACCCAAGTCTCAATATCTTTATTTCAAGACTACACTAATAGCCTCTAAGAATTTTTCTCTGCTGCACTTCAGATAAGAGTGGTGAGCCTATAAATTCATTAGCGAGTAATGGAGCAGCCTCACTTTATCTATGTCTTTTCACAGGACTAGGGTTTCATTCTGTGCCAGGAGTCATACATCACACTCAACATGTACGTCTCCAGAGCCAACCGAGAGAAAGTGCAGAAAAACTACTGTTAACAAGGGAGTAATTACATTCAGCATAAATTAATTATTGGTCACTCAGGACTGGTGGGAAAGGGCCACACAGACTGTATCCAACTGAGTTCCCACCTCTGAGGGAAGAAATATTTAAATATGAATCATAAGACAATACGAGGTGGGTCTTTTCTGGTCTGCTGGTCTTTAACTGCACATACTCGCTAATATGACATGTGGCTTATTTGCTTTAACACTATAGGTACATTGTACTTTTTTAGGGCAAACATGAGTGATAGTCATTCGGGACAAGGGTCATTTCATAGCAGACAGCATCAGACCCGACTGAGGGAAGCCAGGAGGGACTTTAAAATGTAACTCAGCCAAAAGAACAGGACACGGATCAGCAAGCGAGTGATGGAAGGTGTTCATGAGGAATTTAGATTATCACACACTGCGAATAAACCCTGAGGGGCTGCAGCAGCCTGGGGCCAGGGAAACCTGCCTGGCAAGTAGAGAGGAGCCCTCCTGCGGGGAAAAGAAGGTGCACAGTGCACCCAGGTCTCTTTGCCAAACTGTTAGTGCCAGCTCAATAAAGTCTATTTGTGCTTCAAACCTGAAAATACTGACTTGGAGTTGTGTAGGGGTGTGTAAAATAATGTTAGGTTAGTCTCCAATAACCAACCAAGAGACTAAAACTGCTCATTATACGTAAAGAATTAAAATTGTTCCACATCCTGACAAAAATCAGGAAATTCAAAGCTAAAGAGAGAATCCTCATAAATGGAAATTCTTGCTGTCATGGGAAATAAGAAACATATCAAGATGCAAATGACAGATGTACTGTCAACTGGGAACCTCAGCTTGTAATTTCCTGGATTTTTCTTTAATTTTTTTTTCTATTGTTTCTCCTAAAACAATGTATAGTTACATCAGAATTCATTTCCCCTCTTGTTTCGCTTATTCACAAATATTTATACATATAAATAAGAACAAAGCACAGAAACAAAATGCAAATTAGACTTTTTTTTTTTTTTTTTTTTTTTTTTTTTTTTTTTTTTTTTTTACAGAATGTTTTTCAAGCTGTTCATTAGAGAACTGGACAGGAAAGTTTTCCAATTTGTGGAGGCCTAGGTTTATTGAATCCTAATGACCGCAACTAGCTCTGTTGTCCCATAAAAAAGAAGCTGCCTTCCAAGCCTGGTGCTTGGAAATTCACCTGCAACATGAAAAATACAGTTTCCAGGTTCAACTCCATCCAATTCAGGTTGGACTGTCCTGAAAAGCAAGTTATTTTGCCATGTGCTCTCTTGTTTTGCTCAAAATTTTCATGTCAGACCTCAGAAACCTTTATTTTATTGAAAATACTGGGGTCAATGACCTGGAATTTTATAACAACGTTTTGTTGGAAAATTCCCGAACAATGCTAACTGCCCATATCACACTGGAGAAGACAGTGGAAAGCTTTGTGTCTCTGGAGCTGGTCCATGGACCCCTGTGAGTAACAGTTGGTAGAGAATTTCAAAAAGTGCTGCTGTGACTTCTGGGGCTTATTTCAGTTTAAAGATATACCTGGGAAAAGAATGTAGTTCATCCAATGACTGCACTGTACTGCACTGCACTGTCAACTTTTTTCTCCCTGCACTTCTGACACTGTCTCTAAATCCTTTCACTGTCAATGCAAAAATCCAAAGTGGGATTTTGCATGTCCAGTTGGAAATAAACCCCAGCAGAGGAGAAATCTTGCCAAAGCCCAGTGGGCAAGAGATGAACACCTTGCTTGTGGCCGGAGATGGTCCTGTGCCCTGGAGATGTGGCAGCAGAGTGAAATCTGCAGGTGGGAGCTGCCTTGGGGCACTGCCCTCCACCTCCAGACCTGCAGGGAAGTGAGGCCCATGCCCTGTGGTCAGGGCTGAAACCGAAGGGTTCTCCTTCAAAGGCAGCAGTATCTGCAGGGGTGGGCGGATGAGGAAAGGCAGTGGACAGTAACAGCTTGAGCAACCTGATTTAAATACATGGCTTGCACATCTCCTCAAAGTTCAGATGTCTAATTCCTCTTATCATTTATTTCTCTGATAGGAGCCATCATTATTTCCAGAAGAAATCCAGCATAGTGACTGAGCTGCAGCCCCTCCAGGAAAGTAAGTGAGGCAGCCTGAAGCTCAGCTGTCCTGCTCACGAAGAAGTGTGGCAGCATCATAAAACTATTACACAACACCAACCACAGCCGAGTCATACACACTTTTTTGTAAGGCAAAGCCTCACCTTTTGCTGCCCAGAAGAGGCCTTTTTATTGTGAAAAGAGGCTGCTTTAGTATCAAGCTAGATTTAAAAGAAGTTTAAAAAAGAGGATCCTGCAGCTCAAATAAAGTGAGCCTGCTGGTCTTCCCCCAATGACTGGCACTAGAGCAGATTATTCTGGAAGAAAGACATTCTCACAACCTCATGGCTTCAATTTCTCGAGCCAAAAAGCAGAGAGAAATCCCACAGTTATTAAAGCCAATAAATCAAGGCTTGAGAGATCTTGTGCATGGAATTGGAGAGCGCTTGCATTTTTCTGCCCTCAGAGCTTTAAGGAAGGTTTTTTTCTCCTTTACCTCATCCACCTTGGGTATCTTAAAAGCAGAAAGGCACCCCTGGGACCTGGAGGGTTCTATGAGATGTAATTACGGAACCTTACTTTTAAAGGTTTAAAAGTGCATCTTTATGGGCTCATGCAGTCCCAGCAACAGTAACAGTGGTTTATGTGTTTGATTGACATAAAACATGCCTCGACATTAAACATTTGCTTGACATCCAGGAACACAGGACCTCATTTGTGGTCTCTGCCTTGCTTTTGCGTACCTGGCCAATGACCACCCCACAACTGTCCTGCACCCCTGGTGCTGGTGTAGATGCCACACAGACCCCTCAAAAGGCAGGCACTCCAAAAAAGGGGAAACTCTTCTCACATCCTCTGCTATCACCATCACAAATCAAGAGAAAATGTAAACATCCAGTGAAGCCAGGGTAGTTTAGAGGCTGTCTTCATGAGTGATGCTGTAACTGTTTTAGCAAATGGGATCTTTCTGCAGCTTCTCCTCTAACGTCTGTCCCTGTGAGCTGCAATTTAATCACAGTAAATATCAGCTTCTACTGTTTTAGCAGACCCTAAGTCTGTGACAATTTAGAAAAAAAAAATCTGTATTTGTAACGAAGTACAAACTCATTTTTCAACCTGAGCACAAGTTTTAATTAGCCGGTGTTGTGCTTTTTGTGTTTTCTTGGACAAAACGGAAGAAAATTTTATGGCGTATAAAAAGCTAGTACCTAACTTATGATGAGGTTATGTCCACCAGAAATAAAAACCTAGACAACTTACCTCATCCAACCAGGTCACAACAAACAAACCAAACAACCAGCTGAAAGACCCCACTTCAAATTTTTATTATCAGAATTTCAAAACTAAAAGATGGTGGAGGGAAAAAAGTGCAGATCAAAAATTACTAGTGGAAATCAGAAACAAACTGCATATAATAAATCAGATAAGGGGGGAAAAAAAGTCAGTCTGTCTGCAGATAATTCACAAGTGAAAAAAGTTCATTACAAATGACTTGCCCTGCTGCAAATTTTTAGTAGCACGTGTATACAATACATCATAAAACTTCTCCACTTGACATTTTTTAAGAGAATGCCATTACTGACTGGAACTTCAGTTGTCAGATGAAAACTTGCCAGAAAGCAGACTCTGAGTCTGTATCAGATGAGGAAATTCGGAAATTTCAGGAGGCAGGGAGGATATACTCCTCTTCCCCACAGCAAAAGAGTTTTAGCAAAAAAACCCACTCAAAAAGTTCACAAAATAAAAATGTAGTGTCTACACTGGACATTTTTTTTTAAAAGCAACCTAAACCCATGACTCAGGAGCACACATAAGTACAAGTCCTAGTATTTAGAAATGGTAAAAATGTATCGACTTCTAAAAAAATTAATTTAGCATAGTTTTTAGCACTGCCTCAACACCTTTCCTCAAAAAAATTTAACTTTTTATTTCATAAGTGAAGGGGGCATACTGGTAAATTGTAGACCAAAGTGCCCACACTGAAAGAAAATATGCACAAATCAAAGCAGGGAATTGCCACGGAAATGCAGTCATTATATCAGCAAACAGTCTTATGTTTCAGCTAAGCACAAGTCTAAGAAAAAGAAGGGGGAAAAACTGTCTGATTTTGTACTGCTTTGATTTTCCTTATTTCTTTCCCTCTCCATTTGTTTTCAGGGTGGATTTGGGGCCAGGGGAGGTTTGGGGCTTTTTTTTTTTTACGGTAACATCTAAACATATGGGTCTATGTAGCAGTCCAAAGCAATGTCTTCCAGAAAGATTTATCAGCAATCTTTTCCCATGTTTCTTTACATATAGCACAGAAGGGTGGTTTTGTTGTACACCCCAAAGTTTCTCTGTTCATCCCTCTGCCTTATTTCATTTTACTTTCCAGGTAGCTAGTTTAATAATTTAACTTCGCAACTATTTTTTGCTCTCATCTCCCTATGCCACTATGAAGGTGTCTGAGCAAACTTTTTGTCTCTGGACTTTTTTGTCCTTTTTCTTGTGCTTTTCCTGCTGTAGCAGGCTGGCTAGAAGGGATGAAAGCTGTCTGGGCAATATCTTTAAGCAGCCGAGAACCCTATCACAACTGGGCTCCATTTACCGCAGCCACGTGTGCTTGTGCACAGTTTACAGCTGTGGTTTTTTGGAGGGGATTGTGGCACAGTTTTATAGGCTGCTCAAGATGTCCATTTGTGTGCAAGTGCATCCATCTATACAGAAGTGTGTGTATATATACATGCATCCCTAGAAAATACTTGTGTGCTTTTTCATTTACTTTTATATCTTGGAATTAGGTTTACTTTAAAAGGAAAAAAAAAAAAGGGGGGCACATCAATTTAAAACTGCCTTACACTATTGTTTCCCCTTTTTAGTTTTTTTTTCTCAAATTAATCTTCTATTATCCTGTTCCTTTTGACCCCCCCAGCCTCAGGATATTTTTTTCTTCTTCCCTTTCCACTTTCTTCTTACTTTATGTTATCTATCTACCTCTGCTTATTTATACACCTGTTGATTTTCCATTATTCAAGGGATCTTATGGTCATGCCCCGAAAAGCACACTTAAATAATTGCTTTCAAAATCTGAAATTTTTTTTCAAAACATTTTCAAATGTTTTCAATTTTTTTTAGTTTTTCAAAACAAGCATTTTGGCACATATAATCTTTACAAATGTGCATGAAGGCTTTATTTAAACTCCAGTATAGGTAAGGATTTTTTTGCAAATACTTATTACAAAAAACCTCCAAAACCAAAAAATAAAACCGCCAACAAAAAACCCTAACAAGCAAACAAGCAAACCAAAAAAACCCCCACACACAAAACCACCCCAAACCAAACCAACCAACCAACCCCAAAAAAACCCAACCAAACCAAAAAACTCCCCCCCAAAAAATTAAAACCCATGAGTCCAGGTCTAGTAGCAAAATTAAGCACACAAACTGATTATATGGCTTCTTGGCTGCACCAAGCCATATGCAGCAGCTCTTGAGGAAAAATTCAATGTGCCATTCCTAGGAATTAAGGTCTGTTAAGGTCTAAGTAAATCAGCTACATTCTCCACTGGAAAATCTGCCAAGAACTTGTGAACAAATGATCAGGCACATTCTTAATGTACCAGACTACCTTTGAATTCAGCACACTTAAGGTTATGTCACCTCAGTGAATCCCTTGGAAAGAGGCACTCACCAGGAACGCCAGTCTTGGTGCAGGCAGACTTGTTCTGATCCTCTTATCAGGGCAGAGGGAAGGTCTCAGAGCAGCAAACAGTGCAGCATTGGCTTACTGCAGCACAAACACCCATAGCTCTTCCACATTAGAAGAAGTCTGAATGTCCCCAGAAGGGCAGTGACCATAGGAAGAGCAGTGGAAGTATTCAAAACAAGAATTTAGCTCCAAGGAGCTGACTCTGCAAACACTTTAGCACATGTACAGGTTTTCTTTACAAGAAACCTCAAAGAGAGCCAGCAAGTGCTGCTTCATGCAAGTCAAGTCAGTCATATGGCAAGGTGTTTACGGGATTTGGATCTGAATTTTGAAAATTATTTCAGGACCCTAAAAAGCAGGCACTAGATAATTGTAAATTCCTTTTTTTTTTTTTTTCTTCTTTCTCTTTTCTTTTCCAGCAGGAAACAAATGTATAGCACTGTTGTGCTGCATTTGAATCCACTGCCTGAACTGCCAGAGTAATATGGGTTCCCCTCCAGTGTTTGAGGTCAGGGAATGCCATGCAGGTCTCGGGTGCAGGAAAGCCATGGCCTCACAAATCATGCAGGAGAAGCCACTGTCCCCTTCCCTAGCAGCCTGTACTCATTCCCAGAAATTCACAAAACAAACTCAGAGTAGATTAGATTTTTCTAAGGCAAGCTGAGGAATGGAGAGCTTGGCTCATGAAGTGGGATGGTCAGAGACTAAGCTGTTTGGGCCACCAACAAGGATGGGGGCTGTGGGAAGTCAGAGCTGATGCCTGTTGATCAGCAAAGGGAAGGGGTAATGATCATGAGGATCACCAGGACAGTAATGCTGGGCTGGGCTGCCACACCAGCCAGATAAAATGGCACCGAGACAGCAGGAATGGGGCCAGCAGCAGCTTTATTTAATTTACAGCAATTGCAAAGGGTGTAATAAGGCTGCCTACATGCATATATCCCACACAAGGCAGCTCTCCCTAGATAATTGTAAAGGGGAAAGCAAACTTAATGACAATTAGCTTTTCTCCATTTTGTTTTGCACAAAAACTAGCAAGCATTTTGAAGCTTTTGACATTTTGTCTATTCAATGGCAGTAAGCTGGGAGAGTCAGGTGAGTTTCCAGGTGGCTCACCCAGAGGGTGTACTTTTGTCTGTTTGCTTTAGGACACAGCAACTTTTTAAAGCTCTCCTGAGACAATTTACTTCTGCCTTGACTTTATGTGCATGTCGTTTCATCATCTGAGGCCTCGTTTCATACATACGTTTATAATATGGGTTTCATTTCAATAAGCTGGGAAAGTAATAAATTTAAAGCTGACTAACAGTTGTTTTATGTGGCTGCCAACCTGCCAAGTAGCATTCTTAATTATTGCCAGGAAACTAAGTGTTTTGCAGCCATGTGTTTTACATTTGAGTGTAGTATGTCTTGTCAGCCCTCTCCACCGGACTGATGGATAGGCCAGTAATTTTTGTATGCAGAGAGGCCTGCGATGGTGGGTGGTTTCTTTGTCATCAGGTAGGGATATCAACAACAGCATGATGGACGGGAATATCCCAAGTGGTCCCCCTCTCCCAAAAAAGTTGTTGCAGCAAAGCTGGAAGGATGGGGTTAAACCTGAGCCCAGAAATGTAGTATTTGTTCTGTTCAAGACTGTAGGGCAACTACTTAGTAAAGTTGTCAGCGAAAAAAAAAAGCATAAACATATTATAAATTGTATATGTTAGAATAAGATGAATGACTGTTTTGTTCCTTCTGTGCAGGACAGAGTAAGATGCTGCTACAAGCAGACTCCCCTTTTCTTTTCCCCAGACTAAATTCATTATTTTTGCACCAAAACAAGCAATGGTTGCATGGCTTGTTTTCTGCAGTCTGTGTTTAGGCTCCAAGATGTTGGCCCATGTTTTGGAAATCAGCCAGTAAAAGGAGGACAGAAAATGAATACTAAAAATGGAAGCAGTGACCCAAACAGTCTTGTTGCATGTATTCTTCTCTCCAGAATGCTTTGAAGTCTTAAGAAAAACTTGACTAAGTTCAGTGCCTCCAGGCCCTCAATTTCAACAACCAACACTAGTTTTTGTTGATTGTCATCACTGACCCTAAAAGAATTATAAAGGTTGTATTTTTTTTGTTGATAATGTAAGTCTTGAGCAATTTTTTAATAATGGGATAAACATAAACACACTGTTAGGAAGCAATTTTTTGTGTTCAGTTCATTTTTTTTTCTTTAATAGATCACATACGTGAGACAAATCCCAGTTAAAGAAAGGCTCATCTCATGAGTATCTTGGGCAATGCTGCAGGATATTGTTCCTCTTGCACACACGTACCTAATTTTAGAATGGTTCCCATTTTTCTCTGGTGTTGCAGAAAATCCTAACAGTGTTTACTGCTTTTCTTTTCTTCAAGTATTCAGTTGTTTTGTTAAGGAGGGATTAATTAGTGAATCATTATTCCCACTTTGGCATGTGAAAATCTGGAGTGTGCTTTTATCCATTTCCCAAGAGTGCACATTGGCACCATAGCAGAGGATGTGGAAGAAGTGTTTTTCAAAGAAGCAGATGTAGCAGTTTTGGGAGGAGCTGAACTGGTGTGTTTCGCTGAGGGATTCCTACCAACAATTTTCCCTTTAGCCAGACAGTGCCTATGTGCGTCTCACAAGTGAGACCTGCCTTTTTGAAAAAAATACTCTCCAAGGAAAATTATCATTAAAGGTCACGTGGCATTTCTATTCATTATTGAAAGCTCAGAGTCATTCTCTGTTTCTTCTCAAATAAATCAGTTTCTTCGTGTTTCACATGCCACTTTGTATCTCAGGGCTACATTTTTCCAAGGAGATTTTCAAGTACGGGCAGAAGCTGAACACAACTGGCATAAAATTCTCTTCCCACTTAAGTCAATAACAAACTCCCACTGACTTCAGTCAGGTCAAATATATTCATGGGAAATGAAAGTTTACCTTGGAATTACTTAGAGAATCTGAGATAGACATTTTTGAAGTCCATCAGCTCTCCAAGGGTGCACTTAGCCTACTTGGCTCAGATTTGCTCAGGGTACTTTGCAGAGAGGCTCTACGCAAAAGTGCAGACACCAGAGGACACTGGAAAGCAACAAAGAATGACCAGAGGCTGTGGTGATGAGGGTGCTGGTGGCCAGAGGCAGCTTCACACACGACCCGATTAGCACGACATGTGCAAAGAGAAAATTGCCTCCTTTTGCTGATCAGCAAGGTGAAGTCTGAGTTTCATTTTGATTCTGTGCTGACCTAACTCTGCTGCTATTTATATCACTAATCAAATCTGAGACTGTGTGAAAATGCCTCCTTAACCTTTCAAAACTGGCACACAGGTTTATATATATATATATATAATATCACTACTTGCCCTCCACTTCAGGGTCACTTACAAGAAAGTGCTGGCTGTGACCACTGCAGAGCAGGCCAACACAGGTGAGCTACTGCCAGGGTTGCTTTACTCGCTAAGCCAAATGAAAAGCAGATACAATATAACATTAAACAAGAGGATGCTGAAAGCCATGGCCTAATTCTGATTCTGGAAACTGCAATGAGCCAACTCGGTGTTACTCAAAGTCATTCAAATATGGTCTGAATGACCAAGTCACTGGAAACACTGCTAAGCATTCTGTTTTCTCCTCTCTTCTTTTTAGGGAGACTCATTCAATGAGCTCATGGGGAATCAAGGCATCTCAAGGAAGAAGATTGAAGACAAGACCCTGTGTTGCTGTCTGCTCTCTGAAGACAAACCAGGTGCCCCAGTAGCCACCACAGAGCACAGACTCTGCTTGAAGGGAGTGGAGGGATTGACTTCTTCCTTAAGCACCAGTTATCTTGGTATCCCAGAGTTACCCCAGATTATGACAAAGCAAGCAGAAAATCCATATCCACTTGTATAAAGAAAGCATATCTAAAATTATTCCCATGTGTGCCGTGCTGCTGCATGACATTAAATGCAGCAGCCAAACCAGTAACAGTTAAATCCCGCAGATCCCCATAAAAATGCTCAGTACACAAATACACAGTAAATGAAATGACTGAATTAGAAGCAGAGATAAGTGAAGGACAACAATTTGCTGCTCTACGTTTAACATCATTGCCAAAGTGCTGAGGCACTTTCAGATTAAGGGGATTTTTTGCACATTTTTCCCAGTAAAATTTTTGGCTTTTTCTGTCTTGCTGCATCATTAACAGCCCAGGCTCTTCAGTGGTATGTCTCCTGGCCAATTTCCTAATTAAATGTAGGCATTCATTTATGTTTAAAGTTCAATTTTTTACTACTTCTGCTCATTGAGAAATCCTTCTGGCCTCAGCGGTGTGTGGGTGAAATTCAGTGGCAGTGAAACCTCCCGATGATGTGCTCATTGACTGAAGCTTTATAACTATGGAGGACACAGCAGTCTGGCCCACCTGAGCACCCTGAGATCAGCTTTGCTGCTCTGTCCCACCATGGACTGTAAAAAAAGTGCAAGTGAATTTAATAAAATGTCTTGTTATACTTCAAGTTATTCCAGATTGAGCTGTCAAATATATCAGCAAAAGAGCTAATTGATTTATTATCACTTCTCTTGTATCCTAGGCAAAAAATAACAGGCCAATGTTTAAAACAAAGTTTCTGTTATTTCTGCCGCCCCACTCCAACTTCCTAAACTCTTCTTTCAGAATCTGCTCCCATGGATTTCTCTAAGATGGATAGATCTTAGAGTCATCTTCTTTTGATAGTGGAAAACCTGGACTGTCCCAGAGAACCACTAACTGTCAGTGGGCCAGATCCACCCATGGGGGACATAATGCACCATATAGTGAAAGCAAATGTAGATGTACCATACAAATGCCTACAAGGAACCAGGACACTCCTTTGAAGAAGTTACTTTTCACAATTATTCTGTGATTCAGTTATGGGTGTGAATCCTCACAAGGGAAAGTAAAGATTAATTCCAAAATTGCATCTCTGCTCGGTCCTTCCCCTTCCCCTTCCCCTTCCCCTTCCCCTTCCCCTTCCCCTTCCCCTTCCCCTTTCCCTCCCCTTTGTTTTCCATGTGCCATTGCACATTCACCAGGGACTGGAGCATGTAACCATGTCCAGGCTGCCTTGTAACCTTATCTTTCCTCCCACCCTTTGAAAATAGCAACAGAAGAGGTGAAAGCCTTCAAAACCAATACAGAAAAAAGCAGGAGAGGATATTTGAAGAAAGAAGCCTCTCCCCTGTGGAGACAGGGAACTGACGTGCCTGTGATGTGGCTTTCAACATGTCAGTGCCACAAGAGCACTAGACAGATCTGCCGTGTTGCAGTCCTCACGTAGCAAAGGCAAAGTTGTTTTTAATAGACAACACATTGGAAATATAGCCCTGATTAAATCTCGCTGTTCTCTTTCCTTTTCCCTTCCTCTGTAGCTACCTTGCGATCAGTTTGGCAAATCTCAAGGATTACAGATGTAGCACTAGAGTAAACACAAATATGGCACATTAGCTGTATAGGCTGCTTTGAAGATAAAGACTGACTTTAAATTCCACAATCCTGAGGGCTCTTGTCGCCTTGAAATCTGATTTCAAAGCTCAACACCACTGAAATGTCTCGTTGAGAGTGATGACAGCAGGCAGCGAAGTGTACACTGTATTGTCACCACCTGTGATTGGTGGCAAAGTGCATACTTTGGCTACCACATACTGACTCTCTAGCTGTGGGCTGCCTGCAATAATGCAAACAATAACTGCTGGCTAATTTCAGCCCTGTAAGTGTGGTGATGAAGTATTACATAAACTCAGAAACCATGAGAGTTAAGTGGATGGCTTCCATTTTCCCTGTTTTCAAGGGGCACAGGGAATCTTTACTGTGTCAGTCTGTGGGAGAGAGAAAGATGTGAACACATTCCTCCAATAATGAGAAACCAGCAATTAAGGAAAGACCAAGAGGCCATGAGGATGTAAACAATGACAGTTTGTGTGAGGAAGAGCTGTAGCTGTGAGAAAATCTTCAGGACCCTACTGCTGGGTTACACAGTACCCTCCCTGCAGGGCACTGAACTGGTGTAACTCACACCACCAAAAGGACACTTGCTGGGACCCCAGCCCTGTTGCTTGGTCACTGCCATGGGAAGGATGTCCCATAACCTGCAAAGCATCACACCTTGAAAGAAAATAGATAATGGGGGGCCAGGTGGGCCCAGAGATGGTCAAGGACTAGTTTGCTGCTGCACTTCCACTGATCAGTTCTTGAGCAGTGGAAATGGCCATAGGAAAAGGCAGGAGCTTGGCAGCACTGGGTCTGTGAGGACATACCTGAGTATATGCTGTTTCTGTCTCTGCACCATGATTCTCATCCCAGCCTGGGGACCAGGGCTGCCTGGGGAGCTGGGGTGTTCACATAGCTAGTGATGGTGAATTGACTGTCTGTCTCCTCTGACAGTGAAGCCATGGACTTTTTCTACTGATTTCAGTGGAATCAGGCTTTTGCCCATTCACTTACCTCTGTGTAAATGAATATTAATTACATAAAAGTTTGGTGATCTTCAGCTGACAATTCCTTAGAGGTTTCTTGAATAGTCCCAGGAAGACAGGACAAGTGTCCTCTGACTCAGTTTTAGGAGAAAATCCAGGAGCAACACAGAAGACTTGCTGTTGGAAAAGCAGGCAGATAACCAGCCCAGGCTATCACTATTGACAAACTGGGACTACAAGGAGTTGGGAGTGACACAATGAGGCTAATGGACATCAGCCCATTTGATTGTGATAGCTGACTTCTTGCTGATGAAATGAACTTGAACTCTTGTCATCAAGAGACTGCAAGATATCTGGGCCTAAATGAGACAACACCTGCAAGACAGATCCTACTATAACTAAATATTTTTCTTCTGAGATTAAGAGAATTACTGCTTCCCAGGACTCATTAGCTCTGACCTAAGGCACCAATGAAAATGCTATGCTTCTTCCATTCTTATTCTCCTTGACATGAAAGCCACAAAACCAAAACACATATTCTCTAACTCCAGTGAAGCCCATAATCGCAAAGTGTGTATTTCTGCTTTATCAAAATCTCCAGAATGTTATGCAGCACTTTTTTTGATTACAAATAGAGTGGTTTGATTTATTCCCTATTAATACAATGAAGTGGTTTGGGTGATACATTGGGTGATTTACAGTAGACAAAACTTGAGAACACAGAGTTTGCCATCTAAACAGGTAAGGAGAAGGCAAAGGAAGAAATATTAAATATTACAAGGGGGATGCACTGTTTTTCAGTGTCCTTGTTTCTGCCCTTAGGGTTTGATACTGCAGAGGGTTAGGGGGGTTGATAGAATCCTCATGTGACTGGAGGTCCTATGGGCCAAGGAAGAGGAGGTCTGTGGACAAGGAGAAGCATACACCTGATATACCAGCCTGTCTAGTATTAAACTACTGATTAGAGTCAAGGTGTGAGGGAAAACAGAGCAGTGGCAGGGAATTGGAGGAATTTAGACATAAAACCCTCTAAATATGTTCTCTAATATAAACCTGTTACTGGCAGTCAAAAGCCTTATGAGATATATATAGTGAGGTAAAAGAATCCTGAAGGATAAAGCATGAGAGACTCTGATCAAACAAACTATTGGGAGTCATGGAGAAGAAAAAATATTTCAACTCAGTTAAAAGGTCAGGAGAAAGATCTTGCCATTTTGGGAATGGTAGTCCAAGCAAACACTAACCAGTCGTTAGAGCATGACTCAGGAGAGCGTGTCTCATCTAGGGTGAGTGAGGGTGGCCAGGTGCTCTGCTTTCATGACGTGTGATGATTCAGTGGCCAAGAGTAAATACTGATGATACCAGATCCTTTCCTTTTTGAGAACCAAAGCCAAGCAGCAAGGGGCTCTGTTTGCTACCAGCTTCAAGTTGAAATGCTGAAAGTGCAATGCTCTG
The DNA here is from genome assembly GCA_027886175.1 of Phylloscopus collybita. Lineage (NCBI taxonomy): Eukaryota > Metazoa > Chordata > Aves > Passeriformes > Phylloscopidae > Phylloscopus > Phylloscopus collybita. The sequence goes on along the minus strand of JAJNNQ010000026.1, from coordinate 22,828,938 downwards.
TCCTTATTTGCTAGGCATTTTGTGAAGGTATCCCAACAGGAATGTTGCACTTCCACAGCATCTTCACTCTGATACAAATAATTGTAACAAATATATGCCTCCAAAGGGTTGCTCTTTTTTAACTTTTCGCACAAATACAGAAGGACTCTTATTAACTTTCATGGTACTTGTACATGAATGTCTCCCTGACTTTACAGTTTTAAACTGTACCAATTAAGACAAGACGAAAATAAGCAAAACCCAAAAATCATTATCCTTACCCAAAGATATTATTTTAAGAGGTCAAATTTGCTAATGTAGTGTCTTAGTAATAATACTACTACTACTAACAATCACAATAATAAAAATAATATTGAAAGTGGCTTGAAAATCAACAAGGTAAAAATTGAAGTTTATTAACTACTTTATTTTTTCAATAAATGATTAAATTCTACAATAATCAGTTAGACTGAAAAACTTTGGGCTTTAATAAAATGCCAAAGATTGTGACAGCGGTCAATTGCATGCAAGGAACTCCTCCAGGGTCAAAGAGAAAATCTCTGCTAGAGCAGGAAATGTCACACCAGTTTCCCTAGTGCTCAGGTTGTATTTTATATCCACAACTATTTTTCCTGTGAGAAAAATCTGACATCTTCTCTAAAGAATCTGTTTCATTTTACTTTTCTTTGCAACCTGAGATTTTGTTTTCTTTGCTTCATATTTTCTTATCTTTCTCTAATAACTAGTACAAATCTGGAAGGGAAAACAATTTTCCAGTCTCAGAGGTTGGGAACAGCAGAGTAGTTTTCTTAAATCCTAATCTATGACTGGTAATTATGGCCATTTCAAGGTTCCCTAGGAGAATTATTGTCTTCTGAAATATTTTAAATAGCTAGCTGTCCACAACTTTTCTTTGCCTCAGAAAATGGATATATTAACATTTTAATGTCTACTGTTGCTGCTGTTGGGAGCAATAAAGCCAAGTTCATGTTCTCCCACGGTGTATGAATCAGTGAGAAATAAATAATACTAAAATATGCTCTGGAATTCTTTTACATGACAATCTGAAAATAAAGGTGGTGAACAAACACTGAAAACCCCAAACTGACCCAACAGCAAAGACAAAGTTCATCTCACCCCACATAAGTCATTTTACTCAGGCAAATGATGCAAAGCAGTCATAGACATGCTGTGAAGACAGAGAGGAAAATGGATCTCCAGAGACACTTTACCTCAGCTTAAGGTGGGGTCAAACCACCTTCAGGAGACCTCGCATCTCTCTAGAGAGGCTGCTGTGGAGGCATCTTCCCTCTGCTGTGTTAGCCTGCCCATACAGCAGTGTTTCACAGTCATTCCTTTTTAAGGAGAAAGAGGTCTCAGAAGGCCATGAGGGTGCTGAAGGGGCAGTGTCTCGTTGCCACATTATGGCTCAGTCACACATTATTGCCTGCTGCGAGTCGCAGCACCTTTGTCCTTTGCTGCTGCAGCCAGGTAGCCACTGGGATGGTGAGGACAGAACCCTGTTTCCATGCTCGCTTTTGCTGCCTGATATTCCTCTGAATGGAGATGTGCAAAGCAGCATTTGAAGTTGGCAGTTCTCAACAAGAGTAAGGTACCATTTGCTCTTCCAAAGCAAAGATTATTTTCACTATATGCAGATCAGAAGTGAAAACTAGCAAAAGCACGCGAGAGAGTGGATTGTTTGTCTTCCTCTTTCCAGAAACATGCTTATAGTTCTAGCAATTCTCTCCTTCCTGCTTTTTCAGTAGCTTTTTAAATTCAATTGCTTTATTCTAGGAAAACTCTGAATCAAAAATTCGTGACCACGAGGGCTTATTGACTGCAGGGCCGTCACAGCAAAAACAATGATCTGTCCCCACTGCTGTGAGTGTTTGCAGGATTGGAGAGCTTAATGACAGTCTGCACAGTTATGTTTATATAAGGAATAACCTGAGAGAAAATTAGTCCTCCTGCTTGACTTGTTAGGGGTTAAAGGGTTTTTTTTTGTTTTGCTTTTTGTTTTTGTTTTTGTTTTGTTTGTTTTTCTTTCTTTTTCTTTGCTTGTTACTGGTAGAATTTTTTCCCATTTTGTTGCTAAGAAGCACTGATGGCTGGGTGCTTGAGATGGTGGGGAGGGGAAATTTGCACTCATTCCATCTGAGCCTTTGGAGCAGAACGGTGTAGCTGCTGTTTGGGGAAAGGAACTCACTCCTGCTACAGAAGTCCAGCTCAGTCCTGTTTCTTCTGGTGTGAAGTGAGCCTCGGCTCCTGGGAGCAGCCACTGAACTGGAACCTTGTTATCTCCTGCCTCACTAAAGAGGGGCCTGTCGCTGTTTGAGAGCAGGGTCACTGTTGTCCCATCCACTGCTTCTTCACCACTGCTCTGAGTCTTTTTGCTACTCTGTATCCCTCACCCCCTGCCTGCTGAGATCTCCTGCGCCTTCAGCCTCAGCTCTGGAGTTCCTGATCCATCTCTTCCATCTCTTCCCGCCTGGGACAAAGCCGCCATTACCGCGTGCTCCCCGAGCCCGCGCCACAGCGCCCCCTGCAGCCGCGGGGGGATCATGGCACCTGCCCTGCCCAGGGCGCCACCAGCGCCCCTGCCGGCTGTGCCCGGAACTGCGCCAACGGGGAAAGGGCAGCGCTCGGGGGAGCAGCTGTTCCTGGGGTTCTGGTTCTGTTCATTATTAGTGCTGTAGCTGTTGTTGTTGTTTGGTTGCCTTGTTATACATAATAGTAAAGAAATGTTATTCCTAGCCCCATGTTGCAGTGCGTGCTTGCCCTGGCCCCGGCTCGGTGTCCAGCCTGGGCTTCCCGGCAGCTCCCTGCACGCCTCAACAAGTCACTCTGTGGGCGTTCGGCTCTCACAGTTGGATAACGCTGCCAAGGCTGGATCGAAGAAAGAGGGGACTCTCTCTGAATTTTCCAGGGAACAGAGGCTTTATTCGGGGGTGGGGGGAAAGGGGGTCAGCGTGATCCCCCCAGCCACCAGGCTGGTGCCTCTGGAGAGAGACCCCGAGCCTGGGGTGGTGGGCGGTTTAATACTACAATTCTGGGGTGGGTTCTAAGTTACAGATACCAATAAAACAATTCAAATACATCATGCCAAACTAAGTCATTTAAGTTCTAACAAATCCAGCACAGGTTCTGGGATGGGCCGAGGGCGGACTTGCAAGGTTAGTGGCTAATATTACTGTACTTCAAAGATAAGGATTATATGATGGACAAGAGGGAAATTATGCATGACAGAGGGGGTGAGACGGGGAGAACCAATAGAAGAAGGATTCTAAGCAAGGGCTAAAGCTGTCCTAGAAACCCTTATCGAACTACAAGAAAGTTACATACTAACACAAGAAATACATCCTAAAACAAAAGAGCTTTCTAGAGTTGTGCAAGCTATGCTAAACTTAACAATAAAACCCTTCATGCTGTATTCACAGCCAAGGCCTGCACATATTATTTTTTGCGGAGTCACACTCCCATATCTTTGCCTGAGAGGCCTTTAGTTTTCAAAATTATAATAATTTGGAGGTTTGAATTCTTCATTCCAAGGGAGGCCTTGCCCTCCCTAGCAGACACTGTCTTTCAAACTAAGGCAGATTTTTGGCGCCCAATGTGGGGCTCAAGGGTATTGAGAGAAAAAGCGTGAAAAAGGAATAACAGTTCTTGAGTGACCTATTTCTTGTGTATTAGATATAGAAACCACATTAGGTAACACCATGTGGTCTATGGCATGTGGCTGTGGCTATATTTCTCCCATTTGCAGGCCTTATCTAAAGATGGGTCCTATAACTAAGGCTACTGTGACTGTTATCTGGTTTGTTTTATGGGTTGATAAGGTGAAGAATTCATGGATTTTTAACTTCTTCTGGAAGGCAGGCGCATGACTATCACACGCTAAATGTATGTTTTTGGGGTTACTTTAAGAATGGCACTTTCTGTGAGGAGATGGCAGTGGGGGAAGTTTTCTCCCAGCCCTTCAACCAGTTCTTTGTGCCAGAAGCAGAACTGGAGATGGAACTGAGGCTCTCCGGAGTCGGGACCTGCCACGGGTACCCCTCCGCCAGCCTCCCCTCTCTCTCACCCCCTGAAGGAGGAGGATGAAGATTTCCAGTTCCTGCTGTGTGAGGGCTGCAGGCAGGACTCGGCACACCCACTCGACTGCCTGCACACACTGTGCCTGGGCTGCCTGAGGAAAAACCAAGCAGTGCTCACTGTGCCACATGGCTGCTGTCACACTGGCCATGGACAACCTGCTCTTCTCCAACCTGCGCAGCCACCTGCAGATCTGGAGGCAGATCCAGAGCTCCTGTGGGCCTAGCTGCAGCTGCTGCTGGGCTGAGGCAGTGCTGGTGGGATGCTCAAACTGTGAGGAGTTCTTCTGTGCTAGACGCTTCAAGGAGCAGTGGTGGCACAAGAAGAAGCACAGGTTCCAGAAGGTGGAAGAGCTGTGAGCAGGCTTGGTGCAGCAGTTCCTGGAGAACACCAAAATCTCCTGCAACCTCTTCTGCAGCAGCGCCAGCCACCCCGAGGAGAGCAGCATGGTGCAGCATCTACTGCCCATGCTGCGAGCAGGCTCTGTGCTGTACGTGCTCACTGATGCACACTTGCCATGTGTCCTTTCATGACCTCTGCGCTGAGAACCACCAGCACCAGGATGAGCTGTGCTCCCTCCACTGGGACCTGTGGCAGCTCCACAGTGCCTTTGAGGCAGCTCTGGTGTGGCTGCAGGGCAAGGCCGCCTGGCAAGAGGAGCAGCAGGAGGGGCTGTGGGAGCACGTCGGCACCAGCACCAAGTGGCTGCAGCAGCTCCTGTGGAGGGAGGTGGAAGAGCTGGAGGCACTACTGGAGGTGTGGCTGGAGTGTGGCTGGAGTAGGGTGACAGAGGAGCTGTGTGGAGGGGACTCTGCTGTGGCTGGAGGCAGCCGAGAGGCTTGTGGAGAGGCTGGGGTGTTATGGCGGTGAGCAGGAGCTGATGGACATGCAGCCCTTCATCAAGGGCATGCTGCTGGAGCTGCAGCAGCTGCGGCCGCCCCATCCCCTCGAGCTGCGCGAGCCCACACACATCGCACAGTGCCAGGCGTGGCTATGGGTGCTGGTGGAGGGTGTCATAAGGCAGCCGGATATCCCTGAGGTGGAGGTGGCCCTGGAGAACAACCTGGAAGAGGATACAATCCATCCTAAAACCCAGAGCATCTCTCTCAGCCTCGAGGAGATCCACATGGACCAGCCTCTCCCACTTCCCTGGTACAAACTGCTGCTACCCTGTGTGGTGAAGGGCAGCCAGGTGTGTCCCAAAATCCTGAGGCTGGAATGTAGGCAGAATTGGGCCCCAGCCATCCCGAATTCCACTGGGAGTTCTGGATGGAGCCCACCCCGTCCACGTCATGGCACAACCATGTCTGCACCGATGACACAGAGGGCTGAAACATCATCTGCAGCTCAGAAAACAGTGACGAGGACATCGACGTAGTGTCGGTGACACTGGAGATAATGCCCCATGGAATCATCTAGCCTCATCCCAGAATTCCCGGGCTCCCATTCCCGGATTTCCACTTGAGGTTTGCTCTTCTTGGCCAATCCCAAATTTATTCCTAGACTGAGCTCCTGGTGTTCCAGAGTAGCCCCAAATCCCACCTGGGTGTGCTAGACCTGCTGGGATCTCCCCTTTGAGGCTTTGAGGTTTCCTGGGAGTGATGTTCTCCTCTTAAATCCCATCCAGGTTGATCCCAAAATAAAATTTGGGATGGGATTTGGGATTTATGCCAGCAGAGCCCATTCCTGAGCCCGCCCAAAAGGTGGGGAGATGATTTCAAGGGTGGGATCCCCTCTGGGATCCCTCATCAGCAGCTGGAGCAGGGAAGTCCTTAGGACTGGGATTGGGATTGAGATCGGTTTTCTGGTGTAATGAGGGATAAAAATCCCTTTTTTTCTTGTGTAGTGGTTATCACGTTCGCCTGACACATGAAAGGTCCCTGGTTTGAAACCAGACAGAAAAACCACTTTGTGTAGTGGTTTTAGGTTTGCCAATTTCCATTTCCTGGCCAATGCACCATTTTGTAGTGGTTTGAGTCCTCACTAGAATTATTTACTCTTTTTCTGCTGTGAGATAGGATTAGGAGAAGAGCAAAACAGGCTCAAAACTTAAAGGGCATAAAGAGACTTTATTTAAACAGAACTGAAAGGAAAGAAAAACAATTAATGAGAATCAGAATAAAACTTTCAGAATAACTTTCCCACTCCCCCCACAATCTTCTCCTCCTTCCTACAGACAATGTATAGAGACAAACCTTGGGACTTAAGTCAGCTTATCACCTCTAAAATAGTTTCTCATCAGTCCTTCTGGGGAGCAGAATTTCTCTTAACATGCTACGGAGACTTCTTACAAGAAAAAGTAGTTCTCTTGTGGCTTTAATGTCACAGTGAACTAGCCACCTGGGAAAGGAAAAAAAAAAATCTGTTCATGGTATGAAAAGTCCCTCCCATGCTTTGCAGCTTTCCCAATGCTGCTTTTCATGGGCTTTGTAACTTATTGGGGTGCTATTTTAAGGATGAGCTGCCCTAGCATAAAAGCAAGTTCTTTTCATTCATCTCTGGGAACAGAGGTCCTCCCCTTTCACTACCGAGGCAAGGTTTCTCATTTCTCTCAACTCTCTCTTTTACTTTTTAAGCTTCTCATTGAATTACAGCTACTTTAACATTTGTTCGCTGGTACCTCTGCTCACTGCTCTAGGAAGAATGCTACACCCCCCGATGCATTACATGAATTTACAGGAAAAAAGCAAAGTCTGATATATTACCGTAGCTTCAAAAAGAACCTCAAACTAAGAACAAGGCACTCCCTCAATCCTCTCTTATCTAGAATTTGATTCTGGTCTGGCCCGACCTGTTCGAAGGCTGGAAGCTAAGAGAGATTTTCCCAGGGTTTGTTTTACTTCTAACGTGTGTTTGCAGAGTTGTATCCTGCTCCCAATTGGTTTAACAGGTTGTCAATCAATGCAAAACCAGCACACTCATATTATGAGTTTCTTTCACTTCTGGAGATGTCTAGCAGGCTATGTCAATTGTACTTAACAAAAGCACTAAGTGACCACTTCAAAAATGCTGATTCCCAGAAGGCCTTTGACTTCACTGATGGTGAGAGCAGTGACTCAGAAAGCAATTTGCATCTCTCCAGTTAGCAGATCTTAATGTCTATAATGTTTTCCTAAGGGGAAAACATTATAGAATTCCCACCAGAAGTTAACAGAATAACAGAAGTTATTTTCCACACTTCACACTCACTCTTTTACCAGGTAAAAGATTAGCACTAAGCAAAATCTGACTATGTAACCACTGTGGAATAAAGACACCCAAAAGTGCTGACCCCACTTAGGTCAACTCACAACATAAACAATGCAGCTGTCTAATTTATTGCTACATCACTTAGACATACTTGCATCCTTGATGAGCCTTCTGGACTGCACATAGAACAGGGGAAAGAGGGACCACAAAACCATGGCATAAGTAACAGTCAGATTTCGTACTATCTGTTCAAAGACGTCAAGTGGGAAAAAAAATAGCAAGGGTAATTAATTATTTGGGCTATGAACATTATGCAAAAATGATTAATTTTCATCATCTTGAAATCCTTCTGTTTTGGTTTGGTTTTGAAATCATCATTCCTTGGGAAATGTTTAAAATTGGTGGGGTATATAGAAATACTATCAAACAGTACAGAGGAAATTCCTTTCAGAAGAATCATGACACTTTAGAAGTAGAGCTTACAGCAGTGAATTGAATTATACAAATTTAGTTGCTTTAGTTGCAAATTTAAACTAATACTACTGTTTGATCAGCACAGAGAAGAAATATTACATTTTGAAAAGGAAAAGATCAATCTCTTTCTTACAGGTTTGTCCTCAAATGTGTTAAATACTGAGTATATTCCACCAGGAAGAAAAGCTTCATTTTGGCTAAGGGCTCTGAGATTCAGGGTTTGGTGGGGGATTTTGGTGTTTTTTGTTTGTTTTCTTGGTTTTCCTTGGGGCTTTTTTCTGGAAATAACATTTTCTGGAAGAATAGTAATTTTTGTACAGATTGTTCATTTAAGTCAACACCTTAATTATCTGTAGCTCTGTAGTTTAACAAAAAAGTACTTGTCATACACCCAAATAGCAAAATAAATGTTTTAATAAATTTTCTTAGAAATATAAACATACTGATGGTTCTTTTAGAAATAGAAGTTGTGACCTTACTTTAGAAATTCAGTTTATAAATAAAAATAAATAGAAATATTTTAAAATCTAGAAATACAGAAATTTAAATAGAAAAAGTAAAATAGACTTTATTTTAAAATTATAATTAAATTTATCATGTTCCATATGGACATAAATTGCTGATATTTTCACCTATAGGTCAGCTAAGAGGAGGAGGAAGACACATAACAAAATTGTAAAGGCTTAAAGGTTATGCTTTTTGTCGGGAAACATTGTTGAGTCTGCCAGCGGATAAGCTTTGCATTACACAGAAAGTGATAAATGCTCGCCAGTGAATGAACAGATATTTTTTGAAGGTGCTCTTCTGTCATTAAGGTTTTTTAATGCTGATAAAGTCCTAATTTTTAGGCATTTGAAGAAAGTTTCATAATCTGAAGAAATATTATCACTGGCTGCTTAAAAATTCCATTGGTCATGCATTTGTCTGGCTATGTGAACTTTTCCAGCTGTAACAACAAAAAATAAGTATCTTCATAGATGCCTATGGGGTTGCATCTATATATTATATATGTACACACACATTACTATATGTATAACTCTACCTAGATGTTTCCATACCATAATAATAATTCTTCCTTCTTTCCCTGGATCATTTTCACACTCATGTAATTCCAGGTAAAGACCTAAAGACCTACTGTGCTATGAAGTTAGTATGGAAAAGGAGTTTTACTATAGATAAAATTGGCATGATGGTGGATATGTACAGCCACAAGATACATTTTTACTTCATGACGATAGACTGTCATTGCACAGAACAGTATTTATTAAAAAACATTGGTTTAAACAGGTTTTTGTTAGGGAAAATATTGTTTTATTACTAGGGGACCATTAAGTGAAACTGAGCAGTGGGGAACTACATTCTTCCTTTGCTAAGGTTAACAGGCTTCACTTTATCATTTTGATTTTCAGGTTAAAGTTGATTTGTTTAGTCACATGCTCCAAAAAAAGTAACAAGCAACCAGCCTTAAATTTAGGTGAAACCTTTCAGAGGCTTTCAAAGACATCTATCTAATTGTCCTGTTCACTTTCTATAGGAATAGCATTGAATACTTAAAATCAAGAGACAAATTCGAAGAGTTAGAATGGATGTCATCCCAGGGAAGGATATTGAAAAGAATAACAAAGTACAGTGTCTTCCATTCGCTGCTCAATAAAGTCATATATGGTCTGTTCTGCAGTGAAATAATACTCTGTATATGTGATTTTAGAGTTAACTAAACAATTTTGTTGTTATTGTTGTTGTTTAATTCTACTTCTACTATGGAAATGCATTTGTTTGATTTATCAAGTTATGGGGAGGGGCAGCATTACATAGTCAAAAGCTGAAACCAGTATTAAGCACGTCAAGCAAACACATGCTTACTCTATGTTTCAGTATTAGATTCATATTTTACAAAAACAAGCTGGTAGAACTTTCCATGACCATTTCTGAAGGAACAAATACTGTTAGAAATGAGCATGTAACTTCTTGTGTATCTGGCATGAGCATTTTCAGATAATCTATACCTATGTTTGCCATAACACATTTGACAATGCCTACAGATATTCCATGTTACCAGTGATAATATTTTTACCTGCTAGAACAAGTTGATTGAGGTTCATTTATCAGCATTCAGTTTGGCAATGTGGAGTAGTGGCCTGTTTGTCCCTCTGTGTAGGACAAACACGTAATGTTCACTTGACCAGAGATTGTGCCTCCTCAGATAGAAGATGGGTGAGCAAGACTGGTCACCTGAGATACAGCAAGGGGTTTTCAACGTGCCTGAAAGGTAGAGACACAATCTGGCTATCCAGGAGAATTCTGGGAGCAAGTCAGAAGGGAGATGATGGCAATTTTCTGGAGTCCCTTTACTTCAGCAGGGAGCTGAGGAGCTGGGTGTGCAGCAGAAAGATGGATCTACCTGATCACATTGGCCCCAGGAGACCTTCAGGACTTGGGATCGTGCAGTCTTTAAGTTGGTCTGGTAAAACGGCATCTTTATTAGATCTTGCCTCCAACATTCATGGTCTGCATGTAATGCCAAGGGCATGGGTTGATGTGCCATGGGTAAAACATTTAAAAATTTGGTTACTGGGGAAACAAGCTGCATTTTTTCAGACAGGAAAATGAAAACATTTGAGGAAAAATATATCTCAAAAGGTAAGCATTACTTACCTACTTGTACATGACTAGATAGGCGGCAAATAAATTTTAATTTTTAATATTTTGTTCAGGGTGTTTTTTTTTTTTTTACTAATTTGAAGTAACTCCTGACTGGTACTTGAACATTTCTTGTAAGATAATGCTGGAGGTGTGGAGGACATACAAGTAATAATCACTGAGTAGAAACTTCATTTCCCAGCTGGAAAATCTTCTTTCTTATATACGGTATGTGTGAGACAAAGAACAGTAAAGATACCTAAATTGCAGTACCTACATATAGCAAAGAACATAATTTATTTTTCTGCTTGGAGTATGTTTTTAGCTATGACAAGAGCTTAAGTATTATTGTCATAAACCTTCCTAAACACAATTGTCCAAATTCACATATAAAGGAACATTTTTATGGATCTAGTAAGTTTATAGAAAAATTTTGCAACACCTTTCTTCTCATTTGCCATGCTCACCTCTAGCTTCACACATATCCAAGTGAACGAAATTTTCTCATTCTGCAATGGATGTTTAGATCTGCACAGAATTCCTTGTTCTGCTCCATAAACTTATGTATTACTTGATTCTTATATGGGTTGCCATTCACACAGGGAAAAAAGAAGTTGTGTTCTGCTGTTTATTTTTGAGGAATGTCTTTTCTAACTCGGCACCACCAGAAAGATTGCTGTTATCAGTGCTCAAATACCAGTCACTCCCTTATGAAGCAAGAAAAGATACACTGAGAGGTCCCAGGGACTAAGGAAACTTTGGCATTTCATCAGTTTCAGGGCTAGAATTTCACTGTCAAGCTCACTATCTGCTGGGCCCTCACAGATAAACAGTAGATAGGAACTCGCAACACATTCCTTTCATGTTCACTAATTTCAGAAAGAGACTCTGCAGTCTAACACCAGCACATCCCTTGAAGTCCTATCTCTCTGCTTGTATCTTTGGCAGACGTGTAGTAATTAGTAAAACAGAGCGAAGATATTTTACACAGCTCTGTCCACTTGGCTCTGCCATTATGAACAAATGCTGTAAGTTTTGGCTGGGAATGACATCTCACACTCTGTGCTTGTGTTATAAATCCCTATTTAAATCTGGAATTCTTTTAAATTAGCTAGGATGTAAACTTTAACTTCAAACAATAAAGGACTCTTGCTACTGTAATTTATAGCTTTAGGAACTAAGGAAGTTTATCTCCTCCATATTTAATGGAAGTTTAGACAACATATTAAAAATGAAATTAAGATAAATAGATTCATGTTACCCTGCCACATCTTACTGAAATTAAATAAAATATTGTGAAAAAGTAAAGTTTCTTTATAGTTTCTTTCTCCTAAAATAGGAGTATTTTTCTTTAAAAAACATTTATCCTTTTTTTTCTTGTTAAACCTCATAGAACACTTCCTCCTTCTGAACCAGATTTTGGCAACCTCAATCAGAATAATAGACATGCCACAAAAGGTCTTGCTGTTTGCAGTTGGCCCATGTCTAAAATAAAGTGCTGCTCAACAAGAGCAGAATTACAGCCAAGGAAAGACCTATGTCCTCCTTGTCAATAAGGCACTGGGGGTATTTTATGTATATAGACTACACAGATATTGTAATACTTTTCTTATATTGTATGTAGCAGATGTTTACAACTCTAAAAGTATTGCTTGGCTTCCGTGGCTGAGCATTTGCGTATTACTACTTCGTTGAATCTGTGAGACAAATAATGTTGCAGATTCTAGAGCATCTTTCACATGACAGAAGATACCAAGGATCAAATCCAAGACTTAAATGAGTAGGTTCCATTTTCCCTGATGATTCTGGCTGGAATCATGAATGAGTCAATGGTACTGCTCGAGGTATATTGAAGCCATGAAAAGGCTATTATGGGAGAAATGGGTTCGTTTCCATCCAATATCTAATTTGTAAATGTGATGTATGTATCATCCTGAAATTTCATGACAAATCTAGCCATGCTGCAGAGGTGAAAACAAAGAACTAAAATTGAAATGTAAAAAAATCTCCAAAGCTACTACAAAGGGAATATTAAGAAGGGCATAGGGGAGGTTTTATGCGACTTTAAACTTCCTTTTATGAACCTAGTTGTTCCAAAATCAGTGCAGATAGATACAGATATCTTCTGGAGAAAAGCTGCATTTTGCTTAGACTACAGACTTCCATTAGTACAGATTGTTAGAAAAGTTAAGAATCCCATTGCCACTGAAAGCCAAGTCATTATGGGCTACCCGCTACTGCCACTCTAAAAGTTGCAGGGCTACTTTGTCACCCTCAGATTTCTGAAGTGAGAGAGATAAGGGTACTGTAGAACCATTCCTTCTAGGTCATTGGGAAGAGCATTCCCCTGGCAAGATGCCAGTTCCAAGGTCTTGTCACACCTCTGACTTCTCTGTGTAAATAGTGCAGGAATCTGCATGCTTCCCTTTTATTCTGCGAGACAGAAGGGCAGCAGTATTTGGTGGTGTAAATGAGGAGATGGATGAAGTTCAGTGGCAGCCTGAGTCGCTTTGTCCAGTGCTCATCTAAAAATGCTTAACAATCTTGTACCAAACACCCTGCATTAGAAAAAGAGAAAAGGAAAAAAAAAAGAAAAAAAGAAAATTTTTTTTAAAAAGCAACAAAACAAACCAAAAACAAACCAAAAAACCAAACCTCCATCAGCAGATAATTTTTTCAGCTTCTTCTGATAACTGTAGTCTATAATTGATTGCTCTTTTTAAAGTATTACAAATCAAGTCAAAAGTTTGGAAGAGACAATTCTTTTTTCTTCTCTGATCCAGTTCCTCTGAGCAGGGAACTGTACTTTCAGATCTTCAAGAAAACCTTTTAAATTGAAAATACAAAATAAGATTCAGTGACTACTTCATATATCATCTTGCTCCTCGCTACCATTAGGTAGAAGGTAAGGAGTCACCTATGAGTGAGCTTGCCATGATCTTGCTGCCTTTTATTCACTGTCCGTTTTATAAGACTGGACAATAAAACCCTCTGCTGAAATTTAGAAACCCTGTTCCCTACCTGATTTGAGTCATTAGAAGTCTTTAATCATCCTACAACCTTCTCCAACTAAACCTCTTCATAGGAGAGAAGAGAGAAGTTGCTCAGGAAGGCATCATGCATTTTCTTGTGTATGTTCTGATCATAACACTGTTGGTGGTCTGGTTCTAAATGCAGAACATCTTTCATATTAAGTAACAGACTGTGAGGGTCTGATCAAGCTGCTCATGACATGTAAGGGATCCCCTCTTGAGTCAGATGATGAATTACAGCCTCTCCAAAAACTTGCTCATCTGAGGAAAAATAATCAAATACTTTTACAGTAGACAGTAAATAAATGTGCTTTTCATGCTGTTACTACATTACCTGGATCAGGGAATGAATAAGGAAGAGTGTTTTCCAAAACAAAACCTCTCAGCTAAGCCAGTTATGTATTTCACAGCTGACAAAAGTGAATTGTGGCTGATGTCTCCCACGGGAAGTTGATTAAACCATCACACTCCACTGTCAATCAGCCAATATCCTTCAACAACGTTACTTAACTCTTCCAGTTAAAGGAATGTACCCACCTGTGGGGCATCTTGATAATGGCTTTACAAATTTTGGCCTCTCAGCTTTGCTTTATATCACCCTTCTAGGAAAGGAATGTGAAAAGCATGCAAACGAAAAGTAAGGAATGTTATAGATGCTGTTAGTCACTTAAAAAATTTAGTCACCAGGGAAATAATCAATTATTAATTCCTACTAATATACATTTTGGGCAAACTGCTGACACAGGTTATATACTTACAAGATAACTGCCAATACATTATTTTAATGCTTGCTATTCTGCCCTTTTACTACTTGCTGTCCTAAGAGGCTTCATTTTCAAACCAGGATGTAGACTGTGTTGGATTCACAGTTCACCATATCATACTTTATGCAAAACCATGCCATACTTTATGCAAAAGCTCCAAGTAAATGAATCTTCTAGTGTCCCATCATCCTATTTTTTGATGTTACCTCTTTTTTTGTGGGCCTTTGGAGATTGGAGTGCATCCAGGTAAAACAGTTGTTCTAAATCCATCACAGCACTAACACATGACAGGAGAGTGTGAGGAGGTGGATTTTAACTTTTGAATGGGAAGAAATTATGGACACACTTAGACCATATCCTTTAAGTGCAAGAGCCTTATCTCATACGTTTCCACAGATGAACGACTTTTGTTTTCAAGTTCACTTGTTTAGTGGACGACCAAAACATAGATGGAGATCTATAATGACAAGGCCTTGCAGTCAGCTACAACCTTCTTTAACACTATAAATCAAAGAGAATCAAGGTCAGCCTTTCATGTGAAGTTAGGGACAATTCTGTTACATTTTACTTCATATTAATCAATGTATTTAAGGCTAAGTCCCAACAGGCAGAAGGGGAAGTCTTTTATGGGACTGGGCATGATATGTGAGGTGGCATAAGAGAAGGAATCTTTTCTTTCCTGTTTGCAAGAAGAAAATCTGATGGCAATTGTTTTAAGAGGAAAGTGGGACATATTAACACTACACTATGCTCTTTTATTTCCAGTGCTTTGAGTGACAATCATTCCATTTTAAAGTTTATCACTCAAGATGCATTAGCACTATTCAAGTAAATCTTTGTGAGTTCACAGCTTCCATTCTGCTTCAGTAATAAGGGAACAAGCTGGGGAAGCCTGGGGCTGAGTTCTGCACTCTGTCAGTATCTGGCACTCGTCTGTTAACGAGGAACCTCACAGACTCTGCTATTATGGCAGTAGGAAGGAAGTGCTAAAATTACCAGCAATAACAGGGCATCTCAAACTCCCTGGCTTATGGAAAGCATCTAAACAACTACAGCATGGTAAAATAAAAATATTTTTATCAGGACAAGAAATTGATGGGAGATGAGTTGAGCAGCAGTTTAGTAGTGGGTATTTTTCTATTTCACTAGCTGAAAAATTCTTGGTCTTGCAATATTCAACTATCATACACATTTCTTTTAGGCCTTCAGGGAAATATAACTGGTTTTTAAAGTAGTATCATTTTGCCTGCAAAGGTGACTTTATAAAAATGGCACCTTCTTACTCACTGTTTTTTCCACAGAGGTTACATTCTTTATTGTTTTTTCTTCCTTTCAGTGCTCTACCTTTGGCAAAATGAAGAGTGCAATATCATGCATCAAACAGATGCAATTCAAGTAAAATTGCTCTGCAAATATGACTGATAATATCATTTGGACAACAAAGTGTTCGCCACTGGGAGAAACAACCTTTATGTCTTCCAGAGCACAGTTTATGAAATGTTGGCTGGATGTATGTTTGTGGGAAAGGAATGGAGGGGAAAAAATAATACAAGGAGGGTGAAAGACAAGTTTTTATCTATTCTGTGGCCCAGCTTTAGGAGAGGACACAGAGTACTGCTACTATGATACCTTTTATAGAATAATTTTTCTCTCTATTGAGTAGACAAATCAAGTGCACTGAAATAAAGACCTACCAAGAATTCAGGCTTTACATCCAATTCTTTAAAAATATGAATAGTATTTATTTGAGCCATTTTCACAAATGGCTCAAATAAATACACAAGGAAAAACTTCCAATTCTTATGAAGCTACTTTATACTGTTGCAGTGTCAGAAGTCTCTTCTGAATGTTGACATCACTATCACCCCTGAGAGAGCAAAACATGGAGTCTGAAGATATCTAGCTCCACATGAGTATTTCTTGTGGGGAGGAGTGCTAGCAAATGCATTTCTAAATCCAGCTAGTCCCCACTCAAAAACACCTCCTCTTGTATCATTCCTGTGCTAGACAACTTCATGTTTGAACAAACCTTAATTTGAATCTCAGCACTCCACACTTTTCCTAGCGGACATAACCATGACTTTTCAGCCTACAATCCGCTGAGCACACTGGAGAACTACCACAGCAATTTTATCCAGAGAGCGGCAGAAAGAAAACACAGATTCAGGCACCATGGGATGTGACACAAGGTATAGGATTCACAGTGCTGAGCTGGCCACCCATATATGCTTTTGAATTCAGGACAGTTGGGTCCCTGAGTGAAACACATCAACCATGGAAATCAAAGGGTCAGGAAATTCAAAATATTTTTTTTCCTGTAAACAGGCTGGGGGGACTGGGAACGTTTCTTCTTGAACTGAAATGCCTTCCCTAAGTTCTTGTGCACTTGGATCTTAAACCTTTCCCTGAATCCAGCCTGAAGGGCTTATTTAAAATGCTACCATACATCCCAGCAAAAAACTACTGTAAGACAAGGAAAGCTCTGGGAAATCAGATCAGTTTTCCTGATGGCTGTCATCAGCTGCACTGAGCACCAGCCACGTTACAGAAAGCTTCGGTCTAGATAGGAAGGGCAGGTTGGTCCTAAAAGTCTCTGTGCTCATGAGAAAGTTCACAGTTGTGGCCCCTAACTGAGAAAGGCCTTTCAGCAGCCGCAGAGTGTTTAACCTCAGGGACTGACAGTGCACACTGCATTGCTGATCTCGGCTAATGTGACGGGGTAGAGGTTGAGAGGCAGCTTTGAGATAACACCTCGCTATCGGCCGCGCGTTAGGGGACAGCAGAGCATTCCGCCCCCAGCGCCGTTTCTAGTGGTCAGCAAATAGGGCACAAGATAAAAGAGTACCATCTGCTTTTTCACTTCTTTGCAAGGCAAAGACAGACATTAATTTCTTCAAAGAGAAATGGGGAAAAAGCTTTTTTATTTTCTTTAATTCTCAGAACAGCCTTTCAATAATTTCAGAACAGACTTTGAGTGGCATCTGAAAAGGAACAGAATGTTTTTTAATACTTTGGCTAATGCTTTAGTGCAAATACATGAGTACTGGTTTAGTTGTACCCTAATTGCTGCATTGTTTATAATGATTGTGACAAATTTGTTTAAAATGGGAAAGTAATGACAATGAAATATTAATCTGTAATTTTTTTAATGAAATATCAGAACGGTCCAGTGTTCACATATGTTGGTATTTAAAGCCTGTAGTTTTGCTTCTTTTTGCTGCTGATAAATGTACAAAAAGTTAGAATAAGGAAATAATATTGTTTTAAGGAAACAATACTCCCCATATTTAGAAAGAAACACACATCTTCTCCCCTCTTTTGTTGGAACCCATTTTACAAACTTATTTATATTAAAATAAAAAATTTAAAAGTTAAGCTAGAATATTAAAAGCAAAGAAATATGTAAATTAATTAAAAGTTAGAAGCAAAAGAAAGTAAGAAATTCCTCTAAAAATTACACTCTGCCATACTAGTGGAAGGAGGACGAAAAATAACTAGAAACAAAGACAAGGCTTCCAGACAATTAAGCATGTTTCAAAACCAAAATTCAAGATTAATTTAAAATCAAAGATGCTTAATTTATTTTTTTTTTTGTTTCTAAAGTCAAGGAAAAGCATTTTGAATGAAACAGATGGAATTAATTCTCTTATAAATAATATACATAGAAAAAATATTAAACCACACTGACATGATTTATGAATCTGAGAAACCCTCTTTTCTGCACGCTACACCTTTACTGTTCCCCGTACTCTTGCCCATTTGCAGAAAACAACTTGCTTCAAAATGACCACATCTTGCTGAAGAGACGCGCGGGTTTCTTTGTCTAACTCTCAGCCTGCCAAAGCCCAAAGGTCCATCTAAAAAATGTTCTGTCCCATAATCAAATCCTGCTTGAGTTTTACTCCTTGCTGTGGCAGGAAGATTACTCGTGCCTTGGTTTATCCACAAGAAGTTCCCTTCTGTTGTCGTTTTGTTTTGGTTGAATGCAGAAACACATACTGCTTGGGGTAACAAAGACTCAAAGAAATAAAAGCCTTTGTTACTTTTTAGGTTCAATTTTCTGCAGTGCCAAGAAAATCTACCTTTGAACTCTATAAAAATGAATAAAACCTTGGCAGTGTGAGTGGAACTGTAAAACAAACAACATGCTCAGCATAAGTTAGTATGTGTCCTAGTTGAAAAAAAATGGAAAATGGGAATGATAAATGGACAGTTAATCAAATAATCCCTTCTTCCACTATACAAGAAAGGACAAATTGATTTGAAATATAATGTACAAAGACGTGGCAGAAACATTTTTTTCATGATAATGAACAGAAAAGTATATTTGGCTGTCATTGCTGAGAAAGTGAATACAATGTGCAATACTTGCACCACACAAACTAAACCAGAACATAATTATTTAGTACAGGTGCTTTTAAAATGAAACCGTACTAAAAAACTTCAGGAAGGATTTTAGTTTTCTTTTCATTGTGAAGACTCCTGCTCTATGTGAATTTTATGGGATGGTGAGTTGAGGATACTGCTTCACCCACTGTTTTCACAGGGAACTCTGACTTACCATTCCAGAAAGTGGTACTGGGTGGGAATATCTCTTCTGCAAATACCTATTTTCAAATGTATTATATAACTGGCCTATATGAAGCTGAAACAATGGAACATAGGACTCACATACAAATAATAAATAGAAAAGGATATACAGCCCAAATTAAACAGTTCTTTATAATACCTAGCAAATTCTTGCTGAAGAAATTCCATTTCTAATCACAGGGACGAGAGAATGACTAGAGATCTCAGAGCTCTATGATGCATGCAGAAGCTACCTCAATTAAACCAATGTACAAGCTTTAATAAACACACTATGGAAACCAAGAAATAAATTTTTTCGTTGTTGTCCTCCCAACAGCAACAGTGACACATTACAATATGAAGGTCAAGTGGTTTGTGAGTTAGAGGTGCCAGTCTTGCAGGAAGAGATGTCTGAAAATTTAGCTGATCATTTCCTCCTTTGTGTCAGCAAATTAGCTGACTGGTAAGAACAGATGAGGTCATAATTAAATAATTTTTTTTTTTAAATGAAAAGTGCAAAAGTATTGGTTCATTGTATTCAATTTTGTGCTGTCAGTACCTAAGACAGTCTCCTTACAAGTAGGCATAGAATATTAAAAACATTCAAAACTGTCAGAGAAAGCAAACCCTGCCATTTCTCAACTTGAGATCTGGATTCAACCCAGGGATTTTGATCTGAATCAGAAGCAAACTCCAGCATCTGGTGCACTACTACCAAGCTTGTGAGATCTACACCGTAAATATGCGTGACCCCAAGAAAGCCAGGAAAAAAAATCACATTGTATTTCAGTCCAGGATACTTTTTCATTATTTTGAAGATGCAAGAATTTTATTTCTCTGTGTATTACTGAAAGAGAAAATGGAGAAGGGATACATATTGCAGAAACATTTATCATTTTTAAGCCCTGTACTATGTCTCTTCTATTGATAGGATTTTTGTAAGGTTATCTGGCACAAAGCAATACATATCATTAAAGTATTCACAAAGCTTTTGAAACACTACAGAAATCTCTTTGTTCTTGCTTACAATCACTAATGTACACATGTATCATTCAGAGAGAAGGGGTTTTGGCTGTGGTGTGGTGACCTGCCAGCCATCCTCCCAGGATCTGTGACAGCCATGGCATGTGTTGTCCAAACACTTGGCCTTGCCTCCATCATTTGATTGTGCCAGATCTGACTGATGCATCATTTTTGCTTTCCTGAATTTTCTCTTCAATTTTACAGCTTTGTAAGCCTACAGCAAACTTTATCAGAACAATGGAATTTTTTTGAAAGCCAGAGCAATGGACTTTGGATTTTTTGCCAGAGCAACGGATTTTTTAAGCCTATGGATAATTTTCAGTCTGATCAAATAAGCTTTTTAAAAGCATTGGTCTTTTGCTATAGTTGAGAAAATCCTAGTCCCTTTCACTGCACTTTGTCTGCAGCCTGTCTTCAGCTCCACAAAAGATACCACTTTCCTTCCATGGGTGCTCTTGCAAAGCTCTAAGAGCTTGTGGTAAGGTTATTTGGGTACTTACCTACTTCTACAGTAGTACAGAAATGGTTGCCCTGGCTCCAGATTTTGAGCTTCCTGTCCAGGAGATAACTGGTGTTTGCCTAGTATGCCTTATCCAGAATAAATATTGGACTCCAACCCAGCTGATCATTTGTATGCTTAGAAGTTTTTTCCTTTCCAATTCCCTCTTTTCTTGTCTCCAAATACCCAAATATGCTTCCCGTTACCATTTTTTCTTTTCTCTGAAGAGTCTCACTGGCATATTTTAATTGCTGACAATTATTTGAAAATAACCTTGGTGCAATCAGCAGCAGTTATAAGGGAAGACCTCCCCTAAGAAATTAGACTGAAAACAAGAAAGCTGGATGCAGCTTATTAGACAAGTTTGTGCTTTTAGAATTGTTTTTCTCCAGAACCTCAGCATCATATAGAAAGCTGTGGAGAGCTAAAACAAAGCAGAGCACTGAAGCTGTCTTTTGAGTTAAGGACTACCCCAAATATCACACATCCCAACTGTATTTTACCTGACACTGCCACCATCCAATACCATCTTCTATGAAAGGATCTTCCAAGTTGATTTCTGATGACCTTTAAGGCTTCTCTCTTGTCTTGGAAAGAGAGCTTTTAAAGCACGTAATAAATATAAGGGACTAGAAGAGTAGCAACTGGCTTTAAACTGCTGACTGAAGGGGACACAAGACATCTCAATGAATCCAAATAATAATAAGATATGTGATCTTCAAAATTCATGCTGTTGTAGTTAGATTTGCAAATCAATTTAAAAGTAAATAAGTAGCCCATCTCGTTTATCAGTGTAACTGCAAAGTTATAAAGCTGCTATAATAAACATCTGTATCCAAAATGTTTATATCCATTTAGTTCTAGAGATCAATAGCTTTGTCTCACATAGTCAGTTTTCAGAATATTTAGTAGTGCTTTCTACTCAAAAAGCACTGGTCCCTCCACACAGCTCAAGTGGACAAAGTGAGATCAGGGATACTCCATGGGATTTGCTGCTGAGCAAAACCTGTGGCATCTCCCAGATCGTTCCCTCAGTTACACACTGCTTCATGCTCTTGTAAACAAAACCCATGCTGACAAACCACCCCAAACAGATTTTGTATATTCTGGTGTTCATGCAGCAGATCTGTTTCAGTTCTCACTCAGCAAGAGGTGCTAGATACTTGCATTCCCTCTGTATCAAAACAGTTGGCTCCACATGGAAAAGAGACACCGCTCCACCCTCCCTCAGCAACCTAAAGCCAGAAAAAAACCACTAGTGAGAAGGAAAGCCTTAGCTGAAGCAAACTGACAGCATAATTGTTTTTGCTGCACAGATTAGAGGTGCTCAAAGCATTAATAAAAACATGATTGTGGAAAACCTGACAAATTAAGTTTTCATCGTATGTTTTCAGACCAGGACAGCTCTGTCAGATTTACTTCTGCTTGAAACATGTCAGGCAAAGTCCCCCAGTAGATGGTTATACATCGCTGGAGAAACTAGTGAGTTTGAGGAACTTTAATGTAAGGTAATACCAAAATCTGTTACACTATCAAAAGTACTTTTCAGCTAAAAGCAGCCTGGACAAAAGTAGTGCATAATTAAGCCAAATGAGTTATTTAAATACATCTACATAAAGTAAAAACATATATTTTATCAACATGCATGTTCGCTTTGGTAAGGACAATATAAACTTGATTAAACAAGCTAATTTCACTGTTTTAGACTTGCTTGTTGTTAAAACCATGTTTGTCTGATTTATTATCACAAAATAACATCTGTATTTGGGAGAAGTCTTTACATAGTTCAGAGTGTTTTGGGAGTGTCACATAAGTGATGCAAACTTCCACATCAGAGTTTATCAAAAGTCAAAAAGCCATTTAAATCAAAGCAACAGAAAGAAAATCCTATACAAAGGGGACTTGAAGCACACCTCACTGAAACTTTGGGGACTACAGAGAAATAATTTAGAGCAGCTAAGAAGAAAAGAAAACAGTGAAATTAACTATTAGGACTGCGATAAACTCTGGTTATTTCCCTTTGGCATTTTCAAGATCATGAATCTATCTATCTGTGGCATGGAGGATGTCTGGGTTTAAAATATGTCTTGTTTTTCTGTGTCTAGTCCATGCTTTTTGCATGAAAAGTATGCATTGTCTTTGTAAGTGTGGGGCAGTGATGGAAAGACAAGTCAGAGGGAGGTAAAATGGCAAAAGAGAGTTATGGGAGGTTTTGTTGGTGGTTTTTTTTTAACTTACTGCTTGTTTTTCTACCAAGTCTCACTGACTTGTTAACTGCTTAGGTTGCCTCAAGGGTGTCATCAATTAATTGAACTCTGGCCTTCAGGAATTTGATTGATAGGCAGGTGATTGAAACACAGACCGTCTCACCATTAATGACCCTTCCTAGAATGCTGGATATTACTCAGCACCCCAGAAAAACTGCAGTGGTGATAGAAGGGTGGTTTGATGTCTGGAGGTGTTGGTGTCATGCTTGCACTATGCTCTGAAATCTTTATATTTGAGGGCTTAGGAAACAGAAGTAAGGCACACAGAAAGTTCTCTTCTTAGAAGAGAGCCTGTCTCCCCCTGCAAAGAGAGTAGTTGCATGGCTTATAAAACCTTGGACTGCTTATGATTCCTAATAGGACTTTAATATTTCCACCTAACTTTTGGCATGGCTTAAAGTTCCTAAAATCTTGGCTAGGCAATAATAAATCAGTCACTGAATAATCCCAGTAGGTGGGGTTATCATCTTCTCCTAGCTATCCCTTCACAGTAAAGATGTTTATCTTGTCCAACTCTTAGGAAGAAAGTCCATGGTCAGGCAGATATAACATTGTTCATATTGCAGCAACACTAAAGAGGCCAGAGTGGTACTGAATGAAAAGTACAGATCCTCCAGAACCCACCTTTCAGCTCTGTAACCAAACTACCTGAAACTGTATTGTCAAATACTCTGTCACCTCTGGAGACACACCAAAATACCTTAAATCAAACAGAAAAGTTTTAGAAGTGGCAATTGGACACAATTTTTTTTAATCATCTAATATGCTTTAACAGTTTTACAAGTCATACAACAAAGGTTGACTAGCCAAGCAGAAAGAGTTGAAAACTGCCCTTTCTTAGTCATGGTTTCTTTGGAAATTTAGTATCCATGGCTTTAAGAGAGTCATATCCAGTAAGTATTTGTATTTTGAATTGCTTCACTCTACCTCCGAATCCCACATGACCTGCAGTGGAAGATCAACCTCTACACATCTCTGCAAACCCTGGGCAAACTGAGCAAGAAAACACTGTTCCACACACTTTTAATTGGCTGCTCTCTATACACATCTCAGCTGCCTTACCAGTCCTGCACCTCAAAAAAGTTATGAAGATCCATCTAAAAGAAATATTCCTTTTCTTCTGCATGCACAACATGGTCAAGATCAGGGATTTATTAGTATTAAGTATTTATTCAGTAGTTTATTAACTACTAAAATAAATGTAATAGATTCAACAGTCTCTATTTTAAATGGTTAGCATGGTTTTAGCTAGTTCTCTGTAGCATTGGGAGTCAGCATGAGGCAAAGATCATCCCCTGCAAGATGTCAGTAATGTGGCTTTGGGTGCTCTGTGACAGCTGACCTCACAGCCAGGGAATGATCCCTTACAATTCAGTTGCTTGTGTAGATACAGCCAGTGAGGGCAATCTTGACACAAGGCCAATCATGACCAGAGATGGGTGGGGCAGAATATACTACTCTGAGAAAATGTGTTTTTCTCAGCCTGAAATGCAGGAAAATGCTTATGTATTACCCCATCTAAATAAGACCTTTACATCCCTATATGCTCCTGTGTATTAGCAAGCTCTACCATTCCTATGCTCCCAGTTCTAATGCTGAACAAACAGCAGATATTCAAAATTCTATTAAAAGGAGAAAGTCGTGACATAGCATGTATATTTAAAAAGCAAATACTTCCATTACTTCTTATACAGTGTCAAGCATTTATATCGTTAGCAGTATGCGACTAAAAAGACTGTGAAGTAGCATTGCTTCTTAACTTCTCACCTTATTCATATTACTCTTCAAGTTCAGTCAAGAATCTGTCATCCTGATTCCTGCTGACACAGTGTGGCTATTTTCACATTGTTTTTCTCAGATCTGGACTGGATAACAGGGAAGACACTGCAAAAGTACCTTCTACTCTATATTTTTCTGTTTCACGCTCCAAGAAATAAATCATTGTGTACACTGAAACAGCAATGGCAAAAGCTGTACCTTGTAATCATTAATCCTGTGATTTTAATGATTTAAGCAACTAGACATGAGCCACAAGCAACCAGAAAGGATGTTTTTTCCCCTGCAAGAAAGCATTTTTATAACAGATAAACACTGTCTTGAGCTCAAATTTTCACACACTGAGCAGTAAATTGAATTATATAGTGCTAGAGAGCTGACTGGATTCCCTAATTATTTCCAGACTTGTTAACTTTGGGAAATATGGGAGAATGAGAAGAGTGCATGGGGAAGCAGTGGGACAGGTCATTCCTGGAGAGCAGTGGAAGGGGCCCACACATACACATAACGTTGCTGAATTTCCCAGGGAAAGAATTTTTTTCCTACTGCTACTGAAACAAGGAGGGGCACACCCTGACTTCTCAGTATCCAGGATCCTAAGACCTGTCCCCTTAAAAGGCAGAAAAGGAACTGTGCTTCTCCTTGTGGGTGATTTGGGAAGAAACTCTTTTTTCTTCTTGCCTTCTCCTTCACTAGTTCTTGTAGAAAGGGCTATTTATAAAATCATCAACCCCCAAATCCCCATAGTTGAAAAGGATTTTGACATGCAAACTCCTTATCTCTGAGACAGGAGCAATGCATTTCTCATCACAGATTCACCGCACAGGGAATTTTTTCACTTACAAAAATCATTGAAATGAACCTTTGATTTTATGGTTGAATGTTCTTGATGTGAATGAGAGGTCAGCAGTCTTCTCCCCCTCATTGTTTTTTCTGTATACAAGGACTTTCTGGAGGTTTATGATGTCACCTTTAACCCAAGTTATAAATACACAACAGTGAGATCATAGGACACATTAATTTCCTGCTCTGACATTACACAAATTTAAAAATCTGTGTGAGACATAAACATATAAACAAAAATTCATTCCTAATTTAAATCCATTTCTTCTGAGTTCACACTATCACGGTGGCAAACAGAGAACATTTATTATCAATTAACACAGCAAAACCAGAAGGAAATGTTCATGTAAAATCCTTCTCTTAATCTCCATATGATTACTCACAACAAGATGGACTCTAAATTCTGAAGATGGATTGAAGCACACACACATAAAGGCTGCATATTGCAAATACTTGACATTTTTTTAGGTCGGAATACCCCTGCTGCCTTCAAGTAAACTGCCTGTATATGCAAAATTAGGCACAAGAACTGGGGAAAAAAATCTTCAGGGAACCCCAAAACATATGGTTTTGGTCATCCCAAATGTATGTGCAGGTTTGAGTGGGGAATGTTTAACAGCTTTGTCTGTGAAAATATTTTTCCTGGTTTGATTTTTGTAGAAAAGAAATAAATAATAATTATTCTGACTTGTATGTAAAGTTTCCTATAATTTCCTTGCATGCACCTGAGATTTTGTTTGGTTTATACTAAGTTTCTTATTCAATGTAGTTTTGTTCAATTTCTTTTTGAGAAAAAACCACTAAATATTAGCAAGGATACAATTTCCCATTTGTTTACACAGCCCTAATCATCACATCCTAAGTGCTTGCCAGATTGGAGCCCACCTAAGTGAATTAAATGATCCAAGTGTCTTTGAGTTCTCCCTTCCCAGTCAGGGTGCCCAGCAGGTCTGTGAGTCTCTTGATTGTTCATATGCTCTGAGACTGAGGGAAAGTACTGTTAGTCAAAATTTTATACTGATTACGGCTTCCTGATTACAATTAAGAAGCTTTGTGCCTTCTGAAAACCAGCCCTAGAAATTATTTGCTTTAAGGGTACTCATATCTGCTCCAGATGCAAAGTTTAAGACATTCTGTTTTCTTTTTCTGCTCTCAGATTCTTCCTTGTTACAAAATAACTCTGTAAAATATGAAAGATATACAGTCACTGCTAAGTTCTGTTTGTTTTTTAACTTCCCTCTTTTTACAGTTTCCTCATCTCTGTTTAGAAGTATTCATTCACTTCTTGTCTGCTTTTCTAGCTTGTGCACATTTTTCTTGTCTTGAGAGACCATTGAAGCTCTGATTTAAAACACAAAATAGAAACGGACTCTGATTTTTGTTATGTGTTTGCTCCTTAGCCTGTCAGCAGATTCCTCTGACATAACAGCGTCCCATTGCATTGGTAACCATTTTATGTTCATCATGAACATCTTGTACTGGCCACAGAAAACTTTCCAGATATCAGGGGAGCAGATTGTCAAATATATTTAAAGGTAAGAAGTCATGTAAAGCAGTCCTAAGTTTAGTCTGTTCTGGAGATAATGTCTTATACTAGATTGATTGCATACAGCCTGAAAAGTGTGCTCATGCATCCACTCTTGCTGTGTGCTGAAAGATAAAAATCCCATTTGCTGTATTTTATATTGGTGGTCTTTCACACTGGTAATGGAGATCTGTATGTTCCTTGTAAATCACATGTATAATGACTGCCAGATAACAACCCACTTAACTGCTGAATGAAGTGTTTCTTAGCTGGAAACTGAGCTGTGCCATACTTGTGATCTAGCAACTTACAGCACAAAGCACTGGGTGAGTCATTGGTTTGTATCCCCATTAAAACAGACATGTGTAGAACTCTCTGTATTATGATGCTGTAGTTGTGATCCAACACCACTTGTTAGCCAAGCCTCTGTCCTGTACTTTAGCTGAATTTGTTTGGCCATGTTCCTCTATCACCATCCTCAGCATGGTGAGCATACTCAGCATCCGAGTACTCTATGTACGTCCAAAACAAATTACAACACTTGCTTTGAGTTCAGAGAAGAGCACAAGATGCCTTCCCTCTCAGAGTTTCCTGTTCAGTAGGTAGGGTTGCCATCAAACCAAGTGTGTAGTCACTTCTAAGCCCACAGTTGCTACTGCCCATCATTCAAGGAGTGGTCATTAAACTGCAGTAACAGGGTTGCCAGGGTTTCTGTGAAAAGTCTCCTCCTGCCAGCTTCCCTCTGCTCTTCTTCATAAACTGTCTTGATATCTAAAGACTCTGATCTAGAGAGTGGTAAAACACTCGAACAGATAGAGTACCCATCCCCAGAAATATTCAAGGACAGGCTGGATAGGGCTCTGAGCAACCTGATCTAGTTGAAGACGTCCCTGATCTTTCCAAAGGGATTGGACTGGGTGACATTTACAGGTCCCTTCCAATTTACATTGCTCTATAATTCTATGTGATTTTATGACTCTGTAAGACCTAGGTTTTATTTTCGGGTTTGTTTGGAACACTAACATACACAATGCTCTTAATTAATTTTTTTCATTCTGAGATCTAATTTATAATTTTAACCAAGAGATATTCAACCCTGCTACATCTACACTTAGGCTTCCATCCTTCTGAAGCCTTCCTCACACCACTCTTGCTAGTCAGGGAGCTGGTAGTCCCCAGCAGAGAGATGGTTGCCACTACACACACTGGTGCAACAGGCTTTCCAGGTGAACAAGGTTCAGAAAATGCCCAGAGCAACAAACACTCTGATTTTGTCCTTTCCTGGGAAACTCCATGTCCCTTTCTAAGCAGACAAGATTCCTGTTCATGCACTGCCATTCTCCTTCCCCCAGTTGCCTTCGGGGGCCATTCCCTCACCAGGTGGTTTCTCCTCTGCTTGTTCACAAACCTGCTGGTCCCAGTAAAGAGGAAAAAGCATGGCTATCTCCTCAGAGAGGCTCATATGCAGCCACATCCCCAGAGGGGCCAGATGTGACTGTGTCCCCAGCAAAGCCCATGTGTGGCCACCCTCACAGGGACACATCTGTCTCCCCAGCACAGCCAGCACAGGCAACCAGGGTGCCTCTGCATCTGTGCTGGGTGCAGCAGCGTGGCACAGGGCACAGCAACCATCTGGCAGAATTCACAGCCAGCCCCAAATCTGCAAGCCGGCACTTTTCATGGGCTTATTCGAGCCTTTGCTTAAGGTGTCACACCTGGGCCTGCGCGGGGCCTGACAGCGGTGGGTTATGTCATCTGCAGTCATCCAAGGTGCTTACTCAGATGTCTGCCGGGCAGTGCTACCCAGTGGCTGTCTACCAAAAACAGAGCTATAACTTGTTGACAGTGACAACAAACCAATAAAATATCTCTGAACTTCCTTTTTTTTCCTGGCTGCCAAGCCTATTGCCATCACGGGGAGGAGGGTACTCCAGGCAGCCAAGGTAATAAAGCTTGTCCAAATGGGTTTCTTTTTATGTCTTTACCTGCTGACAGTACTGCTCAAAATGGAAGTAGGGACTTAGCAGGCCAGGCCTATCCATGGTCCCTCACAAAGGGGATCCAAGAGCAGGGCTTTCCTCTGAGGCTCTCCTGAGCTGCATGGCCACACTGAGAAAGCCCACAACTGGATTGGGGCCATTGGCGCTGCCCTCTGCCGCTCCTCCATGCTCCCTGCCTCGCCAAACTCCTAACACAAAATGGACAAATATTTATTTGCCTTAGATCCTATGGCAGGAGTGTTTAGGCCCAAAAGGTGACAGACATGCAAGTTTGTGTTTTTAAAACACCAAGGAGTTTACAGAACTAATACAGCTCCTCATCTTAAGCTGAATATTTTTAAACAAGGTTGTCATAACGTCACATTTGCCAGCACTTTGTGGCTGAGGCAGCACTGGGGAAAAATGGCTATAATGCTGTTCCAGCAATGGGAATAGCTTAATGTAAACAGAGTTTTTCATCAGTATTACACCAAGAACTGGAATAATAAATAGACCTAGGGGGTAGCCCCACACTTCAAATAATTTGTGGAAACCAACTTCCACAAACTCAGCCCATTTCATATTTGTGCAGTTGCTGACCATAAGGATGGCAATAACCCTTGCTGTGTCTTGGACAAGTGCCGTGCTAATCACTCCTCACATCATCTCCAGCCTCAGGAACTGAGATCACTTGACACTGCACAAGTGTCCAAACCGTAATGAATTTCTTCAGCTTTCAGGACAGCCCATTCAGTTTGACTGGCAGGTCGGCACAGCAACTGGCTGCCTGGGTGGCAAAGAGGAGTTTATTTCTGTACCTTCTGGAAGTACCATTACCCAGACAAAACATGGTTATTTAAGATTTTTATGTGAAGATAAAATCATAAAAATATACCAAACTGGGGTTCCATTCAGCAGCACTTTAAAGCTTTATAATTGAACATACAAAACTAAAGAACAGAAAATCAATGCTACTACAAAAATCAGGCTGCTAAAATTATTCATACTTTCTCTGAAGATGTCTGATTACTCATTTTTTTTCTCATGTTGACAACAGGATTCACCATTAACTCTGAAAGCACAAGTATGACCATGGTATTTAAAACCAAAAACCCACAAGTAATGCTGCTTCGTGTAGAAAGAATTAGCATGTTCAGTAAATTTTCTCTAATTTACTTATGATTTTCACACTGGATATTGTTTCACAAGGATGTGTGTGAATTTCCTCTCCACTTAACTGCCATTCTCAAAAATAGCATAAGCCAAATAATTTTCTGGTGAAATTTGGCTTGCTTTGACTGCAGCCGGGAATAGCTGCTTTGCTAGCTTTGGAACCAGTCACAGAATAACTGAAAGTTGCAAAATCCACAGGAGGGATTTTTTTCAACTTTTCACTCCAAGAGGATTTCCTCGTTAAGATTTCTCATCTTTGACAAGAGTGTTACATTTATTCCCTGCTTTTACTGCACAAGCATGGCAGATATCAGGGATTTCTTGCAAGTTCATGTCCATACACACATGGAGGTTACCTGTAGTTTTGCAAGAGCACACACTCCTGGTTCCTGGTTCCACACATGTTCCTAAAAACACCATCTCTGGGAATCTCGTGTTGTCTCACAGTGAATTTGGGCAGCAAAAGTGAGGCACATTTTACAAAGAAACTATGTAAGTTATATTTAAAAGGGAAAAAAACCCCACAAGATAGATGTTGTCCAAGGTGTATATTTACTCCTGATCCTACATCTAGCCTGTCTTTTTCTTCTTCTTTTCTTTATTAAGTGCTAATGACCAATTCAAACAGTGGCAATAAGTAGCAACCTCTACTAGAAACAACAGCGAGTACAAGCTTTTGGCACATTCCAGAGACAGCTCTCAAAGTTTTGGAGAATGCAGACCCATTTGAGACCCCAGCCCAAACACAGAAAATCCAGGAAAGTAATATTATCTTGCCATGTGTCACTTAGGAACTAAAAATGAATATCCCAAAGAGTTTGATTCCTGGCACTTAGTAGATGGTAAATATTAGTATTATTTTTAAACCAATGTTATTATTGGAAAGACATTAATAATTTGAAAATAAGATTAGTGTTGAAAAGACTTCTTTGGTTTTGGCATTTTGTAACCTTTAAATCTGGGTAGACTATTCCTGGACAAGAATTTCAGCTGGAATTTTATTTTCATTTTTTCTCTATTTACTCTGTGATCCATTCCAGTATACACAGTGCTGCACTGGCTTGGCCTTGGGATATCAAGTATATATATTTTTTAAAATTTTAAATGGTTGGAAAGAAATAAATTTATAAAGCTCTAACCACAGAAATAAACTAGGCTCATACACCATTCCTTGAGAAGCTCATACATAGTCCAGTGGCCATCATATTCAACAGATCTGTGAAAAGGGTGTAATAAATACCTGAATAATTCCATGGATTACTCTGTATTCACACAATAGCCTTTAAGATGCAATGGATCCCAGATCTGCATGACAAAAATTGATCAGACAGCTGCAAACAAAACCAAGCAGAATAGGATGTGCCATATACCTGCAGGCTCGCCTATCAACCACAGCCTGGAACTACATAAAGAGCTCATGAGCATTAATCTGCCATTGCCAGAACAAGGAAGAATTACTAGGAAGAAGCCAGTGATCCCTTTTTCTTCCAATCTTAAGATGATTGGAGCAGATAAACACTCTGATAAAGTTACAGGCATGAAATCCTGCAGCAAGTATCTTCAGTGGAGTAGCCACTTTCCCAACAACTGAAATGAGAAGGAGGCATTCAGGCAGAAGGAACCAAATCCACTGTGTACCATCCAGCAGTCCCCACAGCCTGCCTGGCAACCTCAGAAGTGCATTGCCCTTAACAACCTTTTTCCAATACTGACTTACAATGACATATTTGGCTTGCATCAGGCCTATAATGTCCTGGGTATGGTCTAAAAATAGGACCACATGGGCCTTGCCCCAAGCAGCTCAATATCTAAGATGTCAACCCCTAGATTAAGGGAGGGGAAGAGGGATAAAACCTTTTAAAATAATAGTATCAGCTACTTTGGCATGTTATCTAACCACTATTATCTGGGAATTTCTTCCTCAGAGGCATGTTCAGTGTGAGAGCCAAGCTCCAAGCACACAGAGGGCAACACAATCAGAGTTTGAACAGCTGCACAATCTACTGCGAGCAGCAATTCATCCTGACATCTCACAGGGACAGAAGCAATTTTGTGGGAGGTCTCTGAAGAGCTGCACTGTCTGTCCTTCTTGCCCCAATCTGACCCCAGATACTCAAGCAGCATCCCCATACAGCCAGCAATGTGTATAGGCTCTTGCTGGATAGGGGATGCTGGGTTCATCTCTCCCCTCTCCTTCAAAGATTTATGAATTGCAGCCAGAGTCAAGCAGATTAGGGTCCAAAATCTCCATTCCTGTCATTCAGAAGCTGTTCACATTTATACAGCACCTCCCTATTTGTGATTAAGATGCTTTCCTGGGAAATGGAAATTTGAGCTCATCAAGACTGAGCAGGGCACTGATACCTCCCATTCAATTCTCTGCTTTGTGGCCAAGGGCTGTAATACTGGAACACTACCAAAAGATAGGCAGTGCTGGCAGATGCTGCCTGTTTTCTGAGGTGCTGGGCTTGGGGAGCTGTCTGTGGATGCCAGGTGTGCAGGTGGTCATCGGTGACTCCTTGCAGCCCCCAGCCAGGTGCCTAGCTATTGAAGGTAGGGACTTGTAACCACTGATCATTGCAACCTCTCTCTTCCACTAGACAATGCTGGAAATTTCTCTACCTGAATATGGAGACTGGATTCCTATCTAAAGTCTGACACCTAGCTCATAAGCATCTGAATAATTTATCTCATCTATTTCTTAAATAGAATGATAGAATCCTAGATGGATTTGGATCTGAAGGGGCCTTTAAACGTCATCCAGTCCAACACTCCTCCAACAAGCAGGAGCTTCTTCAACTAGATTAAGTTGATCAGAGCCCCATCCAACCAAATGGAATAGAAACTTTTCAGAATTGACTGCAGGTATTGCAAAGTGCAAGCACATATGCAAAAAAAAAAAAAAAAAAAAAAAAAAATCCATTCCATTTATCCCTCAAATATATTGAGGAATTCCTTTCCTTCTCCTGACCAACTTCCAGGAAGTTTTATTGCTTTTCTCTAACAAACTATACCCTCCAGACTATGTCTCTCCAAAGCTGCTCCTAACAGTGTCTTGCAGTGGAAGGTACTCTGTGCCTGTGAGAAGTGCCCTGTGCTGACCCTTGCTGTGCAGCACTCAGGGTGGGTGCCTGGAGCCACACAATGGAGCACTCACTCCTGCCAGCGCCCCTAAGTCTCACGTGGTCACAAGCTTCACAGGCATGGGTGATACTGTCCAAAGCTGACAATTTCAGAGGCACCTGCATGATATAGTCAACTTCATTGTTTAATTCTGAGTATCCATCTAACTCACTTTTCTTCAGATCTCTCTTGATGGGAAAATCTTATTCTGCAAAGTAAATCTTGCTCAACTGTTTTTAAGGCTGGTCATTTCCAATCTGAAGCACATTTTGAGTGTTTAAAGTGTTACTTTTTTAAAGAGAACAATAAAAAACCCCTCTTTTGGCCAAGAATACATGGCAAAATAATCTGTGGGTATATAGATGTGTTTTTGTTCTTACTATTATTATTATTATTACTGAAAATCTGAGAAAATAAAACAGAAAATTAAAACAGAGCCATGCAGTAGAGAAAGGTATAATATGTGATAACTGGTGTTTTTAAATTTCTGGAGTCGTCTTGTCTTCAGAAACAGCAGATGAATTACAAGTATAAAACTTAAGGTTTTTAAGAAGGATTAATAGAACTGAAAAAGTGATGCCTGGTAAACATGCCATAGGATGAAGTCTGTCAGTCTCCAAGTAAGATTTTTTTTTTGCTTGTCTGGTAGCACGAACAACAATGAAATACATTGTGAATTTATGATCTGTACATTTAGCTGATAGACATGCCTGAGACTTTTTTTTATTAGCCTTTCCTAGGCTTCCATCCTTATGGGCAAGGGTGTTAAATGTTTCAAGTGTTATGAAATTTTACATTGGCTATGAATTTTAGAAGTTGTGAAGCTCAACAGTGTTTTATTCCTAGGTCCTCTTAAAAGTCTCATCTACCCCCTACAGTCAGTGATGTTGTGGCAGGGACCCAAAGGAAAACAATATGAGTTCTGATGTGTGCTACTTGAAAAGAGCGTATCCATACTGGCATATTAACATGCAAATTCTGTATGTGGGCTTGCCAAAAAATATAAGTGTTCCATCCAACATATATAAATACAGTCTACTTGTCTGAAGAGGCATCATTTTAATCAAATGTACATTTGGAGCATTGCTCACTAAGAAGTTATACTCCTCTTTTCAGTGTTTATATTAATGTCAAACAGATTGCCAAGTTTTAATAAAAAGACAGTTATCTTCTTTTGCAAATGGATTAAACACAGGACATTTGAATTTCAGTGTTGCATCCAAGAGCATAGATGGTTCAAGTGCTTTTGTCCTATTTCAATGTCTAGTTATATCACCACATAGACAGAAACCTACATTTCTGTCCACACATAAAACTGCTGGTGTTCACAGAGGGATCAGAAGGACGCAAAGAGTTAACTTCTGTCCACACCACGGTGCAGCACCTCTTCAGAGTGCCTATCAAGGAGTATGTCTACCTCTCAGAGTTGACAGTTCCTCATTATTTCAAGGAGGTCTGAAGGTTTAACAGCAAAGCAAAACATAACTTGATGCTTGTGCTTATCAAATTTGTATTTTGACTCATACAAAACAAAACAATTTTGCATTTGAATATCTCTACTTTGCCAGTGCAGAAGAGATGATGTGATTCAATTATTTAGTGCTTTAAACATCCTAATTTGTCCATGCAGTTTGCTTTGCTGACTAAAGCAGTCACATGGCTCTATGTGAGATGAAAGACTGACATGCGGAAAAAACCTGGGATAATATGGTGAGTGGGGCTTACCATTGTTTTCATGCTGGGATTTTTGCAGATTTAGGAGTCCTCCCAAAATCTGCTGCAAGAATTTCAAGAGAAGGCTTCTGTTGAGCTGTTGGTACTTACTCCTTTTTATTTAGCACTGGAAAACTGGTGATGCTTCATTAGATACAGAGAAAAAAAATCCCAAACAACTGGGAGTAGGTGTCAGGGAACAACCTGGGCTTCTGGCTGCTCTGTGGATTTGCTAATTGCACATATCTCCCCTGTACTTGTCTTTTATCTGTAACTCAGTAAGAGTTCAGGTGACAGTGTTTTGTCCTTTAATTGGGCAGATCCTGAGGTAGCAGGGCAGTGCACTAAGCCTTCTTTCATATGATCTGAGAAGCTTGCTTTCTTCCTCCCAACTTTTCCAAGCCTAGTAAAAACGAGAAAAATGCATGACCCTCCTTAAAGGTGCTGGACCTGCCATCTGGGCTGACACAAATGCACGGCCATCCATCACAGAGTGTTGTTGGGGAAAGCTTAGTTCCCTGCTGATGCACAAGAAAGCCCATATTGTTTGAGGGTTTAAATAGCTGTTTAATACATTCAAGCTTGATTTTGCTGTTGTTGTTGGGATCTGTTTGTTCTTTTCAAGAAAGTTAGGGCTAACTTTCAGAGGAGTGAACTTTTCAGAAGAGTGAACTCTAACTTTGTGGAGAGCTGCATTGGGACTGTGTTGGGATCGTGTTTGGAAGCATGTTCAGGCAGTTTTCCTTGTCCGCAGGACCGTGCTGTACTTTGAAAACAATTCTTTGCATGCATGTGAAAACATATTTATATGTATCAAAGGGTTTTATGACATAAGGAAAAGCAAAACACTAGAAATGGAAACCTGATGGCAATTCCTTTCTATATCTCTTCTTCAAAAGCTGAAAATTTGGCAAATGGACTAAACCCACACTTAGTAATGGGGGAACTAGAGCAAATAATACTACATGTGAAAATGATCCCCTGATCATGCATGGGCATACACAATGAAAGCTGGGATTTATGTATATGTGTAGCCATTAAGTGATAACACCATAAGCGCTGGGGAGTCACAATGATGGTTATTAAATGATTTTAATTTCTGGTAGAAAACAGCAAAGTAGTGCTATCATATTGTATAATTTTTTAATACAATAGCTGATGACCTAAAGAGGATAAAAACTGAATAGCTTACAGGAAAAATCACTCAACTCACATAGCTAACTGTAAATTGCAGATTTTTATGATCTGACCTTTGAGTTTAATTCTTACGAAGTAAAACTGATTCTTAGAAGAGATTCCTACCCAGAAGCACTTTTATAAAATGAAGTTTAACAAAAAAACTACAAAAAAAAAGAAGTTTAGGGTAGGTTGATTTTTTTTTCCCTTTGTTCCTCAGCTGATGCTCACAAAGGGCTGCTGGCCGTATCCTTCCTCTGATATGTGGTGCTCTTAGGCCAGTCTGAGCTGCTTTTCTCTTCTTCATCAATAGATGTCAACAGCAAGCTTCCTACTCCCAGAGGCTTCAGCCATTTCAGGGCTCTCACCACAACATTAAGGAGGAAATAGTGATTCCCTCCCCAGCAAGAGTTTCTGCTGTTGTGTACTTTCAGTTTGTCCTTAGAAGCTCGCTCCTAGAAGCACCAGGCATACTTCTGTGTTTCATGCTCTGAGACTCTGAAGCTGAGCCAACGTTTCTGAACTTCAGTCATCTCATGACACAGAGAATCCCAAATTTTGATGCAGATTCAGTGAATTCAACAACATTTTGCAGATTTGCAGGAACACCACTCAAAGTCAGCCCTTTCCTTGATGAGTGCCAAAAAAAACACAAGTAAAGAAGCTGGGCAGGGCACATGTTCATATCTTTTTTTCGTTTCTGCTCTCCTTCTTTGGTTTTGGTTTTTGATTTCCACACATGAAAAGTTCTGTCCAAGAATGGCAGTTACATGCAAAATAACCTTGTATACAAATTACTACATTCTCCAGCCATGTACATTGAATGTGAATGAAATTTAAATGCATTTTACTTATCCATTTGTATAACACTAGAATCAAAGAATCAAAACCTGGTGATGATGCTACTAATATCCTCTGACTTTTCCTTCATTTCCTTCCTTCTTTTCTCATGCTGCAAGACAGCAATCCACTTGTGATACTGAGCATGACAAACCCCAAGAAACAGTCTGATAGCAAACTGTATCTGAATCTGCTCTGTAACTTGCTTTGCCACTTTCCTCTCAGTCCCAGCTAAAAATAAATAACTAAGAAGGTGGTGGTAGCAGCAGCCAGGAGGGCAGAAATGCCAGTACACTGTCTCTCTTATACCAGCCAGGGATTTGGATTGCGAGGACAGGCGCCTACCAGCTAAGTGCACTGCCTGCATTTTCCTGCCATTCACCTGCCCAAAGAGCAGATCACAAATCATGCCAGTTGTTCTCAGAGGCACCAGCAAATGTCAGCATGCTTTGAGTGCAACAGCCAGCAGCCCTGCTGAAGCTAGCACATAGCTGTGATGGAAGGAGAGGCTAGCACATAGCTGTCATGGCAGGAAGTCTGTGTCATAATCTTCTTCTGTACAGCTTCTTTTTCATTATTATGTTTTGGATGGTAAGTGGAAGAGTGAACTCCTAAGAGTTATACAGGATTCAGCTACTGATAAACACTGTAGTAAAAAAGAGTTAATACTTGGAAATCCAAGGACCTCACATCAGAAAAGCTCTGTGGCATCTCCCAGTGT
Source organism: Phylloscopus collybita (assembly GCA_027886175.1). Lineage (NCBI taxonomy): Eukaryota > Metazoa > Chordata > Aves > Passeriformes > Phylloscopidae > Phylloscopus > Phylloscopus collybita. Next base: position 22,791,538 of record JAJNNQ010000026.1, on the reverse strand, counting down.
CCTCAGATAAATTTGCTTTCAGTGTTTTGCCTTTCAAGCCAAGAATTTTCCAAAATATTCCCAATTTCCTTATCTTCAAGATTTCTTTACAAAGAGGCAAGGAGATGAGGTACCTAAAAGCAGTTGCAGGGGTTTATGCTAATCAGGTATTTAGAACCATATATAAATCACTATTGCCCCCCATTTGGTCTTGCAATGCATAATTTGAAATTATTATTATGGTAAATCTATTACATATTATTCTCTGATGTTGCTATGTGGCAAAACAGAGCACTTCCAGAAGCCAAAGTAGGTTCTTGGAAACCGTAAACCAGAAGCTTAAAATAAAATAAATAAAACCCACACTGGTATCTTGCTAAATGCATCCTTTCATACAAAACACTGTCATCTCTCTGCCAGATTAGGAACTGACTAAAAGCATCTACAGTTGGAATGTAAGAAAGCACCTAAGAGCATGTTGCTGGTGGAATAAGAAGAAACCCTCAAGGAGAACAAGCTCAGACTTGTTACAAATCCCCTCTCATCACCTTGCTTGTCTTATGGAGATCCTGCCTTCTTCAGGAAGGAGGATCAGAGCTTCCAATTCCTATGACTTCAGGAAGTTCTTCATTTGAGTTTGATTAAGCTGATATCTCTGGGTGTGCAGAGAAGGCTGCCTTTGTGGTTCTCTGAACAAGAGGAGATCAGGCACTGTCAGGGTGAGCTGTTCTCTAAAATAGGAAAGAATTGCCACCAACCTGGAATTCTTTATTTTCAATGAGAGTGCTCAAGCTGTCACCAAGGGCTTTTGAAAGTGTGGGCTTCAGATTGCTGTTCCCTCAGCCTGAGATCCTGAGCATCAGCTCAAAGTGATCCCTCCCCAAAAAGCTCGTGTAACAGCTGGTTCTGCCAGGGGGCTGCCAATCCTCAGTCACAGGTGTGATTCACTTTAGGCGGCCTACCTTTCTTTACCTATAAAGGGGACACATTGCTCTTGAGACCCTCAATAATACAGGACCTTTCTGACTGAATTCTTGCTGGCAACTCAAAAGCTGGCACTGAATCAGGTGTGTTCTATATAAATACCTACCCTTCAATTAAAATTTCCTGGAAGAAAACCTTTATTGCTTCAGTTATTTCAATTGCTGTTTAGGTTTCTATCTTCCAGGTTGGTTTTTATGAGTTATGAAATATTGTATATTTGTATCTTTCTCTTACCAGAGTTACATTCCCTGTAAGTTGTAATTAAGTGGTCCTGTAAATTCTTTCTGACAAGCTAGAGAGACAGAGCTGTAGGGAAGTCTGAATTGACACATTTTCTGGACCTTAAATAATTATTGTTAGAGCAGAGGAGGAAATAATTATTGGTGGTAAAGTCTTTCTTTTCCTTCTCTCTGTCTCTCTCCTTCTTATAATGAAAACTGCTATAATCTTCAAATTACTTTCTCTACTACAGACGGAAGGCAAAAGCAAAATAACTTTTTTTTTTTTTCTCCAAGCAACAACCCAAAGAAAATGGTATTGGATTATTTTTTGCTACAACAAAAGGCACTTGCAGCTGAAAAAAAAGTACAAATGCCTGACATTGATGAAAGTGAAATTAATAAGTGGTCTAGAAGAGTTTCCTAAAACAGATTTCCTAAAAGCTTTTGAGTTCTTCTGTGACTGACAGCACATTCACAAATGTTGGAAAGAGATTCTGCTGCAACAGGCAACTTTGACCAGGAGAAGTTCAAGTACAGGCATCACAGTGGCACAAGGCTGTGTTACTTTTTAAATTTCCACCCCTGATGCTGATTTCTGCCGCATGAGTTCTGTCTTACACTCCTGTTTTGCCTCACACTCTTCCTTTGCAGGCACTTTGGTCAACAGGCATCCCCTGCCTTGGAGACGTTCTGCAGGGAGTTGTTCTGTCTGTCTGCCAGCTGAGGACTCCTTATCATCACAGCCTGTCAAAGATCTCCATGTGTTTAGCAACAGTTGCTCTTCTGCTCTTCTTTCTGGTTGGTAGCGTTGTTATCTCCTTTGCAAGAACAGTATTTGTGTCCGTCATTTCAACTACTCTGAATTTCTTATTTTTGTTGGGATTGATGGCATGCTGCTATTCCTGTTTGTTGTACACTCCCTGGGACTGACATAACAAGTCATTCTTGTGAGCTCTGTGATTGCCAGGTCAAGTTCTTTTCATACAGGGGAGAGGCTTGTAGAAAGATGGGATAAGGAATATTGCTCGACTAATGCCCTAATGTAGCTTTCCATGATGTGACTAAACAGTATATCTCAAAAGTCTGACATATAAGATGATTATATTTGAGTAAAAAACAGCAAATGGAAAGAAACAGAAGTTTTTACAGTGACTCATAGAAGTATTCCTGTGGCTTTTCCAACAGCAGCATTGGAAACACTGCGGTGATTTGATGCAGAAGAGAAACATGAAGGTGAGTTTGTTGAGCATGGAGGGAAGGATTCACATCAGTCACCCTTGGTTTTCCATGTAAAATTCAAATGGCCAAGGAAACATTTGTGACCATCAAACTTTTTCCTGATTGTAAATGATTGATTATTCAGCTAAAGTTTTACAGGAAATCAAGAACTGTAATTCTTGAATTACAAGAAACACTTGGGGGTTTTTTGTCTTGGGGAGGCAAGGAACATTTTTACTTTTCCTAATTAAAGGTTCATTTTTCCACTGAACTGTAAAGCTGACACAGATCTCGAGTCATGAATAGAGGAATCTAAATGTAGTTTGGCTAGTCCATACCAGAGGTCCATCCAGGTGAGTGTCCTGTCTCCAAGAGTGTCTGTAGCAGATGTCTAGAGAAGACAGCAAAAGCAATGCAGGTCTGCAATAATATTTCCTCAAAATACAATCTCAGTCTCACAGTAGCTGTAACTTAGGGAGTCCTCTAGTCTGGAACTGCTTTTTCTATCTACAGTTTTCAACTCAACCACCAGTTAGCATCCAAATGATTCAATTGCAAGGTGTTCCACAGCTTACCATTGACTTATGGAAGAAATAGCCCCTTCTTTTCTTTCACACCCATTAGTTCCATAGAAGGTCTCATATTGTTCTGACTGCTTTTGTGTTGTAAGGAACAATGGATACCTGTTTCCTATTTGTCTTCTATAGCAGAAGCATGATTTTAGAGAGCAGTACTGTGTCTCTAGTCAGGTGTCTCAGTCACTCCTTACAGGAGCTGTGCCCTACTTTGACAGCTCTTCTTTGCCAGCCTTTTTCCAGCCCTGTTACACCCTTGGGGATGCACAGAGGCCAGAACTGTATGCACTGCTCCCTGCTGCACCGCCACAGGCTCTTTGGCAGCGTAATCATAAATAGTTTTTGCCCTCTGTTTGAAGCCAGTGCCTAACAAATATTTTTTCACCTTTTCTGCAAATTGAGATGGTGTCTCCATGGAAGTGTGTATTGTAATACAAAGATCTCATTTGTGAAAGCCTGTGGCAACAGATGTTGAGACCTACAACTGAACAGGTAAAACTAGAATTGCTTTTTCTTTAATGCATTATTTTACATTTACCTACATCAAATATCTTCTGTCTACTCAGTTACTTTATCTTGTCAAGTCCTTCTTCAGCCATGAAGAGGCCCTTGTCCTAACCACCCTAAATAACTTACTATCATCAGTGTACCTTGTCACCTCATTATTCACTCCTTTTTCCGTATCACTTATGAACATGTTGAACAGCACAGGCCAGAACACAGATCTTGCAGGATTTCACTCTTGACTTCTCCCCACCTTTCATTCCTAACCTTTTCTTTCCTATCTTTTAATCAGATAGAGTCGTGTCAGAGTTTTGGTTCTCATCCCATGGCAGGTTAGTTTTTATAGTAGGCATTGGTGAGGAAAACTTTCTGGATTTTCAAGGAGAATACAGCTTCACCTTCCTGATCTGTGTGCTTCAAAGAACTAACATGGATGCTTGTAGCTGCAAGCACAGAATACAGAGAACAAAACCTTAGATATTTTTTAAAAATTGAGATAACTCAATTTTTAAATCACTCACATCATTCTCCTTGCAGCAATCAGCTCTGCCATGTCTGCTGTGTCTACTTAGCTGACAGAAGACAGTGATGCTTATTCAGCCTCAGCAATATCCTTTCTGCTAATCCAAACAGCATCACAAGACTGACTGTTGTTTTAAGCTGTGACTTTTTTTCTGCCCCAGAGTTTGATTTTGTATAAGGCAATTGATAGCACAATTGACCCAAGGCCAAGAAGTGTGTGGTTTGGTTGTTTGAATGATACCCCTGGCAAATAATCATCTTTTCTGCTCGTTATTTTGGACGTAAAACACACCCTGAATAAAAATCCTCACTGAAGTCTGCTTTGAAAACACACATACCACATTATGGGCATGTACTAGGCTAAAATATTTTTGACATATATATACACTCAGAAAGTTATTAAATAATATTCAGCTTGATATTATTTGAAATGAGGGAAACACTGAGGTATGGATATCAGGAGTTTTAATCAAAATTCCATTGGGACTCCAACTTGGTATTGAAGCTATACAAAATATTTGCATCTGAAGCAAAATCCACAAATATTTGGATTTTCATCAGTTCTGCTTCGATGAAAAACTGTCAGGCACTGCACTTTTGGCAGTCAAAAATTGCTTTTCCTAAATGGTAACTGTGTTTCCCACCCATTGGAAAAATTGCAGAAGACCCAGGGGGGCTTCTAGGTCATGTAAAGCCAAGTGCCAAAGAAAAGAACTTCCTCAGGGGTTCCTTGTTTCTCCTCAGGGGTAGTCTGTCACCTCCAAACCTATGCTTCATTTTCATAGAGAAATAATTCCTTATGGCAACTTTCCATGATTCTGCCTTGCAACTGGGCAATTCCCAGCAGCCATGGATGCTGCAGTCTTACAACTTTGTTTAAACATCTGCTTAGATTAAGAAAATATTAGCACAATACTGAGCACAATGGTCTTTCCATAAAAGGCCTTTAAAATGTCTCTGCTCACAAAGTATTGTTTTCCCCAATATGCAAGGGAGGGAACCAATGACAGGTGTAAAATTTCAGTGTGTGTGTATATATTTTTCCAAAATCCTTTGAGGAAAATGCCACAGCTTGTGTCATAGCTTCAGAAATGCAAGATTCCTGATTCCTGATGATGAATGTTCTGAAACACATGATAGAATGTTCTGTCTTATTGCATGACAGAAATACTGACTCATTCTCCCTTCTCAACTTAGAATTCTCACATATAAATCTACCAGCAAAGTCATCAACTTTTATGTTGTTTTGTTAGCTCAAGATACCTTTTTTTTATAACAATAAATTCTTTAGTGAAGAGTGCTAAGCAATTAATGGGGGAAATCCAGTCACTTTTCCTCTTTCTGTTTTTCATCTTTCTAAAACCAAATTTGTTAATACACACTTTATGTTTCTTGATATTTAGAAAGTACATCCCAATTACAAGTGAAGTTTAAAAATTAATTTTTAATTCAGCGCTGATCCACTATTCCTTCAGCAAATGCAAATGAACAATGATGTGAGACTTGCTCATGCTGTGTGCTGTGACTACTATTGCAAGATCTTTTTTCTCTTCATTGACACCTTAGGGTCTGTGACTGACTAAAATAGGAAGCATTGCTGCCTCCTGCCTGAGGAGATGACTCCTGAAAGTGCAGAGCTGTTTCCAAGATAACCATACAGGACCTTGGAGCAACTATGTGTGCATTAGCACCCCTCCTTCTCTGAAAACCTTCTCACTGGCACGAATGCACTCACAGGGGAAAGGAGGTGGGGCACAGAAGGGAACCACGCCAAACTCTGTTTCTAAAGAAGTACTTCTGGCTAGTGTGTGGATGAGTTGCTTCACACCAGTCTCTGCCCCACAGTTTCAGTAGAAGAATAAAGTACTGGTGTTGTGCAGTGGACAAAAACACGAAGAAACAAACATATAGATTCTTCCCATATACACAGTTCAAGGCAAATCCAAAGTTGTTGCACCAAACTGAGCAAGATTTCATTCTTGCCAGTATACAGACCTCATTCCTTTCTTGGTTTGTTTGTTTGTTTGTTTGTTTTTGTTTTGTTTGTTTTGGGGGTTTTTGTTTGTTTGCTTGTTTGGTTTTTTTGTTTGTTTTTTTTTTTAGGAGCTACTCAGCAATGTGAAGTGTTTGTGTGGAAATTCAAACCTTATTCTCCCCTGTATTTTAACTACAAGACTATCCCGCCTGCTAAAAATAAGTTGACCCCGGCCTGAGCAAAGTGTTGGACTGAGTTTTGTGTTAGTAATGAAATCTTATAGCCAGTAAAGTTTTGAGTTTCATTGTGAACCTTTCACTCTGTTCTAACTTCATAATTCCTTGAAAGCCTAATGCTGAACTATTTTTCTTTATCAGTTTATGCATCTGTGTATATGTGTGTAAATAAGTACTCATATAAAATAACAAGTTATGTATGTAAACTTTATATATATAGAATGTGAAGGCAAGATTGTGTAGCTATTGCTATGAAATAGAAATGACGACACTACTCATGACCGATAAAATCATGAATGCTTTTCTCAAATGAGTGCAAATACAATGTTTCAGCCAAGCAAAGCTGGTACAAGATTAAGAACATTATAGTTGGATATACAAATGGGAGCTGCAACTGAAAGTTTCACTTCAGTCTTAAATGTAACAGTCACAACTGCAGTAATATATTTATTTCAGCATTGATAAGTAAATATACAGGCCTAGTTTACTGGTGATGAGTAACACTGAGTAAAGTAACAACTATCCACTCTATCAACACTGCCATTATATTCATAACCGCACAACTTTGTGTCAGTATACTTCAATTTTATTCTAAAAAAGGCAGGAAAGAGAAGGACAGTCGGCCCACACCTAATTCTTGGTAAGTCTCTTTGAGGTCTTTGACAAAGGAAAGGGATTTTAACTTTCTGAAATTACTGATCTCTGCTCTTTTTTCTGTAAAAAGGCACAGTGTAGCAGCTCTAGTCATGGTCTGGTTTAAGAACAGAGGCAGCTAAATGTGTTGCCAGTGCTCTTTTACAGTGCTGGAAGAATTAGGCCACACCTGATGTTCAAAACATTAAGGTTTTAGGTTTCTGAACAGACAGTTGTGCATGTCCAGCACCAAGTGCAAAATGTTCCCAAGTGCCACTTCAGGAGGGGAAATAGAAGTAGCTCATGTTCAGCCCAGAAAAGTTTAGAGGGTGTTGCTCTAGGCACAGGTATAAATGTCACTCTGTCTAATGGATAGCACCTTGCAAAGCATTGATAGAAAAGCACTTCCTTTTCCAAAGAAACCACAGGACTGGAATGAGCAAAGCTTAGACAAATGACAAGCAGTTGCTGTGTGCAAGGCCAGGGCTGTGGTGTGTTATGCATTATGCCTGTGTATTTGCAGGGAGACCCAGAGGGAGTCAGAATCATTAGCACAGCGATTTTAGATAAAGTTCATCCCACCTGATTACAGACATCTTGTTACATCTGAGCTGGATTTCTGTGATTGCCTTTTATAATTCTGGGAGAGTTAGCAGTGCTTGCAGAAAGTAATTTATCCAACCTGCTTTGTATATCTTCTTTGGGGGAGAAAGAGGAATGGAAACCTAGCAGTTTCAACTTTCTGCTGTGGGCTATAAAGTAGTAACAAGACAACTGTCCATGTGTTGCAGCTATATATGAAGAACATGTATAAAACCTGTGTAAATGCACAGACCCCCATCTTTACAAATGGTGGCTGCTCAGTTTGTGTTTCCCAGATGCTGGTAAAACTTCCATGGTACAAAATGACATGACCCCGGCATAGCATATTCATGCATGCATGATATTATTCACATTTCACTCTATTTCAACATTGTTCTATTTTTATTCCAGCCTTGCCCCTCCTCACACCCCAAATTCTGCCCCTGGAGGTATCCTAAATGTTCAGGAAACATAACGACAACGGTGAGCTGATCCTTAACCTTGCTTGTTCGGAGAATCACTTTTGTGTGTCACTTTGATCTCCAGCTTAGCATCCTGTTAACTCAAAGGGGCAAGAGCAGCAGGAGCAAAGGTGGTTTCTGCTCACAAATTTTACTTGAGAAAAATGTTCCCTTCTGCTCTAACAACTTCTCTTTTCATGCTTGCCTCTTTTTTGATTCTTAGTTAAACATGGGTAAATGTTTCTGTATTTTAAATCTGAACTTTGCAAGCATCATGATAGACAATCATATCCTTATGAAAAACACAGCATGGTTCTAATTAATTTTTTCAAACATCAGTATCTAAAGGCTTCAAAATATTTTTCTTTAGAAATGCTAATCATCAAAATAAAACCAAAATCTCTGTGTTCACTGAAGTCTAATTGTTTGCAAAGATTGTAAATCACCACCAGTGAGAAATCTGCTTTTTTTAAAAGTCCTTTGTTTCCTTTTTTGCCACTTTTTATTTGCGAGGGAAGGTATATGGAAGTAATGAACAGAGAGAAAACAAAGCAACAAGGTTGACAGTTTTTTGGGCAAGTTTCAGCTCTATGTGATTTCAAGTGGCAAAGATTTAGAAACCCTCCCAAATCAAAGCTGACAGGGAGAGACAAAGCAGTATCTGCTGAAATGCATTCACTTTCCCAAAACCTAGGTGCTTCACATTGCAAAAATGGCAAAGTGCAGTGATATGCAAAAACTTCCCATTTTACCTTTTGGGATAAGACAGCAGTGCTGGCAGCTAATAATATACCACATCAAAAATATTTTTTTTATTTTTATTATTATTATTATTAAACCCTTATAACATAGCTTGGTCTTAACACCTGGTGTATAGAAACAGCCAACTCAAGAACAAGAAGATCTTAAGAACATGTGGACAAAATCTGCTTATGTGCTGGCATTTTAATTATGCTTGCCCTGACCCTTTTCCCATGTTCTATAAAACAGACCAACAGTATGGGGGGGAGGAGGACCCCACCTCAGTAGCACCACCTCAGCTAAAACAGATGAGCACCATGTTCAGAATATTATTAGCAAATAGAAACAAAACAAAAAAATATATTGGGAATGAACAAGGAAGTTGAAGCTGATACTCAAAATAATTGCATAAAGAGCTGTCACATAGTTCCTCTTAATAGCTTCAAGGACACCTTCCTCTGGCTTTTAATCAGGGTCACAGGCAGTGTTGCGTGCTTTCATGAAGTCAGACTGTTTCTCTTCCCACCCTCCATGCAAAAGGCGAGCAGGGTGAAATGGATTACAGGGATTACAGATGCTTGTGATCCAACACACCACTGAATCAGGGGAAGCGCCCTCCGAGGCGATGAATTCCAGCCCCCAGATTCAAACCCGAAAACAGCCTGGGTGGAATTATTCCATTTGGAGTCTGAATGGAAGAGCCAAAGTTCAACACAGCCAGGACCCTTCTGACGGCCAGGACACCTCCCTGGGCATGAGCACTATGTGAGGAACCTGCTAGCACATGCCAAGGACGGGTTGGCGTCACTTTTCTAATGGGGAAATTGTACTGCACGCAAAATGCTATCACATTGCAAATTCCCCAGGGAGCCGGCTGAAGTTGCCAGAGTGAATATGGTTTTTTTAAGTGTTCAAGTACTTCCATAGTCAAAGCTTAATATTACAACTAATAGCACTGCTTTGTCTTGTTGGCAGTATTTTCAAAAACTAATTAAAACAAACTGATAGCATGTCCACCTGGGACATTGTTTTACCTCAAGAGTCCTGTCATTTAACAGCTGAATGAGGTTATGCAGATTGCATCTAGGAATACGAAAATCAATAACCAAAGAAACAGCACAGGGAAGGCTTATTTCCTCCAACAGTGACACTTGAGCTAGTAGTGATGATGGACAGAGCAGAGCATGGATTCCCTGCCCTGAGCCTCCAAACAGCAAGAAGCATGTTAGCCAGTGATCCAAGCCACAGCTGTTCATGACTCCTTGTGCAGAGTAGTAGAGAAGAAGGGGAAATGCCTGAGCAGTGCTGGAAGGTGGTTGGGGTACCTGTAGGCTCCTCAGGGACGATCTGAGCCTCTTTCACAAGGACAGGCTATTGCAGACTATTGCAATGACAATGTGCTTCCCAAGAACTGTCACTGCAATACACACACTTTCTCTGTCCTGCACCTCGTGTCAGCAGGAGCAAGGCAGCACTTACTGGCCTGATCCTCAGGGAAGGCAGTCACCTGCCCTTACCACTCTGCTGCACCTCACTTGGAGTGTGAATTCACAGCTGCTCCAGTATTAACATAAAGCCCATAAGCCTGAGCAGAGGAAGGAAGCTGAAGTGGCAGGGACTATGACAGATGTTGTGAAACGTCGACTTATTCATAACAGAAAGTCAGGCAATCTTTTGAAAGCTTTTCTTTTTTTTTTTTTTTTCCTTTTCCCTCCCCCCAGTTTTTTAATGTGCAGACTTCAAAGCAATGAATTGTGGCATCTGTAACAGCTACCAAACCGTGCCAGTTGAAGCCAGTGGAGCACAGTCTACAGTGATAGAATGCAAGTCATGCAATTATTCGAGTTTGCAGTCCTGGTTTTTGAAAAAACATATGGTCTGCAGCAAGGAAGCCAGGATATTTTAAAAGAGCTCCTACAGGGTTTCAAACTTTGATTTTACAGAGGTGTGGGAAAAGAAGCAGACTCTGATATTTAAATACATGTGTTGTCGTTTTGCTTGTTGAAGAGAGCTGTGCTGTGCTTTTACATATGCAGGGTGTATTCTGAGTTTCTAAGATGCAGGCAGCAACATATAGGTATTTCACACATTTCCTCCTTTTTGTTAACATTTAGGGAAACAGGACGCAGTATTAGTCCTTTAGTTAGACAGCAAGTGACGTGAACAGCTTTTTAGAAAGTCTAACATATCAATGTTAGAAAATTCTTCTTAATTATCACAATGAAACTATCCATCCAAGTATTCTTAATCACTGACTATATACTGAAACAGTGTTGTCAATGCAAAGTGAGGATCCATGAGATCCCATCAGGACTTAGGGGCATGATACCTGGTGACAAAATGGTGTCAAACACTCTGGTTGAAACATCTGTCAGGTCAAAATGGATGATGAGTATCTGTGCTGTGTCCTTGCCTGTTCACACTGAGGGCTGCCAGAGCTGAAAGGCTAGTCTAGCCAAGCTAAGATCCAGTTTACGTATATTGATGACTTATATGTGCAAACGTCCCTTCAGTCTCCTCATTCCCTCACAACCATGAGGGCCTCTTAGTCTAAACTCCACCTTTTAAAAGACCTGAACCTCCACATTAGGCTTCTGTGTCAGTATCTGTCTCCAGGACACTTTCTTTTAGGTTTGGTACCTATATTTGCTTTAACAAAAAGAAAGCTAATAGCTGCTTTGTGACTTTATCTTATAGCTAGCTACCTATAACCCTTCAAAAGCCCTTATCACTCTTGGATGTTGAAAAGCTAATCCTGGACATAAAGCAAGCCTTATATAAAGCATAAAAAAATCAACACTAAGCACCACTACAACCACGGTATAGGATGTTTCTGTTTATTACGTGAATTATAACTCCGTTTCCAATGTCACTTTTTTTTTTTATTATTATTGTCTGCCTTTTAAATATATTTTAAGTGTCTATTGCCCAAGGCTAAGCTCCCAGGAAGTGTGGGACACCTTCTTTAGCTTTCAACACCAGAAAGTATCCCTGTCACATCTGGTTTAAACCTACACCTGACACAAATCAGAGGTCTGACTAGTAACTCCTGCAACAGGTCCAGATTATTTGACTGAGCTGCAGCTGCAGCAAAGCCCTTTGACCTCAAATACAAGGAAAGATATTAAACCTGTTCTGAAAAGTTGACTGGGTTGGCTTCAGAGTGTGAGATCTTAAGTACATATTTTTCATGAAAAGGAAAGAAACCAGTCAGCTCAGAAAACTGTATTTGTTTTTTATCAGCAACCAGGTGCTGGTGCTTTATGGGACTACCCAAACTCTTTACACATGGCTGTGTAGGCTTTCATCAATCTTCTCCACTTACTACTCTCCATCTCCACAGCCAGTATCTTCCTACACACATCACACTGGTCACTCAGTTCTCTCTGGTTTAGCAGCAGTCATCCTCTGTGGAGCTTCTTCAATCTTCTACCCCATGTCCATGGCCTGAGAAATTCAGAAAAGAGTCATGCAGGAGAGGAAAGCCAGCAAAACAGTTTTCCCTTGAGAGGCTGAGGGCCCAGCCACTCTGCTCTCTGTTACACACTTGCTCAGAGATACTGATGCTGCCTCAACTTTTCTTCTGGTCTCCCTGGAATGTTTTCACAAGGGAATGTTGAAAGACTTAAATGCACATGACTTGGCTACAGGATCACTGAAGAAGGTTATGATAATGCCTGCTAATATATGAGGTACATAGAAAAATCTGTTTAGACTCACAGAGAATGTGTAACTATCAAGAATAGGATGTTAATTTTTGAAGCATGCAATGCAGGAGCGTTTCCTAGCAGGAAAATCTATACCTTATGAAATCAACCCTAACAGAAAGTTATCAGCAGCCAGGTCTCAGTCAGCTGTAAAGCAGAGTATGTTATTACTGACACAGAAATTACTTCTATCTGATTTTGCCTTGGTCCCCAGGAGCCTCCAGTGTTCACATGGTTTGTACAGAACTGACAGATATTTGTAAAGTCACTCTCTTATAGCGAATCACTAGTTTTAAATGGTGCTTCCATTCTAAACAACTTTCTTCCTATTTCTGAACCATCAAAGCCTTAATTCCTACTCCTATGAAAGAGGCTCGCTTGCCTAATGGAGTCTATTTGGATGCAGTTGGTAAGTCTCATCCTCTGCAAATTGCCACAGAGAAGGGATGGAAAAGAATGCCCTCAGAAGTGGTTAAAGTAAGTTCCAAACCATTTTGACATGTTTGGATTCTTGAATCTGTTCTTAAGGCTCTGTGCCGCTTATAGAATAGAAGCTAAAGTTTTCCATTTTACAGCCTTGGAAAAGACCTGCAAAAGGAGTAATTTATATTTGATTTGGTTTTATGCATCCTACAGTCTTAAGTGAGGAACCTTCTTCACCAGCCATTCTGATTTTTTGCCTCTCTGGAGAATGAAGCCACTCAAATGAGGTAGCTTAATGGATCCCTTTTTTGCATTGCCTACATTTTGCATGTGTGCAGACAATCAGCATGTAGCAGATCTTGTGCTTATGCAAGAGTTTGCAAGCAGCAAAACCCCAGCAAGTACAGCAACAAAAACAACAAAAGCGCAGTCCTTCCAGCTGCAAATTTGATGTGCAGAAGCACACATGTAGGAGTGCAAATCAACCCCTCATGGCTCCTTTCAACTTCCTTTGAAGTCGGTAGCAAAATTCCCATTGAGTTCAGTAAGAACAAGAGGCAGCCCTTGAACTAGTAAAAAGTCCTCATGAGGTTTTATAAGCTCTTTATACAAAACTTTATTCTAGCTGTATATGAAATACATTTTGACCCCATATCCACACACAAGATTGTGTGACTGGTTGCGAATAATGTGACACCTCCACTCTGCCCAGGCTGTGGCTGTCACTCAAGGCTGCGCAGATGTCTGAGGGATTCCAGGTTACCTAAGCAAGTTTTGCTTTTTAGAGAAGAGCCACTAAAGAGAGGATGACAGCTCAAGTACCTCATGTCCAGCTACTCAGGAGCAGGTTAGGTCAAGGCCATTTCTGGCCACTGATCCAGCCTCCCTCATGACAACGAACACATGACAAGTGTCCCAGCTAATTCTGCTTAGTTTTGTGGTAGTCTTGGACACAGATCATCACAGAGTATTAATACCAAGACTAGAAAACCTGGCACAAGGAGATGGAATTGCATTAGAGCAGTTCCCTTTCACTCTTTTCTGATCATGTCCAAAGAGTGGTGATGGGCAGCTATTCCTCTGCTTGAGGGTGCTCAGCTGTGAATTCTCCAAGGGATCACTCATGTTGCTTCAGCTGTTCTACATTTGTATGAAGTCTCTGCAAATTTGTGAGACAATTTAGGAAAATTATTATACTTGGTACTTTGTCTGGTTTCCAGCTGACTCAGAAACCATGGTCACTGGGCTTAACCAGTACTGACAGGAGTAATATTTTAGCCAAAAGCCAGCTGGCTGGAAGTCTACCCCAAAAATACGGAAAAATTGGTAATCGGCAAATATAAACACTGTTGGGCCTGGCAGCAGTAGGAGCCTCAAGGTGGTGATTTATACCTCTGTTGTCTCTCTATTTGGTGGCACCCAGATTAGGAGATCCATGTAGAACAATCAAGAGAAACTCTGGGGATGCCAGGTAGCTCCATAAAACTGCTGCTCAGAGACTCCATAGTCAGCTCTAGAGGAAAGAATCCACTTCTGCAAAAATGCAGGGGTCATGAAGATGAAATGCACAAGCAAATCAACTCAGTCCAGGCTATGTAGCCCTGTATTTTGGCCCTAAAAAAAAAAAAAAAAAATCAGACTGATCCACAATTCATATTCTCATCTTGAAAACATGAGCATTATCTGCCTCATTGGAATTTCTCTACAAAGTATGCAGTGCGATAGAGGCCAGCAACTAATGGCTGGTTTATGATTGATTCAGCTACAAAAAGATGAATGTTCTGTTTTTTAAAATATTTATATGAAAATAAATTTTCTTGGATTTTCGAAAACTTCCTGATTAAATTTTACCCAAATAGTGGAAGAAGAGGAACAGACACTATCATGTCTGTATTGGTATTGGAGTCCTTTGACTATCTGGAACAAAGGCGAATGTTTTGTGGAAAAGTACACATTAGTAGACTGAATTCATTAAATGCTAGTAATTTTAGCTCAGGTTAAAACATCTGAGCCCTCAACAGGTTCAAGGGCACAGTATTAATCAACAAAGAAAGTTTCTAATTGAATTTGGCCTTGGGAAATTCTCTTATATATTCTTTCTGGGTGATGTTATTGTTTTTGGGGAGCTTATCTACTATCTTGCTGGGAACAACTATCCACTTTAATAAAGTGCCTAAAATAATGTAATAAACACACAGCTTATATCAATAGCATCATATTTCCCCACATAGTATTTGTGTGTGGTTTAATTAGATGGAAGGATTACAGGAAAAGTTTGTGTCATAATGATTCTTTAAAGCGAAACCATAGATCAAAGTTCATAGCTGCCAAATATACAACTTTCAAAACAAGCTCAAGTGCTGCTATTAATCATGGCTGCTGGGGGATTTGATGACAAAGATTAAACTGCTGTAAAGGATACTGCTGTGCATCAGATTCTTGCAACTGTCATCAAATAGTCTGCCAACTATTAACAGGTCAGAAGAGTTGTCCAGCATTTACCATGGGTGGCTCTGTCACTGCAGTTGGTGAGGCCGTCTGTGCCACGGTGACAACGAGTGACACCCTCCCAGACAGACTTTCGTGGGTTGTTATTTTTTACAGTGTGGCTGAAGCCTTTGAGGTCTGCCTGTAGAGCGAACAAGAGAGGGAAACTGCATGACCTCAGCCTCAAAACACTGTATCCTCACAGGGAACATCCCTTAGGTGGAATATCTGCTCTCTCATTTTTCACATGGAGCACCTTCTCCTAACTGCATGTTAAGAGTGCCCACCTGTGGAGCTGAGGTGTTGTAAATTCACTCCCAGTTTATCTCTCAGCAACCACTCTGTATAGATAAGAGAGGTACCCTCAGAGAGTCCCTCAAGGAGCAGCTTTCATCCCATTTGCAATTACATCAACCCTCTCTCCTTCCACACTGGATCATGTAATATCCCTGTGGGAAGCTACAGCTCTCACTTAGACAGAAACATAATATGAAGGAAGTATGCAAAGTGTACTTTGCAGGGCGGGAGCCAACAGCCTGTGACCCAGCAGCCAGTGCTCCGTGGTGGGTCATCGATGGCCATTGGACAGCACATAGAGAGCTGTTAACCCACAGACCTACAAAATGCTGCTGTCACTGCTCATACGTAACCAGGCTTGAGAAGGGGCCTTTCTGAGCTTCAGCTCTGCTGAGGCTGGAACTGGTATCACAGGCTTGCACCGAGCTGGTGGTGGAACAGACGTGAATGACAGTCTGACGCAATAAGCAACTGGAGATTCAAACCCACAGATTTGACTATAGTCTTCAAAGTGGAAAGGAGTTACAGATCTGAATCCAAACTTCACAGCTGCAGCCAGCTATAAAACAAACGTATCTATATAATGGGTTTAATTCAAATTACATCTATCTGTCATCTCTGGGAAAGTCTGGAGACACATCTGGCTGGAAAATTTTAAGCATCATCTCATCTTTGCTAATAGCATCTTTAAAAAAAAAAAACCCAAACAAAAAACAACCTAACAAGAACACAAGAATGTTAGGACTTATAATGGATGACATTCAAACTTAGATGTAGTTCAATTTACGAAAAGCTTTCATTCTACCCAACACTTCACAGAACACTCCTTAATCCAACTGTTCTATCCTCTACTGAGTGCAAGGATGTGACACCAGGCAGACCATTTTTAGACATTCATGATGGTATATTTTGATGTCTAAAGCATCCTTACTCAGACCAGTCTTCATTAGCCTTAATTTTTGTTTTCCAAGGCTCCTCTCTTTCCACAAAAAAATTTGTGTGGGACTAGAACCTTCAGTGCTATAGCCCATAGATATTTAGTCCGCTTCTCACCCTCACCAAAAGGTTCAGAAAATTAATATACTCAGTTATAGCAGAGTGAAATAAATGTCTGCTTAGATAATTGCTTTTTTATTCACTATTAGATGGTTTTTAGTTACCCTCACAAGGATAACTGGATTGCATGGGTTTAGCCTCAAAATCTGGTCTCTTAATGTAGCTTTGGGGTCTGTTTAACACTTGTGAGGCTGCGCTTCTGCATAGGATTACTAGAACCACAAAAATGGCATTTGCTTGCATGTCCTTGTGTGACACTGACATCACCCTGCTGGACTATGCTGCAGGTAATCCCTAATGCTCACTGCATCAGTGAGGCCTTTATCACACACCAACAACAATCGTCTGGGGCATGTATCAAAGGGTCTTTGCAGATGTCTCTGGAAGCATTAGTGTCCAGATTGCACTTCAATGAATAAAAAAACTATCTGGGAAAACTTCCCTGAGCTGGGACCCATTTTTCTTCTTTTCTGGTTTCTGCCATCTTACATTTAAACATGGCATCTGGTTTTCTTCTTACTGAGAACCATATACCAAGTACAGTGACCAGGAAAGGGTGGGGAGGTGTTTTGCTTTGGGTTACTGAAAAACTGTGCCTGAGGAATGGAAACACTGCTTTGCTTGTGATACAACCTCTATTTTTATTACTTTTCTCTGTAAAATACAATAAAAACATTGTGGGGAAATATATAGTCAATTATCTGCAGTGGAAAGGATACGCTGCAAGACTTTTGGGGGATAGAGCAACGGGTTGCAGGCTTGTCTTGTCTTTCAGCCTATGGCTCAAATACTGCAGAACCACAAATTTTAAAACAAAATACAAGAATGTGAAATGCAAAAAGCCAGTTATCCATCTGAAAAACATCACAAATGGACAGAAAAATGGCCAGGACCATTATGACTGCAGCTGCTGTGTGGGTAAAGCACTCTGGAACAGAAAGGGGGTTGTCTTAGGGTCTGAAAATGTGGTATCCATAAAGCTCAAGTCAGTGGCAACATTACCACTGGCCTCAGTGAGTCCAGGTTTCCTCCAATGTGCTCTAAATTTATTCTTGGCTCTCTATTATAGCATCTGAAAAAAAACCAGTGGTGTGCAAATGAACGTAAGGGCAAGGAATAGAGTGGCAGCAGCATTGACAAAGGCCAAGTCTGTGCTGTGTTATGTTTAACATTCACTGCCATGGCCCAGCTTTCAGGTAGACCAAGGATTTTCACATCACACTTTATCCTTCCTGGCTAGCCTTTGATGTCAGTTCTCAGTTTAGGCTACATCCTCCTGTTAGAGGAGCACTGAGATATTCTTGGAGAGAACTACACTTTGTGGGTGCCACCACAGCACCTGTGACATTCCAAAAGTGTGTGGTGGCACTGCAGGCTCCATTTGTGTGATCTCCATGTCTCCTGCCACTCCCTGCTGCAAAACTGGGGTCCAGGTGCTTGTCTTGAAACCTCGGTGCTACCTCCAACATTTAGAAAGGCCTTAAAGAAAAAAAAAAATTGGAAATTTATCCATTTCACAAGAGCTTAATGACCATTCTGCAGCAGTGGAAGATGTGAGATATTAACTATTTAAGTGCCAATATACCTGTGAAAGTGACACACATGAAATTCAGATGAGTGTTTCTAAATGTCCACAGTATTTGACCAGATTTACTGATGCTTCTTAGAAATATTTTCTTTATGGACTTCAAGTTCTAAAATCGAGGCAGAAGATTCAGACTCTCATTTTGCTGTAATTGCTCTGTTTGGGCATCAGCTATCTGAGATGTTTTATGGCCAATTCAACACTGCTTTTCAAGAGTAAATGGTGAATACATAGGATTTCAAGAGAAAGTGGTGACTGCAAAGGACTTCATTTTTGGGTAACAAACACTTTTTCAGAGTTTGAACACAACAGCACTGACAAAAAGCATTTAAAGCAACTTGAATTCTCTAGAAATGTTAAGTCATCACCTCTTAAAAATGTGTCACCTCATCAAGTTAGTGTTTTGAATCAACCATGAATGAGGAATATGATGGAATATAAGACAGAAAATTAATTTTCCTGTAGTTTTGCATATATTAAATTGACATGTCTACAACTTTGTGTTAGATACAAGGCAAAATATTGAATCTTGAGGCTCACATTAATGAAGAGCTCAACTGACAAAATAACAGGTTTTGTCATCCGAAGTGCAGAGAGAGCCCAAAAAAAGCATTAACTCATTAAGATGAATTGCAACCTTTTTAAATACACTTCTATACAGATTAATTAGATATATTATGTTTACAAGAAAAAATATGCACGTATAAGTTGTGAGCTACTGCTGAGGACAGTTTATATTTTTTTCTGTCAAACTGCTTAAAGTACAGGCTTATTAGTATTAATGACAACAATGTCCATGACTTTTGAGTTGCTCCAGTTGTCTGCTGAAGCAGAAATGAGCCTTCTTAGAGTCTGATGGTGCTATTCAAAAAAAAAAAAAAAAAAAAAAGACTGCTCTCTTATTAAAACCAGAAGCTTTCTTTCTCTCTGGGGGCCTGATATTTATGATCAAGCATTTCATGCCTACTTCTCTTGTCCTAATTCTGGTCATTTGCAACAATGCTGGTGTTAAGTGACTATGAAACTCTAGTCTCTGAAGTAATCAGATTTTCAGGCCCTGCGCCCTACGTCACATGGAATCATTTATTGCAGTACAATAGGAAATAAGGCCACTATGCCTAACAGTATTTCTGGAGGGAGAAATGCTGCTCATTGCTGAGTAACAGTATACCCAGATGATTATTGGTTGTAAATTCTGCCTTCAAAATCAATGGCTTTTTGCATTTAGAACTAGCAGAACCAAAGGGCAAATTACCAAAGAAATACAGAGAGAGAAAAAGTACAGAGTACCGAGCTCCCGCAAAAGAAACTGGCCACATGTAAGTGCCACCTTCTCAGATCCAGTTGATGTAGGGCAGCTGAACTGCTCTTGGCAGCTGGGATGACATGGGCTTTGAGAAGTACCAAAGTTCCATCTTTGGCTAAAGAACCTGGCAAGCAGCTCAGTCCTTCTTCCCACATAAAAATACCACAACTCTGTTTTCAGCTAGTATCTCCTTATACACAGCACCTATTGGGACGACTCTTTTGCATAGAAATAACAAGAGAGGTGCAACTGCAGGTGGTTAAGGAATTGTGGACTTGTTGGAGCTTGTTGTATCAAGTCTCTGAAATTCAGAGCTTACCTTCGAGTCACTGCCTTTGGTCTTGTTGAAAAAAAAAAAGCCCAAGCCTCTCAGTTTTCCAAATGCAGTAAAAAGTGTTTGAATACACACTTTAATATATTTTCTGTGGCATTTTTGTAAAATACAGATATATAATTATAGATATAATGCATATATAGCATTTACTGTATGGATAAAAAGCTAGTCTTTTCACAATGACAAACCAGTATTTACAATATGATTCAAATTTTAAGGAACAAATAAAACAATATTGTGTGGTTATATGATAAGAATAATTTGAGGAAGAACAAGAGACCAGTTCTAAAAAATTCCCAGACAATAAAGTACATAGTCTTGACAGGAGCACCACCATGAACATCCATGCACAACCTTTTTTTTTTTTCTCTCTCTCTTTATAGGAACATGCATGATTTAGCTCTTCCACATTTTTACACAGTCACAGCTCTTGAGCTGATATAGCTACTTATGCTTTTTCAAGTACAGATTAATTGTACCATCTTTCCACTTATTTCCACTGCAAAATTTCAAAGTTTTGGCTAGAGCAGGAATAACTATACACAAGTTACTTAATTTAAACCAACAGAGCTATGACAATTTGCATAGCGGAATATTTCCCCATCACCTACACACCTTGGAACAATTTCACAAACCATTAGCATGGGTTTGAATAGCACTTTTAGCATTGCAGGTCTCTTCTAGGAAGCTTGCCTCAAAGAAGGCTGCACTGCCAAGACCACAGAAGTACACTGAATGCTCTTTGTTACCCTCATGTATGAACACTACCCAGCCATTCATCTGTAACATACTGTTCACAGCGCAGCAAATGTAAAGATGATCTTCATCTTCAATGTACTTTCACCCTTTCCTCAGAGGAAGAGAAGTGCTATTATCACATTTTTCAGAAGAAAAAATTTGATAGAGACTGAGTGAACTTAGGCTTACTCAGAAAGGTCACTTAGAGAGTTTAAGACAGCAAAGAAGCAAGCCCACATCACCTCAATTGTATTCTGATCTCTTTCTAACTTTGAATAAGAACTTCATATGTATCTTTAACAGAAACAAATACATAACCAATAGAAATAAAGGAAATAGAAACCTTCAGGCACAGGTTTAAAGGTTGCTGTTCTGTTCCCAGAAAAGAAGAGGTAGCAAGAGGGCTGTTTCTGCATGTATTATCTCCATCTCACTGAAGAAATACTAGCTGAAATGAGTCTTTTTTGATGTGAGAGTGGGTAAGCCCACTATTTGTCTGAAAAGATAAGGCAACTCTTGAGAAACATGAAAATTCACCTTCACCAAAAGAATCCAACAAACATAAACCTGAAAGACCTTAATCTCCTTCAGTGCTGACTGGGGAAGCATTTTCAACTACACCTGTACCCACCTTAGAATGTCTTTACATCACCTGCACAATATAAATGAGGATTAGCATACTGTTGAAGATTACCTGTTCTCTCAAGCACTAAAATTTGTTTCACAGTTTCTGTGGTTCAGCTCTGACAGATGGGCAGCTTTTGCAGAAGGATTGATACACACCTGGGCTGTGCAATTGCAGATGAGGGCAGAAATTTTGCCCTGGTAAGTGTCTCCCTGTGTCTTTGTCACTCTGGAGAAGTCTAGTCAGGAGCAGATGGTGATCTACATTCATACAAGTGCCATTTAGAAACCAGAGGTGGGAATGAAGGAAACCTCTCCAAATCCAGGACAAAACCCGAGCAATAGGAAGGCAGCTATGACTACGTTCTGCTTTCAGAAGAACACTTTTGGGCAAACTGGGTCATCTGCCGAATTGATACAGGTGATGTATTTTTGAAATACTGAGGATGCAGGATCTTTCGCCCTTATTTAAAAAAAAAAAAAAACAAAACAACCAAGCAAACACAAAAGAAAAAAAACCAAACCTAAAACATGTCACACACACAAAACAGGTAAAACCAATAATGGAATTTCTCATCCTGCTCACATTTTTTTTTCCTAAATCAAACCGCATTTTCCTTTAAAAAAGTAAAAATACAAAAAAAGAGAGATACATTAGAATATCCTACTGTCCAGTAAATGTCTTATAGGCAATATTTATGGAGGAAAAAATGCATCAAGCCCTATCTTTGACAAAAATTAAGCACCCCAACGTTCATTTCGTACAAGGGAATGCTGCTTCTAGTGCTGTTGGTTTGAAATATTCCTATCACCACAATTTGAATATGCATTATTTGTCTTCAAATATATAATCATAAATCTAGACTAATGCTGAAAAAAGCAAATCCTAGTGAAAATACCATGCCACTGATAAGCTAAAAACAGCATATCATGAGAAGGCAAACTAATCTTTCCGTTTACCTTGTAAATAATCCATTGGCTAAACTTCTATTTTAGGCTGGATGCTTGATGCTTAACACTGCGAAGTCCAAATACCCTTTGTATCCCTTATAACAGAGAAGAAACCTGTAAAATGCCTTTGGTGCATCAGCTTATTGTATGAATGTTTTAAAGAAACTCACTAGTGCTATAGGAAATGTAAGTGGGCTTTTTTGTGTTGTTTAATACTCCAAGTGTCACTTCATTCTTTAAAGGGGTTAGAACAGAGGAGGGGGAAAGGGGAGGAAGTCTTATTTAATTTGTTGCATATGTCCCAACGTGTTATACAACTAAGTGTATTATACCAGAAAACTAAAGCAGTCTGCACCGCAGCAATCTCTGTGTAACTCAAAATAGGAGAAAAATCTGGCCACAAGCAATTCAAAATTTCAGTGAAACTTCCTCTCATATTATATATACACACACTTTACAAGCTACATCAAGTGTCCTTTCATATTCCAAAAGAAATACATTGTAGACACCAAACATACAGTATTTTTACTTAAAGGCTTCATCAAACCATATGTGCAGACACTTGAGAAGATGAGAGTGTCAAGCTTCCTAGGGTCCTAGAGTCAAAGAAATTCTGCTGCCCCCCACTGCTAAGTAAGTGCACTCCTTCCACGGGGGGCAACATCTGCCGATCCGTCATGGTTCCACTTGGCGAGGACCCCAAGAAACTTCCTTGGGAAGAAACAATTTTCTCAGGACTGGCAGCCAGTTTAGGGGATGTGGAAAAGTTATATCCATAGAGAGCACAGGGACTGTGCAGTCTAAACGTGTTGTAGGAGCCTTGGTGGGTTTGATTAGTGGTAAAGGCATTGCTGGATGGGGAAGGCATGATGTACTGGAGCTGTGGAGACATCCCTGAAATCTGCATGGATAAGCCAGTCTGCGGGCAGCTGAATGCATCCCCATCATTGCCACTCATAGACATATTCACAGTTGTGCCACTCGACACACCGACATAGGAGGGAGTCCTTGGGGCTGCAAAGGTCTCACTGCTCTGGTTTGTGAGCCGGTTGTAGGTTTCAGCCAGGGAAGTGCTGTATCTGTTCAGGGCCAAGCCTGAGCGGGCACAAGCTGTGTAGTCAGCTGGAGCAAGGGTACACAGCTGGCTAGTGTTGGGACTGAGGTGGAAGGCTGGAGATGAGCAAGGGGAACCCGGTAAAAGGTGAGGGTGGGTGGATGGCACTCCACTGCCAGATCCCTGGAGTAAAGTAGAGGAACCTGCATTTCCTGGAAGAGAATATTACAGCGTAAGAAGCACATTGGGAAAGGTCCACTTACCAGGTGAAAGATCAAGACCTTTGTCTTTTATAATAACCCTTGAGATGAAATCCAACTTAATTAAAAACTTTTACATATATGTGCAGGAGAATGTGTGAGTAAACCACATGCATATTCCTAAAGAAACAACTTGACCAAGAGAAAGAACTGAAGTTATGTTTTTACAGCCATCACTCAGCGGTTAGGGCTCTTGCCCAAAAGGTTAACTACTTCTTATATGACATGGAAGGAAATTGCATGGTAGTTAAGATGTAGCCAAGTGAGTACCACAGCACAGGAAGCCCTCTTCAAAATTATGATTTTTGGCTTGTCTGTGCTCTTGCTACAGTCCAGAATGTGTTTCACAAGCACTCTGCCCCTGACTGTCACTGTCAGAGAACAGCTGAGGAACCAGCTCCTTAGCTCGGAGGCTCTCACAAATAAGAGCTTCAGGAAAGCTCCCAACTTCAGAACAAAACTTCAGAGCAAAAAACTTCTGACTTTAAACCAAAAAATTCTGAGAACAACAAAAAAATTTTCAAAACAACTTCAGGAAAAGTGTAGGCTGAACACTGCACATAGCTGCTTCTTTTCTTGAATGGGTAGGTTTGCAGCAAACTGTTTGCAAATTGTTCATTTACTGATATCAGAACTTTTTATATTACAAATATCAGTGCTAAATGCTCCTGAAAAAAACCTGCTTGCTATAGGTGAAACCTTTTCGCAGGACTGAAAGTTTCCCAGCCACAAGAAATACTTCCTTTTCTTAAAAGATTGTATCTTCCTGAAAACTAAGTGTAGAAAAACTAGGGGGGCCTTTTACAGTCTTGTAGGCAGAAAACACTTAACAGGGAAGATCTGTTTATCAATCACATTAACAATCAAACAGCTTGATGCTGCAAAGAGATAAATGTTGTCAATAAGTTAACAGGTTACCGTAATAGGTGAGATAGTAAAAAGAAAAATACATTATTAATGAACACTGCCTGCAGCTGCTTCTCTGTTAACAGGACACCACAAGCACATTAGACACTGCCATGTTACAGAAATCCTGGTATTAAACATATTTTTCTTTTAATCTTCATCAATGCCTTCACTACCTGAAGATGGGCATTTTCAGCATTAGCAATCAGGAGAAATTTCTAATGGGGTCTTTTGGAAAGTTGCTATGTCCAAGGTATACATGACTAAAGATTTTGTAAGGATCCCATTTCCCATCTTCAGAATATCAACAGTAACTTCAACCATCTTCTTAATCTCACGCAACAGCAAAAAAAAGGAAGTGAGAAGTTCAAGGCAGCAGTTCCCCTGCTACCAAACAATGCTCCTACATAGAAACAGCCAATAAAGCTGGTCTGTCTCCTAAATGGATTACCTGCATCGTCAGTTGCCTTTCACTCTTTAACAGCCTGACAAGGTATTTCAGGTCTCATTCTATCTTCTCATTAAAAGCCTTTTTGATGAGACCAACCCTCACCCCCCTGCTACGCCCAAAACTCTGCCAACACTCATCCAGTGTATCTATGACTTGGCACAAACTCTCCTTTTAGTTGCCCACATCGAGGACTGATACTCAAGATTTCTCAAAGGAGAACTAAGGAACTAAGAAGCTGACAAAAGTGATTTCTCTGAACTTCTCTATGTTCTGCATTTTTGCTCTGAAAATGTTTAACAACTTTGTAATCTATACATTATCAAGAAAGGAGACTGGATGTTTGTAAATTTGGTAGCAGAAAATGCAATAATTGGGAGCAATATGTCTGATTTAGCTGGGAAAAGCCTGGGAGGTTCTCTATGTGCATTGGCATACTCTGGAAATAAAAGAACTTAGAAAAGAGTAGAGAGATTCCACTCTCTGTCCAAATGGGCCATTTAAATATTTTTTTCTCATTCATGACACTACCTGCACAACGGGGAAAATGGAAACAAAGTGGTTTCCAACAAGAAGTGAGGAGCAGTAAAAAGCAAAATAGAGAGAAGATCCATTTCTTTAAACTCTAGGATGCAGATAAAGTTTGTTTACTGAACAATTTTCAGGTCTTTAAGAATCAAGAAGGAGTTCTAAGAAGAAAACAAATTCTCTCTTTCCTTTTATTTTTTTCTTAAAAACACCAGTAATTCCTATACTGCAGTTTGAATGCATACAACAGAAGTCATCTGTAAGTGACCTCTACCTTTTGTATCTAGCCTGAGCAGAACACACTAAGGAATAGGTCATTCAATCCTTAAGTAGCTGACATTCTCCTCAACATGTGATCTGATTTTTCTTTACAATTTAACTTTTTTTTTTTTTTTTTTTTTTTTAGTTTCCTAACTTAGAATAACTCTGATGGGGGAGATATATGCACTTTGGTTAGCTGGTTGTTTCTCTCTTGCCAGTGACAAGCTTACCTAGACTTTTGTAAGGTATGATGGACAAAGCCTCATCTTCCATTTTTGTTTTGAAAGAACACAAAGACACTCGTTACCTTGTTTGGGTATCCCAGGTATGTCTTCAAATGTAAGTGTCCTCAGTGAAGGTCTCCAGAAGGCGTAAGACTCTACCAGAGCTTCCAGTCCCATTCTATTTAAAACAAAAGAATCACGGTGTCATGAAAGCAAGCTGTATTTTGCCACACATCTCTATTGGATACTCTACCTCAGAAACACACAAAAAAAAGAGTAACATTTCAGGATTATTTTCAAGTTGATTTTGCTTTTTAGAAAAAAGCCTTACAGCCCATCTATGAGACCACAGAGACCTGCAACCACTGGACTGACAGCACACAAAGTGTTTTCCAATTCCACAAGCCTGGCTCTCTATTTCTATATTTTGGGCCTTTGGGGAGGGCTGTTTCAGTGGGAAGACTTGGTTAAAATGATTTTAAATGCTTTGCTAGTATGATATTTCCTAAAGAGGGATGATCTGCTATTTCTTCCTAGAACAAAGTATCCAGTGACAACTTCTATTAAAACAGGATTCTTTGTCATTACTGAGGAGCTGGAAAATCACACTTAGAATCATCCATGAACAAGGCATCCATGAACAACAAGTACAGCTGTTTTGCTGCTAAAATCATGTATAAAACAAGGTTGTTTTGCTAAACAAAATGCCTTTAGAAACTAAAAGTCTTTTTTACTTTCTTGCTTACTTTCTTGCAAGTTACTTTCTTGCAAGTGTCCTGAGAAAGCAAAAGTAACTGTGTAGACAATGGTGGCAGACACTATTTAGAAGGATCTTTCCTGATGGTAAAGGCTCATTTGTTTTCTGACAATTATTTATGAATAATGCACCTCAGAGGTATAAAAACTTGGAGGTATAATTTTGGTGTTATTTTTGGCTGCTGGGCCCCAGAGGCCTGTTGAGTGTCAGCATCAGGCACACACCAAATACAAGTGCTTGCCTGTGAGCCGCAGTACTTTGTAAACTTGAATTGTGCAAATAGCCCAATTTGAAGCAACCAACATGTTCTGATACTACTTCTTCCAGCAGGAACACAAATGTCTGTCAGGAAACATTTATGAAGCATTTATTAGCTGAAGCTGGACTAAAATGATAGCCTTAATTTTCTGCAGTAATGGTGAATTTTCATTTCTAGTTAAAGTGGAGATAAAAGCCACCTCCTGGAGGAGTGTAGCCAAGGCGATAATTTATACAAGATGCCTTTGATCAATTTCCACATTTTATCACCACCCTAATTTGCGCTATCAAATGCCCAAGTTTTTTTAACAAAAAAGTTATGTTTTTCCTGAAGTATTTAAATGGAGAAATGCTGGTCCTTTCCTGAGTAAAAGTTTTTACAGGGTCAAACTTAAGGCCCAACTGAAGAATGAGACTATTCTCAGCACATAAATTCTGTTGCACTTTGCAAATGCACGGGGAATGTTTTTTAAAGGTGAAGCTACTGATTTCGGTAAAATAGCCTGTGGGACTGAAATTGAACAGGAATGTCCTAAAAGGGCATATTTTTAATTAAACAGAATTACTGCATGCAGCAGTGCAGAGTAAGATAGCTGCATTAAAGCAATATTGAAAAGTTGTGTATAATTTTACCACAGTACTTTTTTCAACTTGTTGCAGACTAAAATGCCTCAATGATAACACACCGGCTAGAACAATGAGGATAACAGAATCTTTATATTTAATTTCAGTATTCAACAGAGCAAAATAATAATCTACTGAGTATATGAATAGATATTTTCCTTGACAATTAAAATTCAGAGCTGAATTCCCAAACATTATTAGTCTGCATTATCCAGTTATGCGACTATAAAAGAAAACAGCGATACTGACTGCAGTAAAACAATGTCAATTTGCAACAAACAAGAGTTTGCGGAGTCAATTCTGTAACGAGATCGTTTGTGGAGTAAAAGCACTCAGACCTCATCTAAAGGCTGCTCCAAAACATTTTAGAGATGCTGGCTCTTCCTTCAGGACTCGCCTTCTTAATCCATTTCCATAAAAAATAACTTTCAATCAAAATATCCTGCTTTTTTTTTCTAATGCCTGAATCAGACTATTTCTAGCAGCCAAACAAAAAACCCTCTCTGGATACACCCAGTCCCATAACTGTATTTGTGTGGTTGCAGATGCAGTACTCTTGCATCATCCTCAGGTAATTCCAGAGCTGTCCTGGCACATTAAAACCTGTTCAAAACTGGTTTCTGAACAATTCTTTATTTCCTAAAAGGATATCTTCTCTTTTTTCATATAACATTGTGCAACAAATTCTAAGTCCGCCTAAATTTGCACATTTCAGAGGATCAGGGTTTCACACTTCTTAGGAGGTTCCACAGTATTTATTTTATAGTTCTGCAAACAGCAAGCATAGCAGAGACACTGTCTAAGGGAGAGAGAGCTTTCAGACAGGGCACGTATAGCAATCCTTTTCTTTCTAAAGTATACACAGCATGTTTTGCTTCTTCAGTCACTGCATTTACCTGGAAGCTACTGTTCACTTAATTTCTAACTAGAAGGCTACAAAAGAGGGCAAAACGCTCTTTATGTCAGTGTCCACTGAACATGGCTACTTCTTTTATGCTAGAAGACAAAATCTCAGACATACTGAAAAGACACTAACAGTGAATGCCTGTAAGTCTTTACAACTAACTCATCCCTTCCATAAGTATTCATTGTCCAAAAACTACTCTCATTTGCGGTCCAGTTTCAGATTTTATGTAACTCAGGTGTAAGCACAAAACAGGCTTTAATGCTGAAGCTTCTGCTAACAGAGAAGCTCCATAAAGCAACTAGCAAAAAGAAACTCTCTGATCATTCCTACCAGCACAGTCTGCTCCCTTCTCTGCAAGGCCTGGTCATAAATATAGCAGCTGCAGACACCAAACACAATGTGGTCACTAGAACTGATGTATACTATACACCACAATGAAATACTGCCTTTTTTTTTTTTTAGCTGGAATGCTTTAACATACAATTCAAAACAGGCTTAAATAGCTTGCATTAAACAGTTGTTGGATAAAATACCTCATGGGCACTGGCAGCCCAGACCAGGTCCAAATCTCCTTTTTCCCACTGCTATTTTTAAAGATTCACGGATCAAGAGAGAATAAGCAATTAATCAGTCCACCCGCAACAGAAGAAGTGGAAACCAGTCTCATTTCAAGGTCTTGTCTAGCCTGCTAGAAAAATATATTTTCACCTAGGAAGCAGATTTAAAACTCCTCAGACTAAACAGACCCTTGAATGCAGGACTCCCACCTTCTAGACAAGTGTACTAAATGTAAGGTTTCTGCACAAACCAGTTTCTTCCAATTCATGAGGGAACAAGCCATTCATCTGCGCTATATGCCACTTATGTGCAAGAGAACCTGGACTTGTAGCTTGACAATGGCATCTGCAACTTGTGTCTCCAGCCAGGAGAAAGAGGAGATTTCAAGCACAGCCTGAAATCATGGAATACATGAAGGTCATTTTCAACCTTCATGGAGTGTCACTGCTTCCACTGAAAGGAAACTTGAGTTCATGAGTCAAGCCAAGTGCCAGCCTGCTCTTGACCTAGATGGTCAGAGGTGTAGCAATGGGAGCTCACCATGGAGAACATTACTGGGAAATCTGACTGGTCCCTCAAGGAGTCTGAATTCACAAATTAGTTTATCTGTAAGTCAAGCGTTCACCTTGAACAGCCTTCACAAACTGATTCTGTCAGCAGGAACAAGCCCAGCTCCTTCCCAACACCTACCTGTTACGGCCCGAATCTCTAAAGCCTTTGGCAAATGGATTCCTATCAATCTTCAGACGAGTTATCTGTGAATATGATTAAGAGAAATTATTACCTGTAAACTCAGATAAGTAGCATAGAAAACAACTCTCCTGACAGAAATAAGCTGACAGCAGAAGCATTTTCATATTTGTAT
Source organism: Phylloscopus collybita (assembly GCA_027886175.1). Lineage (NCBI taxonomy): Eukaryota > Metazoa > Chordata > Aves > Passeriformes > Phylloscopidae > Phylloscopus > Phylloscopus collybita. The sequence goes on along the minus strand of JAJNNQ010000026.1, from coordinate 22,761,749 downwards.
AGTTTAAGATGGTTGTCCTGAAATATAGCAAAATAAGGGCCAATCTTCTGATCATTATTTTTGAAGATCCCTGGAGAAGCTAATAGGTATTTACAGCTGCCAGATGGAATTACTGAGAAAAAAAAAATTCAAGCAAATGTCATTCTTCACCTAAGAGAGTACACTGTGTAACTGGAATACAATTTAAATTAAATTTTATTTCTGAACTGGCCAAGAAGGAAATGTGAAAAGAGTGATTATCTCTAGGTTGTTGTCCTCCATAAAAAAAACAAACCCAAACCAACAACAAAAAAAAAAAAACCCAGCAAAACACACCACACCCCAAATAACGGCAATTCGTTTTAATAAATGGGGAAGTCACCAAATACTTATATTTCAGTATTTACATGGCTCTCCTGCTCTTCTCTTTGCAAAATCATCAATGCATATGTAATTTAAAAAAAAAATACAGCTACAATAATTTATATGGAATTAATAAAATGTCACAACACTAACTATAGTGTCATTATGTATGCCAATACTTAAATGAGAGGTGAAAGAGCCAAGTGATACAACCTGCAGTTAACTTTTGACTTTGAATCCGTGTGGATCCAGATAAATTGCCCTTAATAATATAAGCTGAATGCAGTTAATAAAAACAACTGCAACTTTCTTCAGAACTCAGCTTCTCTGTTAAAGTCCTGGGAGTATTAAAAGCACTGGAGTCAGGAACAAAAGGGCTTTAAAAATTCTCTCCAGACATGTATCTACATTTAAAGGTACAGAAACACCTTTAAAAATTAGACAGCTCTTTGCCTTATTCTTCAATGTTGTATTTATAATCAAGACACAATTAAGCATGCTAATTAGACTGTATGATCTCCATAATAAGAATGATTTTTTTACATGCAGCATCTCTGAAGGCTCAGCTATAGCCTCCAGGCACTACAGCAATACTAACAGTGAAAGCTACTTGTAGGAAAAAAAAGGTTTAGATAATTCCACTTTAATAAGTGATAATGAAAGTATCTGCTTTTCTCCTATCTCTTACATCTCTGGTCTGCTCTGAAAAGCCTGTAAAGTGCTAACCAGAAAGCCCAAATTACCTGTTGATTTTGGTATGCTGTGACAGTAGTGAAAACTGTCTCTGGGAAGGAGAAGGCTTTCACCCCTTCTCCCGAAGGGATGGGCTTGACAGGGGACAGATCATCACCACAGTCCTTTCGGATGACGTGCACACGAGGCTGGTATTTATGCATAGAGTGAAGGATAATCTACACAGTCATGAAAGGAAAAAGATAACATTTATTAGAAAGGACACCCTGCTGTTTCAGGACTAATAACTTTTTGGAACTGATTATGGTATGTGTTTACCGTGCCACTTACTGGAAATCAAATGTTTTCTTTAACCTCTGAAGGTTCTTGTTACAGTAGTCTAATCCCTGTGCATTTATGTTATTGCCAACCCTAAGCATTTAAAAATTACGACTCAGGAGCTCCAAATTCAGAGACTGGCTCAATTGAAACTGGCTCAAAAAAAGGAAAAAAAAAAAGGAAAAAACAAAGAGAAATCAGGATGTCAGGTCCCACTGGAATTATGAAAGTTTTGTCACTTTTTTCTACTGAAGTCTGGATTTGACCTAACAGGATTAACAGCAGCAGAAATTTGTCTTTTGCTTTTGGAACCTTCAGGATATGGTACTGGAGCAATTTTTTCCTTATATCCCAAAGGCTGGAAACAAATCTTGGTTGGAACACAAGCTAAGACTCTCACACTCTGAAGAAGCATAAACTTAAGAGTAAAATGATAACAAAATCCAAAACTCTAAAGCATTAATAACAATCAATTTATAAAACAGACAATGAATTTCAATAAAAAACCCTCCCTGCATACAAAAACTCAATCAAAAATAAATTATAAAAGAGAAGTGGATGAACTCATACTGCATAAAATTAAACACACAAATACCTCTTGGTACTGCACCCCAGTTTTAATGGAGATTTAAAATAGAGAATTTTTCCTCTATATTACTCCATTTCAACTAACCACTATTAAAACAGAAGATTTCAAAAAAAAAAATGAGGCCCAACTATTATTGTTGGAAACCCTAAGAAATTAGTAACTTGATAAATAAATAGTCCTATGGCTATTGGCCTGTGGAACCACTAATCAACATTCTGGAGAAGCTTTTTAATTTCCTGCTCCTTGAGTAAGCTCAGAATGTGCGTGTGCTCAAGCACTCAACAGAGCCCCTATGTCAGACACCATGGAAGTTCATTCACCCAAATTATATAGAGGACAGTGCATTCCATAGAATTTGGATAAACTAGAGTTTGACTAGTTTAATACACTTGGTCCTGGCCAGATTACATGAGCCTGTTTTGGTAAGGCAAATTTCTGGATAATCAGGGGTTTTATTGGCCTTTGAGAAGGATTTTGACAATGATATCACAGGCTCCAATTAATTTGCTCAGGGAGTGCCTCGTGGATGTTTTTATACAAAGTCTTTTTTGAGTTTCTGAATCCTTGAGCAGAGCAAGAGTTTTCTCTTTTACAACACTCCTTTCAGTTCTCCAACGGCAAAGATCTACAAAATGAAAAATGCAGAGAGGACAGTATGTTCCTCAACCTGTTTTCCTGTGAACACCCAGTGGTACCAGGGGAGACGCTGGTGCAAGAGAAAAAGAAATGATCAAGAAAAGATGCTGCACAGTTCAAATCCACTGCTGTTCTGTGCCTTGCCATTTGTCTGGGTGCCACGTTCTCTCCCACATGGATTACTTGACCCCATCAGCTCTGTGGTGCAAACCACTGCTGGCCCACACATCAACGATAACCCTGGCAGCTAAAAGAGCTCTGCTCACACATCAGAACAAGCAAAATCAAAGCAGCATGGAGATGAACACCTCCCACTGCTTATCTGGGTGGTTATTACAGCTAAACTGATCCATGTCATCTCCCAAGAGCAACCTGTCTGGCCTCTGTCCTGTACTGAAATTTCCAGTGCTGACACACTGTTTTGGCAATCAGCAAATCCATAGCAATTATTTCTTTTTCTTGATTTTATACCATGTCTTCTAACAACGGGATCTTTGTTTCTGATCTGAAGGACTCTGAACTCTAAATAATGCATAACTGCAAAGCCCTTGTGAATTAAAGAGCAACATATAGAGACAGGACATAAAAGGAGAGGGAGATGCAACATCCACTCCAAAAACAGCCTAGCTCTATTATTCAAAGCATTACCTAAAGCTGCTGTGAAGAAAAAGCCTAGGAAAAGGAGATTCCGGCTTTCATTTCACAGTGCTTGCACATTTAAAAGCAGCAACAGGATCTAACAGTTTATCTGCAGAAACAGCAACTTTCCCTTATGCCCGTAAAATCCAACACCAAAACCCCCAATCAGAAGTCCCACTGTGTTCCCAAATATGAACTGGCATTACATTCAACTCACAGCTGAGGAGCCTGCCTCTCTCTACAAAGTCCTCACAGAACAAGATCAAAACACTTTATGCGGGAATAAACCTCCCTCACAAAAAGTAAAATCACACTTTGGCTACAGCAGCTGTCAAGAAATCATGATCAGACAGAAGACACTGCAACAGGGAGCCCACAGGTAGGAGGCAGAGCAAAGGCCACCAGAGCACCTGCAGCCACACAAAGCTGCACGTTTTACCTGCAGGGATTACCTTTGCAATGGCTTTTGGGAGCTGCTGCCACGATGGAGCCTCAGTGCTGACCCTGTGCATGAGCACCACCATGGCACAACCATCTCAGCCAGAACAGATACTCCTTCACGGGGGACACGACAATACTCCAGCAACTTGGCGACGCCAACACTACACAGTCACCTCCCCACTACCGACACAGTCCTTGCTGCTGTTTTCTCCAAAAATTCTCCATTATCCTCCCTCCAAAGCACAGCACTCAGGCTCTCTGCAGTTAGGGAAATGTGTGGGGCTGAAGAGCATGGATTCCCTCTGTACTAAGACAAAAACTGCAAGTGGAAATGCCGATGTTTCACAGCTTTTCATTGTGACAAGAACATATAACTGCCCATTGACTGTAAGCAGAGCTTGCTACTTGGAGCCAAGTCTGGGCAGAGTTACAGTCCGCCTCTGCTTCCAGCCTCGCCCCACTTTTAAATGGGGAAAAAACCCTCCCCAACCACCAAGGAACAATTAACACACTAACAGCCTCATTTTCGCTAAAAGTTAAAAGATGTTCCTCTGCATCAAAAAATGTTCAGTTGAAAAGCATGGAAAATAGCATAAAAAATATTGACTTTCCCCCTCCACTGAAATTCGGTTTAAAAACTGCATAGAAATAGAAAAATTAGCCAGCTCTAACCAGCCGGAGGGAGAGACTGCTTTTACAATGCAGCACTCATTCCACAGATGAGAGAGGGAAGAGAGGCATTAACAAAGAGCATCCAGACCATGCACTTTTCAGTGACAACTGCAAAATCCAGGTTTACTTTTCCTTAGAATCACGACTTAGATGAAACACACAAAAGCCGCAGTGTGTGTCTTCATGACTCTATAAGAACGCAGCATTTCCAAAGCAGAGAATTCACCCTGGAACTCCCTCTGAGATCAGAAACACACAAGGAGAGCATGTCTGTACAAATTTTTGCTTCATCTCTGCAGACTGCAAGTGGAACCCATATATCAGAGGGTGTCCTGTGTGCAGATATGTACCTCAAAATCTCTGAGCTGAGCAGCACTCTAAAATTGCGTAGCCACAAACTCCCACTTGAAAGGCTGATGAAAATAGCAGCAGGCAGCATGGAATCTGGAAAGTGCTCGAGCAGTGAGTCTCATAGAGATGGCTGACCTCCTTTCACAGAATGCTAATCCCAGGGCAACAAGATGCAAGGGGAATGTACTGCCACCAACTACTACCACAACATAAATACTGCGCAGGAATTCTACCTTAGTGCCTGTTTGCAAATACTGTCTCTATTCTCACGGGCATGGGCGACCTCTCTCAGAGATTCTGAGAATTAATACTCTAGAATAGGTAAAAGGGCTCTAGATTGATATCATGCAATCTCCGTACCTCAATGCCTGCAAGATCAAAACCAACCCCCTGGGATCTTAACATAAAAACTCTGCAAAAGCTTACACTTTCGACGAGCACAGGAAACATAAAGGAACAATTTCAACAAGGATTAAATTGCCAGAACCAGAAAGCAGGGAAAGCATTCCCAAAGAACAACAGCTAAAGCCCAACGCTGCTTGGTGGAAACCCCACCACGGTTTCTCTGAACTACTCTGTCTGCTCATGAGAGGTAAAAAAACCACTTTCTAATCATCTAAAATATACCCCATGTCCCATACAGGGGTGGGAGAGTCAGAACTTCTGATACAAGAACAAATATTGGAAGGACACTACAGCCTTGACTCCTAGCTCTTCTAATTTGCCATCCGTCCCCTGGTACCCTCCTGAGAAAAATGGTTTCTTCCTGCTTACGAGAAACAATTGGGTTTTTATATTCATCACAAAATATGATTATTCGTTTTCCATTATTGCTAGAGGCATTCAGAGGCTACATAGCTTTTTCAATACAGCATTCCACACTACCATAGCTTTAAAAGAAAAAAATGTACCCATTGGAAGAGACACTTTTCTGCTTTCTGCTTTTGCCTTTTCTGGTAATTATGAATGACATGTTTGCAATTTCCCAGATTTGAGAAATATGAAATTATTTTACAGTCATCCTTCTTTTGTCCTTTTATTTTAATACTTAAATTTCCATTTTGGGGAGGAGGGGCACTGCCATAGCTCTGAATCAGTTCAATGTGTCTCAAATCACTGTACTTGAGCTTTGCTTCACTCGTTTCCAAGCCGAAATACTTAACTAAAGCCCAGAAAATTTATATCCCCCCCATATTACAAATAACGGTGTGCTGTGTACGCTACACAGGTTTCAGTTCAGAGTAAAAACAAAGCTAAAATGTGAGATGGAAAAATACAGTAACACAATTCTCTGCATAGCTGAGATTTTATCACAGGGCAGTTTGCAACTGCACGTGTACAGGTGGACCACAGTACCCACAGATTGTCCCTCTGCACCCACTCAGTACAAAAACCAGCTCCTTGCTGGAAAAGCAACATTTTATCCATTTGTATGTGCTTCACTTTCAGAGCCCTTACAATAGACTCAGGATTCAGGGAAAACAACTCCCACTTGAGAGGAGTCACAAATAGACGAATGCTGAGGAAACTAAGGGAACTTCATGTGCTAACCTTAACTCAAATGGACACTGCTAAATGAGACTCCATAACTGTAATTCTGGAAAGAAGCAACACAAAATCTCTTTTGTACTGTCCTAAAAAAAACACTGCTAACTAAAAGAGACCTGAATACCTCCACATTTCTTTTAAGGCAGAACAAAATACAATTATGAAAGTTATCGCACAAACTGGAGTTTTCTTATTCTTGTAATCACATTTGCTAGGTCAGCCACGCTCCTGTACTCCTGCCTCTGTTAATCGCATTTGCAAACACAAATAAGGGGGGATAATCTCAGACTATGTATTAGCAAAATACCTGGCTCAATGTCACAGAGTTACAGCTGTACTGAAAGGTAAGTGTGGTATCTTTGCGCTCTGTGCCAGGTATATTTTCTTTTACTCCTTTCCTTGAAGGAGAAAGTATCCTGGTTAATAAATCCGGTTACGCTAAGGACAATGGAATCTACATCCTGTCTAAAAACTTTCCTCTAACATCTCAAAGCTCTTCCACTTGGAACTTGATGCTCCTTCTGAAAGGATGCCAACATTTGCCATTTATTACAGGGGTTTGTAAAATCAAAGGCTTCACTCTGACTGAAAACAATCCTCATTTTTTAATTATTCCTTAAGGTGTCAAGTAAAACTATTTTAGGGATTGCTGGAATGATACTGGCTTACATCTGTCGTGTTTCAACAGTTTTGAAGAGAAAAGGAAATATTAACATAACACATTTTGTCACATTAGATAATGTCATAACTAAACAATTTAGAACTTGCAAACAGAACACTCATACTGCATACGTCTTCGCCAGCTTTTTCAGAAGTAATGAGCCTCAGCTGTGAAAGGGTCTTGCTTCATAAGGTATGTAATAAATCATCATCGGAGCAAACCCAGCTCCCATGTTGTTCGTTTTTGACTGCAATTATTAACACCTCACGGGATTTCACACAAACGTTTAGGTTAAGAAAATACTTAAGTGTATTTTTATCCACGTGAAGTTATTACACACTATTAATGTTTCTCCTAGCCAGTTGTGAATTTAAGCGTCCTCTTCGACCATAGCAGAAGTTGCGAGTAACACGCTCGGTGGGAAATACCGAGAGCAATTCTGCCCCTCTGTATTAGGCAATTTAGCCTTGTAAAGTCTTACTTTGCAGAAGGAGTTCTCTATTTGAGGGGGGAGTAAAACAGCAGGCTCTAATAAGCAGTTAATTATCGGAGCAGAAAGTAAGCAGATTTTAGATCTGGAGAGTAAAGTTCCAAAACAGCTCTGAAAAGTCAAGCCTATTTCTGGCCCGCCGAAGCTGTACGTCAGAGCCTCTCAGGGCTGAGCAATGTGCCTACACATAATGCCACCAAAGAGCAAGTACTCACATGCCCTTGATCATCCAGCTCGTTATTGGTAAGCTTCAGTTTGTCAAAGCTGATCACTTGTCTCATCCACGTCTCCCCCGAGGCAGGTGAGTCAGGGTGAATATAAACACGAGGAGGCACCGGGGAGTCAGCATTACCAGCCACCATCCACTTGGAGCTATGATAAACATACCTGCAAAAAGAAAACAAATACCTTTAACCACAAGCACCAAAACAATTTATTAGACCCACTCAGCATTAATAAATCAGGGCCCATGCATACAGCAAAAACCTATCAATTAACAAAACATGAAAGGACTCAATTTTACCTAAATAAAAAGATATTTGTTTGTTTGTTTGTTTTCTGCTGCAAAACATACTTCTGTCACCTGCAAAAATAAGGTTAAAATCCATGCTCTGATCTGACCTTACTCTTCCTAAAGTCAGTCACAATCTCAACAGGTTTCAAAATGAGTTTTGGTTGGTGTCAGTTCATTGATTTCTACAGCTCTGTTCTGAAAAAGCATCAGCAAACAGGGAAGAATCTGGTCCTTCTTTCATCAAATTGAGTAGTAATAACATATTTAGAAGTTTTATCGTATTGAGTCTAATATAGGACTCTATAAATAAAGCTATTGAAGAGAAAGAACATTATGATTGGGAAAAATAATGAAAGTATGTGAAATTATGCTCCTGATATTTCTGTAGACCATATTAATAGGCTTGAATAGTATTGCAAAAAGGTTAAAAAATTAAAACACAGAGTCTGCATTTAATTTGATAAGCCAGTGTTGACAAGGTGATTTTATAACAAAAATTGTGCCTGCTTTGGCTGAAAACCTATTTTGAAGGCAGACACTTCACAAAGCAGTTTAAGAAGCATTAATTGAAAGTTGGTTTTTTTTCAAGTACAGTAAAATTCCAGTAACTCAGCTGTGTTTTTAAATGAAAACAAGAAAGACTTTATCAAACCATATCTTTGCACAATTCAGTTCCTTATCAGAAAAAGACAAGCAACATCGTCAGAATAGAAAACAAAATGATCCAATGCAGGTATTGCTCCATACAATTCAGATCAAGTTGCATAGCTAAGGTCTAGAATGATGGTGAAATTCTCTCTTGGAGACAAATTCTCCACCCCAGATCACTGTTGGAACATTTTTCATTTATTTTATATTTCTTGGTTTATACTGAATATATTCCTTCCCTAAAAAGGTAAATAAAGTTATAAATACACATAAATACAAATTTATGATAAATACAAATTTATGATAAATACATATTTTAAGCTTCCAAATATTTATAAGGTCAAATTTTGCTAGAAATCCAGACCTAGGTGTAATCTTCTTCATTTCCATTTGTTTTGCTATCTGCTCTGTCGGCTAAAGATTAGGCTCCATGTGACTGCTATCATGTCTATGAAATTTAAAGATCTGCAAGACAGTGTGTGAAGCTTCACAAAAAGCCTCAAGTAAAACATGCAAAACATTAATATTTAGCAGAAAGCTTAAAGGTATGGCTACTAATACATGAATACAAAAAAAAATCACATTTGTCAACTAAGAAAATACTGCCTTTCATACAACACTTGTTAAGTTACTTCAGTTTTCTGGGCACCATGTATCACACTGAAGACAGTGCAGGTCAGCATAACTATAATTATTTTAAATAAAATGAGGTTTAAACAATTCATACTCATTATAACTGCTTCTAATTTTCAGTATTAACATTTTAATTATTTTGGAATTACTACCTTGCCTTTTCTATGAATTTATGAATTGTTCAGACCTTCTAGGAATTATATGTTTAGATTGTTAAGTAAACGCACACATAAAGAAGAAGAAGAAAAAAAAAAAAGCTTTCATTTGAACTGCACTGCACAAGGAAAAAGAAGCATTTTTTCCTCTATGGTAAAGACAGGAAAGACTGCCCTAACTGTATAGGCTGGGCATCTGATGCTCCTGTTTGAAAAACTCAAAATCTAAAGTGGCCCTAAGAAAGGTCTTATACACCAACAAGAAAATAACAAAATAGCAGTCAATGGGGTAAGTACAGGAAAAAACACAGGGCAGCATTTGCTTAGGAAACAAGGCAGCATGCCTGCAGAGCCAACTTTTTAATCTTGGTCTAAATTATTCCTAGCTATAGAATTAAATCTGCAGCGGTTCTCCCTACATTAGACTAAGTATAGGTTAAAAGAATCAAAGCCGCAATTGGTAAAGACCTGATCCTGCATCCTCTGAACTGCTCTGGCCAGGCTTTCCCCCCGGCTACTTTGGAGCTTGGGATTGCATCCGAAAAGCAAGACCTTGGAAACGGCTTCAACTCACAACAGGAACTGCTGCGGGGCCAAGCCTGCAAATACTTCTACAGGACCAGTGCCTGCTGCAGACCCCAACCATCTCCTTCAAAACACAACTACCCTCGAAACCAGTGAGAGCTTCAGCACAGAATTTCTATTCCTAAATGTTCGAAGAACAATCTCTTTTGTTCCTCACATCATTTTCCAGGCAATAATGCCATTAATTCTTTATGTAACAGTAATTAGAAACATTACCCTTTTTCTAAGTCTAAGCAACCAAATATCTGATTGATAAACAGCTTTTAAATTAAATTATGTAAGCAATTTGAAGCGTAACTTATAAATAAGATAGCTTAGAAGTATTTTAATCAGATGTCCATGCTGTTAATGTTATTAATTAATGTTAATACCATTTGGCACCAAAAAATGTACATTTTTGTATTTATTTGTTAATAGGAAATAATTCCCACTGACAGGAGAAGGAATAAAATATGATAACATTTCCTGGCCACAGTAGAACTGCACTCTGAAAGCCAAACCTGAGCATCTGCCCCCAGTACATACATAGCGTGAGGCAAATGTATCATAAAGAGCTTCAACACAAATTTTAGTTGTTTTTTCATACTTGGTACAATATGGTCTTTTAAAATACACTGGGATAAAAATAAGAACCTTTAAGGAGAGTTAAACATGACCTTCTGCTAATTTATGTTGTGTTAGTATTTTCTTCCAACAGCCAAGCACCCTATAGCTTACATCATATGTTTTTTGCCTAAAAGTCACCATACCTGTATCTTTTGTTATCCACTGGCACAATATCCATAGCAATATAATACTGCTGATGTGGGTCTAAACCTGAGATCTTCACTCTCATTGCAGGAAACATCCGCCTGAACATTGGAAAGAGAGAGGTCATTTTTAATACGAAACAGACTCGGGAATGGTTGTTTAGGAAAAGTAACCACTTCGTGGGATTTTTGTCGTTCTTCCTTTTAGCCTACAGAGTCCTTTTGGACGATTATAGTTACATAGCCATGAAATGGCCCATTCGATATGTCAAAACAGATTTCTAAAGTGCATTTACTCGAACAATGCTTCGTATGTTTGGGGATACGCTTTGGGAGTACAGCTATTACCACATCATTTCAACTTTATTGTTAGACAGTAAATCATTTGGGTTTGAGACTTTACTTTAGCAGTATACACATTTAAAGCCCATTTGAGATATTAGTAAGAAATGTATTCCTGGAGATGTGCAAACACCACCTCCACCCAGGAAGCCCAAGGCTTACAGAAAGGCAAATTGCCACTAAAGTTTCAAGTGTCAGCAGAAAATGGTGTCTCATTGCTATAGCAGCGAATTAGAAAGCTAAATCCACTGTGATACGATTATAACACCTCAAGGATGCAGTTATAAAAGCCAATGTGCCATGCTCTAACCCAACAATATGGTCTTTATTGACACGGGACTTCCTGTCTGCAACTTACTAAAGGTGAAGTGCGAGAGCTACTCTGTCTTTGAAAGGTATAGTAAAACTTCTTTATTGAAAGCAGAAACGAATCTACAAGCAAATTTCTGGAAAAAAAAATAAAACAAAAACGACAAAAAACCCAAAAGTTCAAGATTTAGATCCTTCTGTGAAGAAACGGATTAATTAACCAATGAGGTGGTTTTAACATAAAATTGCCCTTAACTCTTAGCTTGGCATGTTTTTTATCAGAAAACTTCATTCTTGAAGAAAAAAAAAAAAAAAAGAAAGAAAGAGAAACGTCTTGACTGCAAGCTAATAAAATACTCTTCTGCATTTTATAAACCTGAAAGATATTCCAGTTTACTCAGCATTTGCTGTAGTGCTAATATATATATACACATTAACAAACAAGATATTAAAAGTAGTTACTGGAAACAAAAATCCAATCTCCGCCATTTCTGCATAAGCAGAAGGGTAAAAACCCGACTATGGCTAACTAAGTTTTAGTGTTATTTCAGTGCACCTGTAAGATAAAACAGAAAATCCCCGACTGGACTCTCTTAAGACAAACGCAGCTTTGTGCTGTTTAAGACTGCATTTCAATCATTAATAAAGCCTCTCTGAAAATGCAGACGGTAGCATATGGATTCAATAAAATATGTTTTTGTAATTTCTAATAAGTCCAAATACTTTTATACTTCCCAGGTTTTAACCATGTGTATCCCCTGGAAAGGGGAAAAGCTTCCCCCCAGAAGGGCACGGCGCTCCCAGACCTCGCCCTAATGAACAGGAAACCCGAAACGCCACATGCTCCCGTGCCCATCTAACATTATCGCCATCTACCTGCCTCGTAAATCTGGAGGGTTCCCCGGTTTTGGCCCGCTTTGATGTGCCCGCCCGCCCCGGGAGCGCGCGGGTGGCGGCCCCGCCGTGCCCGTTACCTTCCCGCCTTGGTGATGATCATCTCGGTGCCGATCTCGTGGAAGCGCTTCCAGAGCTCGGCGCCCTGCAGGTCCACCCGCGGCGCCTGCGGCGTGGGCAGCGGCGAGCCGGGCCTTGAGCCCTTGGGGGAGCCGCCGGGGGAGGCGGGCGGGGAGGCCGCCAGGAAGCTCTCCTCGCAGCCGCCTGCGGAGAGAGCGGAGGAAGCGATAGCGGCCGGGGCAGCGCGGACTTCGCTCCCTCAGCCCCGGCCGACCAGCCGGCCCGGCGGCAGCGATGGCCTGCGCCGGTCCGGCCCGGGCCGCAGCCTTGGCTCCGTGGAGAGGGGCGACCCGAGCGCCGGGACCGCGGCAGGACGGCCGGGCTGCCGGGGACGAGCTGCCCTCATCGCCGCACCGCGCCCCGGCCGAGGCAGGCGGCAGCCTGTCCGGGGTGCGAGGCCGGCCCCGCATTTCGTTTGGCCACGGGCTTCTGCCCCGCAGGGTGAAAGTGCGCTCCCCTCCACACACAGCAAATTACACGCACACACATATATGTAGGTGTTGCGCGTGTGTGTATATATATGCACACATAATTATATACATAGTTGCATAAGCACTTTTAGCAGCACACGTACATATATGTGTCGTATAAGTGCTTTTGCCTTCCCTCGCAAACAGGGCTCGGGACAGCCCCGCGCCGTCGCTCCACCGCGCTGCGGCACCGACAGCCCCGGCAGCCGCCCTGCCCTGTGCCGGCGTCCGAGGGGCGCCGCGGATCCTCACCGCCAGGCTAGCGGGAAGGGTGCTGGGTGCCCACGCAGCGTGGAAAGACAGAAGGGATAACAGGGAATCAAAGCGCCGGTCGCGACGGGGAAGGGGGATCCCGAGGCCAGGCGGGGAGCGGGGCCGCGGGCAGCGGCGGGGCGCGGGGCGGCACTCACCGGCGGGGGCGCGGGCGGCGCAGCCCAGGTCCATGTCGCCGCAGGTCCTGCCGGCGGCAGCGGCGGGGGAGCTCTTGGCGCAGCAGCCGCTGCCGCCTTCGTCCTCCGCCGCCTCGTCCTCGCCGCCCAGCTTCCGCCGCTTGGGCTGCCGCGGCGGCGGCGGCGGCTGCTGCTGCTGCTGCTGCTTCTCGGCCCCGATGAGAGCCTCCACGGAGAAGGCGTGAGCCTTGAGGCTCATGGTGGTGCCTGGCGAGGACCGCCGCTTGTCGGCCATGCCCGCCACCCTACAGCCCGCGCATCCAGGCGCCCCGCGGCCGCCGGCACCCGCGCCCGGCCCGCCGCGCCGGCCGCCCTCCCGTCCTCCCGACCGCGCAGGCAAGGGGCTGAGGCTTTTCCTCTCCTTTCTTTTTAAATCCGAGTTATCAGCCAAGATTTTTTTTTTTTTTTTGGGGGGGGGGGGATTGTTTTGGGTTTTTTTAAAGTGGAAAAAAAAAATCTATTCCTTTCTGCAGATGCGTTCCTTCTCTCCCCCTCCTCCTCCTCCTCCTCCTCCTCCTTCACGTTCTGCCCCGTCTGATGGGCCAGGCAGGGCTGACATGGGTAACAAACGCTCTGCGGACACAAATTAGGGCTTGTAATTGAAATTTGTTGCCTTGATCTGTCAGCACTTCCAGGCAGGAGACCTGTGGGAAGAACTCGCTCATTAGTGTCACTGCGGCGGCGGGGGCCGGGCGGAGCCGCGGGGCGGGGGCGGCGCGGCCGGGCCGCCCGCAGCCCAATCAGCGCCGCCCCGGCCCCGCCGCCCCGGCCCCGCCGCCCTTCCAGGGGGCCCCGCCGCCGCGGCCGGGGGGAGCGCCCCGCCGTCCCCGCGCCCGCTCCGCCTCCGCCCCGGCCCAAACAGCCCCGCGCCCCCGGCCCGCGGAGATGCACCCGCAATGAACGCTAAAGGGACGCCCTCGCCCCCAGCCGTATCTCCCCCCGAAACGCAGAGGGAAGTGGGGAGGGGGGGGTGGGTCCCCTGGAGCGAAGTGTTTCGGCCGGGAAAACCATTCGGACGTTAAAAAATGACGTTGTGCCCGGTTTTGCTGTAAGGAATTAGGAATTATTGCTGTTACTGTTGCGCTTGGAGATTCATCGCGTTGTTATTCAATCTCTGGCTGCAGCGAGGTTCCAGCGTGTAGCATCCACAACCTCCGCTAAACGCGACCCATTAGCGCCGAGGCTGCCATAAAACGAGAATTAAACCGAACCTTGTATGAACATGGATGCATCCAGCCGCAGCAACTTTAGTAATAATCATACTTAGCTGCATGAAATAGTTACAGGGAAAATCCTCTTTCGTATCTTTCTAGTAAAACTCGTAAAGTTTTGGAACCAGATATTCTTTCCTTTGACTATCCAGGGAAATGAAAAAGGTAGCGAGATTTCTGTTGTGGTTTTTTGTTTTTTTCTTGTTGGGACATTGTTCCTTTTTTTTTTTTTTTTTTTTTTTTTTTTTTTTTTTTTTTTTTTCTTTTTTTTTTTTAAGTCCTCAGAACTAAATGGAGTGAGGTGCTCCCCTGAAAGAAACAGAATAGAAACCCTCCAGCTGTAAAAAAAAAAATCAGTGGGGCAATTTTCACTGTTTAGGGAACTAGGAACTCAAACTCATTCTGTTTTGGGCAACGGAGGGAAGGAAATTCGCGAAGTGGTTCGCCTGTGTCACAGCCTTGGAGGTCCTGTTCGGGCCGTCGAGTGGCACAGCTGAGATTTCTGATCGTAATCTGAAACGGAAATAGCTGCCATTTAGGAGACGTAACCGTTTCCACTATCGCATTTTACTTACCCGTAAAATGCAAATTTATCGCTAATTTCAATAGCTATTTCGTCAGAGACTGTGAGGAATGGGCTGATTAACATATATACCCTAGAGATAAATTATCCTTTGGAATAAGGTTATCAGCGTTAAAATTGTACAAGTACTTTCCAGACGTGAAAAATTAGGTATGTGACAGAAAGATAATTAACTAAAGAAAAAAATAAAACAGAAACGAAACCGCCGTAGGAGGACTAACTCTCGCCACATTGAAAGAGATGGCAACTTGTCTGAGAAAAATTCGTCACTACGAAAAAAAGTTGCTCTGCAGTTGCTGTCGCTCTAAATTGATAGGAGGGCAGAAAATGCTTAATGCCTGTCACCGACGAACAGTGCTGTGCAGCTAGTTTATCTTTACGTTAAATCTGGGACATATTAACTGTTCCGTGATCTAAAGTCTGTCTGCTCTGCCTTTCCAGCCGTGATTGAATCTGAAGAAAATCAGATGTGCGAGAGTGATCGAAATGTGCTAAGCTAGAGGATCTTGCAGGAGTTTAAACGCCGTCGCGGTGGAGATGAGATCGATAGAGGAAAGGAAGGAAGGAAATGGATGTCATCTGTCCGAGGGCGCTCCCGCAGCCTCCTCGCCCGCCCGCCCATCTCCGACGGTACCTTCCGCCGCCCCGCTCCGCGCTCCCGCCGCCGCCGGGCCACACACACCACCGCCACCGGTGTGACGGCCCCGGCGAGGCCCGCGGGAGCAGGTACTGACCCCCGCCGCCGCGGCCCGGGAGGGGCGCGGAGGGGAGCGGGGGGAGGAGGGCGCGCTCCGTGGCGGCGGGGCCCGGGTGCGAGCGACGGGGGCCGCGGGGGCTTTAGGGCCAGGCTGAGCTAGTGGAGAAACTCGGCGCGGGCGCGGCGTGCGGGGCCGGCCCCGAGCGGCCGCCGGGACCTGCCGGCGTAGGGGCGAGCTGCCCCGCTCCTCCGCCGGGCTCTCCGCGGCGCAGCGCGGCCCAGGGCGGCCACGGCGCGCAGGCGGGGACCGGGACGAAGCGGCGGTGGTGCCGCGGAGGTCCCGTAGAAGCCTCTGGGCACGAGGTTGCTGATCCTGCCCGTTTTTTTATTCTTTTCCCTCCCTCTAGAGCCAGCCGCCGCGCGTTCCCGCCGAGGAGACCCTGACCCCTTGCTCCACACCGCTCCGCACCCCGCCGAGCCGCACAGCGGGGTGCGCGCAGCCCGGCCGCTCTACGGCGGATGGACAGATCGCCCGGATTGTTTTTATTTTTAGAGGAATGCCGCTTATTCTTGATTTTTTTTACTCCTCCCTAGAATTCCGTAGGTTGCTATGTGGCATGTTGCTTTCATTTCTTGACTTTTTGAAATAATTGTTTGGATTTAAATTTATCGAACAACCTGTTATCCATATGTCTGTCCGATTAATTTTTTTATGGGATGATGAAAGAGAGAAGAATCTATATATATAGTGATCTGCTAATGGAATAATATATATCTAAAACACTTTTCTGGGGTTACTTTTATTTCCGGACTTTAAAATGCAGTTTGAGCTTTTAGGCAATTGGTGAGGCAGCACTTATTTGATGTAGCAGAGTCACATATTTAGACTTGAGGGGAAAAAAATATATTGTTTTCCACCAGAAAGATATTTTCCTGTCCTTCCTTCGAAAATCTTGAGGGACATTTACAGGAATGTTGTGGCCGTGTTCTGCCATTCACAGTGATTTTTGCAAATCTTTTCGGACATTGAAGCCGGGCGTCACCATAGAGTAAAATATCTACAGGGTCTTTTTCCCTTCAAAGACATGATTTTCTGTAACTACCCAGCAGGGATCTGTAGAAGCGGTCACTAAGGAAAACATATCATTAGTCTCTTCTTCCCTCCGCCCCCCAAGTGAGCCTAATCGCTTCACCCTAAGGAGACGTGGTGTGTAAAACTGACAGCAGGGAGCTGACGGCGGCTACTTAGTCAAATATTATCAACTGCAGAAAAAAAATTATAGGCGCCGGCGAGAAAGTAGTCTGTAAACCCCGTTTCTGCACATCCCAAGCGCACCTTCGCCCCCGTCCCTCTCCCTTGCCCTTGCTTGCGGCTGAGTGTGTGTCGGGGGCCAATTAGCACTTCCAGCTCTCCTATAACGGCATGAACAGCAAGCCGAGAGCGACTGTCCCAGCAATACATGAGATGACCCTCAAAAGGGTTGAGAGAAGATTAAGCGCGGCTTAAATTTAAAAGAGACAGGAAAGTCCCCTGGAGCCCTCACGCCTTCTCCACCGGGGATCCTTCGGCCGGGCTGCTTTCCCCCGCTGCCAGGTGGGCTGCAGCCCGACGGAAGAGGTGGCCCTAGGGAGCCGGCAGGAACGGTCGTCCGGAGCGGCGGCGGGGCTCTTTATTAGTTTCCGATGAGAACGGCCCGGCCCCTATTCCCACTTGCGTGTGTCACCTTCCCCGGGCGCAGAACGAGCGCGACTCACAGCGCGGGGCGCAGGCCATCCCCGGCTGATCCCACGCCGGGCCCAGGCTCGCGGTGCCCCGGCGGCCCTGGGCAACCCCCTGGTATTCGTCCCGGGGCCTGTCCCGAACACACCGCCGAGTGCACCCGCCCGACGGGCTTTAGCTTTGCGCCCGAGCCGGAACGAGAGGGAGCGGGGTCGGTTTCCCGACACTTGAGACTGCCCGACTTCAAACTACATAACTGGACTGAAGGGTCCCAAAACAAGCAGATGAAGAGGCCGCTCTGTACCCATCCTCCAGGACCACAGAGCATGTAGCATCCCATTCTGTGCTTCTAGCTCAGGAACCGAGAAAAGGGAAGAGGGCCGGGGAAAAGAGGGGTAGCCCCCGCGCTCTCATCGCGCACAGAGCCCTTTGCCGCCTGGAGTGACCCAGATTTAGTCTGAACCGCGGGGACTCTCGTTGCGGTTGTCGCCGGTCGCGCCGAAGCCAAGCCCAACCTGCCAAGGAGCGTGGCCACGGCGGCCCGCAAACAGTCGCTGCGAGCGGGGTTAGGGGAGGGCTCATAGATACGGCGTGACAAGTTTTGTGCCCGCTTCAGCACCGCGGGACGGCCGCGCATGGAAGGAGGCGAACGGGTCGGGGCCAGCCCGCCGTGGCCGCCGACGGGGCGCGCGTTCCGCCGGCAGGCGAGCCTCATCCCCCGCGCGGCGGGCACCGGCCTTTCCCCGTGCGCCCGCCGAGCCCTCGGCCCGGCCGTCCTCCCGCAACTACCCCCGCAGCCTCGGGTCTCGTTTTAAAACTTAGGGGGGGGGGGGGGGGGGAATAGTCGCTCCCCTGCTGCGGTGTATAAATAAGATCAGAGTACGGAAATAAACGCTCAGCCAACCGACCGGCTTTCCGGACGGGTGAAAATGCTGAGGAACTACATTAAAGCATTGAAAACACAGTTTAAAGGCATCCTTGTTAAAATTATAAACATTCTGGCGATTGCGTTTTATAGCGCTTATATTACTGTTTTAATTCCTAATTACACAGCCACGAGTATGAAGAATTTTTAAGGAAATCTCCATTCTTTAATATGCCGGTCCCACTTATATTTATTGTTCGTTTCAGAAAAACGGTTTTTAAAAATAGCCTTTTCATTACTTCAGTCACAAAATAAGCGTTTGCAAACGCTAAATGAGGGTTGAAGAAACCTCTGGCTTTACTTTTTTTATTGCTTTCTTATAAATTTAACTCATATTTTCATTATTGTCTCAGAAAAAAAGAAAACGTGTATGGAATAAAATTAAACCAGGTAGCTTTAAATCACTGTCGTTTAGGGTAGAGTCACTAATTGGAAATATTTATGTTTGCGAAGCTGGGATTTCAACAGTAAAAAGATACAGTATATCCCCTTTTTATCATAACGCGGGTCTACGAGAACATTTATATCATATCATTGTAAGAAATGATGTGTAGTTAAACAACATTCTTTAAGCAGCGTTTGTGTCTTTTTATGGCAACCCTCGGTCTTTAGTCAGGGCTAGTTCTCATATTACATGAAATGTACTTTAAGAAGTACTACCTGCTCCAGCTGTCCAGGAAAAACTGAATTATGGAACTAGGAAACATATGGCAGTTGCATATTGCACGAGTAAGGTACATATGAAAGTTATAAATTTCTTTTTTAAGTAACCATTGTAAACGCATTTTTATAGGTTTCACAGTATGTATTACATCTGTAATTTTAATTTTTGCAATATACCTTTTTAAAGATATCTATGTTTTCTGTACTCTGGGGAAGGAAATGCAAAGCGACGTTTACACGTTAAAAAAAAAATGCTGCAAGCGAAACAAACAAGACAGGTAAATAAACGGGGAAGCGGAGCTTCCTCACAATGGAAAGGACACTATGCCATCTATTGGCAAAGCAGTTATTTACAAAGCCAAGGGTACCCAAGCGAGTATTTTCTGTTCTTTCAATACTGTGGAGTGTCCCAGTTGTAGCTTTCGTGTATTATAACAAATAAATAAAGACATTGCCACGGAGGTCTAGGGAATTAAAAAAAAAAAAAAAAAAAAAAAAAAAAAAAAAAAAAAAGGAAGAAACCAAAACAGTTCGTGAATTTATACCTCACAAATTAGGTCATTAACTCACAGGGGATTTTGCAGCTAATTGCGAACTCCCTTCTTCGAGCGCCCGAGTAAGAGAGATTCAACGTCTTCGATTGTTTTATTACTGAATCGTGTCAAAGAAGGCTTTTTTTTTTTTTTTTTTTTTTTTTTTCTCCTTGCCTCCCCCCCCTCCCCGGCCCGTGTTTTTAACACAAGGTTACTTAAGGACTTTACGGCCACGGGACGGCCCAGCAGGCTGCTGCGGAAGCTGACCTTACGGTCTCTGCTCAGTCCGAGCGCTCTGCGGCTGTGACCGCAGGATCGGGCCTCCTTTTCCGCGCCTGGCAGGGCTCCCCGGAACACGAGCCTGACCGGCGAGGCGCTCGAAGGCTCCGTCGGACACGGGCCGGGGGCAGCGCCGGGGGCAGGAGGTGCGCGGAGCAGCCCCCGCCCCGCCGGCCGCCGCCGGATCCCGCGGGCACCGCTCGCTCTCGGCCACGGAAAAGCTCATCCCGTAGCAGAGAGCTACTAGTACTTTTCCTGTTTCCAGGCCGGCGAGGGAGAAGATGGTATTTCCCCATCAGATATAAATAAACCGAAATAGTCGGACAGATGTGAAGGGAAGAGTCAGTTTTTCCTGTTCCAAGCGTAGACCGATTTCTGAACGAAAGCCCCTGCCTCTCCGTCTTGCACTGGCTTTCTTCCTTTCTTCCCTCACTTGCTAAGGACTTGACGTTTTCCCTGCCATGACTAGCCCACTACTGCTCGCAGGGAAACGCGAGAGCCCTTTGTTTTAACTTCCAACGTTGTCATCTCTCTTTCCCTGTCCCGCAGAACCCAGTTTGGCTCTTCTCTCCTGGATGTGTGCGTCGGGGGGCTTGGGGGGGGGGGGGGGGGGGGTGCGCGGGCGGCGGGAGAGAAATTCCTGGGAGCACCTGTATTTCTCAGCTCGAAAGGTTAATCTTTCCCCATACAGAAAACGAAAAAAAAAAAATTCCCTAAAAATAAAAGGAAAAAAACCCACAATCCCCTCCGTCTAAAACCAGACCCCAGAGGACAGGAAAATATAAAATCCAGACCCTGCACTCATATCCTTTTACTGCTCTTCTCGGTGTGAACGTGTGAGTAGATGGTGTTTTACAAAGTTGTCTGAATTTCATGAAAGGCCGTTCCTGTGTTTATATGCGAGGGGAATTGCACCGTCTCGCTGACTGAAACGCACCTTCGCCGATTGCTCTTTCCCCGAGCAGTGGGACGCGGCGCTGCGAGCCCGAAGGCTTCGCCTCGCAGCCTCACTCCCGGATTTTCGGATCAGCCCCGCGCGTCTCTCGCTGCCGGGGGAGCGCAGACACGAGCTGCTCTGGGGGCAGCACTCGTTTTCTGCTTTTTTTTCCTCCCCTGCAAACACCCCCAGGCGAGCCACGGGCTGGCCGCGGCCCACGTCTGGGGACAGTGATGGGACACGGCGCACTCCGGGACCAGCCGCGGCTGCCCGCAGCCCCGTGTCCGCGCTGGAACACCAGCACGGCCCGCGCTCCCTCCGTTCCGCCGGCTCGCTTTCCGGGGGCAGTTTGCCTGCCGGCGGGGCCGTAGCGCTCCTGCGCCCGGCCGGGACACCAAAGAAGCGGCGGGCGAGCGCGTTATTGGGGAGCTGTCGGAGAGAGAGGCAGGCGGCTAGGCTTTAGGGTTAGAAAGGCATGGATGAAGGAGAAGACTGAGCTGCATCGGGGCAGCGATGTTTGAAGAAGGCATCAAACAGGCTTCTCTCTGCCGTGCAGCCCGCGCACGCCGGTTCCCCACGCTGGCCCCGTCGCCCGCTGCAGGAGGTGCCGGCCGAGCCCCTGAGCATGGCCCGATTCACCCTGTCACACGAATGAAGGGATTTGGCTGGTCAAAACTAAATTCCTCTGCAATCAGCCGCACCAAAATGCTTTCAGAGGAACATCCAGGAGATCATTTTTCCCGCGTTCCCTATCAAGTGTTGCGTACAAGATATATCTTCCAAATATATTTTCTTTTCGATATTGTGCTGAAAGGGAGACAGTTATTAGAACTGTGCGAGCACTCTGCTCGTAATTACCCGGGGAGAGGGGCGAGTCCGAGGAGCTAGTGGGGAACTCAAGGAAAGCGGGGCTTTAAAATCGCTATCCTTTAAAGTTGGCGTGGGTAAAGTCCCTTGGCGCCTTTTTAACAATAAACAAATGCTTGTTTGTATATCTGTGCACACATACATAATAATATAAATCTGTATGTATGTCCAAACACATATACACACACGTATATCGTGCACTGTTCTATATTAAATATAGACATGCCTTGCGGTCCGGATTCTTTCAGTCGTTCATGTCTGTAGATAAATGCAATTATTTCCTACAGTGTTTTCTTCTTTCACTCTAATATTTTTTCTTTTTTTTCTTTTTTTTTTTTTTTTTCCTTTTTTTCTTCCTTTCTCCTTCTTTCTTTTTTTCTCAGTGGAAACTGCACAGTAAGTGTGAAATATACATCATCGCCAGAGGAATTTGTCTTGAAAAGTCCTCTCAGCCCCCTGGTGTTCAAAGACTAAAGGATGATTATTGATTATTGCACTAGATCAGAGCCCGCATTAAACGCCAGGGGAACGAAATGGACCGGCTGCGAGGGCCTGGCTCCGGCCCGCGGCTCGCCGGGGCTCCGCGGGGCCGCTGCGCTCCCCGCCGCGCTCCGCAGCCGCGGATGACGGGACGAGCCGCCCGCCGCGGAGCCGCCAAAGGGCTCAAAGCCCCTTGGGCACGGCCCGTGCCCGCCTCCGCGCCCGCGGAACCCCGCGCAGCTGCTCCGCTGCCCCCAGCCCCGCGCTCGCCGGGTCCTCTCGTCCAGCTCCGGCAGCGAGGCTGTACCGTCGGGGCTGAGGCTGGGAGCACCCGGACTGCAGAGACAGCCCCAGGTGTGTAATGTGCGTGTTCAAATATGCACACACGCACAGAGAGGGCTGCAGCTGAGTGCAAGAGGCCACACATTCAGAACGGTGAGCTCTTGGACATGCTTAGCTGTTCCTAACACACTCATGTACCCTGCCTGTTCCATGGAAAGTTTCACTGAAGGAGCTGAAGGGAGTGCTGAGGTGTGCGGGACGGAGGCTGAGAAACCCACTGGCAGGAGAGCACAGCGGGAGCCTCAGTGCCAGGGTGTGATGCAGGACGGAGTGAACGCCTCAGCATCCCACTACAAGCACCCCGCTCCAGGGGATGTAAGCGAGTACGCCACATCCCTCACCCCTGCTGACCCACGCCAGGTGCGTGGGTGACTGGGGTTCTCCCGGGGCTGTAGGTACCGCCCGCCTTTAACTTCCCCGCATGCCTTGGAAAGGGCGAGGGACTAACTGGCGACTGCAAGCTCTCCAGAGCCATTGCTTCTTTGCCCGATGCAAAACAGAGAGAGCATCTTTTGTCCTCACAAATTGACCAGCAGTGAGAAAAGATAATGCCGAACGTGCTCCATTCATCTGGAGAGTGATGGTGCTGTTTAGGGAGGGGGATTGTGGATGGCAAATAAAAGAGGAGCTTTGGAAAGCACCGTGACCTAGGGCTTTAATTTACAACAAATTCTGTCTTGTATATAAACAGAAGATCAAGTATATTGTGGAAAACTTCAAAACACATTTTAAATTTTATTCTTTTTCTCTTCCTCTGGGCTGCAGATACTTGAATTCATGACAATCAAGAGGATTTTCTTTATGAATAAGAACATCAACAACCCCATTGTGTCCTGTCACAGTATCCTGGTATTTCTACATCCTCTCTGAGGTTCACTTTGAGACTTGCAGGAATGTGATCTGGGAATTAGGTTTTGGACCATTTTGTTTCCATTTTGCAAATGCAAAGATGCGACAGTGAAACACACAGTGGTTTCTATTTCTTCGTCTCTGTAGGCATGTTTAACTCTCATTGACACTGATGTGAGTTATGCACATGTCTAAAGAGGAGAAGGGACTCTTAGATCTTTTTCTCATCGTTTACATGAGATCAAAAGAAATCAAATAGAGTTAATGAAGGACCAGATGGTGCTTTATTTGTGCTCTGGAAGACCACAGTACAAGATAATGGGAAGGAGTATCTGTAGTTTAACCTGGCAGAGAGGAAGAAAACTTACTATCTCATTTAATGGGCACTGAAGCAAGTATGCTGTATCTTCAGAAGTGGGAAAGGTTTGCTTGTTTTCTCTCCCTCAGTAGATTTTGGATGCAGGGCTTAGGGTTGTTTTTGGAAAGCACCGATTGAAGGGATTCCAGACTCTGAAATCATTCTCATTTTGTCTTTTTTGGAAACACAAATTTCTTTGGACCAGGCAATTCTTCAAGTTTTGCTTTTAAGCCGTAGGATATGGGTGCTCCTCTAGTCCATGGAAAATGTGTAATCTAATGCTATGAGGAAGCAGGGCTGCAGAAGCAGAAGAGCCTTTGATTTGGATCCTCACTGTGAGCAAGACTTTGGCAGGAGAGGCACAGGATGCAGTAAACTTTACCAACTGTGCGCACAGAGCAGCTCATATCCCAGAGGATGCAGACAGGGCCGGGACCATCCTGTGCTGTGCCTCTGTGGCATCTCTTAGCCCTTGCACCTGGCTGGTGGATTTGTAGCTCAAGCTGCCCCCAGGATCTTGAGGGAGGAGACCGTAGCACTGGGCATAGCTAATGACAAATTACTTTTACCCTCACTGATGGTAGGATTATCTGAAAAGAGATTAAAAGCTTGTTTCCTCTGTAGACCTTACACTGATCCTGGCAGGCTCTTTCTGATATAGAATACCCCAAAAAGGTATTCTAATAATTATTCTAATTGGTAAATGTGAGGGAAAACAGCAGTTTTACAGGGGGTTGCCCCTGCCTGTGCTGATCTTGTAGGGATGAGTCTGTGGGGGCAGTAGAGGCCATTGTATTACTTGTTCTCATCCCATCATTGTTTTAACACATGACACACCTATTTGAGGATAACTTAGCATCAGATCACAGATTTCCCAATAACTTGATGTCATGTGTTGGCCTTGCATGATATTGCAATGCCAGTTGACAAAAAAAAAAAAAAAAAAAAAAAAAAAAAAAAAAAAAAAGAAAAAGAAAAAAGAAAAAAAAAAGTCACTTCTGCGCTGTTGCCCAAGGCTTCTTTTGTTGACAAAGTAGCTCTCTGGATTTGGACATCTTTGCAGTTGAACTGAAGGCCTGGAGGCTTTCCTGTTTAAAAGGCAATGGGAAGAGATGCGACTAACATCTGTACATTTGTTTAAAGATTCCAGAAATTTTTTGTGATTATGCTTTCTTCTCAGAAAATTGTATCAAGAGTACTTTAATAGCAGTGCAGCCACATCTACTCTTTGCCCCCTGGTAGAAACCTAACATTACAGCTCCAGCTGACATTATTTCCACCTGCTTTAAATGTGTTCATGTGCCTCTAATCCTGTGTGCAGCTTCACATTTGTACCCATTTCCTGTATTTTATAGGCACATGTGGTATGTCGAGGTTTGGAAATGTAAGCCCTCATTTTGTGCTGCTAGTTTTTTAAACATTCATTTTCCCTGGCTGTACTCCTTGCTTAAAAAAAAAAAATCCAAAACAAAACAATCCCAAAAATACAAAAAAGATAAAAAACAAAAAAAAAGAACCCCAAACCAAAACAATTATTTTTCCCCTGTTGAGGCTTAAACAAAACTTTGAGACCTTCCTTGCTAGTTTATATATCTAGCACTTTTATTGAGTGAGTGTGCAGTAATTTGGTGGGTTTACTAAGTAACTTGACAGTTAATGGGATACATCTGCGATAGATTCCAAAATAACTGGCTGCTTAGAAATATGGAAAAGACTAGAATTTTCACTCCTTTCTGTGCTTGTGAGAAATTCCTATGTGCTCCAGCTCCACAGAAGTCAAGAATCCGTTAAAAATCTACGGATGCCAAGAGCTGCTACCAACAATAATAAAACTAATTAGGGCTGACTCCTCCAAACTTTCTATTATATTAGAAAAATATTATGGATTTTAATCTAAAGCATTTAAGAAGCCAAATTAAAAACACACAAAACCACGCATACACCTGGAGCTACACGGTGGCTTTATGAGGCTTGAGAGCATAAAAACCCCCTCAGCCACGGAAGCAAGAGCCCAGACTTCATTTTCCACAGACAAATCGGCTGCTTCGCGTCAGTGACCCATACTTGTGTGCAAAGGAGAAGTATAGCAATATCAGTAATCCTTCAGCTGGTGCACTAATGGCCCAGAAGGGTTGGGAACATTTTGGTGTTAGGGAATGAAGGCTCAGTCAATTGGGGATGGAAGTCTCTAAGAGGAAAAACCTAACCAGCAATCCCATATTCCTGGGAAAATTTCTGCATTTCCTAAACTGACTTCTTCATGACACAACAGCCAAAAGCTATTTCACCCTTTACAGTAAGGTTGATTTTTAGGCATAGCCCACACTACAGGGAAGCCCATGGCATTGTGAATCCATAGGAATGAGCAGGATGGGGGAGGAGAACCAGACATTCGTGCTGGAGAAAAAAGTTTGAGTGAATGTATCTAGTGTCCTGTGGTTCCAGAGGGAATAAAGAAAAGGGAAAAGATGAAGTAAGCTGGGCAGAGCTCTCCTGTGTCTGAGCAATATTCCCATTGAGGGGGTTAGCTGATCTAATATCTGCAGCTTAATTAATTTTCATTTGCCAAATTTTACATGGCTTCAGATAGGTATTTCATGGTAATGAAGACAAAGAGTATTGGTAAACAGCTGGAGTGTCTCAATGCCCTTTATGACACTGATGTGTCTAGACTTGAAATGTGTGCATCACTTTTCACTTCTTGGGGTTAAAAAGCTGGTAAAAGGAAGACCCACCTCAGATTCCTTCTGCAATTTGTGAACCAATTCTCTATACTGCATTGCCAAATGTTGTTTAAAGCCCTGACATGTGTCTGTTTATTCATTAGAATTCAACAGAAGGGTAGGAACATAGTGCTAGTGTTTATGTTCCAGTTAAGGAATTCATTTATGTTGCCTCACTTAAAAATATTCTCCTCACAGAAAATATAGCTCCAAAGTTGTTTTATCAGGTTTAAATTTAAGAAAACTATCAGAACAACCGCACATTCCTTTTTGCACCACTTTTGAAATCTGTTTTCTATTACCATCTCTGCATCAGACAAATACAACAAAGTTATTTACAGGCTGTGAAAGATACTAAATCTTTTCTGAGTAATATTACATTGCATCACAAATTCTCACTTTTAATAATAATTGACAACAAAGTAAAGCAAAGGATATTCACAATTAGTGACAACACATAATGCTCTCCCAATGCCTTGCATCTCCAAGACTCGATGCAGACGTAAGCTGCTGAAGTCTCATTAACATTTACTTTGGAAGGATGTTAAGTATTGTTATCTCTCGTTTACAGATGGTGAAAGAGGCTCAGTAGGATTGTGACTTGCCTAAAAAAACTTAGAACAGTTTAATTGCAGAAGCAAGACCAGAACTCTCAAGCTCTTGGCTCCTACTTGTGTGAGAGAGTGAAACACATTTTTAAAAGCATCCTGTGACTTAGGAATCCCAGTTCCAGCACACACCAGGGCTTGAGCGGCGCTGGGGCAGTGCAGCTCCTCAGGGGCGCTTTGGGCTCCCGGCTCCCATTAACTTTGAGTGATTTTGGAGCTCTTGAAAACTCCTTTCAGTCCACGGAGGGAAATGCACAACACCTGTGATTCATAGAAGCGGCGCATGGAGAGGGAGAGCAGAGGCTGGGAGCGACAGCCAGCTCCACGTGCAGCTCAGCCGCGATTCAGAAGCTGGAGGGCCGAGTGCTGAGCCTGGATCCAGGGCTGAGGAGCCGGGGGAGCCGGCAGCAGTGCTGCCAGCTCTTCTCACTGACATGATTTTCTCAGGAGCAGAGCCAGGAAAGATCTAAAGACAGAACTCCAGCCCCCTAATAAATTTCAGCTTTGCCTTTGGGAGGAAGCCCTCCTTGCCTGGCCCCTTATGCCTTGCCCCTACACCTCCAGGAGAAGGGAGCAGCTCAGGTGGGTACACATGCCCGGGCTGGCCAGCCTCTGCTCCCATGCTGTGAATGGGAAAACTGGAAGCAGGAAGATGGGCAGAGAGCAATGGAAATCTTGCAGAAGCAGATGTACCAGTGTATTTGTGTGTGTGTGATGGAATGCATCACAGACAAGAGTGAAGAACCACAGTGCAGCTAGGGAAGCAGCCCTTCAGGGCTGGAAATGCAAAGTGAGATAGATCTGGGCAGCAGGGGCAGGCAGGGGGCAGATCTGGGGCAGGTGGAAAGGGGCAGGAAGCAGTATCTCTTGTTGTTAGATGGAGAAGTGCACTGGTGCAAGGCATGTAGGTTGCCAAACAAAGCAAAGGCCAGAAGAAACCAACAACATTCTAATGCCCAAAGACCTGTGGCAACTATTCGTGTTGGGATTGGGTTTGGGATTGGAACTGGCTGTGCAGCTCTCACCTGCTTTGCACCACCATGCACACCACAGCACCACAGCCTTTGGAGATGAGGAAGTGAAAGGAATTCAGACTCAAAGGAGGGATCAAAGTCATCCCACATACATGTAGGTATCTGGCAGCATCTGTGGCTTGCTGTTATCCGATTTGTTCACTTTTTCCTGTGGCAATACCAGTGTACAGCTGACTGGAAGCATGGAATAAGAGTGGTTAGAGCTGAGGAGGAAATTTTTTTCATCATCAGGAGAGAGACAGGATGTTGCACGAAGTTGATGTTGCTTCCCCAGTACACTGCTGGGAAGGGAAAGAAAACCTTGGATTAGGGAGAGGATGCTGAGGCACGTGCAGGGAGCTGGGTGAATGCCAGCTCTGGAGAAGGCAGAGCATCCCCTCAGCCTCAGAGGGGGTGCAGCCCTCCTTCAACAGCCAGATACTGAGCCTTGATTTTCATGGCAAGGTTTTAGGCTTGCCTCCTTGGCTATGAGTTTTGGCCTTAGACAATGCTCAAAGGGATGCAGAAACCATTTACAGTACAGTCTCAAATTTGCCTCTATGTTTAGAAATGCTCAACAGCTTCATCACATGAAAGCATTTTAGGAAGGTGTATGGCTAAGCAAATACTCACTGCTAAGAAGATCTTGAGGTAATTCTGAGTGAGGAAGAAAGGCGCCCCTTATGTGGGAAAGACTACCAGGCCAGCAGACCGACTTTCTAGGCCAAACCCCATTAAATTCAAGGGAAAAACAACTTTTAGATGGCCTTGTGCCTGCACTTAGAAATTTAATTGAATCTGGAATAGGCTTTATAGAGCGAGGGACTCACAGCATGAGACAAATTGTTCACTGCAGTGATGGCAAATGCAAGCAGTGAACTGGCCAGCTGGTTCTATCAGGGGTATAAAGAAAATCTACTCAGGATAAATCAGGTAAAATATCTAGATGGTGGAATGTCACTCCAGGGGCCAGGATGAGGAAAGGTTAAGGGTCTCTGAGAAAAAAAAGTTGCTTTTTAATGTCCTTTTTGCTTGAACATGTTAATGTCCCAGAGGCCTATTCTTTACATAATTCTGTTTGCACAAGATGAAGGGGGTACCAGAGCTTTGCCAGCTTCACGTAGCATTGCAAAATCCTTGAAAATACTGTTTAAAAATATTTATGCAGTAAAAAAAAAGCTA
The DNA here is from genome assembly GCA_027886175.1 of Phylloscopus collybita. Taxonomy (NCBI): domain Eukaryota; kingdom Metazoa; phylum Chordata; class Aves; order Passeriformes; family Phylloscopidae; genus Phylloscopus; species Phylloscopus collybita. The sequence continues at coordinate 22,732,531 of JAJNNQ010000026.1, read as the reverse complement.
TTTCACACATTTTGAATCAGCAGCCAGGTTTTAAAATAAACCAATCTGTCCTCAGAAATTAAAAGAAGAAGAAATAAAGATCAAAATTCACAGTTGGTGTAAATTGCCAGACTTTCAGTGAAGTCAATGCAGGGCTGCCAATCTAAACTAACAGAGAAACCAGTCCAGAAACCATGAACGTGATTTTAAAACTCTTCAAAACAGAGTTTCCAAAACATTACATGGCTGCAGAGTACCTTGCAGAATGATAAAGCATGGGATCAGTATCCAGGTACCCTAGGACAGAGAATAAATGGCAGCAGTAGGACTGAGGAATGTTAAATCTGTTAATACATAATGTTTAAGAGTAGCAATAAAAGACATGTATCAATCAATAATTGCTTATCCTTTAAAAAAACTGGCACAATAACTAGAGTTTTCTCATGCTAAAATAGTTAAACATTTAACCAAATCTGTTAAAGCTAATTGATTTTTTTTTAAAACATTCTTACTATAAATGAATGAGCAAATGAGCAGTGGGCTCCCATGTCTCTCCAGCAGACCACTTATCTGAACCACAGAAAACTTCCTTCAGACAGGCTCTGTTTGGCGACATCTCCTCTGTAATCCTTTGCCAGGGCACTGCACAATTTTTAAAGGTATGTCTGAGAGCAGTTGGAAGCAGGTGCATCTTCTCTCCCTTTTGGGTGTGAAAGGGTGATCTTGGAGTCCCAGTAGGGAACATAAGCCAGTTGTTGGTTACCCTAAGCCATTAAAAGTCTCTCTTTCAGAGAAACTATGACTGGAATATTTCTGTTGAAAGACAGACTGATGTTGATGCACAGATCAGATATTCTCTTACTTCTTCTCCAAGAGCCACTATGACCTCCTTGTCTTGCCCTCTGCTTTGTGTTGCATCCTATAACTTTTCTTTCCAACAGACCTCTTGAGGCTGTGAAAAAGGAGGGTGAAAACCTGCCCTCAGCACAAAAGATTGGGTATTTGAAGACAGGCAGGGCTGGTGTGCACCTACCTGGCAGCCACAGGGGTCTCCTCCAGCTCAATACCTCCAGTTCCCCTGCAGGCAAATATCAGTGATTGCTGCCATGGCAGGGCTGATGCTTTGGCCAAACCCCACAGCTGTGTTCAGTGTGCAACCTGATGGGACCTCAGTCCAGGCCTCTGGGTGCTACTATAATGTTAGCATTACTGTCCCACAATAATAACAAGAGTACATGTCTCACGAGAATTTCCAGAGGGCCAGAAGAAGCAGTCAGTGCTGGAAAGGGAACACAAAGCTTTTTGGCTGAAAGCTGCCCAGTGAACTTCAAGGCAGGCTCCTCAGACCAGGGGCCAGGTTCTGTCCCTCAGGTGACAGAACCTGGCATAGCCTTGCTGTGTTGATCAGGTCAATCCTGATGCATAAGGATTAAACAAGAACTGACTGTGCTGAATTTTCTTTTTGTTTACTCCGGTGGTTGCCACCAGGCAGCCCAGAGAGGCTTTGCAGGCCTCTCTGAGGGCATGGGAAAATCAGTGTGTTTAGCTTTCCTGGGCTGAGCACTGGGCTCAGCTGGAAGTGGGGACCTTGAGGTTAGCCTTACATCACCAGAGGTGGGTGCATAAGCCTACCCTCTGACTTCTGCCAGAGCTAAATTTAAATCCTTGATGGCTGAAATGAATTCTGTGGCAACACAGTGATGGGTTTGAAAGGGAATGAGAGGAAAAAGAAAAGAAAAAAAAAAAAAAAACCCAAACCCAACAACAGCAACCACAAAAAAAAAAAAAAAAAAAAAAAAAAGAAAAAAAAAAAAACAGGCAGAAAGAGAACACAGCTATGACATGTCAAAAATGGTAAAACCAAGACTGCTTTGCAGTCAGCAGTTCAGAACATGGCCTGGAGGGGCACCAAAGGCTTTGTGCCCTTGCTCTCAGCTGGGGAATGTCCATCTGCCTTTTTGAGGAGCTTGCACCAGCCACAGCTGCCTGGTTGAGGTGCAAATTACTTTCTCAAGCCTCTGAACTCTTCAGGGAAGCAAAAATTTTGCCCTTCCATGTATGTGAGGTGCCTAGAAGAGGCAGGTCCTAATCACTAGCAGAAACCTCTAAGCATCAGCAAGACAGCTAATACTGAAGACCTGTTTTTTAGGTCAAGGTCTAACATGGCCATAATTGTCCTGGTCAACAGCGAGTGCTATCCTATTTCTGCATGAGAGGGATGAGCCACATAAGTTTTACAGGAAAACATCCAGGGGGAAAGATTTATGTATTTGCCATGAAAAAACACCAATTCTTGTACTAGATGAACTTGGACTGCTTTATGTTACAGAAATAAATGCATCCCCATGGAAAAAGAATGCAAATATTTGCATTATTTGTAATGTCCTTCAACTATCTGGCTACACGTGCACTGTATATTTAATGCGTGCTTTACAGTAATATGCTTGTTGCATACTGTTGGGATAAAGTCATGAATAGACATTTAATAGCTGCAGCCTTCTAATTTGCCTTTATCACCTTATCTTTAGCTATAACTAATAATTATAAGAAACATCTCTGTCCCAAGAAGTCTCAAAGAAGTTTATTAAGAAGATCTTCACATTTAAAAAAGCTGTCCTGATAGTATCCTGTTTCACAGGAGGGGGAAAAAGAGAAAAGAAAAGGAAAAAATAAGAATATAAAATAACAAAAAAGAGAAAAGGACAGGTCTTCTGCTAAAATAAATCAATTAGCTCATGGATTAAATGTTTCTTCAGAAATATAACAACAGGGAGTAATGTTCTCCTTTTTCTTGGAGGATGTCTTAGGACACAAATTCTGTTTCTTGAAGTGTAGATATTATTTGTTCTTTGGCAGCAGTCCTCTCAAAAATGTTGCTGGTGTTACAAAACTGTAACTATAGGTCCAACACAGGATGCATAAATACTTTATAAACTATAGGTTGGGTGACGTGCAAAAGAGCCAGTTGGATTAATGAGTAGCCTGAGCAATAGTCCAGTGCTGGATTCACAAATAGTCTGGGAACTACAGGTACATTCTGCATTTAACAGTACCTTGAAACTATAATGTGCCATTTCTCATTTTTAACAAAAGAAGAGTACCTATAATGTCATAGGAAATGAGACTAAAGCTAGATAATTTCTCTATCATTTTCTTTCACTAATCCATTATTTTTTCCTTTACTGTCATTTCCTATCTCCTAGGAACAAATAACAGAAGAGACATGATAAATTGGAACCTAACCATGGAAAGCATTCCCAGGAATCTTGCCCTAAATACTGAAAAACAAAGATGGAAGTCATGAAACTGTAAAAAAAGTTGGAATATTAATATTATGGTAGAATATTTAATATTTTCTTACTACTTTTATTTTAGACATACTTTAAATTATAAAATGCCTGGACAGTAAGCTTTCAATTGAAAGTTCATTCTCGGATTTAATTTCACATTTTTTACCATTGTTATTATCAGATAGATGCAACACTTATTCTTTGAATTTGTCTGTTATTATTAGAGTTCTTTATGATTCTGAGTTTTGTTATTGTGACTGGAATGTTCTAAAACTCATTAATATCATTGTGATATTAAAGACAACTTTATTGCGTTACATTTGGTTCAGGATTCAAATGCTATTAATTTGGAAGGGGATTTCTATACAGTCATCCCATCCATCTCATGAAATCAGTATTTCTAAGCAGTTTCAGAATTTTTTTCTGATAATTCCTTACAGTCATTGGTCTGAGTAATAAAAAGACTTTGATAATGTACTATGAGACAAATCTTGCAAAGCAAAAGGAATGAGTTTAACTGATTTTAGTGGAGATATTATAAACGTCATCATGATTGAATGAATCTTCTAACAGGAACCAGCTGATTTTATAGACAAAAGTTCTGATCCTCACTTTGATAAATCTCTTCTTATTTGAATGAAGATTGCAGTATTGGACCCACATGGGACTTGGTCAGAGGCCAATAATGTGCTGTGAATGGAAACATTAGTTTGTGATTAGAAATCTGACTCTATTGTTGTGCAGATTTACTCCAGCTATTGTCCTATAAGAGTGAAAAAGGGCAAGTGAGGTAATTTACCCCAATAAGAATTGCTTTTTATCCATGCTCACAAGACCCCTACGTGCTTGTTTACTGCAATGGCCTGTTGTACATGAATGGCTGTATGCCTCATTTGCACCAAGCTGGGAGCAATCTGAAAGTGCACATCCTACCCCTATAAGCTCCCCAGGAAGGCTGGGAATCTGGCTCAGATGCTGTCATCAAAATGTGCTTGTGCATGGCAGTTCATGGTAGGTGCTCCAAAAGTATTCCCGTGATCTCTGCAAGGGGGGGAATGCTCAGCTGGAAGATGGTAGGCCTTCCACTCTTGTACCTCAAAAGGTCCTCCTCAGTCACAGGGTGACTTAGCAGAATTCTGGGTCAAGCTTGAAGGAGACAAAATGTAATTAAATATTCTCCTGAGAGTTATAGATCAGGTATTAAACATTGTGGAAGATTGTCAGCCCAAAAGCATTCTCTGCTATATGAAGATCTTGGAGAAATAGCTCAACTCACGATATTTATGAGGAAATGTGAGTTTTTCAGTTTGTCTCCCATGGAACCAAAACTAGGAACAGATTCAGCAAACTGCATCTGTTCCAAAAGCTTAGCTCTCCGAGCTAGATGGTTTCTCGCGGTATGCTTCGGCAACTGCCACTGACAAAGCCCGATCGGACATTCCAGTATGTTCCAGTCTCCACCATTACTTTACAGACATTGCAGTCATTGCTCACGTTGGATCACAAAACACATGGAACTCCGGTAAATGTGGAAATACCATCAGGTGTCTTTACTCATTATATTATCCAATGACGACTGCAAAAAGGCATTTTAGTAGTTGGTCAAATCCTATCAGGGTGGTGGGTTCATTGCATTCTGTCCAAATTGCAAGATTTGGACTTGGAAAGCATGCTGTCCTCATTAACATGCACTTAATTAATAGCGTGGCAATTGTCTGGAAAAGCCACTGATGTTTAATAAGTCTTTTGTGTCTGGTTTCTAGAAAGTTTTGTATTAGCAGAAATGTGATAGATCAGATTCAAGCAGTAGTGCATTACACATAGTTCTTATGAAACGGCTACTGTTGAAATGGAATCTTTATCAAGCAAGAACATAGCTGCACTCCAAAATCCATTGCAGGATTTGCATTCACCACTCTGTTTTCAGATGTATGCTGGAAAAAAAATGTGGGTTTTGGTACATATGAGGTCCTTAAGGGGAAAATAAGCTATGTTGTGTGGAGCAGCTAGAGAAGGCTGCATTTAGTGGCATCCAAAATAGAAGTCGATTGGGTCAAACTAATCTCTGGCTTATTCTCAGGCAGCTGAGTGACCATTTGTATTTTTGTCCTGTCACTTCTCCCTCCCCACTCCCAAAGCTTCATTATGACAAAACTATTAAGAGCATTTCACTTCCCCTCTCAGAAGAACCTGGATGCACCTGCAAGAGGGTGCCTTTTGTGGGTATTGAACATGAATTCTGAGCTGTCCTCAAGGAAGGACAAGTGTACAAATCCCCAAATGAAACACCCTGGGAAGCAGAAAAGAAAGCTTCATGTCCTTACCTCCCTACTACTTGGACTCGTAAAGTTGAAAAGAAATCACCTCTTAGGATTTCAAGTATTTATTTCTGCCACTTATGTACATTCTAAATTTTAGGATGTTCCTTTGACCATATTTACTTCCTAAAGAAGCTTTTGGAAGTGATATTATTGTTATATTGTGACTGTTTTCCACAATGAATAAAGTTTTAATATGCAACAAAACATCAATAATTTTAATAAGAAAAATTTTGATTCTTAGACCAGCAACCTTAATGAATTATAGAGCTGTTGGCTTGTTAAACTATTATTTTTTTATTATATTAAGTATTTTAATATTATATATATAATGATTATATTTTAAACTTCCAATACTTCCTTTTACACTCTACATGTTTCAATAAGTTTTCATACAAGATGACAATGACTTCTTGCTTTCTGTAGATCAACATAAGATTATTTTGCCCTCCCTGTGTGGTGCTGTTCTCTCTTCCGCTTCAGTTTTGACTCTGTTTAATACTACAAGAGCTAACATCTTTCTGATATCACTGTTTAAGTTGAAGAATAGCTGTACTGCTAACAAAATTCTTATAGGTAGATAAAAAAGGGGGAAGGTGAGAGTTGTCAAGAGCAATAAAAACGTGCTACAGAACCTTGTACCAAAAAGTGATCTACATTATCAAAGTCCCTGACAACTCTGCTTTACAGTTTAATATATTTAACAAAATTTATATATATACATATAAATATTTATATTCCAGGCTTTTGTTAGCCTCTATGCAACCTTAACAGTAACAGCATTTTATGTTTTAATTTCCTTAAAGGAAAATCTTCTTTGAAAGCCATGAATCCTTCAATGTTTTGGAAAGATCTAAATATATGTCAAATATCAGCTGAGACTTAGGATTTTTTTTGATTCACTCAGCAATCATTTCATGTATTATTTTGGGAAACAGCACTATATGTACTGTAAATAAAACGGGGGGAAAAAAAGTATTATCTGATAAACTGAAATAGCTCTGTCTGTTGGTTAATTACCTAAATACTAAAGAAAAGTTAGGCTAATGATTTCCAGACAGTTGTTATGCCATATCATGTTAAAGCAGCTGTTAACCATATGCACTACTGTAGTTCTGCTTATATTAACCATTATGAAATTTTTCATTGGGGAAAAATGCTCACGTGCTTACAGAGAACCTCTGTGCCCTTTTTTTTAATGAAATAAGTTGGTTATTCTTAGAGCATGGCAAATAATTTGTAACAAATCACTTGGTGATTTTCTCCCACTTGTGAATGGAGATTATATTTTCCAAAGCCACCATGCACCCAAGGAGCTGAAGTCTGGTAGCTGCACTAGAGCACAGGGAGCACTAGGAGAGCCTCCAAAACCAGCCCTGGTGTCACTGCATCAGTGCAGCACTGATTCTGGTGGTCTCATGGCTTTGGGACACAAGGTCACATTTCTTCATAGCACTGCATCCTGTTGTATCAACCCATCAGCTCATCTGAGGCTAATGCAGGAATCCCTGACACTGCTGTTTTGCACAGGAGTATGGACCTGCAGTGGGGTAGGGCTTCATCTGACCTTTTCCCTTCTGTCTTTTTGAGAGGGAGAGACACAGAATGATTCATAAATTCCTAGAGGCTTGTGGTGGCAAATATCACAGTGATAACCACCAGCGAAAGAAGATCCAAGGAGAGAGGCCATCTCTTTTATTAGGCTGACAAGTATCATTGGGAAAAAAAAAGAAATGAGCTGTCAGGTCAAAACCCCATTGTCAGGTCCAAATCAGAAGGAGGATCAGCTTGTGGATGATAGTTCACTGTTTTTGTTTGTTTGTTATGTTTTCGGGTGTGGGTTTTTTTTTTTTTTTTTTTGTTTTGTTTTGTTTTGTTTTGTTTTGTTTTTTGTTTTTTTGGGTTTTTTTTGGGGTGTGTGTGTGTGTGTGTGTGTGTGTATTTCCCCTTCTTGTTTAGAGCATAAGAAGACATCATGTATTCTTTATAAGCATTAGTTCATTTTTCTTAAAACATGGAAACTACAACATGGAGCACATCTACTAGCAGTTTGATGGATATATGCCATTTTATCTTCTCAGACTTGCAGAATAATTTATAATCTTGCATCATCCTAAAGAAGAGTACTTATATTAACTCAGGATGAGATGACATTTACACTTCTTTTAGGGATATCTGTCTGAATTTGTTACAGCTGCCTTTGTGTCCTCAGTTGCATTCACCTTCTGTGTGTATTCAGGCAAATGTTCAGGAAAATAAATGGAGTTCAAGATGAAAATGGTTTTATTGGATAAAGATCACAGAAATGTTTTGTCTTACAATACCTACCCTGGTCAGAGTGTGAATGATTCACATCTCTCTGCCTCCTAATCCCAGATGTTAGAAGAAGACAGATGACAAGGATATCATGTAAGACATAAGTCATATTCCTTCTATTCAGTGTGTAAACCCTGGGGGTTGCATACCAAAAAAGACATGGTGGGCACCAGAGGAGGAGGACACCAACAGTGGGCAAAGGTCTAAAACCACATCTTACAAATAATGGCTGAAGGGATGGTTTAGTCTGCAGAAGAATCAAAAGGAATTGTGAAAATAGCCTTCAGATATATGAGGGTAGCAGCAAGAAGAATGAAAAAAAAATTTCTTTGCCCTTTGTGCATAAAAAAGGAGGTAATTTAAACAAGGAATAATTCTCTTCGGTAGCAGAAGAGTAAGAATATTGTTACCATTGCAATAAGTAACCAACCATTGAAATAAATTGTCTAGGGAAACTGTGAAGCCAAATTATCAAAGGGACCAAAAATCAGGTTAGAAAAGCAAACAGCAGGAATGCTGCACATGTAGTTACATGCTCTACCATGTTGGAGGTGGATCAGCTAGATAACATCTTAGTGTCCTTTATAGGTACCTTTTTTCTGACCTTGTGAGTGATAACTGTGTACTGATATAAAAAAAAAAAAAAAAAAAAAAAAAAAAAAAAAAAAAAAAAGCACAAAAATGATACCCTCCAAAAGTTTTCTCTCTTCAGTCTGACTGCTTGACACAGAGTAAACAAAGGATTTTTTCCCTTTAAAAATCATCAGTGTTTTTCATCTCAAACCTGACTGTTGTGATACACAGTGGTGTTATACTAGCACAACTCAGCCACCCTCACAATGAGCAGGAACTTAATTTCACAAGTGTATTATTGGATTATAATATAAGTAGATGATTGAACAGGAGTTCACTGATTCAGTGTAGAGAAATATCCAGATGACAGGAGCTTCCACTGTGTCCTAGGGGGTATTTCTGAGGCCAAACAATTTCTCTCAGGAACCCAACCTCTTGCTCAGATGTCTGTTCTTGCTTGTGACAGATCTGAAAAATTATGCTTTGCAAAGAGACCAAACCTGTTCAGACAATGATAGACAATTTGAAAATAACTGGCCTGACCAGGCGTCCAAATTGCTGAAAGAAAGGAAATGTTCATGTGTGCAACAAGCATGAAAGATGAAAGCTCTTCCCTGGTGCAGTTCTTCCACTGAAGCCTTTACTCTGACCTGTGGCCTCACTAGATGACCTGTGAGCAGAGAACAGGGACAGTATAAGAAAACAGTTCCAACTAAAGCTTATTTTCTGAAGGAAAATCTGCCCAGATGTTGCAGTCATATTTTTTCATATTGTCTGCTAAAAATCTGTAAAAGGTTAGTAAAGTGATCTGGAAAAACAGTAAATTTTGCCTTTTGGATACAGAAAAACTGTATTAATATTTATAGTGCATATTTGTGCACTTTTTTCTTTATATATTTGGGTCCACCCAGGGCAAAAACTGCAGGGGTGGGAGAGCTGTACATGTCTCATTCACACCCCTCCTTTCCTCAGTGTCCTGTGGAGTCCAACGGCTTTAAGGCCAAGAATTTTGCTTCTGACTTATCAACTTTTCTTGCTAGGCAGGAACCCTGTACAGCCTGACTCTTGCCTTACAGCACCTCCTGGCATGGATATCACCTTGCATGTGAAGTATTTCATACCTAGAAAGAACTGAAAGTGTATTGGGACAGTGACCCCTTCACCCCACAAGCAGCTAGAGTGCTAGTTGGCTAGACTAAGAGCTCTATCCTAGTAAAAATAACTCTCAGAACTCTATCCACATGTCTGTTGGTCCATTAGTCTTGTTTACCTCAGAAACTAGAGAGAGAGTTTTTTTCTTATATTTCCCATGGGCAAAGAACTTCATATGATCAGATTATGTGGAGGTACTGCTTTAAATGACTTTGATCCTGCAAAATTATGTGGGTTTTAATCCATTATCATGCCCTTTTCATAGCTTAATCTAAATAAAAGTGTGTTCCAATCCTTTTCATCCTGTCCTCCAAACTCTTTACCAGTGCAATGGCCTGCTATGGCTGCAGCACAATCCTGGCTGGAATAAGTCTTAATTAGCTGCCAATGATGTCATGTCCATGTCTGTGTTAAAGGCGCAGGACTAAGCATTTGTCCTTATTTAATGTACTGTAGAAATTCCATTTAGGGAGAGCATTAAGACGCTTCAGAGCCAATCTTGTATTTCCCCCGTAGTTGAGATGCTTGGCCTTCAGCCTTGTGACACTACCCCAGTTGTGCTCTAACGGCCCAGAAATACACTGCCTGTTGTGTTTTATTGTTCATGTGAAAACTGTCCAATTGCTTGTCAGTTGACAAGGGAGGAGCGTTGCAGTGAAGGATTGCACAGCAGTGTGTCTGGGAGCGATGTTATTTCACACCAGCAGCAACCTTTCAGTGTTTGTGCGGCAGCCCAGTAGAGCCTTGGTGCTCTTGCCATAGAGCAGAGAGCAAACCCCATTGTAGTCATTCTCTCTGCCAGAGAGACTAATGCATGTTGCCAAATATCTCCCCTCAACACATTTATTGAACATTAAACCAGCAGAATAGCATTGAATGAAGTCCAGTAATTTTATAGGATATATTTTAGTCACTAGACTTTGAAGACTAGTCCAATGTTAATTATAAAGTTTCTGTGTCTGGATAACATATTGTTAACAGTTATTTTGTAAGTGCTAATGGCAAGATGGAAGATTTCCAATAGTTTTATTGAGGAAGTGGCAATTAAAATGTTGAGCACTGCAACATACATACAAAATAAAAATAATCCTGCCTACACAGCACTTTGTGTCTAAAAAAACACCCCAAACCAGAAAAAACAAGGATGAATATTTTCTTTTGAAATAAATGCAACCATTTTATTTCTAAAAAGTTTTGCTTTTGGGAAAAAAACCAAACGTTGATTTACTTGCCAACTTCAAATGTCACAAGCCTTGAACAAGTTTGACATTGTTTAAAAGCACATCGTGAAACTATTAGAAAGCTAAGACAAGTTGCTATGTTATGTTTTTCTACACTCAAAGAGCAACAATGTGTTCTCAGTTTGAGTAATTTCTTTTAGATTAAGGGAAACAAACCAAGAAAGAACAAAAGCAAAGTGTTCACAAGAAATGTGTGGAAATGTCTGCACAGGACAATTTTTAATGCGTGAGGGGATAAAGGTGCTATGCAAGCCCTGCCCCACAAGGTCAGCTGGGTGCACTGATGCTCCCATATCCACGCACACGAACATAAAAAAGAGGACTACCTACAGCTCTGTATCAGCCATCAGTTGGCAGGTTCAACACAGATTTTGCTTTGCAGAGCAAATGGCTACCACCTGCTGAAAAAGGGAGTCTTGAAAAAAGGTGGGATCTAGAGTTGAGATGGGAGTTGAGCAGCACGGGGGCTGGCTGCTAGTGAGAAGTTGGTCAGTGTGAGGCACTTAATCCCTGCAAGCTGAGCAAGAGCTGGGTCTCCAGCCATTTGAGTGGGTTTAGGTTTGCTTGCAACATACCTGTTTTAATCTAAACCTGCTGCAGTGGGCAGGTTTTAAGGCCCTTTCTTAACACTTTTCCAGACAGCTCTGTTTCCAGACAGCCTGGTGAGCCTGGATTTCACATCCTCTTCTGGGAGCCAAAAGCTGCTCTGGGCTCCCAGGGCATGTCCTCGGCTCCCTTGGCAGATCCAGAATTGGATTTTGGGGCTCCTTGAGGTCCCTGGGCAAGTTGTAGCAGAAGCCATTCAGCTTCCTTTAAAGTTCAAAGCTGTGATGCATCAGTGATGTCTGGCTGGACACAGAGGAAACATGCTAATGTAGATCTAAAGTAGCTCAACCCTGCTGACCTCCTGTGAGAGCCAAATTCTTTTTCAATAAGCTTTTTAAAAAAGCTACTGTCTCTCTTCTGCAGTGAAAAGCTGAGTGCATCTTACAGAACATTGCTTGAGGGCTGAGCACTGGGGAAGTTTGACTTCACACCTTGCATGATGTACCTCAGCTGTACCTCTCATCCAGCAGTAGGCAGTCTTTTTAGTCCACAGGCCCCAGTCTAATTTTTTTCAGGGAATATGCTCATCACCATGGATATAAGGATTCTGGCAGGAAGAGGTTTTCTGTTTTAGCTGAATTTCTGGGTCCTTTCAGAGTAGTGTACAACTTCCAGCTGACCTTCAAGATGAGACCCATCCCACATCTGAATGGCACCTCTAATCTTTTCCTTGAAATGACAAACCTGTCTGATTTTAGACACTGAATTTAGGCCCAGAGGAGATCTCTGGGCTTGCTCTCAGCAGGGGTTAGGCTAGTCTGTAGGCTGTGGTCTGGAGCCTCCTGCCAGCTCTAATGAACACCTCCTGCATAGAAAGGTGGCCTGATTTAGCTCCTAAGGGCCCTCAACCCAAAATGAGCCACATGGACATGAAAGTCTCACCTCTTCTGCTATTCTGGAGATCTGCAGGCACATCATCTCTCAGACATGTGCTTCCTGAGGAACAGCATTTATCATCAGTTTTAGCACCAGGTTTTGCGAGCACTGTTCAAGTTGATGAGTCCTGAACGGGGCAAGGGCTGGCTGTCCTGGGAGAAGCAGTCGGAATGCCCTCAGAGGACACACTTCAGCTAGCCCCTGGGCTGCACAAAGGGACCAACCAGTATTAGCCATTATATGGAAAACCCAGTAGTGATAAAAGAGCACTTTGGAGATCTTCAGCTGTAAAATCTGCCACAGATACTTTTTTAATCAATCCAAGCTTTCTCTATAACTTGATAAAAAATTTATTAGGCAAAGGATAATGAATATGTTGAAATGAAAGGTATGGAAAATAAAAGTAATATACCTGCAAATGGTTTGCTGTGCTATACCGAGTTGAACTAAATAAGAGCCTGTCTGGGACAAGTCACTCCACATGAGGTATCAACAAAACAAAACAAAACAAAACAAAACAAAAAACAAAACAAAACAAAACAAAACAAAACAACAAAAAACAAAAAAACCCCAAAACCACCACCAACAACAACAACAAACAAACAGAAAACAAACAAAAAACCCCACAAAACAAAAAACCAACCAACCAACCAAACAAACAAACAAAACCCAAAAACCAAAACAGGGTATCATGACTCTGAGTAAGGTCTGTGCTAAAGAGGAGAATTTTCTGACCACTGATGCTCTGTTTCTCCAGCTGTTTGTCCAGGGTCTCTGTTAGCTTAGGAGTGGACTTTGAGGTATTAGGTATCAGCATTTGTGCTGTTGTTCACAAGAAGTCACAGTCAAACTGCAGCTCAAGATCAAAAGGCAGCAGACTCTGATCGGGAAACACAGACCAGTGGGGCAGATGCTGGATACCTTCTGCCAGTGGTTAAATGATCCATCTGGTAACTAATGGGACCCTGACACTGTGAATTACTGTTATTAAGAAAGTTAGGAACACCTGGAGAGAGCACTGAAACTTTCCAGGAAATGGTTATCCTGGTACTTTTGGTGTGGCCTAAGTAGTGATTTAAAGGCAATGTGCTTGAAAGCATCCTTGCAGTACACTCTGAAAACTGTGCCAGGACTGAACTGCTGAATGAAGTGAGAAGACCCTAAGAGAAAAATTCGCTATTCACAGACCGACTTCTCTACTGATGATGTTAGAATTTTTCACTGAGAATATTTCTGTCAATAGAGAATCATCTCCAGAAAAAGTCAACAGTAACGAACATTTATTTTCATTATTCCATCATCTAAAAATGTCAGCAGTGCTCTCTATAACCTCTCTCTTTGTCAAGACATATCTATTCTGTAGGGAGTGAAAACACTTCACACCAAGTAAATGTTCATGTGTGTGATCTGTTAATGCCATTTCTTTATTATAACTACACTCTTCAAAAGCAGCATATAATATCAAATAGGCTCATTAGAAAACAGTATGTCATTCCTGATTAACCTCTACTCATGGATAAAAGGTTGAGGATGGGCATTTTTTTGTGTGTGTTTTTTTACAGGTTTTGGGGTTTTTTCTCTCCATTGGACTCCAGCTTAAAATGCAACAGTGCTAGAATAGAGGTCAAGAACTTGGAAGAACTCATTCAAGCGGAACCAGGTACAGCTTGATTCAATATCGATATTTCATATGTTCTGAGATTGTGGTTCAAACTACGAGATAGCAGAACACTGTTTTTATAGCTTTCCATCTGTGAGAAATTATTTCTCAAAGCACTCTGTATGAACAATCTAACAGATATTCATTTTTGAGATCATATATTCTGCTAAGTAGGATCTTTTTGATGCACAATCTGGCTGTGATAGTAATTTTAAAACTAGAGAGAGAATTTTAGAGACAGATTCATAAAATAAATGTCTTTCACACAAAGTTATTTTCCATGATGCATTAACTCCTCTTTTTCCAGGAATTTGTAGGAAAGTAATATACTCAATATTATATACTCATGGAACAATGCAATAATCAAAAGGTGATGATAAAGTTTATATTTAACATACCCTTTAAAATATTTTCTTGTTTATTTCAGGGCATAAATAAAAATTCTTTGAGTTTGAGAACAGCTAGAACTCTTTGATGGTGTAGCATTAAAAATATTTTGCATTGATGCTCTTATAAATATGATGCAGTTGTAGCAGATCACACACCTGGTATTTAAGGCATTTTGGAAATGTTGGAAATCAGTTTCACCTACTCAGAATTCAGGAACCATCTGAGACTGCCTGTCTTGACAGGTCAGGCTGGAACCTGTACCCTTGTTTTCTGTGGCCAACAAGACACTAGCATGGCCACTGTACCCCACACCACTATCTTTGATTTCCCAAACCTGATCAGTAGGAACTGACTTAGAGCAGGAATGACTGGTGGTGGCCTTGGTTACCAATCTGTAGCCAGTCTTGCCACATACCTTTGAACCCACAGTGAGGATTCTTAACCCACACTCCAGGTGCAACCATACACTTGGTTTAATCTTGCAATCCTTTAGCTGTGGTAACAAGAAATCTCTGATGAATTTGTAGAAGCCACATTGCTGACCCACCCAGTCACTTCAGTCACTTATGTCAGGGCTGAATTTGAATCTCTCTGTTCAGATGTTATGCAGAAGAACCTGGAACCTGTGGATAAAACAACTTTTTCAGGCCTTATCATCCATGACCCTGTTGAATTACAGAACAGAATTATATGGAGGTGTTAGCAACTGTTGTATTCACCATCACCCTGTTTTTGTGCCATTTCTCCATTTATCTGCTCTGAAGCTTTCATCATCCACCTCTGTAGCCTCTCAAAGTCTTCTGGTATGAAAGGACAGTGACTAATATGTCTCACGGTGTATTTTTCTTCCTTTGCTGCAGGTACGGGTCTTGACTGAAATTTCAATTGACCATTGCCTGTCACTGACCTCTGTTCTCTTGTTCTACACACTTGAAGTTTCATGTGTTCAGGTTTTGAAAGAGAAGAAACCTTGCACATGTTCTAAAGGTGACAGGTGGCTAAATGGAGGTTTAGCTTTCACCTCCCCTAGTAAACTTCTTCCACAGCAGGATCTCTTGAGAACAAGGGCTATTTTATCTACTCTTTTGGTAGCTGTATTGACCTGGAAAAGTGCAGTTGTCTTAATGGTTCTTGGACACTTTAAAATAAAAGCAAAATATCAATAGTAAAACCTAACAGCAAATGCTATATCAAATAGTTAAGAACAAAAGCAATAGTGAATAGAGATCAGTTCACAAGAAGGAAGCCCTTGAGATGCTTATATTGTTGCAGGAGAGAGCAGCTGCTTTCTTCAGGACCTAAAAGCTCTCCACTGCTATTGTGTTAAATCCCAATTTTGAAGACTGATGACTCTCATTCAGAGAAAAAAATCATGATATGGACACTCAGAAGGTTTAATAGGGGTTCTCTAATAGTGGGGTGGATATTCAAATGTTCATTCTTTTTCTGTCTGTCTGAAGACTCTTCCCTGGTGTGACCATGGTGAGGGGCCTCAGGGGATGCTTGCTGTATGCAAATATGTTATAAAAATGGCATCATCTTGAGTGTGGGGTGTGTGGAGGGTTGAACATGGGCATGGCATTAAGCCCCAGGTCACCTTTATAATTTAAAACTATAAGATCAGTGAGCTCCTTGAAGGAATAACTCCATCACACAGCAAAAGGGGCTTGCCCTGAAACAGTGCCAACAATGGCAGCATTACTGGGTACTAGGGCCTCTTTTAGCAGAAGGAAAATTGAAATGCATGGGAGACCTTTGATATTTCTCCTTCTCCAGATGACCAGACATCTGGAGGAAATCAGCACAAGTCAGCTTAGATCCAACTGTGAAACCGTTCATATAGATCTCCATTTTAGGAATCTCTGAAATTTCTAATCTGAAGAGTCTGCTTTTTTCAGTCTGAGAATAGAAATGAGCCAGGACTGAACACAAGCACAGTAAAACGGGCTTTGTAAATATCAGAAATGAACAAATAAGATAAAGGGTGTTTTGTACAAACATTCAGCTCTGGAGATGTTTGCTCCAGCCTCTGACTCCGTTATAGAGAATTGCAGAGGTTTGGAATGGCACTACAAGTGCTATGTGTGGATGCACTGACATTTTCCAGTGGGGGATATTAAAAAAGGAAAGAAATTAAAACCTCATATGTTGGTTATAACTTCAAACATTTCCACAGGATAAATACATGCAGAGTCCTTAGCGATGCTAAGCAATGGTTGTTTTTTTCTTTTTTTTTAAATTTATACTCCCTAATGTACTTGTAAGCAGGGGGAGTTCAAACAGCAATCAGCCAAAACTCAATAGGTACACTCCATCTGAATAGATTTTGCTTATACTTGCCCTCAAAGCAGGATAATTTCTCATACTACTTGAAGCTGATATAACGGTTGGGTCTGTGCCAATTATTTGTTAAGCCTTCTGTCTTTATTTCGTAGCTTTTATGATACAACTGACCAGCTCAGGGAAACATCTGTTGCAGGCAAAGGCAAAGAATACTAGAATCCTACCAATGCTTAGATGATCACTTTGTCCCTTTTCTGCCACCATTACCTCTGAGGGTGGCCTCAAATGCAGCTTATGCTATTCTGAAATGTCATTGTGTTCATTTTGTAGAAGTGGGAATTTATTGTTCATTTAATCTAAGCTGGTCTTTGTCAGCTAAGTGTACAATTAAATTTAAAGTATTTAATGGAGATCTGGGTGGCTTATAGCACCAACCTCTCACTTCTAAGGATAGAGTTAAAGTTCAGCCAGAGGTCTTGCATAATACGAGTTTTCAGGGATTTTAGCACAGTCCCCACTGGAGCGTTATCTACAACACAAACAACTATACATCATTTGGCAAATCAGGACAAAATTTGATTAGGAGACACTCTATTCTGGCTAATTTTAACATATCGAAGAGTGTTCTCCCTTTGCACAGCAGTTATTTCTGGCAAGACCTGGAATTGTTAATGATGGAGAGGAGATTTGCCATACTACTAGCCTTCAAGCCTATCAAATTTGGCACTTCTCTTAACAAATCTATACATGATATTTCACCTAAAGCATTTTATTGAAAGGTGACTGATCCAGTGCCAAGGAGATCTGAATCTCTTTCTCAGAAACAATCCTTTGGCTTTCATAATGTTTTATAGGTTTTATTTAACCCAACACTGCCTAGTGCCTTCAGTGCCATATTTTCTAAACACCTTGTAGTGAATGACAGCATTTTATAGAACAGTGTCCCTTTCTCAGCAAAACTATTGCACATTTCAATAATGAGCTTCATAATTGTCTGGTCCAAGCAAGTTCCTCTAGTAAATGGAATGGCCAACCTCTAGTGAGGGACTCCCATACCAACTTCCTGCAAAAGTGCTCTCTTCAAGGTTATCTGTTCACTGAGGTTATAACCTGGAAACATTCAAATCCAGTTTGAAAACAGTCCAAAAATCCATGTTGCCTAAGAA
This sequence comes from Phylloscopus collybita, assembly GCA_027886175.1. Taxonomy (NCBI): domain Eukaryota; kingdom Metazoa; phylum Chordata; class Aves; order Passeriformes; family Phylloscopidae; genus Phylloscopus; species Phylloscopus collybita. Next base: position 22,714,681 of record JAJNNQ010000026.1, on the reverse strand, counting down.
AACACTGCTAAGAGATGATGTTTTTCAAAGACCCATTCAAATACACATACATTCAAATCAATAAATTTCTCCTAAAATACAAAAATTCAGACAGTTTTCCTTTTCAAGGACTTGCATGAGGAAACAAAAGTCTGTGGAGCATTACACTGTGGTGAACTTCCCGCAGTTTCTGGTTGCAAAGGAACTTTCTTCCAAGCAAAGTCACAGAGACTGATTTAAGCAGAATTCAATTGTGGCAGCAAAACTGGGAGCAAGATTTTGCTTGGGCAAGTGCAATTTTAAGGAGACAGACAGAAATCTTTCAACTGCCTTAAATTCCTGCACTTCAACTCTTTTGCTAAGTATGAGCTGTATGCCAACTTTATAATGACATTTTGAAGTGTTTTAAATTGGATGTTAAAAAATTGGGACCTGTGAAGTCCTGCAGAACTTCAGTGCCTCTTCCCTGTGCACCTGCTGCTGTAAAAAAGGCAGCCAAAGCCCTAATCCTTCAGCAAAATGTTTCCATGCTTTTTTCCAGTGTTGTTGTCCCCTCTCTGTTTCTCCATCTATTCAAAGTTCTTCACATTTTACCTTCCAAGTCCTCCTAAATATCAGCCCTTTGCTATATGGCAGTTTATAGCACACATTTAACATCAGCTTTGCTATCAGCTTTTTATACAACTTTCATTTTTTGTGGAACTGAATTTGTAAGCTTCTGGTTTTAAATAGGCTATTATTCATTGAATTAGATGACTCTTTTATTTCATTTTCTCATGAAAAGTAGTTAGTCTTCTTCTGTTGGCTGTTAGCTGATCTCTAACAAGGCAAATGCAATTTGTTTCCTGAAGATTTGGTTCTAGATGTCTTCTTTTCTGTTTCCTCTAATTCTGTCTGCATATATTATCACACTGAACATCATATTTAGATGAACTGCCAAAGATATTCTTGTGTTGGCATGTCATACCTACCTACGCGCTATGCTCGGCCATCTACCTGTGTCAGCCAATTGACAGAATCTCCACGTCCATCAGTCCTCCTAAAAGACCAGTCCAGTTTTAGAGGAGTTCAAGAGATGTTTGAATGCCTCAGAGTTACAAAGTGCCTTAAACCATTGAAGATGTACCTTTCTAAACAGAAGAGGGAGATCTTGTTTAGTACCTCCACCAAGAAATATGTAAGCAGAGATCAGCCTGTGGTAGCCACATGATGCCTGATCTGTCAGCACTGGACCAGCCACAATACCAAAACACCAGGTAGGTATGGAAGGGCTATTTATGGAATGGTAGAGGACAGTAGGAAGTTGAGGATGCTGGAAAAGCTGTTAAGGTGCACAGGACAAAGCTTTTGGGAAAATCAAGTTTATTTAGCTCTACTCCCATGAAATGAACTGTTTACTGTAACTGTCTCTACTAAAGAGCTGTTCCTTGCTGCTTTTTACTTCCCTGTTTCCTTATTTTTATATTCTCCTCACATCTCATCTTCTCCATCTGACTGCTATGTAGTTTCCTATTCATATAGTCATATAAAGTCTAATATATGCTAAAATCAGACATGGCTAATGATTTGTTTTCTTTTTTTTAAATATAAAAGTGATGGGTGGAGGTGGGGAATTCTTAGCTTGCAAAAGAACCAGATGAGTTTACTAAAGCTGCCTGCCCATTCCCAGCCAGCCTGGGAACATTGTATTCAAACAAGCCCTTCCAATCTCACAGAGCCAATTCCTTGACCATTGAGGTTTTACTAACCCACTAAAGGAAAACCACCTCCCTTCCACTGGTTTCCTCATCTCCACCAGTACAAAATTTGATTTTACACATTGACAAAATAGAAGGGTTTTCTTTTCCTTTTTCCTGCAGCAAAGATAGAGAAGGCACATAATTGGCTGCAGACACTGAGCCTCATAGAAGATCATAGTGTAAAGCTTCATAACATTCAGGTGACTGACCAATACAAGAGAACACTTGGAGGTAACTTCTAGTTTGTTTTGGTGGTCAACATCATGAAACAAACTTTGGGCCAAATGACTTGTCTACCTTGTAAAAGCAAATCTGCCATCTCAGAACTAGAGATTGACCAGATCAACACATTATGAAAAGCTTTTTAGAAAAAAATGTCACAATATAAGAAGAAAAGAAGAAAGGCAGGAGCACAATTCAGTATTATTTCAAGAAAGATGAGACTGAATATTGATAATCACTTGCAAAGGATACAGCAAAAACTTCATAGCAGAAACATCCACTTCAAACAGAGACTGGAAGTCAGCCAAACCCCCTAACCTGTCTGCGACAAATCATGGTTGTATAAGACATCCTCCAAATCATAGTAGAAACTAAAGAGGGGAGGGAGCAGAGCAGATGTTTGGAGGTCATTAACAGGAGCTCAGTTTTCCTTGCCTGGTGGCTACCTCTAGAGATATCTGATTCCCAGAAATTTCCTTGACCTCCAAACATCTGCTCTCTTCTCCTGTTTTCTTTACATCCGTACTGCAGAGAGCCTCATGCAGTCATAACCTTTTCAGTCCTTTCTTATAAAATATTTGTATCTCACTCCCCTAAATCATGAAGAAAAATATTTAACAGGTCTGGGCTTATCATCATTCATTGTAGGACCTTCATGTTCATTGCAGTTGATGCTAAACTGTACTACTTGGCACTTCTTCTTTCCTTGCGTGCTGTGAATGTACACATAAACTGTAAAAATAAGCTAAGCTAGAGTATTTAGTTCTTTTGATTTGAACACTTAGACACTTTCCTTAAATCCTATACTTTGCTGTTTCTTTATCAGCTGCTCTTTGTCAAGTCCTCAGATTCCATGAGAACTAGACATGCCTGAGACAGCTTTATTACTTTGCAAACTTGGGGGCCAAACACATATTTCCAAGTATGATTGCTCCTACTTTTCTTTCCTCTAATGGTCAAGCATATCTAGCGAATGTTGTTGTGTACAATGAGCTCTGGTATTGCTCAGGAGTCCATTATCTATAGCCGTTTACAACGTTTTCCCCTGGGACAATGATAGCCAAAGTAATTCTTTCATTTTGGATGCAGAGTACTGTATTTGTGCCTTTTGTTTTTCTTTAATTTTCCCATACCTCCCAATTTTAATTCAAATAAAAATTAGATTACATGTACTACAATAAGCTTCCTTGCTAATCTTCTCACATCCCTCAGCACTCATGTCTAACAGATAGTAAGTTCCTCATGTGATCATATTCTAAACATCTCCTGCTTATTAATATAAGTTTCTAGAGTAAATATTTTCTCTATATTATCTAGTTTACTAGGAGGGTTTTTAAAAATTCTTTTCTACTGAAGTTTTTGTTAATCTGTTTCTCAGAAAGCTTTTGGTATCCCAGACATTTTGGAGTCATTGTTCCTTTGCTCACATCCTTGCCAAGATAAATGGTTTTTGGACTTAGGAACTGATTTTTCGTCACGACAATCAATACACCTGCATCTAGAGAGGGACCAAGTCCCTTTTTCATTATTTGGATTCATGGGAAAACCATGAGAGTTTAGAAGTGAAAAAGACCTTGGAAATAAAAACTACAATCTGTGCATAGGAGCCTAGCTCAGAGGCTATTGAGAGAGCTCAACAGTCAGCAGTCACCCCCAGCCTTCAGGCTATTTTGTGGTTTCTTCCTTCCTCTCTCATTCTGTTGATGTCCCTGGGGGGTCTCTCTGTGGCTGAATTTTCTTTTACTTGTTATTCCCTAATACTGTTAAATGGTCATGTGCCCTTTTTTACCATCTCAGTTCTGAAATCTCACCAAACCTCTCTCCGCCCTATTACCCTTTGCATTTCAGTTCCTGCCCTCACATTTAGGGACAGTCATGCTTTTTATTCAGCTCAGCTTGCTGACATTGAGGAAGAAAGTTCTCCCTGAAGGAACTAGTGCGGGGTTTGGGGAGCCAAGGTTTGACTCTGCACTCCACCCCATCTTCCTGTGGGCAAACCTTATTGTCTGCCTACCCTAATGAGAGGGAGTTGTCCACTCTCACAGGGATGAACACATGCAGACATCTTTCAGGAGGAGAAATGATGGATTGAAGCTGAGTCTGAACCGTTTTGAACTCTTTGGATGCTCTGGACCTGGACTGAGCAGTGTCAGTGTTAACCCCCTGCTTTCTAGGGATAATCCCATCCTCACAGTTGGGAGCCTGTACTCCCTTCAGGTTCAGCCCCATTCTCCCAAGATCATTTACTGTGGTTTATGTGTCTTGAACTGTAGTGGTGTGTTTAATTCTATTTGTTAAATGTCTGTTCATACTGCTTATTGGTTCGTTTCATGTACTCCCGTTCAACCCCCAGTTGGTTTTTACCCTGGTTGTTTACGCAGTTTCAGTTACCTGTCAATCCTTTACTCCCTACCCCACAGGACCTGTCCATCTCCTCGAGGCCTCTCCCTGCTTCTAGAAAGTTCCTAGGAGGGTGTCAAGTGACAGGCCAGTATCTGAGGAAGTCCATCCTCCCTTATCAGGATTGGCTGCTGGAGGAGTCTATCATCCTGGCAGCCACTCCCTGGACTTTCCTCATTGGTTCCTTCCCTGTCACCTCCCCTTACTCCTCCCCTGGGTAAAAGGAGCTGTCACAGGGCAGTCTTGGCTCTGTTTAGGCAGACTCACTGGAGTGAGGTTGTTTCCCCAGAAGCCTCAATAAACTTCAGTGGCAACCCCTCAGCAGAGTCCTCCTTCTTATCCTTACCCTCATCACGACTCACACCAAGAGGCTGGGCAGACAAGAGCCCACGGGACCGGCTCGGTTGCCCAGCCTACTGGGCAGTACCGGTTGCCTGTAGCCGTTGCCAGGGCTAGCTGGAAGCAGGCAAGGCTCAGACCACAAGGCAGGACCAGGCGAGGTGACATTGAACTAAATGCACAGATGATACACGGGCTGCAGCTGGCACAGAAAAGAGACATATCCCATCTCTGTGGCTCAGGCCACCATTTACACATCATTCTATATTCAAATCCCTTTGGTGGCTTCCCACCAGCTTCCACCAGCCATCTGATGGCACAGTCCTAATTTTGAGAAAATAGTGACTCTGGTGCCAGCTACATCAGACTGGGGTTTGATCTGTAAATTACCATAAAAGCTACAATCCTCTGGGACAATGGACTTTCAGACTTGCTGATGAAAGGGTAACAACAGTCAGGAGCAAGGAGATAAAGTCAACATATTCTGAAAAAGAAGCAATTTCTTGGCTGTTTATGGTAATTAAACAAGGGAGTGCTTTACCACAGAAGACTACAGACTTCAGTAGGCTTAGGTATGTTTCTGAAAAACATGACTATCTGACCCTCTGGCAGCAAAATGAGTTGGGCCTAGGTTTGCAAAGAGAAGGAGGAAGCTGGTTTGCATGATCTTGATCTTGATGGTCTTGAACTCTGGGAGCTGGTGGGTTCCTCTGGTTATGCCATTCTTTGTCTCTGTGGGGAGGGGAAGGAGTCTCATATTCGCCTTTCTTCATTAAGACAATGAATCTAATTAATTAAATGAATCTTATGTTTCTGAGCAGCAGCCATCAAAAACTGCCTGACAGGTTATGATCTGGATGAAACCTCGGAATGCTGTAATTTTGTTGATGCTCTGAAGAAGTGGGGGGTCTGGCCTTTCCTTGTATTGACCTTGTCTTTATCAACCTGAGTTAACCTCAACCAGATAGCTCCAGGACTGCAACAGGACAGAGCTTAGGAAAGGTTTTTTGGAACCCAGGTAAACATTTGGTTAGCACAGAGTTCAAAGCTAGCAAGGGACATGCAGGGGCAGGACAGATCAGCATGCAACAATGGTAGCAAGCATTTGGGTAAAGCTTGGCTGTTTAGCTCACAGAGTTGGGCTCCTCTGTGCACTGGGTGAAGAAAGGATTTTCATTTCTATCAGACTGGTAGGACTTCTAGACATATCTTGTCTTTTTCTCTTCTTTGTGGTACTGGTTCTCCTACCAGAACATTTGAACATGTCCTGCCTAGTCATGTCTCCACAGCACAGGGACCTCCTGACTGATGTTGGTCTCTGCTTGCAGCAATTTCTTGCATCAGTCTTTGAGCAAAACACATGCAACTGTCTGAATGGACTGGAGCACCAATGAGAAAATGGTGAATTCTTACGTGGTTTTTTCTCCTTAGGTTTTATAGAAAAAAGAGAGCTATGGTTAAGTTAAGAGTAAGAATTGAAGGAGACATTTTTTAATCAAAGTTTGGGACTACCCCAAACATGGGTTTGGGGTGTTTCTTTTGGATATGTCCTCCTTCTCTGCCCTTGGAGGTCAGGGGACTATTTACTGAAAGGATGGCTTGGACAGAGCTGTATTTTGGGGTATTATCTATGAGGGAGGCGGAAGGAGGCTGGCTGTGCTGCACGGCAGGGTGCTGGCTGGAGGTGCTGGCGACCTGTGTGGGTGATAATGAGGTCAGGGCGTGGCTCTGAAAAGTTCTGTGTTTTGGAGGGGCCAGGGAAACAAGCTAAAGCAGCAACTGCATGTGTTGTGCATGAGAGAGCTGAGAAAGGGGAATGTCTGGGGAGCATGGGAGGGAGCATAGAACTTACAGGACAGGGAGGAGTCCTGTAAGCAGAGGGGACCTGATGCATTTTCTGGATCAAGCTGGGAATAGATGTAGGAGGACTGACAAAGCCAGGATCTTGAAGTCACTCAGTGTATTTGGATGAGGGATAGAAGTTAAGAATTTGGATTTCTTGCCACAGGCAGCCATGAAGTATTTGTCCACCTGGGAACTACAAGGAAAGACTAGGAAGGACCTCATTAGGGGGTGTAGACACACAGAAAATCTTTTCCCTGTCCCTTTCAGCTACCATGTTCTTTGTGCACATGTTCTTTGTGCACGTGACAACTGCTGCATTATTTTCACTGCATCCAGGTGGGACAATCTTCCCCAAAAATTTGTGCAGATCCAGACTCTGTCAGTCTTTAGGTAAAACTTGAAACTACAATTTGAGTTTAGATCCTTTCATCTGTTCCCAAAGTCACACTCACAGTAAAACCTACACTTTCATCAAGAAGTAGCTGGATCCTGCTACTTCTACAGCAATTCCTGAAGACGCCTTTGGATAAGATTTCTGATGTTGAAAAATATGGGAAAAAATTCTTAAAACTGAGTGACCCTACAGAAACTGTAGCTCTTATTTTTCATATTACTGTGGCTATACTAATATTTTTTCTGGTTTAGACACTGTCATTTCCACCCTTCCTCCCCCACCCCCCAATCTTGTCACTTTCTACTCATTTGTCTGTCTACATCATCTCACATATTGTCCTCTCATTCAGAGTATGCAAGATCTTATAATTTTCTCTTTATTATAGCAACTTCTGTTACCTCCTTTCTTGCATTAAAAAAATACAATCTCAAGAACGGATCTAGTGTTTTACTGAGGTGCATGCATCCCCTCCTGATTTGTTTCTAAGTTAGTTCAGCTTTGAAAGCTGTGTAACATAGGTTTTGTTCTTATCATCCTCAGCCAGGCACTGTTTGGCCATATCAGATTGCTTTTCTTTGCCATCCCATTCACATATACACTTGTCTCACGCTATTCCAGTGTGAGAAAAAGTCTTCCTTCAGCCTCTCCACTGCGTATTCTTCTTCATATGTCCTCCATGGAATCCATCAACTTCAGCGCTTTCAAAATTACGGTATTTGTTTTTTTCCTGCTAACACAAGCTCAAGCCAGAGCAACCAGTAATACTTCCCTCTGATGGTTACATTCTACATTATTAGTGTGTACTATTTTACTTGCCCATTTGTATTGCAACTAACTCTTCATGCCAGCATATGAGCCTCTCTGGATAAACAAAAGGTCCCAGAACATACAAGGGATTTCAAAGCCCTCATTGAAAAAAATGAAATGGTTGTGTTCAAAAGAATAAAACCAGCTAATTAGGTCCTACAAAATCCAATTTTCTGAGCAAAGTTCCCCAGACCATTCATTTCTTAAAATCACAGTACTTTATGTGATGAAATGTCTCAAATCTTTGAATTTTCCCTTTAGCCACCATTATGTCATATTTCAAGTTCCTGGCACTCTTATTTAAGTCTTCAATAAGTTAAAAGTTATTCTGAGTTTCTAACACTTTTCCCAAATATACAGTGAATATAAATTAAATATTCATCATATAATCATGGTTCAAGTATATAACACTCCAGACAGGTGGAATGTGGAAGTGGACAGCAAAGATGTGTGACATTCCTCAGGTTCAGTGTTGGGGTGGGTGCCGTTTAACACCTTTGTCGGTGACAAGAACAGTGGGACTGAGAGCACCCTCAGCAGGTTTGCTGATGACACCAAGCTACAATGAGCAGACAACAGACTGGAGGAAAGGGATGTTATCCAGAGGGACCTGGACTCTGAGGATTGAGAGGTGGGTCTAAGTGGACATCATTAAGTTCAATAGAGCCAAGTGAAAGGTCTGCATTTGGGTGAGGGCAATCCCAAGCACAAACACAGACTGGGTGGAGAATGCATTGAGAGCAGCCCTGAGGAGAAGGACTTGTGGGTTTTAGTTGGTAAGAAGCCCATAATGTGTGCTTGCAGCCCAGACAGCCAAACATGTCCTGTGCTGCATCAAAAGAAGTGTGGCCAACAGGCTGAGGGAGAGGGTTTCTCACCTCTACTCTGCTCTTTTGGGTAATGCATCCATCTCTGGGGCCCCAGCATAAGAAGGATATGGACCTGTTGGAGGAAGTCCAGAGGAGTGGCCATGAGGATGATCAGAGGACTGGAACACCTGTGCTATGAAGACAGGCTGAGAGAGCTGGGGTCATCCAGCCCAGAAAAGAGAAGGCTCCAAGGAGAGCCTTAGAGCAGCATTGCCCTGGTTTTGTAGCTACAATGCCTGGGAACTCTAGCTCTCTAAGGGTGCTAGGGATCTGTTCCCTTTTAAGTAGAAGTTCTCTCCCTCCACCACAGCTGTGTTCTGTACTGTATACATACAGCCCAGTATGGGCAAAACCACCGCTGTCATCACTGGAACTGGAGATAAAAAGAAAAACAAATTCATCCTCTGCATCCAGCAATTCAGATTTTCTCCACAAAGGGAGAAAAAAAAATCTGTTACTTTTCCTGTGTTTAACATAAGCACCACAACTACAAGCACATATGAGCAAACACACCAGCAGCACTTGGAGCAAGGGAAAGAGGGTGGATATACTCCAAAGGTCACACTTCCACCAAACACACCCAGCTGAGTGCATTTGGAGCCAGCTGGAGCATCAAGTTAGTGTTCAGATCAACTCACAGGGTGTCATTCACACATGGCTTCTTCACTGTGTACAAAAGTAGAGACACATCCAATGTACTCAGAAATCAAGTCACATTTCTGCCATGTTGCTTATTGTCTTAATTTGAATGGAGTTTCTTTGATCAGGTCAAGTACAGCAGGTACTGAAGATTTCCATCCATTTTATTTTTTCTACTTAATTCTGGAATTTTTTTTCTAGAATCCTGAAGGATGAAAAGTTCTCTCTTCAGGTTTTTCTTCTTGGTGGTGGGGAGCTGAGAGTGCCCAGCTGTGCCTACAAGCATAGATTAAAAAGACAGAGTAGATGGGAAACCTCTGTATCAGTGGGAGCACTCAGACTTCAAGCACGTAGAGCAGGACCAAGGCAGATACAGTATAACAAACACCTCTTCTCTGCTTCATTTCCTATTTCCACACATTCTTCACCCAGCTCCAGCCTGTTTTATTTCATATTCTTGAGGGGACATGAAATGACACAGTGACATAGTATAATTGGTGTGAACTTGTGGGTAAGGAATGAAATGCGAATTCCATTGGCCCACGTGCATCCTCTTTTTCTACCAGCTCTGCAGTCCTGGATCTTGCTGTGGTTGCAGTGTTTTCATGCTTAAAAACTACATGAAACCAGGCAATCTGGAGAGCTGTTAGAGCACTCTGTTTAGAGTATTTATTCTCTCTGGTATCTGCAAGCAGCCTTCACTCATCCTTCCTTACAGGAAAGATGAGAATGTTCTTTGTTTGGTTTCACCTGTCAAGGAACTTCAAGATCCTGGCTTGTATACACAGACCTATATTAAATCATAATTCAAGTTGCTATGTATTTAAATGCAATCATATTGACACACACATGTAAAACTATATTTACACCTCCAAGTATATATTCTCTACATGTTAAATATGTGCTGAACATACATTTAATGGAACTTTGTTTGGAAAGTTTGATGAATAAAGTTAAATTACCCAATTTCTGCATTAGAAAGGAGAAAAAAAGAAAGGCAGATAGAACAGACAACTTGGCAGTACTCACCTAAGAAAAAACTTCAATATTTGCCTTGATTTCAAGTCCAGATGGAACCAGTCATGATCCTTCAGGCTGATTTCCTGGGAAATGTCAACATTATGTTCATAACTCCAGGTCAAACTATTGAGTATGAATGCAGAAAAGCAGGAGGAGCATTCCTTGCATTGCTGGGAGGCAGAAGATAGGCTTGTCTCAGGTGAGCCATGGAGAAAAAGTAATAAAAGCCTATGTGATAACTGTGTTACTCAAAAAAGAAGGAGAACCATGTAAGCTGGCAGAGGGTTGCTCTGTACTTGCTCTAAGCTCCAAATGACCAGCATAGGAGGAGCCAGCACATCTTAAAACCATCTTTCCCTACAATGGGTTAGCTCCCCAGGTAAGCTAATAAAATAATAAGAGTATATAGGAATATGATGGAGACTTTGGGAAATTCAATCTTAATGAAATAAAGAAAGATCCAGCCAATGAAGAAAATTAAAAGAAGCAAAAGGACTCAAACCACATCTTTGAAAAGGTGATGGTAGATAATACATTTTTGTTCTGCTTGAGAAAAGTCATGATATGACAGTGTAGATTAAAGCACAGAGATTACAGTAGGCTAATACTAGAGTCCTTCCCCAGTTGTTGAAGTACCTGGAGGTCAGGAAGTACCTTAGCCTTTGGGGGACTTCCAAGCTGCAGGAGGTGGTAGAGGCCATGTGCCTATTGGGGAACATGGGGGTGGCAGGGAGATGGAGAGCAGAGCAACTCTGGGCTTGCTCACTGCTGTATTAGTGGGATGTCAAGGAATGTGAGTGATATTTGGTATCTTGAGCTCACCTTCAACCATGTCCCAAGATATAGGGCCCATCTACCGGGCTTTCTTCTTGCCTCCTCTGCAAAGTCACATGCCTCAGCTACTCTCAAATGTTGTTTACAGTTCACCTGGGGAGGAAGGAATGAAGGGATGAATGAACTAAAACTCACAGCTGGGTAACCCCTTTAAAAGTGGCCTTCAATCAGTTTCTTAAAGAGAAAAAACACTCTCTCTTCTGTGCATCTAAGCAGTGTCATTTTCCTGCAAAGCCAGGGACTACCATTTATGCCTCAGATACTTTTTCCTGCTGAGAAAACTCTTATCTCTAAGTACCAGCATTCTGTGTCTAAATATTGCTTATGCAAAGACCAAACATAGGGTTAGCAGAGGATAAATATTCCATATTCAGGGAATAGGAGTAGTTTAGGCTTTTTTGGTAATAATTCATTAAGAAAAAGTGGAGTACAGGAAGAGTATGTTAGAGAGCAGACAGGGAACTTGAAGTGAGGTAAGTGAAAGGCACATGATAGTTTACTGCCTTGTTCTGCAGAGTACCACATGGATGTCATCAGCATGTATGGATAGCATAGGCCATGGATGTGCTAATGATGGCTTATGGCATCCCTGTCTGTTCATCCTCTCTTGCCTGTTGCCTCTCTCTGCTTTCAGATTATGCTGACAAAACGATTCTTGCAGCAATGCAAGATCAGGTGAGGGGTCTGGATTTGCAAAATGCCTTCTTTTCTGTAAAAAAAAAAAAAAAAATTGAAAGTTTCTTTCCTAGAGCCATTTTCCTGACGTGTTTCACAGCCTTTCCCCACAAACAGCTGTCCTGGCAAAGCTACAGGGGCACTGCACTGCAGCTTGGAAACCAGGAGAAGAGCGGCGGATGGAATGAAACAGCAATACCTCCGGCCATTACTGCCACTGGGGACAGGACACTGCAGCCTCACATTCTGCTTCTAGCTTGGCTCAGACTAACAGTGGGACTCTGGAAAGTTACTTGGCACTCCTGTACCTCAGTGCCTCGATTTCTTACTCTGTAAAATGGAATCAGCAATGGTTACCCAACCTGGTGAAGATCTGAGCTGCAACATGAGGCGTTCTCTGTGAATGTGTGCATGATACGCTATGTTGCACATGCATAAATTACATGTAAATTATGTGCTCTGTAAACATACCTGCACAGACAATTTCTTTCCTATGGACATTTTTTTGTGTCAGAAGCAGGCTTATGGCCAGAAACGAACAGGACTACTTCTCTGGGAATATTGTTCAGTTGCTAATTTCACTACCGGAACTCTGTTGCTGCACAATCTGGCCTCCTTCCACAACAGCCTCTACTGAAAATAAAGGGGACTGATGAGCCTACGGATAATGGTAAACATATGGAACACAGGCAGTGCTACACATTAAAAGCCAGATCACATTAAAAGGTATTTGAGTTGCTGGCAGCATAAGATCAGTGTAGGAAACATCATCTAACAAAGAAATCTCATACCAAAATGTTTCATACTCTGACAGAATTTGGCATTTTTCTTTCACTTAACAGAAAAATAAAATTAAAAATGACTAATTCAAAGCAAGGGTAAAACTGTTAAGTCTCAAATTAGTTTGTCATAGCTGCAAAAATACTGGATCTTTGGTTTTGTTTTTGTTGGAAAGTGGTTTCATTTCTGACTAGGTCACTCGATTTTCTTTTGAGTGTACATGAGACCTTTGACTTCTCAGAGGACACAAGAGACAAATTGAGTAATGTGATGTCATTGCTTCATTGCTTTGCAGAGTTCTCATAACACTAAATATATTAGTCACTCGCCTTGCCAGTACCAAGAGGGTAGAAAAAAAATCCAGCAAGATGATGGTAGTATGTAGATGGACAAGAAGATAAATGTAATTTTCTCTCCATTATTTCTATCCTTTTTTGTGAAGCCCATGAAACCATATTTCAGCTAGGTGATATTTCTCACCCAAAGATTTGTCTTTGCCTTGTTGTTTACATTTTACGTACAAAACCACCAAAATTTTTCTGATCAGTGACATTACTGATACTTTGAAATGAAGTATCTTAAAAACACGACCTTCACTTTTTACTGGGAGTGGGGATTGTTTGGTCTCAGGAAGTTACAAGAGGCTGGATATTTGGGAAAAATGTGTTGCTGGAGTTTTCTCTTGCTGAGTGGGGAGGTATGAACGAAGGCATGGTTATACTTAGCGAATACCTGTTCACACAATGACAGACTATCCATTTTTACAAGAAGCAAGGCAGGCTGCATGATTTCTGTTTCTCTTTATAAAGAAAGTCTCAGTGTCAGATCCTTGCTCCAGTGAAGTGCAAAGTTGGATTTCAAATACTTATCTGTTGGGTAATGACAGCATATTCCCACATGGGATGCCAATAAATATAAGGATGCAGAATTTTCCTCCCTTTAAGTTTTCATAGCTAGCACTCAGAAAAATGAGTAATTTTCCATATTGACATTGGGATTACTTCAAGCAGATTTTTTTGAGTGATTTTTGCTCCTGTTTTTAATGCCACCAATTTTCTTGTGCAAGAGTTTTTTTCAATTTTATCATGTGTTATTTTCAGTTTTATCATGTGGAACACAAAATTAGCAATGGAGATTGTGGAAAGTGTGCTGGGATTCATCTGTTAGTACAAAACATACTTTTTAAAAATATTTATCACAATGTGTAGATGGCTAAAGACTACCTTAAAGTATAATTAGCCATTTGCCAATTCTAAAAGCAGTTCAATATGTCAGGACTTTTTTTCTGGGATGCTTGAGGGAAAGAAATCAGCTATGCAAACTGTTGTCCAGTGAATAAATTTTGGTTATAAGATCCCAGTTTCTGACAGGCCTAAAAGTTAAATAAAAGGCTGGTCAGCCCTTCTAAAGATCTGTAAAATATAAATCAACTTGAAGCACTACTTTGGTTTTACTGAGTCACTAGTGGAAAAATATCTTCAAAAACCCTACCTTTGAAAGCCTCAGACTGGCTCTCTCAGTACTTCAGTGTCTGTGCTTAAGTGAGAAGTGACATGGTTTCACACAACTATGACTGCACTCAGAGGTATGTGTTGTTCAGAACAGCCAATTCTTAGAGACTTAAACCAATGAGACATTAACTCCTTCATCTGGGGCTGGTGCCTCCTCCACCCAAAACTAGAAAGCAAAACAAGCCTCCCCACCCTTATGGCTGTTGTATCTGAAGCTGAAGTCATCTAGAAAACATTATGTGTTCATAGGAAAGATAATGCACTAAAAAATTAGTCATAAAACAGATAGGATTAGATTAAAGAGGAAGGTGGAAAATCCTGTATACCCCAGGACTAACGGACTTCTCTCTTTCCTCAAATCCTAAAATCTCGTTCTTTCACAAACAAATAACTGTGTTCACTGTAGCTAACTTAACCTATGTTAACTGATTTTACACACTGCCATGTCAAGTCATTCAAAAATTAAACAAAGGGTTGACAAAATGACATTAGCATAGGGCCAATAATTTTATGTGGTCCATAAAGTGATGTTAATGTGTGTGTTGAGCACTGCCAGCTCTCTTCAGACTCTCCCAATTTGTAAGATGTGTCAGTGCTGAAGCCATCTCTGTGACTGAATTCCCTCCAGACACTCTGTTGTACTGGGAAACTCAGAACAGGCCCTGGCACTCAAGACCTGTCTTAAATAAATAAATAAAATGTTAAATAATAAAGGGAATAATAAATAAAGGGAAACATATCACCTCCTTTGACTGCTGATAATGCTCCCCTCTGCATGGCCCACTATGCTGTTGGTCTTTGCCACAAGGGAATATTTCTGGCTTGTACTGCTGGCACAATGGTGTTGCCCAGGATGTCCTGATCTTTTTCTGCAAACCAGTTGACCCTCAGACTCCCCTGGTGCATGGGGTTGTTCTTCCCCAAGGCCAGGATCTGCATTTCCTCCAGCCTGCTGAGATCCCACGGAACGGCAGCACAAACCTCGGTTGTATCAACAACTCCTCAAGGTTTTGCAACTTTAGCAAACTTGCTGAGGGGACAGTCTGTCCCATCATCCAGGTCATAATTGAACCAGGAACCCTGCTGGGCCCAGTATCAATCCTTAGTGACCTCTAGCTGGACTCTCTGCCACTTTTCACCAGCCCCTTGAGCAAAGAGTTTTGAATTCCCTCACTGTCCACTTCAGCTGAACTTCATCCTCCCTGTCAGTGGGGATATTATGATAGACTCTGTCAAAAGCCCTTTTACAGTCAAGATAAATAACATTCATACTCTTTCCTTATGCGTCAAACTAGTCAAGTCATGATAGAAGGCTGTCATATGTGTCCAGCATGATTTATCCATTGAATAGCAAAGTTGTTGTTCCAAATAACACTTTTGCCCTCAACACTTTGGGAACACTTTCACTATTATTTGCCTCCTCCTTTCCCTGGGCACAAGTGAAACTGACTGGCCTCAGTTCTCACATACTTTTCTTTGCCTTTCTTGAAGATAGTAGACATATACTTCCCTCTCTTCCTCAGGAATCCCTCACATCTGCCATAATTTTATTGCAAAAATTATCAACAGTGGCCTCACAAACACATTGACCGGCTCCCTTAGCCCTTGTGCATATATCCCTATAGGCCCCATGGAACTGTGTATGTTCAGTGTGTCCATTAATCTGATCTTCCTCTGCTGGGGAGGGTCCTCTTATTCATCTCAAAATTTATCCCTTAAAAACACCCTGTCTAAAATCACAGAACATGGCCCCAGGTCTCTGCCTGGAAATTTAAATTAACTCCTTCAATTCACTTCCAAGGAAGGAACATACATTGTATGTGCCATAATCTACTGATTTTTATCCAGGGATATTGCTTCAATACTTACATCAGGCTATGAAAAGATTAAAAAGAGATCTCAGTGTCCACCTTTATTTTGTGCATGAATACTTGAGCAAAAAGTTGTTGGTTTGTTTTTTGCAGCCCAGCATGTCCCTTTGTTCTCAGATATTCATCTTGCAATGAGTTGCTTTCCAAGGAAGTTTATATTTGCAGTCCAGGCTTAAGTTGCAGAGGCAGCTTCAGAAAGTAAGCCTTGAGCCTTACCAATTCTTTCTTTCAGTTTTCTTCTCAGACGTAATTTTGATGTTATTACAAGGTGTGCTGTGTTCTGGGGGATTCAGGGAATGCTGCTCACTGGTTTCACCCTAGTCCACAGGCTAATACCTCGTTAGTCTTCCCCTGCATGTGATCTTTTCAATTAACACCAGGATGGTACAGATATCAGATATCCATTCTCCAGGATTATTTTTAGGTGTAATAGGCTCACATGGCTAAAAAGGGGTAGATGCCACAAGCAGAGCAAATGTTCCACAGACATTTGGTCCAGTTTCAGGCTGTCATTTGGGCTTCCTGACTCTCACAGACATTAGGAATGTAAGTATCTCTAACTGGTGTCCCAATGCATCAAAGGGCCAGTTCTCAAAAGGTCCCCTAGTCTTGGGGCCCTTCCCACTTGGCTGCTGCTGGATTCAAGGAACAGCCACTACTGGCAGAGGAGCTTGTTCCTGCTCATCACCTGTAGTGAGCCACAAGCTAAGAACAGATGAATCACTAAGATTGCTAAGTAATGAAATCACTGGCCTTAGAGAGAGGCTCCAGATGGCTCAGAAAGTAAATGTCCCATTTTGGGCTGCCAAAAGCATGTCATCCAGGTGCCCTGTTCCATATGTTGCTGGTTCCCAGCTGAATGCCAAGCTCAGTGCTTCACTTCTGATTTTAAATCCCCATGCAGAACCAGTCAAAGGGGCTGTTTCATTCATATTTTCTGCTTTATTAAATTGGCTGACTGTAGAGGTGATTCATCTTCCATTTAAACATTCTTATCCCCCTGCAATTCATCTAGAAAGAGGCACAGTGCAATTAAAGAAAAAAGCCTCCAAGCATGAGATGGTTTTGTTGGTCTGATGGGATGCCCAACCCTTAGTTGTGTGCAGCCTGAGAGCAGGGCAGGGGAGCAGTCCAGCTTGCAGGCCAATGCAGTATTTGGCATCCTAGACTGTAGTCTATTCAGCATTTCCCAGATTCCCTTTCTGGAGTCATGTTTGTTGGCTGCAGTAGAAGGTTTTATAATTCTGTATAGCAAAACAGCAGATGTGAATGGTTGTATGGCAGCCTGAGGACCAGAATCTTTGCTGAAGAGCTATAAATATCGGCTGTCTGAATCAATTCCAGTGGCAATTTGGAAAAAAATCAATGGTAACTCCTGTTTATATTATTTAGATCATGATTTGTCAGAATGACACAGTTCTACCAATGCATAAAATAATGTGTCATTATGTTGAAAAATTATGTAAAGGCTTCTCAGTTCAATTGTTTCAGTTTTCCTAATTTTCTTAACTTTTAACTGTGTTATACTGCATATGTCCATTGTGACAAGAAAATGTTTTATCTTCTCATTCCCAAAGCCAGACCAAGAACTACATCTCCTAATGTGTTTTGTTTGGGTGATGGGATAGGGCTCACCAGCCAGCTTTCAGTTGAGGAGGTCATGGGCCAGCTTTGTTGCACAAGAACACATTGAAATTCAAAGTTATTCTACTGCGGTCTGTGGCATTTCACCACTGTAATAATGCAAAATTTGACCTTTTATGTCCTCTTTGCAGGACATGAGAAAAGTATTCCACTCCCTGGTCTTGAGTGTGGGTTGCTTTTTGAGCTGAGGACGATGCATGCATAATGTTCCTGTAGCTCAAGAGCTCTCCTCCTCCAACATCTGCATGGTCAAGGAAGTGAGTGCTACTGGAAAAACCAATTGCCGAAGGGAATTGGGGAATTGCAGCTTATGTTATGGAGGGGTCTAAACTTATGTATAGAAGCAGTGCTACCAGAAGAAAAGCTTGCCTTCCTTCCAAAGTGATAGGTGAAGAGGTGTGTCTGACTTAGAGAAAATAAAAAAGGCTCAAATGTCCATGAGGAGCAAGACAAAAACCAGATAGCAGCTCTATAGTTATACCAGCTATTTTGGTCAAATATTTTTCTTATAAGAGGCAGCTGAGGAGATCAAGAGAAATAAGAAATTTTTCTTTTGTCTGAGGAGTCCTGTCTATCGCCAAGGAGAAAGGTCTGGACATATACTTAGGCTGGCTGGGAAATACAGCAAAAACTGGGTGAATGCTCTCCCAAATATCTCCTATATGACTTTGGAGAGAATATCTATGCCCTGAATCAAAACTGGATGGAGAAATCAATTTTAATTGTGTGCATACATCCCAGACACTTTAACCAGGGCTCAAAACACAAGGATAATGTTATCCTGTTGGCAGGTTCCTACCTAAATCAGGTCTTTCAAAATCCATCTCTGTTTTCTTCAGTCATGATATGAACTTGAAGACCAGAATCCAAGGCCTTCTCTTTAAAGTGGCCAGTGGATGTGTTTTCAAAGAATGAGATACTAGATAGTGTTTTTAAAATTGATACAAAAAATTCACGTTTGTCACTGTCTGTAAATGCAGAGGCTGGGTTTCAGTTTATTCCTGCATTTTACTGGTTTCCATAGCCAGTCAGGTCTGCCTCTGCACTCGCTAGCACTACTCTGATTAAGGTTTTTTCTGTTTTGTCGGCAATTACTATCATGGATTGGTTCTTTCCTCCTAACAGTTGATACATAAGGACATAATTAATGACAATTTGGTTATTAATCCTGCCAGAAAAAAAAAAAAAAAAGGAGGATCATCTTGTGAACAGCTGCAAAGTAGAATGTATTTCCTCCTTTCATATATTCAAGAAGTAAAAGTAAAAGTAAAATACAGAAAAAAAAATCACAGAGGCCTGTCCATCTCAAGGGAGTGTGTAGGAAGAAATACAGAGATGGAAGGACCTGAGTTTTAAGATACTTGCATGAAAACCAGCTGTTTGTAAGCTCACACAGACATAGAGATAATACACAGCTATGAATCCTAAATAAAAATGTTGACACTTTTCAAGTTAAGGTGAAGCAGTTTCCAAAATTATCAGTCCAGTCCCTTCTGTGGGACATTTACTGGAAACAGATATCAATCCTTTCTAAGAAATACTGTGAAGAAACTGCTAAAGCAGACATCATCAAGAAAAAATTTTTGAATGATTTTTGTCTTATCCTTGGATAGAGAACGAATGCTGTGGTTGTTTAAAAATAATCTCAAAATAAATAAGTTGTTGTATGGGAAAAGGTTCTCATGTCAATGCTTGTTTCCAGCCAACACAAATCCACATTGTTTTTATCATACAAAAAAGATATCTTAGATCTAGACTCAGAACTCTCCCTTTTTATACCCATTTATTGAAAATGAAGTACAATTAGGGCAACCAGTAATTTTTTGTTTCAGAGAAATTTAAGACTCATTAACTTGGGGTTAAATCAATAAATCAGTGTTTAAAGTCTGAGGATAATTCTAATGCAAAACATCAACTGACACTGAAGGCTTGAATTAAGAGTCTTCAGTTCATGGCTGGCTTATCTGATTGACTTAGAGGAGATCCAATTCAGACAATCCAATTTTCTGGAAAGCTGGGCCATTCCATGTTGAAGACCTATAAACTTTTCAAAATGTTGATCTTTATTGGATCAGCATGACATTTGATAGAGAAGTCCAAAAACTTTTACTATGACTAGGAGAATGGATATCTAAATTTTCTCTCACCTCGGCAATTCCTGTGCCTTTTTAAATGGAGATGGAGACAGATGGGGCTTGTAGCACATTTGAATGTCATCAGAGTCAGTCTATCTCAGAACAAGCATGGGGAGAGGGAAGCAGAGGGCCTTCAGAAGTAGGTCCACTGGGGAGCTTGCTACTAGCACTTCCTTGCTTCTGCACTTCTGAGCTGATACCAGAGTGTGAGGAGAGTGGCACTCAACTTAGACCTATGCCAATAAAAGCTGCATAAATCAACAAAACCTTCACTTAACAGGGTGATAAAGATTCATACAGAATTCATCTCTAGGAAGAAAATTTAGTGTACAATAACATCAAATGAGTGAGGGCCAGTTTCAGGAAGGGGAAATAGCTTGTTGTTGCTTCGAGGTTGAATATGACAGAAGGTCATAAATTAGTCTTGTTCTGCTGCCTCTGTTGCCTATGCCACAGCCCATTAAAGCCAAGCTGGCTGCTGGAGAGTATATATAAGGAGGTAAATACTTCTGGAGAGGAAGATAAATTTTCTAACTCCCCATCCTTCACTTTCCCTGGCAGCACTCAGTACCATGAGCTAATTCTCCAGAGCTTTCCTGCTTCTCTGTCCTAGGACTAGTGCTTTTCCTTCCCACACCCACCCCACTTAAGTTTCATTGACTCAAGTGGTCAGTTCTTGCCTGGACAAATCTTTATACACAGGATAAAAACAGTCCAGTGACATTTGCACTGCTAAAAATGTGAGCTCTCTTTGCACCCAAGAGTTTCAACCTGTGTTCAGCTTTACAGCTGAAATATTCATGAGAGAAACAGAGCTTCATCTGTGACTTTTCTACATCTATGACTTTGAACATTGACCCTGGTTGTCACAGGGTCATAGAATAGTTTAGTTTGGAAGAAATTTCTGGACATCATCTGGTCCAAACCCCTGCTCAAATTTTGAGGTTAGGTCCACTTCCAAAGTTGGATCAGGTTGCTTAGAGTGAGATCACTGAGTTTTGAAAATGTTCAAGGGGATATTGGGCAACCTTTTGGACTGTTTTACATCCTCAGTGTCAACAAATTCACTTAATACCTAATGGGAATTTGCCATATTGTAATTTGTGCCCATTGCCTCTTAACATTTTGCTGTTTACTGATGAGACACATCTGACTCTGTCTTCTTTCTGTCTATCCTCAAAATACCTTCATCTTTTCTTCTTATAGCACTTCTAGTAAGATCACACTTGGTAAATGATTCCCTGTTTGTCTAACATTTTTCTTATGATTTGGAGAATAGAAGTAAAAAAAAAAAAACAACCAGGGAAAAAGTTTCTTTTCTATGGGGTTTGATTGGTTTTAAAAAAAAATGATTCTCATTGATTTAGACAGGAGGAAGGAAATCAGGGTTTTAAGTTATTCCTCAAGCCAGTTTTTCTTACATAGGTGTGTTTTATACTATCCTTTCCCATGGCCATTTTATGTCTTGTTATAAAGCAAGTTGGTGAGCCAGCCTTGCATTAACACTCATTTCTGGAATCCACTGAGTAAGGGGCAAAAATATTTTGTGAGTACAACACAAATCCCAGCAAAATCTGCAAGCACAAACTTCACAGGTACACATTTTGCCTTGGGAAAGGGAAACAGGCTTTCCCAAAGGGTGGCATAAATTCTTTGATGGGTACTGAAAAAAAAAAAATTTAAAAGTAAAAATAAAAAGAATAAGCTATCAACAGAAACTTTACCGGCTTTAGCTGACTATGAGATCTATAGGAAAAGTTGAAATTATTCCTCATACACAGTGTATTATGAAACATCAACATCCCTCCTCCATTTCTACAGCACCCAGGCCACAAGAATGAAAGGGTACAAAGCTGAGAGGCACAGTGAGTGTCTGGCTGCAGACACAGCTGTCATCACTTATCATCTCAGCTGGGAGATGGGGACATGGCTGAGGCGAGCTGAACCAGAAGGAGGTGGCAGCCAGGTGGCAATAGCTGTGTAAATAATGTAATTGTATGTCTGCTTTGGATGGAGGAAAACGGCTCTTGGCAAAAAAATTCCTCAAGTTTCCCTTTTGCTTCCTCAGAGCGAGGAATGGAAAAAAACCCAGAACTGGCAGAATCCTTTTGAGCAGGGAAGGAACTCTGCATGGGGAGTGGCACTGGCAGAAGCCCCAGGGCCACCAGTGGGACTGGTGATGGAAGATGATTTTAGTTTTACAGATGGTGCCTGCCTCTGCTACAATGAGGGGCTATAAACTGAGGAAAGGAATACAATACATGCACAGCTTCTGCCAGTGGGGACTGGATCATGTTCAGAACCACTGTGTGGAGTGCTGTGCATTAGATCAGCTTTGGTCTCATTCAAGCAGTCTTAAGCCCACTTGCATCACATCTATTAATGTGCAAGCCAGGAGTAAGCTGGTCCAATGTGTGCTCCAGGCACGCTGAAAGACCTCCTCTTAGAGGGTGCTTTACATTTACACACAGGAGGGTACTTAAACTGAATCTTTTTTAGGTTTATGTGACTGATTTATGTCAGTTTAACTTCAGTCCCTTTGCTCCTCTCTTTACAAGTAAGTTGGTCGTAATATAAGGTCACCAGAATCTCTCACAGTGTAAAAAAATTATGGGTGGGTGCAGCTGGCACTGTCTTCACCTCAGTTTTTAATACAGCTTCTTCAGTTAGCTATGGAAACAGTGTTTTTCCTAAGCTTGTCTGGTGAGCCTTACGTCCTAGTCTCTCTCCTCTTGCAGATGCTGCTAAAGTTTCCACACTCAGAAAAGTTTGGAAGCATGTCTGTTCAGGAGGAAATCTTGCATCTCCTTAGGGCTGCTTTTCAAAGGCTTTCACCACAGCCGGAAAGAAAACCATATATGTGAAAATAAAGCCAAATTCTTTTATTTTGAACATCAAAATGAATTAAGCATTGTGCTCTGTAGGTGTTCATGAATTGACAGAAATATTTCTTTCCCATGAAAATGTAGTGGAATTAAAAAGCCAAATAAACACACACCAGAAATCTGTCCTTCACCTTTACCAGTTGTGAGCTTTAAAAGCTGCAAAACAGAGCGGGGCCTTTCAGGGTTCACACTGAGAAGTTGTTGAAAAGTGTAACCAAGCATGACTAATGACTGCTGGGGTATTTGCATGGATTCTATTTGCAAGCATCAAGTGTGTGAAACCAGATAATTTGTGGAAAAACGTACGCAGCACAGACAGGAGTTCGGAATTTGAAATGTGTGTGCAGTGGAGGATAATCACAGCAACACAACCAATGTCTCCTGGTACTGGACAGATGCTTGGTTGGATCCAGTGAGAGGGAGGGTACATTGTTTTCCTGAAAGGACTGATGTGATTGGAAACCAAGGAGTAGTAGAAAGAAGATAATCAATACTGTGTATTTATGCTACCTGTAAATTACAAAACGAGTATTTGGCAGTAACTTGCACTATGAGAGCTGTTCATTCCACTGGAAGATAATATACACCACCAAAAAGTATTCAGTATGTGTTGCTTAGTGCTCCAGTCTTCCCTGTACCATAAGCACTCTGCACCATACAACAGAAATTCCAGGGACTTGTCAGGCTTGCACGCATGTCCTGAGCAGCCGTGTGACACCTAATGTCTGGCTGGAGTCAGTGAGAAGAGAGGTGCTCCAGCTGTGGGCTGACCTCAGTCACAGGGCATCCTTAGAGAGCCCCTGGGACAAAACCATGAGGTTCTTGATCCTGTAGGTATATGTATATCGATCCTGTATATGGCCCTCATTAGCCCCCATCTGCACAACTCTCAGGCTGTGCTGCACACCTTTTCTCTGCTTTCCCAAGGAGGGGAATCAGATGATTTTTGGGGCTGCCTGTCACTGGGGGTAAAAGCCAGAGATACCGAATTCAGAAGTGAAAGAAGGGAGGAAGGAGTGGCTTGTTGGGAAGGCCTGTCTGTCTCCAGGAGCAGCAGAGGTGCTGGGGTGAATGGTTCATAGACAGGTCCTGCCCAAAGTGCTTGCTCGTGGCCTCACAGGGAAGATGAGCTTGGCTTTCCCTGGCACCTGAAGCCCTGCACATCCTTCCTTGCCCTGTACAGTGCTGCCTTCAGAAAATGCTGAGAGAAAGTTTCAAAAGCAAGCAGAGGCTATCCAGGAGTGCCTCTTGGCCTCGCAGCTGTGCCAGACTTGCAGTCACATGGAAACTCCCAGCTGAGAAGGGCTCACCCTCCCCCTTAGGCCTATGCCAAGGTGTGGCAGGGCTCCACTCAAGGAAAGGAAGGACACTTTCCCTCACCATCTTTCTTCATGGGAAAGGGATGCAGCTTTCCACCCTAGGAATGCTGGATCTCCAGCGTCGGTGTAATTCTGCCTCCATAGCAGAATCAGGGAGAGAAGCCTGCACAGTGAGAACAGGAGGGATAGAATTTTGCATGGTGGGAGCTGGCAGGGGTACATAGCTACAGGGCTTCTCCCTGGTAGGGGTGCAGCCCACAGGATAAAAGCCTGCCTCCATCTGTCCCTCCCTCCTGCTGCCATCTGGCACTGCATGGCTTTGTGGAGGATGGATCTCTCCCTGCTCCCCCTTGTCAACAGCAGTGTCCAGCCAAAAAAGCATGAAGTTTTTTATCTTACGACATCTTCAGACAAGAAAGGTCAGAAATGTTCTGGGGTTAGGAAAGTAAAAGATTCTCAATTAAAACTTCTCTCTTGTTATATCATTATTTTTCTTCTATCAGTGAGACATATAGGCCAAAGGCTCCATGAATTCATACAGAATTATCAGCAGTGAAGGCAAATCTGACTGTCTCAAAGGCATTATTTTACTGCACTGCTGTATGTACCCACCAGCATCTCCAAGAGTCTCTCAGGATTTCCTTCACTCCCATTTACTCTCCTGTAATTCAAAATTTCAAAGTGTGGTTTACCTTACAGGAAGGGGAGGGCAGGCCAGGGTCCATTTTTAGGCAGAATGTGATACCTCTGAATCTATAACAGAGACCACTAAGGCAAGACACAGCAATGGCTCTTCCCAGAACTTAAATCCAGTTCCTGTTGCCTTCACCTGGGACACAGCAATGGCCCTGCTGGGGGGACAAGGGAAGGGAGGTACACACTGCCTGTCTAAGACCTCCAGTCCAAAGGCACTACGGTGTTACCGCAGATATTAAACAGCCGGATCTAGAACTGGGTGACTGAGGTGCCCTCTTGTATGCCCATGGTCCCAACCCAGGATATATGGAATAATCTATGTAATTTTATTCCCTTTAGTGCTTCAGAAAAGTCCCAGTGACTGTAATACATGCTAACTTAATCTCAGCCACAGAAAAATATGTTTCTAATTTACAAATTCGGCAATTTTTCAATGAAAGTTGTTGCACTTTGTCTGATCTATTCTCAAAATACGGAAGTGCTTGAAGCATGACCACCTGCAATAACAGATTACTGTTCCCTAAAATATTGCCATACACCTACAATGTGGAGGCGTAAAGCTTCTCTAAAAAAGATCTTTGTTGTTTTTTCTAAAAGAAAGAAATGATCCCAAAGTAAAGCTGGTTTTCAGCAGCCTCTCTGCTCCCCAATGCAACTGGCATCAAAGTCTAATGAAAACCTGTTTGCGGACACTGGATCCGATCCAAGGTACACTATTGGCATATTCTAGACCCCTTGGGACATGACTCATATAAAAAACACAAGGCTGTCATCAGATGGCTGGTGGCTCAAATAAATCAAATTTACTTTGAAAATTGAGGCATACCAAAATTTTATTAGGTGAAACTTTGGCATTTCTTATAGCCAACTTGCACATATATATTTTTATTACTTACAGCAGTTTAAAAGTATGCTACCAATCATATGCAAAACAAGACGCAATTGCAAACGTACATTTTTTACTGGGTGGCAGGAGGAACTCTGTTGTTTTCTTTTAAAAGCCCTGAATAGTGCTGCATGTTTGTTAAAGGTGGCACAGCAGAACGGGTCTCTGTGTTTATTTTCCTGTGAGTGGCTGGGCACACATCCTCTGTTTGTGGTCTCAAGCCCTGACTTCAAAGAGCAGGAATAATATTACTCACTGAAGCTATCAACTGCAATACAAAAATTACATATAATGATTGCAACATATCTTTACAAGAAATGGGCATAAATGCTGCTGAAGTCCCTTGAGGGTTAAGAAGGGACCTGATCTTCAGGCTTGAAGAGGTTGTTCCTGTGGCAACCCACGTGCAGAGGCAGAGCCTGGTGTTCCACAGGCAACCCAGCAGCCACTCCTAGCTGAGGTGTAGGGGGCTGTGGAGAGACTCCTTCCCTGCACAAAAAGTTTCACCTGAACAGGAGGAAGAACTTCACTGTGTGAATGGCCACACACTGGAACCAGAGATGTTGTGGAGGTTCCCAACCTGGAGATATTCAAGAATGACCTGGATGCAATCCTGGGCAATGTGCTCTAGGATGACTCTGCTTGAGGAAGGAGGTTGGACCAGATGACACCCTGTGGTCCCTCCCAACCTGATCAGTTCTGGGATTCTGTGATTCCCATGCCTACACCCATAGAGGCTCGCTGATTGCTTCAACACCAAAGGCACTATCAAACAGGGCTAAACAAAGGTCTGATACCCCTAATCCTCCAGCAAATGAATTAAAATCAAGGGAAAAGCCATATTTTGGAGAAGAGTACGTGCTTATGGAACTTATGATAGAAGCCAAATCCGCAAATTCAAAGAAAATACATTAATTTTTTAAAAATCTCCCAGATTTTCTTCTCTTCAGATGGAAGAACCAAACTCCCACTGACATTTCTAAACTTCATTTACCCAAGAGACCAGCAACTTAGCCTCTCCTTTAAACTAATACTAAAAGAAGTAGAAAGCTGCAGATTTCGTCTAGTTTTCCCTTGAAATGCAATGACAGTCTATGGGAATATATTCAGATATAGTCTGAGAAGGATGTTGGCTCTGCTCCAAAATAACTTAATTCACTGTGCAAACACAAAGAAAGGGAAAATAATGGCACTGTAGATAAAAACCACGAGATTGCTGTATCTGACAGCGTGCAAATTTGGGACCAAGATATTCTTGGCCAAATGCTGACACCCCGTCATACAAAAATGAGCTGCTGAGGTACTTAGGAGCTGGCTCCTGGGGAGTGCTGTGGTCTGGTGCTCCATCCTGCTGGATCAGGGCTGCTTGCTTGGAAGAGCTCACCCATGAACCAGGTGCTTCTCAACGTGGTGAGATTCTTCCCGAAAAATAACAAAACAGAATTTGGCCCCAAATGTGAAACACCCTGGACCTTATTAAACATTGTATTCAGTGGTAAAAAAAGGAGCATTTATAAAGAAGCGGGAAAGGCACCATCTTGGTGATGTGAGCTGAGCCCTTTCAGGAGTGCTGGGAGGAGAATGCAGGTCTTACAGATCCTCAGGATCATGGTAATTGTCTATCTTTGAAGTAAAAGCCATAAAACTCCATTTTATTTCCATGGGAAGAGTGAGGCCAGGGCTGAGCTGCTGCTTCTAGAGTCTGCCATCACAGATATTCTGACCAGTTCTTCTAGGAATCAGGAAACATTTTTCATTTACAATTTTTTCAGACAAAGAAATATTTCTGGAAGCTAACAGAAGTTACCTCTGATATACATCATTTAAAGCAAATTTAAACATGAATGCTCATGAAGCAACATCCTCCCTTAAGATGTTCCTAATACAATGGGCTGTGGAAGTTTTTCCTATGGTAATGTGAGGTCTGATCCAAAGCATTTGAAAAAAGAGTTTCTTTGATATTAGTGGACTTCATCCTTAGCCCTTAATTCCATATGTTGCTGGGTGTCTTTGTTTAGTCTGGAGCTGGATGTAATAGCACTCCACAGACTTGAGAAATTCCTGCAAAATTCAGGCTTCTTCCCTTATCATGAATGGATCCATACTTCCTCTTGATATAACAGAAAACCGAGTCATTAAGAGAGACATCCTCAATATTTAGTCACTGAAATGCAGTGTTGTGATTTGAAATTTATCCCCACAGATATTTGATCAGCTTCCAGGAAAAAAAAAAAAAAAAAGAAGAAAAAAAAAAGAAAAAGAAAAAAAAATACAACAAAAAATATGAACTTGCAAGTGAAGGAGAAATAAATTCTGGTAGCCTGTGGGTCTCTTGAGATATTCTCTTGTCACTTCGATCCACTGCTTGAATATTTTCCAGTATTAGTGTTCTCTATCTTATTGTTTTGGTTGCTCTTCATATCTCAACAATTTTATTCCTCCTAAATGAAACAACAACAAAAAAGTCATCAGGTCATAAAATGTTTCTACGATTTAATTTAAAAAATAATATTTACTGTCTGACAATTTAAATTTGGCCTACTTTATATATGTATGAGGATGCAGATTTTAATTGCATGACCGACCACGGGGTTGCAATATTTTTGTTTGGCAAAAGATAACTTTTGCCAAAACCTTGATTTTTGAGTGATTGACTCTGAGACTGGGAAAAGAGCTGCAGTGAGAAAGAGAAGTTTGTCCTTGTTACCTAAATATCCCAGGATCTGTTTCTCAGATTTCACCTTCCAGCCATGACTTCCTTTCCAGCTCACCTCCAATTCTCCCTCCTAAATCCTTTTCTGATCAATTCTTCCTTCCTTCTTTCCATCTCTCAGACCACGCCTCTTGCCTAAATAGTCCCACATTTCCTTTCCACTTGCCAGTGACCCTACAGGAAACACCTTGTTGCCATTATGTGTCTCTTTCCTTTCCACCTGGCTGCACTAGGATCAGATCAGAGGACTTCCTCCTCCTTTTCCAGAGGGATTCCCTGGTGGATGGATGGCCGCAGGAGCACTGGAGGAGCCAGGGGACCAGGGCAGAGCTGGGAAACGTTCATTGCCTGAGTGGTGACACCTTTGTGGGCTGAGAGCAACGTGAGCATGCTCAGCAGCCCTGCACTCTTCCAAGTGATCCAGTAAAAACTTCCTGCTTACAGGAACTTTTTCCCAAAGCTTAGCTAGTCTGGGCAAGCTTTCACAGGAGCAGACTGTTATAACTCTGGTAGAAAGGCCACTTAAGAGGGGATGGGTCACCCACAGTGGCTGTACTTGAGCTTTCTTTATTTAAAAGAAAAAGTCACCACTTTCTTCAACAGAAGCAGAACTGATTTTTTTCCTAGTCCTATCTTGTCTGTAAGTATAGATATGGATACATTTTCTTTTGCCTGCTGCCTATTTGTTCAGCTATTTATTAGACGATTGACCCAATCACAGGTGACAATTTAGAATATTCAGATCATAGTTTTGGAGAGTTGTTAGCAAAATGGGATCTTCTGTTGGGATATGTCAATATTCTTAGCAAATGGTAGTAGAGGTAATCCTGCAATGTCACATTAAACCCCACCCCACATACAGAGCCATTTGACTCCTCTTTATCGGCCCAAACTCCAGCCTTCCTCTCAGTCCGCTGTGGCAGTGATATATGGCAACTGTGTCATGTATCAATGAACTAAAAGAAGCCATCGGGAGACCCTGCTGCTAATTTAATATGAGTGAATAATTCTAACACCCAGAGAAGAGGTGATGGGGCAGGCCCAGAGACAATCTCTACCTCCTGACTCAGACTAGACACTAGGAAGTTCCTACTAAAACATCCCCAGTTCTTAAAAAAAACAGCTTTCAGAGCCTGCAATATTGTGGGATGAATTACAAGCAAATGCAAAACTGTATTTATTCTGTGGTCTCTCAACTGTGAAACACTCAAATAAAGTTCCTTGTCCAAGGCATGGCATGTTATTCTAGACCTTGAAAATTGAAGCTAGGGGAAGCAAGTCTCACAGAAAATAATAGAAAATTAGTAGAGGTGAAACATTCATGTGCAGCTGAAGGCTGAGTCCACAAGGATCTCCAGCTCTGCAGAAAACCTGTCACAGTCTTGGGTTTTTAGTCTAATTAAAGAGAAGCTGGAGGCTTTGCAAAAGTAATTTCTTTTCTACATACATAGCTATTTCATCAACCAGACTTATTTCCTCAGTGCCAAATTGCATTTCAGAATGTGTCCTTGCTAAACAGAGTGAAATGTATTTCCATTTTTCATGACTGAACCATATTTTAGCTGAGGGGGAGGCAGAAGTTCCAGTACCATTTCCTGAAGTTAACAGCAGACCTGCCATTAATTTCAGTGTCCCAGGATTTAAGAAAAGAGATAACAGACCCTCAAATGGTTTTAAGTTCATTGAAATGTTAATCCAAAATGAAGCATATGCCATTCAGTTAAGATGCACGTTTACACAGCTGAAGATGACAAGTTTAGTTTGACTGAGGACCGGAGGAGAAAACGGTGCCTCCTCCTACATGATCTGCCCCCTGAAGAAAACATCTGCCTGCATGTTTAACCAGGAATGTGAACTGCTAATGTAATCTGACCTTTAGACAAAGGGAAGATCACTCCAATGTACAAATAGAGAAGAGGCTAGAATGCGATGTACTGTTGAATGTTTTCTGCACGTGGGGATAAAAACAAAATGAAAATATATAAAGGACTGAAGGACGTGATTGCTTAGTGAGTCAGGGCTTCCAAGCACTGAGGAGAAAATATGAGAGCTTAAGTTCAGCCTGGCATGATTCTTGGAAATTATCTGCAGTGGATCCACTGATGTTTTTGTGGAAATAACAATGTGTATCAGGGCTGTGAAATCTTGTTTCACAACCAAATTCATGCAAGCTCCAATCTAGTCCAAAGATTAGCACTTCCTCTGAGCAGTAGGCTTTTGAGGGAAGGACTTTTTGTCATGTTCCTTTAAGATCAAAGAGCTTCCTAGGATCTGGTTGGTTAAACTTAATAGTCAGTACAGCGTAAATGATGTGGCAGGTGTCACTAGCCTTATGTCTGTGGAAAGGGCAGGAAATAAGAGAGATGGAACAGACTGGATAGAACCCTTGCTTTTTGGGTAGATGGTGTAAGGAAGGGTATAAAATTAGTTATTTTTCTGCTGCTTAGTACCCAAAATGCATTTTGAGGTGCTATGGGGCACTTGAGGGATGCACAGTCCCTCTCTTTGCATATTCAAGCAATGGCTATGCACAAACCCAGTGAAAACCACAGGAACAAGTCAAAGACTGGCTGGCAGCTTTTCCATCATGAGACTCGCTGCCTCAGTAATGGCTCACAAAATGTTGTTCTTTCAGGGTGTTCTTTCAGGTGTCTTCTTTTGAGTAATAAGAGTTAGCTTATTATCAATGTGACGTCACAGAGACTGACTAGAGTGATCCAAGCCCAAGACATTTCTGAGAGCACCTGAAGCGTTTGGTTTCAGAAGAGTCACTGGAGAAAAGCTACCAGTCCTCTGGAGCCTTAGAACTCTGTTAAAAGCAGCCATCAGAAGCCCAGATCAATAGTCTTGGTGAGTCTGCCAGGGCCTTCCTTGTCTGGCAGCACCAGCACTTCACATTCAAAATGCTGCTGTAGTATAGACTATCTGGACATGTTTAGACTCCTCACAGGGACAAGCTACTCAGCCATCCCATGACTGTGTGATGGTCAAGATTTTCTGTTCTGTTCATGCTGGATTTATCACGTTGCGTGATAAATTTCTTTCACCACCACAACGCACAACCGTTAACTTCCATACCATTAAACTCTGCCTAATTTCTGTTGCACTGATCATCAACTTCTCACAGAGATCCTTCTGCATATTTAAAATGTCTCCTCTCTGCCATTCTTCATCCACAGGA
Source organism: Phylloscopus collybita (assembly GCA_027886175.1). Lineage (NCBI taxonomy): Eukaryota > Metazoa > Chordata > Aves > Passeriformes > Phylloscopidae > Phylloscopus > Phylloscopus collybita. The sequence continues at coordinate 22,683,298 of JAJNNQ010000026.1, read as the reverse complement.
GCTGTGACATCTTGCCTTGCTGGTGGCAGCAGATGTGGGCAATCTGCGGGAGGTGCAGCCTTGTCCCAGGGGATGTCCCTGGGGATGCCAGCCAGTGGAACCTTGAAGCAGCACACTCTCATGGGCTGGCTCTACCTCTATGAGAATAGTACCAAACCATACTGCAGAGCTGGATATTGCCAGCTGGTTTCTCAGGTATTTAGCATAATCAGCTTATTTTTAATTTTTGTTTTCTTTTACATCCTCTGTAGCAACAAGGTTACTGCATCAAGGATTTCCTTTGTGTGTGGTTTAGCACTGCTGAAGTCACATCCAGATACGCTTTTGAGCAATCCCTGATGCTTTTATTGCAGTTACAAGCAGCAGACTGTGAAATGAGCTCTGCATTAAGGCTTGCACCTTTAATTGCAAAGTCCAAACACCTCTTAATTGAGTGTAGAGCTGCTACATTGTTCTCCAAAGTCTCCAGAATGTGCTTTGGGATCCTTTGCTCTTCCCGTTCTGAGAAGGTGGGGTGGGTTTTTTTGTAATTTTTTTTCAGTGTTTTGCTTGTGCTTGAACATGCTTTGAAGATTATTTACCACAAGAAGAGGGGAAAAGAATCGTCCAAGAGCCGCCTGTGCTGTCTGCCTCACCAGCAGTTTATCTGCTGTAAAGATTACCAGATGCTGTCAGAGTACCCTGGCATTGCAGCAGTTCTCTTCATTGCTGGAACAATTTGTAGCACAGAAGGGATCAAGTCAGCTTCATTCAGTCGCTGTTTTTTTTAATGCCTTCAGTTTGCATTTTCCTTAGAGCATCATTAAACTCTTTTAAGCTAGTAGTACTCTGTTAATTTCATTAATCCACATATTCAGAAATTGCTTTTCTATTTTTTATTTTTATGATTCAGTTTATAAAAAGAGAAATGCTTTGTGCTCACCAGTGACTTTTGGGACAGGCAATTTTGTAGAATTTCCACAGTCCCAGCAAATGCTTTGTCTGGGGGTTTAATAGGAGCTGTTAAACTACACAGCAGGTTGTACCTTTTAGCATCTATTAGGCTCAGTAAACTCAGCATATTTTTCCCATCAGTTACACTCTCTGTGATTATACACTGCTCCAGTCTCACTATAGGTGGGCCAGGCCTCCTCTGAGCAATTTAACAAGTCGTTTTCCCGCCAACAGCCAGACATATTAATGCTTTTCAAGACACGCACACACACAGACACACACAGACACTCGCACTCACGCGCACACATGCACAGCCCTCAGCTGCTCCCCGTGGCTGCTCCCTGGCATGGGATGAGGGTTCCACCTTCAGAGCCGGCAGCTGGAGCTGTGACACTCCGTCCCAGAGCCCTAAAGGCGGCACACGCCGGAGCTGCTGGCTGCCCGGGTGCTGCACAGGAGCTCCCCGGGCTCAGACCGCAGCTCTGGGCACGGCGGAGAGGGCGGCAGTACTGCCCCAGTGCCCCGGCCACACCAAAGCTGGGCGCCCTGCTGATGTGTCCATGGGGGGGATGGCGCACTGGGATAACCATGCAACAGCCCATTTCGACCATGGTTTGTGCCTGCTGCTGCTACAGCGGAGTTTGAATGACTCCCAGGTTAGAGGGAGTGAGCAGCGGAGTTTAGGGGGCTCCTACCCTGTTCCACACAGCCTGCAGAGAGTAGGAAGGGCATTCACCCACTACAAGTGATTGATCTATCCAACTGATGGCTAGGTTAAAGAGCTACAGCTGAGATTTTTCAGCAAATTACATAGAACAAGAAATACAAACTGCAGTGAACATCCCCTTTGAGGACATCCCAAGAAATTGAAGAAGAGAGTCTTTGTTACTTTATTTGAGCTGTTCTTGGAAGGATAGTTGGCCTGTGCTGAAAGCCCATGCTTGTGTCCTGGTCTTGTTTATTTTTCTAGGAGAGGCATGGTCCTAATTTTTCTATTGATAACGGTGGGATAACTAAGAGATGTTTGACAACTATAATGTAAAAAAATTTCCTGTCCACCTCAAGTGAGCTTCTGGCTGCCTGCTGCTACATATTAATACAGCTGATAGGAAAATAAATGACTGATTTTAAAAAGCAAGGCATTTTAAGCTTTACTGAACCCACTGATAGTCCCTCTTTTCATGGAATAGGTGGCTATTCAATCTTGCAGCTCACTTGCTTTTTACAGAGAAGTTTTTCTTCTTTAAATCTCAATGAAAGGTAGTGATCACTGCAGAACAGTGCTACAACTTCATGTGAGGATGATGCAGGAAGGTCCTTGGAACTGGTGTTCAGCAGGTCACCCTGCACTCAGCAGTCATGAACTGTGTAGAATATTCTTTCTGGAGGGAAAACTGATCTTTTAGAGGCTGGGTTTTCGCAAGGGAATTTTGGCAGTTAGACTCTCATGATTCTCCATGCTGGGAACTTTCATCAGCTACAATAAAAATAAGAGGAATTGGCACGTGGGATTTCCATGTCCTGGAAAAAGCACAGAATATGAGGCCTACATGGCCAGTGCTAAGCGCCACTGAAATTTCTGCTTTCATCTCCTGGACACGATAAAGATGCTGAAAGTATTTTCATTTGTGCCTCTGGGCCAAAACCTGCGTGGTGAAGGACTGTCCTGATTTCCCATTAGCTTCAGTGAGATTTGAGGCTGGTTAGCAAAGGGGAATCTTACACTTGTCAAAAAGCACCTGAGGAGCAGAGGAGATCCTTTATGCAAGAACCTGATGAGAGCAAGATGTTTAAAGCGTTTTAGCACACTGAGGTACAATGGGGAATGCATTTGTGAAACAATAGGTCTAGTAAATTGGAGACATCTTTTTGGTTGGTTTTTTTGTTGGTTTTTTTCACCACAGTTTCATTAGTTTCTGTTAAAACATTTAACAGATGTTTAATTGACACAGTCAGAAATAGTTTTCCAATCATGTATCACTTTAATTATCTGATGGTCTTTTCAGATCTCTCAAGGATACTCCATTTTATTGAGATAAATAGTTTGCTGCATTTCAAGGTTCTCTGCTTGAATTCTGCTTATCTTCTCCTTACTTTTCCCACAGGAAGACTTTATAAGAAACTTGGGAGTGGAGAGGAGTATAGAAAGCAGGACAGGGCTTGATGCTGCTTCAGCCACAATGGTCCATTTTTCAGAAGATTTGGTTTTAAAATTGAAGTCTGAGTTCAACACTGTATTTTAATGAATCAGCAGTGTAACTCTGACCTAATAGGAAGTGTTTCATGATACATATTACTTGAGATTTTGTGCCTGTGTGAACACTCTGTTCTCAGCTGCATATCCCAGAGCCATATTAGTGAGAGGAGCTTCTGACTAAACATCCTTTTTTCCTGGGTTTGGTTTTTTTTTCCACATATATAATTTCCAGCTTTAGCAGAGATAGTGCATATTTTATCAATGATAAAAAAATGTTTAAGTCAGTGATAAAGTTGTAATCCGTGACAGTACAGACAGGATTTTGCCTAAGGTAGAAGGTACTGGATTTTTGTTTTTCAAAATTATGATATCTCTCCATCCCTAAAACACTTTAATGAAAGATCAAATGTTTAGCATCTCTGAAAAATCAGCTTGCAAAAGCCTAACATCCTATAAAACACCACCACAAAGAAAAGGTACCTCTTGAAGATACGTTATTTGTGTAACTTGCTTTCTAATGAGGGTTAATACTGCAGAATATCTGATGATTGGGTTTGTGGAGCACAAAGAAGCAACCCCGTAGATGTCATGCTGTGAGGCATATCACAGAACACCTTAAACCAGTCATGTTCCCCTAATTGCAGCAATACTTCTTTCAGTAACATTGTCATGCCTTTCAAACACTAACCTCGAGGGACAGGTTAAAAAAATAAGTCACTAAAATCTATTTAGAGGGTTTGGGGTTTTTTTTCTTCCCTCTTCTAAAATAATCTAAGCTTTTTTTTTTTTTTTTTTTTTGAAGGTGATAATGTCACCAATCACATTCACAGTTCTGGTCACTGGGGAACATCCAGATCAACATTTCTCTAACACTTTGAGCCAGACATCATTGTCCATGCTCTCCCCACCTCCCTAAATGTTTTCCTTGGGTTGTCATCTGTCCCTATCATCAAATTTTCCATAGGAAATACTATACAGGTCTTCTGGTTTCACAGATCACCCTCGTCACAGGGCTTGCCCACTCATTTGTGCCTCCATACATTTCTTTAATGAAAACATTACTCTAAATGCCTACAACTTATATGAATGATTTTAATGATATTAAAATTCTGTAAAACCAAAGTGCATGTTCAAGTGTCCACTTTATGCTTGGCAACAGCTGAAAGATTTGGGATCCCTCATGAGATTGCATGTTGATCTGGAATGGCCTGGTATTTTCTATTCTGTCTGGACTGAGAACAGGCTCTTAGAAAAGGGACAGTATGATCTAGTGCACAACATTGCTGCTGGAGAGGGGGGAATGTTTCACAGGCATAACAGAAGTCTATTTTTCATGGCAAGGTGATAGTATCGGCTAAGCTGCATGCTGGTTAAATATGTTTAATCAGCAACAGGTATAAAAAATTAAATAAAATTAAAGATGAGGAGGTATAACAGTAAAGAAATGAGTCTTTCCAAATTCTTACCGCACCTGGTATGTAGCATGTATTTTAGCAGATGATACCATTTACCCCTTATGGCTGTGTTATAGATATACATTAGATTTGCCTTTTTAAGAAAGACATGTTAACAGCCTTGAATAAAATTGGGACAAATAGTGTAAACAGGATGGCATATAAAGTGTGATACAGTATGCAGAGGGTAAAGTATGTTTGAAGGTTAGCTTATTAATAAAACATGGCTGGCCTTGATTTAGTTTATAAGAAACTTAAGACATTTATCAACATCTGTCTGAACCCATTTCCAGTCTCTTTGGACTCTGTTGTGGATAAGCTGATTAATAAAAGATGATGCCTTAGGAAGGAAACTTAGATCTTTGCAAGCAATGACAAAAGAAAATTCAGTGCCTAATCTACATATGAAAGGAAACTGGGAAAGTAAACTAGTTTACCACTACATCCTAGTATGCCAATCTCTTATAACATTTCATTTGACTTAGTTTTGGCTGGAGTCTGGAAAAGTAAGAAAGAATTCCAAAAATTAAGTGTGGAATTAATTTACAAGAAAGATCCTAGTGCTTACTTACAGAGACTCTGAAATCTAATCCCATTCCCTTGTGGCTTCCTCCCCTCAGTGTTTTTAACTTTGCAGCTTTCTGTGTTTGTTTTTCATTTGTCTCCTTGATCCTTTAGTCTTTCCTTTCCCTTAGGCTAGAATCAAGTTCTAATACTAAACAAGTGCCACACTTTGCTTATTGATAGCTGTTGCCCAATAAAATGTTGCCCTCAGAAGCCAATTAGTGAAATATGTTTCTCGTAATAACCAGTAATTTGTTTAATTTTCATGCATTCTTGCCTGATAGTCAGCCAAAGGGATGCACATGCATGGTTCCTGCATCTGGGACACAGAGACAGCCCAGTGTAGCTGTATGGTGCTCCTCCCTGCACAGGCCCCTGGCACCACAGGTGTTACCCCTGCCTGCTGTCCAATATTTAGGTGCCACTGGCATCCAAGGAACTGTCTCTTAACTCCACAGGTTCACAATTTTTTTCTGTTACATCACTGGTGTTTGGAAATTGGATTTTGCAACCTGTGCTCCAACCTCTCTCCCAAGCACAGCATGAAAAACAGTCCCTGGAAATAGCCTCTGGAGCTATTCTTCTGCTCTGCTTCGGCGTCACCGGGGTGCTGCTGCAAGGATCATGCCAGTACAGATTCACTACCTTTTCCCTTAAAAAAAGGTGGCTGCAGATGCCTTATCTTCTGGGAATTATCTCTGGCCTTTGACAACCTTCAGGCAGGAAGGGAAAAAATCCCAGACTGACTATCCAGTTCAGTGTTTTAACACATGGGGAGGCGGCCAAACATTCCCCTCCTTAACACTTCATGGCCTGGAATACACTCCCATGAGCAGTGGGCATTTGAACCCATGTCCCACTTCCCAAGGGTGGCTGGTGCCAACCAGAAAAATGCTGAGGAAAGAGAATATATTTAGTGGCTCTCCATTCAGCTCTGGAAAACATGCTGAGCTTGTCAGGGACAGCAGTGGCTTGAACTAGACAGGCAAGAAAAAAATGTAAAACCCATAGGCCTTCTCTAATAGAAAGATGTAAATGCCAATCCAGTGGGAACATGGAACTTTCATAAAGTTAAGAGGGGAGTGATATTCTCTGCAGCCTGGAGAGAACCCATGAATGTCAGTGAAGAGTTACCACTTCATTCTTGCTGTAAGTCTTGCCTGCAAGGTTAACAGTGCCTTGTCACAAGACGTTTTCCTATCTACTTATCTGAAATTTTGAACTGAAAATCACACAAAATTGCATGACAAATCCAAATTGTCTTGAATGGTCCTTTGGGAGATTCAAATTTAGACTCTCTTTCTGTGCCAGCTGAGAACTGAAGACTGCTGCATATTTCTGCAGAGTGGGAGATCAACTTTTGAAGGCTCATTTTATAAGGAAATATCTCTGGATGCCATTTCATCTTTGTAAAGAGAAGTTTGTTCCTTGGGGTAGTTTTAAATTATACTGAAAGCTACTTTAGATTAACCCAGATTTACACAGATTAAGCAGACACTGTGGAAAGGACATGCTGAGCCAGATCCTAAACTGGGTTAAATTGGCATGGTGCTCTCAAAGACAAAAGAGTCACAATTAGGACCAGCTGAATATCTGCCCCATTGCATTTAAAGACCGTGTCAGAGACCACCTACCTTCTAACACAGCTTATAAACATGGTTGAAGACATTTAGAGCCTGTTATGCTAGCTGGAAATTCCCTATCTGGTTTCTGCCTCAATGAAAGCACCAAAACAAAGATGCTGAGTCCTACATCCACTTGTCATATTCAGTATGCACATATTCCTATCCAAATATATGGAATCATATATATCAAGGGTTTAGGGGATTGTCCATATAACTCAGGTTCCACCTCACTCAGGAATCTGTTAAAAAACTGATTTATTAAGGAACAAATAGGGCAATGTAATTTTTTTAGATGTTGCTGTAATCACTCTTGGAGCACATCACGCCACATGAGCAGATCCTTTGATAGCAAATACCGATAGCACATTCATGTGCCCTTTGTTGCAGTTTTGAATTACAGTCCAAGTATATTTCTCCACAGTCTGTAGAAGCAGCAGAGTTATAATATTGGCTCTTATTCTACATTCTTACCAGTCAAGATCATTCATTGATTCCTGGATGTGAGGATCAATGGTGGTGGCCATATGGCTTTGGAATGATCTGTTGTCTTTTCTATAATGGCATTGTGGCTTTGTGTTTCCCCAGCAGTGATTAATAGACACAAACATGCGTTATGCACATGTTGATAGATTTAGATGAACTTTGAATTTTCATGGCTTTCTTCTCTCTTCCCCCCCTCCCTCCCCCCTTTTTCTTTTCAGGAGGTAGGGAGATGAAGAGTGGTTCTGCATTGAGAAAGTGAGAACCAGGTCTTTGACGAATATTCACTTCTTGAGGACATGGTGTGATTTGATCAGTGGGGCTAGATGACAGACACCCCATCTAGATGTCCAGAAACAATTGTGATACTTTCCTCCAGAGGACTATCTGGCTGTCTAAGGACCACTTACAATAGGCAATCTCATGCTGGAGAAGAATCAAATGCCTCTTGCTGCTAACTGTGTGAAGGGGATGTACAGTGCAAGATAATCCCACCCTCTGATCCCCAGCAGCTCTAGCAACCAAGAGGTGCCACTCTGAGGGAAGCAGGTTTGCTTCCCCTGCCACAGCGAATGAAGGCCTTTTTCCTGGGGGACCAGAGAAAGGATAGACGGACAGACTTCCTCCCATGCCCTGGAACTGTCCATAGGAAGATGCAGGCTGAGCCACTGGAGCCAATATTCTTTGGATACCCAGCATATACTAATAATGGACTAATAAGTTGTGGCCTGTCCACTGGGCTGTTCTTGCCTACTTCCAAACTCAGATAAAAAGAGCTGTTTGGTTAACCCTCTTATTAAAATTTGATGTAAAACTGTGTAGCACTAGCACAGAGTCCAGTGAGGAGTGGGTAAGGGTGGGACACAAAAAAGTGTATCACAGGAGTGTGCCTGAAGTAAACCATGACCTATGTATTGCTGCTACAGGCTCTAGCAATGTCACCTCATCTTAAACAAGAAATTGAGTAGTCTTCCATAGAAATTCTCAACTGGGGAGCCTGGATCAGGAGTCTCTTCCCATCCTATGTGAAATTTCCTTTTCCTTCCCACCTTCTGGATTCATTAAAATGGTTGGAATCCATATGAAAACAAAGCAATCCACAGTTTGTGTTTGTATCCCCTCAAGGGTATCTCTACATCTGTCATGAGAAATGTTTGTGGTGCAGGTGGTAGGCGGCTGGGAGGCAACAGGAGAAGTACCACATGCATTTGCTTTGCTCATTTGCTCTTCCCCTTTGGTCTTGTCACACCATTAGAGGTAGGATACTGGGCTGGACAGGCCCTTCATCTCACCCGCTACAGCTGTCCTCACGTTTGTAAGTTATGGGACTTCAAGCATTTCAAAAATCCAGAAAGAAATGGCTTGTTGCCCAAGTACCATGTGGGTTTTGTTTTCATCTTCAAAAAAAAAAAAAAAAAAAAGATAGAATCCAAGATGTTCTCAAGAAGCAGCAGAAATTTTTCAAGAAAGCAACTTCTAGAATGCATCAGATTCAAAGGGTTGTTGGTGAGGCATTACTTGCAACTAATAGTTATATTGAACATTCTCTGAAGTGTTAAATACTGTGCATATTTAGAAACTCTCTCACTTCTGATCTTTTATGACAATACCCAAACACTGGCAGCTCTTTGGATGGCTTGGAAAGTGTTTCTCTTTCAGCCCTAAAAAAAAAGGAAAAGCATAGTAAATCCCCCAAATTATAGAAATACTCTGTTTCAGGTTGGAAATTTTCAAACTTTTCACAGGTTTGAGGAAATTCTAGAAATAGCAATAGAAAATGGCATCAACATTTTTCTTGAATTTTAGTTTTTTGAGGCTGGTACCACACAAGCATTTCTAAGCAGAAAACCCAAAGTGCTATGCATTGAAAAACATTTTGACAGGAGTAAAAAATGTAGCCAGAACATGGCAGCTGCCCAAAACAAGGCAAAGACCTATGATACTTTTGGACTTTTTTGTGACTTATTGAAGGCAGATGGTCTATTTGACTTAATAGGATGAAGAGTACAACATTCAACTCACTCATCACCCTGCACACACTCTACTCCCAGTGACAGACTGCTCTGGGAGTCAAGGCAGTGTCCATGACAAAGCTGGAAAACGACCTTTGGTCGCTTCACAGCCAATGCTGATGTCCTTCCTCCCTATTTATGGATATGGAGAGGCTGGAGCAGAGCAGGGGACCAGACTTTAGCACAATTCATAGGAAGGGAGACAACCCAGCTGCTACTCTGTTGTGCCAAACGAGAAATTTGCCTGGAGGTATAAGGACAGAGGTGATGGACACACAGCAAATGAAAAGAGAAAACCTTTAGACCATAGGATGAAATTAAGGAATACTTGCCTGTAAAATGGTCCCTTTGACCAAATTTGAACTAATATTTCAGAAAATTACTGTTTTAACTGCTTTAACAGCACATATAGGTCTAATTTTTTCCTTTACTAGTTATAAGTTCTAGTAGATATAACTATTTACAGTAAGTAAAGTGTTACAAGAGTGTTCTAAATACCAATAAAATCTCACACTCTGGGATCAGGCTTGTGCATAAGCTTCTAGATGTCACATGGTGCCAGGGGATGAAAGGACAAAAATAGGACATTTTTACATTTTGCTCATTTTTTTTTAAGAGACAGTAATGTTTTCATGTGATTATGCATTCTGGTAGCTTCACAGCCTCTGTCCCAGACAAGAAAAATACAAAGCTTTCATATTAAGTTGGAATTTTTACAGTTCATAGAGAATATATTGAGGACAAAAAAGTTTTCTTGGAACAGTAACACAAGACTGCAACATTGAGACCAAAGAGGCTAGGTCTGAGGAAATAGAAAAAAAATTGCAATATTTGGCACTTTCCCTGTGATATAAAATGTATGTTATTCTCATTTAGCAGAGAGCTGACTTGAACAATAGAAATGTTTGTTAATACATTCTGCTCTGCAGCGACTGTAAAAGTGTTTGCTGCATTTGCTTCTTAGATGCTGTAGCTCCTTCATTTCACACCTTTCTCCAGATTTAATCTCTGCAGTATTATTTATGTGGCAGTATTAGATTCAATTTACAAATTACAGCCTGCTGCAAAATGGAGCTGTTCTTTTCCCTAGAGGTATCAGCAACAGTTACATTAATCTTCTTTTAAAAAATTATTCAGGGGCTTTCAACATGCTGCCAAGAGCTCCCTCCCAGATTCCTTTGTAGTCCTGTTTTTAATTGTAAGAATATCTGCAGAAAATATAACATGTAAGGCCTGGATCCCAGTGGAACTCCATGCTGGCAGAGGTCCTGCAGTGAGCACCAGATGGGTGGATTTGGGTTTATTTTATCTCTTCCAGCTCAGTTCTGTACATGGAACCTGACCTAGGGAGGTGGTTCATTGCTGGGTCACTGAGAAGGTCCTGTTGGGGTTCTAGTGAAAGGGGTGACTGCAGAGGGATTGCCACCAAAAATGTGGAAAAAAGCCATGGCACCAAGTGCTCCACCCTGCCTCTGCTTGTGCCACACTGCAGAGAGAGCCAAGGCTGCTCAGAAAAGCTTCCTCAGGGGACATTTGCACTGACTGCGAGGGGCATCACACCAACACTTCCATGAGGGATTGTCTGGAGCACCATGCCAGAGCCCTGCCCATCGGGCAGCCTCCCCAGGAACTGGCACCAGGGGCTGTGGTGCTGGTGATGGGAAGTCTCGAGCTGGGGGCAAATGCTGTTCATGCCCCAGAGGTCTTCACAGAGACATTCCTGGTCCTTCTCCCTCTGCTCCAGCTGCATCTTGATCTCTGTGGCCTAGTGACAGCCAACAAACCCTTGGCATTCCTTACAGCACTCTGGAGGTTGCTGAGCCACCGGTCTAGCATGGAGAGCCTGGTGTGAGCTGGCAGCAAGATGATTGCACCTGTGCTGGCTGGAGCTGAGACAGCCGCCTTGGGTGAGGCATCGTGGTCTGCTGAGCATGAGAGCTTGGAGGAGATGAAGTGATGGTTGTCCTGCTCTTTCTTTCTAAGGCAATGGCATTCTTTTGCATCATCATTCTTCTGCTGATGCAACATGAGCAGTAGCCTCGTGGAAGCACAGAGATCCTGTGTCCAGATCAGGTAGGGTGATCAGGAGGAAAGCACCTGGTTGGCTCACTAGGCAGAAAAAAGGTACTTTAAAAAGGTGTTACAAGAGCCTTACAGTTGGCATCCAGCCTTAATATTGTAAGACTGCTCAGTCCAAAATCTCCTCCAGAAGACTTCCTATGGAAGAGGCTCCCAGGTGTTTGGGTGGTTTTGCTCAATTGATTCATATAAGCTCTACCTCCTTAGAGCCTTCCCAACCTGAGCTGTAGTAACCAGCTTCTTCTCCCCCTATACACCACCTAGGGGAAAAGAGGTTAAATCCTACACAAGACAAGAAATGCCTTCCATAAATTTACATGAGGTATGAAAGGAACTTCTGTGAGTCCATTACTAAATGTTGACGGTTAGACTCCTAGTAATGAGACATTATGAGACAGATGCATTCAATAAGTATCTCTGTTCTGGTGGATCAAAGCTGGAGGAAGTATGAGCATCATATGATGCCGATGAAATGTTTTCTGATCTAGCAGTAAACTGGGAGAATGCAAGTTGCTTAGCTCTGCTTAGCTCTGTTCAATTCAGAAAGGCTGGATTAACTGTTCCCAAGATGTCTTGAGGAGCAGCTAAGGATCTTACTTATCCTTTAGGTGGGTAGTGAATGCTATGTATGTAATTTAAGGAAAAAATAAAAGAGAAGAACAACCCAAATAAATGTAAATTGACTACCCTAGCTTTCATTTGAGAGTGGCACACAGGAAATGGTGGGTACTGAAGGCAGAGGTGAAAATCTCTGCTGAGTACTATGACTTTAGGGAAGCCAGAGCTTGTCAAGTCAGCCTGATTTTATTTACTGAAAAATAATTTCAACAAATGAAAATCTGCCAAACCAGTCAACTGATTGTAAAATTCGAAGAAATAGCATTTTTAAAAGTACCTACCAGACTTCAACATAGATATTTTATGGGCAACTATCAATGGATGGCTACTTTGTGGAAGGGAAACCACTCCTTTCTCCTTTACATGCAACACAATCTGTATTTAAATACCAAATAGCCCAGAAATGACTGCTAATACATTTTTCAGATGACACAGATTTGAAAGCAGTAAAGATGACAGTACTTCTGTGAGTGAAGGTGATCTGGCTCACTTCATAAGATGGGTGTAACCAAATGCAGCCAAATACAGGTTTATATTTAGAAATGAAAGAATACAAGCTACATTTACAGGATGGGGCACTACATCACAAGAAGCAGAAAAGGGCTGTGGAAATTGTCAATGATCAAATAATCAATGATCCATGAATACCTAAAATGGTTCTGTGGTTAAAAAGGCTAATATGATAATCAGAAATATAGAGGTGAGGTCTGGGAATGGGAAGGAGATATTCTGTTTGTGTAAGGCAGAATTAGGACCACTGTTGTAGTGACCACTGAAGTGGACAGAGAAGCCAAGGGAGGAACAGTTGAACCTTTATATAAGACACGTTTATTCCATGATTATTTCATGATGGATTACCTCAGAAAAATAGCTTCCAAATGCATTTCCATGAAACAGCAGAAGATCATGAAACTCCTCTGCTGGATCCTCCCTCAAATCATGTTTTCTGGATTAGGTTCCAGGGGAAAACAGTAGGGATTGCAGCTTTCTGAGGAGAGTTTCATGTTGGATACCTGCCTGTGTGCTGTGACGTGCTGCCTCAGCTAATAAATCGTGACCTGTGTGGTTATACTGGTCAAATGCTTTCTCAGCCAGAACAATTCCCAGAAAATCAGCGGACCCTTTTCACAGTGCCCATCTGACAAGCACTGGGTAGCACACAGATGGTTTAGATATAAAAAAGAATGCTGCATCAATGCCGAATGTGTGAAATGTTTCAATTATTCCTAAAATATTTTTAACGTGTTCCAGATTTATCAGGCAAAATATTTAGGAAGTAATTGGAGTTTATTCTGTTTTCCATTTCAGTATCGTATATTATAATAAACACATGTTCAAAGTACATTTTAGGTATGACCAAATATTTATAAAATGTCTGTAGGTGGAAATCCCAAGGTCAATACAGTAGCTTCATTTTCCTGTTTGTTTACAGGCAAATCAGTCACTAAAACCTATGGCTTTTTGGCAGTCGGGATCCTTTTGCACCTGCAGAGATAGCGGATAGCCTATTGGGTTTACTTGCAAATATGACTAGACCTTCTTTGATTGCAGAAGTGCAATTTAATATACCCTTATATTATTGCCTGGAGTGATAAAAAACTTCTAATGGCATTTCCAAAAAGATATGTGTGTCTGATAATTAGTGGCATTTAGTATCTGATCATTTTAGTGGCATTTGCCCATTAAAAGACAAATTTGATAAATGTCTATCCCAAGTAATGCTAGCTAGGAAATAAAAAGGAAAATGGTATCCTGTTCCCTGAGGTACAATCAGGGCTTTTGCAATGAAAACTAGTTGATCTGTTGCAAGCTTTGCTACCTGTTTTGAGAAATACTAGCAAGGCTTAGAAACACTGCCTACCAGGGAACCCTTTCCACTGGTTTTGAGGCAAAACCAAGCTGCTTTCTGCTGATTGTCTTGATGTCCCTGGAGATTTCAGGGAAAAAAACAGCAACACATTTTCCTAGCCTGCAGTCTGGAAAACATTGCACTTTGCAATTCCCCTGTTACAGTAAGTGAGCTCATTTAATTTGGGTGGTGGGGCTTTTTTAAATTTTACTTATTTTGCTTGTTTGTTGTTGATTTTTTTTAATAATGATATCTAAAGCTCCAGCCAAGTAAATCTCCTTGAGACAGGAAAGTCTTGCATTAACTAAGACAAAGCAAGGATTCTGTGCATTTCTGCCAAGACTGTCCTATCTGCTTCCATCCTTGCCCCACCTGTCAGGCTTGTTTAGAGAGGCTTTTTTTCCTTTTTAGCTGAGGGAGTAGTTATAGCAGTGGTGGGATGAGAAGAGGGACATATGCTGCTCTGGGAGCTGAGCTCTTTGCCGGTGCAGACCCCCTTCTGGTGCCAGACTGCCAAAGAAGCAGCTGGTGCCATCCACAGAAATAGCTTCAAACCCATCTTTGACACACAAATCCCACATTCCCACAAAATGCCATCACATATGAACATAGTCACATACTGTCCTTTTTCCAATTAAAAATACAAGGTTGTGTGGTTTCAACAGGTAATATTCAAGAAAACACTGTGAAAGGTCAAAGCTTTGAGGGTTTCATTCTTTGCTGATCTCCCCCCTCCCCCCATCTCCCCCCACACCCCACTCCTCCACCACCCCACACACCCCACCCTTAACAAAAAAAGTTAAATTTTGGTCTGTTGCAGGATTAACTCCAATACCAAGCAAAATCTAGGCATTCTAGACAGACTCTCTCCTGCTGCTGTCTAAGTAAATACTGACATTTCTTAAAGAAAAACTATTTCCTCAATTAAGGTTTTCATTAAAAACCTATAATTTTACAAATGCTGTTCTGAAATATCCTTTTGATCTCTTATACACATTTATCTCATACATTTAATCTGCTGGAAGATCCTTATTGTCAGCCTTTCCTCTTACCCCTTTGTACATCCCTTCTTCAAGTTCACTATCCTGCAGGCTACGAAGTAAAGAGAGCTGGGGATAGCAGAGGACTTGTGACACTGGGAAGATGTCACACCTGAGATTAGAAATAGGCTGTATCCATAAGGACATGAGAATTCTCGTTCTCTTTGCATCACTCACAGACATTAATGGCAAAACAACTAGACACAGGAGGTCAGTGAAACAAAACAGCAGTTGGGTTTATTTCTCAGTGTTAATAACTCCGGACTCCAGCCCACAAAGCCAACAGGTGTGATGCATATTTAGGATGCCTGTGTAAAAGTTAGTGAAAAATCAGTGCAAAGAAGTTCACTATAGTTAGGTAGTTTATCTTCCAGAATAAAGACAGGCTTTATGTATGTACATTCTGAAACAGTGTAATCAAGCTATGGTAAAGAATGTTTCAGACATAATTCAGGAACTTAAAGTCAAATAAACTTAAAATGTAGACCTTGCTGGTTTTTTGGTTTTTTTTTTTTTCTATTTTCTACAGCTATATAGAGTAAGACAAACTACTATAGCAGGGCCATGGATTAAAATTAGTTTTAAACAAATCTCAGCCTAAATTAGGAAAATCAAGAATTTGACTACAGAATAACTACAGTTTGAATTGCACAGGTCCATTCTATGTGAAAGCTGGTTCAAGGGCTTGGCTGCTAGTTTGCCCTTGGGAATCATTTCCAGTCTAGCTTCAGCAAAGATTTTCAGTGGGACCTCAGAACATGCCATCGAGAATACGACTAATCTCATGAAGTTACAGCAACCAAAATTCCAGGTACCTGAGCATGAGTCTGAGTTTTCTCTGCAGTTAAACAGAAAGAGGGTCACTCAGTCAATGCCTGGCTCCTCATTTTCAGGTGGCATAAGTTAGACGTGATGACTCTGGGGTTGAGAGCACAGCTATAGAACAGCCAGAGCAATAGCAGTGTAGGCATCTCCTGCAGGATAAATCATCTTAAACTCTTCTGCTAAGCACTGCAGCAGAACCACAGCCAGGGAGTTTGAACCAAATTTGGAGTTCTGGATCCATTGGAGAGTGCACACATGCATACATAGCTGCACGTATGTGTATATGTACATACAGATGTGTAAGTACATATGTGTGTATAGACACTTGTGTGCAGGGTCTGAAAAAGTGAAGAGCCTAATTGTCCTCAATTCAATTCTTCATCCAAATACCTCAGACAATAGAAACAATTTGTCTGAGCAAGCATTAGTTACATGTTTTCTAATTGCAAGCTTTGGCATTTAATACAGCCTTTAGTGTAATGCTTCTAAACACCCATAAGTTTACTAACTGCACCCTGCTGGGACTCACATTAACACTTAGTAAAAAGACTATTCAGAAAATGGCATGGCAAGAGTTACACCTCCAAGTAATATTCTATAGAGCTGCATACAAATTGTAACCACATTTTCATAAGTGATAAAATGTTTTATCCTCTTCTGAAAAATAAATGCCATAAAAGCCAAATGCAGCTCACAATAACAAAGGAAAGGAAGGATATAGCTCGTCAGGATGCAAAAGGTTTTGATTTCACTTTGTCAAGTTGGACACTTATATGGGAAACGGCCGCCTAAATACCTTGTGGGTCTGGCAAGAAGTTCTCAGCCACAAAGCAAGGACAAGGAAATGGAAGAAAATTCAAAGTTGCTAATGTGTGGTTCTACTTGAAGGACCAGTTAAGTGAAATTGGCACCACTAAGCTGGTGAGATTCCTGAGCTTATTCCATCTGCCTTGCTTGCTTAAGTGACGAAAAGCCCTTCTTTTGAGGCCAGTTTTAACTATACCAGCATGAAAAAGATGTTCCAGGTTCCAGCCCATTTCACTCATGTGGCCCCTTTCACTTGCACGGCTGTGACGGAGAGTTTTGTTCCCTCAGCAAAACCTTTATCCCTGCTAATGCAAACTAGGGAAAGAAAGAGGGAATGCTGGGAGAAAAAAAAGAAAAATATTGGATCTTTCAAATACAAGGTTTTGGAAAAGAACATCTTCTGCTGAGAAAACCACTTTAAAAGAACAGCAGTGATGTAACTAAGAAAACATGGAAAGGGAAAAGCTACGGAAACGCAAATATTCCTTCTTTTCCACTCTTACATATTTCAAAGGGTTAAAAACCTCAAGTCATATAAGCAAAATACCCCAAAGCATGGCTTTGATTAAAAAGGAATTTAAAAAAAAAAAAGAAGAAATGGAAGGGGTTTTTGTGCATACATTCCCACTTTCAGTTGGTGCTGTATTAAAATGAGAGCTGAGAATGATTTTTCAGTTAAATTTTCTCAGTTAGCAAGAATCTGGCCAATTTGAGACAAATCTGAACAAAGAAAAATTATGTGAAACAGACTCCTCACATGGTGGGAAAGCTGGTCCATGATACCTGTTCTTCCTAACAGAACAAGGACCTTCTGGACTCCAGGTGTCTCTGTTACTATAGGTTATTACTGTTGCATCCTTTTTTCCTAGTAATATGTATGAATTAAATCCAGGGATGCTGTTTACAGAATCTTTTATAAAAACAGTATGACATACTAGAAGAAAAGAAGGGCAGGATAAAGAAAAGAAACAGAAACATTTTTCAAGGTATTTTCTTGGAAAAAAACAGGACATTATTGCTTTTTTGTCTAGAAAAGAGAACATATCCCTTTAGTCAGAATTATAATAGGTATATTTGGAAAGAATATGAACACTTAGGTTATTGGTACCTACTTAGGTGGACAATTTGTGAATAATTAGTCTGTCATCTCTCTGCTTCAAAGTTTCTTCCTCTACCTCTAAACCTCTAAAACCTCTACCACTACCCAATCTGCTAGTCTGAAAATGTGGGCCAAACTCTTTTCTTTGGATGAAGCAGCTCATGTATTTTGGCAAAAGCCTGCATTAGAAAATGAAAACCACACTAGAAGTTAGTAGTTCCTAAAGTTTCTTTATTTCTTGTTTATACCCTCTCCACAACTGCTCCTAGAAACATATTCATACCTCTGTTGACAGATTGCAGTAAGGTGGAGCAGAAGTGCCTGCTTGAGAACCAACTCCCAAGCCATGGACAGTCTCTGCAAGATTTAGATCATGATCCTTGAGTCTGAGCTCAGAACAACACTTTCATCATTCCTCCATAACAGCTAGAGACCAAACAGCAGGTAAGAGAAGAATAGCCTCACCTTCCTGATAGCCCTCTCTTTTGGCCAGAGGTGTGATTCCAGTTTCACAGCCGGTCACCCTTCAAATCATGGTTCTCCTCAAAGCTGGCAAAGAAAGGAATGAACATATTGCCATGGGGTGCCTTTATTTATCATTTCTGCAGCACCTCTGCTGGAGCAAGTTAATGCAGCTGCTTCTTTGGGGACTCAGAAAGGGAACTTGCATCTTGGAACTGCACTAGTGGGAAACGATTCTCGGGCCAACCCTGCCTTTACACTGTGGGTGATCGCCAATCACTTCCAGGTGCTGCGCACCAAGTACAGTGTGTCCCATATTTCTCAAGGCTGAGCTGATGCCATTTTCAGACTTTCCACCATTTGAACAAAGCTGGAAGTTAGCTGTGCTACAGAGAACTGTGTTTACACATGGGAACAGTCATTTTGTCACCAGCCTCACTATGCTTTGGCATCTGCCCTATTTATGATTCTTCCCGTCTTTCATTCCGATTTTATACCACCACCACCCCCCTGGGAGGCTTCTGCAAAGTATTTTAGGGGCAGAGGAGCTCTGGATTGTGGTGCCAATGTGTAAGATAGCATCAGGCATCATCCTGCCACTGCAGCCTGGTTTTGGGAAGTAGTGATCTGCAGCTCCATGTATTCAGCAGTAGTTACTTCACTTCCAGGTCTGTGAAGGTAACTTCTGCTCCTCAGCCAAAGTGCCCCCACTTTGGGGGCCTTCTCCCTACATTCAGTACGGATGGATGCTTTTGAATGCTCCCAGGAAGCAAGCCATGATGCCAAAATGGGTCTCCTTTCTGCCTGTATTGACAATGCTGGAAACTCTGACACCTCAGGGCTTCTTTGTAAGGGTGTTTGGTTTAAGTGTTAGGAAGGAGCAGGAAGTTTTGCTTCTCAGGGCAGTCTCTAGCCAGTGTGGCTGGGATGGCTTTGGTTTCCTTAAAAACTAGGATGGTGGGAGGCAGAACGTAGATTTTCCAGCCCTGTTTGATCATCCTCACCAGTGGTTAAGTGGTTACATTTTTAGTGTTTTTAGTGTTTGTAACTAAAAAACAAACACGGCCTTAAGCACTGGCATGGTATTGTCCAGCCTGCGTAGTTGCTGGCAGGCTCTCCTCCAGGCTGGGGCTGATGTTAACCCACCTTCTTCCAGGCAGTGCCAAACCCTGCTCTAAGGACTCTCATAGGGCCAGAGACTTCTTCTGCAGTCCTGCCATCTTTTGGGGGAAACAAGAGTATCTGCGTGGATGTGAAATGTGGCAGCCACACATCTTAAAGCAAAGAAAAGGCTCTGGTGCATATGCTGGTATCACCTTTGGGTTCTTAGCAGCAGGCGAAGGACGGCCCCTGTCAAAAATGTACTGCAGTTTAGTAGTGAGAGAACTGTGTCTTCCATGGGAACGTGGCAGTTCAACCCATGGTCCTTTCATCCAGGCTCAGCAATTCGTTAAAATGCCTTTTGACTCATCTCCAGTACTGACTGTGCAAATGCTCTTTGACAATCTGACAAGGATTACATCAAGCAGGAAAAAAAAAGGAAGGGGATGTGAGAGCACAGAAAGCAGTGCAGCCTTCCTTGTGCTGTGACAATTTCTTAACTTGGAGAGAGACAGTGTTAGCAATTTTCACAAGGAATTAGTCTAATTTATCTGAAGATCTGCTTGTGATTTGTGGGAGATGTTTGCTAAAGCTGATATTAAAGGTAATGCTAGGATTTAATCCTCAGGGCTTTAGCAAATAACTGCTATCTTTTAATAGGAAGTGGGTGGCATGTTGGTTGTCAGCTCTAATTTCTCCTCTAGACTGAAAGCCTTCTCCATACTTTTTCTATTATCCTGTACTGCTAACTTTTACAAGGATACAGGATCAGCCTTGTACATGGGATAAAACCAGAAGGTAGAGCCTTTAACAGAGGTTCACCCTGTTTCAAGAAAGCATATGGGAAAGCATCAAAGTGGGGGACAAAGTTAGCATTGAAAAGATGCTCTCAGAACACCCATTGCTCCTGCGGTTTGTGCACTATGATCTTTTCCAAGAGATCTGGATTTGATGTCTTGTCCTTTGCTTTCTGGGGCGAGGAAAACTCCGAGCCCTTTGAGAGTGGGGAGGGGTATTAAATAAGGGAATAAAGGACCTACGGCAAAGATCAAAAAGGGAAAAAAACAATGCACAGAAAAAACAACAGAACTGAGAAGATTCAACTCTACAGTACCTAACAATTTTTAAAGGCATAAGATTGTCCAATGTGTTGTTTATTCATCCAAATTATTTTAATGATGAACAGCTTTAAAATTGGAGTAGAATGCTAATTCATACTTTGTGTGTGGAATAAATGATAGGCAGCTGTGGGCCAGGGGGCTGCTGGGAGCTTTCTGGCAACACAGACTGTACAAGCAAAAGAACATAACTCAGGGTCTCTGGTAGCAACAAGAAAATATATATTGTAAATTAAGTAGTTCTTCCTACCACTTAAGGAAGGCTATGCGCATGTGGCATTGCTGTTGTCATGCAGTGATCAATTTGATGTGAATTTGGCCTGTACTTAACACTGTGATGGGAAAGTCTTTCTGTGCTATTCAAATACTTTTGAATAGGATCAGCAGTGGACTACAGCTTTTCACCAGTCAGGTGATAGGGTGATGGGCTGGTAAATTATTTTGGAGATACCTTGAGAAGCAGGAAAAATGAAGGATGCTCATTTCACTGTGCTACTGAAGTGAAATACTGAGATGCATCCACTCATGTTTAGAGGGTCAGCCAAGGGCAGTGTGATCCATCTCAGCTTTCCCAAGAATAGAAGGTTAGTTCTTGCATCTGCTGGTTTTAGCTGGGGTAGAGTTAATTTTCTTCACAGTGGCAGGTTTTGGATTTGTGTTGAATACAGTGATGATGATGGGGAGATGATTTTGTTATTGCTGAGCGGGGCTTACACCAGGGCAAGGCCTTTTCTGATTTTTGTACTGCCAGGCTGGGGAGGGGGCTGGGGGTGCCTGGGAGGTTGGGAGGAGACACAGCTGGCACAGGTGACCCCAGCTGACCAAAGGGACATTCCAGACCATGGAACATCATGCTTAGCACATAAAGGGTGGGAGGGGGGGGCGGGGCGGGCGGTGGGGAACGAGGAAGAAGGAGGGAACAGATGGAATGATGATGCTTGTCTTCCCAAGTAACCACTACATGGCCCATGATGGGGCCCTACACTCCTGGAGAAGACTGAACTCCTGCCTGCCCATGGAAGGCAATGGATTAATTCCTTGTTTTGCTTTTCTTGCTTGTGTGTGCAGCTTTTGCTTTCTCTCTCAACCCACAAATTCTCTGGCTTTTATCCTTCTGATTCTCTCCTCAGTCTCACTGGTGGGAGAGTGAGTGTGGGGCTTGTCTGCTGGCTGGGGATGAACCACAACAATGGTGATGTTTCCACATCTCTGTGCACAATCAAGACAGGAGGCAGAGACCTGGTTTGAGGACAGCATGGTCTTGAAAGCAGCACATGTGCCACAGTGCCACAGAGGTGAGAGCCAGAGGATCTCAATGCTGGAGATCTAGAGAGGGTGCCTTGTTTCCTACACCAAGAATATATCTACCCCATCTACACAAAAATGATATTAAAAACAGTACATGTTTTCCAGTAAAATGCAAGTCCAAGTGCATCTTGCATGAGCCCAAACACTGGCACAAAAACTTCACTCACCTCACAGCAGCAGAAAGTCCACCCTCAGTTCTAAAGACACAGGTAAATGCAGGAGCAGACTGAGTGGCTGTGGGTTCAGGCTGTGGTTTTGCATCACATGTGTGAAAGGAGAACTGTTTGCACAGGACAGTGTGAAAGTTTGCCAGTTGCCTGAGCCAGGTGGGTTGCTTGAATGGGAAAGGGATTGAATGTGAGGAATGCAAACCAATATGCAATAAACTAAGTGATAGGCAGGAAGTAGATTTTTAACTGAAAAAAAAAAAAAAAAGCATATTTTACATCTTATAGAATAAGACTTAATTCTAAAATTCATTCAGGAAACCCTGACAGACACCAAAATAACCATGGGTTCCCTGGCACTTTTTGTTAGAGTTCTTAAAATAACTCAGTAGTTATTTCTGGATTGAACAGTAACTGAGGACTAATGCCCAATGCCAGTCAAACCCTGATCTCCTGTACAAATGAAACCCAACTCTAAATCCATACCCAAGAATAGGCCAGTGAGGAATGTCGGACATCTGAATACAGAAGATGGAGCCTGATATTAATATCCCCAGACCTATCTTATAAGCACCACCTTGATTCAGCAACAACTCCAATTCCTGGCTCAATGGCAAGTGAAAGTTTCATGCTAACCTCAAACCTACACATCTTGAAGCCATGTCCTATCTCCAGCTGTGTTGTGTCTGTGATCAGTGACTCCCAGACTCAAAATTGTTCTCAGCTAGATGGTTCTTTTCAGCTGCAATGCTAAAACCTGATCAATAAACCCTTGTAATCCAGGAGAAATGCCCACAACTGAGTTTGCAGCAAGAACTAGAATTAGAAATGGGGTCTAGGACAACGTGAGGCTGTTTGATGGCTTTTGGAGAAGTCCCCTACCCAAGTATGGGACCAATATGATGGGGCCATGCATCTGTGTATTGAAAACAGACAGAGCTCGCTGTTCTTTGCTGAAGACAACTGCACTATCTTGTATAACACACTTGGATTTTGAATTAAAGTGTGAAGCACTGGATCTAATAAGGGTTACCTAGGTTTACAGGAATTGTTATACATATTTTACTTCAGGATTGATGTCAGGGTGATGTATTAAAAAAAATCTTGGTGACAGATGTTCATGTCTGCAAGCAAATTTCAGTTAATTTGGTAATGTCACTTGGGCTAGTAGCTAGGAAGTCTCAGAATGAGATTAAGAGTTTAGGATAAAGTTGTCATTTGGCTGCATGGACTTGCATTCCTGTTTTGTAAAGAAGAGCGCTGTTTGTGCTGGTTGAAGCATGCTAATTAAGTGCAAATGTTTCACATTGACTGGTTGTTAAGTTTTGGTGTGTACAGATACTATTAGATAGCAATTACTGAACATTTATTATTATTTCATATTATTATTTATTATTACTGTTATTGTTATTATTGTTAACATTGCTGTGGACTATATTTGGTTTTTTGTAATATAAACTAAAATACACAAACCAAGAGACAAAGACGGAGGGGGAGAGGAGGTCAAATCCCACAGCAGTGGGAGCTGCTTCCCATGAGGCCCTGTCTTGACAACATTGCCAGGATTTGCAGGTGCGAACCCCTGAAAATAACAGCAGAAAAACAACAGCAGAAAAACAATTAAGGAAAAGTTTGGCCAAAGAGAGTCTGGAAAACACTGCCTCATCAGCTTCGGGAGAAGGTTTTGGAGCTGCAGACCACAGGCTCCAAACATTACAAAGGCCAAGGCAACGGGGTACTTAAGGCAGAGTGCAGCCCACATGTGAGAGAAGCACTGTTTTGTAGCAGGGTGACAAGTCCTGGAAGTTTCTATCCATCTCCCTGCGGGCTTCCAAGCCTTTACAAGAACAGCCTGTCAATAAGGGACATAAACAGCAGTTCCCTGCTGCAGGCGGTGACGGTGCTTGGGATCTGTGACGGGTCAGAAACAGTTCGTTTGCGTAGATGGAGGCTTTTATGGATTGTGCCTGCCTAGCTAAGATGTAGGTGTTCCCGGTCCCAAAAGGCTTCTTCAGCACTTAGCCCTGAGCCTGACAGGCGTCACTGCTCCTGGCCAAAGGAGAGGCTGGATTTGGGCGTCTCAGTCTGACTGGAATCACTCAGTGAGTTACGTCTGGGGATCACTGATGTTTTATTTCCAGGTGTGTCAGGGAGCAAAAAATCTTTTTTTTTTTCCTTTTTTTTTTTCTTTTCCAAGCAGGGTGTGACATGGTATGTTCATGGCTGCTTAGCTAAAAACAACATGAGACCCGACCCTATTCCTAAGGTATTTGCTGTGAAATAGATATGATAGCAAGTCAGAATGAAATGGGAAATGACCCCTTTCCCTCCTCTGAATATGATGTCAGGCACTATTCACCCACACACCCAATTACTGATTTCATGCTATTATTCCATTGTGTTAGAAGAACTCTTTGAAACATATAACAAATGTTTACCAGTAATTTAAACTAGCTACCAGTCTCCATCCTGGTTACTGCACATCTACTGCCAAGACACTGTTTTGGTAACAGTTAATAATCATCTGTCTGGACTACCTCACCATAAACATTACAGGGTTTCATCACTCATGTTTTATTTAATTCTGCTTGTCATCAAGGTCTATTATTGGAGCCTTACAATTTTTGTTCAAGAGAGCTGATTTTTTTTTTTTTTTACTACTGTTGAAAGCTCCTCTACATACTTTTTGCACTTTATTCTCCTGAGCTGGGATCCTTTTCTTTTGGAGCTCAGGTTGACATAAGATGTTTATTCAAATAAATTCATTAGATGATTGACAACATATAGGAGTCCCTGGTGGAATATACTTGAGGTGTCAGGGGGAAAAAGAGGAAAATTCAGGAGGTTAGTAAATTACGTGCACTAAATGTAACCACCTGTCTCCAATTCTACATCCCTTGTTCCCACCCTGAAAAGGTACAAAAGCTACGCCCAGCTGAAGAAGGTATAAACTGAAATCATCCTTTTCCATGCACATCATCCTCTCTGCTCATTGCCTTGGTTTCTGTCCTGTTGTGACCTCATACCCTTAGCCTGAAAGCATGCAGCGTAAATGAAACAGATAGCTGCCTGGAATAAACACAATGGTTAAAAAGGTCAAAGATTAAAATGGGAATAATGAAGTAATAGTCCTTCCAAGCACTGCTGTTGCACAGAGTCTCAGGCAGGACTCACATCAAGCGAGCATTACAGGCCCTATAATGAGGAGTGATGGCCCCACCACTCACACGCCTTTGCTCTGCTTTTTCTCTGTCCCCTGACTCTACTTTTCCTCTCTTGCCAGGAGGAGAGGCTGTAAGGGAAAGTCTGGCAGCAAGCAGAGAGCATGCAGGCTGTACTCCTGAAGGGTGCCGGAAGACAGGATGAAGGTTTCTATGCCAAGGAATGCATGTTTGTTCACAGCAAACCAGCTCCAAACTGAAGGAGTCCAGAAAAGGCAGTTGCTGGGTTGGAATGAGCCTCCTACATTCCACCAGCCCCAGAAATTCACTAATTTGATGTGTTTTGATCAGAAATTCCCTTGTAGACCTGAGAATCCTCTCATCATCAAAGCTTGCTCAAAGCTGCTGCTTCTTGAAAAACAGGGTTAGACAAACCAGTATTTTTCTGATAGAACAAATGGAATCTCTCCTTGCCCTTCAGTCTGCAAGCCAGCAGTGAAATATGTTTGAACAAAGAAAAAGGCATTTCTTTAAAGTCAACAGCAGATGCTGCAGCGAGCATGTTTTTACATCCGGTCTCTCAGCACAGGGACACAGCCAGGCCTAAGCAGATGTGTTTGCACTGTGTTCAGGCACCACCTCAGTTCTCCTCTGCAAGACACACAGTCACACCAGGATAGCCCAAAGCCTGAAACAGTAAGCCCTGCTCAGTGTGTGTATAATCAACTCAAGCCCAGTACAGTACTACACCGTGGCTGCTATTGCCCAAACTGATGGGCTTTTGGATTGCTCCAAGAGCAGGTGGAGCAGAAGCACATCATTCTGTATTTGTTCATGTAGAAATCCTCCACCCTGCGGCTCTTGAATGTGTTTTGCCAGCAGAAACAAACAACTTTTCTCTTTATACCACAGTTCCTCCTGTCTGCTCTGTGATTTTCCTTTCCCTACTGTTCCTGACCTTTTTCAGATTCAAACCTTCAACTCTGGGCACAGTGCTTGGAGTAATCAGTGATTATCATCCAGCAACTAGAAGTCTTCTCTATAGGACAACAGATTTTCTTCTCTTGTTTTCCTTTTATTTCCATTATTCACTTTCATCTTGGATTTTTTTCTCTCCAGCCACTGCCTTTAACCTTTCCTTATTTATAAGCAATCTTTATTTCAAAATATTTTCTCTGTGTTCAGTATGTGTTTATTTCTGAAATTCCTTCACATCTGTCATTTGTCATCTTATTGAATTGGTCTTGCTGCAGCACCTCTCCTCTCTTTTCTCTCTCTTCTGAAGGACGTGTCCTAGGACTGGACACAGCTGTGTTTTGGTCACATATAGTGGTGAAACTCTGTGCTCAAGGTGTAGCCTGGACTTCAGATAATCTGAAAAAAAACCAAACTTGTTGAACATTGCTGTCCACAGAAGAGAGCTTGTACCCTTCATCATTTGCCATAAGCTTTTGAAAGTATAGCCCTTTTCTATAGTGAGGGCACAGAAAACTCACCTATGCCAGTCTGTGAGCAAATGTATTTGTGGAGAACCCACCAGGCACTCTTCTCTTTGGGCATTCCTAGGGCTGGGAGGCTGATGTGATGTCCATGACTGCACCCCAGTCATAACACAGTAAAAAAAATTCACCTCTTCCTCTTTTGCACATCCTGCTCAGCTTGCCTATCTGAAGTAAGTCCTTTCTTATGAATACCTGGGGACACTGAGTCAGATTGATGGTTTTGCTGCATATTCTCCTTTTCTTCTGGTTAGAAGGAAGGTTTCCCTCAGGGGGGAAGATGAGTCAAACTGCCCACAGGAACCAGTACCTCTGCCATGATTTATTTCTAGTGCTTTGCTTAGGGAGCTGGGGCACCCCAAGCAGCATTAAAAGGTGGTTAAGAGGGCAGAGAAGAAGGAAGGAATTTGGGGCTGTAAAGAATCATCTTCTTCCCTTTAGTGGCTGAACCCAGAGATTTTCAGGGAGATGTCCTTTGTACCTCTGTGTGTGCTCTTGCCACGTTCCTCTCACCATGTTATCCCCCATCCCCACTACCCCCTGCCTTGGAAAGAGAAAGGCAGGAAGAAACCTGGCAAAGGCAAGCACAAGCAGAACAGCTGCAGGAGCAGCTGGGTCAGATGCCAGAGTATTTTGCACAGTTTTTGCTGGCCATATTCAGCCATTCACTGCTGTTTGCTCCAAAGCCCATCTCCCCCTCCTGCTCATGGCTCTTCATCTCAGCTTCATTGCCTTTGGCCCCCGGCTCCTGCTGCCTTGCTTCTCCTCTCCTGGCTGGGCCAACCTCTCTTGTTCCATTCCCTCCTCCCTCCCCCTGCTGCTTGCCCTGCCTATTTTGGATGTGAACTCCCTGTCACTCAGAGAGCCACACAGAGCCTGGCACACCGAGGTCCCTTTTAGGGCACTGCTGTAATAACAACCACAGAATCACATTGTGCTTATATCTTTACTAGTTTATACAGGAATATACAGTGGTGTTTTACAAGGCTATAAAATATATATCTTAAAGGAAACAAGCACAGGAAAACAAGAGAAGTGGGGCCAGATCAGCTGATGTAAATAAAGGCTGCGTTGAATTAAATAGTGCTGCAACTATTTACAGCAGCTGTAGGACCTGACCTGTGGCCCCTTCCCAAAGCAGGGACTTGCTCCAGCCTCCTGCCTCTGTTATGGCAGAAAGTGAACCGAGCTCCCTGTGCCCACCCAGTGGAGAGGAATGCTGGCTTTGAGGAGGAGGAACACTCTCGCTCCAGTCCACCTGGGGGTGAGACACAGCTGTGTGGCAGCTGCAGGTGGTGATGCTGACAGCCAGGCTGCTGTCTTGTGCCTGGTGGTGAGGCAGGGACACATCCTCCTCTGCCCATCATCTGTGCCTTGCCATGGAGCAGCTGCAGGATTCACAGTAGTCATCAAACAGTACCATTTCAGGTCTCTAGAAACTACATGTGAGGTCAGATCAAATCCAGCTTTGATTTCTAGGTGCTGAAAGAAAACAGGGGAAATCATTTGGCAAAGGTACTTTGTATTTTGACATTTTCTGGTTTGAGGAGAAACTGAACTCAGTTCAGTTTTACCTGAAACAAGTAGAACTTTCCGTTCAGCCACTAAAACGATTAACTTGTGCCTCTGTAGGCCTTTCTGGATTACATACACAACATGTACAGTAGAGCACATTTTATTTTTCCAGGATCTGATTCTTTTCAAAAATAAAAATTCAAACAGCAATTTTCAGGAAAGATAGTATCCCATTGAGGCATCAAAATGACATGAATTTTTAATCTCTGGCAAGCTGCTCTATTGAATACTTACAGAATCCAGTTATATGAATAAAACAAAGGGACTAACTCTGTAGAACTAAACTAAGAAAATGGATAAAGCTATTTTTGTGGTTTTTTTTCCAGGACTTTTCAGAAGTAAGGGATATTTTCTCTGTAGGAATTCAGTTCTGCGGACAGAAGGGCCCATGTGTAGGAAATGCCAGCTTTACCCTCAGCCAGACTGTCTGATTTATCCTGAGTCTTTTACAGATGTCAGTATCTTCAAAACACTGCCTTACAAAAAAGCACCTGTATCAAATTTTAATTTTGAAAATCATCTAGATGTCAAACAACAGGACCAGCTGGTGTTTCTTTCTCTGCTGAAATGAAATACTCAGAGAAATGCAACGATATGCTTTAAAATCTTTTTTGTCGCACCTCCTCTGGAAAACTGTAGATTTCAATGGTTCTTCATTTCATTAAAAAAAAAAAAAAAAAACAAACAAACAAACAAACAAAACAAAACAAAAAAAAAAACACAAAAAACCAACAAAAAACCCCCAAAAAACCCCAAAACAAAA
Source organism: Phylloscopus collybita (assembly GCA_027886175.1). Lineage (NCBI taxonomy): Eukaryota > Metazoa > Chordata > Aves > Passeriformes > Phylloscopidae > Phylloscopus > Phylloscopus collybita. The sequence goes on along the minus strand of JAJNNQ010000026.1, from coordinate 22,654,562 downwards.
CAAAAAAAAACCCCAAACACGAAAACACCAAAAAAAAACCCCAAAAAACCAAAAAAAAAAAAACCCAAAAAACACCAAAAAACACAAACAAACAAAACAAAACAAAAGCAAACAAACACACACCCAGGAAAAAACCCTCAGAAAACAGGAAGAAAAAACCCCCCACAAAAATAATAATAATAATAAAAAAAAAACCCCACCACCCAAACCCTGCCAACCAGCTGTAAAGAAAAAGTGTAAAGCTATCTCAGCGCAGCAGTCAGCTCCCTGAGATGGCCAGGCAAGGGCGATGAAAGGAGGTGACGTGTGGAGCAGCTCTTGCAGCTCGCATCCCCAGCGGCGGCAGTGGCGCTCACCTTGGCCGGGGCACAGAGGGTTTGCATCCCAGGGACGCTCCCCGGCAGAGCGGCCATTCCCACCTGCCCAGCAGGGCTGTACAGCCCTGCCAAAGCACCACGGCAGGCTTCTGCCCCGGGGACAAAACAATACCGAATCAGGCCTAGAAGTGTTCAGGTTTGGATTTCCAAGGATCTTTAATTCTGGTTTCCAAGACTGTAAACACGCAGTGATTAACGGTCTGGAAGCACTCACCATTTCCCCCATGGCCTGAGCCTTAATGGCAAGCCTGGGGAGGGAGGATGATGGGTTAAATCCCATCTTTTGTTGAAATCCATGAGAAATTACTTGCCAGCGTGCATTGGAAGCGAATGCTGTGCTTTGGCTCCGCTGACGAGCTCTGCTCTTGGCCCTTGCAGAACTGCGTGCATCTGCGGCAGTGCAAAAGTGCTTTCAAACGCTGCAAAGCACACCTTTCAAATGAGCTGGATAGGCACACCATAGAGAGGGAGGGAGGGAGGGAGGGAGGGAGGGAGGGAAGGAAGGAAGGAAGGAAGGAAGGAAGGAAGGAAGGAAGGAAGGAAGGAAGGAAGGAAGGAAGGAAGGAAGGAAGGAAGGAAAAATGTGCAGAGACGTGATTGCTAAATAAGAAATCAGCAAGGCCTGTTTGGCACGGCGAACACTTCTCCCTGCGATTTGGCAGGGCTGCCTACATGCTGCACAGGTGCAAATGACTTCTCCAGGGACAAAGCACTGCGAAACTGGGCCTCTTTTCCAGCACAAGACAAGTAGGGAAATAAAACCTCTGGACCAAACCCTGCTCTCATTAACACTCCTGAATTCTACTGACTGAAAGCAAAACATTCTCTCAGACTGAGCAAGAAAAAACTTTAATATCTCATTTTTCTGGTTTGACCAGAAGGTACTAGCAGGTATAGTCTCCTCCATGCTGAAGGAGACACTAACTTTCCTGGAACACTGAAGGAGAGGTTTGCTCACCATCTTGTTACCAGTGCTCTCTACATACCATTTAACTGTTCCAAACATTTCTTGTGGTTTACATATTCCCTCCATCTCCACCTTGGCTTGCATGCATGCTGCTCACTAGGACATGCACAATGTGGTCTTGCTGCATCCCACCCCCTCCCTGGAGGTGGAGATGGAGTCAATTTTCCAATATCAGGGGTGTCACTGACATCCAGCAGCTCTGGAGCTTCCTTGACTCCTGTGTTTATGGTGCAGCAAATCCCAGGGCAGAGCTCAATCATGGGCGTTACAGCTGCATGAGGCTTCCTCACTGGTCTCATCATACAACAGAGAATACATTACAAACAAATACCTCTATTTGCCTTTTGTTTGCAGGGAATACAAAAAAACCATGGGGAACCATGCACAATATCATATACCAATAAGTATTTTTCTCAGTTACTAATTGAGAATTAAAAGGAAAATGTACTAATAGTAGCCAAATCTAAAGAACAGCAGTTTTTACAAAGTCTTGCTGCTTCTGTTTCTTTGTTTGGTTGGGTTTTTTTGGGTTTTTTGGTTTTGGTTTTTTTTTTCAGGAAAAAACTCTTAACACAATTTGGATAAACTAATGTTTATATAAATGTTCAAAGTGTGCAGAGGTCTTTGATACCAGAGTAATCCCTTTGTGGCCTGGCTTTTTGACATGCACCCTGCTGGCCTTTACTTTGTCTGCTGCAAACACTAAAATATTATACTCAGCTACAGAAGAAGTCAATAAATACATACTTTAATTAAAATTATGTCCCCTGCCCACAAGCTGCTGATAAAAATCACAGTTTTCCACTCCTCTGTTTTTTATGTTTTATGTTCTTTCAGGAATTTACTGTATATTTATTGAGCTACAAACTTGTTGGTTTTCTTCATTTTATAGATCAAATGTATAGAGTTGCTATCATTTGATGCGTCTGTTATTACAGAAATATGAGGTTCTTACATAATTGCAAAAGAAAATTGTAGATGATCAAGACAAAGCAGAGGTTATACACTTTACACAACTTCCACTTTCATCTCCGCTGTCTTTGCTTCAGGGCTTTCCATTCTTTCAACGATTTTCTCCAAATTATTCAGTTGTTCCCCTCTAATGTCACTCTGTGGTGATGACCTATTGGGCAATAAATAATAATAATAATGCTGCACGCACCCAGCACCAGTGGGTTAAAACTGCACTACAGTATGAGTATTATTCTACCAGCATGATGAACTCATTTGCAACTATGGTACAGGTGATAAAATTACAGAGCTGCAAATCCCTTTGGTCTTCTAGAGTCCTCTAGCTGATGTCATTTTTCACCAGGGATAATATGTTATTTCTTACTAGAGAGCTGAGAAATGCAGGGAAGGTAGATAGATATGATTGTTAAATGCAGTGTGTGCAAGAGGGGAAAAGATGCTGAAGTCAAATATACACAAAAATTAATAGCTTTCCTGATCTGAGCTCATGTTTCTCATGCTCTTTGGATTACAGTAGGGTTACCCTTCTGGTGTCTGCACCCCAGGGATTCACATCTGTGTAAATGTGGTAATAGAAAAAGGCTCTCATGATGAATTCATGAATTGTTCTCATTGACACTAGTTGATACTTTTACTTGGACAAGTCTCCTTTGCAGGTGCAGTGACCACACACTAATTGAAAGGATTATTTTCATAACTTTCTGTTCGGTCTGCAAGGCTTTCTGTGAAAAGCATAATTGTTTCAACCAGCTGCTTGGAGTTGTTTTTATTAATTTCTTTAAATCCAACAATGCTGGATCGGCATATTTGAGACTCTCCTCCAAACTGCATATGAGCATAAATAAAATTAGTGAATGTGGATCTTGTGTAAGAGTGAAATTTGTTTGCAAGAACAGAATTTCTGTGAGGAGGAAAATTGCTTTTGAAATGTACTTTTTCTCCCAGCCTCTTGCTATTTTTACCCTCATCCCCACAACAAATTTTTAATGTGCAGTATGTCTGCATGGCACCTGTTGGGATTAGCTGGGACCCGAGCAGACACATTACAAGTCCACGCATTTGCACTGCCTGAAACATCTAATCCTGAGTTTACACTGTGTGAAGCTCCAACCATAAAGGGTTCTTCAAGTAGTGTTTCCCCCTTCTTGAGTGAAAGCCAGGTCTCTTACCATAAGACTGGCCATAATGTCTGAAAAGCCTTATAAACTCAGTCTTTAATTCATATAGCAAGCAAGTGGTGTTAAAAAAGAATCCATGGAACAATTACTTGGATGCCACCTTGGCACCTCCCCGCTCCTTTGCTTGGGGGGAATGCTCAAGGTGTGGAAGTACTGTGGGCAAGATGAGTAAAACCAGGCTGGGAACAATGCACAATCTCCAAGAGGCAGAGAGCAAGGATGAGAAGGTCTGTGAGATCCACTCACCCCTCAGCCTCCCTTCTCACCTCAACTCAGCCCCTCAACATCTCAGGGATCAGAGGGTTTGGCTTTCATGCAAAAATCCTGAGGTCTCCCTGCAGCAGCAGGGCAAGATTTACACAGGAAAGGGGATTCCAGTCCTACCTCCTTCTCCCAAGCCTTTAATAGAGAAGTCAAGATCTCTGCTGTAGCCTGGGGGTCTGTACACTGCCTGCCTGTTCCAGCCTCTCTTCCACCTCCATTCCCACTCCCTTCCAGATGGGAGACTACAGCAAAGCCCTTCTCTTGTCTCACCCCTTGCTTCTGGCATTCCACACACCCAGCCATACAGTGGGGCTCCAAACACCCTCTGAGAGTCCTGCTCACCCTTGATGTGTGAAAAGCACCCTGAGCCTCTCTTCCATTACATTTTGGGTCTGGCTTGCATGTGTCACATGCCATGAGACTGTGGAAATGCAGCACATGTCATTTGGCAGCTGAGCATCAGCTTGGAGATTGACCTAAAAACCATCAGGAGGATGGTTGCATCACTGGAGCAAAACCCAGAAAAGGTGCAAAATGGTGCTTTGCTGGCTGGGATACAATGCAGGAATTTCTAAGCAGATAGTGCTCAAGATTTTGAGCTTTCTGAATGTAAAACATCCATGTAACTGGCAGCCTCCTTGTACTCCCACAGCCTCACTCCCATAACCCCTTTGCTCCTGTGGGAAAGGTGGTTTTGTTGGGCAAACCCTGTGACTTCCCTGTGACTGCTGCTGTCTGGGACAGAAGAAAACAATCACACATGTTTCAAAACCAGACAGCAAGCCCTGCAAAACCAAGAGGCTGTCTCAGAAATTACTATTAATATGCAACTAAAAGTAGGGTTTCCTAATTTTCTTGATTTGCACTAATGGGGGTGGGATATATTTTTTACTTCTTCCCTGCACCCATTTAAGATAAAAAAATTTGTTTTGGAAAAAGAATATGCATGAATTAAAAAAAAAAAAAAAAAGAAACAGAGCAAATATTTTGGGTATTTCCAGGAAAATAGCAAGCATTGGCAATACAGCTGGTCAAAAAAAATGGAATTACCATTTCTGGACATGTTTTGACATGTTCAAGCTTGTTTCCACTACAAATCAGAATAAAACTTAAATACTTTAAATTTCATGGTATTTCATACCAAGAAGAAATACACCTCTTTTTTTCGGACAGTGAAATCCGTGTTTTGATCATATTCTCATGTAATTAATAAAGCTTGTACTAGTGTAGCAGAAGGGTTAACTGGAATTAAATAGCTAATGGTCCAAGGAGACAGAGACTGTCTCCCAGAGAAGTTTCATCCAATACTTAAGCAGATGTCAGGGCAGCATCTCTAAGTTTACTTTGTCTCTTGTTTGAGTAGGGGATAATCTTGTATGCCATCCTATGTCCTGCCTGCCACATCTCCACCTTCCTATCTGGCCTGCTTAGATGCTATTCCTTCTCCTGACCTGCATGGAAAACTCTGCCCACCCTGTGCTGTGCCTCCATCAGTCCTAGGCACTCATGGGGACTAAGGACATGGCAAACAATCACTTAGGGACTTGGGGCCATTGTGCTAGGAGGGTAACATCCAATTTTGTTGCAATGCTGGTCTGAGCAAAGTGCTCTCGTGTGGACCTATAGCCCAGGATTTGATGTATGCCAGTCAGGCATATGACTGCTGCCTCTACTGCCATCCTCAGGGCAGATAAGTCTAGCCAGGGGTTCCAGCTACTTTCCTTTGGCCCTGGTGCTTCCACAGAATCAGCATTTCTTCAGGCCATGAACAGAAAACCCTGCACAAAACCTTTTACCACGTTCCTACCTTCTGCTGCTGCTCACTTCCCAGTGCTAGCAGTGAATTGATCTCTGAGGAGCCCAGGTTGCAGCCTGTCTCAGAGCAGGCAAAGGTTTTCTTTGGCAAGAAACAAAAAAGCTTTCTACACGGGGCCCTGTGTGGCTCAGCACAGCCAAGGGCTGCATTGTCCTGCAGTGCAGCTGAGGAGCGTCTCTTCTGTCTAAACAGGTCTGTAAATCAAATACTGCTTTATTCATGTTTGCTCTCACTTATGTAGCTTCATAATTCCTGATAGTCATACCCAGCTCCAAAGTTTTTCCAGAAAAGCTATGTACTGCATTGTAAAAATGCCATGTATGTTATCCTACTAAATAAGGCAAAGCTAAAGCAGGATCTCGTCAGTAAAAAGCAGGATCCAGTCAGTAATCACAGCATTCCAAACACCTCCAAGATACAAAGGACCCTGTAACATGACTTTCTGGTAACCCTGTCATGGCTCTTGTTTAGAAAATGGCAGGGGATGATGATGATGATGATTTTCCTCCTACAGAGGTACAGACTATGCTTCCAAGCAAGACCTGCAGGGACATTCTCCAAAGGATCCTCACTAAAGAGCCTCTCACATCTTGCCAGGATGGTTCTGCCTGTGGCTGGAAAGCCAATTGGGGCATGCAGGATGTGCCCCTTGCTAGTGGTCCCTGCACAACATCTGTGTAAAGCTGCTCAGGTACACAAGGGGCCTTCCCACAGCTATTCAGTTTTGTGCCACAGGGTCTTACCTGAAGATTAGCATTTTAATCAATTTTTGTTCATAAAATCATTTATAACAAATAAAACATGCTTTACTTGCCCTTTAAGAAATCGCTAAAGCCACATTACTGTTACTATTTTTCCTTAATTAAAATAAATTTTCTCTCTTGCCCTGCCTGGTATTACTAGTAAATAAGGATGGCTAACGAGTGCTTTCCTGGTAAGAGACAGCCCTTGTTAAACAGCCACTATAAGCACTCCTATCTAGCCCACAGCTGCATCTGCTACAGCACAGGGTTCTTTTCATCTGCAATCCAACCCCTGCGTCCCTTGGCGAGACGAGACTCACTCTGCTGTTGGGTGGCGCTTTGCTGGAATAAGACCTGGTTTGCCCACAAGTTCGTCAAAGGCTGATCCTCAGCAGGTGGCATTTATTTGAAACCGGGCATGGCAGGTGGTTTCAGCCTAGAAACACATTTTTGCACAAATTCCAATTAAGTGTTTATAAGCTATTGGTTATATAAAACTGAAATCGGTGATGTTGGCAAGTTTTCTGTACTTTCTCTGTGTGCTAACAACTCGGCTTAACTTTTGTTTGTTGTTGTGAGGCTTTCAAGTGTGTGTCAAATATTAACATTTTAATTTGCAAGGAAATTAGTAGTTGGAAAACTATAATCCCTTACAAGTATGCATGCACACACATGTGGACATGCTCAGTCCATTAAAATTACTTATGTTATTAAGTTTGTAATAAATCCTCAATGTGGAATGGCACGTGCTGAATCACTGAGGTATTTAACAAAGATCTGTTTAAAGGGTTACTCTGGGGCCCCAAATTCCATTTTTAAAAACAAGGCCCCATTGAACCTAATCAATGGGTTTTCTGTGATTCTACCCCCTTCACGTCCCCTAGCAACTTTAATTAAGAGCTTTTGGGCAACTTCAAGGGTTGCTATGTATTTTTAGCTATAGCTGTGAACTGCTATGGAAGAGCATAGAAACATACCTACGTTGATCTTGTTGCCCCCCTCTTCAGGAGCAGCTGTGAACCCTTCCCTGGCACGTGGGCCGTGCCTGGCATCCGATTCTCCAGACCCAGCCGGAGGAACAGGCACCTTCGGCTGTCACTGCTGGCAGGCACAGGACATTCCACTCCAGGTTTATGCAGGGAAGGTCAGGGAGCAGACCTGGTACTGCCAAAGCATCTCAGGATGATGGTTTTGGCAGGCAAGAGCCCAGCCCTGAGGGTACAACGTGGCCACTCCAGGCCAGACTGCAGACAACAGCCTTCCCCAGCTGGCAGGTTAGGTTCAGCTCTTGTGCTGAGCAGGCCAAGAGTCTCCTTTGGTTTCTTTACTTTTTAATCAAGGTATTCTGTGCTACATGTAAAGGAAGTAAAGGGACTGGTGGGTTTATTGAGTTGTTTGTTTTGTGGGTTTTTTTCAGGACAAATTATAATATCCATTCCTTTTTAAATTTTTTTTCCTGGTATTCTTTGAATGAGGAATGGGGCCATCCAGCCAGGACAAAGAGACTTGGCCAGCATGCCAAAACTGCAATTACAGCTAAATGAAAAAAGTAAGAATGAAATGTATTTTATTCATTTCAGCTGTTACGTCTTAATGCAAAGAAATCACTTTGCACAGTTCTGTAACTGACACCAATTTCTAATCTCCAATACTATTAACTGCTTTATCTTCCTTATAAAGAACATTGGCAGAATACCAGAGACTAGTGCAGCTAAATAAACTTAGTTGGACCTGGTGTTTTATTTTCTTTTTTCTGAAATGATGAAAAAAAATCATTAAATTATTTTGTTAATTGCTGATAACATTTTGATTAGTTGAATTTCCTCTTTCGGCTGCAATAGACACATTCCTGGAGCATGACATGATTTTGCCTTTGGGACAAAAAAAAAAATCATTTTTTGAAATGACAAAATGTATTGTTATAGGATTAGAGACAGGATAGCTCCAGGATTATGCTGTATCGCTAACTCAATTTAAGAGGCCTATGAATTGAAACTAAATATTGAATAGCTGTAGGGAAAGGGCATTGTTAAGCAGTAATATCTGTGTGAAAACTTGATTGTTTCATCTCAGCTGGATTGAAACAGTTTTCTGACAACTGTCTCTGACAGTCCTCTGACTGTCTCATACAAGCTAGAAAACCTTAAAACATTTATTTTTTCCCTAACACTTCAATAAAATGGCACTGGAAAACCAATCCAAGTCTCAGATGTGCACAAATAAATATTAACTAAAAACAACCTTGACAGAAATGTTTCTACAAGTTGGTGATGGGCTTTGAGCAACGCTCCTGCCTTGACATCATTCCAAAGGAATCTGCAAAACTTTCTTCTGCTAACCTTGACTTTAGTGATGTTCTAAACCAATGTAGCATCACTTCTATGCTACAAGATTTAATTGGGAGCTTAAACAGATAGCATTGAGCTGTGCCAAGTGGGACAGTGGAAGTAATTACCAGATTTAGATATTCTGGCATCATGGACAGAATTTCTAAAGCACAGGAAATGAATTATAGCAGAATATCCTTAGACTCAAAAATTATTGGCAGGGAGGAAGGGAAGAACAATGCAGCCTTGGTTACATGCTGACGAGCTTTGGCTGATTTGCTGTGTTACCATTTTAGTCTGTGTGTGGCTATTTAATTTTCTTCCTCAAGAGAGCTGCAGTTCTAACACCATCTAAGTCAGAGCTTGGAGAGCTTTGTACATTTTGTGTCCAAAGAACAGTTGGGTTCACAGAGGACTAAACAAAGGGAGAATATCAAGAAAATATGGGTTGCTCTTTCTGGAGCATAGGATCTTCTATGAATAAGATATTATTGTGGTATTAAAATGGGCTATAAAGTCTCCTTCTTCTGCTTCTGACTTTGGAGTCTAGCTGTACCTGTGTCCTAGTGTCTTTTAATAAATTCAGTGTTCATGAAAAACTCTTGAATCTGAAGCCAAAGAGAAAAAGATCTGGATTTACCTCAGCTAATTTGAGACATTTCCATGAGATCCCTTGGCATGGAGTGTGACACCAAAGGCTCCTTCAGTAATCCCTGCAGACAGACCAGCACAGCCTCAGACAGATCATCCATTTAGCAGGCAAGTCTCCTACCAGGCTTATTACTTAGGTCCCAAAGCCAAGACATTAAAGTGGCTGCAGAGAACACGAGCCGGGGCCACTGGACAGAAGCAGACAGACAGAGGAGCATGTGCCAAGGGGCTCAATGGCTGAGTATTTTCACTGTGGCTGTCAAGACTACCAGCAGGGTAAAAGCAATGTTGGTCAAACCCTGCAGACCTGTGACATGCTCAGAAAGGAGATAAGATTGCATCACCTTTACCAGATGTCTCAAATGGATCTCAGATGGTAATTTTCTACTGTTCATACTGGCACCTTAAGCAAAATATGATCCAAAAGAACAGGCTCTGTATGCCATTATCAATCCCCTAAGCCTGTTGTCTTACCAGCTGTGACATCATTAGCTGCACATCTGTCTCCAAACCAAAGGTGGTTTTCTAGCCTAACTCTTATCCCATGTCCACTCTGAATAAGCTCTGAATAAAAGGCACTCGTTAAAGTTCAGCTGTAGCAGGGGTTACATCAAGAGATGGCAGATGGGCAGGCCCAAGCCTCTATCACTGAATACAAAGATATATGGCCTATTGTCTCCTTATGGCTCATGTGATACCCTTGATAAGAAGAATGTAAGTGTCTGGCAGCCATACAGAGTGAAATCTATACCTGAGGAATGCATATAAGTCAACTTCTACATAAGCCTTAAATGATGGGTATATGTATAATAGTAGCACTGAGAGAATGCAAGGTTTTCCAGTTCAGTGGCCTAAACCAATGGGAGAAGAGCAAGTTGGAATTGATCTGAAAAAATATTTGAAGGGAGTTTAAATCAACTAGAAATACTTTTTTTTTCTCTGGCGTTGTAATAAAAATTAAAAATAAGATTGCAAAAAAGATGAAAAGGAGGAAAAGATGGCTCATACTGTGTGTTCGCTTACCAGTTTAGTATGAGACCAATAACTACACACTTTCCCCCTACTAGCTCTAACCAACATAAATGTCATACCCCTGATTGTAAGGCTCAGAAGTACTGGTGTGTCTACACCTGCATTCAACCCCATTGAAACTTTGCTAAAAAACGCCAAATCCCACAAAAAAAGCCTATCTGAGGTTGAGCTGGAAAATATACAGGTCTTTTTTACCTTGAGCTAGATGGCATAACAACAAACAGAAGAAATAAAAAAAAAAATGATCCCTACTGGCACCACATTCATAGGAGGGAAGGTCTCTCTCAGTCAGACACTGCACAGTGCTGGAGACTCCTGCATCCTCATGCTCCCTTTGATAGGGAGGGGAGTCAATGAGAGCCAAATCCTGACACAGCAATGGCCTTTGCTCCTTAGTGGCAAGGCCTTTTAGGGATAGTTCAGCTTAAGCATAAAAGAAAAGAAGCAGAAGTGACCCTATATTCCCTTGCAGAGAGAGTTCTGGGCATGTCTGGATGATACCTGCAGGCTCGCTGGCAGGGTCCCTCTGTACCAAAAGTCAGTGTATTCTCCCATTCACACGTTTGCTTTGTGAGAAAGAGTGGGGACCATGCTGTGAACTGCAAAAGCACAGCCTGGCTACTGTTTGTGTGGCCTCATCCCACCCCTGCTCCAGAGCACAAATAAGGAATTTTTACTCTTTAACAGAGTCAGGAGTACTCTATAATCCAAGCAACTTCATAATGAACAAGATCTCATTTAGTGTGAGGCCTTATTCATTGCATGCCTTACTTACAGCATACTGTTAAAACAGCCACGATGTTGCCCTGACTCTGTTTTGGTTTTGGACTAAATACAGTACAGTAAGTCAAACATTATTGGTCACAATGGTAATGCGGAGTGCATATAATGTGCTTTTATTGCTGCAAGGCATAGCTGAAATATTTACACAGAATACATGAAATAACAGCAAGATTCATGTTCTGTTCCTTATTTGTAAGGTATTTTATTAAAAAGAATCTGAAGTTCATAAATAAAATAGGAATATCACTTATTTCCAGATACTAGTTCCAGCTTGTTGATTTTAATAGACAAGTATAACACTTCAAATGTGGAAACACAGTGGGTAATATTTATATGAAATCTCCAAGAACCGTGGTATTTTGCTCATGTGGAATATCATGGCATTTTGCCTGGATCAAGTAACCAGCAGATTAGCACATTAACACTTTTAAGAAACATGCATGTAATCCACTCTGAATGTGGTCTTTGACTCCTGGTAGGAATACCTAATGATTTTCAAATTGGCGCGTTACTTTATAAAGCAAGTCAAATAAACAGGAATTGCAGAGCAGCTTTGGTTGGGGTGGATGGCATGAGCACACACGTTATCAACAGAGGAGACAGGATCAACTCTACAGCCATGGAAGGATTTGCAGTATCTACAGAGATGCAGGTGTTTTATGGCTTTATTGCTCCATGTGAGTGGAGAGAAACTGCTCTGCTCATTCGCAGTCAGTCACCAGTTCAAGGTGACAGAGTAATGACAGACCTCTAAGACTGAGCAAAGCTGGTAAAGCCTGCAAAAACCATCACCATTGCCAATTATGAAGGTCCCACTCCAGCCTGCAGCTAGAGGAGTATGTCCACAAGACAGACAGCCATGTTCAGGCTGCCACAGGCTTCATTCCTAAGCAGGAATTAAGGAGTAGAGCAAGAGGCACAAGGGTTGTCAGTCCTCTGTTATTTGGCTAAGGATGTGTGCCTTCAAAGCTGTACTCCAACACAGACTCTTCACGTGGTTTTGGTCACACTGCCAGTTCCCTGCACTGCTTTTCCCACTTCCCACAGAGAAAAATCCATCCTTCCCTTCATGGGAGCTGCTGCTGACTGCAGTGCTGTGCTTGTGGTGATAAACTGCTCCACATGTGCTAAGTCCTGGTTGTGTGGAATGCACATGCAAGCTCAGTAGTAAGGTAGCTCATATTAGCTCTGGTTAATTTCATATAGAGGGGAAAAAAACTTTTATTTCTGGGGTGCTTTCAGTGTGCTGTAGCAACTGAGCTCAACTTTTGCAGCAGGAGACAGCAGGGAAAACCCAACAGTCCCCCTCCCACGAAAGAAGCAGCAGAGTCCAGGCTGCATGCCAAGGAATCCTATCACTAGCCCTATAAAAAACTCACCAGGGCCACCTCAAAAACAATAGTGAAGTCACGCTTGGCTGCAGTTGGTTATGGTTTGAGGGCGAGACCACGAACAGGTCCCCCAGAACTATTGTGGCTGGCTCCATTTCCTGCTAACTCAATTCATCACACTTGTTCTCTCCTTCCTGGAGACAACTTTTATAACCTCATTAATGTACTTATAGAGTGTCCCTGCTTTTCTTAAGACCAGATACGGCTGCCCCAGGTCATAGCAATTAAGGCTGTTCTTTGGAAGTGACTACATAGAAGTTTATGGTACAAATCAAGAGATTGTTCACAAAAGTTAAGTTCAGGATTTCACCCTTCATCCTGCTGAAGGCTGATGCTCTTCTTGCTTCTGCACTAGAGAATCAGGAGTAAGCACAGAGCTTCTGGCTCTCCAAATAGAAAGTAAAATATCCTTGCTAGACCATGTACCCAAGACTTAAAAGATAACCTGGTTATTAACTTCGGTTAAAATAACCTGGCTAAGAAACACGGACCCAAATATGGATACTGGCAAAACAGAAGAATTTTAGAAAAGGAAATTCTGGGATTTGAAAAAGAGAGAAAGAATTGTTGTCATGGAAAAAATCAAGTCAAACTATAAAGCTAAAAAGCAAATAAAAAAACTGTTTCCCCCTCTTCTTTAGCTGCCAGTGTGGACAAAGAAGGGATTTTTCCTCTGCACTGAAGTCATCTGTTGAAAAAAAAAATATATAGCGGGAAATACTAAAATGTTAATCATGAAGAACTTGGAAGGCTCATTTAGAAAGCAGCTCAGATGTCAATGAGCATCAACTGCTGTGAACCAAGTACGTACTGAGTACACTATTAACATCTTGTCAAAACTCTTGGGTATACAACATCAGCAAAGGAGAAACAGCTCTGAGTAAAGCTCCAATGTCAAGACAGGATGAGGTTTGGTGGACTATTAAAAACCCAAACCAACCTCCTCCTACTTAGGCTCACACAAAAGCTCAGATTTTTGGAACATCACACTGGAGTCGGGCCTTTCCCTCCCCACTGACAGCCGAAGCTATTTTTGAATTTGGGTTAGATTTAGTGACTAGGCTCCAGCCAAAAAATTTAGGGGGGTGTGGGGAAATCATTGGAAAAAGTCATAATACTTTGCCTATTTCAGAAACAAAAGGTTCCATTTTTTGGTCTGGGTTCACAAGAGGATTTGGGAGCTGACCACTTTCAGATGTGCATGCTGCAGAGAGGCGATTACACGGCTGCAGCTCCCAGCTCTGGCACCCCAGGAACAAGGATCAGAGCAATGCCTGCCATCCCTGTGCTTTTATATCAGCACCCCCCACAGAGGCAGCCAGATCTGCGTTGAAGGGTTTGAGTAGGCAATTTAGAGCAGCACACTGAATCTGGTTATGCTTGAGCCTTGCTTAGGATAGCAGAGCTGCCTTCACGTGAAGCCTTTCTCAATTCACTTAAAAATTGGCTTCTAAAGAAATAGGGCAAATATTTGGGGTAATAAAAGGTGTGGGGGGACAAGGATGTGCTTTGCTGGAGTGCATGGGGATCCCCACTTCCAAGGCTGGAAAGGACATTTTTTGATCTCTCCAAAAGTCCTGTATTTTTTAATCCCTTCCTTTAGAGCAAAGCAAGTACTTCTGCAGAGTGTCCTGTGGAGGCTTTCACCTTTTCACTCCCTCCAGAGACTTCTTTTTCAGTTCTTCCATTCAGAAAATGTGGATGTTTGGGCTTGCTCAGTCAAAGAGCAGCAAGTGAGGCAGCACCAGGAGAACCTTCACATAAAGCTGCCTTTTATCCATAAACTTAAACAGTCTTCACCACACAGCAACTGAGTCTCGCAGTCATTGCTAGATTTCATCCTCACAAGACCAATTATTAGATAAATACGTTTTCTGCTTTTATCAATGCCAGACAGAAGTAGCAGGTGGAGGGAGTATCTTGGCAAAGGCCATGGAGGACAATCCCAGTCAAAGGATGGGGGAGTCTGGGTTTTCCAGGTCTCACCAGCTCCTAGGACAACACTCTTCCATCAGATAGCCACTGGGGAGGAAATAGGGTCAGCAGCAGTCATGAAGAAAAGATTCGAGCACAGCAAAACCTGGGGCTGACCCAGAAAAGAATAAAGCAAAAAAGCAATGTGTTTATTTGAATGCCAAGGTTGTCTAACAGTGCTGCATCTCCACATGCACTGAGGTTTCCTCACTGCTCTTAAAGCTTGACTGCAAAATATGACTGCAAATTTGGCACTTTCCTCACAAGGACCCTGTGTAGAAATCAGAAGCTGGAAGAGAGCAATTCCCATTTTGATGGGAAAGTGCTGCTCTTCAGTCACAGGACACTAAATAAATCATTGAAATTGATTAAGAGCTAAAAAGCCCAGTCAGTTTAGGTATCTGGTCTTACCTTCTCACATAGTCCTTTGTGCACAAACCACCTTACCTCTCCCTCCAGCATGCATCTCTTCCCTGACTTCCATCTAACCATGGCCACGAAGCCAACACTTTCTGCCTGGTGGGGTCCGTGACCCTCCTCAGCAGCCCCCACTGCCATGCCACATGCCCCAGATAAGTCAGCTGGCAGGCAAGTCCCCCTGTCTCTGAACACTTTTGGGTGGTTAAGGAGCTGGGGTACGGAGGCCACAGAGCGAAGAGGAATGCCTTGCCTCCACAAAACTAGGAGAACTTTTAAAAAGACTGATGGAAAAGCCTTTTTTTCAGTTATGAACTCACAAGATAACCTTGAAAACTATAGAGACACAGGAAAGCTTTGGTCCTACAAAGCCCTAGGAAAGTTGGTTACAAACACACGAGCCTCTCACACAGGTGACATGAGGCACATGCTTAGAACACCAAGGGATCACAACCCCAAGCAGAAGGACAGTGAACACCTTGTGGGCTCTGTCTGTCATGTTTGTACAAAGTATTTGGATTTTCCACTGGGAAACAGGAGTAAAACCAAACAAGGATCCACCAGCTGAGGATATGTAACTGCATAGCATGTGCTTTCCAGGGCTGTTCAGAGGCAGCTTTTCCAGATTTCTTGTGCTATTTCAACACCTCTGCTCAGCCTCATTTTCCTGACAAAGTGTTACACTCAAACAAAAGCTCCTTTAAATCCCACAAGCTTAAAATTAGGTCATGCATGTGCCAGAAATAATTTAGAGATATCCTCATTACCTTTCTGCTTCTTCCCAGAGTATTTTACTATTTGTTTGAGGCAGAGGGAATGGAGCTGCACTATTTTTCCTCCCACTCTCTAAGCATTTGCGTAGAAGCATTAGAGAAGCCATGCATTTTGAAAGCCTAATGCCTATTTCACTGTCGAAAATAATACAAAACTTTCAAACAAATCCCTCTCAGCCCAATAGAGATTCCATGGCTGATTTTTTTCTTTTTTTTATTTCACCCAGGACAAAGCAGTAGCCACCCTGAAAGCTGCATACATCAAGAAAAGCTGTTTTAACAATGTGTGTGTCTAATGCATGCCCTCCTACCTCCTAGCCAGTCTCCTCTTTTCCTGCTTAGCACAGGGAGCTGAGGTAACTTTCAGTTTGATTCTTGATTACAGTGTTTTACTGGTTAATTGTAGCCCTTTAACTGCAGATTTTGCTGAAAGCAAAAATAAGCAACTAACTATTAGGTATTTGCAAAAAAGATGGCAGAGATAAGGAGCCTTATTTCAATACCCATCTTCAAATATGAATCCATATTTGAATTTAAATACCAAATAATCTGCTGATTATTATGCATAGTTTTCAGTCAATGTAACAAAAACATGATGTCGCAGTCATGCTGTGAGCCCTGTAGCTAGGTTTCCTTGTTTATATTAACAGCTGTAAACACAGTCTAACTCAGCCTTGATTTAAACACAGATTTCCCATACTTTCAAGAATTCACCACACTGTGAAAGCTATAATTTCAGAACTTTTCTCATGTGCATATTAATTATGCCCAGGAACAGACTGCAATGCTACACATGCAGTAGCAATAACCCATTTTAGAGACTTCAGATTAAAAGGGCCAGTTTTTCACCTTCATTAAAAAGCAAAACCAGCTTTGTGAATGTTTGTGCATAAACTTGCCCCTGAATGTTCTGAATACAGCCTGCAACCCTCTACATAAGGTACTTTCACTTTACTGGGTCAAGGTTCTATGTGTTCATCCTTTCATTTAAAAATACAGGTTGTAAAAACCTCCTAAGGTCACTTAAATCAGTGAAAAATATTTCGTTCAGTCAGAAATGGATTTTAGTGCAAAGCTTTGTATTCCTACCTTTTAATAACAGTGTTGGAGAAGCTGAGCTTTTGGAAAAGTGACACTGCCTGCATAAAGGACTCTCGAGCTGTCTTCTTCAAAAGTATGGTGAGAAGCAAGCTCCATTTAAGCAGAAAGTCAGGTGAAGCAAACAAAATCTGATAGGAACATTTTGTAATATTTCTGCCTTGAGAGGGACAGTAGAAAGTCATTCTAATGGGTTCCTCTGACACAGATTACATTTCCCAGTCTGTGAATGCTGAGCAAAGTCAAGCAGCAGTGCAAAGCAATCTTGAGGGCCAGGCTGCTGGGCATCCATCCCTACTGGAGGAAAACTCCCCAGTCCTACAGAGCTACTACTCCAATTTACCATCACGAGGGCTTCCATCCACTGTGTCTTGCATGAAGAGAGAAAGTCAGGGGGAAGGAGGGGCTTTTTCAGGGTCCATCAACCCTATCAGAAGAGCTTTTGAAATCACACTGCTCTACCATGAGCTAGGGATGTTCCCGGGAAAGTTGATAGCATGTCTCCACCAGTAGCTTCACCACTGCTGACCAAATTTCACGGTTACACCTCTCCTCCCAGCAATCTGTGCCTGGAAAACCTGATTTAGACCATCACAGACCATCTGCAACTTTGTCACTGTGTATATGGAGCAAGGAAATGCATCTCTGGACCAGGAGGGCAAAAGTCCAAGACTGATCTCATGACCCCACTCATCTATGACCAGTGGCAAAGCCTCAGATTCTCATTCAGATCCTGTACTCACACAGAGGTGAGCACAACACTGACCACCCACATTCCACCAGCTTTGTTCCTCCTAAGCACGAAGGGCAGGCTCAGGGGTGCAAGCTGTAGCTAGGTTAGGCCCAAGGACAAGTGCACAACTTAGAATCCAAGCACTTTGGTCTGCTCTGAGGCTGCTTCTCTGTCAGAATGCTCCCCAGAGTCTTAGAGCATTTTTCACTGTCTGTTCCAGGGAGTGAGGGCTGCTGGAGAGCCACACAGTATGACTCATATAGAACTCCAGAATGTCTCACGGAGAACTCTGGATCCACGTAGACTAGGACAGGTTAAGCAACCTCCTTCTTCAGTATTTAGTGTCATGTTAAATACTGTCTCTTGTACCGCCTTTCCTTCAATGATTTGAAGTACACTTGTCTAAAACTTCATTTTTCCCTCTCTGAAGTCTCATATAAATGATATCTGCCAAGTGCCTAGTCTAGCCATTTGTGGTCATGCTAAAATACAGCCTGGATTTTGAAATGATCCAAAAGGAGTTTAGCTAGGCCATTCCACATCATCCTTTGCAAGTTATTTTTACATGTCTGAGATCTCATTCAATTTGCTTGGCTTCTCAGAGGACAATTAAAAACAATACATAGCAGATGGGAGAAGTAAGACAAACAGAGGTTAAATGACTTGCCTGAGGCTGGTAGAGTGTAGCAGAATGGGCGACAGGAGTCCTGGGTATTAATTAGTTAATATTTGTACAATGCTAAAAAAAATATATAGCCCTATATAAGTATTATTGTAAGGTGGCCCCTGCAGTTTGGAGAAGCAGAGGGCAACAGTGCACAGGCGAGTGCAAATATCCTTTCTTGTTTTGTGGCATTTCGGTCATCATGGGGTCTGGGAGGAACAGAACATTCCCAGGACATATGAGAGTGGGACTGAGAAAGCCCAGGGAAAGAGATCCCACTCAAGCCATGCTGTTGTGCACCCCCAGGCAGCTCTATCCACGTGTTAAGTCCAGGATCGCTGTTCACGCTTTCCATCGAGACCAGTAAATCTGTGAGGTACAATCAAATTGGGCTACATGGTCAGCTGCCTTCAGCAGAAACCTTGGAACTGAATTTGAGATATTTGGGGGTGTTTACAGCATTAAGAGGTGCAAATCTCTCTGAAGTGCCACGGGACCCACATGCCACACTGCTCTGTGCTCTGCTGAAATCCCTGGAGGAAGGTCAGGCCCATCTGTATTAAAGAACAATCTATGGGAAAGGAGGAAAGGGTCACAGTGTCAGATTTCTCTTTTTTTTTCCCACCTCTCTGGGGCATTCATCCTGCTCCCATGACTTCAGATCTGATTTCTTCAGATGCATTTTTCAGTCCAGCTTCCCTTCACACCATCACACATCCCAGCCTCCTACTCTGAGCCTCCTCCAGATTCCAGTATCAGCCTGAAGGAAACACGCATCAGATTTTCTCCAGGACAGCTCTCAATCTCCACTGTTCTTAACATGATTTTGCTATGCAGTTTCAAGAGTGCTGAGAATTTTTGGCCATTTCCCTTTTTTCTCTTGGCTAAAATGCAAGAATATTACCTAAGCTGCGATGTACTTTCCTCTGCAGTTTTTAAATCATTCAGACTTCCCATATAGTCTACTAAAATTTTCATCCAGTTCTCATCACCTTGTATCTTCATTATCAGAATCTGTGATTTCTTTTCCCATCAGTTTAGGTCAGACTTGACTGAAATGCAAAATTTCCAGCTGAAAATTCCAACATTTGTTTTCATCCAAAACAGGATAAATGTCTCAAATTTTAAAAGCACCTCCTCAGAAACACTAACATTTGAAGTTCTACACATTTAGGCAAAACTTTCCAGCATTTCTAGTTGCTAAACTCTAAATGTTGAAATTTTTTTTATTTATTTGGTGGGCTTAATTTAGAGCAGAATTGATGTCAGGCTACATTGCTTTTCCCTTGCAGATTCTGCTTGCTCTGAGTCAAAATCCGTAGGAAAATACACTTCAGTGTCATGTGGTCTTTACTGCCCTTACGGAATGGTACAGCGGGAAGAGCATGTAGTGTGCACTGAGAAATATACGTGGTATAGCAAAGGACCTCACCCAGCAAGGAACAGAGAACAGAGCTTTGTGGCTGCCCTACAGCTTCCACTAGGCTCCAAAAGCATGCTCACTTCTCTACCATGCAACATGGTGGGCTGATTGCAGATCACACATTGGGAGACATGTCCCACACACCATTCTTTTTCTCTAAGTGATACATCATGCTTTTATCTGATTTTTCTTTAATGAAATGGTTTGCATCATTTTGATGAAAAAGAAAATAAATCAATTCAGTCAAGCTAACTTCAAATTAAGCCTTTTCTTTTTGCTACAGAAAATGTCCATTTCTGGGAAGCTGTGTCCTCAACTGTAAAATCATCCTGATAAAAATGTTCCATATCCTCCAGTACAGCTGCCAGAATCATTATTTTTGCTGCTGCTCTAATCTGAGCAACTTGATGCCTCTTTGAATTCTTTCTTTTTTTTCTTGACTGTCAAACCCTCTCCCCCATCAAACCTTTAAACTTTCCCTTGCCCCTCATGTAACCCTCTGCAGCCTTCCTTGTGCCAGGCAAGTTCCTTGTGATTCCCCAACCCAAACCAACCTGCAAAGCCATCCAAACCTCTATTCCTGGCTGAAAAACCATTATGTTATACAGTGGCAATTAAAGAAAAACAGAAAATTACTGCTGTCAAGAGTGTTGTCAACCCTTTCAGCCAGTATTCTGAAATGGCTGAAGAAAAATAAGTAACAAAACATAAATACATTTTTACTCAATTCTTACCAATATTTAAAATGATCAACAGCATTTCTGATTGCCAGAAAGTGATGGACTGTTCTGCAGACTGTTTTAAAAGCATTAAGTATGTGGTTGTGTTTGTGGTTTGAAAACTTTTTGGAGCTTTTCTTCATCAGAATTGCAATTTCCAATAAGAAATATAAAAATAATATGACATGCAAGCCAATAAAAACATAAACATTAAAATAAAATCTACAAAATACAGTCCTTTCAGCCAGGTCTGCTCTCCTTTTCCAAATCCCATGTCAAAACTTTACTTCAACAGCTACAATAAATTGTCAAATTAACAAATACCAAGGCAAGTCAGGAAGCAGTGCTTCTAAATGACTCTGAAGTATCACATTCTGGTCATAATTAATGGCCAAAAAACAATGTTACTGAGATCCTCCAAGGTCACCCCCACACCTTCTTTTAATTTTTGACAGTCATATGCTGTATTTTTGTCACGTATGTAACCTTCGGTCTTCTGGATTCCAAAAGCTCCTGGTGAAACATCCTCTTTAAGACAGTGGACTCTATGTTTGGCAGGTTGTATCTGACCTGCCATCAAGGAGCATCATGTTTTGATTTCAGGAAGCTCAAACTTGGTGTCTGCCATTGGGCTTTGATTCTGTGCTGGGCTGCACACACCCAAGGAATGCCAAGTACCCTCAATTCCATTAACTTCAGTGGGAATTAGAGAGCTCAGCTGTATTTAATATTCTACAGGGTCAGGCTCTGAAAACTGTATTAGCATTCTCAGTTCCCAGTAGGACAAAATTCAGCAAAGCACTTGGATTGAGATTTAACTGTAAACATCTGAACGCTCTCCCTGATTTCTATACAACTATTCTCATCCTTAAAGTTAAGCATACGCCTAAGCTATGTGCTGATTGTGGGCCAAAAACTACTGTTTTCAAGGGCTACACAAGTTCACAATAGGCAAACTGCTATAATGCCAGTTGCATAATCTAGCTTTTTGTTTTCCATGAAGGCTGACACAAGATTGTCTTCTTAAAATGGAGCAGCTACACTGAAGAAGACGGGGCATTCTGGTGAAACACTGAGTATTTCTCTAAAGTTACTAATCTACTATTATTATTGTTATTATTACTGTTATTCCTATGTGAATGCAGGAAAAGCACCTATCCCAGACTCAGAACTTTTGCTGTTCCTGAAAGAATATAAGCCACACAGCAAAGAATAACAAACTCTCTCTACATGACAGCAAACATCAGTCAAATGACAGATAAAAATATCCCACCCTCCCCAGAGACCCTCAGTGTCTTGTACATCTGAACCCTTCCAAGGGCACTAAAAAACAGAAGCATCTTACTGTGCACTCTGAATGTCCCCACCTCTCACCACTCCAGGGGCCAAGGAAGTCTGTGGGCTTCTGAAGAAGGACAGGCTGGCATCTCTCCTTTTCTGAATTAGGAGGGGGCTTCTCCCTTGAAATAATGCTGGCCCTCAGGAGACAGCATCTTGGCTAGCTCATGGCAAGGGACAGATGTGGCTCTCAAGCAAATTCCTTCACCCGGAGAAGCATCAGGGGATGTGGAGCCTGCTGGGATGGCTCTTCTCCTCTGAAAGCAAAATGCTCCTTCCTCTGGGAGGACACTGGGACTCAGAAGCCAAGGGACAGAGGGGCTTCCCAGGAAATGTGTTAGGGCACAGGAAAAAAAACATAACTGTGCATCATTCTGCACTTTGGGATCCATTAAGGCTCTTACTATACCCCCCCCGAGTGGAAGGACAAAAAACAACCCCCCACTCAGAGGCCAGGAGGAAGGGAAGAGCTTTTGGGGCTCATTTTTCACCCAGACCCCTTAAGTGTATGCAGCTCACGGCACTGGAGCCATGTTCTCAGAAGCCACAGGAAGCTGCACAGAGGAGGAAAAAGCAGAGTATGATTCTCACTTCTCCACTGTGCAAACTGGGAGGCCAGGACTTGCTGATGTGCTTCCAGGCCAGCTTCAGAAGTCCATGCTGAAGCTGCCTCTCCTGGACTTTCTTTCCCTCTGTAGCAGCAGGCTGTCACTCTAGCTTGCTATATCAAACTCTGGGTTCTCCATAACTCCACGATCTAGGAGCCTTACAATGCAATTAACTGGCACCCTAAAGGCAGAACAAGGACACATTTAAGATGGGACATGTGGGCATAAGCCCAGAACCTGCTATTCTCAGTGTGCATCTCCCTTTTCTGACACATTTCACAATGACCTCATCACACAGTTTTTGGTACATGTGCAGCTACTGGAGTGACAAGATACTTGTTGGTGTATTTTCTTGGGTGAGGCTGATTGGGAAATGTCCCCTACCTTTGGTTTCAAGCTCTTGTAGAATAACTGTAAGACCAAAGCAAGAGCATAGCCAAAATCCATAATGCCAAATAAATCTCTCTTGGCACCATGACAGAGAAATGGCATCCACTGTTAGAGAGGAGCCTTGGGCACAAGATGCAGCGCTGGCAAGACATAGGGAGAAGGAATGACCTGGACTGGTGGGCAAAGCACAAGTGCTGACACTTAACATCCTCCTCTTCTGTCCTGAATGGCTCTGGTGGCAGGGACTGATGGCAGGGGCTCCCAGGCAGTGCCACACATTCCTCAAGAGTGTTCAGTTTATCTCACAGAGGTGTGTCCTGAGCACCCCCACATCCCGCTTGTGCACCCGCTCAGTCCAGCCCGGGCAGCACGGCTGGGAGCGGCTGTACTTGCTGCGGGTGGCTGTGCCTGAGAGCCCGCATTCCCAGCTGCCAGGGACAGTCACTGGGGTGCCGAGATTGGCGGCATTCTGCTGTGCTGACAGAAAGGCAGCGCTGGGGAAGGTTCTGGACACTCACCCCAACGCTGTGGAAATAGATGAGCAACAAACGGAGCCAGGACTTCTACACTTTGTGAATACGTGCTTGTTGCCTTCATTTTACTCCAACATGTCCAAGGGCCTCCCAAAGACTTGCATTCTCATTGCTGCTCTTGCACGAACGCCCGCCGTGAGATTTTCTTCCCCCGACAGCTGTCGCCGAGGGCTGCCGGGCTGCACATGGCCCGCTCCAAACGCGGCGTCACCGCAGTCCCGGGGCCGGGCGGGACCCCCGCACACACCTCCGCCCCACACACACCTCCGCCCCGCACACACCTCAGCCCCGCACACACCTCAGCCCGGCACACACCTCAGCCCGGCACACATCTCAGCCCCGCACACACCTCCGCCCCACACACACCTCAGCCCCGCACACACCTCAGCCCGGCACACACCTCAGCCCCGCACACACCTCCGCCCCACACACACCTCCGCCCCGCACACACCTCCGCCCCACACACACCTCCGCCCCGCACACACCTCCGCCCCACACACACCTCCGCCCCGCACACACCTCAGCCCCACACACACCTCAGCCCCAC
Organism: Phylloscopus collybita; assembly: GCA_027886175.1. Lineage (NCBI taxonomy): Eukaryota > Metazoa > Chordata > Aves > Passeriformes > Phylloscopidae > Phylloscopus > Phylloscopus collybita. The sequence goes on along the minus strand of JAJNNQ010000026.1, from coordinate 22,630,844 downwards.
ACACACCTCAGCCCGGCACACACCTCAGCACCTCACACACCTCAGCCTCGCACACACCTCCGCCCCGCACACACCTCAGCCCCACACACACCTCAGCCCCACACACACCTCCGCCCCACACACACCTCAGCCTCGCACACACCCCCGCCCCGCACACACCTCAGCCCCACACACACCTCAGCTCCGCACACACCTCAGCCTCGCACACACCTCAGCCCCCGCACACACCTCCGCCCCGCACACACCTCAGCCTCGCACACACCTCAGCACCTCACACACCTCAGCCCGGCACACACCTCAGCCCCCGCACACACCTCAGCCCCCGCACACACCTCAGCCCCGCACACAGCTCCGCCCCACACACACCTCAGCCCGGCACACAGCTCCGCCCCACACACACCTCAGCCCCACACACACCTCCGCCCCACACACACCTCAGCCCCACACACACCTCAGCCCCGCACACACCTCCGCCCCACACACATCTCAGCCCGGCACACACCTCAGCCCCCGCACACATCTCAGCCCCGCACACACCTCAGCCCCGCACACACCTCAGCCCCACACACACCTCCGCACCACACACACCTCAGCCCCACACACACCTCAGCCCCGCACACACCTCAGCCCCCGCACACATCTCAGCCCCGCACACACCTCAGCCCCGCACACACCTCAGCCCCACACACACCTCCGCACCACACACACCTCAGCCCCACACACACCTCAGCCCCGCACACACCTCAGCCTCGCACACACCTCAGCCCCACACACACCTCAACCCCGCACACACCTCCGCCCCACACACACCTCAGCCTCGCACACACCTCAGCCCCCGCACACACCTCAGCCCCACACACACCTCAGCCCCGCACACACCTCAGCCCCCGCACACACCTCAGCCCCCACACACACCTCAGCCCCCGCACACACCTCAGCCCCACACACACCTCAGCCCCGCACACACCTCAGCCCCCGCACACACCTCAGCCCCCGCACACACCTCAGCCCCACACACACCTCCGCACTACACACACCTCAGCCCCACACACACCTCAGCCTCGCACACACCTCAGCCTCGCACACACCTCAGCCCGGCACACACCTCAGCCTCGCACACACCTCAGCCCCGCACACACCTCAGCCCGGCACACACCTCAGCCCCGCACACACCTCCGCCCCGCACACACCTCAGCCCCCGCACACACCTCAGCCCCGCACACACCTCCGCCCCGCACACACCTCAGCCCCACACACCCCTCCGCTCTGCACACCCACCCTGCCCCACACACACCTCCGCCCCAGCCAGCTCCGCTCCGTCCCGGCGCAGCCACCCCAGCACCGCCCCTTGTGCTGCCACCTCCTGGGCGCTGGGGCTCGAGCGGCCGGGCTGCGCTGCCGCTCCTATTCCCGTTCCCGCTCCTATTCCCGTTCCCGCTCCTATTCCCGCTCCCGCTCCCGCTCCCGGCCTGCCCGCGAGACCCTGTGCCCGCACTGCTGGGCGTGGGCAGTGGAGCTGCAGGTGCGCGCCTGCCCCGCTCCTCCATCCCGTCCAGTCCCATCCCGAGCCGCCCTGCTGGCAAGCGGGAGCGATCTCAGCCGTGGATGCGGTGCTGACATGAAGCACCCCAACAGCGTCCTGCTTTCCAGGCAGTGTTTTTTGACGTTAAGGCGTCCTGGAGGGAAGACCCCCAAAGCCCATTAATCACTTCAGGATGTCTGAGACGTGGGCAATAACACTGCGGAGAATTCAGGCCCTCTGACACTCCAGTGCAGTATCTGAGCATTTAACAATAACAATCAACACTGCTGATGCCTGTGAAAATACAGATGTAAGCCAGCTGTCTGTCAGGGTGAAAAATGTGTTTGTCTTTTCGTTTTAACGTGTCATTTCCCTCTTGGACATTTGCTATGTTACTGCCAGGATGTAACGTGCTTCCAGCACAAACTCTATCCCAGGAAGACAAACCGCGTTCACATGGAGGGGGTGGGGTGTCACTGTGCTGTTTCTGCAATGTTTTATGTTCATCTGAAGCTGAACAAAACATATCTGACCTAATTCCTTAATTTTTATTACTATTGCAGTAATTTCCAATACCTGTTTCTAGCCAAAGGTAATTGCAGATTTATCCATAAAAGGGTCATAGGAAGGGTGAAAGGGTGTTTGCTGGGAGGTGTCAATATTGAGATTAATAAGAGGCAATGGAAGTGCCTCATCATATATCGTGACCAAAAATTGTCAGAAAATATGCTTATGGTGAGATGACTGAAAGAGGGCAGATGTGGATCACATATTAGGAAGAAACCATTTACTAAGAGGGAGATAAGACACTGGAACAAAGTGACCAGAAAACTTGTGGATGCCCCATCCTTGGAAGTATTCAAGGCCAGGCTGGATTGGGCTCTTAGCAACCTGGTCTAGTGGGAGGTGTCTGTGCCCATGGCAGGGGGTCGGTATGAGATGATCTTTAAGGTCCCTTCCAACCCAAAAGATTCTGGAATTCTGTGATAACCCATGAATAATATATTAGAAGAGAAAGATGTTCATGAAGGACCAGAAAGCGGACTTCAAGGACATAGATCTCAATATATTCAGAGAACAGACAAGTAAGTTTGTATGTGAAGACATCTTATGTAAAAAAAGAGTTAAGGAAAACCTTTTTGGTTTTATGAGAAACAAGTATTGCAGGTAGATGCATAAACTGTTCCAAAGCAGGTGAAGAAGAAGCAATGGTAATAAAATCGAATTGATTACATCACAAGCTCTCTTGACTTCTGTGCTGGTTTGAAAGCAAAACCAGTGAGACACCCAATCAGAGATACAATTTAATAGAAGAAGAGAAAAAAATAAATGGAATAATACAAACTAACACCCTGTTGGTCAGGGTCTTTGAAGCAGTCCAGAAGTCCTCCTGGAGTGGCAGATGTGGTTCCGCTGGAGCAGAGATGATCCTGAGAGAGAAGGGTCCAGTCTTCCTCAGGAATCTGGTGGAACCAGATATCTTGTGCTCCTGCATCTCAGTTTTTATCTAGGTAGGAATGGTTGGCTCCTCCCACTGGGTGGAGCATCTCACAATGGGATGATGGAATGTGTCATGCCCTTAGTGAGCCTTAATGGCCCATGAGCAGAAAATATCCCTGGAGGGAGGACAGGTGGTGAAAGAGATAAGAAACACTGCCCCACCTGGTTTTAACAGCTGGCCCATTATCAGAAGGCACCCACCCCCCTCCCTCCAGACTTACAAGAGATAAAGAAAAACATCTCCCCAGCTGCTTTTAACAGATGAAATAGAGTACACATTTTTAGTTCTATAACCCAGGACAACTTCAAACACTGGAATACACACAAGCAGTGGAAACCAAGCTAGATGGCTAAAGCCAAAAATAAGTAGTGTGACGATAAAAAACAGAGTCAGGAAGGCAAAGGCACAAAATGACTATGAGAAGTCATTCTGTAAGAGGAAAATCAAGAAAATACTGAGGAAAGCTATTGGAGGGTGATCTTCTGAAGGCTAAAAGCTCTTGCTTCAGCTCTCATTGAAGATAATTACTAAATTGGGTGGCTTAAATACAGTACAGCTAACAGAAATAAGATCACCTTCTAGAGTATGGGAAGAAAAAGCAAAGGAGTGCCTACATAAATAAGAGCCTTTCAGATCAGCCACACCTCTACTCTAAAGTATCTGGCTAAAGTGCTCTCAAAGTGTTCCTTGTTGCAAATACACTGCAAAAACTTGTAAAGTTCAGGTGAGAATCAAGAGCAGTCTAAGAAACATTCCTGTCTCTAAAAGAGAAAATCTGGAATCATAGCTGCCTCACACTGGATTGAATTCTCAGAACAGGACCAGAACAAATAAAAATAATCCATAAGAACCTAGAAGTTAACAATGCAAGTAACAGCAACATGGATTTCTCCAGAATGTACTGGATCAATTTGAATTATTTCCCTCTGACAGTGTAAGAGAACAGATAAGTATTGGTGTACTGTGATTTAACATGATTTTTGACACTGCCACATAATCAAAAGACTGAGAGACATGGTCTAGATTAAATTGTTATTGAGTAAATGTAAAAAAGGGTGGAACGGTGCCCTCAGATAATAGTTAACCGTTAACTTACTGTGAAATGGTATTCTTTAATAGTCTGGCTTGAGCTTAGCAACATTTGCATGTTCTTTAATTATCTGGATGTTGTATATTAAAGATTTCAGTGTGGGAAAACCTTCAGGACAGAAAGAGCAAATTGGAGAAATTATCTGACAGAGATAGGATGTTGTTCGCTTTGGATTCCTTCCTGCATGTTACACCTAGCCAGGAATAACCACCTGGACAAGTAAAGGATGGATGGGCTTTCTGGGAAAGATCTTGTACTTCTGGCAGATCATAACTGAGCACAGGTCAGCAACATCTTGTTGCTGCAAAGAAGACAGAGTCAGTGGTGGGCTCCATGACCAGGTCTTTGCCCTCAAGGCAGGGGAACTCAGCTTCTCTCAGCATGGGCCAGGCTCTGGCTCAAACGATGCATGTGGGTTTGATGTGTGGAGGGCCACAGAACAATGGGTATGGAGGGAGATCTGGTGAGGTCAAAAAACATCCAAAATTGTATAAAGCTTTTGGAGTAGGTGTCGGGAGGCAACTATTGCAGTGTGGTTGGCTCTTTTTTATGTTTTAATGCAGTTCTGTGGACACCCTGATAAGCACTTTAAGCCAAGAGGTTGTTGTTGTTGCTGTTTTTGTTTGGTTGGTTTGGTTTTATATCTAGAGAGCAATTTAAGCAATGTAGGAGCAAGCAGAGACAATCTATCAATCGGAGTGGAGATGTCATCTGGAGACCTGCAAGTTAAAAAATAGATTTTGGTTTTGTTGTCTAACAGACCTGATTAACAGAGTAAATACATGTAAATATCTTTGACAAAGACAACTATCTCAGGTCTGTTTCAATTCATTTTATTTCAAGAAGGAGGTAATTCCCCCTGGAATCGAAATCGTTCAGATCGCTTAGGCTCCATGACAACCTGTATGGAGGAAGTTGTGTTGGGGCAGCTGGCTGCTCTGTTTCATTTTTTAGAAGTCAGAAGAAATTATCCTGACGTTCCTGAAAGGAAAAAGTTGCCAGAAGTTTCATGAGAGATTTTTCCTTTCAGTGGGAGTGAAGTCTTTTTTAACATGCCGCATTGTCACACAAAATGGAAATCCTGAATTCCCAGACATTTCTGCTGGTCAATTAACTCCTTCTAAAATCTGCTTGCTCTATTAAAAAGAAAAAATAGCTTCAAAGTTTGTAAGATTTACAACCTCCTCAAGGGTGGACACAGACATTGCAGCTCAGAGGTCCAAACTTACTTGCTTACTCCCTTTAGCTTCCACTGACACTTCAGTATCCTGGTGCTACGGTTGCCTTTGGAAATGTTTTTCTGATTTATTTTGTCTTACCCGTACAAGAAAACTACCACAAAGGCAGGTGTGAGACTCTAATTTTCAGAAACAGTAAAGGGAAAGTTATTAATTTGTGTTCTTGTCCATCTGCTCTGCAGTATTCATGGGACCTAAAGCAGTGTTTCCACTCAGTTTCTATGGTTTAATAATCATCCAATTCTCATACAGAGTCTGTGGCCTGAGCCAAGTTTCTCCATTAACCAGACTGAAACATCTTTGGTCCTGAGATGAAATAAGATCAGATTCATTAAGCCCAGCACTACCATAAGGAAAATATATAGATATTTATTTGGAAAAAAGAAAGAAAGAAAGAAAAAAAAAAAAAAAAAAAAAAGCGCCTCAAATCCCTTCATCCCAGATAACTTGTTCCTGCTAAATGTCACATGTTGCAAATGCCTGAAGTTTGTGATGGTTTTATGAATCAGATCTTGGGAAGGATGATTAATGTAAAATTGACGTGGCAATTGACCAGGACACAAGAGAATGATGTGACAGGAAACTGTGCTGGTGATTTCAGATTCTGATGATACTTTAGTAAGTTGCTAATATGAAATCGACCTAAAAATCTGTAAAATAACACACCTCTTCAAGCAGAACTTTTCCCCAGTGACTTATTTGTTAAACACAAAGTGCCTTAGATTTTCAATGATTGAGAATATTTTGAGTTTGACTAAGGCATAAAGTAATAAAATAATGAAAGATTTTGGTTTTTTTTCTTTATCCTTCTTATGTTTTTTCCTTTAATCACAGGATAAAGGAAGTGAAAAATGTAATACAAAGTTTCATATTTGTATTCTTGCTCATTTTTTTCCTGTAATATATCCAGACAAGTTACATTTTAATGTTCAGGTCATTTGAAGATTTTGTTTTTATCTTTATAGGAAATGGAATAGTCATACTGTGTTTTGCCTTTTACTCATAGAATTTTTTTGGCTGTGGTCCTCAGGATAAATCTTTTCTGTTCTGAGTCTGCTAAATTGGATTTCTCTGCAGTGCTATAGAGCAATAGTACCACTTCACCATGGACCTTGTGCTAAGCATCAGTCACAAACAGAACCAAAAAGACAGTCTAATTATCCAAAAAAGTTAGAAGAGACAATGTGCCTGATTCTTCCCCAGAAGCATTGTAGTACCAGAAGAAATCAGCTATGAATGTTTTTATTGGTTATTAGATGAAAGAAAATTTCTTGAATATGAAGTTATCAACACACAACAGCTACTCCATAAATTTAAATGCACAAGAGGCAAATATTTGTGGATGATCAGTTTCAACCTGCCAAGGATTTTGGCTAGACCCTTGGCAATTTAATTTGAGATCAATTTAAATTTTTTTTTCCTAAACATATCTTTTTTATTCTAACATATTGTTTTATTCAAGATCATGGCAAAGAGCAATTTCCAAAGAAGACATGCCCACATATTGTATGTTTAGTAAAAAACATTATGGTAGGCTACCAATAATTTGGAAATCAAAGTGACCTAAAGCTATTTTTTTTAATTATTCCTTTTCTTTTGTACCCACATATAATGTAAATATGAATAAAATTATAGATCATTCAAAATTTCAAGACACCTTTAAAGAATTTCCACATTATTTGCTGCAGTAAATGTGCAATCCGTCTCATATGGAAAAGCAGCCCTGTGAAGCTGTCCCTGTTGTTAGGTGACAGAATTCAGGTGCTCCAAAGCCAACTCACACACTTTCTCCACAGGCCTGCAAAGCTGCTCAGTCCTTCACTGGCCCTCTTAAAATGCCCTTTAGACTTTTGAGTAGTGGAAAAGGACAAGTTAAAAGTGGTGCTACTTGCTGCTGTTCCGTGGCAACGACGTGCAGGGCTGAAATGATGTCAGTGTTTGGCGGTAGAATTGCAGAAGTGCAATTGCTTATCATTGTTTGTGGAGAGAGTAATATAGAAGGTAAGGGGCCCCATCCCTCCAGGGGCCCTCAGTACTGACCCTTCCCACTCCTTAAAGAGAAACAAGTGTCATAGTAGGGAAAACTGAAATCCAGAGTCATCAACAGCCCTCCTTACTTACAAAGCTGGAGCTCTGCATAAGCAGTGACATTAACTGTTGCACAGACCAACAGCTTTCTGCAGGCTTCATGTTCCAAAGCATTCAGAAGCACTGAGTCAGGGCCGGTCTCAGCAGGATGAATAATTATACAAAATCAGGCCATTTTCAACACCAGCAAGGCTTTGTTAGGGCTTGCTCAAAGAAGATGCTTTTGAAGAGTGAAAAATGGTCTCCCAGCTGTCGTACTGGCAAGGGAGTAAGCATTTACAGGTTCAGTACTTCTCCAGGTACTGACTCTATGACTTTCAGTAAGTCAGCTGAGGCTTGATTTCTTCAGCAGTACCGACCAGGCTTCATTATATATCCATTAGCAAGAGGTAGAGATGGCCAGTGTGGCTGAAAATCAGGCAATTATCTCCTTATGCCTCACCTTCCCTGCACTAATAACAGCAGTGATATTTCCCCAAGCATGAATGGCTAAATTCACATGGATGGGGTGAAAAGGGCCATTTCAGTCCAGCATGGAGCTCTGCTCCTTTCCCTAGGGGAACAGCTGCACAGCAGCTCCCTACATTAGCTGCAGCCACACAGACCTACATTATCAGCCCTCAACCCCAAGTCAGCAGCAGTATCCAAAAGCTCAGTATGGAGCAGGTCCAGGTCCTTCAGCAGTTTTACAGCTTGTGCTGTTTTATAGCTCCATGCTGCCTCAGGCAGGCTGTTACCTGTACCCAAGCAAGCAAATTTAAAGCTGGCTTAGCAATTTGTAGGTGACAGTACCACCCTGTCTTACTGCTTCAGTATAAACATGACCCTGGAGATACACCACCTCCCATCTCCCCACCGCCCAGCTGACCCTGGGGCACAGGTCCTGCATAGCCATGCTCCCTCACTGGGATCAGAGCCTGCTGTGCTGTGGCAGGAGCATGCTGGCAGCAGCAGAGGGTGTCACTGTCAGCTGCAGTCACCCGCAGCTTTCCCAAGTAGCAGCATCATTTGATAATGCCAAAGGCTGTAATTTGAACACTGCAAACTGCAGGGCCTCAGCTAGAAGGGAAACAGTGAAGCAGGAAGAATGACCATCTCTGTACAGATTATGAGAGATAGATTACAGTCAACTGAAAAAAAAAAAAATCACAGAGCAACAGAGAGGTGGCTGGAAGCCTTGGAAAAAGACCCAATTCAACAGAACATCAGTATTTTGAGAGTCCCAGCCAGGAAGCAGGACACAGATACCATGCAGTAAAGTGCTGCCAGACATGTTGGTTATTGATTTTTCTGAAGATCCCACCTGAACTAAATGTGTGGACTGAATCTCAATGAGAGTCCCAGATGGAGTAGGCAGTTGTGGAGGCAACGGACTTATTACTCTTTAGGACTCAAGGGACCAAGATAGGTTTTTACAAGCAGCTAAAACAAAGAAGGAGATCGTATGGGAAGGTGCTAGGCTCCTATTGTTTCCGGACACAAGTCCTATAACCCAGGGCAAAAGGGAAGAATTAACTGTGGTTTAAAAAAAAAAAAAAAAAGAAAAAGAAAAATATTTGAGATATAAAATGTGTCTGCATCAGTTTCTCTGGCTTGCCAAAGTGTACAGTTCACAGAGTGAGAAAACCAGCATCTTTGGGGAGCAGAGGCAACAGAAGTTGCTGTCAAAATCATTGGAGACAAAGAAGCTCTGCAACTGCTCTCTGCAATGTGCTGGGTCCCCCCTGCTCCCCACAGCAGGGAACTGAATACTGGCGCCATGTGGGAGTAGGGGAAAAGCTTATTTCTTTTTCCTTTCTCTTTATTTTATGTCTTGTAGCCTGTGCTACCATGCTAGCATCTGAGTAGTTAGAAGTACCTGCAACTACTGCCAGGAGTTTTAGGATAAGCACATCCAGTGCATCACAGAACTGCATCTGGCATTGGTATGTGTAGTGGGTGCAATTGCTGTGCAAACACCACATGTATGGTTATCTATTTTGGCACTTTCATCCATGTCCTGACTGTGTTTAATGCATGACAAAACAATGTCAGTAACATCAGAGCCCTCTGGCTTTTGCAGCAGGAATGAGTCCAAGAGGCCTGAGAATGTCTGCTTGGTACAGCCTAAAAATTAGCCTTGACTAATATCAGCCTAAGTGCCCAGAAAGTTTTGGATTTCAGTGTCTGTCCTCCTCCCTGGACATCTGGGGGTTTTCAAAGGGGAAAAACATGACTGCTCTCCCTTCCCAGGGTACTGTACCTGTGGAGGAATAACCCCAAGTACAGTACAGGCTGTGGGCTGACTTGCTTGAGAAAAGCTCTGCTGAGAAGGACTTGGGAGTCTTGGTGGATGACAAGTTGACCATGAGCCAGCAGTGCCCCTGCTGCCAGGAGAGCCAGTGGGATCCTGGGATGCATCAAGAAGAGTGGGGCCAGCAGGCTGAGGGAGGTGATCCTGCCCCTCTACTCAGCCCTGCTGAGCCCACATCTGGAGTGCTGTGTCCAGTTCTGGACTCCTCAGTACAAGAAAGGCAAGGAGCTACTGGAGAAAGTCCAGTGGAGGCCATAAAAATGATTAGGAATCTGGAACATCTCTCTCATGAGGAGAGCCTGAGGAAGCTGGGCCTCTAGTCTAGAGAGGAGAAGACTGAGAGGGGATCTCATCAAAACATAAATATCTCAAAAGCAGGTGCCAAGAGGATGGTGCCAGGCTCTTTTCAGTGGTGCCCCGTGAGGGGGTGAGGGGCAGTGTCCATAATCTAAGCCACAAGAAGTTCCACTTTGACACGAGGAAGAACTTTTTTACATTTAGGTGGGAGAGCTCTGGAACAGGCTGGCCAGAGAGATTGTGGATCTCCTCTCCGGAGACATTCAAACCTACCTGGACACATTCCTGGATAACCTGTGTATTGGTGAGGTGGGGGGTTAGACTGGATGATCTCCAGAGGTTTCTTCCAAACTTAATGATTCTGTAGTTCTGTGATTCCCTCTGACTGTGAGGGAGCCTGAGGGTCACTGGTGGCTCTTTGCCCCTCAAAACCATGGCCTGGGCTCTTGGGGGAAATGAAACTCTAAGAAAAGGCCTTTATGAAGCTGAGCAGGTGGTAGGTGGAAGGCCACAGAGAAATTGCATGCAAACATCCCATTCTCTGGCAGTAGCTCTCCTGGGCAAGGCAGCTGGGCACTGTAGGTTGTGGGAGCAGCACAGGGTTTATGCCTCCTTGGTCCCCAGGTGCTCCTGGTAATGACTCTGCTCCAGACTGCATGCAGTATCCCTAGAAGCCACCACACCTGAGCTGTTGGCTGGACCCCCTGCATCAAAGCAGGACTGCTTCAGCTGCTTTTATTTTATGCATCTCCATCAGTCTGCTGGCATCTCTCCTTCCATGAACCAAGCATGGCTTAAAGCCTGTCAAGAGGTTTACCACCCCAGTAGCTGCTGCTTCTGAAAACATCGCAGGAACCACTAACCCTCCCTTACCCTTTCTCTCCTCTATAGATCCTCCTCTTCCTCACAGCAAGAAACAGGCTGGAAAAATAGAGACATTTTTTGATGCTGATCCCGCCTGCAATAGTCGTGCTGCATCATTAGGGGCTGGACTCACGCCCCCAGTTCATGTGATTACTTTCAAATGTGTAGAACCAAAGTAGGAAGAGAGCCACTTGCTAATAATATGCATTGAAATACACTGGCATTTGACTGCCTTCTGCTTAATCCTTTCATTTTCTTCCACAAATGAGATTTGCTGCTGTAGCCCAGATTAGAGAGCAGTAATGAGTGAGGAAGGAAGGTCCTACATGCAAAGAGAGGTTTAGCCAGAAAATAAACAAACAAATCAAATAAATAAAACAGCATCCCACATTAGATGAAGTTGTACTGCCACCTCAGGTTTACCATCTGTTTCTACTTTGATTCCAGTGTTTCTTTCAACCATTTTGTCTACTACTTATGAGTTCAGCTGGCGGCTGTTGTTTCTAAACACAGTGGGGCCCCAGGAGAACCACAGTGCCCCATTCTCCTGGTCCCAGATCCTGGGATATGATCTAGGAGAGAAAAAGAGAAAGAAGGAAGAAGATAATGAGAGTGTGAAAGAGCAAAAGATGAAAGAGAGATAAAAAGAAAGAGAGAAGAAAGAAAGAAGAAAGAGGAAAGAAAGAGGGTTCCTTCCCACTATCCTACATTCTTCTAATCTCTTTCTTTTTCTTTTTCAAACAAGTCTTCAGTTTGGAGGGATATTAAAAATAGAAGAGTGTTAGATTTGGCAATAAATTAATGTCCAGATGAAGGGAAAACAATTACAAATTGGAAACAGATTTATTCACACTCAGTGTATTAATGAAAACGTAAAAAAAAAAGCTAAACTGGGTATACTGTGTGGAAAAAAATAATGGCCCAGCAGGTCTACTTTTTATTAACAACTCATCAGTAAGCAGGTTGTAATTCATAACAAAGAATTTACCCCAAGGAACACCACAGGACTGTGAGCTTTTTAGTTTCCTAAGAAAATACATATGTTGTTCCACTTGGTTTCCTTTCAATAAAACCCACCAGTTAGCACTTCATTTTCGAGCTGTTCTGACAAATCAGGTGAGTTAGCTTTGTAGAAAAAACAGAAGCCAACTTTTCAGCTGAGAATTTTAGGGAATTTTTTAATAACTTAAATAAATTTCCCAAATGGCAAGGAAGTATGATAAAAGGCTGTGAAATGAGTTTGTTTGGAACAACTTGAAAGAATTTTTCTTTTAATTTGCTTCATTAATTTTTCCTGAGGAAATATTTAGGGATACATCCCTTACTGCTAAGGTATGTGTTTGAGACAAAAGGAATTTTTATGATTTTTGTTGTGTTTTTATAGTGTCTTGAAACCTGATTAAAGATACTGATGAAAACCTGCCCACTGGTTTGCAGCTATGTGCAAGGCCTGAAGGAGATTGAGGCGCCAAGAAATCGGTTTTGTGGGGGTCACTGATACAATGGGTCTCCTACAACATAAAATCCTGTATTGTTTCCTTCAGCTGCCCCTATCACCTACATACAGAAAAGCCTTCTTGAGGGAAGAAAGCAATCAAGAAGACAAGTAGGAAACCAGAGAGAATTATATGAAATTAAAAGAAAGAGAAAGGAACCGAGGTGCAAAATTGGTATGGATTTAAATAAATCACTCCAGTCTAAATTACTACAGCTCGGTGCTGGTCATGACATGCACCGTGTCCAGCCTGGGTTCAGTAACAGACCTGCCACAAGTGCCAGGGCACCAGTTGCACCAGTGTCTGTTATACCTGAACAGAATTCTCCATTCAGTCATTTTTCAGAAGGAAAAGAGCAGTTTTCCCCATATTTTGTCAGCCTTTCTGCATGGTTTGGGAGAGCAGAGTTCTGGTGCAAGGTTCCAAGACATCACCAAGAGCTTTCCCATCAACTTACTGATTCATATACATTCTTATCAAATATCACTGAAGGAAAAGGAACTACCTGCTCCACGATTTCCAGGAATTATACTGAAATATAATTTGAGATGCAGAGGAGACTGTGTTCCTAGTTATTTATCATGCTTGAGTTAATGAGAGAAGCACTGAAAAAACAAGGACTGCTAAGGAACACAGAACTTACATGGAAAGACTGCTTATAGGCTACAGCATGTTTCATTGAGTAAATGCAACTGAAAATTCAAAACCTTCTCCAAAAGGAGAAATAATTGTATTTGAGAGCCAACTGTTTCTCTTGCATCTGCTGTGCCTCTGATGACCATCACTCCCCTGGGTGCAAAGTTCTCTGTGGAAGAGATGTGCACAATTACCTGTTTCAGAAATAGTGAGACATGTGAGTGTGCTGGTTCACGTGTCACTACTGTAACTTTGTATGTTCCAAAAGCACCTACATCAAGTAGCAAAAGTCTCTGTGACACATGTGTAGATTATAAAACTCACATGAATAAACCCAGGAAGGTTCTCAGGCCCAATTGTAACCTTTTAGAAGAACTGACTCTCCATACAGCTGTTTAAAGCAAATTTAAAGTGGTAAAGACTGTCTGGAGACAGTATTAGAACTTTTCCAACACTAAGGCAGTGTTCCTAGGCCTTTACCTCCGGACTCAGTTTGCAGGATCCAGCTGCAGAGAAGGACCAGCCCTATCTTGTCAAAAGCAACCTATTACTGTGACTGTTGGGCTGGAGTAGGACATGGACATTGACGTTTACAAAGCCCTTCATCTGAGAAATAGCAGGTAAGCAGTTAATGTTCAGAGACCTCTGCAGTGACATACGACTGGAAACAACCTACTAACTCCCTCTTCAACTTCGACAGAAACACACCATGGCATCCTCCATAATTAGAGACAGTATAAGTGCTTAAGGATGCAGCTCATAGCTTGGAAAGTGTAGGCAGCTGAAGCATTTAGGCACATGAAATCACTGCAAGATTAAAATACTTATTATGTTCATCCACTTTCAGCCAATCGCCAATTTGTAATCTGTCCAGAAAAAAAAATGAGATCATATATCTGCTACTCAAATTATTTTGCTATCTGCCAAAGAATGCTTCTGGGAAGGGTTATTCTTCCCAGCAGAAATGTAGGAAATAAGTTGGAAAACATTAATTCATATTAATAAAAAAGGCCTGTGAAGACAACAGCTGTTTGATCCTTAGATAAACTGTAGACAGTTTTCACTATTTAAGTCATCATGAGTGATGTACTGTAGGCTTAGAGAGAAAAAAGGAGCCAAGAAAAAGAGGAGAGAAAAGAAAAAAGTCTGGAGAAAATATTTACTTGCATACTTTTCCTAGGAAAATAGAAATGTAGCTAATGAAACAGACTTGTTTGGATACTCCATAGCTCTCCCAGAGGGATCCGCAGGAGATACTTTCCACCTACTCCTGAACTCTCTTCAGCAGTCATGGCTGGGGTTCTGAGGTGAGACCCTTGTGGGCAGGGGCTTCACAGGCATTTGCAGAAAGCTTTGGGGGATTGGCAGTGCCTTTGGGGCTGGAGGATGGCAGTTGTGCCAACCTGGCAACCAGTGATGTTTGGCAGGGCAGCTGCTCAGCTGGGAATCCAGCTCAGGGGGAACCCTGCCTGGGGGAGCCAGGAGCTGCAGGGAGCCAGTGGGGAAGGGGTGCCCACATCCAAATAGAGCTACAGCATGTGAGGGGGAATCCAAAGCAAAAATTAGTTTCCATTTTCTGTCACCTGAGAGGGGCTATTGGTGGCTTTCAAGGTGAGCAGTGCTCTTGGGCAAACCTTCACACCACTTCCTCTTGCTCCAGCATCTTTCCCTGTTCCCAGAGGACGCTCCTCATGAGCTCACAATTCAGATATAAGTGACTTTAAATCAAGAAATATACTGAAAAATAAAACAGAAAGTAGCATGTGTTTCTGCTCAGAGGCAAGCAAACGTGTGCGACATGAGGATGGACATGGCCCCTTGGCTGCTCTCCACAGCACTTTGTCAAGGGAAGGGAGACAAAAGGGAGGAGACTTTCCCCAGGTCACAGCTAGGAAAGAAGGTGGTCCAGTGCTGTGGTTTTCTCCAGCCTAAACTACAGATGAAATGCCTGGGTAGCAGGAAAGCTTTTTCACTCCCAGTCCTAACCTCTGCTTCTGCTGGTGAAATCAGTCTGGGTAATTTCTTTGTGGTTTTTTCACCTGATTGCTCTGGATACCACATTGGCTGGATGTCTCATACATCTTAAGTTTATATCAAATGCATAAATTCCAGCTTGGGGGTTGTGTTTTTTCTCCATAATTAATATTTATTCCCTGAGATCCCCATGCAACTCCCTTTCCTGAGTGCTTGGCAGATACTGGGGTTCACTGCAGATGCTCACACAGGGGTGGACCAGGTGACATGAGGAAGCCTTTGGGAGGCCTGTTGATCAGTGTTTGTCAGTGGAACAGACAGCTCACTGTGGCTCCCATTTACAAGCTTCTTAAACTAGCTTCTAAACTAGCTTTTAACAAAGAAAATGTGTCAAAGTACCAATAAAACTGCTCTAATAAGCCCTCCATAGCAAACTCCTAATTGAAGCTCATAAAGAGAGCTCTAAACAGTATTTAAAGTGCAAAGAAAACATATTGGTCCTCAATGCAAACAAGTAGATGTGGTGCTGATGCATTTTATTTGACCAACATGAAAGCTGCAGAACACAAAAATGTAGGTGTGGGATGTGTGTGGTTAGCTAGCTGATTATTGGACTTAGAGGCAGGTTTAAAACCTCTCCTTCAGCAAACAGGCAGTTCAGATTCAGTGCATTCAACCTGCCCAGAAACTTGTACAAATGCCTATTTCACTTGTGCCCTTTCCCACACACATGGATGTACCTGCAAATGCAGGACAGAGGATCCAGGCATTTCATTGACTACTTACTGATTTACTTTTGTATTTCAGCTACTGCAAATTATGCTTCTCCTCTCGGTGCTGTTGTGCCACAGTTTAGGCTCTCAGTATCAGCAGAGAAACTGGAATTACTCTGCATCCCACTGAGCTCATGTAGAGACTCTTTGTGACTGCTGCTGAAAGCATCTGGAGGGCTTCTAACAGTCCACTTTGAGAGCTCCCCAATGAACAACAATGGTAAGCCTCCTCAAAATCTACAGGTTTTTCTGTGTCCTAAGGGAAAAGAAGCACACAGGGATGTTAAAGAGGAGGGAGAGGGAAAGGAAAATATGTTTGAGAATGGTGTAGCTTGGGAGAGAACATAGCATTCATGGCAACTCATTTCGCCTCACTGCAACTCCTGCCCCATGAAGAAGCAAAATTCAAATACATTTTCCTCCCAATTGTGTATCCAGCTATGAGCTCTACAGAATGATTTTCCCAACAAAAAGTAATTCCCTTGCTCTTCCAGTTGCTGCAGGGCTTGTTCCCACTGCAGGCAGTAAAATTATGATGGCAGGGCTGTCACATGTCCTGCTGGACAGGACACACTCCAGGGAGTGTTTAACTGGGGACATGCAGGTACCACTAAAGCACATCAGGGAGCTGCAGCCGTGCCCACAGCTTGCCTGGCCCTTGGCTGCCCTGGCTGGGAGTGGGAGGCAGACAGAGCAGCTGGGCAGCCACATGTGGAGGGGAGCAGGGATGGAAGTCAGTCTGGTGGGGGCAGGAAGAGTTAAAAATACTGTGAGATGAAATTTTGGGATCAAAGGAGAGGAAATAATAGACTTTGAAGATGAGGAAGGAGGGAAAAGGAAGACTTAGAAGGAACCATTAAAGTAAAAGTCTTTTGAAAAAGCACTCAAATCTTGTGCAGCATGTTTGGGCTATGAGGCTGATATACCTGGTGGTGGCATCTCCTGATCTCTGCCTTCCTCAAGCTCTTTTCAAGGAAGAGCTGCATTAAAATCCATTGTGCTGCTGATGAAACACTTTGTGGTTTTGCCTCAAGTAATTCACTGGTTTCCACAAAAACTAAAGGCATTTTTTATAGGCAAAGGCTGTCATTTCACTGTGCTAAGCTGTTTCTGCCATAAAAAAGGTGTGATTTCACTTACTGCACATGTGTGAAAATTTAGGATGTGTTCCAGTATAAAAGAACATGTTGCCACATGAAAAGCTGTGTTTTTAACAGCATTTGCAAAATCTCACCCTTGACCAAATCTGTCAGCTCTCACAGAATCTTGAAGACCAGACCATGACTTGGTTTTCTGTGAGTGCTCAGAAGTGTTAAAATAATGCAGTGATAGGAAAACCAAAGAAGATGGAGAAGAAGAAAAAAAGTAACAAGAAAACACAAAGGTAAGGGAGAGGAGAGGAGAGGAGAGGAGAGGAGAGGAGAGGAGAGGAGAGGAGAGGAGAGGAGAGGAGAGGAGAGGAGAGGAGAGGAGAGGCCTCATTTATACAGGGACTTGACAGAATTTTAAGTGTGGAATTTACAAAGAATTTCAGTGGTATAAAGAGCATCTGCCTAAGTCAAGGCTGTTGTCCTGGAAGATTAAGACTCTTTTACCCTTCATTCAGTAGGAAATGGGAGCCTTGAGACCTTGTGGGATGGTGGCATGCTAGAGGAGGAGGGGAGGACTCCTTCCCTGAGGCACACTCCCCACCTAAGGGATGCTGGAGACTTCCAGTTGCACCCAGAACCTGAAGGATAGAACAGCAGGTTCAAGTGGATGATGGGAGAAAAACAAATCTGAAAGTTTCCCTAAAATCACTCACATACTTCTTGTGAGGTTGGACTGAAAAGTCTCTCTGTGTACTGGGAATCCACAGACTGGGATGCATCATGTGGAATAAGGTTAAAAGAAGAAATGGTTGATGAAAGCTTGCAGGCCATCAGTACATCCTATGAAATCATCATAAGACCAAGATAGTTTCTCATTTTCAGCTACAAGTCTAGAAATATTAAAATGGAAAAGGTTGATAAAATTATTTGACTACTGAAAACAGAACACTTCTGAAGCAGAGAATGGAATGCAGCTGTTTCTCCACGTTGAGTAAAAACAAGAAAGAAGTAAAATAGGAATTTTAGACATTTATTCACTTCAAAGTAGCCTTGTTCTCTGTGATACCCATGTTCTACATATGGCCTACAGTATATTCTTCAGTGTCTTGCTAGTACTCAGATGTACTCAATAATGCTTTATAAGGCTTCACTGGGAAGTTTAAGGAATTATTTAAAACACTATCAAAGGGTCAAGGTTCTGCAATCAAATTCACCAAAATCGTCAAGAAATGCTCCTTTTCACTTGCAACTGTGAGTCCTAATAAAAACTAAAGTCAATAAAAGCTTTGGATAAAGCTGTGAATCAGCTCTTCAAAACTGGTTCAGAATAGTGATTTAGTCTAGGGCTGAAGTCAATTAAACCTACTCAGGTTTGGGCAATTAGTCATTCTTTTGATCTCTCAATGTATCAGTAAAGAAAAAAAAAATGCTCATTTTTACTCAATCTTTAGCTAAAGGGAAGGGGGATCCTCTGTTAGTGTTGAAGCAGAAAAACCTGTCTGGACTTCTTTTTCTTTTCTGTCTCACACATTATTAGGCTTTCTGCAAGAGGACAAGTTTGCAGATGTTCAGATGGAATATCAAGAAACAGGCTCCTGAAAGGCATTGGGAGCAGAGCTTCAGGATATTGAAGAAGAGTAATCTGATGTTAAACCAGCATCAGCTGCACGTGAAATGGCACTGGGCTGGGCTCAGTGATGAGGCACCTAAACTTTCACCCACTGCAGCCAGTGAGCTCACACCCTCAGCAAATACACCTGGAGAATGAGCTGGGATGGCTCCAATAAAAAGCCCCCACAAAAAATGTTGCATAAACAGGCTGAACTTTGTAACTGGAAATGACACAGGGATGAGCATGAAGCAGTGGGTCCAAAGAAAAGGCATAGGATTGCCCTGATGGGCTCCTCGGGGTTCATAGCTTCAGGAACAGTAAAGAAAACCACCCCAGTTTCCCTCCCCATCACTCCCTTCCCAAAGCTGCCTGGCATAGCACTTTCCAGCTCCTCAGGGAAGCTCTCTCTACCAAAGTAATTACCTCCAACTTTGCATGTTGAATATTAATTATTTTTAACAAAGTTGTATTTATCTTGCAAGGTAAGTAGATGTATCCTGTAAGTTAGGCTTATCCTATGAGAGAATAAAGGAGTTACCCTGCTACTGTTAAATTAATGGAAGTGCCCAAGCAGAACTGCTATTTTAGACTAGCCAATTCTGCATTCTTAAACAAGGCCTAAGACCTTTAATAGATAAAATACATAAAAGTGTTTCCCAGAGAAGAGCTAAAGCAGAATCAAGGATTATTTATAGTAATGAACATAGAATTTTGGATTTGGACACAAAGCACAGTCTGCCTCACTGAAACTCTTGGTAGAACTACGGAATAATTTCCCGCACCTTGGCACAGTAATGTGTACTCAGAACCACACAGACCTGTAACTTCAGACCACAGCTATCCCTGTGGAGAACAAAGCACTGGATATCTTGAGGATGGCACCAATACAATATTGAAGGCTTGAGCTGCTGGAGACAAGCCAAAGAACATAAATTAAGAAACATTTTACAGTCCAAATGTGTTGAAAACTGTATGCAGAGCTGACCCTTTTTAGGGTGATTTGAAAAGTACATGGTTTTAGATTATTTTAGTGGATTAGGTATTTCACTGAACTGTCTGTTTTAGCAGGTTCTAATTAAATTTCAAAGAATAAAATCTTACCATGTTTTTTAAATATTTTATTTATTTGTGTATTGTGGGTTAAATGAAACAATTCATAGAGTAAACACTTGGTCCTACTGAAATCAGTAGGAGTTTTCCTTTTGGAAATTCATGTTGATTTCTAGAATGGCAGAATTTCATCCTTGACAAAATACGTCTATATTGAACAAACATGGTGTGACTTTTCTTCCTACTAAAGGACTCTAGAACTAAAAAAAAAAAAAGTAATACCTTTTTTGCAAGAAATATATTTCATATGGGGTCCTTTAGAACAGAGGAGATGGAAGCCACATTACCACAATAAGGTTTCTATATTCCTTTCCCATACAATTTGTTGTAGGAAAGCTGTCACGCAGTATCTGTTGAACCTGACAGTTTCATCGTTCAGTTTTTATCTCTGTGTGCACCCAACTCACATGTATAATACAGATGATCCTAATAAACTGCAGCTAGTGTATCAATTTTTGGATAAGCAAGAGCTGGTATAGTTGCTAGTGCAAATGTGTGTCTTTCAAACATGTGTTTGTATTTCTCCACTGACATTGAATACCTTGCCATAAGACAAGCAGAAAGGAGAGGAAGGCACAGGAAAGTGGTTAAACCACTTTGTAACAGCAAATTGGCCATGGTCCTGCTACCCCTCCAGCTGTGCCCACCTCCCCTGTGGATGTGGTGGGCTGCATGAAGGGGTGGCTGGCTGCCAGCTGAAGTGGCCCCCTCGTCCTTTCCCCCGTTCCATGGCAGTCACAGGGGCCAGCTTTGCAGCAGAAAAAACATACCACCAGCAAATGAGAGGCCAGTGGGATTGTCTAATGACACTCTGCCCAAATTCATCTGCAGGCGTATTCCTTTACATTGAAGAAGCCTTGTATCATCTGACTTGTGTGCCAAAAATGTGGCAGGTCAGTTATCTCTCTGAGATAACTTTGGAATACTGTCAGGAAAATGCTGAGTCTCCTGTGATCTGACCTGATGCCGCAGGACTTGACTGCACAACTCCCACTGGCTTTGGTCAAACCCTTATGGCTCTGCTGAGGTCAGCGAATCTACAGACACATCTCTTGTGGTCCTAGGACCAGCTGTATTGTTGACTCTGGCATGTTTTTATGTGGAAATGCACAGAAAGGCCAGAGCCACACAACAGCTTAAGTACACAACCATCCCACTATTTGATTCTGGAGGACTGAGCCCAAAATTCATTTCCTGTGAACTGCACTTGACTGCCCATCCATCCCATTGGAGACCATGAAGTCCATGTGTCCCAACATTTCCTACACTTAAAACCACTGGGCTTCCAAGAGCCTGCTACTAAAGGTAGTGAGAAATAAGAACAGACCCTGCTCTGCTGCTAGGGGGCAAATCTGTCCCTATCTGTAAAAGATTTCTCACCCATCTATGTTGGGGCCTGGCAGGCAGAGTGTGTAGCCCCCATGCCAGGAGCACACAAAGAACTACTAACTGGGCTAAGCAGCTGAACCTGCACCTCCTGAGTCCACTCACCATGAAGGGTAGAGGTGGTCAAGCTTCTCAATTGAAAACAGAAGGGCTATCTCCAGCACGGTTCCAGGGAAAATGTAGTGTTGCATATCTCAATATTCAGCTGGAGCTTTTCAGTGCCCCTAGAGAATTGAACTGTGGTAGAAAAAATTAGTTAAAAGCAGCAACAATTATTCAAAACCTGAGAAAAGGCAGGTCACTTTTTTCCTCTCTCTTTTTCTACTACTCAAAGTCCCAAATTGCTTATGAGCTTGCAATAGTGTATAAACTGGTGGCAGACCCAGCTGTTAGCACTGTTAGGGCAGCTGCCACTTTGCAAATGTCCCCCTTTGTGGGGGTTAGTGCAGAAACATCTCCCCACCCCTGATCTTATAGCTGTCCTGGAAGGTGGAATTGAAATACTAAAGCAGTCTACGCCGTTTGTAAAACAAATGTCTGTCTTTCTGTTGCAAGCTGTTCCACTGAAGGTTTTACCAGGATACACATTTCCTAAAAGCTACCATACTGCAGACTGACATTACAGCATCAGCAGAAGTCTCTGCACAGAGCCGGTCTCAGAAGCAGCAGAAGTGGGAACTCGCTTTTGCCAGCCCCTGGGGAGGGAGCTGTTCCATGAATTTTGTGCATATAGAAGTTGTTGATAAGCCCTCTTGCAACATCAATGCCTTTCCCATAGGCATTGGAGTAACCACTTCCTTTCTTCTAGTTTGCAGCTGCCTGTTTAACTCAAGACAGAGAGCAGAGATTAAGACCAGCTTAATAGGAGAGAACACCTGGAGGAAAGCCTGTTAGCAGCTCCTGCATCCCCAGGAACAGCTCTGTGAAATGAAAAAAAGCCATGGCAAGGTCCATTCCTTTGATAGGGAACAGTGACATGATCCTAATTGCAGTGGGGAATGGAGTGACCCTCCTGGTCTGCTCCACAGAGAGCTTGACCACTATAAATTTTTATTCTTGTGGCATTTTGCCTTCCTGTGCTCGGAAAATTCTGTGTTTGTTGACTTTGTGTCAGCTGATTAATTGGGTATTAGCAAAGCTTTGGGTGAAATCCTGGTCCTGCCAAGCAGGAGGGGAATTACACCCATGAATAAACTTGGAGTTTTAAATGGAATTTCCAAACTTTTACTTTATATATGACAGACACTGTGACAGGATCTCAGGGTAATTCACAAATAGGAATGTACTTCCTAATTGTTGCGCCCATCTATAAATATGCTAGATATATTTCACATATTGAAAAAAGAGGAATAATTTGAGGAATAATTATTTGTGGATGTGAAGATTATATGACAATGTGCAATGCAGTGTGGAAAAGTCCTTGGCTACCTTCTGTAGGAAGTATGTGTTATGTTATTTATTTTTCAGGGACATGAAAATAGAGCCTAGACCAGGGAGAGCCAGGGCTGCTGCCTTTGTTTGTGCTTGAGTCAGACCTGGCAGCATGGTGAAGGACTTGCTCAGCCTAATTTCAGTAGCCAAGCTGATGCAGGACACACTTCTTTTGGCAGTGAAGTCACAGTTTTCCTGCTCCCCTCTACGTGCAACTTTTCATTTCTGCCTCCTGCTTGCCAGCCCTTACCTGAAGAGGCAAGTATGTGTGTGGGGACTATGACTGTTTTAGACTGAAAACAAAAATGACCTTCTCCTGGAAAAGATGTGTTGGTATTTTTTTTAATCTGGATTGTTATTGTTATTTTGGTTACAGCGTGGCTCCCCAGGCCAGCCTCATTGCCAGGGAAACAAGTTGGGAATGGGGAGCAGAAGAGAGCAGCCAGGAACTGTTTTTGTTGCCTCTTTCTGCCAGAGAAAATGTATCCTGAACTGCCTGCAGGTGGGGAAACACCTCATCACTACCTGCTGCAGAGCAGGGACTGGGGATGAGAAGCTGCATATAGCAAAGGCAGAGATGATGTGGGATAAAACATCCCTGGCTTTCCTGAGTACAGAAAATACAGAGTGAGCCTTAACACTTTCTATCTCATTCAGGTATCCTCCAATTACAGTTTCAGGTAATGAAGTCATATACCGCCAGTTTGCTCTTCTCCCCAATTCACTTCTGTTTATACTTTTTGGGGTCTGAGGCTGTAGGGTGTCCTTGAATCTCAGGCACGGAGGGATTGTCTGACCAAAATGTGAAGACAGTTAACTAGCACTCTATATGGAGTTTGGAGTGATACACTAATGCAATACAGGATTTGAAAAATATAAAGGCTAAAATCCTGAGGCATCAGCAGAAGTGACTGAGAACCCACTTCAAGGACAGAGAAAAGCACTGATGTCAGCCTGACAGGTTATGAATGAATAATGTCAGTGTTCCCAACAAGACACTGCCAAGGGAAACACTGGACCACGCTTATTTTTTCAGCTTTCCTGATCAGAGCAATAAACACACCACCTGCTAATAAGGCTGGTGAGGCTTTCTGTGAGAACAACTCCCCCACTCAGATGCAGTTGTTCAGGGTGGCATGGAAGGAGTAAAAACAGAGTCATCAGGGAGCCCTTCAGCTCTACTCACTAGTGAAATCCCAGTGATGCAATGTTAAGCACACGCCTAAAGGACAACTTAAAGAAAAGGTTGCCATAATATTTGCATTTATTTCTTTAAACTGGATCTTCTTTAAATCTTTGTCACTTTAAAAATCACTACTCAGCTAGGCTCCAGAAATGTACTTCTAAACTAATCAATTTCTTCTAATTGCCTTCCTTCATTGCTTATTAGAAATAATCACATCTACATTTTCAATAAATGACCTGTGATTTTATTTTGACCAGATTTTTTCTTTCACCCGAGGATTTCTTTTTGCTGTTGTGTTCCAAGATAGCTTCCCCCTGGAGCTGGAAATTATAGGGCTGTTCTTCCAATTACTGTGTGAACTTAGGTTTCTAAAATTCAAAAATGTTTGTACTCGGTGAGTTTGACAGGCAAGCAAAATCTAGGGGAAAAAAAGAAAAAAGTGAAATAACAGCAAGACAACAGTTTCATAAATTTGGAAAGACTATTTCTTGCCAGTTTGTTTTTATTAACTGTTATATAGGAAATGAGGCTCAAAGTATTGAAAAGATGGTGGGAGAGCAGGATCAGGTAAACAGATTGCAAAGCCACCCCAGACAAGTTTAAATTGGTCCATTGAAGAATCAGGCTTCACATGGCTGAGAATCAATAACTGAGAATCACCACTGCCTATAAAAGTGCTCGCAACTAACCAGTAATAACCAGTCATGACCATTTGACTCCTTTTTTTATTCCCACCATAAAACACTCTGAAAGAAACAAAGAAAAAAAAAATATGTATTAGTTCATGTTGTCAGAAGTCTGCAAGAGTTTCTGCCTGTCAGACCAGTGCTTTGTTGACTTTCCCTTGAAATGCCAGACCTGTTGGCATAACCAGACTTGCAAGTACTCCCAGGGCAACAAGTACAGGAGATATTGAAGGGTACTGCCGCAGACAACTAAATAAACAACACACTTGAAAGTAAAACAGACTTGAGGTTGTTTGGTGGGGAAAAGCCATTGGTGAAATCTGTCTTTCTGTTTGGGTTTTGTTACTATGGTTTTAGGACAAGTTATAGTAGTTGGTCATCTAATATCTTTCACAGAAAGTGCTTATTTTCCAGTTAAATTTTCCCTTTGATTTCCTTGTAAACCATCCTCGGCCCTCCCAATCACACCTCAATAATCTTGCATCAAGTGCACATTAATCCTTCTTTCCGTACTTACTCCACAGATTTTTCGTTTGAAAAGTAGAAGTGATTATTTTGTTGCTCTGATTTGTCATTTTTCACCTGAAAAAAAATTGATATGATTTTTCTATATGCTCTAAATAACAAAAGATATTCTTGGATTGAATAACAGGGTTATGATTCACTCTTGGAGCTTTTCTGCCATTTATAGAGCCTCAAGTTGTGCCCTGGTGGTTCCCCCTGTCAGTAGAAGACTGTGATTGAATTCCACCCATGCAGTCGATCAGGGACCACATACTACTGAGTGTACTTCTATAAACAACAGGTTTTGGATGCCCTGAAATAGGCAATGATAGAGGAATAAGATATTAGTCATAATGAAGATGGGGGGGGTGGGGGGGTGGTGTTATATATTTAATGAGACTGTGGCATGGCTTGTGGTTTTTCTTTTTGCCTTTTCTTCCTGGGGAAGTAAATCATGACCTGCATATACAGAAGTCATACCTTGTAGATAAGCAAATGCTTTTCAGTTCACTATCAAAGAAGGAATTAGCAGTAAAAGGAAGAAAAGAATGAAGAAAGGAAGGAGGGAGGGAAGGAGAGCCTCATGAGCTCTGTCAGGCTTGGTGCTGTGAACACTTCCCTGGGCAGCCTGTTCCAGTGCCCAACCACCCTCTGGGTGAAAAGCTTTTTGCTAAAATCAAAACTAAGCTTCCCTGACACAACTTCAGGCCATTCCCTCAGGTCCTGTCACTAGTCATCAAGGACAAAAGTTCAGTGCCTGCCTCTCCTCTTCCCCTCAGGAGGAAGTTGTAACTGCAATGAGGTCTCCCCTCAGTCTCTTGACAGCATGAACATGTGATGTTCATGAGCTGTGATGCACAGGTGGGTCCATCACTGAAACTTCAAATGCCAGGGCCTTTATAGAAGCACCTCAATGATTCACAAGCCACACGGGCTTTCATTTGAAACCCTTCCTTATTTTTATAGTGGCAAAGAAGATTCACAGTTGTGTTGGGGTAGGGCTGTTTTTAAGAGATGCACTGCAAGATTGATGATTCTTTGAAATCTAATCTGAGACGTGTTTCTGGGAGCAGAACTGTTGCACTCTTGGTACACAGCAACTTCAATTTGGTATTGTGATATAAAGACACATTCCTTTGGTTTTTGTTAGTTTGCCCAGGAAAAAAAAATCATACTTTTTTCTGTGGCCTTCAGAAGTGACCTAGTCCTTTTTCAGGATATAATAAAGGAAATAATTCAAGTCCTGGGAAAGGTTTGTTATGGAATCACTGTTTCTCTAGAGCCAGATCAAGTAATAAAGTATTTTACTAGGATACGAAAGGCCCTGGTAATTTAAGAGAGGAGCAAACTTTTTTCCAATATAGTTTCAGATTATATCATCTCTCAGGAATTCTTTGTGACTGGTCTTCTATTTAAAGAGAAATAGCCCCAAACTAATAGGATACTTGACCCCCAATTATAAATTGTTCTACTGTCATAGTCAGTACAATTTTTTTATTACTGCTCATGTTTTTTTAATTTCTCTTTCAAATAAATCTAGTCTTTCCACTATTTTCACCAAACATGGGCCAAAAGAGTCGTTATTGGATTCCAAATTCCGAAAACCTGATGTCTCAGGAGCTGGTTCCACAAACTCTTCCTCTGTGTTATTTTTAATCTTGGGAAAACGGATCTGTGGCAACAGCCAAATCTTCTGTTTCCTGGGGTAAGTAACCTCCCTCAATAGATCCCTACTCCTGCAGAGAACTTTCAGTTACTTTCCTGTGTTTATGAAAAGGGTTGTGGCAGATTTTTTTGTTTGTTTCTGAGCGCTTTGTCAAACCTATAAGATATGTCCTGAGGCATAGCTCTACTGTCACATGGATACACGTATTTATTTGTCTGACATTGCTCACCATATTTATGAGAGAGGCAGCAAGAATAATGGCACAAGAATTTTGTGAGAGCTCTTTGCCTGAGGCCACCCATCCCCTGTAGCTCCCTCCCAGGCTCCCAGTTACACACACTTTCCATATGGCAACATAATTTTAAGATCCAGGCCTTAAAATAGGTATTTTGGGGAGGGGCTTGCCTTAAATATAGTGATTTTTCCTAGCTCTTTGGCTTTTTTCTTGCAGCACTAACAGTTCAAATCATCTGTTTCTTAGATTTCTGAGCCAATGAAGGTATGAAAGTTATAATCATGATGTGCGCCTAAACCTAACATAGCAGTCTAAATACCAGCAAGATCAGCTTCAGCTGCTAAATAGGATGAATTCAGTGCAGCACAGTATTAATATATCAATTACTGCTTGTGGTCCAGCTATTATTCTATGTAATTCCCTTAGTCAACAGCATAGCTCTGTATCCGGCATCATGGACCAGCCTCTTCTGTTTCTGCAATACCCATAAAATGTCAAGGAATTTCCTAACGTAGAAGATAGGCATGGACTTTTTTTCCCCAAGTTATTTATGTTATGAAATAATATTTGCTTAATTTTTCCTATGGTTATCTTCTTCACCACCAAAAGAAGAGATGTGTGTTTCTTTTCTCAGGTCTAAACAGAGGGCTGAACCAAGGCCTGTTCCCAAACAGGTGGGGAAATGCTCATTTTGGGAAAAACACACATTGGGCCTCTTCAAGAAAGAGAGTAAATCCTGTGTCCTGTAAACCAGTTCTGAACCTGGACATCACCAAGTAAAGAAGCTCAGATCATGCTGCCTTCCAAGGGGAAAACTGTAGATTGTCATATTTAGTTGCTTTTCCATATAAACCCAAAATTGACTGTTTTAACCCCATCTTCCCACTTCAAACCATTTAAGCTACTTTGGAGGTTGTTTTTTAAGGATTAACTTACTAGAGTCTCTACTATATTACAAAAATACAAGGTGGTATCTCACGCTCCCTACAAAGGGAATTGACATGCCTGTCAAGGATTTTTTTCTGCTAGGCTAAAAATATTGTGATCTGAGAATTAGTCAGCACAGAACTATTATCTACAAAGAGTCTGATTTTTTGATTTTTTTTAAGTTGATTTGGTTTCAGTGGTAGTTAAGGTATGCAAGAATAGGTGCTAAATCTACTTTGCTTACAGAAATTTTATTTTGCTTTGGAAAGCTCCAGTTGAATTTTGAAATTCAGGTTCACAGGCTGCATTTGTCAGTCTAATGTCTGCAGTGCTTTGCAGAGAAGTCTGTTTCTTGTGTCAGTTTCCTGCAATTGCAATCTCATCTCCTGTAGCACCATTTAAGCACTTGATATTAGCTATAACAAGTAAAGCAGTAGCTGCAGCTGCACCTCATCCCCACTGTACTTCATAATGGCTCAGTTTACCTAGAAGAACTCTCCAAAGCTTTCACATGAAAATATTTGGGTAAAATGTTTAAGGGAAAAAAAAAAAAAAAAAAAGCTGTTTAAAACCAACCTTGTGTTGTTGGTTGTTGTACCATGTCCAAAACTGAGAGCAGCCATTAGCTGGACTGTCAACCAGACCTTTGTTTGGACTGGGTTGTCCTGGACAGCCTGGAGTGCTCCTCTGATATTTTTGCATGTCAGTATCTTTGATTAGACCTCTGTCTTGTCCACAGAAGTTATCTGAGGTATGCTGTTAATACTTCATATTCATATTCACATTCACATTCATATTCACATTCACATTCACATTCACATTCACATTCACATTCACATTTGTAGAGCTGCACAGATTTAAATTAACTTATCAACATCTGTGTCAGCTGGGAAAAGACCCTTGTATTACCATCAACATTTCAGAGGTGGCAGAGGTGAAGTCAGAGATGCTAAGTCCTGTATTTCTAACATACCTGTCTGAAGCTGAAAACAACCAGAATTTTTAACAACCTTATTTGTAAATGGCAAAATACTCGGTGTTGCCATTCTGTATCTTCCCTAATTTAAACAAGAATTTGGATGCTGTCTGAGAGATGGACTGTCTCTGCATCTGGCCTCCATTATAAATAATAAAAATACATTTGCAAGGGGCTATTAGAAATGATAAAGAAATGTCCCAAATCTCTTTCTAAATAAAAAAAAATAAAGTCACAGCATTAAAACTTTTTAAAGAAACACAAATGTTTCAATGAAAAAGTTTTCAAGAAAATTTTTATTCTCTGGGATAGAATTACTCTGTGGGAAAATCACCTTTGTAAAGCCAAGATCCCCCATCTCACCTGAGATGGGGAGATGTCAGGTCAAGTTCCTCATCTGAACTATTGCACTATCCTACTAGACTACTAAGCTTCATTTTACTATGCTTATTGTTTTATTTTCTCCTCTCTCCCTTGAAAAAGACAAAAAAAAAAAAAAAGGGGAAGAAAGATCCCATATTCTTTCTGCACTGGAATGAAAACAAATTTTGAAACCACAACATTTTTCACAAAACAGAATTCTTGTTTTCTGGCCAGCTCTATTACTTATTATTATTGACCTTTCAGAGACTCCAGTTTGAAATTTTTAGCTAAGTTTCAGAGGGAATCAGTGCCAGAGCTGCAGTCAGCTCTTCAAATCCCCAACTCCCTATTCTGCTAGCTCTCTCACACCAAAGATGCCTCCCCTCCCCAGAAACAGCCCAGGAAGAAAAACCACTAATGATCTTCACCCTTGCAAAGAAAACCATCTGAGTTTCGCATTTGGGCAGCAAGAACTTCTTCTGTCCTTTCCCATAATAACCTGCTCAGATATTTTTTAAACAGCTGTAACCGATGCCGTCCTCAATAAAGTAAATGAAAGAGAGGAAAAACACACGCCACGGCACATTTGACAGTCAGACACCTAGAAGAGAAGTTGGTTCAGGCCCCAGGGGACACGGCATCAGTGCTCTGCTGCTTGAAACTCCCCACTCTGACTAGATTTGGAAAGTGTCATGTTTTTTACACCTTTCTCTCGGAAATGCTCCCCTGAGGCAGATGCTGCTGTGATTAACATTAGGGAAGCTCAGGATGAGCATGACATCATTGTGATGTCATTTCTCCTCTCCCTGGGGCACCTGGGAAGCAGAATTTCCACATGCACTGCAGCACCCACAAGCACCTTCTTAGGCGCCTTCTAAGGCAGTGACGCTTTTAAAGCCTGTCTCTCGTCCTCTCACATCCGCAAGGTTGGCGTGAGCATCCTAGCCAGATTTACACTCCCCATTTTATTAGCACATCGGGCTGGGACATACCCTCTGGCAGAGATGTATGGAATGTAAGTGACTGTGTTACTTGGCAAAAGAAAATTACTCTGAGAAGCTAAAGATCTGAGGGTTTTTACAGAAAGCACTTTTTCCCCCTTTGAAAAAAAAGGGTCAGAATTGGAGCTTTTGGAACAGTCTAACATGTTTCCCAGATCGGTCTGACATGCAGTCCTGTTCCCATCTTGCTAACCGCTAGTCCTCCTCCACCTCATCCTTTGTTGGAAGTTTAAGAACATCTTGTGCATGTATACGTAGCTAGAAAGATGCTGAAGCCTTCAAAATAGTCTGTTGACTTGGAAAGGAATAGAGCAGGCAGTGCTTTTTTTCTTGGATCCTCTCCATAATGAGCATTTGATTAAAATGTTCTTGGCACCTCCCTTTTATTCCATCCAGCAAATAAAGTCTCTTCGAAAAAGTGTAGTTTTCCTGTATCAAAACTCAGCATCTTTTGGAGAAAACTTTGTTTGCTCCAGCAAAACGGGTCAGGATAATGAAGGACACTAAGGACTGAGTGAACGGTGAAATTAGGGGTCATGCCCATTCTTGATGCAATGCAATTACCTGTACCAACAGTCAGGGGCTGAATTCAACCTCTTAAAGCATATAGGACTAGATCACTCTTGGGCAAGAGCCCAGAAAATTTCTGCCCTGCCAACTGAAAGCAAAATTGGAGCATGATATTGTTCTTACTGCATATACCTAAGCATCCAGTGAAAAAGTCTTGGGGCCCTCTTGAGCTGGCTCTGGGGAAGATAGACCTGGTGGGTTTTTAAAAACTTTTAAGGGAAGTATTTTGTGAACAACACCAACAAAAACCAACTAGGAAGCCTGCCTGCAGGCAGTCTCAAGGAAACTGAATTGTGGACAGTCAGAACCAGATATAGATCATGTGTACACGACCAGAACTCCACTGGTGTCCCTCATTTACCTTGGGTCTGACTGTGTCTCTGTAGGATCCTTGCACGTAAATGTGGGGTGCAGGATCTGGATGGTTTTAAGAGATTTGCCTCTTCTGTAAATGATACAGTCCATAAGAGAGATTTCTTCTTTCTAACAGAGTGGCTTTCATATCAAAGGGTATGCTGTGTCATGCAAACTCAGAGAAGACACTACATGTCTGGCTTATATTTGGCATGTCCTCCTTGCAAAAGAAAGGTAATTCCCTGTGACTTACCATAGCTGTTTTGAAAAGACAAAACATTTCAGTGAGCAATGGTCTGTTAAAAAGACTTATCCTCTGGAGAACAGCTTTTCCATAAAGAGAAGGTGGCCACTGGAGAGGAAAAGTAGCAGGAGAGGTGCTGAGCACTGTCAGATGTTGAAACCACACACTGGTTATAAATCACAGAGATATCCTTGGCTGTGATGAGTCTTGGATTCAGAACAATTCCCAGCAAGGGGTTCTAGATGCATGCTATTTCAGGATCTTATCTTGATGAATGGATGATGGCATTTCAGTGGATAGATATTGCATTAGCCATTCTGTGCTTTTACTGCTAATTGGCTGTAGGGTGAAGACAAATTGTCTCCTTTCCCCTCTGAACAGTGTCAAGATTAAACAGTGAAAGGACATGGAAAGAATAATTGCTTAAGGCTCTGGCGTGATGTTTTCTCCTGTACAAACATACAATTAGGCTGTCTTAACCTCCCAATGTAGCAATAAACACCACTTCACAAACTAATTTACAGGCAAAAGTCAGAGACAGGGCTGGAGCTGTGCTCTGCAAGGCGAGGGCCCTGTCATTCAGCCAAAGGGGCAGTTCCACTAATTTAAGCCAGCAAAAATCTTTGTATGCTTTCCTCCAACTCAAATGAGACTGAAATAAAGTCTATACATTTGAATCATTGAGCAAACTAGCTAATAAAAACTGCTTTTCTGACTGGTCATAAAAAAAACATGTAATTGGTCATACTCAAGAAACTACTCAGAACAGGGAAGCAAGGGGAACGAGGTCTTAATAATATTGACTTTTCTAACACTTTGACATTTTTCTGCCTCCATCACTATCAGTCAGTAACACACATGGACAGGAACTGCCAGCACACATCTCTTCAGCCAGGCTGATGGCAGGCCCAGGCTTGCACAAGAGACACTGCACTTTTCATGCACCCCTCACTGCCCTCCTCTCACTGAGGGATCACTTGAACCCTATTCAGTGCTCTATTTGCAAAGACAGGACTGGCTTTTATTTCCTAAATGCAAAGAGCAGCTCCAACTGTGAAATATGAATGGGCAAACCATGGCATGAGTTCAGAAGGAAAGCTACCCCAGGTATGCTCAGGACTGGATGGGGTCTCACATCCATCCCTGTGTCACACCAGGCACCTCTTGCAGCCACATGCTCTGACTGCCTTGACTGTATGGCCACTGAGCCTACAACTCAGTAAAGGAAAAAATTCTAAAGAGGTCTTACCAGTTTCCTGGACCCTAAAAGTTTTCTGCTCCATTTTACCTGACTTAGGTGAAAGAAGCCCCAAAGCCACCACAGCCTGAGTGAGCTGCTCCATCCTCCTGTATAATGATGGTGTTAAGACACAGGCATTGCCTAAAACCCAAGTCATGTTGTTTTCCCAGTGAATTTAGGTTGAAACAGAGAAGTTGGATTATCTAGCCAGAGTTAGGAATGTACTTTATTTGACAATGCTGGACCATCTCTGCTAGACCAAGAAATCCACCATGTAAACTTTGAAAATATAAATAACCCCAGTTGTTACCTGTGAGCCCTGTGGCACAGATTCCTGACTGGAATCACAGTGTCACTGGTTACACTGGAAGGAATCCAGTGCATCCAGTCCTTTGCATTCTGACTTGAGTGTGTTCTAGTTTCAGGTTTCGGTCCCTGTCTCAAGCAGCAGATGGAGCTCCCCTCATCCCCACTGCATCTCCATGCTTGGACTCTGCCAAGACCCCAAGTGGAGCTGAGGCTCTTCTCCAATTACCTCTGGGTCACAACAGACTTCTGGGGTGGTGTTGTGGGGGCAGATGAGCAGATCCCCTTCCCAGAACTGGTATTTCTGGCCACTAACATTCATTTCTCCAGGATCCTTCAGCCTAAGGGGGAAGAACCTAAGGAATTTAGCTTCCTCTGAAGTTGGAAAAGTGGCTGGACTAAACTCTCTAGGTCTTAGGTTCTCTGTTTGGAAGAAACAAATCATACACTGTATAAAGAAGCAACACAAAAATATTCCCTTCCTCAAGGGGATCTGCTCACTGGCTTTGGCAGTGTGCATCACGTGTTATTCACCACATCCATCACTGACTACTCACTGCATTATCATCTCGTTTTTCATATATTCAGCCTGCACGATAGGTGTTTTCACTTTCCATGACAAGTCAGGACAATCGATAGTCTTGCTGTTTGCAAAGCCATAAAGTACTGACCTTTGTCAGCTCTCTTTGTGCCAGCTTCACAAAAGCATGGGAAGCTTTATTTCTTTCATTTATTTCCTCCCATAAGCTGTCAGTGTGGCTCACTGTCCATTGTCTTTTCTAATGTGTCCCCTAAGGGTAAATATGACTCCAGATGAAAATAACATTTTGCTGAGGCTCCTAAGCCTTTCTGTAAGGCTGTGCTTCGTTTTGTCAAAAACAGTATCACTTTCTTCAGTAAAGTATCTTTGAAAAGCAACAGCACCTCTGTATTTTCAAAGGTGAGCCAGCTCTAGCTGTGCCGCTGAGAGACTACAGTCTTTCCATTCTTCCACAGCCTCCAACGGTATAACAAATAACAAGGTTACCAGAGGGTATGCAGCTTAGTGTGTAAAAAAAAACCCTAATCAGATATCTTTATTTCCCATAAACACTTACAGCTGCAGCTTCTCTGCCAAAAATAAAGGGTGGTTTTTCTAATGGGGTTGCTAAATTCAGCGTCTCACTGGGAAATTTCAGTGGAAAGGAGGGTAAAAGAGCGTATGACTAGCAAAGGCAAATCACAGGAGGAGTAAAAGACCTATCTCAAAAGTAAAAGCTACCTGTGCTGCTCTGAATTGGACTTTTACCACCGGGCAAGCAAGCACTCATCCAGCAGCAAAGACATAACCTAAGAAAAAATTGGTTTCCAAGAAACAATTATAAAACTGATGCAGAGATATTTTTCTCTGAAAGGTCACAGGTGATATCACATCACCAAGGTGGCACAGACTAACTGGTTTTCTCTTTTAAGGACAGCTCACATATTCTGGGAATCACTGTTCATCATCAGGTTCCTGGGATTGCAGAGGTTCACCCAAATCACACTTGTGAGGGGTTTCAAGCTTCCAGCTCCACTTGTGATAATCAGTCATATTTTCTGTCTGTTCTCATAGCAAAAGCCTCCTGGTGGAGTCTGCATGAAAGGAGTATTTCAGCTCTGCTGGAAAGCTATGTGAGGACACAGGCAGCCAGAGAGAGCTCTAAGAGCTCTGGGGGGACAACCCAGTCACTCTTTTATCCCTGGTGCAGGTGCTGGACATATGGTCTTTCTGAGGAACAGAGCAATTTCCAAAGGGAAACCACAAAGAGACTCAACTCCCTTGTCTGCCTCCTGCAACCATCTCACCCCAGCCAAACATCAGTCATCTGGATGAAGCCATAATGCAGTTGCCTATGTAAAATCTTTGACTTGGAGGGTCTGCAGAATCTTTGAGGTCCTATGCTGAGCTGCTGTGGGAGATCCAGTTGCTTAGCTTCCACTGTCTTCCCAGGCTTTGAATTTGGGGGAACTTGCATCTTATTTGGGAATCTGCTTTGCCTGGAAGGACGCGCCCTCAGTCCCAGCAGGGCTAGCAAGCTGTTCACAGCACACAGTTTCAAAAGCATATGGGCCAAAAGTCAATGAGACTTTTTTCCTGAGTAATAAGACTGGGTTATCCAATATCAACATACAGCTATTTCTGCAAATGTGTGACAGCATGCCACAAACCTACAGAGCAGTCTTCCCAAGAAATGCCACCAATGCATTAGGCTGTCTGCCATGATATTCTGGGCTTATGAACAGCAGCAAGGCAGCCTGGGATCAACTCGAGAGTTGAAGTAAAAGCAGGGGTGTTCCTGTGAGAGGCATTCTTCTCCAAATTAAAACCCTGATATTTTATACTATGGAAGTCAGTTTTGGAAAACTGAGGATTCGTCAAGGTAAGGAACAATTTAATAGTTTAATTATGAGACCTTTAATGTCTTTTCATAATCAGTTAATAAATACCTTAACAATAAAATTGAATTTAAGCTTTTAATAGGCTGTGTTGGATTGAACCTAAACAAAAGAATTAGCAGCTCCAGGCATTGTGCAATAACTTCTCACTGCTTGGTGCCAGGAGAAACAAAGCATTTCAAGTACATTTTTTTGTACCTCACTATAATAAACGCTTGTAATATTCCCCAATTTCTGGAGTGTAAGATGCAGATCTTATTTATCACAGTATGTGACACATCTGGCACATGGATCAGGAAACAACTGTTTTACTTCATTTCTGTCATCACCTTCCAACAGATTTCTTTCACATTCCAATTTGGACGAGAGAACTTGGACTTTCTCTCCATAAGTTCTCCATTAACAGTTTCACAGCAACGAGCACTATTGGTTCGTTCTCCTTCCACAGCAATTAGTTACACCAAGCTGCATATTTTGACTTTTACTACAAGCGAACATGTAAAATCGCTGGTATTGACTCCTATCTGCTCCGCGGGCCTCCGAGGCAGGCAGGGCAGAGATGTCTGCTGACTGTCATTGCCTCTCTTTAGTGCCTCTTTCAAGTGGCACCGCTGCCTGGGTGCGCCCCGCCGCTTTCTGCCGCCGCCTGTGCCGCTTTGGAGCGGGTGGTTTATTTACAGCGCGGCTTCGGTTGTGTCGCCGAGCGCCTTTCCCGGCTCTGCCTTCTGCTCCGGCAGGGGCGGGCGTATCAAACTCGCCGAGATGGGAGCTTTGCAAGCTGCACAAACGACTGTGCACTAATAAAGCTTGAAAAGCTTGAATTACACTGGAACCCACAAAAATTTTCAAATTAAAATTCCATATTTAGAGGCCCCCTGTGGGCCGTGATTTTATTTAGTTTAATCCCCTCTTGAGGCCAATTAGGTAGACACTCTTCTGCACATGCACACACTAGCACACACAAAAAATAAATATATAAGACTAGTTAAAAAGGAGAGGGTAGTATATCACTCATCCATTCAAAGACTGAAATTCTTTTCCCTTCTGTTGTCCCTGAAAATAGCATGGCTGTCAGAAATCAATAAAAGTACATGCAAACAGTACTCATTTTTTATTTCTAGGGTGTGCTTTAACTTTCCCTTGCTTCTTTCTGCAACATCTAGTAAATTTTCACTGTCGCATACTGTTTCACCAAATGTATAATAAAAGCAAAACCTCCAGTGTTACTGGCAGAGAAAGGCTGGATGCCTTGTTTCTTAGCCTGGGAAGTAAAGAGGTGCTGTGAAAATAAATTCCTCAGGCAACTGATTGAAATTTATCATCGCTGCATAAAGTGTGTGCAGAGGTTGGGATAAGGATGCACCCCACTCTCCCTTAGATGAATCCCATTAAGTTCAAC
This sequence comes from Phylloscopus collybita, assembly GCA_027886175.1. Taxonomy (NCBI): domain Eukaryota; kingdom Metazoa; phylum Chordata; class Aves; order Passeriformes; family Phylloscopidae; genus Phylloscopus; species Phylloscopus collybita. The sequence goes on along the minus strand of JAJNNQ010000026.1, from coordinate 22,594,367 downwards.
AGGTTTGTTTCAGCAAGAAGCCCTAAGAAAATCTGACTGCATATGCACAGATTGAATTCAACCATCCCCACAATTTTCGGGGTTTTTTTGTATAAACAGTTGGGAAGGATTCTCACTGTCACTCTCCACATCTGAAGTGCAAACTTTGTCTTCTTTGTACCAAGTGGCAGACACCATGTGCCCCATGTGAAAAATGAGTTAATAAAATGCACGCAGAAGGTATGAAAGAAGGTCAGAGGTGATGTATAGGTAATGAGGATTTCTCCAAGTGGGGAAAACAGAAGAGCAAAATTGTTATAACTGTTACAGCTGTCTACAGCAAGGGAAAACAACAACTTGTGCTTTCACTAACAAAGTAGATTCAGAGTCCAAAATTATTAGATCTTTGATCTTTGTCAGGTATTTAGCAACAAAAGCACCTTTCCCAGAGGTAACACACTTGTGTTGAAGTGCTTAGAGGAGAAAGGTCTGTCCTGCCTGGATAAAATAGCCACTGCAGTGTGCTCTGGATTGGGGGGCAGGCTCAGGACAGAGGCAGCATGGGGGTCTGCAGAGCATCTCCTGGTATATTTTGGGAACAAACATGAGCTATGGCTAGGAGCTGCTGGCTTCCACCATGCTACAGGGAAAGCAACCCCTGGTATGGAAAAGGCAAAGCCAGTTTGTGAAATTCAGCAGCTCAACTGAATTTTCAGCTTAAGCATTTTTCTGATCCAGGGTACTGCATGGAGTCTGTGCTCAGATACAGTGGTTTAAATCTTTGAGAACAACATAATGAAAGCAAGAGTTAAGGAAATGTGCCTGAAATAAATGCAATTTTATGGCACTTGAAAAGAGATTAGGGCAAAAACTCTATTTTGTCTTGCAGGAGCTCTCACCCTGTGCTCATTGCTACAGAGTTGGAGCAGCATTTTGCTGCTCCTGCATGTCGATTATTCTCTCATCTGCCACACAGGGGCAATGCATCTGCAACAACTGTCCTGTCTGGGGAGGCTCCCCCTTTGCCTTTTTAGAGAAATTGCACAGAGGCATGGAGGAGAGTACTTCTGCCTTCATGCTTGGTTTGGGATCTATGTTTGGTTTTGAGAAAGCCAGGTGCAAAAAAAGAAAGCTTATTAAACAAAACAAACAAGGAAACAAAACCTGAAGGAAATTCAACCTTTTCTTCCAGACCAAGGCTAAAGCTGCATGGGGGAAATCCTTATTCAATATATACATCAGGTAAAAAAACCTCACCTAAAAGGAATAATCTAAAAAGAATAAGGTTGTCATGACTTTGCAGATACTTTAAAGCATTCAACAGACATACACAGAAAAGGTATACACCCATCTCTGGGTCTGATTCAAAGTCTGGGAAAAGTCTGTCTCTTAGACTCAAACTGAGATATGGGCCAACTGAAAGAAGAAAGTTTGCTACAAAAAATTTTGTCATTTGGGAACTCAGTCACTGTAATGTAGCACAATTTTACCCTGGTCTTTCAGGAATCCATCTTTGCAGAGTGCAAGAGGGAGGAGAAGAGGGCGGAAAAGGCTAACATGCCCCTCACACATACATACCTCAAACCAGAGAGAAAATCATGGACATTGACATGGAATTGTCAGTCTTCTCCTTTCCCTCCACCACAGACAGCATTTGCCTCCCATCAGACACCTGCATGTGCACAGGGGTGGGTCTGGGGCTGTCCCCAAGCTCAGTTCATCAGCTGAAAGAGGTAGATGTGCTATAGTGATATAAATCAACAAATGCCACTATAGCTGCACCAGATGAACAGGTTTCTTTAAATACTTGAAACAAATTACACATCCCCTGTTTGGTATATTTTCTCTGTATAGGCATAAAGCATATCAGGAGCATTAAACCCTTCTGGCATACCTTTATGGCAACAATGCAATTTTATTTTATTCAAAAACACAGCAGACCTCACGCTGCCTGTTAGGACTGCAAGAATTCAAAGGTTGCAATTTACAGCCAAGCACTGTGCTGGCGTGAAGGTCTGCCAAGGTGCCTGGAGTGCTGCATGGACACAGAGCTGCCACCCCTCTAGTGCTAATGGCAAGACTGGAACACTCAGCTTATTTGCCTGATGTTTTCCGAGGGCCACCTAATGATGGCTGCAGAAGCAGTCTGTGGGACAACTAACTAGAAAAGATGTTCCATCTGTTAGGGAGGCAGATATTTATTTTGTTCCACAGAGAGTGCACACACTAAGTCCTTACCCATCCCCCTCCCATGGAGAAACGAGCAGGAAGCTGCATGCTGAAATTCATTGAGTTTCCTCTACCCTGCATGTGTTATTCCCCTGTAGGGGAGAATGGGGCCCTTTATACCTCCATAGCTCTGGGCTCTTTGAGTAATGAAGGGAACACATTTATTGGTACAAGGTTTGGTGTTTATTGATGCTACCCATTTTTCACCAGATTTAGCACTCTGTGGGGAAGGCACATGGACTTTCCAAAACACATTTTATAATCAAGCCATTTCAAGGTTTATGTGGTATAATACGTTTAACTGTTAAATTGTAAATAAAATCACTGCCCAATACTAAGCTTCCTTCAAGACGTTATAGTCAGCTACATCTTTAATTATCTGATTTATAAGCAGCCCTGTTGCATGTGTTACCTGCACATGTTATTTTTCTGACAGATGTAGCCTGCAAAATTATCCTTCTAGAAGAGGTTGTGGATTTAACACGTCTCTGCCTCACTGTCCTGAAAAAGGGATGCCCTCGGCTGCGGGGCTGTGTTGTGTCCTCATGCCCTCCCCAGCTGCTGTGCTCACACTTGTGGCAGCACAGACCCCAAGGAAACCCCACAGCACACAGGATTTACTCCAGAGACCAGCCAGGAATACAGCACAGCTCCGGATACGCAGAGGAAAGGTGCTCCAGGAGGCAAAACTACATGCATGTGCACGAAAGCATAGGCACCCCCACCCTGCACCAAACATTTCCCAGATTTAATCCCTGATATAAATCAGTGGGGAATTACCTTGCTGTGTGTAAAATCTTGTGCTGTGGTTTAACAGAGGAGACCCTGCTGCCCATGGCAGGGAGTGCCCCCGCACAGAGCTCCCCGGCTCTCCTTGAGGCCATGCAGAGGGGTCCATCCAAAATCCTGCATCCAGTATTGATTTAGCAGTCTGGCCCTAGCAAACACTGCTAGCACAAGGAAGACTCACAGGAGTTATTGCTCTGCCCTCATCTGCCTTCTGCCTGCCAGCTTAGCACTGCCTGTTCAAAGGCAGTCAAGTACTCCAACTATTTACTTAGTGTGTTATTTATTCTGCACCAAAAAGCAAACCCTCTTACAAAGGAATAAATTAATAAAAATATACCATCTCAGATTAAGGCTGAGAAACAGGTATTCCATGAGTATTCCATTCCTAGTAAATCAAAAATCCCCAAAGATGATGAAATAACTCTTTTTTTTTTTTTTCTGACAGCACACCCAGATTCTCATGGCAAGACAGAAACCCACAGCAGGAAGCTCTGCAGAGATTCATTTACTATCTGGTACTGATGTGCCATTTAATTTATTGATCCACAGAGGAATGAGAACCTGAAGGCAGTACAAACTTCATTCTGCCCAGGTTCTTTTGAAGAAAAGGATCTCAGCTCATCTTCTTTCTTGTAACTGTTTCTGAAAATGCTCATCCCTGTCATGTATTGTCATGGTATAAAAAATTCCAGATCAGTTTACACCTGATCTGTCAATACATTTGCATAATAGGCCTTACTCTCCAGCCCATTCCTGTTGTTCATTTGGTTAGTACAAAATCTGCAGAAGTTAAAGATATAAATTAAATATCTTGCTTTTAAACATAGTCCTTATTCTTACTTTTGAAATCAAAACCCCAATCAATTTAATGAAAAGGTGTTAAGGAGACAACCCAGGTAAGACACATAGAGAACAAGTTAATATTTTCCCTAATTTTTTTTTTACCATTTTAGTGTTGTTCAGAGATTACAAATCCATGCATGTGAAACATACAGCACAGTACAAAGGATCCTGTAAAATGAGAAAAAGAGTTGAAGATGTGTGAGGATAGAGGATGGAGATTTCCACTAAGGCTGTGTCCTCCACAACATTCATGGAGTGCTTAGTCTCATGCTGTTGTTTGGGGTATTATATTTTCCCCTAAGCACCCAGACAGTATTGACATCTCTCCTTTTCTCATCTGGGAGCAAGGGCAGGTGTAATAATAAGAGTTGTCTCCCTCAGGACTGATTAATCCCTCAGTAAGAAGAAAACACGAAATATGCTCAGTCTTCCCATTGCAGAAACCAGATGTCCATAAGATCATGGGATACGTAAGATAAAGGGATACATCCTTTCTCCTAACTTCTTACCCTTAGCCAGGTGAAAGGGACTAGACTCCAGTTTGGTTGAAAAATCATACCACTGCAGGAGCCTGGCTATCGCCCGAGCATGTTCTCTTAATTTGCAGGATCACAGCAGAGAACTCACCCTCACAGAAGTTATGGAGCTTGCAAAGGCAAAGATCTCTGCAGCCTTTGCTTTTCCCTGTGCTCAGTGACCATGCAAGTGGTGGCCATCTGGCCTCAAAACAATGCTGCAGTAGAAAAGCAACCTGTAAACAGCATATTATGTTTCTTGTAAACTACAATTCAACAAACAGAAGATGCAATTCAATACAGAACTCAGCAGCAGATGGACAGCCAAGAACATGAATACTGTAATATAATCCTTTGTATTGTTGACATCCCAAAAACATGCATTGATCTTGTACAATTTGGTACCTTTACATGTTCAGGATGTCAGTAATCTTGAGTGCTGGGCAGAGGGCATCAATCCTATTCCTGCATGCCTGAAACCTCGGGATGGTGGAGACTCAGAGAGCTGGAAACCAAGGAAAAATCTCGCAATCAAATGAACTAATGGCTCCCATTTGCCTCTTTTCTGCCAGCAGTATATTAAACCTCTGAACACAAACAAAATGTCTACAATTTTTTGTTGTTGTTGTTGTTGTTGTTGTCCACCCTCCTCTTGGTCTCCAATGATCATTATTAATTGAAAGTCCAACATATGTTTGCATTAAAGTCTATCAGGAAATGGTATGATCTCCGCCCATCTTCAGTGGGATTTCATGACTTTTTATGGCCATGATTCTGCTCCCATTTCAGTGAGAGGTAGTTTTTCATTTACTTGAGCAAGGACAATGTTAGGTCTATACTGAGAGCTTTAAGGGAGGAAAAAATAGCTGATTACAACAGGCTCCAGACAATAATAGTATCGCTTTCTTATATTCAGAGCAGTAAAGCAAATATAAAACAAGCAACAAAAAACTGACCAAAAAAGGGAGTTCATTCTAAGTTCAGTTCGTTAAGAGTTACAGTTTGATACTGTTGATTTCCCCTGAGTTCAATAAAGACAAACTCACAAAAATAAAGGAACATAGCTATCCCTTTCCAAAAGACATTAACAGAGAAAGGTAATAATGAGATCTGACTTTATCTAATCAGTGAATAACCCCAGCAATACAACTTCATCTCCTGAAATCATCAAGCTGCTGACAATCATAATGTAAAACTTCATGATGCTACAGTGATAAAAACCACCTTTAAATTAGCAGGTTATCAAGGGCAAGGAATTATCTTCACACACATACACTTAGCACACTGAGGAGTGATTACTGTCTGAAATCAAATTTCCTACATGGAAATTCCTACATGCAAGAAGAGGCTCAGAGTTCCTGCTGTACTCCATGGAGATCCTAGTACAGTTGGAGAAGCCTCAGCAGTGATTAATCTCATCCTCATCTTGGCACTGAAAGATCACTCCCATTGTTTAAAATAGCTGTCTGGCATCACTTGAGACACTGCATGGTACCCAAGACACCCCCCTGGGGCTGGCAGATGTGACGTGGGACCCTGGGGATAATTGTATCTGTCTTAAGCAGAACCTGAAACCTGACAGGATATTTGTGGGCAATTCAAACACCACTAAGTGCCTAAAATTAACTAACAGACCCCCTTTACTGGCCCCCATAAGGATACCTAACTGTAAACCATCAAGTTAAGGAGTCTTATTCTTGAACTTTATTCCACCAAAGTCAGATGGAAACACCACAGCTCAAAAAGTAAATAACCGTAGCAATACCCTGTTTCTGAATGAACGACAATTGGTCCTTCCCTTCATCAGGCTGTAGGTAAAAGAGTAAAAAAAGGAATAAAGTGAGAATTACTAGACCAAAATTGTCAGTTTATTTGAAAAACGGACACTCACACTTGAAGAAAATACATGTCTGATATAAAAAGTTCATCTAAAATATACCATGATACTCAAGGATAATTAATGAAACGTTCAAGATTTCTTTCCTAGAAATGGAAAATGATCTTAAAAGAAGTATCAACATGCATGACAAAATTTTTGTAGATCTGCTAATCATATGTTGCATTGCAGAAGACAAAGACTATCTGCAAAATAAACCTTTTCCTGTTTAAATTTAACCACTAGTGTAAGGAATCCATGCAGAATCAGATGTAAATTTAGTGATGGTATGGATGCTATGAGTGAAATATGTTCACAAGTGACATCTTGGAAAACTCTTACATGAACTAGAATTTAATATATTATGGAGAATAAAGTCTTTTGCACTTTAAGAGCCTGATCCAAGCCCTGAAGACAAAAGAAATATTCCCATTCACTTGTGTGAATGCTGGACCAGATTGATACAGAGAAAATAGCAGACCATATGTTTCTGATTTCACTGGTCTTTTGGTGGTGAAGAACAGACACTTCTTTGACTAAGGAAGTACTAGGACTCTCAAAGAGAGCAATCCCTGATTTACTCCATTCTGGGAGGAGAGTGTGACCTGCCCTTGAGTGCATGCTTTCTTAACTCCTTAACACATGGCAGTAAGTAAATCCTGCAGAAAAGCTGCTGAACTTGCACATGCAGTAACTTCTAAAGTAAACCCCATGCCTGCCAAAAAGTGTATGAGAAGTCAGAAATAACTTACAATATGGCAGGTGTTACAGTGCAATAAGGGCATATCTTAGGTACACTGTAAAACACAGACTGAAGTGGTTCCAGGATCTGAGAGTTATTACGATACAGACTGTGCAGTTGCTATTTCGATTGAATTCCTCCTACCATATCTTGAAACAAATTTTTCCCCCTTATTTGCTCCATTCACCACATTTAAATGCCACCATCTTGGATTTCCTCCTCAGTAAAGGAAATCCCCACTTCTCAGCATGAAACCTGAAAAGCTTTCAGTCTTAGAAGGAGCTGCTGAGCCTACATCCTACAGCCAGGTAACTTAAGCCACGTGGAAATACCATCTGTTCACAACCTTCAAGACCTTCACAGTGGGCCAAGCTCAGGACCTAAGCCAGCACAATTAATACCTCAAGCAGCAGACAGCACCAGTTAGTGGGGAAGTGGGAAGTCAAGGAAGTGGGGAGCATTTCCAAAGGATTTGTGTGCATTAAAGCATCACTCTTGGAAAAGAGACGCTCATGTTAGTTCTGCACATGCCGGTACACCTCCATGTCAGTGTTGATCCAGGAGATGCTGACTTTGTCCCCCTGACTAATGAACCTTGTTTCCCAGACCTCTGCAGCATCACTCCTGTGCAGCAATACAGACTCCACAAGTGGAAAACACATATCTAGGTAAGGCATATGATCTGCAATCCCAAAAATCCAGGTTTTGAGACAACTCTTCAGTCAATTTAGAGGGATTTCACAGCTCTAAGAGTCTGACTTTTTGGCCCTTTTGAAAAATCTCACACTAGATCTCACAAAGCACAGTATTCACAAGAGTATAAATTAGAACTTCAAAAAGAATACCTCCAAGAAATAAACCCCAACCTTTCATCAAGACAAGGCTGAATCCTGCAATAGCAAAATCCAGAAGTCAGGACAACTTTTCCTCATCTCTGACGTAAAACAAGAAGAGATTTGGAAAGAGCTGCAGGCAGGATTTTGCTTCACAGGAGGAAGTCCAAGCTGGTGGCTGCAAAATGACAAATTCCTGCTTATGTTGTTTAATTTCTGCTGAACCAAATGAGGCTGTTTAACAAGCCTGGAATTAACATAAAATGGCTTCTTGCAGCCAGATGGTCTCATGTTTTTTGGATCAGTAGCACAGGTACCATGAGAAACACTTCAGTTTCTGTAGAAGGTAGGAAGAATATGGAGTGATAAAGCAAAATCTTTCCTCTTAAGCATGGAGCTAGTCTCCAATTTATAGAAAAATTATTTTTTTTCTTTTGTTGACAGCAAAACTGTAGCCCTTACTCCAATCTGCAGGTTTGTTGCTTTGGTTTGTTTTATTTCTCAAGGAAGCAGAACTGTTTCCCCTCTCACCACACCCCCAAATGAACGGGGTTTGTTTGGGGTGAAGGCTGTTTGCTTATTGTAGGCACCAAGGTTGTCATTCCTTCAGAAGGTCATTCCTTCCTTTTTCCTCCTCCTTGCTGGAGATTGTTCCTTACTGGCACCTTTCTTCTGTCAGAGATCTGTTCTGTTTGGTCTCTCCTCACACTTTTTTCACATTGGATTGCAGCACATCACGTAAGAGCTGAACCACAGAGCGAAGACACAACTAGCACTGGAGGAGAGTGGCTCTCTTCTCATCCAGCATTCCAGCTCCCTTTGGCTTGTGATCAGCAGCCATTGACTCCCTAGGGGAGAGATGGACTCTCTTACACTCCTTCTGCCCTACCCTCCTTTTTTAAATCGTCCACCGTGCCAAAAAAGACTCCAGACTTTGAAAGGTATTTGGAAGCTTTTTGACTTCAACATTTTTAAAGGTGTTGGGCTGGGACTTTCCCCAAAAATCGCAATAGTTATGTTAGCTAGCTATCATGTTTTAAATGTTTGTTATACTTTTTAAGAGGTTTTTTTGCTTTCTTCTGAAATGTGCCAGAAACATGGGGTTTCTGTTCTATACAGTGATTCCCCTCACTTTTATTTTCCTGTTTTTAGATGGAGCAGTGATTTAGAAGGACAGAAAAGAGGCAGAGCAAACAGTAAACACAAATCAGGGACAATTACCTTGTTCATTCCTTAAAAAAAAGTCTCACTTTTTTCAAGCTTTCTGTAACTAATAGCTAAAAGCATCTTAAGTCCCATTTCAGAGGGGAAACAGATATACCTCGAATTGTGACAGCCCATTCAAACTAGTGGGACTTTATCTTCTCGTTAGGCACTAAAAGACAAGAGTTTGCCTTGTGCCTGCAAGCAGCTGCATACAGATGGTGATACAATGAACTCACCCAGGAGAGTTTGAACTGCAAAGCAAACAGTAAGTCCATTTGGGAGTATAAACACTATTTTATTTTTTTTTTAATTCCTTTTAATTTTCACTCATCCTTGGAAATTTTTGTCCTTAGTGAGCTTCACAAGTCAAATCAGGCAAGCAGGACACTGCTTATTTTTCAACTCCAAGTGATGAAGGGTGGAGAAAGGATTTGTCATCGCACTAAATCCTGGGAACGGCTTTGGGTCCCAAACATTGTAGCCAGTGGAGAGAGATGGCAACTCCCATCTCAAATAGCAGGTATGTGAAAGCACTCTTTGGAAAAGCTCTTTTCTCTCTCCATGACTTTGGAAAAAACCCAGGTGACAAAGATAGATATAGATAGACAACAGCTGTAGGAAAGAAAAAGCCTCTTTCTTTCTTTTTTTTTTTTTTTTTAATCAGTCGTTGTACAGAGGAAGAAGCTTGCACACATATACACACACAGACATGCAGAGTCCCCACTGGAAAGAGAACAAGAATTACATCCCATGAAACACAAAAGACCTCTGTGCAACCTGGAGTCAGACCCACACTTAAATGTGCTACAAGTGCATAAATAGTTACATGTTTTACACAGCAAATATATAAATTCTTGCGCAGCACCAGGTACACAACTCAGCTTTGCATTCATGTTACCACAGTGTTTTTGGAGTTAAACTTGTGTCATTGCACACCAGCCATATGCATGCCAGGAAAATTGTGACTCAGTTTAGTTTGGTGCAACTTGCACTGAACATGTGTTTAGGGAACAATTGCAGAAGGAAGAGAGCTTTATATTCCAGGTGAAAGCTGGGATTATGTGTCATCCGACTTGGCAGCTCTAGGGCATTAACTGGCATCGCATATCAGGTTAGGTTAACAATCCACCACTTGGTTCTGCTTGAGCAGATCTGTGCACCCAAACCAGGGATCAGTTGACAAACCTGTAGTCTCAGAGGAAAAGGATGAGTTGCACTGTGATCAGCAGGATGGCACTTGCACGAGGTGTTCAGACGTAATGCCTGGATCTACTGTGAATCAGAAGCTACATCTGGAAAACAGCAGTTCAAGTCCAACTCTCCAGGGATGCCCATGGCAGTGAGAGCAGGCTTGGATGACAAAATGACAGATACTAGCAGCTTGGATGAGATGTTACCAGAATGGGAGAAAAACTTAAAGGATGTAAAAATACCTGCTTTTTTTAACAAGATGCCCCAAGAGACTGGGAAGACTTTCCCTTACTCCAAACAAGTCGGGAATTACCTAGTAGGCAAAATGATCAACAAGGGTTCCTTTGCCAAGGTGATGGAGGGACTGCACATCCCCACAGGGGAGAAGGTAAGCTCATAAGAAGAGGGAATTGCAAGTAACCTCACACTAATTTACTGCAAAAAATTTCAGATTCTTTAATCTGAAAACCACAATCTACTCAGTGAATTATCCTCTGAACCTTATCCTCATAAATTAACCTCATAAATTCAGTTTATTGCTTATGTATAATCAATCACATGTGTGAATAAGTATTGAGTGCAACTATTTTCACAATTATAAAACATAGATGACAAAGATATCCTCCTGCTGAAAGAGCAAAAGATACTGGCATAAAGACAATTGCAAATCTGCTTTGCCTAATAATCCTCATTGAGCAATTAGTGCCATGCATCTGATCTTTAAAGTTATGGACAACATAACTGAAAAGCCAACCATTCCAACAGCAAATATTTATATGGAAGGACACAGATAGCATCAGTTATCTCCAGCTCAGTTGGGCTAAAATAACACAGCACTAGACACAGGTGTGGAAAAGTGGGTTACTCTCAAGTGACTTTTTGACTTTTGCTTTTCTTGTGGCTTTAGTAACTACACTGTCTGCCTAGCTCCCCAAACTGCAGAGTCCAACCCCAGACCATAATAGTCAGTATCTGGAATGGCTTTTAGACTAAGTCAGAAGAGAGCACGTTAGGAAAAAATGCAGTATGTTTCAGATGCATTTACAAGTCAAACATGAAGGGATATTTGCATTTCAGAATATTTCATATATGCATCTTTATTAAAGCAATGAGAGTGACAGATATGACAGACTTCAGCCTTCTTGTTTTGGCCTTCAAGAGAAATAAAAAGCACATTCTTCCATCCGGAACATCTCCCTCTGTGATTCTGATTATCAACACCGTGTCAAAAACAGCCTCTCCCCCATGTCATTTTACTGCATATCCTCCTGAAAATTAAACCTTTTTGAAAAGCTTGTTGCTAATTTGCAAATATCCTGCCATTTAGGTAGCCATAAAAGTCATTGACAAAAGGAAAGCCAAGCAAGATTACTATGTTTTAAAAAACATGAAGCGTGAGCCACGGATACACCAGATGATTAAGCACCCCAACGTTGTTCAGCTATATGAGACCTTGGAGACTGACAACTCCTATTACATGGTGATGGAGCTGTGCCTCGGTGGGGACCTCCTGGACAGAATCTGTGACAAAAAGAGGCTGGTGGAACAGGAAGTAAGGAGATACACCAGGCAAATTCTGTCGGCAGTAGAGCACCTGCATTGCCAGGGGATTGTTCACAGGTAAGATATTTCTCCTCTTTCAAGCAGTAAGAAGAGGAAGCGTGCAAGAACATAGAGTGCTCTTCTTCACCAAGAGCATTTTTTTATTTTTCCATGATAAAAAAAGCAGGGATTACAAAGAAGACAATGTTCTCTCCACTTATATTAATAAAACATTTTATTCTCAGAAGTGGTTAGTACTGTTATGAGTTATGAACTCCTTGGGCAGTAAAGTAGGCAAGATACTTATCCCAGGCACAAGAGATGATGAGCACAACAAACCAATAGTTTGCCACAATTGTCTCAGAATTAGTTCATGACAAATGTGTATCTAATTCAAATATTTCAGTGTGGCTATGCATATAAATATTGTTGTCCTTTGGTTAGCCACAAAATGCTGAAATAACCATATGTCACACAGAACAGAAATCCAAGGAATCACAGCCCACTGGTTGTCAAGGGGACATGTCCTGCAGATCTGGGTCTGCAACAGGTTGATGACTTTCCATGTTGGCTTTTGCTTTGCAAGGACATTTCATGACTTCAGCCACTGCCAGAGAAACCTCAGCAGCCCATGCAAGGAGAGCTGATCTTCCCCTCTATCAGGGATCTGCTGCCAAGAGCGGCAGAATAAGACTTCCATTTTAGCTGAAAGAATAGGCAAAATGCAGTTTTTCCCACCATTTTTCTGTTTTACTTAATGATTCACAGTCAATCAGATTCTTAATTTTAAATGGTTAATGTACTCACCAAGAAAGCCCACAAGACCTAAAAAGTAATCCAGTTGACTCCATCGTTACAGCAACCATGAAACAAATACGCTGTAAATGTGATGTCTCAGCATTTACAAGTGCTTTGTGACTCGAGATTCTTGCAATACACCACTTCATTATATTGGATTGGTCATTTAATAAGGAATGGTCAAGAAAGAAATAGTGTCTGACCCAGAGAATTTAAACGAACAACAAAAACAAAACAAAAAAAAACACCAGAAAACAAACCGACGGGTCTTCACCCATTTAGTCCAGGCTGACATCCCTGCCTTGCTGGTTCCCTAACTAATCTATTTTACAGCATTTCTTCAATGCTCCCGATCATAACATTTATGTTCGTCCCATGACAACATTTGCCATTACTTTTTCAAGTCCTGTTCCCATCTTTTTGTTTGGGATAATTCTTCACAGTGAGCTGGAGACTAGCCTGACTTCTTGCCCTACATCTTTTTTTTTCTGTTTTTCATGCTTTGCTGGAAAAGCTTTGTGAGTGAGAAGAATTTTGCTGCACACCTTGAGAGTAGGCAGGTACAAAGTGGCGTGAGCTCCTCTGATGACTTGATTTACTACCAAACTGCCCTTCCCAAAGGAAAATTCATTCCTGGTTCTTCAGCACTTTGTCATAGGGCTTATGAAGTTGCGCGGTCTGGCAGGAGCCCAGTCACAGGTGTAGGTTCAGTCAGCAGTACTTCAACCTGAGACCTGCTGCTAGCTTTGAGATTCAGAGCTGTGGCCTTGACCTCTTACCAGAAGCAGATTGGGAAGGATCTGGAAGGGCTTCCCTGCTCAGCTCCAGCTGCAGTGATTTATCGCAACTCGCTGCAGAGGTTAAACCAACAAGGATAATTGTGGGTGTATCCTCTTCTGAAATGAAGGCATCAGTGTTTCCAGAAAGACGAACAAAGAAGTAGGAAAGTTACCTCACAAATCCAGTCTGGTTTTCCCATCTAAGCACTGAGCAAAGCTCAACTCCTTGCATTGCCTTAACACAAGGAAAGAAGGGTTCCTGAGCTGCCTGTTGGGAACTACTGCTGATCCATGGGGAGGATCCTGCTAGAATGACACCAGTTATGAGTTCATGAGATGGATAATTGTGTGCCAATGCTTGGGTCTATGCCAAGAATTGAGGTGTCTGCTAATTGTAGGGTTTCATCACTCAGGAATGTGCTCATTTAATTTACTTTTCTCAAAAGCATCTTATGGGCATTCCTGATTTTTAACCCTGCATGTATGTCAGAAAAACCATACTTTCTACTGTCTTAACAATATACTTGATGAAAAACTGGCCAAATTTGTAGCTGTTTTTAGTCTAAATTAATGTATCTCAAGAGAAATTCGACACTATGTTCAGACAGCTATTTGGTTTCTTAATCTTTACTTCTCCAATTCATCACTAAAATCAGCACTGATGCAAGGTTAAATTGAGTCCACATTTCAGAGTAAAGGTAGTAACCCTTCTTGTCCATGCAAGACCATGGCTGATCTTTAGTCACGGTTGCTAAAACGACCCAGAAGACAGAGCATTGACTCCCAGCACTTCACTGTGCCAGATATAAGAAGGCTCAGGCACAAGATCTGGCTCAACAGCTCCACAAGCTAACACTCATCAGCTGAGTTCTGCTTACTATCCCTGTGCCTGCTCTGGACACGGCCAAGTGGTGAGGTAATGCAGCTGAGCTTAGAAACCTGAAATAAAGATGTGTAAGCTAAATCCCATTGCCTTCCAACTGGACTGGGGTAGCACAAGCGCAGTAAGCCACCAACCCTACAGCTGGTGCTTGCGAGGTGACAGTAACTTACTTGTTTGTACAGTTCCTAATTTTTCCTGGCTGTTTTTCCTGGATATTTTCCCTTCTCTCATATAAAAATGTCATATATCCCTTTGAATCCCTACTGAACCAGAGTCCTGGAGAAACATCACAAGCTGCCCTCTAGGCTCTCTCTCTCTGAAGTCCCCATGGGAATGAGGAGGAAAAAAATCATGGTGTTGCTTAAATTTACAACATTCCTTGGAAAGTTTCCTTTGGGGGGAAAAAAACTCCAGGATGTATCTTTGATGTAAGATAACTTCTGACATTATGTAAACTTTCATAGTGACCATTATCAGGTTTTTCAGACAAGAAAGTCTACATTTTTATTAACTCTGTGAGCAGTTAGCTCAGCCTATAGAAAAGCAGTTGTAGTAATCCAACATAACATTATTTAATGGCAGTGAGTAAAAGTCATCAGAGTGCACTCTGGGGTGCAAAATCTGATAGAAATGTCAGATTTGTGGTAGCCTGAAACACAAACAGTTTTAAACTGCAGCATTTCAGTGCACAGGGTTATGACACAGGCAGGCTACCAACAAGCTTACCTTAAATCTACCTCCCAGCTTTTGGGCACTGGCTAATTTGTCACTCCAAAAAAACATGCTATTCAAATTAAAATTTATTAAAGTGATATCATTAAAACCATCCCCATTCCCACTCTCAGCCTGGGGCAGCAGAGAGTTTTGAATGCAATGCTGTCCCATCCAGAGTCACAGAGTTAAAAGGATTCTCCTCTAAAACCATCCATCACGACCACCTCCAGGCTTGATCCCCTGCAGCAATGCAGTGCTGTTCATGCAGCACCAGTCTATCCAGCTCCTGTTCCATGTTCCCATCACTCCTTCTAGTTTGTCCTCCAAGGTCTCTCCAAGAGCTGACAAAAGCACTTCAAAACTTTAGAGCAGGTGGGAGGGAAATCCAGGACTTCCTGAAAAGCATTGCAGGCTTTTCGCCTGGCTCCTAACTCTGAAATTACACTGGGGGAGGACTCCTCCATCATGAAAAATATTTCAGTTGCCACTTCAGGCACTCCCCACCACAGCAAGGCATTATTCTGGCTTTTGGTTTTAATTTGGAAATATATAAATATGAAATATGTTCACAAAGTACCTGAACCAGCATTTTTCTTGCAGCTTGAATTACATCCTCCTGGCAGGCAGCAGCTGATAGTGGCTGATCCTGCTTACACAAACATCACTGAAGATGTCTCCACTTTCAGGGTAGCTGTCTCCAACACAGCTTTAGTACATCCCCCCTCTTCTACAAGCAAGGCAAATATCACTTTCCACTTCCCCTCTCAACCTCAACATTTCCCAGGCACAATTTACTTGCAAAGAAATCAGAAATATTCAACAGTGTTCAGTACTTTAAAAAGGTAAAAGAGCTGTGGTTCAATATGTGCAATGTTTTTACTCAAAAGAAAAAATAAATGCAATTAATTTTAAAAAGTCTAAATCAGTGGAACAGATGATTCCTAAAATTAATACTTTATTTAAAATGTATATTCATAAAATATTCTCTGAAATATTTCCTGTACAGAGAGTTTCCATTTTCCTGACTGAAAACTTCAGGAAGGAATATGGATCTTGTTACAATTGTAGGCAGAGCTTTGCAGAACTATTGTTATAATTTTAATTAAATTTTACCAAAAATTCTCTGCAAATGTGTAGCTGGGACATCAGACGTCCTAAAGTTTGGTTTTTGTCTTAATTTCAGGGACTTAAAAATTGAAAATTTTCTTCTTGATGAGAACAACAACATCAAAATCATTGGTAGGTGCACCGCTATCTTTGAGGTTTGTTTTCAGCGTTTTTTTGTGTGTGTGTGTGCAGCTTCAGCTACTGTTCAAACACCATATTTGTTGAGTGAGCTTGTGATTATTCAATAAACATATTTGAGCCTTTAGAATAAATTCAAGTTATGAAGTAAACAGCTTGTTTATTTGAACTTTTACTGAAACATAGTTTTAAGAGAACGAGGAAAACAATTTTGGCTATTGTTTTCCCTTGTGTGTTGCTGGTGAACTGAGAAACAATTATAGCTTTTATGTGTAGAAAGCTGTTCCTAGCAGAAGTAATTTGTAGACAAAGAAATAAATCTTCTGGGGTGAAATACAGGTATGGACACATTAGTTTCTGTTGAGTCATTACTTCAGCTAGAGACCTCATCATTTGGTATGTATTAAAAAAAAAAAAAAGAGAGAGAGAGAGAGACTGTTTTGGTCACTAACAGAAATCTTACTAGGGCTGTGAAGCAAACTTTTATAAAAATGAGAGAATTTGCACCAAGCAGTTAACACAGCTCAGAGAAACATTAATTTTATTCTATGGAAACCTCACAGAAAAATCCCCACAAGGGATTCTAAATCTTAGAGAAGCCACATGTTTAACCCAGTGTTTCCCAAACTTTTAAAAGCTTAACACCTCTGAGAAAAAAAGGCACCAACTCTTCACCCCTGTTTTATAGCCAGCCAGTCCTTTACAATCACACCTTTCTCTTGCCTCCCCCCTTGCACACATGCACACACACAGAGAAAAAGGCTTAAGTTAGCACTTTTCTCCCCCACATTTACTGTGGGCTAAAGCACACAGGACTGAGCCCTATGTCATAGCTCATTAAGCCATGCTAATGTGGCTGTGTTGTTAAGTTCATGCAGCCAACAGAGGCAAACCAAAATAATTAAACCAAAATCAATCAAGCCAGGTCCATGGCTGGGTAACTTCACTGTAAGCTCCCTGCTAATTCATGGCATGTTTATTCAAACCCAAACTGGCATCCACAGCTGAGACAGCAATAGGTGCTACAGCTAGCTGCTGGTTTTATCTTCCTTCTGCTTTCAGATAATTGGTAAAGTAATTTGAAAAGAGACTAAAACTTCTTTGCCTTTGGCTTTGTGACCATCAGATTTTGGACTGAGCAATACTGCAAGGTTCGAGGGTCTCTCCCAGGAGCTGTTACATACCCAGTGTGGAAGCCCAGCTTATGCTGCCCCAGAACTCCTTGCTCATAAGAAATATGGTCCAAAGGTAGATGTCTGGTCCATGTAAGTAGATCTAAAAATGTACTTATTGAAACACTCTCAGCACTAACTGGTTTAGACAAGAATGATATAAATGGGTTGGTGGCATTCAGTTTTGGGACATTAAAGGCAAAAGCAAAGATATATCAGGGAAGGGTTGCCAGAAAAAAAAAAAAAAAAAAAAAAAAAAAAAAAAAAAAAAAAAAAAAAAGAAAGAAAGAAAACTGAGTATCTTGAAATGTGCCTCCATTGCAAAATATTGGAGAAAAAATGAATGATCAATACACATGCTATTCTGGAGAAACCGTGTGCCTTGAGAAGCCAGCAGAAGATAGGGTATGTAGATGCATGTAGGAACCTGTGCTGAAAAGTCAGAGAAAAAATGGTACCATCCATTCAAATTGTATCAGCCTCCTCATATGACCCCCCTCTACCCCCCTGTCCTGGCAGGAAGTTTCAGCTGATAGCTGTAACTTCAATCAAAATCAGACTCCTTGATTTTGGGGCTGAAAAATGGGCATTTTCTCCCTAAGGCGTATTTTGCCCAAAAAGAAAAAAGAAATTGATACAGAAAAATTGATTCTCAGGGACACACAGGCCAAAGATGTGGCTATAACAGAGCTCTGAGACCTTCACCCATACCTTAGCGAGGCCCTTTATACTGAATTATGATAATAAAGTGGAGTTTTTTTCTGTCATAGATGACACAAACCTTCATGGACTCCATTGTCCCTTTTTATTTCATCTACAGGATATCTCCTGCAATAAGCAAGAATGCAGAAGGTGCCAGGAGAGGAGCAGATTTACACATAAAGTATCTTAGACTTTTCAAATGCATTTGCAGTTTGTAGTTCTAGTAGGCAAGTTATGGGGGTTTTTACTTTTTTTTCAGAGGTGGAACTGGGAAAATGATGATATATTAAAGTCAATTTTTGTATTCTTTAATCTTCATGGATCTGGACAGGAGAACAGCTCTCCATGTCCATCATTTTGCCAAAGGCAGTTCATATATATCTGTATATATGTGTGCTCATGTATGTGTGTGCGTGTATATATATATATGTATATATATATATGCCAGTGTATCAGCTTCTCCTCGGCTTTTTGATAGTAACCAGATGTCTGGGTCTCTACCCAGGAGACATTTTTAAAGCCAGTTTCTAGCAGGTATGATTCAGGGCATGGCAAATGAGCATGAGTAATATAGACTAAACCAAATCTTTGCCTAGAGCATTAAAAAAAAAAAAAAAAATGGGCTCGTCAAATGCACCTTCATCCAGACTCCTTCCACTTATTTACAATTATAACCATAATTCCTTGCAGTATCCTGACTAACAAGCGTTAGAATAAAAATTCAGCTATTGAAGCCAGTGATAAAATCACATGGATTTCAAATAGCTCACAAGGCTTCTAAGAGTAATAGCACTTTTTGGTTTAGAAATGCCCCCTCCCATCCCACCCCACCCAACAAGCATATTGATTTAAAGGATGTAATGTTATGCTTCTGGAACATGTTGTCTAAAGAAGTTGTGGATGCCTCATCCCTGGAAGTTTTCAAGGCCAAGCTGGATGGGACCTTGGGCAACCTGGTCTAGTGGGGAGGTGTCCCTGCCCATGGCAGGGGGTTGGAACGAGATGATATTTAAGGTCACTTCCAACCCAAACCATTCTATGGTTGTGTTTAACACACAATGCTGCATTTGACCTAAACCACTTCATTCAGGACACCTGCAAAAAGGAAAGGGAGGCCTGGATATACACAGCTGCTCTGAACTGGGATGTCACATTTGCCTGTCCATCTGTGAGGATGTGGAGTCTCCTTGAGGAGTTCACAGCAGTAGAGAGAAATGTGTAAAGAACAGCAAAGACTAAACTGTGTGTTCACAAAGGAAAAAGTGTTTTAGTTTGTTCTGCAGGGTTGCTGGTACCTACATATAAGCATCTAATTCAGGTGCCTGAAACAGAAGATTAGTTTTCCTAAATGCTCAAAAGGTAAAAAGGATTCAAATACATACATAAAGTATATTATTCCTCTCAAGACCTGCTCTGGCAGACATACTATATATTTTGGGTTTTATCTAACCATGATTCCTATATCTCAGCTTCTTCTAAATTTACAGACTATGAAGGGTACACAAAGGATGAAGGAACACATGCTACCAAACTACTTCAATGTATGTCTGGTTTTTGAGAGTGCTAGTCTGAATTTATGTAAACACAGCACAGATTAATCAGGTCTAGAAGATGCTGTCAGCACTTAAATAGTGCTGACACGTTTCAGTTTTCACATTTCAGATATCTGAATGAGGGCAGAGCAGTAACTTCAGAACCATTTACTGAGCTCAACCTCTAAATAAACAGCAAATAACAGATCAAGGTCTGCATAAAATTTCTGTATGGCCCTTGGTGTTTAACACAGACAGATTCTTTACCTCAGGCATAAAGCATATTTAAAATTTAAATTTGAATTGGCCGCATTATCATACTAGGAAAGGGAATTCTGATGGACTGAAATATTAGTTAAAAAGATAAGTTACTTCTGTTGTCACAAAACAGATAAAGGACTAGTAACTGGTGGGGGTCCAGAATCAAAATATTTCAGCGTAGTGCAGAAAGACAGACTTTATGCAGCAGAACTGACAAGGAGTCATTACAACAGGAGCCAGAAAGACAGTCAGTCAAAAGCACGCTCACAAACCCAACCAGATCTAACTGCAGTACAGCCAAGGCTCCTGAGATGCAACAGTGAACTGCAGTGCCTGTTTGCCTAATCATGACTTTTGTGCAGATTTTAAAGGTTCTTTGGAGACTGCAAAGTGATTGACTTTCATGCAACAGCCGAATTGAGGAAACAGCTGTTGAATTCAAACAAATCCACAAGTTCAATAGGACAGGGGAGAAGCCATTTGTTATGGGTAATAAACTTTCACGTTTAACATGCCATCAGATTCCATCTACAAGTAACTACCAAGTGTGTTAGTGTTTACTAGTTGTAACTGTGCAACATTTTAAGAGAGATTTTAGACAGCAGCTCCATCTCATGTTTTTCAATTATTTGAACACATTAGTAAAAATCATTTTTTACTAATCATTTAATCATTTTCATAGTTGAGCACATCACAGAGTTGTTTCATAGATATCATCTGCACTAGTGTATCAACAAGTCAATTCGAATTAGAGTTGTCTGAATTCCTAAAATTATTATCTCTGTTGAGCTCAGTAGAGAAATGTTAAAGGACAGTTGGAGGAAGGTCTGAGCAACCTGGCCTAGAGAAAGGTGTCACTGTCCTCAGCCAAAGGATTGGAACTGCATGATCTTTAAGATTCCTTCCAACCCAGGCCATTCTATGGTCCAATGACTCATTCTGTGGTGAAGAAGAGTGCTGTTGTGGTGGTGCAGTTCAGCTGGAGCAAGGAAGTACCATGGAGAGTGTTCAAGAAAGCCTCCCTGTTCACAAACTCAGGACAGCTAAGCAAGTTTTCCAAATGTTGGTACTTTTCCAGGCTGAATGGCAAAGCTTCACAAAGTGTGCTGATTGCTGCTAGCAGACTGTTAGTCTTTCGCAAGAGTTAAAGTTTTAAGTCTTTAGCCAGCAGCAAGCTGTTACCAAACGAAAGCCTTCTAGGCATAAGTCACACCTAATTTAGCAATCTGAGCAAAGCAAGAAGAACTGAATTACTACTTGGAACAAGATCTATTGCATCAGTCCCAGTTCCATGTTGTCACTCAGCCTGCAAACCAAAATGCTTTATTCTGATGGGCTGGGTACATTACACTGTCACTCCAATTAGCTTATTTTTAAAATAAACAGCAGGTCTCCACTTTCAACACTGCAGGCTTTCCCATCACTCACTGTACACTCTATTTTATGCACACTTCCCACAACATTCTTTTCTAGATAAAATGGCATTTACACCAAGAAAAAAAGGCGTAAGATGTGTACTCAGTACAAATTTCTGCTTAGAGGTAATTTGTACTCTCATTTGTGATGCTGAAGGCAACTCTCTGAAAACTGACTCATAGCTTTGTGAGATTTTTAAATAAGTGTTTATTAGCATTATATGGAGCTCTGATGTTTATCTTTTCTTTTGACAGAGGTGTGAGCATGTTTGCTATGCTAACTGGCACACTGCCCTTCACAGTGGAACCTTTTAATATCAAGCAACTACATCAAAAGATGTTAATTGGAGAAATCAGCCCTATTCCATCAGATATTTCCCCTGGTAAAGCACTTCAGTTTTTATAAAGAATAGTGATGCAAAAAAAGTTTTAACCCATGTAATTATGTGAATTTAGCAATAACACAGTCTTCTGGAATATAAGATGTACCTTTTCCAGTTGCTTTTTTGGCATTTAGAAATAACGTTTTTGAGGCTGTGGCAATATCACTTCATCTCAGGCTACAAGAAAAATAACATCGTTGTCTTTTCAAAAGACCATTATTCTTGGTTCTTATTTACAGGGGGAATAAAATGTGCATTGCTTTTACACAAGTGGAGCAGCTCTGCAATAAATGAGAACACTAGTTTAGTGTTAGCCATGTTTAGTAAGTCCCATGCTGTGTGTCACAGCCAGGCATTCTTTCCTGGTTTTCCCACAAGTAAGTTATCTAAACCTTAGATATTTTTTCCTGGAGACCTTATCTTTTGGCTACTGACAGACTCTACAACATTGAGATTGTTAAGGACAAGGGAGGGCTATTTTTGTGAAGAGTCTATTAATATTTCTCATGAGAAAGAACTGAAATGCAACATTTTTCTATTAATTTTACTGACAATCTTTAATGAGGCACAGTCAATGAAGTATTTTTGGGACAACTGAGAAAAATAGTTCTCAAAAATTCTAGCCTGAATTACAATCCATGGCTCTAAACCCCAAAATTCACATTGGTGTGCATATACTCTCAGTAATCAGTACATGGTTTACTTCCCCAAAGTTCAAAATTCTGCTGCTTTACAATGATTTTTATATACCTCTGGCTTTAATCCCTACTTGGTCTCCACCTGGAGTAGCATCCTCTCTATTAACCATCACAGGCTTGGGCCCCCTCTCACAGCTGCTATGGTACATCTTCACTGGCCAAGCTGGAAAGCAGAGCAGAGTGAGACACGTTTTGCCCAGCTATCCACCAGCAAGAGTTCAGATCTCCCCATGGTTTTGTGGAGTGTGGCTATGATGTTAGGCAAGAATGATCCCAGGAACCAG
Source organism: Phylloscopus collybita (assembly GCA_027886175.1). Lineage (NCBI taxonomy): Eukaryota > Metazoa > Chordata > Aves > Passeriformes > Phylloscopidae > Phylloscopus > Phylloscopus collybita. The sequence goes on along the minus strand of JAJNNQ010000026.1, from coordinate 22,571,756 downwards.
GATTAACTTCAGCAGCTGCCTGCAGACAAGCACTGGGAAGCAGCAGGCACTTCCAGACCAAGCTAGCTGGATCTAGTCTGGAGTATTAAGATAATGTGACGATTCAATTTCTTTCTCTCCCCCAGTAAATGGAATAAGGATATCTACCATAGCTGTCAAGAATGTCTGTGCATCAGTCTCTCATTTCTTTTTCTTTGGAGATCAGTTGCTAGGTAGCAGCTTCATTTTTGTAGAATCCCTCCATAGCTACAATTATTATATTTCTGATTTTTCTTATTTATTTTACTGTTACAGCTTCTAGTAATAAATGCATTATCTCTGCTTTTCTACAAAGCCCACACAGTTAGTGGAAGATTGTGGATAACTCTATTGTTCTCTTACCCACTGGGAATTCAGTGAGAGAGCAGTAATAAACTGGCTTTGCATACTTTAGATCTAAATTCTTCTGAAGGAGATTACAAGTGAAAGGAGCAGTATGTTCCCAGTTTAATGCTCACTTGCAATTTTTTTTTCATTTCAAAACTTCCCCAAGGAGTAGGGAAGAATTCAGTAAAGTTTTCCCAAGAAGGCAAAAAAAAAAAAAAAAAAAAAACCAACAACCCAACAAACCAAAAAACCCAAAAAAGAAAAAAGGACCTTGTGCAATGTTGGAGCTGAGTGATTGACATCCAGGAATGTTTGAGCTCTCGGTCCCAACTCCAGAGAGCCAAAGCACAACACATCAAGTGAGCACAGGAGTCCACCTCCATCCCTCCTTACAAAGAGTTTTACCCATGCAATTGGCTTCTTTGGGTGAGGCACATAACTCCTGTGTAGTCAGCTGGCACAGGAGTGCCCCTTCTCGGTGGCTTGATCAAACGCTGAGTGAGCACAATGCTCAGGTTACTGCTGATGTCACAGGCTGCATTCACTGGGGTAAATCAAGCAAATTAAGAACTGAGTTCCAGTACTGTATCTGCAGCAGCATCCCAAGGTCCCTAGCAGGCATCCCCACGGTTTGGCCACTGCTGCCCACCCTGTCCTTTGGGGAAAAGGGTCACCGGACGGGGCCACAGCAGACTCAAAGAAAAGCCCTAGAGATTGCATTTTAGCTGAGGCTCTTACAATGTGGAGAAGCAGGGCAAGTGCCACATTTCTGAAACAGGAGAAAAAATGCAGTGGTCAGATAGTGAAATATTACTAGCAAACAAGCCATTTTATTGGAATACTGCACAGGAGCTGTACACTTCATGCAATCTCTACTGCAGCCTGACCCTGCTAAGAGGCCTGGAGTCAAAGAAGCAATAAAAGATACATGGCTGAATGAAGGTTTCAGCAGGAAAATACTGAAATCTGCTGTCTATGAGAACAGGTAACAGTTTTGACATCTGTCTTCTACCTTGGGATTTCAGGATAGGGGATTTGGGAGGGAAGTGTTTTTAGTATGTTTGCTTGTTTGTTTGTTTTAGAAGATTTTTTTTATCTACTCTGTGCTGTTCCAAAATGACAGTTTTGTTTCAGAAAATACCACATGAACACTTCAAACTGTGGGTAAATTTTATTTAATAGGAAACATCCTTATAGAACTGTTTATATCCATTGTATCAATAATTTTGTTCTTAACATGCTTCACAGCTGCCACTAATTTCAGTGTGCTTCTCATCCATTCCTAGAAAACTAGGTCTCACATGCCCACCTGAGAAAATATATTTATATTTCACCAATATTATCTTGTTATTCTAATAATTTTTATTCTCATCCATCTTTGTAACTGGTTTTAACTAGTCTCCATTTTTTCTTTATGGTTTAAGATTATTATAAAAGTTTGAAATAGATATGTGCAGTATAACACTTCACATATATGTTGCCAACTTTCAAGATGATATTCATCTTTCATATTGGGAGGCTGCAAAGAATACTTTGCATGTCTTTAAATGTCTAAATTTGGTGATAGACCATTTAAATCATACTCACTGCTGAAAGTAGCTAGGAATGGGTCATGTATTTTATTCTCAAACTGTTTTGTAAAGGCTAGTACTTCTCACTAATTGAAAAAGAGAATAATTTGGCCTGTGTAATCTGCACCATCTGCATTGGTATTTAGAGGACTCTTAGCAGGTTTTCCTACCGTGGTGATCCACTGCCAGTCACAGCCAGAACTACTGGAAATCTATGTGCAATTTCTGTGAGAACTGCCCACTGCTCCTGCCTTTGCCCTCCTTCCTTCCCTCACGTGTCTGTTCTCATTCCTACTGAAGTTTGAAAAAATGTCTCAGGAGTCTCATAAGCTAAGGATGATTTCTATAATGCCTTTGCTAGACTTTATTACTCACAGAAGCCTGTGAGTAAAACAATTATCCTTATAACAAAACACGTTTTATTTCACAATATGATTTATACAAAAATTAGAATCCTACTGTACTTTCTTCAGTTCTCTTTTGTCCTTTAGGATTTCCCTGCCTTTTCTGTCTTCTTATGTACATGCACACACACTATCTCTCTTTTACTCCATTTGAGGCTACTGTACTGAGAACTGAGATACACAAACTTGATTAAAATGAGAAAATGCTGTTTTCTATATTTTATATATTTTTCTATATTTTATATTTTCAAGCTTAATCCTGGTGGGTATCCTTTCAGAGTAATCAATTATATCAACAATAGGATGTTTAATGATGCAGTAACAGAGCCTCAGCCCAGCAGTGAAGTTAGCGTAGCCAGACAAGAAGATTATTGCACAACTGTGTACCATAATTTGCCTGTAAAATCAACTTAGCCAACTCCAGCTGCATCATAAGAAGTGTATTCTCTGCTTACTGTAAATTCTGACATTGTACCTACTCCCATCATTTGTATTAAAATACTTTTTCCTGATATTTCAGATTTTGCCCCAGTGGATTGAATCCTGTAATTTTAAACTACATGACAGACATTATGGAGTTCAGTCTTTCAGAAGTTATCAACAGTTTAATAAATAACAGACCCTCTCCTGCCATGTCTTCTTATTGCTTATTGCTGAAGAAACTGCTCAGGTACCAGAAAGACCACAAAAGAGCTCAGGTAAGATATTATGGTCATAAGAGGTATAAAGTGCTCCCTGGATTTTAATGAGGAACAAGGCAGCAGCTATGTAGCACATATGAAAAAGGTGGTTATCCAAGGAACAGGGGAAAATTTGTCAAAAAATAGTTATGAAATTGCAGATCCAAGCACAGTCTCAAGAAACCTGGCATTCTCAGAAGTGATTAATTTATGAGATTTTTTTATTCCCAGAGACAAATATACCTTTTTTAATGACTAATGAATTTTTAAAATGAGCTGCCGGTTGTAATGGGATTGAGAATTATTTTATTTTACATATAAGATTACTTTTCCATTGGGAAAAGGAGTATTAGCATCTCAGTGACCTCCTCATTCTTTTCCTTTCTCACTGGTTTGTGAAAGTTTAATCCAAAATCTGGGGAGGTGAGTGGGAAGCTGTGAAAGTTGTAAAATATTTTCCCAGCATCTTTTTTTTTTTTCATAGTTTTACCCCTGTATCTTTTTCTCACACTTCAGCTCCAGCTCACTCAGGGACATGGAGTGAGATCAGAGGGGACAAACATTTTAAAAATAAATTCAAAAAATTATGGAAATCATTGGTAAGGCCACAATTAGTCAAAAAGGCTGTAAGCTTTTCTTTTACAACCGTCTCCACTAAGGGGTTCACAGCTCAGCCGTAAAAATTTTGCTTTAGGCAGAAACTAGGCAGACAGGAAGCCAAGTTCCAGCTTCTAACACACAAGTGCAATGGGAAAAGTTTCAGCTACAAAAACACACACATTAGTGATTAGCCTCCCATTCAAAGCCTTCACCCTGGAGAAGCTGTATTTTGAGAAGGTCCAGTTGACTCCTCTAGAAATTATTCAGATGAGCTTGAGCAGATGCAGATCTCCATGCCAGCACACAGCCCCAAGGTCGCAACAGTCTGTGCAGTGTCTGCAGACAGAGCCATAACTCAAAAATATGAGTTGGAGAGTGTGTGTGTGCATGCTTAGGGAGGGGAGGCTTTTCTTCACATATGCAAATTTTTTCATATTACGATTTTAAGTAGGATCTGCTAAATCATAGGTCACTCAAAAAGACCCATATTGTGAAGGCTATTGACCAGCTTTCTAATACCACTGGATATCAAGCTGATTTACAGCCAGCTGAGATCTAGCCTTCCAGGCAAGTGGCAGTGTTTCATGTCATGTTTGACCTCTTTCAGCATCCTACTCAGGTGGAAGAGGGAAGTGATCATGTACATAAAGTTGCAAGCTGATTAAGGGTCTGTGATACTTCCTGCCACTCCTGACATCCAAAATGCCTTCTTAAGGCACAGACTCAAATTAAATTCAAGCACAGACTGCTAAAATAACTCTGATTGTAAGTAATAACACTAAAAACCACTGGTTTAGAGACCTAGTAAATACATTTCCCAGGCAGAATGAAACTTTTGGTAGAGCAAGAAGGAAAAGAGGGGAGGTTTAATGAAGGAGTGAGTGACATCTTCTTTCTCTGTGTTGACATTTTTCCAATTAAAGGTTTAAACTCAAACCAGTACCAATGCAAAATAATCTGACCAGCTTCCAGCTCAAAACAGTGATGACTTTCACAAAATCACAGAATCACAGACAGGCTGAGGTTGGCAGGGAGCTCTGGAAGCCATCTGAAATAACCCCCTGCTCAAGCAGGGCCACCTACAGATGGTTGCCCAGAATCATACCTGGACAGCTTTTTATTGTCTCTGAGGATGAGCACCAGCATCCCTGGGCAACTGGTGCTTGGTCACCCTCACAGTGAAAAACTGTTTTTTGATGCTCAGGGGGAAACTCTTGCATGTGCTTTGGTCAGTCTCTCAATCACCTCTGTGGCCCAGAACTCTCTACAGCATGCCCATGTCTGTCCTATTGAGGAGTGCAGAACCAGATGTGGCCAGGTGTGGCCTCACCAGTGCTGAGCAGAGGGGCAGCATCACCTCCCTTGACCTGCTGGCAACACTGGCAACTCCTATTGCAGCCCAGGATACCATCAGCCTTCTCTGCAGCAGGGCCACATTGCTGACACATGGCCAGCTTGGTGTTGACCGGGACCTCCAGCTGCTTTCCAGCCCAGTGGCCCCAGCATATGCTGGTGGCTGGGATTGCTCTTCCCCAGGAGCAGGACTTTGCACTTCCCTTGCTGGACTAAACCCAGCAGGGACATCTGTAGCAAGTAAACTGAATATGTGCCCTGGGGTCTATTCAATTGTGTTGTATCACAATTCCCCATTTCTATACCTTCCCCATAACTCCCGGGTGTGTCAAGCTTTCTTCTGCACCACAAAACTATACTCATCTTCAAATTTTCACATGATCAATGTGGGGAGTTCTTAAATTTGCAGACAGAATCTCCCTTTGATGGTTGCACAGGGAAATGACTCACTTTTGGTAGGACAACTTTGCTGATAACTTGAAATACAGGCACAAGATAAATGTCTAAATTTGGCAGAGTGGATTCTACCACAAAATAATACCTTCCAATATCTGCCACTAAGACATACAAATTAGGAAATTAGAACAGACCAATTTATATTATCTTTTAATGTTCTAAAAGTTTGCTTCCCTTTTTCCATCAGCATGAGGTTTGCAAATGCTACCTTTAAACTCATAAACACAAAGCCTGCTACTAGCAAAGTTTGGAGATCATTCTCTTACGTAAGACTGTTAGTAAACTCACTGTTTTATCTCTAGATAATCACTCTACATAACTTGTTTCTTATTTTTGTCCTTCTATTCCCTCTTACATTCTTCTCTGTTATGAAAATTACTATTTCTCCCTTGCTAGTAGTTAGGGTCTGCGACTTTTTGCAGTTAATAATGATCTCTTGATTGTTTCTTATTCAAGCCCTTTGCATAATTAACCCTTGCAGTCAGTCCTCCCCAGGAGCTCTTTCAAGTCATGGCCATCTGTGCTACCACTTCATACCAGTTTCTCCAACATTCAATAATATTCGTATTTCCCAGCAAGGCTGGAATTTGGGCAAAAACAGGGAAGAAGGAGAGGAAGGCTGGCTAAGAAATCAAGCTGGGCATTCTTACTCAATCAATGTTCTTATTTTTCCAATATCCTCTGGCCTGTTCTACAGCTAAAGCTACTTTATGCACATACTTGCACAATGGCAAAACTTAGCCCTAAGCATATGTGAAGTATATAGGGAAAAGAAAAGAATGCATCTCTTGGATCCCAAGGCGGAGCCCCACACGGGTGGCATGACGTTTTTGGGCAGAGGCAGAGCCAAGAGCAGCCCCCAGCTTCCCTGGAGACTGGCCCATGCTGGGCTGGCACGGCTCTCGAAGGAGGCAGCTGGCAGAGGATTATCTTGCAGGGAGGATTCTCTGCTTTGGTCTAAAAGAGGCCAAATTCAATCACCTCTTTGGCAGGCTGTCATACACTTCTTCGACCACCCAGCCACAGAGAGCTGAAACTGAGGAAGAAGAGTAAAGTTTGTTAACTGAATGCAAGGGGAAAATTTCCCTCTTTTTACTCATCTTCTTGTTGAGATCCTGATGTTACTACAGCTTAATTACAACAGCATGGGCATTTGATATTTGTGTTATAAATTATGCCAAGGATATTTCAAAATGCATAGATAGATGTTCTCTATATACTGTATAAAGCCAACTATTTGCTATTTATTACTAGCAGTGTGTGATCCATCTTTAAATCACATTATTTCCTTTCAGCTCTCCAGATCTTGCAAATGTGTGCATCTGCTTTAACTTTAAGGATATGGATAGTTTCACTGAACTCAACAAGACAGCTTGTGCATATAAAATTAAAGCATTTGCAAAAAAATTAGCATTTGCATATAAATCAAATCTAAATTATGGAAACAGACAAGTAATTAAGAGTTCCAGGTAAAATGAAGCAACCTGAAAGCTAGTTGCCAGTTATTTACACTATTTTTTTTCTAGGACCATAAAGATTATTGCATATTTCTGTCTGCCTATGAAAAGAGATATTTACAGGGAGCTAATATCTATAAAAGAGCAAATTTATAGTAAAAAAATATTCCGGTATTTTTGAGCAAATTAGAAACCTCCTTTCCCCTCAGTGACTTGTAGAAAAAGTTGGCATCTGTCTCATACAAATATTCTGTCCAAAAAGAACAAAACATATCAAATATCAACTCAAACAGAAAAGTAATTGCATTCATGATAATGCCTATGAATAACAAGCAATAAAATATTCTACCAACACAATCAGCCCAGACATTGTTTGGAATTCAAATGCATATTCACAAAACAGTGCATTCAACCCATTCCAGGCAGCAGAATATGCTATGATTTCTCACACAATACCAAGAAACATACAATTTCCTGGGGAAAATTTTTCAGAAGAAATTCTAATCTAAAACTGAAAAAAACCAAAAAAAACAAACCAGTCTTGGACATTAGTTTTCATGTACAAACCCCCTGCATTTGAAAAACCAGTATGAGTCATTGTATTTCCACCATCTCCTTGTGTACAGAAGTTAACAGTTGAACAAGCGAATAATAGTTTTGTTGGATGCTAACAGATGTGATTCTCATTTTTCTGGCTGCAATTAGAAAAGTCTGTTGAAAGCTTTACCCTTAAAAAAGCATAAGACCCTTTCCATGTTCAAATTTGAGCCATAAGTCATTGGATAAACTTAAAACACAGCCTGTCCTTTTATGCATCGTAGTTTCTCCGAGCAGTGTATTTACATTTTATGTGTTCTGCTGTAGAAGAGGGAGCCTTAATGATTACAATTTGCCATCCAGAACTTTATAGCTAGTCCTTGCAGAAAATAGCATTTCTGCCAAAAAGCTTCCTGCCCAGGTGCTTAACCAATTAGCTCTTAAGAGGTCTGGCAGTAAAACCAGTCATGGCAAGTTTTCCGATATACTGTATATAAGGTGACAGCTTGCAAAATGTAAGATGAAAATTTGTTTTCTTAACTAGCAGTGTGTAAAATCCTGGGAGACTATTTGATTGCATAGCCTAAAACACTTATGACATCTTCAATTCCCAATTGATCTAGTGTGGTTTTAGCAATTTGTTGTCAACTTAAACATATTTTGTTTCTTTTTATAAATACTCTTAAAATAATTTCCCTGATTGTGATTGGGTACTACAAGTATGTAGGAAGGATGGGGTGACCCCCCCCACAAATCTGAGGTTTGGAGCCCTTCAAATTTTTCCAAACATTTTTGCTAACTCACAAAATACATTCAAGCTATCAAAAGTGCCTTTTCTCCACAAATTACACCCACTTTTTAAAACTACATGTTAGACTAAAAAAATATTTTTCACAAGGGGGCTACTTTGCAATGCAAAGGTTAGAAGAAAACCATGAAAAAGATAAATACATGATAGTAAACTTAATTACCTCTCTGATTCTGGAAGCAAGAGGTTTGTGTTATGTGGGGATGTCTGTAGAAAAAAAATCAAAAGTCACTAGAGATAATCCTTGAAGTGATAGTTATGTAACAACAAAATGGGTCTGTCAAAGAGCAGCAAAATGATATGGAGAGCAGCAAAAAAAAAGCTTGGTATTGGACTGGAATATCCATGTGGGTAGTAGTCTTGGTTTCAAAAACTGCATTTCAGAAATTTCTTTTTTGGGAGTGCCAGACCTGAAGGGAGAGGTTCTATGACAGAAGCAGCACACAGAGCAGTCAGCTCATCACAGGACTTAGTTCTGTAGGAAGGGATTTATTTCTTCTATTTCTTGCTTTGCAAAGTGCTCCCCTTGTGAAAAATATGTTTTAAATCTAACATTTTATTTCACAACCCTGGCATTTTCACAAGGTTTTGATAACTGAAACGCAGTGTGCATGAGGCTGACACAGTGAGACTCTGAAAACTTGGATCATAGGATGGACTAGTGACCTCCATATGAGAACCTATCCCTTCTGCATGGAAGATGCTTGTAGGAGTGAGGGAAGTGGCACTGCAGTAAGGAATGCAGTAAGGCACTGAAGCCCATGTTCTTGTTGGGGTGAATGGTCCTGTTACCACAGCTCCATGGAGGTCTTCCTGCTGCAATTCCACTGCAAAACCTGCCCAGATCCATTTTAGTCTTGTCCTGACTACCTACCCTGACAGTAAATGGTAACTTGCCCATGACAATCTTCCTTCTGGATCAGGGAGTGGTTCACAGCATCACCTCTGTGAGGTTAATGCTTTGCCTCCTGAGCTCTAGGATACCCTGACCCTCCTTACACAGCTTAGGAGGCTCTGTGAGCCATAGGACTCAAAGGAAGTGCTATGGGATCTCCAAAGCTGGCATTCTAGTGCCCAGCGGATTTTCACAAAAACTCTCCCTACAGCCTGCGTGGTAAAGGGAAGGGTCTGCCAGCCCATGTACAGCTGGGTTTCAGGAAGAACCTCTGGTGTAGGGTCTGCTCAGATGAAATGTTGATGTGTTTTACTAAGGCTTGTGTGAAAACAGTATTTCCTGTTACACCTTATAGTGTGATTTCTTTTGAAGTTTAGGTGCTTTTTTGTTCCCTTTAAATCAAATGGTGTCTGATCATTTTGCAGAGGGAGTATGAAGCAGAAAAACACAGTATTAATCCTGATAAACAGCTGAATAAAGAGGCAGAAACTAAGATTTCCCAGAAGGCTGAAATGGACACTCTGGAAAACCTCAGAAATTATGGCAGTAGGGCATTTCCTACCCTAGCAATGCAAAATGCTATTCAAGAAGATGAGATCACAATTGCATTGGAAAACCAGGAAAGCTTGTCAAAAGGTACTGTTCTGAAATAAGTCTCAGCATGTTACTTCAAAAGGGTAAAAGGGTATCTGTCTGAGGAGCAAAAGGGAACAGAATTCCTGAAAATGCTATAGAAATATCTTTGAATTTTGTTTTGAAATTATGAGTATTTTGAGCAATTTAATAGGCAAAAATCTGGTGATAGATTTTATTTTGGTCAGGTGAAATAACTGGCAGACGAACACCTGATCCAGTGCATACTCTGCAGATACTGATCACAAATAATTGTTTCATGCCCATATGTGGGTTATTTCCTCTATGAGTATCCCTGGGAGTAGTACTATGAGTACCCCTAGAGTACTAGTACCTCTAAGGCACTTTCAAGAACAGACATTTATGAGTAAAAGGGGCATTTATTTACATTCCCAGGATGAACGTGAGCATGGTGCAAGTGTCATAAATTCACTGTACTCCATGAGGGGTTGTACTCATATTCATGACGTCATTTTCCACAGTCTCAAAAATATAGAAGATGCCCAGTATTGATTAATCAGACTCCATATCTGAAATTATTTCTCCTCCAGTTATTGCACCTTCATGGCTATTTAGTTACGTGCCATGTTTCAAATGATGTGACAAATATCCCCAGAAGCATAAACACATTTGTTGCCCAGGGAAGCTGTGGATGCCCCAATCCTGTTAAGTATTCAAGGCCAAGTAGGATGAACCTCTGAGAAACCTGATCTAGAGAATGATGGATGGGGATTGGAATAAGATCTTTACAGTTCTTTCCAACCCAAACTGTTCTATGATTCTTTGATTCTATAGTACTTAATAAAATTAAGCCAGACAATGTTATGTGGAGAGGCTCATTTAAGACTGTTCACCCAACCAAAAAACTGACAACTGCTTACCTGCAGATCACCAACTCCCTGAAATCATCAATGCAAAATTTAATTCTGTGTCAAGATTTACTTTTATTTATGCCTTTACAAATACTGATTTTATTATGGGATGAAGCTGATTTGATAATAACATGTTGTTTTCTTGAAAATACCATTTCAGCAGAGGCTGATCTGATTTTTTTCTATATTCTATTTAGTTTCCAAGTTTGCAGGCAGAAGGTTGGTCCGCTGTAGGCCTCCTAAGTCATCAAGAAAAAGTATGCCATGTGAGCCCATTTATCAGCCAGTTTTGGACTCTCAGAACAATCAGAATGATTTTGAAGACTTGACAAAGGCCAGAAAACCATGTCTTCATGAAAAATCCCCATCCACACCAGCAAATAAGCAATCTCCCTTTTCAAGCATCCAAGCAATGACAAGTACAAGCAAAGTACCTCCACAGTCCCTGATGGAAAACAGAATTATTACCAGAAGTAATTTGCCTTGTCAGGACATGAGGTTTAAAGACCTTCTAAAGGCAGCATATGGCAATGTTCACATCCCAACACAGAGGCAACTTGATAAAGACAGTGCTGACCTGCTCATGATTGACTCTCCCCATCTGTCACCTTTTCCCAGGTTGCAACAGGCTACCCTGAGAGAAACCCTACCTAGAAAGATTTCCTTGCTGGGGGCAACACAGGAACATACAGATATCTGCCCTCTCATTATAGTCAATGGTTCAAAAACACCAGCCTTCCCCATGCCCCAACAGCAAAACTTTACCATAACAAGTATGAGGCAGTTTAAAGAAAACCCAACTCATTTTTTCAATAAGAAAACTAAGAAAAACTTCATTCAGCTCAGACACACACCTACAACTACAGATGTAAGTCTTCCACTTTTATGCCCACCATACCAAACCAGGTTGGGGAATAAAACAGAGATTGTAAGGTTAAATTTTGCTTAAATAAAACACCCACAAAGCATCAGAAGAAAAAAGGAGTGAAGGAGCAGGTAAGAAACAAAGGTGGACAGAAAGAGAGAGCAAAAAAAGGAAGGTGGGAGAGATGAATCCAATCTTAAAATGAGAATCCTCCAAACACAAAATAATTATATTGTTTAAGCTGTGTATCCTCTGATATCAACCCAACACCATGATATAAATTTCGTGGAGCACAACCAAAGACACAGAAAAACAGATGCCACTGTAGCAGAACAACATCACGTATATTTAGGAACAAAAGTAGACACTGAGGTCAGAAGATGTGATTTTAAATATTTTGTACCAATACCTATATTGTCCTAAACTTGTGTTACTTGTACTTATGCACTTCATTAGGGAAATAAACCTGAGAAGGCAATTTTCATTAAGCTGTGAACATAATGCAGAAGGTAAAAAGCCAGTAACAACAAGGGAATAAACAATTTGGGGTGACCCAAAAAAATAGTCGTGGTGCTGATAAATTATTTGTTTCTTTGCTTTTTTATTAGTTTTAAGTGTGTGTTCCAGATAATGGAGACCATACAACCTAACACCCCTGACAGAGAGTTAGTTGCATTTTCTCTGTAAACTTAACAACTTAACTAGTATTGCCTACTTGTAACTGTCTTTGCATTGTTTGTGCCTTACTGAAAACATGGATTTGCTTTCAGTTTCATTGTACTGTGATTCTCAGTTAGATTGTCATAGTACTAGGCTTTAAGCCTGCTTCTGTCCTCAAACAAGTTTTATATCAGTTTAAATCTCTGAAGATCAATGGATTTGAACTTGACTGACACCAACAGAGATTAGAATACAATGGGAATCTTCATATTTGCTGCTCCTGTAGGCTCACACATAAAAGATGTGCAAAGGTTTTTTCTCAGAAAATCCAATTTCCTAATAATTTAGGAAATGTTTATGCCTCAAATATGTTTTAGGCTTTGAATCACCCTTAGAAACATTTTTCTTTGAACATACATTTTGAAACAAATGGATTCAGCTGTAAGTTTACATTTCAATTCACAGTTTCCTTTCACAATACTGAAATGCTTCATTCTGGACATAAATAATAGAATTATAAAATCACAGAATTGTTTATCCTGGAAAAGATCTTTAAGATTATCAAGCCCACCATGAAACCATGTCCCAAAGAGTCATACATACGCATCTTTTAAATACCTCCAGGGATGGTGATTCAACCACTTCCCTGGGCAGTCTGTTCCAATATTTGACAACTCTATCAACAAAGACATTTTTCCTGATATTCAGCCTAAACCTCCCTTCAAGTGCAGCTTGGAGCCATTTCTTCTTGCCTTGTTATTTGCTATCTGGAGGAAGAGACAGACATCCACATGGTTACAACCTCCTTTCAGGTAGTTGTAGTGAGCCACACAGCTCCCCCTGAATCTCATTTTCTCCAGACTAAGCAACCACAGCTCCCTCAGCCACTCCTCACAGGACTTGTGCTCCACACCCTTTCCCAGCTTCTTTGCCTTTCTCTGGACCCACTTTGGCACCTCAATGTCCTTCTTGTAGTGATGGGACCCAGAACTGGACACAGCACTCAAGGTGTGGCCTCGCCAGTGCCGAGCAGAGAGGGGCAATCACTGCCCTGGTCCTGCTGGCTGCATTATTTCTGACAACGAGCCAGGATGCCATTGGCCTTCTTGGCCACCCAGACACACTGCTGGCTCATGTGCAGCTGGCTGCCAACCAGTACCCCTCGTCCTTTTCTCTTGGAGAAAAGAGCTTTTCTCCAAGCCTGTAGCACTGCATAGTGTTGCTGTGAACCAGCACTTTGACTTGTGCACTTCAAACCTCATAAAACTGGCTTTGGCACATCTCTCCAGCCTGTCCAGATCTCTCTGCAGAACCTTCCTGCCCTACAGAGCAACATTCCTATCCAGCTTGTGTAGGAATACCTGTTCCCTACTAAAATAAACCCCAGAGAGATCAGCATTAAGTGTCTCTGTGCCATGAAAAAAGTGCAGAATAGGAGCTTCCTGGAGAAGCTCTGAATTGTGATGCCATTTTATGGCCTCAGCTGGCTCCAGTCCAATCTCTTCTCTGTGACAGGAAACAGGGGTTTCCAAGGGGTGAGATACTTACCAGTGGTCAAGAAAACTTCAAGACTTTGTGGAATTCGAATTCAAGATATGACAGTTTTCTAGTAGATGAGCCTGGCTGGCTGCCAGGTGCCCACCAAAGCCACCATTTCCCCGTCTCAGCTGGACAGGATAGGGAAAATATAATGAAAGGCTTCTGGGTAAAGGAGGAAAGGCAAGGAAAGATCACTCACCAGTTACCATCATGGGCAAAACAGACTCAGCTAGGGAAAATTGTTTTAATTTATTACTAATCAAATCAGAATAGGGTAATGAGAAATAAAACTACATTTAAAACACCTTCTCCCCACCTCTCCCTTTTTCCTGGGCTTAATTTCACAACCAATTTTTTCTGCCTACTCCCTCCTAGTGCTGCAGGGGGACAAGGACTAAAGGCTGTAATTAGTTTATCATGTTATGTCTGCTGTTGCCTCCTACTCAGAGGGAAGACCCCTCGTGCTCTCCACTGCCCCAGTGTGGGGTCCTTCCCATGGCAGACCCCTCCACAATCTTCTCCAACATGGGCTTCCAATGGGCTGCAGTTCTTCATTAACTGCTCCAGTATGGGTACCTACCACAAGGTGCAGTCCTTCAGGAACAGGCTGCTCCAGTGTGGGTCCCCCATGGGGTGACAAGCCCTGCCAGCAAACCTGCTCCAGTGTGGGCTCCTCTATCCACAAGTCCTGCAAGGATATTGCTCCAGTGCAGACCTCCCATGGAGTCACAGCCTCCTTTGGGCATCCACCTTCTCTGGCATGGGATCCTCCACAAGGCTGCAGGTAGATTTCTGCTCCCTCATGGCCCTCCATGGGCTGCAGTTGAAGAGCTACCTCACTATGCCCTTCCTTACAAGGCTGCAGGAGACTCTCTGCAGCAGCTGAAACACCTCATTCCCTCCTTCTTCACTGGCCTTGGTACCTGCAGAGCTGTTCCTCCCACAAATGCTCACTCCTCTCTCCCAGATTGTTGAACAGGTTTTTTTCTCCCTTCTTGAGTCTGTTATCCCAGAGGCACGACCACGACCACTGATGGGCTCAGCCTTGAGCAGCTCTGGGTCCATCCTGGCTGTGTCAGACATGGGGGAAGTTCTGGCAGTTTCTCACAGAAGCCATCCCTGCAGCCTCCTGCTACCAAAACCTTGCTATGCACACTCAATACAGGTTTCTTATTTCTAGGACTCTTTCACTAAAAAGCAAGGGAATATCCCTTCTCCTGCCATCCATCCCTTTAAAGGTAACAACAGGTTCCCAAAGAGACAGTTTCTGAAGGAGCATTTAGCTGTTTCATTACATCAATAGCAATTCCTTTTACAAATAGCTTCACATAGTTTTGCTGCTGGGACGACTCTGGATCTGTCTTCAGGTCCTTCGAGTCAGTCTCTATAAGTGGATCCTGCTATTTTCAGTCTGTCAAAGCAATCACAAGAGATTCCCAGACCTTAGTTTCATAGGTTTTCCATTTACACATAGGAAATGGCACCTTTTACTTATATCCTGTTTCTGAGTCATATTAATAAGTTCAACTGCTTTATGTATTACCAGTTTCAACACTGTTCTGTTTTTCAAATCACAACTGTTTTCATGTCAGCAAAAGAATTTCAAACCACAGGAAATTCTGAGGATGAGATACAAATATACACTTAGAGCTATCAGGAAGCAGAATCAAACCTGCAGTTGGAAAAGTATGAAAAGAATGTCACTGCTTTCATACTCAAGTTTTAATTTCATCATTTTTAAAAGATATAAATGAACAAGATTGATAATTCAGACAGCAAAGGAAAGCCTTTGAAAATCCCTGAATAATTCAGAACTTCTGACATTATATAGCCTTTGTCATACTGATCCATCCACCCTGGGTAAGACTCTGAAGAGAGAATGAAGTGACTATCCAATTCTCTCACAACCCTCTCATATTACGGTTTATGAACAAAACTCTTCAAATCAGAAGGGCACAAAAAGAGAAAAAGCAGCTTGTGTTCACCAGTGGTCTGTACCAGCAAGATGATGAGAAAAGGTAAACAGGAGCATTATGAACACAGTGTTAAATTACAACATCTGACTTGCAGCCCAAGAAAATCTACTCCTCTGACTTACCTGGGCTCTAACCATAAGGTATGTGAAAGGTTTAAGAAATTCAGAAAATATTCATCATACAAAAACAATTTTAAAAGAAATCAAGGTTTGCCAAACTGAGAGTGAGCCTGAGAAATATACAAACACATATTTCTTTCCATAAAGCAGAACTTAGAATTTTTATGTCTCCTATAAATAACATGCATTTGCCTCATCCGTCTAACTAAAATTAAAATCTTTCACTATCATAATGATAATGAACTATATATACCTTCCCCTCTTTCACTTCTTTTCAGTTCTGGTCAATATTTTGGGTCACAGGTCATTTAGATGGATACTACAGAAAAATGTAAGTTAGTGAACTTAAGAAACCTTGTCTTCTTAAGAATAAATATTTGAGATTTCTGCTAGGACTCCTGCCATAAAATATTCCAGAATGAGAGTTATCCACCATTCCCCTGACTGTAGTATTTGGGCTCCAGTCCCTTATAAACACATATTTTATGACTAATCCTTTAGAGAGAAAGCCAGAGGATGCTTTCAGAAAAGAGTTATTTCCAGCTAGGAAGCTGGAAACTTCCTTAACTCTCCATTATAGAGTTTAAGATATCTACCACCACTCAGGAGAGTGGGCTCAGGGGCAAAGGGATTAAATAGAGATAAACACCTCAAGGCATACTCAGGTTGAGATTTTAAGAAGCAAGGAGGTTCTGCAGCAGGACTTTGCTTACCCAGCATTAAACAGAGGAGGCATCTCTGACTAAGGTTGTTGTCCAGACTCTTTTGTAGTCACTTGAGATTATGAACATCTGGAAAACGGAAAGGAAACTTGATTTGCAAGTCCTTAGGCAGACTCTTCAAAGGTTGCCCAATGGCACTGCAACAAGGATGATCCAATATTTGGGGCTTTGAGTTTCCACAGACTGAGGAATAGGAAATGAACATTCCTGTCATCTCAAAAACAATTTAGATGGCAGGACTCTTTCCTGACTTCTGCAGGAGCACAACAGTGGGGATTTAAGTCTTTATCTGGAGCATATATCAGAGGCTCAGAAGGGTAGAAAGGAGGATCAAATAGGTCCTTGAACCTAATCAGCTTCTGCTAGGCCATCAGATATTTCACTTGGGACATCTGTATTAGTAGTGGTAATAGCCTTCCAAGGCCAGAAAGACTGAAAACCACTTTTTACAAATCCTTTCTTAGAAAGTAAGTCCTCTGTATAGCAGGACAAAAGTGTTCCTCTAGACAAAAGAAGGATTTGAGTATCAAGCCCATCCATTGTAACAGCTCAAACAGTCAACAAAAGCACAAGGGACTGTGTTACACAAGACTTTTCTAAGCTAATGAATACTTAAATCACATCAGCAGCTTCTACAGAACACTTCAATGGGACCAGAATGGAAAGCAAGTGCTCCCACAGCAAAGGAGAAGCTCTTTGGTTCAGACCTTCAGAGTGCCTTTCCAGTGCAGTTCTGCATAGAAACTAGTGTGGGTATGGCACTATTTCAAAATACTTCTCTTTCACAGAAGACAGTCTATACATCTGCCAGACATCCACTCTTGGCCAGCCTACACTCTTTCCTAGCAGGACTGTGAATTCCCACATCATGGAGACCCTGCTCTTCCTAGGCATTTCAACTTGCTGCTTCCCATATGCTTTGGTAGCTCAGCATTTCCTCTAAACCCTAAACCAAAAAACAACTCCCCAAGATGATTGACTTATTTACATATATTTACAGGCCTTTACACACAGGGTAACATAGGGAGGTGCAGAGGATATGCTGTTACATGATGGATGTGAAAGATCAAACAACACACTGTTTGTTCATAACGCCTCCCTTCTATTGCTGCAAGACCATCCCTTTCCTCAGACATTGAGACAGACAAGACATAGAAATGATGATACAGTCTTGTTATTACAACCTTCTAGAGAAAGAAAACCATGTTCTAGTCACTTCACTATTTTCATCAGGAGTCATTGACCCAATCCTGTGGCTGAGAAGAAAATTTATGTTTCAGAAAACCCACCACAAACTGTTGGAAACACTGTAAGTATACCCAGCTCCAATATGCCTGATTTTCTTCCAATAAGTTAATTATCTTCCTTCCACAAAAAAGCAAGCAAGCAAGCATCTCTTGAGCTCCCAAAGGCAATCCTTTGAGAACAATGGACGTTTGATATTATTAACTATTTAGTAAAGATGAAAAAAGTTCCCATAAAGCCTGAAAAATATTTAGCAGTGACAGAAAGTCAGTAAAGTCCTGACTGTCATAAAGCAATAATGTTATCCTGATAGCTCTCAGTATGCAAAGTTATCAGCTGTAGAACATTTGAGCTCAAAAGTACAGCCTCCAACTCAAGATCATATATTACACATCTCTATGCAGTATCAGGAAGAATTCTCACTCTGCCATTGCTGCTCTCCCTGCAGAGCTCCCTCTGCTTCTATGTCTAATTCTGCTTTTACCCTGTGGTTATGACACAAGAAATGCTAAGCACAGATTTCAATGAGTAAACATATTATATGGTGTGGTAAGAGAAGTACCTCATAATAGTGCAGTTTGGAAGTATTTACCAAAAATTTGCTTCCTAATAATGAAGAGCTGGGATTTTAACCCTGCTACAGAAGCAAGGAGAGCAAACCACAGCTTTAGGCTTAACCAGTTGTATCGAGCTTAGCACCACTCCAGTTGACTGGGCACATTTGGTACACTTTATGCCCTTGTAGCCTGTGCTCTGTAAGGATTTTTTAGCTTTGATTCACCTTGTGAAAAGAAACTCCTGCCCACTGCATCCTTGCTTTTGCTTCACTGTGTCTATCACTGACTCAGAATTCACATGTTGGAAAAAACCAAGCTCAGTTCAGTGCCTGAAATAAAAATAAAACCTCCCTTCAAATGGCACAAAGCTGCTTAAAAATGTTAATCTCCCTTATTTTTATGATGTGTTTAATATTAAATGTTCCCATATGGGTACAACACAGCAAACTATGTCTTTCCATTTAAATAGCCTGTTTACTTTAAAATCTGAAACTAGCTACAAATTTAAACCCTTTTTTTGTCCACCTGGAAAAAATTATTAAATTCTTAAGTTTGCATTACAATAGGAACAAACACTAAAGAGTGTGAATTCTTTAGTTTCAATATCTATTTTTAAATAGTTTCGCATGTAAGCTTTTAATTTAGATTTAATAAGATTCTAATTGCATTTTTTCAAAAATACCGGTTGATTATTGAAGACATATTTCTGTAGGATTAACTTATACAGTTTGGATTTTTAAAATATTATTTTAAATAATAATTTAGTATTTTGTGATTTATGCTACCAAATTTAAATATCATTAATGTAAAATAATTACAGAATTATTGCAAGAAATAAACTTATTGAAGATAAACCATTTTATGAGAGCTGCACATCTCCTGTGTAATTATTCCACATCATTAAGTGTCTTCAGAAAGCTGCAGGCAATTAATGTAAGAAGACTGCCTAGTTATAATTTAACATATTGTGCAATTAAAGCCAGTCAAAAGTTTTGCCATTTTCCATATCGTTCAGAAACAGGAAGAAAATGTATTAGCATGTTAAACAGAATGATCTGTGCAGTTTCAATTCTCAGGTCTGTCTCAGCTGCTTTTTGCCACTTCAGCAGTGCAAAAGAGCCAGAGACCTAGCAGTCTTGTTCTCCTGATGATCTTTCCTCAGGGGAAATACTGGATAATTCAAAGCAGGAATAGTGGCTGCATGCCACCATCTCTTCTTCAGCTGGAGGGTGCAGTATCAATACCACATTCCTCTCTTGCTGCCAGATGTACTCTTCAGGGTCACAAGTAGCCAAGATTAATTTATAATAGCTTTACAGCAGCCTAAAGATCTATAAAGTAATTTTTGTCTGGCTAATCTGGCACTGCCTACTATGGAGGATCTGGGCCTTTAAGCACACTAAGGTCTCAATTAACTGTTGTCTTGGGCTAACTGTAGGCTTTAGACCTGGATTGAAAAGGCATTGAAGTCACCTGGAATTCGTTCCTCACCCTCCCTGGAAGCTGCACATACCCTCAGCATGTTGCATGCTCCATGGAAACACTGCTCTTTTGGCAGGCAGGCATCTCCTGGAATAGTTCCTACAGCACATATTATGGAAGGACTGCACTAGTAGAGAGGTCTTCCTTCTTTTTCACCAATTTATTTTTACATTCTCATAAATAATACTTCTTTTCCCACTCTCTATTATTGTGACACCCCTCACTGTACCCCCCCCCCCCCACCAAAAATTATTTAGGACATTCTCCTCAGGAGCTTGAAGGTAGAAACTGTCTTTTGCTTTGTTCAGATTAAGTCACATGTTTTGATTTTTACCATTAAATTTATGTCTAAAACATGATCTAAATCAGGCATCCAAAAGCACACCCGACATTCAAGAGCCACTGAGAGCATTGGAAGAACCAATAAAGATGACACCTGCCTTTACTCCTGTGAGTAAAACTGCTCCAAAAAGAGCAGCGTAGCAGAAGAGCAGCAGCAGAACAACTTCCCTTAAGTGTTTCTAAATATGTTAGAGGCACCTTCTGTATCACCTTACTTTAGCGCTAGATTGTAAGAGAAATTTAATGTTTGAAATCTTTATTTGGTATCAATAAAATACCACTTAATACCACTTCATGTCAAAAGTTAAACTTACAAAACTCCTGTTTGTGACAAGTAAGCCAAGCACATGTCCCTCTGCACACCATCAGGAATCTCCAAAGAGCTGGAAGACTTCTGGTGATCCACATCATCGCAGGCTCAATAAATGCTTGAGACCGCACTGATGATGGACCTGTGTTCCCCTGCCATGAATCACTCTTCAAATAATTAAAACCATTATTCAAGTCAGTACACAACAAAGAATAAAAGCCTGGAACCCCTGGTTTTGATGCTTGATCAAAGCCCTTGCTTCTTGTGCAATGTGGTGGCACTAGCCTGCTGGGCTGCTGAAGGCAGCTAGTTATAAACCACTGCAAATATGCCAACAGCCCAGTGCAGGTTGGTAATGGCAACAATCATTCACAAACCAAAGGTTTACTTGGAGCTGAGATACGATTGATGTCATCGTTTTCTAGGCTTTTGAAAATTAATGAAGATTAAGCTAATCAGCCTGCTCTGTCTTTATATTCATTGAAGACAAATATGTCCAGCTGGGAAAAGATTAATGTGAATGTGGGCAGGTTGCTCAATGGAGTAAGGGACTGAGTGATAACAGGCATGGAAAATGGCAGAGGTTGTCCATCTCTCTTTTGCTCCTCATTTTTCATCAAGCAGATGTGTCCCAAGCATTGCAGCCTCCAAAGGCTACCAGCAGAGTCTATGGGAATGACGTGGAATCTGCAGTAGAGGAAGGCAGGGTCGGGACAACTTCAGCAAACTGAGTACATGCAACCCATGGGAGGAGATCAGCTGCACTGAAGGGTGTAGAGGGAGCTGTCTGGCATCACTCTAGAAAGAGATGTCATCTTTGAAAGGTCACGGCACTCAGGGGAAGTTTCTGATGACAGGAAAAAAAGGTCACCATCACACCCATCTTCAGAAGGGGAAAGCAGGGTGACTCAAGTCAGATAGCCTCATCTCAACCCCTGGGCACATTATGGAGCAAATCCTCTGGGAAGTCATATCTGATCACATGAAAACAAGAAGGTGAAGAGGATCTAGCAAGAGCAAGTCATGCCCAACCAATCCCACCAATTTCTGTGATAAATTGATGAGCTCCATGGACAATGGAAGAACAAAAGATGTACATCTTGACTTCAGCAAGGCTGATACTGTTCAGTCTTTGCTAACAACACTCAACCTCTTTGCAGGTAATACCAGAAAATATGCAGGAGCACAGGCTGCAGTTCAGAGGGACCTGGACAAGCTGAAGAAATTGTGCTGATAGGACTAAGGCAAATACAGGGTCCTGTATCTGTGAGAGAGTAGCTCCAGGCAGCAATAAGGGCTGGGACTCAAGCCATCTGGAAAAGCTTGGCAGAAAAAGACTGGGGCACCCTGATGGAGAATATGTTGAATGAAAATTGGCAGTGTCTTTGCAGCAAAGAAGGCCAAATGAACCATGTGGACAAGAATTAATACTGTTTCTGCAAGCCAAAATGTTTGCCTCCATTTGCCCTTGTGAGACTGCACCCGGAGTAGGGCACCCAGTTTTAGGCTGCTCAGTACCACAAAGACATGGATGTGGCTGGAGTGAGCCCAGTGGAGGGCCAGAAGGATGAGCAGGACACCAATGCCCAGGGTGCCCAGCAAGAGGCTGCCTGAACTGGGTTTGTTCAGCCTTCAGAAGAGAAGGCTCAGGTGGACCTTACTGGTGCTTGTAATTAGCTCAGGAAAGGGAATAAGAAAGACAGAGGGAGCTTCTCTCAGAGGTACACAGGCACAAAATGAGATGTAAGAGAAGGCACTTGGAGCTCAGTTGAGTCAGAAATTCTGATCACATAAAAGGAGAAAACTTTTTACCACAGGCTGATCAAACACTGGAATAGGTTTCCCAGGAGATTTTCAAAAACCAGGCTGGACAAGCCCTGAGCAACTGGCCTGGGTTTGAGCCGAGAACTGGATTAGATGAACTCCAGAGTTTGCTTCTAACCTGCACCACTCTGTGGTTCTGTTTTAGGAAAAGGAAAGCACAGATACATTTTCTCCCTGGGGATGCCCATTTTTTTCATTGAATATAAATGGAGATGAAGCTGACTAGGTTAGGTGTATCCTACTCACATTTAGAAGGGGTCAGTTACAAGAGAGAAATATCACTTTCAGAACATAAAACTTCAGTAAAATAGAGACAATGTAGAGGATTATTGTTTAGCACATACTGCACATACTGCTAGATATAGTTATCCTTGAAAAAGTTCCTAGTTGAAGGCCTCCCGGCTTTAATTCTCTGTTACACTCAAGATAGGAGAATTCAATGGTGGCATGGGCTTACAAAACCAGAAATGTATTTGAAAAATATAATAGATTATTATATACTTTATATGTACATTCAAATTCCACAATATAGAGAAACATGCATTCTTGGTTGTGGGTTTCAAACATTTTGAGTAGTATAAAACAATTTTCTATACAGTTCTAAATGTCATCCTTAAAGAGCAGGAATTCCATCACTAACAAGACTGGATCCCAGTTTAAATAAGAAAGGATCATGTTAGATACAGGACCCTTTGATTCCAAAGTTTTCTTGATTCCAAAGTTTTCTTTCCTTACTTTCCCCCCAGAATCTAATTTTACTGCTTTTTGGATCTGTTGTACATTAGTATCCCTTTCTCCAAAATATCCCACAGTGAGGCTGACTGGGAAAGGGCTGTGGGAAAGTTTCAGTCTGTGTGATTAAGGCAGACTACTAAGGTGTGCATTTTAGTTTACTTGGTAAATTGAATTACTTTTTCTAATTAAGATACATATTCAGGTTTGATTTGGGAAATAAAGTAGAAGTTTTGTCTACCAGCACTACAGTTTATACTTGAAGACCTATATTGCCTTCTACTGGTGTCCATCACTTTCCATTGACTGTATGAAGATAAGTCAAAGTTTCCTGAAGAACTTTTCTTCTTACTTAGGCATTTCAGCTGAGTGCTTGAAGTGAGGTAGTGTAATCCAAGCTCTACAAGGTCATGTGGCATTTTGGCTGTGATTTTCTGTTATGGAGTTGTGCAATGGGGCCATTTTATTGGATTTCCTTTCTTGTTATTTTTAAAAGCAACATCAGAGAGGATGTTGGCTCACACTCTTGACATATTTGATAACCTTATTCCTATTTGACAGGGGGAAATTCCAAAGAATTACTCTTACCTGTTGCACTATTCTCTGAGGCATGAAGCAGTTCTTACATGTTTTCTGACAACAAAATCTGGAAAAAAATTCCCAGGCTCATCCACAGAGAGAATATTAATACTAGTTCATTTACGAGCAGCAAAGAGCCACAGGGTATGGCATGTAATCATCTGAATATCTAATTTCTACAATAACCACACCTCAAAAATGAGAAAGAAGCACCTACTTTTAAACTGTGTTTACTTATTCATCAAATGAGTCTGATTTTGAATAAGGATGAGCCATGTGCATGTCTGTACTACATTTCCTGTGAATGGTAATACTTACATGGAAACTGGAATACTTCTGAGACTTTCAAAAGATGTGCTATATTTTGCTTCAAATATCTAATTTGGCCCATTTCCCAGACCACTAAACATTTTCTAGACTTGGGTAGCATTTTTTCCATGATGTCTCCCTGAATTTCCTGATGCTAGCTAGAACGTGGAACTGAAGTATCAATAAAGGTGCAAATCACTTGCAGTGTACTTATACCCCATTCCCCCCAAATAATTTAGTATTCTAAATTTAACTTAAATAGAAAGAGCTTCTTACAGTACTTCCAGGGCAGTTTTGCAGGCTTTGCATTTTGCCCTGCTATTTTTATCTGTTAAAACAGTTTCTAATAAATAGTATTTTGCAAGTGAAGTTTAGTTAATTCAGAGGAAACTTGGGGTACACATGTAAGGAACTGGCACAAAAATTACACCACAGTTTTTGTTTTTTTTTTTATTTTCCAAACAAACTCAGTCTACACAAATCACAGACCTTTGGATGCAGCAAATCAGCACAGCACTAGTGCAATCAGCTTTATCAGCAGCTGGGTCTCTGGCATGGGTAAAACCTTTCTTGTTGAATTAATAGCATTTCTCCTTGTCAGCATCTCCCTCACAGACAGTTATTCTCAAGAGCACTGATTATGGCTGCTCAAATATTTTGTGACTAGAGAAGTAGATTAATAATGATAGGCCACATAGTAATGATATTTCTTTCATGTCTTTCTTTTTCTTGTTGCAAGGAACAGGTGGACCCAGGTCCCAGCCTCATATTTCATCAGCTTTGTCATTTCAAGTAGAAAAAAGTCAACTTTTAATCAAACATCAGTATTATACAGGTTGAAAAATAGAAAAAACCTTCTAGTAGGATTACTTTGTAAATACTGGAATAGATTTGCAGTAGGAATTACAGCCTCTTTAGCAGACATGCATAATAATAGGAAAGATAAACTACTCACAGCTATACTGCATCCTACCTCTAGACAGGATAACGGAGGAGGCGATGTCTTAAATCCTTCCAGATTTATTTTCCTGATTCATTAATACCAATTATCTTTCCATGTATGTGAATACTGCACCTCTTTCCTACATGCCATGTCAAAACATTTGTTCCATTTAGATCTCCTTCTCTGACATTGGAGTATCACATTTAGTCCTTATTTGCAGTCAGTTGTTATGCAAATCTGTGCTCATTAGCTTACAGCATCTCTTCTAAAATTTCTAAATACCATAAATTCATTAATTCAGGCTTTCAAACAGTCCAAGATGATTTTCTCATTTAACCAGAATTAAGGATATGTTTCAAAGCCCCAGATTATCAGATGTCAGAGAGCAACCCAAATTGAAGTTCACAGCTAGCTATGTATGTGGTCATAGATAGTGTACCAGTGAATGGTGAATGATTCAACCTCCCTCTGGGGGGATTATATGCAGGAATCACTGCACAAGTCTGGATATTTTAATACAAGAAAAAGGCAGCAGAAAGATATGGGCATGTGGGGAAAAAAAAAAAGCCACAAAAATAATTAAACAGCTGGGGGGTTGATTTATGAAGAGACATTAAAGGAATGATGTTTGATTGTTTGCAAAATGTCCAAAAGCCATATGTTAAACACTTCAAGTATCTGAAGAGGGCAAACAGCAAGGGAATAATTAACTGGGCTAGAACAAGAAGGTGTAACTAAAAATACAGAAAATGAATATATTAGGGGAAATTCTTAACAATGAGCTTTGTTAATTACAGATAATATCTGAAGAAAAGCAGCAGGAATCTTGTTTTTCCTTGTATCTTAGAGAGTAAACTGGACAAACCACTGAAAAAAAATTAAATATCTATTTCAGTCTGGCTGGCAAGAGAGCTTGACAGCTATTATTGTTTGATAATATCTTCCTTTGTGATATTTATAAATCAAAATGCAAAAGACAAGTGGTCACTCAATTAATTGAAATAGCCATTTACCTCAATTAACCCTACTTTTCTAAAATGTTAGAGCAAACAAAATAACACTCTTATGCAAACATAAACACTTCCTGAAAATACTTTATGTCAGATATTTTTCAAAATAATAAAACCAATAGCACTGCACATTTAAAACAAACCAACAAACAAAGTTGTTCCTACACAATTGTTTAGGACACAAAGTTGGAACTATTGACAAAAAACCAGCATCTTCTGCATTTGTAATCTAGAATTCAGGGAGTCTTCTTTTCCTCTGCAGCTTCAGAAATGTTCTTTTGTACTTCTCCTTTGCTACTCAGCCCTGCTATTGTAAGAAGAAAGGCTTGTTCCTTGTCAAAAGGCTGGAATTCCCATTTATTTGCAAAGAAAGAACTTGATATTCCCACTCCTCTTACACAAAGCCATATTGCTATTTACTAATTCCTTCTTAGTCCTGCTTCTGTGTTTTAAAGATGGATTAGAAGGTGTAAAAGATAAAAATGTACTCTAGGTGAACTCCAGGGAAAATCTGCCTCAAAAAAATCTGCTTTGGAAATAACTGGACTCGAGCTCAGCCAATTAAAGGACATAAGGAACAGAATGGGTTGGAAGAAACAGTTTGGGTTGGAAGGGACTTTTGAAGGTCATCTAGTTCCAACCCCCCTTCAATAAGCTGAGACGTCTCTTACTAGAACCAGGTTGCTCAGGGCCCCATCCAGCCTGGCCTTGAATATTTTCAGGGATAGGGCAAGTACCACCTCTCTGGGCAATTTGTTCCAGTGCATCACTACTCTCACTGTAAAAAACATCTTCCTTATATCAAGCCTAAATTGTCTCTCATTCAATTTAAAGCAATTTCCCCCTTGTGCTATTACAACAGACCCTTGGAAAAAGTCCCTCTCCAGCTCTCTTGTAGGCTCCCTTTAGGTACTGGAAGGGACTATATGGTTTCCCCAGGGAGAGGGGAGGTCAGAGGTCTTACAGAAGTCCTTAGGGGGACTGACTTCCATACTAGTCAATCAGCTACTCAACAATGCAGGAAAGGAGATTATACTAAGAGCTGTCCCATTTGAGGAAAAAAAAGTTCAGTAGTAAGCAAGTGCCTCTACAGCTAGGAATCAGGGTCCACAGCCAAAAGAGGGTACAAGTCAAAGGAACTTTGCTGACATGTTGGTACAGCCTAGAGTACACGCTCACAGCTTCAGCTAAGGGGTACAGACACCAAGATGCAAAATGCTTGTAAGAGTATCTAACATAAAAATATAAAACAGTACCTAATATAAACCTTTTTCCAAAAAACAATTTGAATATAGGTTGAGAATTGTTGCCTTAATCCACTTACTAAGATTACAGTTACCAACATTCTCCATTCAAAGCATTTCTAAAAGGCAGAGACAGCTTTTTCAAATTGAAGTATTTTGTGCAATTCACAGTGCTTTAATTTTTTAGCTCTTTTTTTTTTTATTTTTACTTTCCAGGCCATCCCAGAAGCATGAATAAAGAAAGTAAAAGCAGGAAAAGTGAGAAGAAGAGGAGGAAGAAAGATGTGAGAGAGAAAACAAAAATTGGTCACGGAAAATATATTTCAGAATATCAGAGAAAGCTAAAAAAAAGTGGAGAAGCCTCATCAGGATCCAATGAGGGTCTTTCAGTTTACTATCTTATCTCCTGGTGAAACTACTCACAGAAATATACCGAAAATTTCAGCAGAGCAATCAGTCAACAAAAGGGCAAACGGGTGGAAATCCACAACTGAGAAAGAGAATCCATCCTGCCAAGCAGGCATCACAGCCATGACCTGCTGGCTCCAGCTCTCTGCAGGGTTTAATGCCCACATCCTCAAAAGCAGTTAGTGCACTTCATTGGGGTCAGTGGAAATGAAGCACCTACATAATGGTTAGTCACCTAAATATCTTTGCAGATTCAGGTCTTATTTCAGCAAAGGGCACAATAGGACACTATTTGTCATGGAAATTGAGATTCACCACATTGACTCTGACAGAAATTGCTAAAGATGGTCCCAAGCTGAGCAGCTTTATTTGGAAATGACCATGTGTACAGCAGCAACTACTTCTCTGAGCAAATGTGCACATTTACACTTGGTTCCCAGGGAAACAATTACAAGAACACTGAAATACAGAAAGATTTTTGCTGTATCAGGTGTTTTCATAATAGAAAGTTTGTCCATAAACATAGTCCTCAAAAAAAAAAAAAAAAAAAAAAAAAAAACAAAAAACCAAAAACAAAACCAAAAACACAATAAAGGAAGTGTGACTCAAGAAAAAAATGCATCCAGGGCAGAACAGAAAGTAAGCTGACAGCCCTGTGAACCCAAAACAGCCCCCAAAGATGTGTCTGCCAGCAGAGCCAGCCGCAGCGTCAGCCAAAGAGCTCAGCCACAAAGCCAGACATGGCTGCTGGAAAAACACATTCCAGGTCCTACACACTGCTGCCAAGTCCACCCCACGATTATAGCCACGGACTTTGGAGAACTCAGAGGAAGAAGGTGAAAAGGAAAAGGATCAACATTGCCTACAGGGAGAAGAGGCAGTGCCAAGACAACACAAAAATTACTGGTTAGTCCCATTTTACTTTGTTCTTGCCCTGCTTTAATAGAGAGTCTAGCTACGGTCTTTCGAAGCTTAAAGGAGACTTTGTCATTTTTGGCAGCAAATCTAGCTTTCATAGCAAACATGATAATGGCCTTACATTACGTGGAGTTATGGCCCGCTGGATTCCAAATCGTTTTACAAATTTCAGCTGATACATGGCCAATGTACACAGGGACCACTGAAATGTGCTCAGCCTCTAAGACAACCTGTCACAAATGCTTAGCAAAGCACAGAAGCTCTTCAGAGTATTTTAGGCCAGGATATGGTGAATGCTCTGCGCTACTGAATCTGAACGGGAAGGAGAAACATAATTATGTGAGCAGATGCTCAGTTGCACTCACTCACACTCCTTCTGCTCTACACCTGCTCTTAAATTCTTATTACAGTGTCTTTTAGTGTCATAGTTTGATGACCTTTCTTTTCCAGAATCTCTTTGGGTAATGTCCTCTGCTACACTGTTGGATTCTCCTTCCCTTCTGACTGGTGCATCTACTGGACTCACACCAGTGGTTACCCCGCCATATGCGTGTCCCAGTACAGTTCCCAACCAGATTCAACTTCTCCTGGGAAGAAAGAAATATATAAAGGCCAATAAAATAAAATAAAATAAAATAAAATAAAATTAAAAAAAAAAAAAAAAAAGTCACAAGCAGTACAAAGTTTTCAGGCCCAATATCCACCTATCAACATGAACATTCATCTTAGCCACAATCTGATTTCTTTCCCTAATTCCATAACAAAATGATCATTTTTACTCTAAGATCTCTATCAAACACATAAATCTTGTGGCCTTTCCGAAGTCAAGAGAACGTCAAATTACTTAATCCTTTAAGAAAAGCTTTGTATAACTAAGCAGATTTGTGCAACATTTAGAAGGTTTGATGGGTTTTAAAATGTGACAAAATATCTAATGCAGATTTTTGGACACAGTAACAACAGAATCACAGATATTCTAAACAAAATAAAATCAAACACACTTTTAAACTTCACCTCCAAGACAGGGATATAGGCACATATTTCTCTTCAAGGGATGTTAGGGAAAAATGTTTCTAATTCCAGTTGTTTTCTACTTTTTTTTCCTCTCTTTAAGTATTTTCTCTGGTAACAGGGCTGATTTTTACAGCTGTCACTCACACTCACATCCAAATCTGGCCCATCCAGTGCCACCGTGGACTCATGTCAGGATAATCATTGCAAGAATGAAAATCAAACTCTGATTTTTTTTTATTTTTAGTTTTTGAAAACAGATGGTATTTTCCAAAGGTGAAATATTTCTGGTCATGTGTGAGAAAGAAATATTAACTGTCACTGACTGAAAATTTCATCCTAATACTGAGCAGATGGTCCCACCCCTTTCGGTTCACCTGAATGTGTCACACAGCCCTACATTTTGCATCCAACAGACTCAGGCCTTCTTCATATGGTAGATGTACTCTCACTTCACAAGGACCAGGTAGGAAATCTGTAACAGTCTAGAAGAGGTGATAAAATTGACTACATTTGCCTCAGGAAACTTCTACAAATCGGGTGCATGCTAACCTTGGGAAACTACTTTCAGAAGCTCATACACATTAGGTTTGAAATAAAACTATTTATTATACCTCTTAACTATGTCATTACACATCTAATAAAAACAAGCAGATGTAGAAGTCAAGCCTGTCAATCTCAAGCTGGGATGTATCTCAATGCTCTTATTTTCCTTAAAAGGCTTCTCATACCCCAAAGGTGAGGAGAACATGCCAGATCTGGATCCCAAAGTCTGACCTCACAGGTCTTTAACTCACACCCAGTTACTCCTGTGCTGGGCTCAGCAGGTTGGGCTTGGCTGACTCCTGTGAGTGCAGCACACCAGTCAGGCACCAGGGCCATGGTTTGATTTGCAGATATCCAGAGATGGAGACACCAACATTCTAAAGCTTTTGGAAAATACCACTGTAGGGTATTTTAACAGGGAAAAGACTGTAGTCCTTTCCCTGTTAAAACTTTGCGTCTTATTTCCAATATGACTTTTTCTGGCTTCAGTCTCAGGCTATTGGTTTTGATTATTCCTTAGGCAAATAAACCTGTTCATAATCATACACATAGATATACAGCCCTGAAGCTCCTATCCTGTTTTCTCTGCAGCTCTCAGAGGTCTGAACAGATGGCAAAGGCAGACTTGCTCATGTGTTAAAAAGGGGAAAGCCCAGCTAGGGAAAATATTGCTCTTAAGGAAGTTTTTAGTTGGATTTCTTGTTTGTTTGTTGCTTTTTTTTTCCTTTTTTTTTTTTTTAAGAAGACTACAGCACCCACAAAGACATGCAGCACTTTGAGACTACAGTCTTCTGTTGAACTTCTCACCACCAGCTCCTTGCTGGAGAGCTGTCCCCACAGAATCCGCCCCCGCAGCAGCTAGTGGTGAAAATACTTTTCCTGCTCCAATTTTTCTTGATGGGGGATCCAAATTTATTCCTCTGTTTGCCATATTTCAAAAGGAATTATACAATGCCAATCTCTCCCAGTACTTCTTTGTTGGACTGCTACTCCTAGCTGAGGTGGCTGCAGAAAATCACACCAGCAATTTAATGAGGAATTCAGAGAAGTTAAAAGACCTTTCCATTGGTGTTTAAATCTCACACAAACACCAGGCTGCAGCTGTAGCCTTTGCTGCTTATGGATAAATGTATTATTTTAGAACATGGCCAAGACCTCCTTCTAGGAGGTCCTGCAGGATTGGAGCCAACAAGTGATTATAGAAGGCAGCCTAAAGAACATTTGACACTGTTTTCTGCCTACGCTTAACAAGCACCTCGTCGTTCGGGCTGCAGTTTGCACGATTTTGGCTTTTAGAAAATATGAAACACCTTAGTAGATGGATTTTACGTCTAGGAGATTCCATCTGAGGCACTGAACCCACCCAGTTTTATTACTTTCAAAAGTTTGGGAAAAGCTTCAAAGTCGCATCTGACAACTTCATGAACTTATTCTAAAAAAAAAAATCTGGAACTTTGGCATCCATGCACTTTTCAAAAAAATAAACACCTACAAAAAAGATCTGCACTTCAAATAAATCTCACTAGACTTATTTTCTTAAGCTAAAATCAATTAATTTGTTCATTATTATGTATTTCATTTCCTTTGAATAAATAAGCCTTTATTTACTGCCTTTTGAGATACTACTCAGTATGTCACTCAGCCCTAGTCTGCCTTGTGATCCAGTGACTGGGATAGGAGAACCAGCTGGCGACTGAGAACATTTGAGTAAAATAAAAACAAAGAGCAGAAGCTGCAGACTGGGCAGAACTACAAAGGTGTAGAGGAGGACATCATCCAATCTGGAAGAGAATCTGGGACCACTGTTAGGAGCAAGCTTCTGAGGACTGCAGATGGATTGCCCCCTGTCCATGCCTTTTCTCATTATTTTAATAAGACAGCCAGGGCTTGATCTACAAAGGGACTCAGGTAAATGATGACTGTCTTACACACTGCATGGCCATTAGTGTCAAATCCACAGCATTGAACAACCACTGGTGCTCTCTACACTCTGCACAGGGCTATCAGGCAGGTGAAGATTGGACTGAGAATGGGGACCATACTGGAAAACCAACAGAAAATGCTACAGAGAAGTGTCTTACACCCTGTCTATCTGGGGTTTTAATTTCAGGTAAAATAGTATAGAGACCTAAAAGACTTGGTTTGAGCTCCGCTCTTGTCTCCCCCAAGTAACATTCACTTACTCAGATACAAAGACAACTATCAAGTTACATGAAATTTGCATGTATTTCTACAGAGCAGTCCAGCTTCAAAAGGAAGATTGGAAACTGCCTCTTACAATGGTTGGTTAATATCCTTCTCCTTCAGAGCTCTTCTGAGAGAAGAACTGACCTAGGTTTCCCACTCTTTAGCAGAGAACAGCATATTTGTGAAGTGCTGGGTTATTTGTCCTGACCACACTAGTTTGTGCTGGAGGTGTCCATCAGAGGAACATCACCAAATCTGAGGATGCTCAAGTGATGGAGGTGGTGTACCCTGATAAGAAAGACAGGAAGGTTGTTAATTTTGACCACTGCATCTGTATCTACTCTGCTGATTGCTGTCTTATGAACTACTTTTAAATATATTGTAGATGTTCACAAAGGTGTTTTCTGCAGCATTGCCCTCTGCTCACAACTTTAGCCCCAAGGGACTAAATCAAAGGAATAGGAAGGAAAAAAAAAAAAAAAAAGCCATTTGCAACATCTGACCTTGGCATCTCAGAAAAGCAGGTGTTTATCTGCAGGATGAGATCAGTAGAAGTATGGGGGCAAGGGACAAAAGAGAAAGAGCAAGCAGAGGAAGACAGTAGAAAGTAGGAAGAAAGGGGAAGAAGTGCAAAAATGACAAAAGGATCATGACAAATTTCCACACACGCTTGAAGTCACAAATGAGAAAAGAAGAAATTAGAAGCTCCAAATGAGAAAAGAAATCAGAAGCTCCCTTTGAGACCATTGAGGAAGAGGAAGCCTGGACAAGCAATATAATATTCAGCATTTAAATAGGAATGGAGCAGGCTGACTCTATCCAAGAAGGATTTCAGAGGTTAAAAAAAAAGATTGGAGAGCAACATATACCAAGGAGTCATGTAGGGTTACTAGCCCTCCATTCAGAGGTTGAAGCCTGGCAGCTCAGACATCCAGTGACTGAAACACTTCAAAGAGATGCACAAGAGAGCAAGACCACTGGACAGACAACTACTAAGCAGAACTCCAGATCGAGAAAAGCCAGCAAGCCAGACAATGATGTGAGGAAAGCGCTCAACCTCGCCACACAATAAAGAAAGCAGTAACATCACATTTTGTTGGGCCAGTCAGTTTTCCAGCATTCTAACACTGCTTGTCCTCTGGAATCTAGTATCAGAAAATATGACTAATTCAAGAATTTCAGGTAGAGAACAATTGCATTTGGCATTGTTGCATTTTTAAAAATATGTGTTGCTAAACCAAAAGTGCACAATGTCTCAACAAAGTCGCTATGCTACTCTACCTTCCAAATTCATTGTTATAAAACTACATGCAGGAACCAGATAGTGATTTCCACCATCATACTCCAAAGTCTGCAGTTTTCTGGGCCTAGCTCAGTTATTCTGGATCGCCTAGGAACAGGTTAGCTCTAGACTCTTTTAAATCCTCATTCTTGAGTTCAAATACAAGATTCATCAATTTGTCATCTAGTTGCTTGAGCTTTCACCCTTCTACTCTGCTACCCCTGGGTGTGTAACTAAACATATTATAGCTGAAAATAAACTGAAATGATTGGTAGACTGTGGTAGTGAAATTATAAGTAACTGAGCATGTCTTGCAGCATAAGGTGAATAACATATGAAACAAGTTAGGACAAACATGCTTGAGGAGTCTCGGGGTGCTAAGACAGTTATTTTGTTTGTTTGTTTGACAGTTCAGAACTAGTTGCTAGCTTACCTTGTTCTCTCTTCTTTATTTACTTTTTATGTGTGATGTGGAATGTCAGGACAGGTACTCTTTTCAAGTTTGGAGAGGAGGATGAAAGTGTTGTTTCTTTAAGATGTTCTGTCCTTTTTGTTCATGTACGCAATGCCGAAAGTGGGACTGTAATGGAAATTATGGTTTAAATATTTTCTAGAGGAAAAGGTCAGCCTAAGCAAGAAAGAAGGATGATCTCATGTTTCTGACAGCTCAGATACAAGCAAATCTTAGCACCAATGAGTTATGTCATCTGTTAAATTCACATAAGCAGAGTGCCTCTGTAGATTTTGCTCTGTTATGACAAGGCTGTAGAGAACAGGGGTAAATATTCCATATGAAACAGCTATCTACACAGGGTTACTTGCATCTATTATTATCTTTAAATAAATCAACTGAGAATTAAGACCAGCATGGTTTTCTGTTCTGTTCTGTCTTCAGAGACCTAAGCTGTGCCACATTAAAAAACATAGTAAGCATAAATTTATATTTGGCCAGAATAACACTGAAAACCATACCTTAGTATCTTACTCACTGAGATACTGTCCAGCCTGACCTTGGCTGTAGCTTCATATTTTACACACTATTACTGTCATAGTAACAGACAGAGCCAACAGTAATTTGCTCGTACAATTTACAATACATTGTCTCTCAGCCACACTGAGATCTCTAACCATCAGCAGATGTGTTGCTTGTATTAGCTATATTTGAACAAAGCAGAATCTATTCAGCCCTAAAGTCCCCATGGCTGGTTGGCTGTGTCTTGAGCTTAGTGCTTAGATAATTTGGTGTTCATACCGCTGTAACTAAGTACAGCACAGCTGAGGAGGTCCAGAAGTTTTAGCTCACAACCTGCTGATTAATTTTCATGTGCTTCTCCCCTTGCTGGCATCTGAGTTTTAGGAGCCCACACTCAGAAAGGTTAATTGGCAATTAATACTGTAGATATCCTGTGACATTCAGTTCTTAAAGTTCTTTCTATGTTAATAATAAACAAAATTTCTTTCACTATAACCTTAAAATATTAAATGTCACTTATTAAATTCTCAGTATTAGTGATTCATAATCAAGCCACAAAGTCTTGTACAAAAATCTATATATTCATGTTAATATTCCTGAAAAGTAAACTAATGCAAAGAAGAAAAACACCATCACTTTTCTCCCACATGAAAGACAGAAGGGCTATTGTATTCATTAATGTGTAGGTATGGACCTACTTCTATAAGCGAAGACACTAAAGAAAGAAAAAAGCAGACCCTCCCAAAAAATGCAAGCCTTTGTTCTAAGTTTGGGTTCCTGATACAGCAATACAAATGTACCCAGTACAGTGCAATAAAGAATGCACTACATTTTTTCTGGGTATAAATATATACCCAGAAAATATATGTATATATAAATATATACATTCTGACTGGTGAAAACAGATTGATCCTAACACTTGCTTAGGATCAGCAAATAACTTAAGCTAGTAATCCCTGAACTCAAATTCATTTGGATGGAAAAGCTGTGTGACTTCAAGGATCAGTAGGATGAGAGCTATGACTACTATTTTTAACAGCCCAAGTAGACAAAGAATTGCCTTCCCATAAGATTGCCCATAAAACTTTTGCTTCCTATTAGAAGAATATGAAGGAAAAAGAAACAGCTCAGAAAGCTGCAACATATTTAACCTTTTTTTTTTTCTGATTTTTGCTCTTTTACTTTTCAGAATAAGGCAAAGAACAAAGCAAGTCTGAAATAGATGGAGTTGACTTAGGCTGTCTGTATGGTCCTCTGCTTACTTACCCCTTCTTCTATCAGTATTTCCTTGCACATTTTACCCAGCACACTGCCTTTTCTTTTTAATACCTTTATCCCATTGTTTATTTCTCTTCCTGGTATCCAAAATATCCATCTTTGACATCTGGTTATTAAACCTACCATTACAGCACAATGTAAAACATGGAGTTTATAAAGCTTGTTGCTTACTTTGATGGTGTGGCTCCACAGCCCAAAGATTTTGCTTTTAAGCCTGACATATCCATTCTGCAAGGGATTAATACAGCTGTAGAGATGCTCTTATGCTTACTAGAAAATGAGAAATTTAGGTTCAGAATTTCCTCTTCTTCTTGCTGCCTCCACAGGAGATAGCATTTCTCTAAGCTGATCCCCAGCTGCTTTATTGCACCCTCGAGTCCATTGCCAGATAATACATAACCCCAAACAGCCTTAAGTTTGCTGGAAGTTCCTGAAGGGTCTGGATGCAGGAACACTGCAACTCAGAAAAAGGCAGCTTTATACTTCCTCCCCTGGGTGTCCTTTTTGCTCTTTGGACATAATAGAGCATCCGGACTTCATATTTCACTTCTTTCTCTCTGCTTCCCTTTCTGGAATGCCAATGTGTGTCAGACCTCATGTCTAAAAATCTAGGTGAATTTGCTATAAAGGTAGATGTTGGTCTAAATACTTCAGACTGGATGTTCAACCCTTCTGCTGCTTCTCTCTAAAGAATCACAATGCCCGAACTGTCAAGCATTGGCAATTGTTTCTCTAGGGTCTTTTGTTCTTATATAATAATATTCATCTTAGTTGAGATGATTATGAAATGAAGGCCCTTATTCCCTTTCCTAAGATGGTTTTGCTTAGTTCCAAAATGTCTCCAAATTTTCTGAACTTCAGGGTAGTAATTGTCATCGGAATAGATAATTTTGCTCTTATACAGCTCCTCATTGTTCTTCCCAGCTGCCTGTAAAAAAATTATTGCTGAGTTTGATAATTCTAGAAACAAAAAACAGCGTATCTTGAGGGGGTTTGTGTTTCTGCCCTATAAGATCTTTACATACGACTATCAAAATGCAAGGACTGTATAAGTGACAGAGACAACATTTCCACATTTTAGTTATTTTCTGTGTTTTTAGGAATGCCATAAATCCTGTCATTGCTTCTCTTTTGAGCAGTTTTCTAAATCACCACATTTTATTCTTTGGAGCCTGTTCTGTTTTACCAGGAAAAATGAGATGTGTGTTCCCTGCACAAGGTTAATCGATAAAATCTTTACAGTCTCTTCTCATCTGGCCAGCCTCACTTTAATTTCAGTAACAGTGCTGTCAGCTCACTCAAAGAGGCAGTTTAAGCTTTCTGAAGCCTTTGTATTTCATTTTCCCATTCTTTTACTCTTTATTGCTAACCCTTTTGAGTGTATTATCCAAGTTTCTGATAGGCAATGGTTTTCACAAAGCCCAAGCTCTTCAAGTCACATTACCTCATGAAAATCTCCCTTTTTAAGAGTACCTGTTAACCCTCAAGGGTATGGAAGATTACTAGGAAAACATGTTGCAATGTACAGGAAATACTGAAAAAACAGGGTACAAATATCTTCAAATGCATACTGTATCTAAAAGTTCTTCTTTTCTTCTTAGTGAATTTTTGAATCTTTGTGATTTTTGAAGCCTGATTCATGATTTTCAAATGCCTGAGACTGGCAGTGATATTTGTTCCCAAAAGTAGAGCAAATTTTGGTTTTGGCCAGCTGAGTACCTCAGGACAGTTCTGGACAGGAGTCACTCTGTATCTCACCACTTAAGCCACTTTCCCCAGCAGTTGCTTAGTACCATGCTTCACCTTCCTTTCCAATGGAAAAGACTCTTAGCAGTGTTCCAAGTCCTTTTACATCAATTTTTTCACCATCTAAGTGTTGAAATGGATAAAGTGTGGCAGGCCAACATTTATTTTAAAGACATATTTTCCAATATCAGTCACATTTGTACATGCACCTCTGCAGCTTATACACAGAGACACTTCAGAAGACTGGGTGATCAGACACAAGAGCAGCAATGAATGCTCAAGGACAGTCAGTTTCTGCCAGACTGGACCTTGTGCCAAATACCTCACCACAGCCTGAGATTTGATGAAGCTGAATGTTTTGGAGAATATTATGGAAGGCTGCCAACATCACCCTTAAAATTAAAAAAAGCATGAAATTCTATATTTAATTTTATGATTATGAGAAAAGTGAGCTATTTATTCAGGATAAGCTTTACGACTGAAATAGATTTTTTTAATTGGCAATTTCACTGTGCTTTATTTTTTCAGATCCATCTGTCTGAAAAAATAAAGGGAACAGGAACAGAAACGGTGCAGCAAGGTACCAGGGTTGTTTAAAATTTGTAATATTAATGTACTAAAAATATCTACTCTTTTTCCAGCCCTGTCATTGTAATATTTGGGAACCTGAGATTTTATATTCATAGCATTCTAGTTTTTAATAAAGGAAATTAAGAATAAGATTAAAATATGGACATTAAAAACAAGGAAACAAGAACAGTGAAAAACAGATAATCAAACGTAGTTCAAAGTGAATCTTCCTTCTATGATGGCCTAAAGACCACTGCATAGGCAACAAACTCAAGGTTTTCCAAATAAAAATGACCCTAGACAGACCTGATGGGAATGCTGGGAGCTGGGTTGTTAAACATTGAAAGCAGTGCAAACACGAATGCACAAACAGGCCTCTTGGGCAAGGCTGTAAAATATCTTTTTAAATACAACCTGAGGAGAATCACTGAAGAAATTGAAAAGGTAAGTTTTAGGCTGATTTATATGGAAAATTTAAGAGGGTGTACAATTCTGGATAACATGAGGAAGGGTTCAGCTACACGGGGCAGCTTCCACTACACAAAGCCACCCAAAGGCCACCAAGTGCAGGTGGTAAGAGCCACGATTGGAACAAGCAGGGTGTGGCAAACTGACACAGCTCCTGGGCCAGGAGCAGGGAGGAGAAGGCACACGCACATCATCACCAGGAAGGGGACGATACGCACTTAATGATCAGATCCACTGAAGGTTACAAGATACAAAAGCCACACATCCAGGAAATCTGAGCTGACAGAATAAATAGGTAGAATTGGGAGATTACAGAAGGTGTTATGACAGTACCAACACATCCTTGTCCTGTTCCTGATCATTCTTAGCATCTTCTTATGGCCAGGACAGTAAAGGACTTCAGCTTGCTCTGAATTGCTAAGAAAAATCTCATGGTTTTACGACTTAAATACAGATATTACGCGTTTGTATCAACCTGGCTGGACTCCTGAGCAATCCACTACAATGATTTTTCCAAATTACTTCTGACTGGAATGAATACTCAAAAAATTTTACATTCTGCAGCATCACACACCTAAAATTTTATTAAAATAAATTGTTATTCCAATAGTCACAGATTTCATCTTTAAAAAGAAAGAAATTATTTCCAAAATATTCCTTTCAGAGATCTTTTAAATTAAAAAAAAACTCAAAGTGAAGGTTTGTCTTTAAATAAGTAACAAATTTTAAGGAGATTAGGACTATAACATGTTTTAAAACCTACTAGCTGAGTTAAATAGCAAATATACAATACAAAAAATAGATCTTTTTCTGTTCCCAGTCATCTAGAAGTAATGTCAAAAATGTTTCTAAACAGCAGGATTAAAGTGCTGCACATTACTTATTATGCTGCTAGCAGCTGTACTATCCTCTGCAAGCCTAGCTTTTCCAAATGATTAGAGCTACATATTACAAAGTCATGATTTGTTTACTTTTCTATCTAATACCTTTAATTTGCATTCTGAAGAGAAGTGCTTTAGCTTCCAACTCAAATAACAGTAGGTTTTGAAGCTGCAGCCACAGGCACTTTAATCATGTGCTATATGGAACAAGTTCTAAATATTAAGGAGAATATGGGCTCCACCAGCTAAATAAAAGGCTGGGATCCAGCAATACTTCTCTGCAAGCACAAACTAGACCTCACTCTCTGAGTGACCTTGAGCAAGCTACTTGATCTTTTTGTGCCTTGACAAGACAATTATTAAAACTTGGACTTCTCTGACTAACAGATGTTTCTGTACATCAGCATAGAGAACACTGGAGTAAACACATTCTGAAAGCATTCATGACATTAAAACAATGTGGAACCAAATTTCTTTCATTCCCTGTGATTTGCATCTTCATAATTCTTACTGCACTCACTGACAAAGCCACTTAAACCATGAGATCACTTGTTTTCCAACAAATCAAATCCCAATATTTGCTAATCATTCTGCTTCAGAGGTCAAAGAAGATAAAGTCCTCCTCTTCCTTGCATAGATCCTTAAGACCATTAGAATTACATCTATTTGCAAGAAGTGCTCACAAAGCTAACAAGTTCCAAATGTTTCCTTTTCTTAAATGCATGTTTGTTTCAAATCACATGTTTTTAATCTGCACAAACTGCCCATTCCTTATTTATCTCAAATATATGCTGTCCAAGAGATAGCATAACTAATACAAGTTAGAAAATACTTTTTTTTACTATCACACAAATTGTTGAGCTAAACAAAATAAAAAAATAATAATAAAAAAAAAATTTAAAAAAAAATCTTCTCATGACCAAATTATGAAGTCTGTAGTATCACTAAATAAAATACTAATTGCAGAGAGGATCATTAGTAGAGCTAATTACTTAAAATAAGCCTAGCCATAATTAACACTACATACATCATGGTAAAAGCTTGGAATACCTTGGAGTCACAATCACACTTATCTAATCAGTGTAGGTTCATTACATGCTATCCCAAGGTGATCACTCAAAAGTTATGTGCTTATTCAAAGCTCTTAAATTCAAGATGTATCGAAGAGAGGGAGGGAAATGCTTCTGAGGGTGGGACATCCCTCAGACCAGCTGATTAAAGTCATTTGTCTCAGTGTAGAGACAGTCTAGACAAAACTCCTAGTTGAGTTACCAGGCTGAAGTGAGAAAAATGCCAGCCAAATGTGGGGCAGTCTTTTACTGATGCCAGGCAAAGAATGTAAAAATTAACCAAGGTCAGTAAGTCTGTTAGATAGCAAAATACTTCTAGGTCTCTACTTCTTTTATGTCAATGTTTGCTCATTCTTGCTTGGGAGAAAGAACTTTGAAGCATCTTAAAACTATATGGTTTTTTAGGTTTTTTAAATTTATATTCAAATGAATATACGCTTTATGCAAATACAGAAATAATTTAACATGTGCTTTAACATGTGTCCAACAGTTCTACTGTAAAAAGAGCAGTGCTGAAAGAGACAGTGCACAAAACATTGGGTAGGGAAAACATTGAAGTTCACACACAGGAGAAGCACTGTTGCATAATTAGTTTCACCTCTGATAGATTCAGTTTATTGCTATTCAGGCTAATGTCAAAGAAAAACCCATTAGATATTGCAGACTCAAGAGGGTTCCATGAAACTTGCTCTTCCAGCAGACATAATTATAGATTTTGGGCATTATTTTACTTTCATAGCATTGTTAAGATTTTATCACTGGGCAGTTAAAATATAAGTGTTTAAACAGGGGGGTGGTTGGGAGAGTTTTGAGGGGATCTTTTTGCTTTGCTTAACATAAACACATCCAACAAAAATTATTACTTCCACTTAGTGCTATTATATGTTTGTCCATATTTTCCTAGGTATACAACCTTGTTAAACAACCTTTCTAAGGCTGTTTAACAGTTAGAGTTTGAAAAATGAGTTCAAGTAAATAATAATATAGGGCTAAACTAGAATCTCTCTGGTGTCTCAGACTGATTCCATAAAGTCATCCAAAACCAGCAATGATGTTATATGGTATGTGTCATACATGCATCTTGTCATATCACAGCAAGAACCTGTTTCATACCAGAAGGAATCCAAAGAGATTTTGGCAAGGAAACAAGAGATTCTCAGGACATGTAAGCTGGTGAGACTCTAGTGGCATGCACTCTTCCAACAAATTTGTGGGGAATAAGACTAGCTATAGAGCTGGGAAGGAAAGATAAAAGGGTAATTTAAAAGAATCTGTGAGCAACACTGATGGAATTATGCTTCCAACTTGAGTCTGTTATGAACTCTAAAGAGGTTTCCTCCAGACAAGTGGAATTTTTTTCTTTTCCAGTCATATCAAAGTAGCTCCAGAAATTTGCACTTAGCTCTAGCTGCAGTGTCATGAGTTTTCCCTCCATTCTTATCTAATTCTTAGAGACATTGAAAACCTAACAATGCCAAGTGCTTGAAAGATGTCTTCACAAGACAGTTTCCAGCACATAACACTGTCAAGGCTCTAGTCTCTCACCTCTTTCCATTCAGTGAATGATATACTGACATATAAAGATATTAATCCAAGAAGTTTTGTGCTTCTAGGTTAAAAGAACCTCACAATAAACCCTGCTGTATGTCAATATCACACAGGCAGCTGTCATTACAACTGGCTCTGTCCAGCTTTTTTTACTGTGATCAGAGCTTGATATGAAACCTGAAGCCTTTTGCCATACATCACAAAAGGAAAAGAAAAAAGAGAGAAGAGAAGAGAAGAGAAGAGAAGAGGAGAGGAGAGGAGAGGAGAGGAGAGGAGAGGAGAGGAGAGGAGAGGAGAGGAGAGGAGAGGAGAGGAGAGGAGAGGAGAGGAGAGGAGAGGAGAGGAGAGGAGAGGAGAGGAGAGGAGAGGAGAGGAGAGGAAAGGAAAGGAAAGGAAAGGAAAGGAAAGGAAAGGAAAGGAAAGGAAAGGAAAGGAAAGGAAAGGAAAGGAAAGGAAAGGAAAGGAAAGGAAAGGAAAGGAAAGGAAAGGAAAGGAAAGGAAAGGAAAGGAAAGGAAAGGAAAGGAAAGGAAAGGAAAGGAAAGGAAAGAAAAGAAAAGAAAAGAAAAGAAAAGAAAAGAAAAGAAAAGAAAAGAAAAGAAAAGAAAAGAAAAGAAAAGAAAAGAAAAGAAAAGAAAAGAAAAGAAAAGAAAAGAAAAGAAAAGAAAAGAAAAGGATAAAACAGCCAAAAACCTGACTTACATTTCCCAAAGCTGTAAATGCAAAGTGATGCTAGTTAGCTGAGACAAAACAAATCTTCAGACTCTTATCTGTTAATTTATACTGTTGACTAGGGGAAGTGTTAGCTTTTGAGGGGATTTTTTTAAGACAGTAAAAGTAGAGAACAGTATGGACTCTTCCTATGGATGGGCTTCACTTTGCTGTACATGGAACTAAAACATACAGTTCTTTCCTATGCAGAGAAGTTCCAACTTAAATGTAACATTTTTTTTTACTCTGAGAGCCCCACTGGAAGGCAACTTCATCAAGTCTCCTACACAGTCACCTCCTGGCCCTGGCCAAGCAGGCACCCCAGGTCTGCAGGAGGAGGATAAATGACAGAAAGGCTCACAGCATGTCCAGGGGGAGGGGTGATGTGAATTCCCTCTTTCACCTTCTTTTTCCCTTCTTGAGTAGAACCCAGCACACCAGGAAGCTTCTACGACTTCCCTGGGCACTCAGTGTCCCCCACCCCATCCCTTAGAAATCTCTTCCCAACCTTTATGCCATGTCATTTCAGCTTTCATCAGTTCTCCTCCTGGCTTAATTCCTCTGTTTCCTGCTTCTCGGCACCTTCCCAATTGGTAAACACTTGCTCAGTACTGATCATTAGTACTAAAATGAAAAGCACAAAATAACCACAATCAAGTGGTTACAGATGCTCTTCTAACTCTCAGTCTAAGTGTATCTATACCACTTTGCAGACCTGTGCCTTCCTTCCAGAGTTAGCTAAGACTGAGCAGTTCCCAGCTGTGTTAATTCTCTATTGTCCTAACCCACAAAATATATCTATGAACTATTTACATCCCTTATCAGCCTCCATCTATCAGGCTAAATATCAACTATTTTTAGTCTGCCCTCCTGAAGCAGGCTTCCTCTTCCACCCTTCTTTGCACCTGTTCCAATTTGAATCTTCTTTGTGTTTTTTACACACTTGCAACTAAAACTGTATGCAAATTCAGCTAAGGCCATATTGGTACCACACAGAAAAATTCCTCCTTTGTTTAATTCTTCTGCTAGCAATATTCTGCCTGAGATTTATATTTACTCTTTTCCCAGCTGTGCCACATCCTTGGCTCAGTCAGAAACTTTTGTCTTTTCCTGCTTTCAACTGCAGCTTCCTGCTTCACATAAAATTTAAGAGAAGCTATGGCAATGAATTGAAATGTGTTTAATAACGTCTTGCTTCACTTAATTTAGTCACAATGAAGATTAAATGTTATTTATAGTGCTATTTTACTTGTTTAGATTAGAAGAATTTCTTATTCTTGAAATTCTAATAACTCAAAAATTATGCCAACAATTATAAACCAAATGCAGGGTGAAGTGCAGGCATCTGTGCTGGTCTGGGACTGCAGTTCCAGAAGCTTCAGCTTTGCTACTGTCAGCTTCAAAGCCTGACTACAGTTTCAAAGATGTCATCATCATGCTGTAAAAATTAAGGCTATTTTAAGAGGTTCTTTGGCTGTTTATAGGGATTCAGCTCTCAGCACAGTCAAGAGATGGGAGCACGTCTGAGGACATCTCTGGGCTTCTCAGACATACATTGGACTCTCTCTCAGTTCACGTTTAGTATCCTATAGAGCCTGAGAGTTACCATGGAAATTAATGAGTCGAGCACCAGAAACCACAATCATGCTAAACTAACTCTGATTGAAACATGAGGTTCCTTGTTTTT
Organism: Phylloscopus collybita; assembly: GCA_027886175.1. Classification (NCBI taxonomy): domain Eukaryota; kingdom Metazoa; phylum Chordata; class Aves; order Passeriformes; family Phylloscopidae; genus Phylloscopus; species Phylloscopus collybita. Next base: position 22,527,384 of record JAJNNQ010000026.1, on the reverse strand, counting down.
TCATATTCCTTGAAAAGGTCATGGCAAAATGACAGATTTACAGATCAGATAATCTTTCTCCAGCTGTTGCTGAGGCCGTGTCTCCTCCCATGCTGGATGTGGCCAGTTAAGCCAGCATTGTGGCTGTGAAGCATTAGTAGATCAGCAAACCCAGGGATCAAGGCCTTTCACAGATTATGATGCCACATAGATTCTCCTTTATAACAGATAAAATTGCCCAAATCTATGTGTCTCACAGCTGAAGTGACTTTATCAGTGCTGTTTAACTTTTCCAGAAAATGCATAATTTCCTCTATTAGTCCACTGGCTCACTTTGCTGATTGCTGGAGTGTGTGCACATTAGGAAGCTGGCCTTCCAGGCCATGCTCTCAATTTTGCTTTTACATTCCTTCAATGATTTGTCATTGGATAAAACAACAGAGTCCTGGGAGCATGATCTGAAATCCCAATTCTGCCCTTGGCCCAAGCAGAGTAGAGGACTAGTCAGACTCCCTTCTTCCTCTTGCTGTCCACCTCCTACTTTCTCAACTGAGTGTTTTTAGCCCATCATGCAAGAGGCAGATGGCAGCACATCAGATGAGGAAAGTTGCTTCCCTAACCAGATACAGTACCAGAATGCCTAGAATTTTAATATCAGGCCATTGCTAAGTAGGAAACAAACTCCTCTCTTGAATGAGTGAGAAACAGATTCAAGACTAGACATGAGTGACTAAATGAAAGTGTTTAGGCTGTCTGGGTTGGTGTCTAATAAATCTGCTTTCCTATGGGGTTGTCACACAAAAAAAAGTAGGCAGATTGGATGACCACTTGGCCTGTTTCAGAATATTTCTGCCTTTTATCACTCTGCTGCAAGGGTTAATATGATATGGGCTGTAATGAGCTGGCCAGCTCCTGACATGAACAGAATCTGATTGATTATATGCATAGTACACTAACTCTCTGCAGATGATAATGGCCATTCATGTATCATGCATTCAGCAATCACCAACATCTTTAATACAGATGTAAACCTTTGTATTGATGCCAGTTAAGCTACAATGAAGAGAGAAAGAATGTCAGAGAACATTCATTTTATTTCAAAGGGTCACTCCCAGCAGTGCAGCATGCCATTTTGTGCTGCCGCTGTTTCTCAGAAACATAATTCCCAGGAATGTACTGTTCCCAGTTTCAGAAGTAGGGACACAATTAAACAGAGAAATACTGCAAACAGATAAAATCCATTGCAGCACAGCTCTCACCCTTTATGCAACAGCATGACAATGCAATAGCATTTATGACAACATGTCAAGGGGGAAAGGGTGACCAGTGTTCCACACTGGACCATTTAGGATGATCTGGACACTAAATGAGTTCCAGTAGGCTTTTCCTTCCTTCAGTTCACAAGACACATTTGCAAGTACAATGTCCTGACATTTTCAGAATAACCTCAGATCCTCCTGGAATCAGTGAGACAGACAGGCAGATATTACAAAACAAATCTACAGAAGAATAACTCAAGAAGAAACTTGTGCAGGGAATGGAAAAGAGGTGCAAGTTGAAAAGGGAATAATGTGCAAAAGAAACAAGAAATGTTCAAGAGTAAAAGAAAGGGAAGACTGGAAATGCAGGAAAAGAATGCAGGAATACCTACATTTCCTAGTTCTCAGTATAGTGATATCACATAAAATTTGCATGACAGGGAACAGACAGCAGGAAAACATGGGATGGGTCATAACAGAAGACTGAAATTGCCAGGACAAGTAAATTGAGCTGTAAAGAAATGTGAGATAAATAATAGTTTCAAAGGATATGTTTCTTTGCAATATCAGCTGAGATCAGAACTCCTAGGTGCAAGTACTACATCATACTGCTAGATCCTAGCTTTGTGATGAACACGGGCACTGCTGGAAATGGTACCCCCAGACCCTGCCCTTGGCTTGGTGTCAATCTGTTTTGCTTTACACTCAGTCCTTTCCTCTCTTGTGCAAGCACAAGCACTCAGGCAGCAGTGCACCAAAGAGCTCACCTGGATGAGCAGTAAGAAGGAAATCACAGCCATTCCTTGCCTGCATCAGTTTTCTGATTAAATTCAATAGGAGCTGTTGCAAATGGTTCTGTCAGCATAACACAGGAGTCAGCAGACAGAGACTGGCATGAAGAATGAGTGTGCATGGAATGGGGCATGGACACATGCAATGAATTACACCTTTGACATATCTGAAAAGAGGGCTTATATGCCTGAAATCTTGTCTGTGTTATCAGTTAGTCTAGTAAAAACAATAACAGAGAAGGGTCAGAAGTAAGATATGGCGCAAAACCAGCTCTGTTTTGTAACTAAAATAGTTGTTTCCTTGAATAATTGGATTCACAAAGTTAGCTCTGCTCTGCCTGCCTAGTTCAGTACACCATAAGCCAAGTTTTGCAGCAGTTGGAATTAAATCACAGCAATGGGATTGGTCAGAAAAAAATGATAAAGTAGAATAGCTTAAAGGTCAAAGTCCCAAAGAGTTAAGTATTCTTGGTGGAATATTTCCATTCCCTAATGTAGATGGGTGTAACTCTCAGGCTTGAAGTCATTGATAGGAGTGGCTGATTGCATCAGGTGCATAAATATGGCCCCTGAGAGGCCAAATTATCCCAAAACACCAAATTAGATAAATGGGAGGTCTGCATTCTCTTTCACTCTCTGAGAGATACATCTTGCTTACTTCTTCCTCTCCTCTACTCTCCAGCAAATGTCTAAGTCACTTTTCATGTTAAAATGTCCAACAGGGTTGCTTCTCCTTTCAAGACAAGCATAATCTCTCATGCCATACCAAAAGCATGAGAGATATTCAGCAAATCTACAGTTGTCTAAACTGTATTTAGCCAATATCTTGACAGAGGTTATTTAACACTGGGACAAATGAGATGGTGTTAGGTGTCTGTACTATATGAAGGAGGGGGAAATATTTAACACCATTATTTTTATATGTATATAATTCTGAGAGAACTGTGTATTCTGATAATTAATAATCATATGCCCAGAAGACAAAAAAAGTCACCAATTCAGTTTATTCAGCAGTTCTTGCTATATTAAAACACTAAGAAAAAAAAGAGAAGCAAAAAAACTTCCATGTGGTGGAAAAGAACAGCCTAGGACACCAGAGAGACAAAGGAATGCAAGTCCACTTAATGTATAATCAATTCATCTCAGGTTATAGTGAGAATTAATCTCACTTCCTCCCGTACAGCAAAAAGTATGCAGAGAAGTCTACCTGATTAAAGTATATAAGAAATGTCAAGTATTCCACAGATGCAAGCCAGGAGCTCAATTTAATTGGCAAAACACAATTAAGAGAGAAAATACATCTAAGGACATACTGCACTTCTGTTTTTGTATAGCTAATTCCCATGTATATTAATGCCCTGCAAAAATTATTTGGCCTAAACATATCACAAGAAAAAAAAAAAAAAAAAAAAAAAACGGTCAGAATTAACTATTCCATCCTGAAGGTGTCATTTTAGGAGACTAAGGTTCAGCATTTCAATGACTCAGCAAAAGCATTTAACATCAATTAATTTTTTTTTTTTTTTTTAATCTGCAATGGGAATTTCAGACCTCTGTGTTTCCTCCCCAGGAAAGTGTTCCATTTCTGGCATGGATTCAGTCACCTGTAGATCTGCCCAGACTCTCAGCCTTTCCACTGAAGCAGAGACATATAGATATAGAACCTTCCTACAGCCACAAATTCATCCAGAAATAGCTGAACATGGTCACCAGGAACACAAACAGGTCCTATATATAAGATAACAGTGTTGATGAACTTCTTTTCTCCTCCAGAATGAATCACACAGAAACTGATGGCAATACTGCCCCTGACAATAATAATGATCAAATCACAGGGTCATAGAATAATTTGGGTAAGAAGAGATGATAAAAATCATCTAGTTCCTGCTCTGTGTAGGAACACCTTCCTCTAGAAAGGTTACTCAAGTCCCCATCCAACCTGGCCTTGCACACAGTCAGGGATGGGGCATCCACAACTTCTTTGGGCAATCTGTTCCAGTACCTCACCACTCTCATAGCAAAAATTTCTTCTTGTATCTAGTCTAAACCTACCCTCTTTCAGCTTAAAGCCATTGATTTGTCACTACAAGCCCTTGTAGGAAGTCCTTCTCCAGCTTTCTTGTTACTCCCTTTTAAGTACTGGAAGGTGCTAGAAGGTCTCCCTGGAGCTTCTCTTCTCCAGGCTGAACAACCTCAATTCTCCCAGCCTGTTTTTCATAGGAGAGGTTCTCCAGCCCTCTGATCATCTTTGTGGTCCTCCTCTTGACTTGGTCCAGCAGGTCCACGTCCTTCTGATGCTGGGGCCCCAGAGCTGGATGCAGTACTCTGGGTGGGGTCTCACAAGAGCAGAGGAGAGGGCAGAATCTCCTCCCTTGATCTGCTGGCCACACTCCCTTTGGTTCAAACCAGGACGTGGCTGGCTTTCACAACACCCCCAAATCCTTCTCCTCAGGGCTGCTCTCAATCCATTCTCCACCCAGTCTGTGTTTGTGCTTGGGGTTGCCCCAACCCAGGTGCAGGACCTTGCACTTGGCTCTGTTGAACTTCATGATGTTTGCAGACCCACATTTCAAGCTTGTCCAGGTCCTTCTGGACAACATTCCTTCCCTCCAGTGTGTTGTCTGCTCCTTGTAGCTTGGTGTCACTGACAAACTTCCTAAGAGTGCACTCAGTCCCACTGTCCATGTCACTGAGAAAGGTGTCAGTGCACCCATCCCAACACCAGTCCCTGAGGGATGTTCCTCATCACTCTGAGCATGACCACCCAGCTATGAGTGGTTTATCCATAAAATCATGTTTCTCCAGTTTAGAAACACAGATCTCATAGGATGAACAACTAAAATAAGGAATGATTCATGTACCGTAGTTCTCTGCTTGTCTTGATTTTGAGTGACTAGTTGAGATGCAGAAATCCAGAACAAGTTCAAAATAAGATGCAAAAACCTTTAGGATTCCAGCCAGCAGCAGATTCCTTGCAGGTCACAGTTATTTTTCAGTGTCAATCCTGCTGTGTCCAAAACAGTGAGTAGCTCAGATCTCTAACATTACAGTGAGACGGAAGTTTGTTCTGCCCTGTCATATCTCAGAAGAGGTATTGGAGAGGTCCCTAGTCTACTGCAGAATTTGTTGAGCCTCTCCTGTAGACCATTTTCAGAACTACATGCTATAACTGCAAGTCCAAATAGAGCCTATGAGCACCAGTATGATATCCTACTATAACAGCCACCACCACCAATGTTGTGGCTAAATGGCAGAAACACCCAAAAACAAATGGGACATCTGATAGGTTTAGGCAAATCTCCAAAACTGCAGAATGTTCTGCTTCTTCATGCCTGAAGCCCTTCAAAATTCATTTCTGGACAACCACTGGGAAATACCTCAGGATGAAGTGACAGCAGCTCAACACCTGCCTGAGGCCTGAATCTCCTGCAGATCCACAAATCAGGAACTCTCTGTCAATCTCTCCTGAGGCACTTAATCTAGGAAGTGCTTGAAGGAACATGCAAAAGGCAGAAGCAGCTGCCATTGTTTTCCAAAACAGCTCAGTTTAACCAACACTGTATTTGGTCCCTCTCTTGCTGCCAGCTATGGAGACCTACCCTTCGCTTTCACCAGCTCTTGCATTCATTTGACCCCTTGGAAAGTGAATTTAGCTCACTAAACTGGCAGAAATCTAACCCAACAAAACAAATCAAGAAAAGTGAATACTTTTCACCACTTTAGTGAGCTAATGGATCAGACACATCCCAGAGATGACAGAAGGGAGACAAACGGAGCATGTGTCCAGGAACAGGCCTGCCCCTTTCATCATCAGCAAGTTTATGGGCTGAATCAGCAGCCTCATGAAGCCTCACCTGCAGGAGAAGATAGAGCCTGTTGGAGAGGCCAGATGCTCTGAAGAGGACTGGGAGAGATAGAGTGACACCTTTCTAGTCCAGCCGCAGTGCTGGAGGGCCCAAGCTGCTAGAAAATCGGGGCTAAGTAAGACTAAGTCTTCTCAGAGGAGAGTTGTGACACCCTCTGGCTTGAAGTTTGGTCACCCATCAGCTCCAAAATGGAAGGAAAGGCAGGAAGGGCAAGGGAGGTTATCAAAACCTATCAGTCCCTGGAGCAGGGATACTGCTGGACTGGTGGTGCCTTCGAAAGGACAGTGCTACAGTTGGCTGTGAGCACAAAAAATTATGTGTCCTCTAACAAGAAAATTAAGGACCGATCACAACAAGGTTTACCACAGCAACTGAGGACATAAAGGACTGAGCTGAAATAAAAGCCACTCTAACACAGCAAAACTGGACCACATGCAACATTTTCTGGTTAGTATATATAACTGAAAAACATCAGAGAGTGAGAAGTCTGGGTTGACAAAGCAAGTAAATAATTTGTCAAAGAGAAGAACCTGCCCCATGTTATATCCATGTATGGATATAATTGACCACATTTCATCTTAGGAGAAAAGAAAAGTTGTGGCCAACTTCAAAGGGAACTGAACAAAAGTATTCTAATGATTAATGAATTAGCATCGTTGAAGTAAACGAGCTATTCTGAATGCCTGCCCAGAGGCAGTCATGGGAAAGTTTCCAGAACTATTGTCATTTTTCCTGGAACTCATTGACTTTAAGGACTCCACAGCTGCAAGAATTGTGTGAGAATTTCAAGACTGTCATTTTCACCACCGATTTTCTGAAAAATTCTTCCTGAACTGATTTTTATTGGTTTCAGCTGGGGAATCCATTGCACCCAGCCAGGAAATGCCACATGCCTCCTAAGCTACTGCTCTATTCTTCTTGCGCTGATGTTATCAGAGACTCAAATCCACTGCAGGGAGAACACTGGGGGCCAAATTTGCCCTCTGATGTATGCACTAAGTTCCCATAGAGCTAATGCAGAATTTTTTCGCCTTTGATGCCTCTTATAAAGAAGCCTGGAAGTATTGCATTAGAACAGGGAGTTCACACTATTGGTGGTCCCCATTGTCATTAACACAGTTAGTGGTGTTCCAGTGAAAAACACAGAACAACTCTTTTGTTTGTTTGTTTTATAAGCAGATCTTCCAGGGTGGGATCCAGCTTGCCCAAATCCTGCCAAAGATGAAAATTCAGCCTCTAAAATCCACGTAAACCAGGAGTGATCCATTCTGAGAACTGTCTAACCTTTTAGGCATTCAAATAATCAGGCATTTTCCTCCTCTGCCTGAAAAGTTTACAGACAACTAATTCACAGGTCCACGTTCAGCAAGGTCAACTGGGCACACTCCCACAGGAGTTAGTGAGGGTATCTCCCTCCTGTTCCCACTCTTACTCCCAGCCACACCAAGCCATCATTTCTGTTGTGCTGTGATGCTCATGGGACCCTTGCTGTGGCAATTTAACTCAATACACAGCAGAAACTCATCCACTTCTGGGCTTGTTTTCTGCTACTGCAGTGAGTTGAATCAGCTCCCGGAGGGTGTCAGTCCCACAGCCAGCCCTAGGTGTGTGGTTGCACATGCCGACAGGAAGAGTCAATGAGACCACTTTGACAGCATTTTTGGCTCATGAAACTGGTTGCTCAATTGCCAGTTCATGTTCAGAAGGTTCATTTCTGGGGAAAGAGGAACTCTAAGTCATCTGCTGCAACTTGCAAGCAGGAAAATACCCCAGATCTATCCCTACCCTCAGCAAAATCTGAAAAACTAAGTGAGGCCAAGTCTACAGCTAGTGTGAATCACTGACTCTTGAAAAACCTGAATCAGGCAAGTTTGTTCAGTTGACTTGGCTTTTTCTTTGATACAGTTTGAATTTTTTCTATTAAGTCTAATAAAGACAGACAAATTAGAGCAAATCATTTAAGTGAATTAAATACATATAAACATAATTTCACATTGAAGGAAACATGAGTGAAGACATGTAGCTTGGAGCAGAGCTGAAATCCACACCCACCATCTGCAGCCAGCTCACCTCCTCCTTCCCCCATGAGCGCACGCCCCGGGTGTGCTGCTCTGTGGAACTGCTCTGGTCCTCTGTCCAGACTCCCAGCTTCAGCAGAGCTTTGATCACAGCTCCTTCCTGGATGCATTCTTGTATGCTGGAGCAGCCATATGAGGGGCCTTGATGGGACTGAGTGCTGAGAGCTGCAACAGAAACTCATTTAGTTTGATGTGACAAAACTGCTCCTCAGACAAATGCTCCGTGGTGGTCCCATGGTAGGAACATGTAGAAGGCCTTGCTGAAGTAATAATACTGAAGTAATTTCATGCCTCCACCCACTTCCAGTCCTTGAAAATTTGTCATCCTCAACTGGTATAAATGGATGCAGCTTCTCTGAATTCAGTGAAGCCATGGTAATTTATTGAGGGTTCAAATTTACGGAGGGTCTGGTCTTCATGGTCTTACAGTAGACTACCATAATGAGCTTTATTCTGAATCCTATTTATAAATAAAATCTTGTTTTTCATAAGTTCAACCTCTCAAGTGACAAGAATGCTCAATTTTTTCTAGCTCTTGATTAGAAAATAGACATACAGACAATATGTATTTATAAGTATCTAAATATATAATCTTTCTCATTTCACAAAATTAAGGACCAAGTTCTGTCTGAGACATCCTATAAAAGAATTCTTTCCCAGATCTACAACTAAGCTTCAGATGAATCTGATATCCAAAGATTACAAAGAAGAAATATTAACACCTAGAGCAAGTAAACCAATGTGTCAAATTTTACACTTTCTGAAGCAGTTATTTGCATACCTGTATTCAAGTTTTTATGAGCTCATTAGCTCATTTGTTAAGCTGATGCCTGGGGAAGGCTGATCTGAAACGGAGACTGAACAGAGCTAGAGAATAAAGTAGATATTTATTGAAAGGCCTTTAAGGGTACACCTTGGGCAGTACAAGAGCCTGACCAGGGCTACACCCAAGATGGACTTAGAATGGTCACAAAATGGACAACTGGTCACAAGGTCTTACACTTTTATAAGTTTTTGTCCATTTACACAGTGGGTTTTAATTGTCCAGTTACAGCTTCAGGTTGTGAGGTCTCATCCCTCTTGTTTCTCTCTTCTGTCCACCATTGTTTGTGCTTTTGGGCCTGAAAGTTGCACTCATTGTCCTTGGTCTTCAGCAGGAGAAAGATTTGGTTTTGTCTACCTGCTCTGTGAAGAGAGCTGACTAGCACTTAATATGAAGCTGAGAAATACACACCTAGGCAGCACAGAATCTGAAAAACATGAAAACTAAAACTTAAGGCATCACTTGCATAACTGCCATCAATAACATACAGGCACGTGTCATTTTGGCAGTCTACTAAATCACTGACAGCATTTATCCAGCAATTTTTCAAGCACATAGAAGGTTTCCTATTCCACATTCCTAGGGCCACCAGTGGTACAAAAGAAAGAAGATACAACAGACTCCACTGCCATCAAAAGAAGGCAGCCATGAATCCATTTGGAGTCTTGAGCAGAAGGATTCACTAATGAGCTTAGACCATATTTGGGTTCAACAGAAAAAAGTTCCAGAGAGCTTGATGTGACATATAAGCTGAAATTGCAAACAGCTTTGCCTCTCTGCAAGGAGGGGGCCAATATAATCCCATATCTTGCTTGCAAATCTGGTGTTCAAACAACCATCTGAAATTCTTAAATCAATGCAGAATTTTAAAACTGTTAAGCTGTTTAAGTCTGATGGGATGCATTAGGTGGTGCCAGTTCTCTAGTGACTGGATATGAACTGAAATTCATTGAAACTATGGTCTCTTCCAGTCCAAGCCATTCTGTGATTCTATGGAACACTGTTTAACAGCTATTTTATTTAATGAAGTACAATCACAACCAGGTTTGACATTTTCCTAAGGCCAACGGAAAATGTTTGAGCATTAGAGATTTCCATTGCCTGCTTAGAAGGCAACATTTCACACTGGAGAGGACGGAAATCACATAGATCACTGCCAGGCATGTAGATTTGTTCTTATAAGATCTCTCAGACTCAGACTAATTTTAGAGTAAAGAAAAACTCTGCTTCAAACTACCCAGCAGTACAAAAGTTCCAGTGACAAACTTGTACTCTCTTCTTTTATATTTCACATACACTTTCGAGTCCTTCTCTACTACACTGTCAAGTTCTGTTAGCATCAGCACACTGTGAAAGAGACTGGAAACAAACCACAAGACAACCCGTCTTGCTAAAATAAACCTGATTTTTCTTTTCATGTTAGATGACTAACTAGCATTAAAAAACTAGCATTTCACTTCAGTTTAGTGAAGAGGTTTGCCAGAACAGCAAAATTTTGGATAGAAACTTGGGTTTTAATTTTGTTTTTCAAATTTTCTCTTGATTCTTTTGAAGTCAAATAGGTTTTTGTTTTGACCTCTTCTGCAGGTTTTTTCCTCAGTGACCCACCATTCCACTATTTTTCTTCAGATCTTAAGTTTCCTGTTAACAAAGAACAATATATTTGCACACTGGCTTGCTAACACAATGAGCATAGTCTTAAACCAAAACTGCTGGACACTTGAATTTGAAGTTCCCAGGGAATGGTTAAATGAGGTCAGCCACAGGAGGAGCTTAAAATAATTAAAGGTAATTTTTTTACTAAAATTATAGAGGCCAAAGGACGATGGTGGGAAATGAACCATCTCTTTTCCACGAACCAACTAAGGGGAAAAGAGTTTTGAGCCCAAGGTCGTACCAAAATATTTCATTAGCATTGGATGATATTATGGCATATTTAGAGAAGGTTTCAGTTTGTTCAGCAGAAAGGAAAAATCTGTAATACTAAGCATGCATACATTTTCTCTGAAGTCCAAACAGAGAGAAGACATGCTGCTTTAAGATCTTTGGACAACACTAAAAGGGCTAGAAAACTGTTGGGACTGTCTTGGATTAGAGCACAGCATAATATCCCATTGGGAAATTCACACGGCAAAGCTTGTGATGGTTGCAACAAAAATGACCTCAAGTGTATAATCTGGTGTTTCGATTTTCCCAACCTTTAATTGAAAAAAAGGAATAGTACCAGGCCTGTTCAAGTTGGCCAAATATTCAAACACTTTTATAGTCAGTGAACAGAGATAAACATTGGACAAGTGCTATTAATCCTAGGTTGATATTCTAAATGGAGTCATACACTCTTGAGAGTGCTCCTGTCCACTGACTGGAGAGACAGCCTGGACATCTGGTCTAGATACCCAATGTAGGTGTGTAGGATACATGAGCTGACTCCTTCCCAGCAAGTTCTTGAAATGTATCTGTCCTGGCACAAAAAGGACAGCACTTGCCTGGATTCCACTCTAAAGAATAGGGAGGGTTGGGGTAAAGAAGGTGGAAGTGGGTTCGTGACTGTGGATTTTTGGAAGACAAAGTGGCAAAGAGCAAAAAGGACAACAAAACTTAGGAAAACAACTACCAAGAAATATCCATTTTAACAGGTTAGAAAGAAAAAAAGAAGTTCTTTAAAGAAGCAGCAATGAGGGCATTTTCAAAACATAGTAATTCTTCCAACCCTTGTCTCATTATCAGATGGTGGAACAGCACCTCATAAAAGATGCCAGCCTCTTGTGGGGAGTCTGAAGATGTCTAGAAATATGAGGAAAATTAGGAATTGCTGAAGGAACTCAGAATATTTAAGTCTAGGGAAAAAACCCAGACTGATTTACAAAATTGTAATAATACTTTAAAAAGGGAGTGGTGCAACATGAGGGAGATTCACCAGTTAGAATGAACATGTCTGGTTTTGAATTGGTCAAAAATACTCTGAACCTACAGCAGAAGAGGTTTAGGTTGACATTAGGTACTTCTTTCTCTAGCTAGACTAGTGAGGTGGTGCAGTGGAAGTTCAACAGTCCCAATCTATTAACAAAGTTTAACGAACAACTTTCATCAGTGCCTGCAATAAACGTAGATAATTGCCTTGGAGTAAGTGGTGGAGTGGATGAGCTCAGTCATTTCCTAAAGCAGACTCCAGTAAAGCTAATTTTAGCCTAGAGATGCTAATTCCTCTTGGCTCTCTCCACAGTTAGTCGAGAACAGCTCCTTTAGATGCAGATACAGAACAGAACTCTCCCCACTGGCCTAACATGAATTGCCCCAATATTTCCCCAAAGCTAAGTACACCCATCCTTCCCTTCACTACTTCCACAAATTGTTTTGTGCTCTTTTCAATCCACTTACGATCTTTTCTTCCTGATCTTTTCAAATACCAGACCTCAGTCTGTGAAACCCATTCCTTCTCACTGTTATCCTTGTTCTTTATTTCTCCGTTTTGGGGAAGCATAATTTATCCAGAGCTCTTACAAAACAGATCCCAATGACAGGGTTGTGTATGAGGAATGCCTCAGTCTGAGTTACAGTCAGGTCTGTTTTTCAGGAAGTGCAATTCCAATATCACAAGTGTCCTTTGTCTCCAATTTTTTTAATCAACACTAACTAATCAGCAAATATTGGTGCTCTCTGGAATATTCCCTCAGGTTTGAAAAGAAGTCACAAGTCAGCAATCATTCTTAAATATTTGCACTAGAAAATAAGTGGCCTCTTTCCTTCCAAAAAACCTCACAGTGCATTTGAAATTAACTATAGTTTAGTAGGGCACATTGCCAATAGTGAAAACAAAACAAAAACATAATCCCTCACAGGCAGAGGTCAACAGCAACAACAGGCTCACAGTCACTCTCGGGTTTCTGCCAGGGATAGGGTTCAACTTCCATTTTGCAGGTTCAGTGACCACAGAATATATCCTTAAGCCACCCACTTTCCTCAGGCAGGCTGCAGAGTGCTTTATCCAGTCTTGTCCTGTGCAGATGCTTCAGTCTGCATTGTATGGGCACTGACAAGTGACACTGATCATTCAGGGTGAGACCACAGGCACTGCCTGAATCTCAGATGCACACATGCAACTCCCACACTGTGCTTCTTCTAGGAACAAGGAAAAAAACCATTGTGGCCATTGGATCATTTTATGAATTGCTTTTACTTCTCAGGAAACACTTGGAGACCCCTTGTTCAAACAACCCTCAGTTCAGAAATCAAGATTATATCTAAAGCCTCAGGAGACAAAGCATTGTATAAGGTAATCCAGACTCATACAGGTTTCAAAATTATTAGAAGAGTAAACACTTAAATCTCAAGTACTGATCAGCCTTTAACATTATGGTCTGCTAACCCCACTGTAATTCACCTGCAGATCCTCTCTATCATTTGCTCCTGTCTTACAAGCTACCATACTGGGAGTCCCTGGGTGAATGACAGCAGATGATGTGGTGAGACAAGGTCACAGCCCAGTATTGACACAAGCAGCATCGCCTCAGCACTGAACCCACCTAATTTGCCCTTACATTCCCACTAGCCAGCTGCAGGGTAAGAAGGGCTGCGGATGTGGATGTGGACTGGGTGCTGTAACAATAGAACCATAGAATCATTAGGGTTGGAGAAGACCTCCAAGATCATCAAGTCCAAGCTTTGAGTGAGCACCACATTGTCAACTAAACCACAGCATAAAGGGCCATGTTCAGTTGTTTCTTGAGCACTTCCAGGGGTGGTGACTCCACCACTTCCCTGGGCAGCCAATGCATTGGGCATGATGCTTTTCATGAAGAAACTCATCCTGATGTCAAATCTAATGGTTTGGAAGGAAGCAAAAATTATGTTTACACTGTCAGAAAGGTCCATAGGTCACAGCTTCTTCCTTGGGAGATACTAAGCAGTATGAAGCCAAAGCAGATCACTGGGCTGAAATGTTGTTGGCAGGAGTGACTTGAGGCTTGGCAGAGGAGCTCAGCTATTCAAGAACTGTGAAGAGAGTAGAGTGAATAAGTACCTACAAACTCATTCACACAAGAACATTGAATCTGAATTAGATACCATGAAAAGGTAAAACCACATGATCTGTTGACAATCAGATAATCCTACTAGTTTGTAAGGGGGAAAAAGGCCTGAAAATGGCAGAGAAGACACATGCACTGCTCTCTGTAAAAGCCAAAATGAGAGACACAAGTGATAGTTTGCTTAAAGTGATCAGTTAGTGGCCAGAGAGAAGGAACTTGCTAAGAGAGAAAACCAAAGCAGAACTTGTTGAGAAGATATAGGCAATGGCCATTTCTGTAAGTACCAAAACTAAGGCTCAGATAAGGAGGATGTCAAGATGCTAGAGATCCCTTTAGCCGCACCTCCAGCTGGAAAAGGGAGACTGTTCAAGGAAAAAGAGCGAGCAGTAAATCGGTACAAATCTTACTACCAGCAAATATCATTCAACAGACACACTTGGTTTATTTTTCAGCTCATTGAATTGAACTCACTTAAAAAAGTTTATGATAAATATTAAGACCCATGCTGCCTAAGAAAAAGCAACAATGTATTAACATAAGCCATGCCAACTGAATGCTGAATGCACCATAGGAATGCTATTGAATAAGAATGCATAAGGAATATTGAATGCCTGGAGATTATTATCTTGATGATGCCTCTATTATTCATCTCATAACCAGAGCTCAGCACTCCTATAGAGTAGCCCGGCATAGCTTCCAGTAAACTCCTGTTTCTCTTCTATTCCAAATGGTGAAGTTTTGTCTTGAGGTTTTAAAAGGGTTTACTGGTGAAGGACAGAAGATAGGTCCTGGTGAGATGCATGATTGGTCATTGACTCTTCTGAAAAATATTCATCACATTTCTTATTTTGAAACAAAATTTCTTTGAAGCATTTTCAGGCATTGCTTTACAGTTTTCCGCACATAAATTTTGGATACAAATAGCAGCAGATTCAAACACTCTGCTGGCATTTCCAGTAGTCCATGGTCATCAAACTGTACAGCACCAGGAACACCACCTGCAATTTAAGAGGTATGCATAAATAGTCAAGGATGTAAAAAGAGACTGTCAGCTTTCCTGAATATGAATGCTGAAGAGGAAAATGTAGCAGTCCCTTTTCTCAGCTGATTCAGACTTACAATGAAAAAATTTCTTATGAATCCTCAGCAAGTATGCAGACAACTGAATGTTAGCCAAAGATCCAG
This sequence comes from Phylloscopus collybita, assembly GCA_027886175.1. Lineage (NCBI taxonomy): Eukaryota > Metazoa > Chordata > Aves > Passeriformes > Phylloscopidae > Phylloscopus > Phylloscopus collybita. The sequence continues at coordinate 22,512,376 of JAJNNQ010000026.1, read as the reverse complement.
CACAAAGGTAGGCTGAAACACAGGAAGAGAAGTGTAATAGTAGCAATATATAATTTATTCCAGTATCCCAGTTACACTTGTATCTGCTTTCATCTCCACCCAGATATTTTCCTGCACCTTATAAAGAAATGTCAAGCACATTCCTAATCTGGTGTTGAGTGTAATCCGACATTTGGAAAAGTTTGGTAACTAGAAGGTGAGGTCACATACACCCCTGAGAGAATCTGGATACTTCAAAGGATGAAGTTACCAAGCAAGCAGAAAGTATTTTTGCAACTTGCACCACAATACTAAGATTACATCTTTCTCCCTTATTACTGCATGGAAAATAATCCTTATTCAAACACTTCAAAGAGAGCCAGAGGTTCTCGGCAGATAGCAGGGCCCTTTCACTTAAAAAACATAAAGAAGTATTTTTTAAATGCTGGTTACATTTCTGAAAGATGAGAAGGAAATGTTCTCCATACAATACCCCAAACAATAAGCAACACAGGAGGGTGAGAAAGGCTGTGTGGTAGAGTAGCCCAGCTTCCAGTGGGACCACAAAAATTCCCGTAGGTCTCCTGGTTCCCCCTGCCCACGGCTGTGCCAGAGCAGCAATAGCGCTGGGTCCTCCCCTCTAACCCACCAGGCTCCAGATGTCCTTTCCCTGTGTGCAGACTCCTACAGCCCCTGAGACGGGCTGTTCTCGTACATCAGTTTTCAGTCTGCCCAGCACATTTCACGTACTCTTCCTTGGCCGTGCCTCACAGCACCATGGGCATTCCTCAGTCCCTTTCCCATCAGAAGCTAGTGCCACACAGACTCCCTCAGCCTTTCTTACCTTTCCCTGTTTACCAGCCCTTTGTGAAAAATCCTTTTTCCACTTGATGAGAGTAAATCATTCAGTCATCACCATTTCTAGCCTATCTAGAGATCAGATCACATCCCCCTGCTGTTCCACAGCTTCATTTCCATTCCTGTCTTCCCTGCTCACAATTTCTTTTGTACAGCTGGCAGCTTCAAACCTCATTTTTACCATCTGGAAGAAAAGACAGCACACTTTGAAGGTTCCCCTCCGCCATATTTAATCCAGATCATTTAGCTTTTTGGGAATGAGTTGGTTTTGTCAGTAATTCGAGTAATAAGAGCACAAACATAATTGCTAACTGAGGCAAGCTGTTCCTGAGCTTTCCTCAGTAAAATTCCTGTCCTAAATCATAGCTTCCTGGGTTTTAAGAGATAATTGCTCTCCCAACTGTCTTACAACTAGATCAGAGTCAGTGTCTTTCACCTGACTCCAAATAAGCAAGAGTGTTGCAGGAACCAGAAATTTAGCTAACAAGAGGGACTGACAAGATCAGCAGTTATTAGAACTTGCTACAGAAGTTCTAATAAATGAGAACAGTCCAATTAATAATGATTTTTCTAATTTTTCTTTCAGTTCTATTTAGTAGATGAGAAATTCTTTTCAAGAAAGATATTCCTAGCTCTGGTTTGGAATTGGACCCCCTATTAATACTTTTCTTTAAATTCCATGGCCTATTTGCCTTCATTGCTGAAGACCCTTTTTTTTTGTTTTTCCAAAGCCCATGAAAGCTGTTATTAAGTGTTCATCAGAACACACACATCAGTTCTTGTGTGCTGCCTTCTAGCAGAATGCTTTTAATTGAAAGGAAAACCCGGCCTCCTGCTAGGTTTGGGTGGGCTGCAATTAGTTCCATACTAGTTAGTTTTTCCAGAAAGTCATATAACTCTTCTACACAGGCATTCCCACTCCAGTCCAGCTGCAAACAATATGCTGAGTCAGCAAAAGAAAGGAAGGCGGGGGGAGGGGGGTGGGAAGCAGCAGAAGGATTTTTTCATTGAATTAAGAATCCAATCTGTCCTCAAATCTTATAAAATATGTATTGGATTCCATCTGTCCTGGAAGATACCCACTCTGATCCTGACAGTTCCTGGCACTTGCACGGGACCCATGTGCCTGCAGCAATACTGCAAATTCCCTCACTGCATGGAGGCTTTGGACTCCATCAGCCAGGGACAGCACCTTGCAATGGTGTGGGCCTGTGTGGGGAGCAAGATACAAATGTCCCCTTATGCCTGAACCATGCTACTTCGGTGCAAAAACAGAAATAAATAAATAAATTAAGGAAAAAAAAAAAATCTTGTCTCCTTACTTGCAAGGAAAACAAAATCCACTGCCCTACAAGTAAGTTGCAGTGACTGAAGCCAGGAGCAAAGTGTGCCAAACATCTGAATTTTAGCAAATTCAGATGCAGATGGAAGTTGGAGGAAACCTATTTTTTAGGGTACTTCTGGTTTATTTGAAGCCAACAAAGCATGAAATGGTCTTAGCAGTTTGTTATTTTTTGATGTAACGTGAGGATCTAGAATCTCTTGACAAGTAGAGTAGGAGCTCGAGTTTCAGTTTGTTGATTGGTGGTTTTCTGGATCCGTCCAAGAAATGTATTCAAACAGTATGTGCAGTGGAAACCATTGTAGTCATGAATGTTCAGTGACAAACATCTGAAAGTGGATATCAGATAATGAAAACAACAGTTAAGTAAATAATCATTTTAATTTCCAAAGACAACTGTTAGAATTGGGATACGTTTTATCTTTTCACGTGCACCAAGGCGTGTGCTAAGATTTTCCTATGTTCTAACAGAAAACCATGAGCTGCAGGCACTTTCAGAGCCTTTACGAGACCTAAGAAACACTTTTGTTGAGACCCATGGATTTTGTGGGGTTTCATATCCATGGCTTGGATCAGCACAGTTGGTCTTCTAACACAATGGCTACTGCATAAAATTCAAAATAATCAGCCCATATTTAGCTTATTCTTTCACAAGCTTCTCTTGGTAGTAGTAAAAGACACCAGGTAAATTTTGCATTGTTAACTGTAAGTAAAAGGAATGTGTCACATTTTATTTCACACGGGAAATGAAAAAAGAAATCTTTATTTGAACTTTTTCCTTTGAAGTTGCAGGTTTTCATCATGGGAATTTCTTGAGAATTTTAAAGAAGTGTTTTAGTTTCGCTTTGATTCAAAATATCAAGGGTTTTCGCCAAAAAGCCCCAACAGTACAAATTAAAATGATTCAGAAATATTTCTTTATGAAACAAGATTTAGTATGAAAAAAACTTTTGGATGTCTTTGCCGGGGGAAATTGAAAATTTCCAGTGGAAATAAAGTAACACCATAAAGAGTCAGCATTAACAAAACAGTATTTTTGGTAAGAAAATCTTCTGCACTAAATACTGTGGCCAAGAGTAATTACAGTTTATCCAAAAGCCTGAGAGAGCTACAATGGATTTTTGGAACCTTTTAAATATCCCACCTAACGCAGTAATAATGTTGCACAGTGAGAGTGTGAAAAGATTATAGTGAAAGGTTTGTATCCCATCAGCACCTGAATATAAACAACATGTTTGTTTAACTGACAACAGCTTTTTCCATACACGAATTTAAATTTGCAGAAAACCATAAATAGATAGCACTTTCACTGAAAGCATTAAATTAACCAATTGGGTACTTGACTTTGTAATGTGGAGCAATGTGGAGTGATAATGAACACCATGTGTGTGTGATAATGGGGGTTGTAGAAAATAGATCTGGCCAGCTGAGTGAAAAGGAAATGCTAAAAAAGAAAAAACCTGAAGTCCAAGCCAAAACAAGTGACCTAGTGGAGCGAGTAAAGGTCTGTATTTGGGGCAGGCTAGAGGCCTGAGAGAGATCAGCAATTCAGCAGGGTATTTTTAAGCATATGCTCAAGGCCCTCCTTATTCAGCAGGAAACTTAAGCATATGCTCAGAGGTTAAGCATCAGCTAAAGTCTCATTGATGTCAATGGGTCTTAAACACATGCCTAGAGATACATATGTGCTGAAGTGCTTTTACAAATAAGAATGGACTGGGGATCAGGGCCTCAGTCCCCTGGTATTCCATAGCAGGCTAACCCTGCAACCTCCTGGCTTTCCAAATTCTTCAGAGTAGATCTCATTTATTATACACACAGGACCAGACTTAAGCGTTAAGAACTTGCATTACTGTACATAACTGCCATTGGCCCTTTGGTACTGGAATAAATTGGAAAGTACAGATACACTTATAAAACACCAGTAATTTCTACAGCAATGTGTCCAAAGAATTCTCTTAATGATAACAGTGAAAGCATAAAATAAGCAGAAATGTGACTTTTGAGCAGGTCTTTTAGTCTTTCCAATACTGATGTAAGAAGACTTCCACAAGAATGTATTTAAAGATAAAACTGAATCTTAAGTGAAAACTGACTTTGAGTCATTTATTTTGAAAGAGCACACAGTGCTCTTAATTTTTGTGCAACCAATGGATCCATATTTCCTTATGACCTTCTGTGCCTGATTAGTCCACTTGTCAACCACAGAGCTGACTGGACATCACTGTATCAACAGAATAGTTACTTTCTTTGGCAGTTCCACTTCATGTAGGCAAACTGCAAAGCATCAATCTGCCATGATACAAATTTAGAAATCCACAACAATTATTCTCTGAATCTCAGGTGGCAGGTTAACATTATAACAAAATCTCCAAAATTTTTAGGTGACTTATGTCAGACTCAAGTATGGCTTATTCTTCTTTAAAACTGCATGAAAATATATCAAAAAGCAACACGGGGAATTATATGGTCAGGTTATTAATGATACTAAATATTTTTTCCATGAAGTTAGTACAGAATTTGAAATTATCAGTGAAAATCCTTCCTTTGCATTTCAGTGAACCTGAACAACCACTTGGTCTTTGCATTTTGTAGCTCTCCAAGGACAAATATGCGGCAGAGGAAATGGTAATAAAGATGCACTGCAGGGCCAATTGTGAACTACTTTAAATGGGTTCTGTAAATGATGGCCCATTTTAGAACACCCTTAATGCAACAGGAGCAAACTGGGGTGCATTTGAGTAGTAGGACATTGCCAGAGTAGAGCTGTGTGCATTGCGTTTCTCTAGTGATGACACAGAAATTATTATAGCAAAAAAGCTGACACAAACAAACAAACAACGATAACGTCAATAAAATTTATTAAGAAAATCTATTATTTGCGTATGTGTTTTCCTTCTGTCAGAGGACTCATGTCTCTAACTGGAGAGCATTATGGTTTGGCATTTCCTGCAAATGCACTAAGGAAAAGCCACAGCAATATAGTATTCCTTCCATAGACGCTAATGTTTAAAGACTCACAGAAGTGGCTAATGTTCAATTTCTGGTTAACATTTGATTACTTTCTTGCTTTGTTTTTCTAGATGAAGACAACCTGGTGAAAGCATTCCCACATTCCTCTTTGCACTTCTGCTATGACAAAACTTAGCTGATGTAGGCAAATTCAAGTTCTAAAAGCATATATCTTAGTCCAATTTTGTTTCAAGTTTCTGCCTCTTTATTAACTAGGGAAGAGCACCTCTTCCTTCTTGCCCAAGAAAGCTGCTGGTTATCATTCCCATCCCTCCGGTCGGTCGAGTAACACATGATGCTAGCCTAGTATAAATAGGAAACAGGTTCTTATGGAATCTGAAATACTGTTTGTACATCCTACCACTGACCACAGCGGAACAATGGTGTGCCAATGACAGAGAAAAAAAATAACTCTATTTGCTTGCTCTTTCTGTGCCTCTGTCTGAAATATACCTAACTCCAAAGCTATTATTTATAGTTATGAGGTGACAACTGAGAGCTAGCAGTCTGCTGAGTGAAAAAATGTTTGCATTTATCCTTTCTGGAGATATCCTATATATGCACACACATGCATGTGCAGCAGCTATTCATACATACTGGATAGGGAGAAATACCTAATCAACTACAGTGCTTATTCACTGCCATGAAAGAAAGGTTCTTTATTTTGTGCGAATTAAGTGACAGAACTTCATTTTTTAAGACTATTCAAAATGAAGATCATTTTAATCAAAGCCTTCAGCTACACTGGCATTGTTTAAAACACCAAGAAGCAGTGTTGTAAGTCTTCTGTGAATGCTTCTGAGTATCAATTTTATTAAAAAATCACCTCTTTGGAGTTGCAATATGTTGCAACCTACAAATATGGGTTTTTTGAAGTCAGTCTTGGACAAAAAGTTTGGACAGAAGGAATTTCTTCACAGAAAGGATTGTCAAGCATTGGAACAGGCTGCTCAGGGAGGTGGGGTGGAGTCCCCATACCTGGAAGTGTCTAAGAAAAGGCTGGATGTGGCATTTAGTTCCATGGTCTAGTTGGCATGGGGGCGTTTGGCCAAATACTGGACTCAGTGATCTCAGAGGTCTTTTCCAACCTAATAGATTCTGTGATTTTGTGAAAAAAAATTACATTTTTCACACAATCACCAAAATGCTGATGTTGTTGGGGTGTTCTGGAGGTCATCTAATTCAGCTGCCTGTCTGCAGGACTACCACCAGCACCAGACAAAGCCGCCCATGATTTTCTTTAGTCAAGTCCCTAAAACCTCTAGGGATAGATATTCTGCCTCTTCTCTGGGTACCCTGCTCCAATCATCCAAAGCAAAAAGATTATTCTTAGCTCCCATTCTAACTTTCACAGTCACAATTTGATGTTGTGAGCCCTTTTTGGCCACTTGAAGCTATGAAGAAGGGTTTTAGCTTCGTCATCTCCATAGCTTGACTTCAAGTAGTTCCAGAATGCCCATAGCTGCTTCCTCATCAGGCTCTACAAGGACAGCATCCTACACCTTTCTGTAAAGGACATGTCCTCCAGGCTTCTGGCCACCTTGGTAGCCCTCTACTTGTCCCTCTCCAGCATCTCTACACTCCCAAGGTTTCAGCCAACCTCACATGTCACTTCTGTAGTTATGACAAATAGGATGAGCTCAGCTTCTTCATGGTTGCTTGGAAGATTGTTACTGAACAACCCCTTTATTCTGCTTGGGATTTATGGTACATCCTTTGACAAGCCCAGCTGAGGCAGTCTAAGACACTGGTGTCCCAAGCCGTGCCTCTTCCCAATTCCAGAGGTGACCACCCCTAGCTCAGAGATGGTAGAAAATGTTGTACCCCCACAGTCCTCTTCTTTTAACTCTGCTCTGGGGACAGCACAGGGTGGCAGATCATGGGGCCTGCAATGGCTGCTATCACCACACCTAAATCCCTTGAAGGTCATTTCCAGATGGACTTCATCTCTGAATTTCAAACAATGTCATTATTCCTGGATCATTTTTCTCCATGAATGGGTCATTTCAAGGAAATATAAAAAACAGTTCTATGATCAGATGCAGTCTAAGTCTTATGACTGCTGTCCTTGATTTAAGAGGAGCAGAAATCCCCTGCACAACTCTTTCCAGCAGACAAGCATTTAATAAATCTTGTGAAAGTGTGAGGAAAATATGGAGAAAAGGGAGACACTGATAAGAGAAATACTTTCAAAATAGACAGCAACAACAGACAGTTTAAAGTAATTTTATAGCCAAGTAATTTCAAGAGATCTCTGTCATAATTTCCCATGGAGGAAAAAAGTCAAAAAACTAACAGGTAGTAATCTGCAAATCTGAACCACAGAAAATCTGTTGTACTGTCCTTCTAAGCGGAGGTTGGAACTTATGTTAAAATAGGAGGTCTGTGTTTTTCTAATCACACAGAACTTACATTCTACATCAGTTCTTGGCCCCTGACTGCATGGATTATGGTGGACACTACCCCTCTCATGAGCCGGGTGACTGACTTTGGCCTCCTCTTCAGCAGTTCAGCTGTATACTTCCCTCCTTAAGGTGGGAGAAACAACTGCTGAACAGAAGAACCACATTCTAATAGTTGTGATTCCACCCAAATCTCAGTTTTCAGCATGTCAGGACATCCTGTCCATGTTTACTACTGAGCAAAGCTAACTCCACTTCCCTGTTCCTTTAGGTATCTCCCTGCTCAGTGCCTTGTTTATGGTCTCTGGGCTGCTTTCCAGAAGCCATCAAAGCTGCCTGGCTCTCCCCACAGGCTAGGAAGAGGGGATGAGGTGGGATTTAGGTTATCTGACCATGGCCTGAAGCAAAGAGTCCAAGCATCCCACCAGCAGGTGACAATTGCTTATCTCTCCTCACCTTAGCCATCATGCATGCTTCATCCAGGCCAAATCCCACCCAGCCCAGGGGCTATCCATTCCTACAAGCTTCCAGTCAATCTTGGAGTGCAGTGTATACACACACATGCTCCTCAGGCGGTTCCCTGTGAGTGTGCCAGGCCATTAAAAATGTTTCTTGTTCCCAGCTTGGAAATATTTGACCGGTTGAAGAGAAATACACTTTTGGCATGTACTCCCAACCCACATTTTGTTTTCCTATTCTTTGTTATCAGTAAAGACATTTTAATATGCCACAAAAAAAAGCTCTGGATGAATTTGCTCAGTTAAAAGTATTTCTGAATCTACACTGTAAACAGAGACAGAGATGACTAAATATCAACACTTCCCAAAACCCCAGAACTCAACAGCAAGTTACATACAGGAAACAAGATTGTTTTAGTCATAAAAAGCAAGCTCTACTCTCATATTGGGTATTTCTGTAATCTATATGAGACACAGAAATAAGTAATCAGACCTCTGTCATGTTATTTTCCCAATGCCTTAGCATGCAAACTAGTTCTAGAAAAGTAATAAGCCTATTATGACAATACAAAGGAGAAATCTTTCCCTTTTGCACTCCAGGAAACTTGAAAACCACCTCTGAAGATGCCTGTATACACTTGCTTTCCAGCCATCAACTGACACTGATGCCTAGAGAGGCTGACCTAGAAGAGAAGCTGGACAGAATTGAAAGAATAAAGTAGGTGTTTATTAAAAGGCTTTCAAGGATACACCTTGGGCAGTACAAGAGCCCAGCCATGGCTCTGCCCAAGATAGACCCAATATGGATGCAACATGAACCACCGGTCACGAGTTTTCACACCTTTGTAAGTTTTGTTCCATTTACATATTGGGGTTAATTTTCCAGTTACAGCTTCAGGTTATGAAGTCCCATCCTCTCAGTTTGTCCTCATCAATTCGCCATTGTCTATACTTTTTGAGCCTAAAGCTGCAATGGTGCCCTTGGTTCTCAAGCCGGAAAAGGATTGTTTTGTCTAACTACCTTGTGAAGAGATCTTGCTAACGCTTTATATGAAGCTCAGAGTCACACACTAAGGCAGTACAGAATCTAAAAAATATGAAAGCTAAAACTTAAGGCATCATTTCCCAGAACAGCAGTAGCAAAGGCCAGCAAATTCTCTCCAGAACTCTCCCGGAGACGCACTGATCTGGGACGGGATTTGGGATTTTGAGTCAAGCTAGATATCAGCTCAATTTGTACCATCACAGCAGCAGGGAGCAATTTCAACACTGCTGAAACCAGTGGATCAGCCATGTGAGCAATTCCTGCTCTTCCCTCTGCCATATGCCTCCATGCAGTCTGGACACAGGTACAAAGGAGGCCATGTATAACTAATTGCATGAAACTGCATACTCTCAGGGAAGAAACCTTCAAATACCCCATAGGGCTGATTCTGGAGGTAAAAAAAAAGGTTTAGCAGGTCCTCCACCCACTCTGTTTATGCCTGTCTTTGGGTCAGAGGTGTCATCAGGTAACCCCTTTATCAATGGAAAAAGAAAAGTTCTGGTAGTTGATTTGTTGGTTTTTTTGAACATTTTGTTCTAAATTCTTGAAATCGTTTTCAAGAAACAGAAACTGTTTTCAAGTTTTTGCTTTGCAAGGAGAAAAAAGTGCTCCCCTTTAAAGAGAGGGTAGAAGTGCATTAAAAGAAATAAAGAAATGCATACTTTAGGAATGTTTCTCATAAGAAAAAAAAGGACACTCATCCAAAAGGACACACAAGGCAAAATTCACAGGGGTATAAGACCATAATAAAAGGAACATTAAAGCTTACCAAACTTTTCTGCTAATCACACACCTAACCTGTCTGATTCCTCTCACACACAACCAGCCAAGCTGCTCCTAGGTGAGTGTCAGTAAGAGCAGACTGCACTACAGCAGACTCGGCATCTTGACCCAGACTAACACTCTTACATGGACACTAAGGACATTGCTAAAGAAACACAGGCCCTATTGTTAATCATTGCTTTTAGCAAACTTCCCTCACAGTCTGAGCTAAGCACCATATTAAATTGTGAAGAAATCACTAGAACTACTATGCTGCAAGTGACTTTTAAATCAAGTGCTTCGGTTATACGATATTTAGCACTGTGCTGTAAAGGGTGGTAAATGGAGGTGTCATAAATATCTGACTTTATCATCTGTTGACTCATAATCCAGATGCCAATGGGATATAAATCATGTAAAGCATGTTTCCAGATTAGGAGAGTCTGGCTGTTCACTATTGTTCTGGAGAACCGCATTATTTTTTGTAGGATCAGGAGTGCCCTCTGATGGACAGCAGCTATTACTGGGAAGTAAGAGTTGACGGGAAAGTGGCACCTCCTGAATTTTCTGTGAAACACAAGATGTTCTCACTTCCAGAATTATACATTTACAGTCCTCTGTGTGCTTAGCTACTATAATAACCGACTTTGTTTTCTTGGAAATAACTTTTTGCATATTTCTCTTTCCATTTCCATAATTTATGTTGGTATTAGGGAAGAAATCAGGGCACAGCCTGATTTCTGTGTACTAGATGTACACTAGATATGTGTACATCTAGTTGTAAAATAAATAAATTGAAAGAAATTGAAGACATGAACTACAAAATTTGTACAGCAAGCTTTGAGAAAGGCCTTGAAACGCTCTGACAAATTCAGACACCTGAAAATTCAGATATTCAGCTGAATATCAAAAGAAATATGACTGGCGAAAACAGGTAAACCCTCTTAAGAAGTGCTTATGTGCAGGTAAGAGCTTATATGTATTTTTCTATCTCTATAAGCTCTTTAACCTAATAAAACATGTTAACTCTCTCTGCAAACTTTCCCCATTTACATCCTTAGACAATCACAACAGAACTGTGAGAAAACAGGTATTTTTGTTTCCCTCATCTGTTACTTTACCTGTTTGTCAGGTATTGAGCAGCTTCAGGCTGCTTATAATTTTAAATTTTATCACCTCTAATATCAGCTGCCCTTTTCAAACTGATTGGGGAGCTGGAGAAGAGTCACAGACTTGGAGTTTTTGAGAAGATAACTGCACCCAGTACCTGGTAACATCTCTCATTGGCTAGCAGGACTGGAGCTAACGCCTTTGGTGAAAAAAAATCCCCTCAAACTGGTCTCAAACACACACTTTCCCTATTATACACCAAAAAAAATGTAAATGCAAATTTGAAATCTCCAAGGCCTTACAATACTCATAAACTGCACCTTAGGCTTAACTTTAATTGATTATCAATTAATTAATTCAATTATTTATTGATTAATACTAATCATCGATTAATACTAATACTGACCACCTGAAGACCCTTAAAAAAGGCAAAATACGAAGAATTGCACATTGTTTAATAAGTTACAAATACAAACACCCATAAGTTTCAGAGCAAAACCCATCTCCTTAGACGTGCGAAGGATGATGGGTGGCATCAAGGAATGTGGCTGGGGAACAGGGAGCTGTGTGCGTTTTCCCCACCTCTCCATCACTGCTGCTGGTGTACAAAGCCAGCAGCCATTCTGCCCCAGCTCTGTTGCACCCTGTTGGCAGAGACACACACAAGCTCTGCTGTCTCGTTTACGCTACTTTATTTTATTGTTATTTTTAAGAGCTAAACAAAATGTCATCTTTAGATTTTTTTCCCCCTGATGAGGAAAGCAGGGGGAGATAGGAAAGAGACCGGCAGAATGTTTTTCTCTTGAATTTAAGACACTAGCAGAAAGTTTTTCTGCGACAGATATTCCTCGAGTTTTACATATACCGTAGAACCCTAAATATTCTGAAACGGGCAATGCTTGCATACTATGATCGTAGCGTCCGTTTTCCGCATGGAATTGCAGCCAGCTGAGACTCAGATGGGATTATCCAGACACTGCCCTGGATGGAGTATGAGGCATCTCCTGGGCACATGGTTTGGGAGAGCCCCGGCGCTGCCGTGTGAAGCCCGACAGCCCGGCTAGCCCCGGAGGAGCGGGCACGGCGCCTCCAGATCCCTGAGGGCTCTCCCTCGCAGCCAAAGGAGGCTCCTACCGCTCCTTCTGCCTCGCTCTGAGGAAGAACTGCTCAAGCCCTTGCCCCTGAGGGGTTTCTACACCTCGGAGGAGATGCTCTGGGGAGAGATCGGGAGGAGCCCTGCTGGGGCCGTGCTGGACCCGAGGTGGGCCAGGGGCTCTGCCCGGCCGCTCCTGCCCCGGCCCCGGCCCCTCAAGGAGGGCGCTGCAATTCCCCCGCCGCCGGTGGGGAAGGGGAAACCCCCTGCTGTGTGCCCTCAGCTGCCCGCGGCCCCCAGTTAGCCACCTGCCGTCTGACAAAGCTCCACGCACCCGCTCCCGACGATCACCCCGTCCCAAGGCTTCCCCCGGGCTGCGAGAAGGAGGCAGCGGGGGCAGGAGCGAGCCCCGCAGCCCGGAGCCGGCAGGGCCACGGCCTTTCCCAGCCGGAGCGCTCCCCGGCGCAGCCAGGGCCGCCATCGCTGCCGGGCAGCTGCTGCCCGGAGTGCCCTGCAGCGCTCGGAGCCGCCTTAGAGAAGGCAGCAAAACGGCCTTGAAAATCACCTGGAATTTTAGCTAATTTATGCTGAATTGGTGGAAGAGTGTTAAGATCTAAATGAAACATCCTTTCTACTTTTCACTGGGCCCGTTTAATTTTCTATTCAGATTACTAGTAGGTTCATGAAAATGTCTAAAGTGAGGCCTTTGGGCTGGTTTTGGGGCAGGAGTTTTCATGCTGTAAACCTTTGCCACACACTACCACTGCTGCCCTTTGGAAGACGCTGACCTGCCCCGCTGAACTTTGGGGCCGTGCTGTGCCCTTGGCTCCTCACGGAGCTTGATCCAACTCCATCCGAGTCCAGATGCAGCCTTCTTGCCTAAATACCCCTCCACGCTGATTTTGTACTTTCTTGCATTTTCCCATGTGGGGTTGGGGAAGGGTCTGGAGCACACGTCTTATGAGGAGTGGCTGAGGGAGCTGGGGATGTTTAGCATGAGGAAGAGGAAGCTCAGAGGTGACCTTATCACTCTCTACAACTCCCTAAAAGGAGGGTATAGCCAGATGGGGGTCAGCCTCCTCTCCCAGGCAACCAGCTGCAAGACAAGAGGAGGTAGTCTAAAACTGTGTCAGGGGAGGTTTAGGTTGGAGGTTAGGAGGAACTCTTCACAGAAAAAGTGATTAGATGCTGCCCAGTGACGTGGTGGAGTCATAATCCCTGGAGCTGGTAAAGGAAAGACCAGATGTTGTACTTAGTACAACAGTGTAGTTGACAAGGTGGTGTTCAGTCATAGGTTGGTCTTGATGATCTCAGAGGTCTTTTCTGACCTAAATGATTCGGTAATTCTGTTACTGCCACCCACAGGCCTGCTGTGATCTGTGAACTTGGTGGGTGACTTGCATATACACATCCAAGGCAAGTGGCATTATAGCTCTGCAGGAAAGATTTGTAGCAGAAAACTGTAAGTCTTGCTCTAAAACTAGCCAAAGGGCACTGCTTTAGATGTTTTCATGAACAAATAATCTGAGTAGAAAAATAAAACAGATCCACTAAAAATGGAAAGGAGTTTTATTTTGACCTTAACACTTTTTCCACCAATTTAAGAATAAATTAGCTAAAATTCAAAATTACATGCCCTTCTAAATTTTTTAAAGTTTCAATTTAAGAGGTGAAACTGGTTATGCCCTTAGCATCTCCTCAAAACACTTTTCTATTAAGATTGATAGGAACTGACCATTTTAGCTTGATGTTTTATTCCAAATGTAAGCATTGTCTAGTGATAATCATCACAATAATCATCATTATAACATCACCAACACTATTTGGCATCACAAATACCAAGCAATCCCAGCTCTCTTCTCAAATCTGTGTCTCTGGTATCTAGATGTAGCAGTGTGCAATACCTGCCCTTGCTGTTTAGCTGTGGCAATAGCATCTACAAAATACAATCTGTTTTCGAAATGTGAGATGGGTGGTAAAAAAATTGGGCTAAGGGAAAATACTTGTAGTTTTTTAAGAGGAAGTAAACTGTATGGGAGTAGCTCAGAAAGAGCAGGTGGCTTTTGAGTATGCAAAATAATATGGTAAAAGAAGATGCCTGCTGGGTCCTTCCTGTGTTCATGGTCCTTGGTGAAGTGCTTATGTTATGAACAGTGTCAGAGGGAAAGTACCTGAGTTGGAGCCAGGGAAAGAGAGTTATAGATTTTTGAGGTTGCTCTTCAGTGAAAACTTTATTGTTTGAAGTTGTCCTGGGTTTCTGTAGAATAAAATACTGTCTTGTGTTGTTGCATAGCACTGAAAAAAGCAAAATTACTGCCATTTGTACTCTTAGTGATAGGGGTATTATCAGTTAAGTAGTACGACACCATTCCTGTGTGAACACATGGTTTGAATTTATTCTCCAAAGTTTGACTGGACTTACTCTTTATAGGTGAGGTCTTTCAGATCCTGCATACCTGTCTCTGCCATAAATAAGGAGTCAGAAGTGCAGTGTTGTACTTTTCACTTTGCTTGTCATTCCCCTGATCTGAAATCTTCTTTTGATTTGCTGACAATTCAGGGCAATCATGAATCAAACACAATAGATATGAGAAATGCAGAATTAAAAGCAGCCCAGAAACAGAACTCTATGGACTAAAAGGCAGTGAATTCCCTAGTCACTGGGATGGATGGACTTTAATTTGTCAGTAATTCATCAGTGTTATGGAGAAGTATCAATAATAAAATGATATGAAAGCACCAGTCTTGTTGCTTTACGGGCAAATCGGCCGAGCCAGTCCAACACCTTGAATGAGGGGAGACTGACATGCAAACCGTGGTCTATACATCTTTACCCTTCAGGCATGCCGAGGTGATGGCAAGATCAAAGAGGCTTTTGAAATGCCAAGTTCTGAGAAAGGAAATTGGGAAATATAACTCCAGAGTTAGCTGGAGGGGGCAGGGATGAGGGTCATGTTAGAAGGTGTTAACCACTGTAGAGAGAAGAGAGACTCTTATCCCAGATGGTGCAGACATTTCATTGTTGAAATACAACTGTGACCAGCCCATGTTATAAGGTAATGAAATCTGTCACAACTGGAACATCAAAAGTGGTCACAGGCTATAAAGGAACAGTGTTTGTGGGAGCAGTAGGGGCAAGAAATGTCGGACACTGGAGGCTGTGTCTCTGAGACACTGTAGTCAAGAGGATCAGAAAGGAGAGGAAGGAAGAGATTGTCTTGCTGACAGCTGCCCGAGGATAGGAGCGGAGGACAAGTAAGATATTGCTTCTTTTGTAATGAATCCAAGATGTACCTCCGCAGCCTGCCATTTGCTGAGTAAACTGAGGTAGTTGCTCACTCAGACAAGTCCTTTCAGTCCACTCTGGTTTTCCTATGCATTCTTAGTACATTCTGTTTTAATTAGACCAGTTGAGTCCTTGATTGTTTGCAAATTTCATGCAGACTTTTCCTTAGCGGTGCTTCTAAAGAAAAGGAACTACAGAAAGATGCCTGGAGCCTATCATAGTTGGGATGTTTGATGCTTGGACTATGGAGAATTCTCACAGGAGATGGCACTTGCAGAACTGGGGACTGGCAAACACAGAGGAAACACCTGGATAGTCAGAAGTCTTTTTATCTTCCTCTGATTTTCTTATGACTTAGAATTTGAGAATAATGGAAGTCAATTCAGAAAGAGGGATGTCAGTCAGCTTTCATGGAAATCAATGCTGCAAAGTAGAAATGTAGTGAAAAGTGCAAACTAATTGCAGGAAAATAGGGGCGAGCAAAGCGCAGGTAGCAGAACTAGACACTTCCAGCAGAGTGCAGCATCACCCTGGATGAGCTGCGCGAGAGCATGAAGGCTGAGAGCCACTTGCCTACTGATAAAAGATAAAATAGTAGATGTCTGTTGCAAATAAATCTCTCAGAAAAATAATTACACCTTTCAACTTTTTACTTTTGAAGAACACTTAGATGCTCTTCAATGGTTGACTGTGTATGATAAATGTGTTGGGGATGGAAAGTAGGAGAAAGAATCTGGGACTGGAAGTGGCAGACAGGAAGATCCAGGCCAGACACATGGGGAGAGTGGAGGGTCAGCCAAAAAATTAATAAGTTGACTGGTAGCCTGGTGATAGGGCAGGACATTGGAAATAAATGAACTCATGGGACTGACAGAGCAGAGAATGAAATGAGAGGAAGTACAGGCAAAGAGAATGGAATTAGTACCTGGAGCCAAGGACAGGAAATAGAAAAACATACTGGAAGAGATGAGACAGGTGGGATCAAAGACAGAAGGAATAAGCAGAAAGGATATTCTGTAAACAAGTAAAGCCCATCTCTCTACAGAGGCCTTGGGATGCCTATGTATCACTATTCTGCTTCCTGCAAGCCTCTGTGGAACCCCATGTCTGATATAATATAATATTGTCTTATCAAGGATGAAAACATGCTGTTACTGTCTTTTCTTTTGAAAAAAATCACAAAGAAGAGGTCAATACTGTGGATTTAGAGGTCCCAAGCCCACTGTGCTATCATGGAGATAAAATGCTGCCATGTGGTAGAATTTATGATTTTTTTGTTCTCATTTTCTTTTTTTAAAAAACTAGGACATTGCAGACAAAATTATTTTTTAAAACCTTCTTAAGCTTGCAGAGTCAAATCTGGAAAAGTCAGGCAATGAGACAGTCAGAGGATTTTATCCAATCCTCTGTGAAAAGGCATTGTGATGGGTCCTTGAAGTACATGGCCAACTGGGTCTTTTTCCACTGGAATTCTGTTTCATTTTCTGTATGGAAAAAGCTTGTTTTGGGGTGATCAGGTTTGTACAGTGAAGAAGGGTGACTTCCCTCCCTTTATATCTCACTTGTTGCAAAAATACAAAGGACATAAGACGTGTGGAGAGAACTTTATGGAGAAGGACGATGATATGTTTAGAGTCACTGTAAAAACCCTGAGTAACAGCACTTTACTTCAGTGCCTTAGCACCTTCCTAGCTTTGTTATGACGTCTGGAAATTCATTTAGTGAAACTTTGCTAGTTGTTTTTGTTCCCTTCTACTTTTTTTGCTCACATTTGTTTTGTAAGTGGTGATTATGTCATAGGGTGCTTGACTTGAGGATCAGCTGTGTGCAGTGTGTAGGGCTATCAAAGGCTACAGCTGACGCAGCACCAGGCTTGAGACAAAGACTACACCCACCTGAGCACTCTGGAAAACCAGGTATTAGGAGACTGAAGCTGGGGAAGGTGACAATTCTAATCTGAATTTCTGTGCAGCGTAAATCCCTGATTTATAAAATTGTGATGATGATGTCACTACATTACTCCAGAGAAGCAATCCAGAAATTAAATAACATTTTATTGTACCTATGTAACACTGAGGGTACAGCAGTGAGGGATTCCGTAGTCCATCCTGCACAAGAATCAGAGATGCAACTGAAAAGCGTATTTTATGATCTTCTAGTTAAAACTTGATCATAACACATACAGAGTGAAGTGAAATTTATATTTTTTAGTCAACACAGGATTCATCTGACCTGGTTTTAGTCATCTAGACTGGCTCCAGTCAGTAGGGATTTTATTTCAAAGTAGGCATCCGTGACAGGCAGGGCATTTTTCTCTCTGTGTTTACTTGCTAGCTGCTTTCTCAGAGAAAATTTATTTAAGAACTAGGTATTTTGCTTCATGGCTTAAAAATTACCATGATATTTCACACTGTTTTGTGAAAACCAATATGTTTTATTAATGGCATGTGCAAAATGCACAACTACACCAGGTCAGTCATGAAGAGACACAGCTATCTGTTGAATTTGATTTCCCAATTTTATTTTCTGACCAAACAATAAAGGTATAAGCAAAGCCCAACTTTGATCTCAAAACTTGTTTTATTTTAGATTCCTATGTTATCTTTTCCAGATCCCTTTTTTTTTTTTTTCTACCTGATACTTTTCCCTAGACAGTTCTTTGTTTAACAGCCTGCTCCATGTACTCTTAATCTGGACTGTAAACTCTGGCCTAGGGGCTCTTTTTTATGTGCTGTCTGTGTAACACCTAACATCTGAGACACCTCTTGGGTTTGAAACTAAGCACTTCCATAGAACAGGTAATAAATACTCACAATTCCAGTATCACAATGGTTTCAGTCAAGCACAATATATGTCAGAGCAATATATGTCAGAGATCCATGGCTGCATCTAGCACTGCATCCAGGAGATCTAGAGTACTGGTGAAATTTCTGCAGTGAACCATTACATGAAGATGCTATAGGAATGGAAACAGAGACTGAGGAAGTTAAATCTGCTTTCAGTAGCAGCACAGGGTTCAACCAACCACACATGGTTGCTGTTCCATTCTCAGGGAAGAAGCAGTCACTGTCCTGTAGCAGCTGGAAGGGATGCTATGAGTCACTGGCACCTTCCCACTCAGCTCTACTCTACTGGAAGGGAAGGGGCACTTTTCTAGAGTTTTTTTGCACATTTCTAACCTGAGAAATGTTGTTATAGAACTCCCCCAAAAATTAGGGGTGATAGACGCTCTCCTTTTCCTATCTCCCCAATCATATGCACAGAGGAATGAATTAGCCTCAAGGAAAGCAAAGTAACTTCTCATTTTATTAAATTAAAATCGCTATACTGAACATAAAGAAGTAGATATTACATCAGTTAATGCCACAAGGCTAAGAGCAATTAGTGA
The DNA here is from genome assembly GCA_027886175.1 of Phylloscopus collybita. Lineage (NCBI taxonomy): Eukaryota > Metazoa > Chordata > Aves > Passeriformes > Phylloscopidae > Phylloscopus > Phylloscopus collybita. The sequence continues at coordinate 22,493,641 of JAJNNQ010000026.1, read as the reverse complement.
TATCGGCAGAAACTGATGTACAGGAAATTCTACACGAATATGAGGAAGAACTTCTTTACTGTGCAGGTGACTGAGCACTGGAACAGATTGCCCAGAGAGGGCGTGGCATCCTCCTCACTGGAGATATTCGAGAACCATCTGGATGCAATCCTGTGCTTGAGCAGGGAGATTGGACCAAATCTGTGGTTCCTTCCAACCTGCCCCATTCTGTGATTCTGTGATATCAAGAAAAGTAAAAAATACAGCTGCATCAAAAGGGACTGAGTCTGTTAGGATTAAACATTGCAATGAAAACTCAGACACAGAAGGGAAAGACAGCTGATGAGGATCCTCACTGCACTAGGATGGAAATGAGAATGGTGTCCAAAGGATTTACTGAGGGAAAGAACAGTGTGACGGATTTTTCTGTCTTACAAGACATGCCTACAAGCCCATTACCAGAGGCATGAGAGTGTGCCCAAGGAGGGCATTCTCTTGCTCTGCTTTGGAAAAGCAATGACAGCATGTCTCAGAGATTACATAAGCCAGGACAAAATGAAGCCATGCATGGAGGTGATGAGCTATATGAGAGGCCAAGGGCATTTTTTATGACTCTGACAGTCTTCTGAAGTCTGCTGAGACAGTTCATTGCTCTGGGTTCTCACTCAGTTCAAACTCTTTCCATCACACAGCTAGAAGGATAGCCTGTGTCAAGGCTGAAGAGTGAAGTCTGTTTTTTCCTGTAATACCTCCAAGGAAAGAAATGCTGTCAATCACCATTCCTTGCAGCTTAGTAGATTGCTGAGCCAGACCACCCTGGAATCTTTGTGGTAGAGCATGAGAAATTCCACCTATGTGGGACATTTACCCAGCTGGCTGGCAGAGTCTGCGACAGCTCTTAATCACCTCAAAGCCAGTCCCTGAAGAGAGGGCTCTCGGCCTCACTGCTCTGAACTCCTCACCCACTGAAGCTGAGTGGCCCTGTCTTGATCCATTCCAGAACATTTGGAAACCAAGTATTTTGTAATATCTGATGTGAGCTGTTAGGCATTACAACAGAGATGCCAGGAAGGAATACAATGACAAAACAAGCCTTTTACCAGGAAGTCCTGTGCAGACACTCCAGAAATTTCTTCTAGCAACATTTGAACCCTAAAGTCAGGATGTATAAATTAGCCTTTGTTCCACACTGGCCTCCGGAGTAAGACCAAGAATTTGTTTCCCATCCTGTTCCTCTGAGTGGCCTGGAAGAACATCACAGAGCAACCTACTTCATAGAGGGAAACAACAAAGGAGAGGTGATATCCGTGGTCTTTCGAGGTACTGCTGGCTGTCTGCGGAGGTCAGCAACCAAGGTTTGCAACCCTTGCCCATGTCAGAACTAGTCCTGTGTGAGAAGTTTGGAGACGGTTAAAGAAACTTCAGAAGAGCTTTCCTGAGATATATTCTAGTGCTGAATATGAAGACTGATCTCCACTGTCACAGGATGTGCCACTGACATCCTGGAGCAAGACTTAGTCACTTCTTTCAGAGGAACAGAAGGGAAGAAAGGAAGGAGTCAACTACATTACATATTAAGCCCTTTTTTCTTTCTCTTTAGCTCTCTTTCTCATAGACTTGCTAGACAGACACTCTCTGATGCTCTCTTGTCTTCTCTCACTTCAGTTCCAGCAGTCTCAGGTTTATTTCTGTACATTTTCACGATGTTACTCCTTTCCTTAAAGTGTCAGTGATAGGCTGGAGAGGCAGCGATAGGAGCAGATGGATTAGGTATTCAGTGACATCTTGTTTTAGTAGCACATCCCTTGGCTCAGATACCCTTGTTTTGGGCATCCCAACATGATTCTGGGGTAGGCCATTTTAGCATAAAGCTAGTCCCACATATTTTCCTCTTATTGCCAAATTAATATCCAAGAAACTATTTTCCAGGATAAAAACATCATTGTCAAAGAGCCCTTCCCATGGCAAATGGATGCCTGTTTATGCATCTGATCACCTCATAAATGGATGTCACATGAGATGAGACCTTCACAGCATCAGAAGGAGCAGCTTTCTAAGAGACTCATCATGAACAGCCAAGGCCAGCAGACACAAGTGGCAGGGTGAGCCTCCTCAAGTGCTTCATTGTTCATCCTGTTCCATGAGGTGCAGGGTCAACTCAGGACAGGCCAGGCTGTTTCTGTTACACTCTGCCCAACCAGATTAAAGCAGGTGTGTTCCAGGCTTGGAGAGCTCTGTGGTGTTTGGGGTAGGGCTGTGCCAAAACCAAAGACAATATTGTGTATACAAGTCCTTTTTGCTTCCTTTGAGGTTTTGCTGTGTCTCTGTTTGCACACAGCTGTGGTGGGCAGAACCAGCATCTGTTTAGAAATGGTGTGGCTATGGACAGGGATTGATGAGGAGAGGAAACAAGGCCAGACAGATGCCAACGAGATAAATGGCGTTGGTGTACACAAACATCCAGAAGCAGAGAGGCCAGCCAGAGTTATCTTTGTTTCTCACACAGCTGACTTCCTAGCAGATTTGAGACACTTGGTAATGATGCTGCTGCTGTTTCTTTTGCAGATTAGAGCAAGGCCACTGGATCAGGATGAAGTGGATGTGACTAAACTCAGGACCAGTGTTTAATTTCAACATCTTGTGAGCCATTCAAACTTGCCAGCAGAGATCTAGTCACTGCAAGGAATGCACCCCAAAGAGCAACTCATCAGGCCTGCCGTGGCATGAGACACTCAGCTGCCCAAAAAGAGTGCCGTATGAGGCTGGCAGGTATGGCACAAGACCTACACAAGATCCTCCTTACTGGAGGGAATCTGGAGAGCACCAAGCAACACCAGCACTTTTGTTTGAGTGATGAATCCCAGTTGGTGGGTCTACTTTCGTGTGACCAGATCCCTCTCTAGCTGCCCATGACAGTCCCAACCAGATTTCCATTGGCCACGGTGAGAGTTTAAGCAAACTGGAGCACTTGTAGTCACCTCTTTGTGGACACTTGAACGTGTCCTGGCTTTGAACTGAATCCCAGCCAGGCTGCCAGCAGAGGCCAGCTGAGGAAGAAAGCATAGCCAAAGAGGATGTGAAAAGGAGGGGAGGAAGCACAACTCCAGATTTTGCTAGCATGCAGCTCATGACATTAAGGATTGCCCTGTGGTGAGGTGGGCAGAGCACAGTGCAGTTATCAGGGCAATAACAGGATACCACACAGCTGTTTTAATTCAAGTCATGTATGGGAGAGTGGGGACAGCGGGGCATAGCCATCATGGAAGAAAATACAGGTTCATTCACTTACCAGCCATATGAGGAAACAAACAAACCAAATGAGTCCAGATTCCATTCTGTGGACTTCGGGTACCCAGGAAACTGGGGCATGACATCATCCAGCAGAAAGGAGACAGCAGCCTGTTCAGCTTCTGTAATGCTGCAAGAAACCACCACTGCTCTGCACAGTGGGGGAGATCATGTTTTTAAGGGAAAAAGTGACCTGTCGGTCACCACTTACAATGTGTGATTGTCCAGAAGTTCTAAGGAAGTGTATGGAAGTGACAGCACTATGACTTGGAAAAATTTCTTTCTCTAGATAATTTTGTCATTTAATAGTGGAAGATGTGGACTTGCCCTGTGAGTGGATGAATTAAAGGAGCAGGTGGGACACCCAGTCAGTCTGATTTATCCGAGAGATGGTCACCCCATGCTGTACCCCTAACAAGATGTTTGTTTAAGGCATTGGCAGATTTTCCCCTCACCGTGCATTTGCCAAACCGCAGCTAAGTGCTTTTCATTTAGCCACGGAAGGAAAATCTCGAAAGCAATTCATGAATCTACACTAAAACCACTAGAGCTATAATTAAATCAACTCTTAAAGTAGTGTAACTCTTTTTATGGCTGAAATAGCAGTCTTTATTTTAAGCATCATTGGAGAAAGAGGAGGAGAGACGCAAACATTTCCATGTGAAGGCTTGGAAACTCCTTTCAGCGTACTAAACATTCACCAAGGCTTCCTGTGAGCATTGGAGTTTGTCCTTTCCCTGCTGGCTGGATTTTCATCCCGTTTGACCTCCAGCAGCCGGCTGAAAGCCCTTCTCCAACCCGACAGCGGCTGTCTTCGGGTGAAGGACATCGGTGGGACAGCGGGCCCTGGGACGTGCAGGGGCGCGGGCCATCGCCTGGAGCTCGGAGAGCCCCGAGGACGGGCGGATAGCGAGCGAGCAGCGAGGCGCGACGAGGGCACAGCCGGCGGCCCGGGCAGCGGCCCCGAGCCCTCCCGGCACGCTCCGGGCAGATGCGGAGCACCTGCGGCGGCCGCGCCCGGCGGGCAGCCCGTGCCCGGCGGCGGGCGGGTCACGGCCGGAGGCCGCCCGGGGCGGTGCGCAGGCTGCGCCGAGTCCCCGGAGCCTCGCCCGCTCCCCGCCCCGCCGCGCCGCTCCCCAACCCTCCTCCCCCGCCGCAGCCAGCCGGCGGAGCGGCGCGCAGCCCCCGCGGGATGGCAGGGCTGTGCCTGTGGCTGTGCCTGTGCCTGTGCGCGGCGGCGGCGGCGGCGGAGCTGCGGCTGACCCTGCTGCACACCAACGACGTGCACGGGCGGGTGGAGGCGCAGGGCGCGGGCCCGCGGCGCTGCGCGGCGGCAGAGCCGGGATGCTTCGGCGGCGTGGCGCGGAGAGCGGCGCGGGTGGCGGCGGAGCGGGCCGCGCACCGCAACGTGCTGCTGCTGGACGCCGGGGACCAGTACCAGGGCACCGTCTGGTTCTCCCGCTTCAAGGGCCGGGAGGCGGTCCACTTCATGAACCTGCTGCGCTACGATGCCATGGTAAAGCGGGCCGGGGGACGGCGAGAGGCGCCGCGGGGTCTTCCCCTCCCTCTCTCCCCTCGGGTGCTGGGTCAATTCCTGCCTCTCCTCGCCCGCTGCCGGTTTTTCGCATTGCCGCCTCCTTCGGTGCGTAAAGTTGCATCAGAAAAGGCTGCAGGTAATGCTAAAATCGTGGCCAAAGGCAGCTGGGAAGCAGGCGAGATTTGCTGGGTGATGGGCTCCCGGCCGAATTAAGTCGTGAGCGGGCAGCCCACGGGCGGCCAGAAACCGGGAGACGATGGCAAGGCTGCACAGAGGGGTGCAGCGGAGCTCTCCTTGGCAGATTCAGGGGCTGGGGGCGGGCAAGGGGCTGCACGGGCCCTGTTGGAGAGGGGTTGGCAAGCCATGGAAATGACCCCAGCAAAAGCCGGGCGAAGAGTCTGGTCTGCGACAGAGAAGTTAACTCTGCCTGGGGCTCGCAGCCTGACCTGCTTCGGTCCTGCCGGAGGGAACAGATGGCACACGTTGGCAGTGCTGTTTCAAAGGGTGGAGGTTTTTAGTTTTCATCAATCCCACCCTGGTTGTGTCCAGTCCCCTCAGAGCCGTGGTCATGACAGGGGCCGTGTACAAACAGCCCACAGACTACAACAGCTCCGTGGTGAGGATGGTCTCTGAGACTGTGCCAGTTGTACACCTTTACTCTGCCTCTTTTGGTCGTGCATCTGCTGAGAGGAAGGTAAAATTTGTGGCTGAGATTGGCGGATGTCACTCCATGTCCTTAAATCTTTTGTCTCAGGGCAGTGGCTTATTTTGCTTGTGTACAACCCCGGAAAGGAGAGAGATTAAAGTAATGTTTGAGGATGACTGCTGTTGTGAGAGTGACTGGATATTTATTTCATCTCAATTGTCAGTTTGAGGGGGCAATCTTCTGGGCATATCATATTCTCTCTCCATCTCTTTTCTTTGGAAAGGGTTGTGCTTTCCTTTCCAGGTGAAAATGGCTTCACCTGTGTATTCCCTTTTCCTCAGCTGTGGAAGGGAAAGTCATGCCCCAATGTGTTTTCTTAAGCTAAGCACCAGACAGACAGGTCTGTGAGGGACACTGCTCCCTGTTCACATGCCCTAGTGAACGGTTTTCTAATTGTGAAACTAACATTAACAGGATCTTTCCTCCCAATGGTGATGGAGAGGAGTGTGTGCATTCAGGACTCATCCTCACTGAGAGCTGGGGAGCACCTTGAGATTCTGCACTGCAGAAATAGCTTGAGGTGTTTTTTTCCTACCTTTCTTCATAAAGCTTTCTGCTGTCTGTCATTTTTCAGTCTTGTGCTTGCTGGTATAACTAGTTCATGGGCAGCCTGCGAGCCTATACAACTCCTGATTACATCACAAAAAGAAATTTTTTCAGGCAGTGTTGAAGTACTGTTCAATTTTAGAAACAAGTTATGTAGGAATCACCTGATTTTGAAGATACCATGAGCTTTTTCATCAGAGTAAGCTTTAAACCCACTCCATACCAGATATCCAGAGGTTTGTGCCAGAAGGAGCAGATGCCGAGTGTCGGGCAGTGCTGCAGCATCTGTTTCTGTTCTGTCTGTGGACCGTGGCCGGGGCTGTGCAGTGGGGACGGTGTCTGGGTGGGGGCACAGGGAAGCAAGGTGAGAGCCGCACTGGGAAGGGCGAGTAGTGCTTCTTTAAGCAAAATTTGGGAAATCCCATCTCTTACAGAAGGGGTGGGGACTACTGAAATGTTTGGAATTGACCTACAGCAACTAGGATAACAAACAGGATGAAGGAGAAACCATGAGTCATTGAAGTTGTTACAGGATGCGGGCAGGAGCCATCGGAGGATTTAGGACAGCCTGGAAACATTAGAGATTTTTTCCACAAATAGGAGAAAATTCTTTTTTTAAGTTTACCCTTTTCTCATCTATACCTGTTACCACCTCCAGTCTGTTTTCTCCTTCCAAAAATTTTCATGGCACTAACCTTTTTTTTTTTTTTTTTTTCTGGTGTAATTAAGACTAAAATCCAATTTACATACCTCAAAGGCAATAATTGGAGAGGTGATGGAAGTCTTCTAGCTTTACTTTTAAGTTGCATCCTTCTGTTAATTTGTATTCTGATTTTTGAAATATTTTTAGACATGCTCCTTGTGAAAAAGAGGATTATATAATCACATGCTGTGTGCCTGAATATTTCTGTTTATTCCCCCTTGTGACTTACACTGGCCAACGGATTCAGATCTGGTGAAGGGATAGTGCAAAGGTACAGAGTCCCAGGAGCTGTGGGTGCAAGGGCAGTTAGGTAGAGTATAGAAACCCAAAATGGTCCACATCTTCCTCCTCAGAGGAGGAGTAGCAACAAAAATAAAACTGTATTATTAGCCACCAGTGACTGCTCATTAACAACTTTGTAACCACCCACACCATGGGAAAAGTTTTGATTAAAGCTAGTGTCCTAATGGACATTAAATAATCCAAATGCAAGACACAAAGACAAGAGAAACTATCTTTCCTAACTGGTTGGTTGGGTTAGGGCTTTGGGTTTTTTCCCCCGACAAGCTGGTGGCAGTTATATCCAATTCAATTTCTTAATTCATTTGCAGCTTTTTGTTTTTGTGGATGTTTTTTGTTTTGTTTTGTTTTGTTTTGCTTTGTTTTTGTTGGGGTTTAATTGCACATTTAGAAGGAACGGAAAGCATGTGCACCAGCCAAAACGAAAGGGCTTTTTACCATTCTGATAGACTCTACCAGTCCACAGACATATTTTCAGAACATCCAGACAGCATCAAGATGAATGTCCTTTTTTTTCCTCTTTATTAGTATTTTTTTTACAGCAAATTAGGTTTAATTAGAATACAGTTAGAAATGGAACATAGTTGGAGTGCATTGTGTCTTCCTAAGTCAGGATTTTTTTAAAGATAGTTCTCAGTTCTTTTGGAAAAGCACTGCATCAGCACACAAACAATTTGGCTCCTTCCCAGGGGTGTGAGTAGTGTTCTCACCAGTGTCAGCAGGAGCAGCTGATTTCCAATGCAAGTTACTGCTGATATCCTGAGATTTCCACGGAGCCATTGACTACCTGCCTGTGAGGATAAAAGGAGTCAGGGATCTTTGTCTGTCCCAAAAGAAAGACACTGCCAATCCATTGATTGAAATACTGAGCTCCCAAACCTGTGGTGGCTTCAAGGTCCTGCTTGGTTTGGAATGTGATCAGGGTTAATACACCCATGTGGAGAATAAAAGTTGGGGCAAACACAGCTGGATGTGTGGGTTGTTTCAGTAGAACAGAAGGGTACATAAACCTTCTGAGATGATGAAGCTTTCCCCACTTAATCTCAGAATGAAATTAAGAGCACACTTTTGCCTGGAAGAGTTGGCCCATTGGCTTTGATACCTCTTACGTGCTTTGCTCCAGCTGCAACCTGAACTTCGTATGAATTTATTATGTACCAGGTTACACAATTTTTGTGTTTCTGTGGATACATCTCCTTCCCTAACAACTAAATATGCTACAAAGTCCTTGCATGCATTGTGCTTCTGCAAAGTGCCATCTATGGAGGTTTTGCTGGCTTATCACCAAACTCGCAGGCACAGGCACGTGGCAACTTAGGCTGAGCATGAAAAAGGGGCAGGCAGGAGAAATTTCCCTCAAAATAAGTTCTTTTTTGTCTGCTTAACCAGCCTGGAAATACCAAACATTCTCATCTGGCTGGTATTACCTTGCTAATAAATAAACTGCACTGCTTGTTTTTTGTGGCAGCCTTGATGCCTCTCTGTGTTAAGTGCACACCCATGTGTATGCACACACACCTGCTGTGGATTGGCTCTGAGGATTCTCCCTTACTGATAAACATTAGATCTTCCACAGGCAAGATGATCCAAAGATCTAAAGATTTTGATGGTGGGCAGAAAATGATATTTTCTTGTTGTGTGTTAAAGCACAGAGGAATCTTTACGAGGTGCAACAATAATATGTTTTAAAAACTGAAGTCCAAGCACAAAGCTCTTAAAATGCACTTTTTATTTAAAGAAAATGGTAAATATCAATGAAAATATTTGTTTTCTTCAGTATTTAAACAACATATTTTCCGTACACAAAATGTATGTTTTCCTTTATGGTTATTGTTAATCCTCTTTTCTAGAGCTACAGGATGTAAAATGAGGGGCTTTTGTTCTGGTACAAAGTCACAAACAGATAAAGTTTTGCATTTTGATTTTCACATCTCTACTCAGGTAAGAGAGTCTGAAAAACAAAAACCTACATCTGAAAAGAAAAATAACCCAGCCACTTCTGTGTTCATGAGAAACAGGAATATGTTGGTTTAGACAAGTTAGGGTTTTCTTCCATAGAATGTAGGCTTTGTTTCCTCAAACATACCATGTATATAACTTGTGAGACTATTTACACTGGATATTTGAGATAGGGTCTCATATTTTTTTCTTGCTTTTTGCAGGCTTTGGGTAACCATGAGTTTGATGAAGGTGTGAGTGGATTATTGGATCCTCTTCTTAAAAATGCGAATTTTACAGTCCTGAGTGCAAATATTAAAGGGAGAACTCCATTAGCAAATGAAATGATGAAATATGTTCATCCTTTTAAAATAGTTAATTTTGACTCAGAATTAGTTGGAATTGTTGGCTACACTACGGAGGAAACTTCTTTTCTTTCACAGCCAGGTATGTTTTCTTTAGTATGTAAGCTTGTGTCCTTTGTTACTATTTTGTTATTTGCCTACCTTTTAAAATCCAAAGATGAATGCTTTCAGCTGAAAAGTGGGAAGTCTGTTGTTTTATCAGTACTTACTTGCATTACTCAACTTTGCCTGATTATTAACCTTAAAAAAGCTTTTAAGGTTACATTAACATTAAAACCCTCTTTCATACAGACCTGGACCATATCTAGGAATATCAGAAAGTGAGATTGCAGAAAAGCTCAGAGGTCATTGGGATTTTCATTTTTTGCTTGGGTCTTAAAGTTATATTCCATGATATGTTATTGTTATTTATCCATTAAAAAAAAAAAGTTAAAACATGAATACAACTAGCGTGAAGGGTGACATTTCTCTGTGTGTTGAAATTTTGTTCTTGGATGCTTCCATGCCCCAAAACAAGGAGAGGTTCATACTTGTTTTTGAAGCAAAAGTTGCCCAAGATGTTTTTAGTCTCTCAAAATATTTGCAGAAATTAGACTACAGAAGGAACACCCATTCAGCTTTTACCACAATTGCTTCATTCATGAGTAAAATTAGAATGGAAGAGGGAAAAGGCTTCTCAATTTCTGACTATTTTTTCCAGCATTTCAGGGGGTTTGGTTTGATGAGGGTTTTGTTTTGGTTTGGTTTTTTTAGTAAAATAAAATGGTCTACTGGAATGAGAAACACATTTAAATCAGCTGAGTCACTGCCTACTCAGAGTTCAGCCTACATGTAACAAAAAGAGTTTCTTCCCTGGGTTTTGCAGTTAGGAATACTCCAAGCACTGCTTTGAAACACTTGCATATTGAAAAGGGATTTCATATTATTATTTCTCTTTCTATTGCTTAGTAATACAGAAATATTGCATTGTTTTCCTGACAAAAGGAATGTCCAATATATCAAGGAAGTATTAGGATATAAAATTATTCCTCCTGTGTTTTTTGATTCCAATGCTGTGTGTTTAACCTGTCAAGAAATGGACGTCTGAGGTCTGAATGGACTTACTGATCTCACTTCTATTTTTCAGTGATGTGGTTTTGGATTCCTCTCTTTTTTTCTCCCCAACAAAAAAGAAAATTGATCTGTATTTTGTGTAGGCAATAGAATTTTACCTGTGCCTGAGGGCATGAGGGTAGATATCATTGGATGTCATGCTAAGTTTGAATAATGACAGCCAATATTGTCCTCCATTAGGGATTAATGAAATCTGCTGCTGCTCTTCTTCCAAACACCTGTGTTGGGGCAGCAAGATCACCAAAGTAACTTTCTTGCCAATAAATACGCTAGATGAAAATCCAGATAGGGCTAGAATGATTCTATGAAGCATTTGAATACATTTCCAATAACATTTAGACATCATCTCCAGTGTCTTAGTATGCTAAGACATTGTAAGAGACCACAGCTAGATAAAAAAGCAGTGTCAAATTGGAAGTCTTGTTAGCTCCAGAGATGGATCTGAAACATCCCTAAGGAAGAATGTCCCACAGTGTAACTGAGCAAAAAGCAGAGCAAATTCTAACGGCAACATTTATAGTGATCAGAGTTTTCACAGATTTGTGCTTTGCCTTCTTGGTGTGTGAAGGAGCATTTAGAAACATTGAAAATGTGAACTCAGGACATGTTAAAATAACTCAGTGACTGTATATTGCCCATGACATAGCAATTCTTCAGGCTGGTAAAATCACGGCAGACATGGGTCGGCAGCTAAGTAATCATCAACCTAGCTCCTTATGTTCAATTAACAAGGAACCTTGCAAATTTTAAATTCAGCACCTTGCTTATCTCTGCACATTTCTTCCAGATGATTCCGTTTTCTCTGCCTCTGTGTGCTTTGGCATGCTCTACCCTCTTAGAGCATTCTCAAGGCAAACAGGAAGCTTGAGAATGCTGAAATGTGAATTCCTACATTACTGCCTTCTGTGGAAGTATTTTGTGAGTGTGATTTCTTCTATTGTTAAATCTCAATAACTTCTACCCAACTACGAAATTACAACTTGTACTTTTCATAGTCTGCTTGAAAAAGGTTATCAAAAGACTTTAATAGAGTATAAAATCCTTAAATCTCACTGTTTCTATTGGGAGGGACCAACTAATCTCTGCTGAAGGTACTGTTAATGTCACTGTTTGGAAACCATAGGGATGGGGAACACAATTATAGATTACAGCCAGTTGGCAGTTTTTCTGGAATTCTCTGTTTTGCTATGTACAGCTATCTCAGCTGAGTGCCCAGCAGGTTTTTCCATGTCCTGCAAGAATTGCTCATAACTTGGCACATAGACACAGTTATCTGTGTATTTACTTTGAATCAAAAGGCCATCTTTCTAGTATTTGATGGTTCCAACCCACTTTAGTTGGTTGCTTTAGTTCTATAATGTTGTTTGGTCCACTGTATTTTTGTATAAGGTGTAAACCCAAACCTACTTACTCTGTAACCCTACAGCAAAATATTTACTAAAACTATCAACTTGGCAGAGTTTTCTAAAATGGAATTTTAAATTGCATTTATTCCACTTTATTCTGGCTATCTTGCATATTTTTAACAGGCAGACAGTTCTTTTCCTTGTTCAGTTGTAGCAGTTTGGCTGTTTTTTTCTGAAACTACCTCATCTAAAAAGAGAAGATTATGCCACATCAGCTTAATACCTTGAAAGAGAAGTGAAATATTGACCTGAGCAATGTTAGTCATTTTGATTCAGATTGTTTTCAAAAAAAAAAAAAAAAAAAAAAAAAAAAAAAAAAGCCCAGATGAGTGCTAAGCAATATATTGCTTTTTGCCTGGTTTCATAGAGAACTGAACACTGTGTGATTGCTCTTACAGTCCCCTTCTGTGTAACTTTCAAACCTGCTGGCCCGTTTCATCTCAACTACATCAAATACTGAGATGGCTGGGATGCAAAGCTGTGTGCAATGCCATGGCTAGGCCATGGAGAAGGGGTGAAAGAAGCCCCTGCAGCCCCAAGCAGAATTCCCTTTCTGAGGGCAAGGCAAACAACAGGAGATCAGTGGGTGGGTGGATTGGCAGTGGGATGACCCACGTGAGCTCTGGTGTCTGCCTGTCCTGACGAAACAGTCCTGGGAGAGGGATGGGCTTACCTGCATGGGATGGGCCTTGTTTATTCCCTCACTGTGAAAGTGTGTTCGTTTCTTTTGATACCTTTCCTCTACAACTGCCTGAAAGAAGGGTGTTGCAAGGTGTCCTTCTCCTGAGTAACGAGTGACAGGTCAAGAGGAAATGCTCTCAAAGTTTTGGCAGGGGAGGTTTACATTGGCTTTTTGGAAAAAAAAGTCTTGGAAACTAGAACAGTCTGTCCAGGGAAGTGCTGGAGTCACCATCCCTGGAGGCACTTAGGGATACAGTTTAGTGGTGAACTTGGCTGGGTTAATGGTTGGACTCTAGGATCTTAGAGGCATTTTCCAGCCTATAGGATTCTATGATTCTGTGGGTTGAAGACTAGTAACAATGTGTCTTCAATGTAGGGCACATTTGTAGGCTGCAGCGGCCTAGAGGGGTAACAGAGCTGTGCTGATGGGGAGAGTTTGGTCATCGTGGACCACCTGGCTACTGGCCATGGGAGAAGAGAGCCCACAGGCACCTGCATGCTGGCACAGCTCATCAGTGGCTTGTTCCTGCTTTTTGTTTCGAGAGCTCGGCTCTCTTTGCAGAACTGCTCCCCACACCCTTGGGCTGCAGATGGTCCATGGTGGTGAGAGAGCCTGTGCTCAGGGATCAATTCTTGCACTTCCCTTTCTGCCAGCAGCTCTGCATCAGCTGCTGTCAAATGCAAGGATGTACAAAGAGGGGCTGAAGCCAGGGGCTTCCTTCAGCCTGAAGAAGAAGGCTAAGAGGGAACCAAGTGCAGTCTTCCACTGGTGTAAGGGAATTTAAAGAGAAGACAGGGACAGACACTTCCCAGAGGGGAAGAGAAAGGACAAGAAACAATGGGCTCAAGCAGTAACAGGGGAAATTATGGTGGGACTTAAGGAAAAAAATTGCCGTGGTAAACATGGTTAAGCCATTAAACAGGTTGCCCAGAGAGACTGGAATTTCAGCCAGCTCAGACTAGACCCCAAGCATCCTAATTTGGCTTTCAGTGCTGCTTTGAGTGGGTTTGGGTTTTAGACTACATGGCTCCTGGAGGTCTCTTCCAACCTCAATTAACTTCTGACTCTTTGATTCTGAGAAAAGATCCACAGGAAGAAAATGTGGGGATGCACTGCACAATTCACTCTGCAATGTGCAGTACAGAGATTCCCTCTGGCACTAACAGAGCTATTGAATGGGTGTGGTGCTGAACCAATTTATGTAACCCTCTTTTATCTCTTCCATTGTAGCAGCTTCCTCCTCATTTCCTGAAACATTTTGCAATGGATTGTGAATTCGTTTCACTCCTCCCTTTGTTATGAAATAATGTAAATCTTTTTACTTTAAAGACATATTTCAAAATTATTTGATCACAGAGCTCTGCAGGAAGGAGAGGAATTAGGTAGAGGAGGAATTGGTAGAAAAGTCACTCAGTTGTCTTCACCAGAAAGTCTAAATTTACAGTTGATTGGATCTGTCCTTAAACTCTATTCTTAAAACTTTGTCAGAGAAATTATCCTCTTACATAGGAAATCCTTTTGTGCAACCAAACCACTGTGCCCAGGATAAAAATGCCTGTTATTCTAGTATTCATGTAACTGTTTGTTACATTAATTTCAACAGAAAATTTGCAGAAAGATTGTCAGTTTCCCAGCATCCTTGTCCAGAAAAGGTTTCTCCTTTCCAGACTTTCCGTTCCTTGTGTTGTTGTTTCAGGATGGTATCTTAGTTGTGTGTTGTGCTGTATTGGTATTACTGAGAGTGGTTCACATTAGGTGAGATAATTTGTATAAAAAAACAATTCAGAGTTTAATGGAGGGCATTGAAGAAGCTGCTGCTTAAAGCCTTGGGGAGGGGGGATAAAGGAAAGAACAAGATGAGCATGCAGTAAAAAAGGGCCATTTAACTTGGGAGAAGATAGACAATCTCAAAGAAATACAGTTGGAGAAGAAAAAACCCTTTGCAATAGAATACGAGTGTTTATATGCAAACACATTTTGTTCCCTTTCTCTAGTTAAATAATAAAAGCCATTCAATTTTTGATCCTACTATTGGTGTCACTGAATTTTTTTATGGAGTTAAAGCTTTTTTTAGTCTAGGCAAGAACATACAGCTTGTTGCAGAAATGCTGTTTTAGTCTAAGCACGCCGGTGCTCCTGAGAGACTGAAGAACACCGTCTCAGATCAAGAGCTTGAACCAGCTAAGGGTATATGAAAGGCACTGCCATTCAAAGTCCTATTACTTATATAAACTAATATCTGATGTCAACTACTTTATTTTTAACTAGCAATTAAGGTACTTTGTAAGTAAATTATTTTCTTTTTTAAGGGGATGATGTAACCTTTGAAGATGAAATTGAAGCACTGCAACTGCAAGTGAATAAACTTACTGATATGGGAGTGAACAAAATAATTGCACTAGGACATTCTGGTTTTACCGTGGACAAAAATATTGCCCAAAAAGTGAAAGGAGTGGATGTTGTGATTGGAGGACATACAAACACATTTCTCTATACAGGTACTTTACTCCTCATTAAAATGTTGCTTCTAAAGCTAAGCTGAAACTGTTTGTCTTTAAACCCAGAGAACTTTCACCAGTATAGTTTACTGCTGGCTGCACTCAGCCAGGTTCATAGATGTAGGATGTCCATAACTTCCATTGGAAGAAACCAATTCAAAACAGCCTGTGCACATCAAGTACTACAACTCACTGAGAGGTTCCATAACGCTGTGGATGTTCAAGGTGACCTGTACAAAGTGGGGAAGAGGAACAAAGGTAGTAATACTGGTGAATTAAATTACTGGTAAACATACTCTACTTCTTTCAAGCTCAGACCTATAAAAGAGTAAATTGGTTGTCTATTTTTAAACATGTATGTGATTTAACCAGAAAAATCAATCATAGAAGACTTCAAAACTGCTACCGGTGTAGTTTTTCTCTGTAATCTGATTCTGTATTCATGGGTCACCATTTAGCTGCCATTAAAATACTTTCCCAAAGTTTCACCTCTTTATTTCAATCTCTCTTTTAATCTCTGACTTTATTCTTCTTTTCTCTAGAGGCAGATGTCATTCCAGAGATAAACATTGCTGATATGTTTTCTCCTGCAGTAATGCTACTTTAGGTAACGCCTACCATCAGCATCTTCCCCAATGCTGTTACCTTTCCCAGAGCATAAGGACACAAGTAAAAGAGAGGCTGTTTTCTTGTCCTGTTTGATTGAAATGGTTAAGTTCTTTAAATTTAGCAGA
Organism: Phylloscopus collybita; assembly: GCA_027886175.1. NCBI lineage: Eukaryota > Metazoa > Chordata > Aves > Passeriformes > Phylloscopidae > Phylloscopus > Phylloscopus collybita. Next base: position 22,477,846 of record JAJNNQ010000026.1, on the reverse strand, counting down.
AAACTTCAATAACTGGTTGAGACTATAATGGGAACTTTCTGTAATTTTCAGAAAAGTTTCCCATGCACCCTAGTCACAGGGATAACATTATGTACCCTGCCCTAGGAACGTTACCACTTAAAAGGTTTGCACTGTCCATCATCCTCTCCTCTGCCTATTCATCTCCTCACTGTTTCTCATGCCTTTTTTGTCTTATCTGGCCTCTCACCTTTTGTTATCTCACTTGTTAAAAAGAAAGAATTGCATGCCACAGTTATATGTTGAGCAGATCAGAATATCTCTTGAATTTGGCCTCAGGGAATAACTTTGATGACTAATCTGAAGGCACAAAGCTCTTAAGAGCCTACCTACAAGCCAGAGCTCACACATTGCATAGGGGTGCAGCAGAGAAGTAGCCAAACTGGAACAACAGGATGGACCATCCCAGTACCATGTGTCTAAAAGTGACCAAGGGGGATGGTTGAGGGGACTGGATGAGCCTGTGGAGACACTTTACTCAGATTTGCCCATGTTTTCCACCAGCTTGCAGTTCAGGGACTCCCCAAGCCAAAAGTGGTGTCGATATTTACTGACTCCATCTCCTCTTGACTACCTTCAGCTCCCACAACAGCCTATAGCAGGGCACTGACATGCACAATCCACAGACACCTTGGTCTTGTCTTGGGGTGCAATATTATTGAATTATTTTTGAGATGGGAAAAACAAGGATGGATTTCATATTCAAAGTGTGCGTTCATTGTGGATTTACACAGTGGAATCCATGTTCTCTTGCAGTCTTGTTGGCCAATGCCTGTAGAGAGTTGTGCCTCATAGTGGTAGCCACAGTAATCAAAATACCTTTTTGGGTGTGATCCAAAGAGGCACCATGTTTCACAATTTGGAATCATAATGTGAAGTGTTGCAGGAGCTGAGCCATCTGAGTTTTTATCCTGTCTAGATCTGCAGGAGTTAGCAAGCACACCTCTAGTCATCCCAGAGAGTACCCTGCTGTCAAACTAGACTATGTCAACCTGTTCTACCCCTTCCTATTTGAAGCTGTCCAAGATTCAAAAGTCCAGAGAGTGCACACTGCAGGAGACTGCAACCTTCAGGTTAAAAATCTCAGCTGGGAATGAGTTCTGGTCTCTTTTCCAAGGGCCCTACTGTTCTGATAAAACAAAGCTGTCTTACTTTTTTATTAATACTGACAAGGTGAGAAAAATACAAAAAAAAAAGAATAAAGAATAAAAAATTGGGGTAGATACACCAATAGTATCTATTTATTTAGCCAACATACTCTTTTCGACAGAATGTGGTCTGAACATATAATTTTTATCCCAAGTACTGTGAAGCACATGCACTCTGTTCAGGAGCATTGTGAGTGCATTTGTGAACCATGCCCTGCTGAGTCACAGCCATCAATCAACATTCCTAGAGGAACAGCCACATCTGTGGAGGTGTTTTCACTGCAGAGTAAAACATCTGATTTGAAATGTCTTTGTGCATGTCTCAATGCATATATTAAGCTTATAAGCTCTCATTTAAATCAAGAGGTGTAATCAATATCTGGCAGCAGAATCTGGAAGAACGTTTCAGCTCAGTCTAAGTGGAGATGTATGAGCTGTTCAGCCTGTTCTGTCATAGAGGTTTAGAGACATACTGCCCATGAAGACATCTCCACAGAGAAATCTTAGTGTAAGTGTTTCATCTTCTACTGTCTAACCTGTCTCTAAGATACTTTGCCAATCTCTGGTTTATCCACAGGTTATAAGGCAAATATTGTCCTGACTTGTTCAGGTGTGCACTTGATTTGTGGAACTAATTCAAGCAGCAGCAGTAATTTTGAGTTAGAGCAGTTTAATTCCTGGTTTTCATCATAACTGATGTACTGAAAATGTAGTGTGTTGGCTAAAAGAGGGTAAGAAATAGGAAAGTGTTACATGTTCTTCAGTCACCCAGTATGAGTTTGTGCATTTGTAATGAAATAGCATCTCATGCCTTGACTGAACGTGAATTCTAGTGCTGTGTTCTTTGGGGAAAGATGCACTGAAGTCTTTGTGCTTCAGAAGGAACACATTTATCTTAAGGGAAAGGTGTCATAGTGCTAAAGAATCCTGCAAGGAAGTATCAGTATCAGAAAGTATTTCATTAGAAAGAAGGAAAGAAAGGAGTAAGATTCTGGACAAGCACTTAACTACATACAGATGATATAAACTAAAATAATAATGCCTAGAAAGAATAACTTTATCTTTCTAATGCTCTGTTAATTTGAGGACTGAAGAAGGAGAAGAAATCAAAACTGATTCCTTTGTCAGTTCAGAAAACCCCAAAGCCACTTTTGTGTGCATAAATCCTGGAGAGTCCTCATTAGCCACAGGATTTCTTAGATTCTTGCCCAAGTAAATGAATAGTTAAATGGCACTCCAAGAAACCAATTCTGTTGTCCTGGCTGAAAGTAGAAAAGCTAGTTTTGTGGTAAGTTTGGTTCAGTTTGCAGTTTGTTGCAGCTCTTCTCTCTGGAGAAATAGAAGGGATTAGAGAGGAATATGAATTGTATTGGAGTTCTAGAAGGAATATTTATCATGCTGCTTATCCTAGGATTTAATATTACGTAAACAACTGTAAATGGAAGGAAACAAATTTTCTGTGAGCAGTGGGAGTGAAGAGGCTGTTTTTCTCTGGATCTGTGTCCTCTGCACCCCGTGTCCCTGCCTTGCCAGCAGCCCAGCACTCACAAACACATGGATGGGAAATGCCACTGCCTTTGGGACAGGAGTAAGGAGCAGGCTGTGAGGGAGCTCTGTCACACTGGCCCTTGGAGCTACCCAGCCTTGGGCTGACAGTGGGGCAGAAATAATGACAGGGATAACAGCAGGGAGAGACACTACTCAGATAATGTTGTCACTACTCAGATAACACCAAGGAGACAGGAGAAGGCTGGTACCCTTGAGGCAAGAGCTGTGCTGTGCAGTTCCAGTTTTCTTTGCCACTTTCTGCTGCTGCGTGGTTTCTAAATCCTGGGGTAGGCCTATGCCAATTGAGCTATCTCTTTTTTTTCTGCCAGTGCCTTGCCTTAATCTGTTCCAAGTCCAACCTCTAGTCACCTTTCAGACTTTGCAGGTTGATAGGAATTTTAAATCCATGACCACACAACTTTAATGCCAATGAAGTTTGTTTTTGCAGAGGGTTTGCAATTTGTCTGAAATTTTGGAGGCTGTTTGGCATAGTGAAAAAAAATCAGCTATCTCTATATACAAATTTGCAGAACTGTTTGTAGGTATTCTATCTGCTTATTAACAGTAAAAATGCATTAGACTTTTTCAGACCAAGAAGTCTGATGTATGTTTTACTAAGATTCCTCTTTTCTGTCTGATGCAGGATAATGTAGTATGAAGGCTCAACAATAAACTTTTCATCCAGTGGCTGGTATGTTTGCATTACTGAGGGGTTTAGATTGCAATAATTGGAATGAAAAGCTGCTTTGTTGCTGTTGTGATGTGATGTCATTGTGGAGTGTGCTGTCATAATTTAAAAAACACTGTGGTAGTTATTTGAGTTTGTGTCCTGAAAACAACATTGTCTCTTATGAGATAACTGAACAATCAAATATGTGCTTGTTGTCCAATACAGTCGTGGCTGTTTCCATCCTTACCTGGGTTTTTAAGGCTGAGAAACATTTGAAATGTCACTGTAGTAACTCCTTGAAAGTCACATTAGCTGGAGACCTGCTTTTCACGCTTGTTCTGTGCAGGCACGCCGCCCTCGACTGAACTGCCAGCTGGCCCATATCCATTCATGGTTGACTCAGATGATGGGAGGAAGGTCCCAGTTGTACAAGCTTATGCTTATGGAAAATATCTTGGTTACTTAAATGTTACATTTGACAAGAAAGGAAATGTAGTTGAAGCAGTTGGAAACCCCATTCTGCTGGACAGCAGTATTCCTGAAGGTATGTGGGCTAGGCATTTGAGTTTGCCTGCAGCACTCTGCTACACTTCAAGTCTTGTCATGTTAAACACCATGTCTGAATAAGAATGCAACTTTCTTTCTGAGCTTGCTGTTCTCTTCTGTGTAGGGTTCAGCCTGTGTTACAGTTGAATATATACAGAATATACAGAATATGCATGCATTCAGAGTGTGGTTTTTATCTGTTTTAAATCCCTGAAAGTCCTTTTGTAAGAATTCAGGTGACACAATACCTTACCTTTTGTAAGAACCTGTTTTAGCTAGTCCTGTAATTGAGATTTAAAAGATTATGAGGACTAATTTACAGTTTTGCCAGGGGTTTGGTTCTTCAGAACAGAGTTTAGAGCAATACAGGAAAGTGGATGTGTCCCAGGAAAAACTTGCAGTACCCTGCCAACTACTCTGCCAATGTGCAAATATAATATACAAACCCATGAGTTCCTGCATGCAGTGCCAACTGTGTTCAACATTTTAACTCTGAAACATTTAAAGAAGTGGGAGGAGGAGAGACTCTCTGTCACTTTTTGTTTGTAACTCCATCTGAGCTCTCTTAACTGTTTCTTTGTCAGTTCTATAATTACCCAGGGCTGGTTTTCTAATCTGTTTCTTCTACAGTGTTTGCTGTATGAAGTTCTGAGCTTTTATCAGACTTTCTAAGTTCTACCTGAGTATTTGTAGAACAAGTCCTTTAAAAATTATTTGTTCATAGAGATTTACTGTGTTATTCTCAGTGACCTATTAATGTAGTGAGATGATGTAATGAAGCTTTACATTTTCCCTCTGAAGTCAGTAAAACTTAAAATTCAAATCAATTGGTGGTATAATTTTATAAATGTTATTCTTGCTGACAGGTGTGAGTAAATTGGTTAAAACTAGAAGCTGATATAAAATAGTTGCAACATCTGTCTGCATATGCACGTATCTTTGGGTTTTTTCTGAAATAATTGAATTTTCACCAGAGAAACAGATGTGCTTAGAGAATTAATTTCTATAAAGGGTTTATTCCTTGACATTGGTATTTGAGCTATTTTTCCTTTTAGCACAACATTAAAGGGAGGAAATTACAAACAGCAAAAAAAAAAAAATTCTGCCAAAGACCAATTTCACTTGTATTTTAAAAACTCTCTCACCTATCAAGGTAGGTACTAGAAACCCCATCAGTCAGAGTTAGAACAGGACTGGGCAAAAGTACAGAAGAGATAACCTTGCTCTGGGTTTATTCCCTTGATTGTCCCGTCCTGCCATCTCCCCTTAAAGGGTTTTTTTGAGGTGAATATAGTTGCCATGTTGCTTGTGAAGCTTTAGGAAAAGTGCAACCTTTTAGAATCATGAACATTTTTCTTTCTGTAAGGTTTGTTTTCACTGAAGTGTCATTAATATGAGATATGTATGATGCCTATTTTACACTTTTATATTACTTTACAGACCAGCACATTAAGGAAGAAGTGGAAAAATGGAGAGAAAACCTGGGGAATTATTCTGAAGAGATTGGAAAAACTAGTGTTTACCTGAATGGTACAAGCCAAGCATGCCGTTTCCAAGAATGTAATATGGGAAATTTGCTTTGTGATGCTATGGTAAGATGTTTTCACCACTACAGGTGGCAATTACATCTAAGGGTTACTCCAGAGCTATCCAGATCCAAATTATCAGCATATGAGCTCTGTGCCTGCTTTTCAACAGCGCAATATCCAGTGTGTCCCTAGAAAGGCCTGGCAGAAGCGAGGCTGTAAGGAATGTTGCTGTAGAGAGTGAGCAGCAGTTTATTCTTTGTGCATAGCCTTGTAGAGAGAACAGCTTTTTCACAGCTGGCTTTGAGGCTGCACTTTTAAGGGACATGGCAATCTGATGTAAGAGCCCAGCAAGGAGGAGAGCTCAGCTCCCCTGCCCCTCTCCTGCTGCTGGCCCCTGCTCACAGCACTCATCCTCTGTCCTCTCATTACTGACCTGGCTTTGCTGTCATTTCAGTGCACTGGCACAGAAAACAAATGGGTAACTTTCTGTCAAGCTACCGACAAGAATTGTCCCCCTGAAGAGCACAGAAGGTGCCAGCTGAAGCAAGGAGGGAGTGGGAAAGGCCGTACACCCAGCCGGGCACAGAGCACCCCAGCCCAGAAGGAGCCACCAGCCCGTGCCGTGTTCTGACAGGCACTACAGTCACATAATTCCAGAAAAGTCTTTTTACAAGAAGTCACTTCCAGTTTTTAAACTTCCTGAGTTTGACTGTTTTACTGCCCTGCCAGCAGCACCATTTCATTTAAGTGTTTCAGGGAAAACATCCACTAATGTGTTTCCAGAAAATTAACTTTCCCATAAAGGGAAAGTAAGGGACAATTAATAATCATGGGTTTTCACTTAGTTATGTCCCCAAAGCCATTTATCTAGTCCATGGTATTGCTCTTATTGTAGTCCTTAAAATAATTTTCTAGTTCATAGGCTAATTTGCAAATCAGATTAATATCTGATAGAACTGCAGTATCTTGCACTTTTTTTATTTTTTCTGCTAGGCTTTTTAATATCTTTATTTGCAAAAATGTGAACAAATGCTTTGGCACTTTTCAAGCTTAAAGAAAGTAACCTTTCAGAAGTCTGTAGATTTTTTGCTATACATTTTTTCTTAGGGGGGTCAAATTCTATTTTAGTTCAATCAATGTCTCTAGACAATCACCTGCAGTCTTTAGTAGATACACAGATTTCTCTTCACATTGCCTTACCAGTTCTATACTTGCTTTCCTGTCCCCTGACATGTGGTCAGAGGTATGAAGGTAAAAAATAGATCTGCCTGTTCCACAAGCTTTAATATTTAGAATTGTCCCGAGAAATTGAGAGATTGAGAATTGCAGAAGACTGATTGATTGTGTTGGGTCGAAACAGAGGTCCATTTAGTTCAGTGATGTGTCTCGACCAGTAGCCCAAAATCTCAGAATAAAAGTTTGACAGGCCTACATGGCATTTTACAAAGCACTTTAAAGGGACTCAGATGTGAAAAGGCTGTGAAATTGATAACAGCACTGTGTGAGCTCCTCTTTTAAACTGCCTCAGCTCAGGGCTGGGAAGTGGCAATCCTTTGATTATGAGTTACAAACTTAAGCATGGATCTGGCCTCAGGGCATAACTTTGATGACTAAGCTGGAGGCACAAAGCATTTACACAGCTGCAAGTCAGAGGTCACAAACACTTCACGTAGGGGTGCAGAGAAGTGACCCACCTGGAACGGATGACAGGATCATTCATCCCCAAGTTTTGTCTCCAAGAATAACAGAGTGGGGATGGTAGGGGACAAGCATACTCCTGGACAAGCCTTTGGAGTTGTTGTACTCAGATCTGCCCAGCCCAGGTCTCCCTGGCATTCCCAAGGCAGAAGTGGTCTCTTGACATTTACTGGCTCAACTGTACCATGTGGGGAGGGCAGGAAAAAACAACAAGGGGAGAGGGGGAGAAGGGGAGGGAGACAGTGGAGACTAGCTCCTGCAGAGCAGTTCCACCACCCTCTGCCTGCCTCCATCCAGCCTTCCCAGCAGCTGCTGGCAGGGCATTCCACCACAGACCTGCACATCCTGCAGAGACCTTGGACTTGTCAGTGTATAGCCTTGCTGCTACAAGCCCACTGCCTTCATAACTGCTGGAGGTCAAGTGGTCCTTGCTCTGGAGCACTTGCTCCCCATCCACCATCACACCACCCATGATTTTATAGCCTTCTTGGATATTTCCTTCCATTATCTCTTAACCAGGTCAGACAGTCCAAGTCTACATCATCATTCCACGTTCAGAAGTTTTCTGTGTCTTTGACCATCCTTGTCACCCCTCTCTGAATCTTTTTAGGTTTTTTATTCTTCTTGAAATGAAAAAAGACACAAATTCCTACCCAGCCTCCACATGCCCCTCCTCATTTTATAGGCTTCTCTCATATGCTTCCTGTACTTCTCTCTGTGAGACTGAAGAGTTATCATCATCGTCCCTCCTGTATGGAAACCAGTCCATCCTTTCTATCATCCTAGGTCGTTTCAGCCTTTCCCCTTTCCATCAGTTATTTCTGAGGATTAACACTGGAGGCTCATCATCCTTAATGCAACTGAGTAAATATCTGGTCTCCATTTTCTTTACTAGTAAGGATGTCACAAGCAAATATTATCCTGTCCTTGCATTTTGTCAGAGCCTTGCCACTGAACTGCTGTGGACACATTGCTGTGCAGAGTAGACTTTCTGATCTAGTATGCCTGTTTCTTTGTTCTTCCACTGTTCTGCATCTTTCTAGTTACTCAAGACCATTCCAAATATTGAAAACCAACCACAGAGAAGCTGAAAAAAGTTAATTCCCTGCAAAATTATTAGTTTATCCTTTCCCTAAGAGATTTTAATGAACAACAGTATTGAAGGTCCTCTTCACTTCTCAGTTCCCCAAATATGTTTAAATCATTTGTCTTTATCACAGTCATTGAAATAAAAAATCACTTTTCCTTTGTTGAGCTGGCCTGCCTCGGCCATGCCATAGACACATAGACTAGGGCAGAGCCCGAGAGTTCATTACAGTAAAAGGCAAATATTTTTCATGTTTTTCAAGAATTTTAAAAAGCAAAGCAGTTGCTTGGATTTTTTAATAACTCAGTATTTTACAATGGGTCTGAAGATAATGGAAAAAAAAATAAAAACTTTCTCCCTCTTTTAAGTTTCAGATTGTATTTGGTGTAAACTTCCAGAGCCTATAATAAGTGAAGATAAAATCTGATTAAACATTTTTCTTTGGTAGCTTTATGAGAATGTCGGGCGCCCGGATAAAAAGACGTGGAACCACGTGTCAATGTGCATCCTGAACGGAGGTGGGATACGGTCACCCATTGATGAGCAGAGCACTAATGGTACGTAAAACTACCAGCTGAAGGACAACTTTATCAGAAAGAAGGAATCAAGCTATGCCAGCCTGAACACAATGTTAGATATGGGCTTGTTTCAATGGGGTTTGCACAGTGTCTAGAAGTGATTTCAAACTTTCACAAATGGTTGTCCATCATTTGAGCACAACTGCACTCAGGCTGACGTTGACAGAAGCCTCTAGCATTGTTTGTACACAATGCTTTTTTATAATTTCCCTCTCTCCTTGCTGCCTTGGAACAAAGAAAGGTCTCCTGCTGTACAGGGTCATCTGGTATGGTCGCTGTGAGCCTTCTGTAGTCTGCTGTAGAGTAAGTAAACTGGATTTTTCTGAATGCTAAGGTTTTAGTTTTTATTTTCCTGATACTCTATAAATGCAACCTGAAAACAGCCTTCTCAGTTTAGCTAAGTCTTTCTGTAGGACTATGTGAGTAAACCTTAATCAACTGGAAAAAGCACCTGACATAGTGTTTCTTCATCTTAGGTTGCTGGTTTGTCATGTCATGTTCTAATAGCAATACATGCAGTTACATCAAACTCTGATTTATTGGTCTTGATACCTGCTGGACTATGAAAGATGCAGGTTCTTTGAGACAATACACGTGACTCTCACCCCTAGCAGCCCTCATTTTCTTAAACTGTATTTGCCATGTTCCTTGTCAAAAACTTGATCTTAAACAATCCTAAAATAATTCTCTAAAAAACAGCAAAAAAGAAACAAACAAACATAAAACAACAACAAAACTCAAGAAGTGAACAAAGTCTCTTTCCCCCCAGGTAGCATTACTGTGGAAGATTTGCTGTCTGTTTTGCCATTTGGAGGTCGTTTTGATATGGTGACATTAAAAGGCTCCACGCTGAAAGAAGCTTTTGAGCACAGTGTGAGGAGATACGGAAAAGGAAGTGGAGAGCTGCTGCAGGTTGGAGGTATATTTTCTTTCCTCTTCTCAGTTTTCCAAAACAGCCATCCCTCCTGTTGACCTTATTACAGCTGGGAGCCTTTTTTTAAGAATAGAATGTCAAGCTGGCCGTACCTCCTTGCCCCGTGCCTCGCGCATGCCGGCCAGCAGACGCTGTTTATCCCGTGTGCGTTTAACTGAGCCACTGCAGCACCCGGGCCATCGCTGTTCCCTTCAGCAGAGACAGTGTTCCCAAGCTTCCTGAAGAACCCATAATGGCATCAGTTTAACACTGCAATCAACTAGAGGAGAATATAATTTAGCATAGCTGTAACACAGAAATAGCTACAACAAACTCATTTTTAGTTCTTAACTGGCAGCCTACCTGAAACGCCAAACTGGACAGCTGTGTTGAATTTCAGTTTATCAAAATAATTTTGTGCAATTCTCTAATGATTGATGACAGTTTTAGCTTATCCAACTGGGCTATGGAATTGCTCCAGTGAATTTCTAAATATTTTATGGATGAACTGTTAATATCAAAAATCTACTCACTTCTTTAATTGCAGCTGCCTATATGTTTATCCAGATGTGTATTAAGCTAGAGTCATGTTTATTCCTGGTCTCTCTGCGATTTAGTGCAGATTTTATTATTTAGTTAGCAGAAGAACTAGACTTCAAGGACAGGGGCTGATGCATTCCCTCCCTCCATGCCTCTCATCCCCACATACCCTGACACTGTGATCCCTCACATGCCAGACACAACCCATGTCTCACACTTTCACCAGTAAGTTCCCATGTTCTTAGGTACCTCTAAGGTGAAACAGGAACAAGCTCTGCTTCCTGCCTCTTCAGAGAAAAGGAAGAAAACCAGTAGCTCTGGAAAGGGTTCAGGATGGAAGATTCAGAGCAGGCAGAACGCCAGGGTTGGAAGAGCCTCAGCGCTTTGAACGACCTTTAGTGGCTTCCTCATCTGCAGAGTCTTGGCAGTGCTGTTCTGGGGGCCTGGCTCTCCCCTGGCCTTGATCAAGGAAGGCTCACAATGAGAAATGTTGCTTCTCCTAGTGAGGAGACACTGCCGTGTACAGCCCTGCTCCGGCCTTCCTTTTTCAGGACAGTGCTTATTATCCAGAATAACTACCAAGTTAGGATGGCTGCAGGCCTTAAAAAAAGTCATTTCTGCCAACAGGCCAGGGAAATAAGAAAGCATGTGACTACAGAAATAAGGAAAGGTATTTTTATCTTGCAGTATTCCAATCCCATGATTAGTAATTTCCTTTTGTGGAGTAGTGATGAGAGCAGACAAGTAAATGAGGTGGACAATGGTTCAGCGATTCTTATTTCTTTTGAGTGTTCTTGCACAGAAGTTGAGTGTGCAAGGAACACAGGGCATTAACTGGTGTAATTCAGAACGATACAACTCTTGGTCACAGAGAGTAATGCAGAGGACCAGCTGAAGATGAGGGAGAATGCAGCTTCTGGCCCTGTGTCTTCAACATGCACTGCACTATTGGCATTCCAATGTGTCTTTTTGTAGGCATCCACGTGGTCTATGATCTCTCCAGAGCCCCAGGAAGCAGAGTTGTTAGCTTAGAAGTGCTTTGCACAGCCTGCCGAGTCCCAGCATACGTCCCCCTCCAGATGGATGAAATATACAACGTGACTCTGCCATCCTATATGTTATTTGGAGGAGATGGCTACAGTATGCTGAGAGACAAAAATCTGGGATACAGTAAAGGTAAGGGGGATACAGTCCAGGTAAGTATGGGCACTAGCAGGGTAGCACACAAACAATTCCCCAAAATGAAAAGATCTTTCTACAGTACAAACCTGACTTTTTGCCTTTACTCAATGATTAAATTTGCTTCTACTCTGACAGCTCTGGATTGCTAGATTTGGTTGTAGGCAGCAACTCCTTTCTTTTTCATTTAAAACCACAAAAGTTTCAAAGAGAAACATCCTTATCAATTCAGCAGTGCTCAGACAGCAGTTCTGAGATTGTGGTAAACCAGAAAAGCAGCAAAGTACACAGAGAGTACACCTTACACTGCCTTGCACTTGTACTCATCACTGAACAATGTATCAAAAAAAGGTGCTCTTTTCTATAGACCTTGAATTTACACTGTATAGAAGTATTTAGAATGACAGAATCATCACCTCCACTAGTAAATGACATGCAGCTCAGGCAGGCAACACAGGGTGAGGTGAAAGATGCCCACCTACTCTATGGGAATTAGCCTGCCCAGCCAAAAACAGGGACCCCTGGGAGCTCTGCAGGCAGAAGGCAGGATGCCACAGACACCACACCACACAGGTGGAGGAGAGGTGTTTTATAACCCTGGCTTAAGGTCCTCTAAAGCTGTATGCAAAGTGTTAGAAAGTCTGTGTTTGTACAATTGGCATTGTCTATCTTTTAGGATGAAGGAAAACTTGAAAAAAAAAATTGAGATTAAAATCCAGTATTCCTGAAAACACAATAAGGGTGTAATGCTGTATTTAAAAAAGCACTATCTTGTAGGACCCCATTTACATTTTTGCAGAACTTTGATTTTATCTGTTCTGGTTGTGCATGGTGAAAACATTATTTCACCTCAAAAATTTTCCTTTTGGACCTTTGTTGCAGGCTAATTTTTTATTTGTACAGGTGTTTAAATTGAGAATAGATTCTCACAGGTAGGAACCGGTGTTTTAAACCAAGTTCAACGAAACTTGATTTAGAACATCAGCTTTTCCGTGAGACTGAGAAAAATCATCAGGAATAGTGAAAGGGAATAACTGGTAAGGTTCTGGTGAAGTCTTTCAGTACAACAGAAGGGTAAAACTAGTTTTTATTAAGATGGGGGTTACACTTCAGGATTCAAAGAGCTTGGATCAGAAGGGGCTCATTCCATGGTTGGCAGCAGTGACTGAAAAGGGTCTCCCACTGTGAAAAACCCACGTAACATCTTGTGTGCACACAGTCCTCCGACTAGAAACTTCCCCTAAAAAAAGTAATTTTGAAAAAGTGTAAGAAAGCTTTGCCAGGTCTACAGCCCTATACCCCAAACAGGTGAGCAACTATCTCAAACTACCTGACTGGAAAATACCATTGTAACAAATTCAAAACAAAACAAGCCAGACAAAACAAAAAGAATGTTTGTTTGTAAAACACAAGTTAGTGCCAAAAATCCTGGTTACAATCCACCAGAGGTGATGGTGTGCTGATTCAGAATGGCAAACCATGGAAAACAATTTGATTCTTGAGCTAAAACTGGAATTTAGGGAAGTCCTTACATTTTGGTTAAGAACTGGGCAGGTGCAGAAAAAACTTATTTTTTGTTTCTTTAGGTGAACCTGACATTGAGGTTGTTTCCCGCTACCTCCAAAGAATGAAGAGAGTTTACCCAGCAGTTGAAGGTCGAATAAAATTTTCTTCTGGAAGTCTTATCGAAGCAAGTCTCACCATGATCTCTGTACTGTTCACTGTAACATTCTTGCACACTTGATTTTTTTTTTTTTTTTGGAGCAACACAGGAGGAGAGATGACACTGACAAAGCTGCAAGAGACCTGTTACACCCCACAATGAATGAGCAGTGAGGCTGCTGCATGCCAGCAGTGAGCACCCCCTGCATTGTCTGTAGCCTGGTGGTGCCACTGGAGCACAGTGGGCAGGGCAAGGGGCAGAATCCATGACTTGTACCTGAAACTGAGGTCTCAAAAGCAAAGTTCCAGTGAATACCTACTGCTCAATCATAAAACAGTGACAAACTGGAATGGGCAAAATAAATCATCAAATTCTTTTAGCTGCTTTAGACAGTGAGTTAAGAACCTGATTCCAGATGTAAACAAGCTTCTAGAAATGGATTTATTATACATGTATATTCCTTTCTTTGATCTCCACTCAGGGTTAAAATATTAAATCTAATATCTCTACTTTGCTTCTAGCCATATTTACCATACCTACATCAATGCCTGAAAGAGCTGGATTAAACTCGGTGCTCATTAAAATTAAAATGAGGTCTATTTAATATGCAATTTTAAAAAGTTTTTGTTTTACTTTTGAAAAAGAAACATCACACTTATTTTTTCCATTAATAAAAGATACAACAAAAGCTTGATCTGATTTTGACCAATTTTAACAAACTGAGTATTCTTCACTCTTTAATATGACCAGTTTGGGGACTGTATCTAGAGTGAGAACACAATCTGTGACTATACTTCATAAAAATATGCTCAATTTTATACCTCTTCCAAAGAACAGGACTGCTGCCTGTTACTCTGTATTAGCAACATTCCAAGAAAACATCAGGTAACAGGCACTGACTCCTGCAGCACTTCTGGCATTCTTTGGAAACAGTCAGGTAATGGGGTGTTTTACAACATAACCTGACTTTAAGGTAACTGTGATTATACCTCTTCTCTGGGAAGGCTGTGTTTAAAAAAATAGTTGTAAGAGACAGGCTAATGAGTATGAAATCAGATTAAATGCTAAATGTACATTGCTGATGCTTTATCAAGAAATGATTGCTTATAAATTAGGGCAAAAAAATCATTATTTTTCTAAGATTACTGGGAATTTTGACATCAACATGTTTGGCTTGTTTAATGCTGTTTTAAACTGACTGTAAGTGTTTTGAATAAACCTGCTATATTTTCCTGGAAAGCTCACTACACTCTTTTTGAACACTGAAGCTATTCCATTCACTGCACCTGTAGATTTCAAGGAGAAGGGGCATTAAAATAAACATTCAGTATGTTGAAATTTAAAGACTCCATTCAAGTGCTGTGCCTGAAAGGCTCTGGACTACACAGCTGCATTAGGAAAGGGGTGGTAGAACAGGGAGACAAACAACAACTGACCTTGACACACTGTGAGTTATGCCCTGGCATTGATGATTTGTCACTACTGCTCCCTAAGTTGTCAGTTTACAGACTGGTCTTTCCCCCCTATCAATATCAGACCAGTAACACAGAGGGCACTGATGGACAGAGCTGTACCTGGCACACCAATTTTGGGAGTTGCAACAACTGCTTTGGCAGAGCCAGAAAGGAGAGAAATAACACTTTTACCTTCCTTTGACAAACAGAAAGGAAAGGTTTGCAACAGTAATACAGACAAATTATATTGACAAAGAACAGCAATGCTGCAGTAGACTGGTTTGTTTGTAAAAAAGGAGAAAATGGGTGTTTGAAACAAAAAATTGAGGAATGCCTATTAAGCACTGCTGTATTGTTCTGCAAGTAAAACTTGCTAAAAATCCACGCATAGAAGTCTTTTTGAAAATCTCTTTTATAAAGGCTGTGCCAACAAATTCAGATTTACAGAAAAAATCTTCCACACATTTTTATATGTATGAATTTTTATAAAATGCTGTGAACAGACTCGCATCCTCTTTCTTAAGCCTGTAAAGAGGATGTCAGAAGAAAACCACAAAAAGCCACGTAAGAAACTGCAGAGAAATAATGGCTAAGTCAAAACTACTTTTCATATCCATTATTATTGTAAGAGGGCTTTAGTTTTTAAGATCAGGTATTAAAAAGACTAAATTACAAATGTGATTTTCCATGGTCACAGAAACATGAAGGCTGAAGACAGTTCTGAGATTATTTGTATGCAATAGATTCAGTCATATACTTCTGTTGTTAAAAAAAAAAAAAAAAAGGATTTGTTAAGATATTTTAAAATAATTTAATGGGAACATTCTACAACTTCTTCCAAGCAGTATTTCTACATATCCTTTCAGGAAAACACCCTGTAATTGCTCTCTTAGCAAAGCGTTAGTTGGCTGATCGCCCAGCTGTCTTTTTTGATGTCATCCTGTAATTTCATACACTGAGAGATTTTGGTGAAATTAACTAGACTTTTACTGGTAACAGCTAAAACAAATTTTAAATAAAAAGAACAGATATTTTATTTACTTGCAATTGGTATTAAATTTTAATGTCTTTATTGCATAAGTTATTTTTGAACTTTTAGATTTTAAGTTATTTACAACAAAATATACAAAGCAATGTTAAAACGTCACATTTCCATTACAACAGTGCACAGCAGATCCTCCTGGGTGTCCACTCACATCCAACTTGACACAGAGCTTGCTTCCTTTGGACCCTGTTAAAGAAGAAAGAGGTGCAATTTACTTATTAAGTTTGAAAATGTGTATTTACATTGAAATGACTGAACTGAGCTGCAATGATTAATGGTATCTGAAAACATCCACTTGAAATCAGAGTTAAAAGAATAGAAGGCTACTGGTTTTAATACTATTTCTCAAAATAGGTGCTTTCTTCTTTCTCTGGAAGTTCTCACCTCCCCCATTCCTAACTGCTGAACACAGTTTTCTTAACACAGCAATTTTCTGCTCTGGAAATAGTACTGGAGAGAGATTTTTTCAATTGGGTTTCTTTCCTTACTCTGCTCAGAATGCTTTTTCCCTTTCAGCTGTCTCTCCTCCTTGTATCCTGTCTGATAGACTCTCAAGGGACTGGCTGTACACTATCTCAGAGGAGCTTTTCAGCTCTTGGAGCTCGCTCACTTACACACGCTGCCATCAAACACAGCACACATCCAGTGAGCCAGCGTATATCCGCACTGGTACGTGCGGCAGGAAATACCTCCAAGATACCAATCTCAAGAGTGGAAAGCAGACTGACATCCCCACTAAGGAAAATCTTCCCATTTCTCCCATCACTGTTTTTCCTGCCAAAGGAGCAGTGCTCCAAACAAAACTTCTGGGATGCTCAGTTTCCCCTTTAAAAGCTGACTGGCCAGAAATGTTTTTCCATTCTTCACTGTAACTACAAAAACATTTTGGTATGGAGCAACTCAAAATGGACCAGCCTATGCTGAACAAGAGAGATCAGGCACTGGATTCCCCGCCAATACAATAGATAGGTAAGTAAGAACCAGTCAGTACTTTTAAACTTCCCCACTGCAGCTGTAAGGAAGAAACAATTTTCTTTCCAAGTGCTTGTAGTGATTTTGGGAAAATGTTTTTAGGGCTCTGGATAAAAACCAGTGCCATCCCTCCACCCATACCCCCTCCACCTTGCATTTCCCCTCTCAGTCTTGGTACACTGACAAACAGGTCCCACTGCCAAACATCACAGATGCAGCACTTTGTTCTGTATTGCTCTCAGTATATCTGAAATAAGGAAATAGCTCAAGTTCTCAGCTGAAGTATTTTTTTTCCTTTCCTGTACTGAAATCTGGGCTGGAGAGTCCCTTGCTCTGTCCCCATCAGCTTCAGAGGGGGCAGGGGTAACCCACCCCTCACCTATGCCATTTCACCAAGAGCATCAGGTGGCACTAGAGGTGCCTCCTCAGCAGGTGGCTATGAAACACTGCAGAGCAGCTGGGCAGTGTCACAGTTAGCAGGAAAAAAGAATAGATTAAGAAGGAGAAAACATGGTCTTGATTTACCTTGAATAATCTTTCACTTCATTTGTTTTTGAAGAAAAAATATTTTTGCCCACTAAACATACACAGCTACGAAATCACAGCATGGATGGGGTTGGAAGGTTCCTCTGGAGGTCACCTGGTCTAGACCTCAAGCACGGCCACCTAGAGATGCTCCAGACCATGTCCAGACAGCTTTTAAATATCTCCAAGGATGAGCATCACACAGCATCTCTGGGCACTGTGACAGTGCTCGGTCACCTCCTAGTGAGGAAGTGTTTCTTGATGTTCAGAGGAAACCTCTGGTGTTTCAGCATGCGCCTGTTGCCGCTGGTCCTGTTAGAGGGCAACACTGGTTCTGTCCTCGTTGTACCATCCCCTCAGGTATTCACTGACATCACTAAGACCCTTTGAGCTTTCTCTTCTCCAGGCTGAACAGGCCCTGCTCCCTAGTCTCTTCTCATAGGAGATACGCTCCAGTTCCTTCATCATCCTCATGGCTCTCCGCCAGATTCATTCCAGTATGTCCACACCTATCTTGTACTGGGGAGCCCTGGCCTGAACACAGCACTCCAGTTGTAGCCCCACCAGTGCTGAGCAGAGGGGCAGCATCACCTCCCTGAACCTGCTGACAACACTGCTCCTATTGCAGCCCAGAATACCATCAGCCTTTTGTTCAACTTTGTGTCTTTCCAGATGGTTGGCCCCCAGCCCATCATGGCACCTGGGGCTGTTCTTCCCCAGGAACAGGACTTTCCACTTCCCTTTGCTGAAGTTCATGAGGGTCCTGCCAGTTCCCTTTGGGAGGTAGCATGACCCTATGCTTTATCAGCCACTCCTCCCAGTTTTGTGTCATCATCAGGCTTTGCACTCTGTCCCATCACCCAGATCATTAATGAAGAGGTTAAACAGGACTGGAGCTGCAACTGACCCCTTGGATAGCTCCCTTGTTACTAGCCTGCCTCCAACTAGACTTCATTCCATTGATCACCACCCTCTGGGCCTGACCAGTGGTTTAAAGACTGTTTAAATGCCACTCATTTTTCTCCATAATTAACTGAAGAAAGATCAGTGTTCCAATACATATATATAATTAGCTGCTGAGATACAAAACCAGTTCAGCAGAGTAAAACAGCAGGGCTAAGTCAGGTCTTCTTTTCTGCACTCAAATTCCCAGGCTATTTCCTTGTTCCCTTGCTCAGATGGGTCTTCTTTTGCCTGTTTTTAGCTGTCTGAGAACTGGCTTGAGGAGGGCAGCTACAGAGCTGAAGCACAAAGTAGGTCAGACTTGCTGAGCCAGCCTCCTTTCACTGAAAACAATGGAAGTATCCTGGCTTGTTCCAATATCTTGTATTTGTTTCTGTTTGTCATGCAAAACAAATCACTGCTGGCACTCTGCAGTTCTCAGGCACAGGGGTCATGCAATGAGCATTTATTGTTAGTAAGGGGGTTTTCCTAATTTGTTTGGGGTTTTGTTTTTCTACTAAGTAGTAGGTATCTCCTGCTTGCCATGAAGATCAAACTGTAAAATTACTATGTAAAAATTCTGTTAAGGTTTGATATACATAAGTACAAATATCAGACAGATCCCAAACCTAATAACAGGCATTTATATAGCAATTTCTGTTGTGCAAATTCTTTCTCCTTTATCTGTATAGCTGAAGTTAACATTGCAGTGACCAAAATAGAGGTAAGAAATCCTCCTGCCAGATATTCTCAAGAAAAATGCTGCAGCCTGACCTGAGCTTTGCATGCAGAATTCCCTTCCTAAATTGGGAAATCCATAAAATAGAGTGGAGACCAATCAATCAAAGAGAAAGGCACAGAGAACACGACTGCTGTTGATCTGTCCAAGTCTACTGAAAGGCAGCTTGGACTTGCTGCCATGGTAAACAAATGGGCCTGAGCTGATTTGGAAAGAGCTAATTATCCAAAATATAACTAATCCAGATTTCAATTATTTCAACATATTGGAAAAACACATACTTTCCCCAAAATTTAGGATTAATACTAGTAATAGAGAACAGCAGCAAAAATGCACCAGTGACCAGACTCAGTAGCAGCTTCAAGAATTCTGCAGTTCTTGAATAGGGTTAGCACATACCTTACTCAGCTCTGGAAAGAGCTCTTGAATCCCGATGTCCAGCAGTACATAAGTTAACTAAAAGAAAATATAGAAAATTAAGGACACTCCAAGGCAAAACTACTGCTTTTTATCCTTAATTCTGAGTAATAGCCTATTCCTCTGTTATATCAAGCATTCATTTCAGGAAATCCTGTGCCAGAAGGCAAGTTTGTCACACATTACCATGAGTTACCTGTTTGTTGAGCACTGGCTGCTGCAGTCCATCAAACAGAAGCCTGATGCCTTCATATTTAGCCTCTTCCCCAATGCACTTGCCTATTAAATCTAGATCAAATTCCAAAAACAAATACACAAGTCATGAGGAAGCACTGCAAAGCAGCTTTATGATGCAGTTACAGAACTCCAGTAACTAACACGAAAAAAACTGTTTAAATTTAAGAAAGAGTTCATTTTTTTTCTGTCTCAAATGGTAAATGGAAAAAAAAACCCCACACTTTTGGGATCATCCTTTTCTCCTCTCTTTCCTTCAGGGCTCCACACCTAAGTAATTACTACATTTTTTATAATACCAATATTTTGTTCTAATGCACTGTTTAATTAACCACAAGCTGATTTTTTAAAATTACTTTCAAATAAATGGGTGTCTCTTTCCTAGTTTATACAGTCAGTGCAAGGAGAGCTCAGATATCCCTTCCAGCTTAATGATGTGCCTTTTTGAACACAGTTTTCATCTGGCTAAAACACAAACCATAGGAACATTCAAAAGATGAAAATTTATGGAATTAAGTACATGTGTAAAGCTCTTGATTTCCATCACCATGTCTTTATTAATCACTATGCTACAACCTTAGTCAGCAACACTTAGATGACAAAACTGAACTCTTGGGTGTTTACACCTGGCATTCCAGTCAACTCAAATCTCAGCAGCCCAAGCATTACTTGATTTGGAAAGATATGCGTGACTGTATTTGGGTTAAATATTGAACAATTAAGCACATTCATACAGGCAGTCATGGAATACAGAACCTGGAATGTATCTCATCATTTCTTCAAAAGTCTGCTTTGCTCGTTTCTGTTTATCCTGGAGAGAGCGAGGCTCAGTGTTCTCACAGAAGACTGCATCTGCAGCAAAGACACATTGAAAAAAAATGTATCTTTAGGCAGCTACACATCACTGACATAAAAATATGTTTTGGATTGTGGCTTCAAAACTGAACTTCTTCTCTGTATTGTGTTGATTAGAAGGGAATTCTAGTCTTGTCAGATAATACTTTTTGCTTACATTAGCCCAATCAAATCCAGGATACGCCCCCTGTTTGAAGCATAATCAACTTTTCATAATTTGTTTTCATTCTTTTCAAAATTTAAAGCATTCTCTTCTAAGTTTGGATCAATTCTACTTTAGTTTAGTTATAATCTCCTTACTCCTTTCCCTTATGCTTTCAAAACTATAAGCAGTATTTACACCTTGTGCTAAAACACTGTTTGGAACTGTTAAAAACTTCAAATTTACCTATGAATGAGAAAGCAAAAATTGCTATTTGTCTGAAAGAACAGGTGCTCAGTTTTGGTTTTAGGCTCTGAAAATCTAACTGCACTCCTTATTTGCCACTCACAGGCTTCATTTTTGGTTTGATAAGGAAAGAGCTGCCCTGACTCCAGAGTTTTGGCCAGATGTATTTTTGGATCAGACTGCAGTCAGGTAATACTACAAAGTTGTGAGGTAACTTAAAATTTTTTTTAGGTGCTCTCCCCTTCCCTTATTTGAAGGTCCGGAACACTCAAGCCCTTTTAAGAGCCAATCACAACAAAGAGAACCAAAAAATTAACAATAAAAGACTGACATAGCACACAAGGGACATGACTTGACGACTTCATGAAACATTTGCATTGATACACTAAACCACCTTCATTCTGTTTTTCTTGTTCTTTGCACACCCAAGCAAATTATTATTCATAATACTTTTTTTCTGTAATCATCACTGACAAACAACATAGGTGACTTAACACTTTTCCACAACGAGCTCTGAAGTTAGTCCCAGGCTCACTTGATCTTTAATACTTCACCAGTGTTGGAGTCAGCATTGCAAAGTTTAGCACTCAGAAACTTCACTAAAGGGATTTCAAACCCCAGACTAAAGCAGTTATTTTTTCATCAAAGATGTAACTATTACTGACCTCTCAGCAGTGTTATCAGAGAAACCAACCGGTGCTCCTCAAATAGCTGTTCTAACTTGTTATGCAAGTAATAATCTGTGTATAGTTCCAACGTATTTTTGAAGAGAATTCTTCCTCCCATCAAGAGATGATGCAGCCAGTCAGGAATGCGGAAAACTACCCTACCTGCAAAGTCACAGCAACATCACTGAGTAGTAACATATATGAGGGTCTCCTAATATTCAGGATGAGAGAATCATTTATTCAAAAGAAAAGAAAAAAAAAAAAAGATTGCAAGCAAGAAAAGAATATTTCAGTTTTGTTAGTGCAGCGCTGAAAGTATCAGTATTTTCCACAGTGCTGCTCAAACACTTCCTTCAGCTATTTCTATTAATTTAACAATTCCAATTCCCAGAGTCTATCAGTAGCCTAGGTAGACCTCAGAAAAGGGACAGGACCTACTTTCATAAACTCATACTACTGAGTCGCAGAAAGATGGAGACATAACAAAGCAACAAAGCAATGATGAAGGATAAATGACATTTTAGCACCACAATGAAGTCTTCTAAGGAATTACCATGTTAATAAGTTGTATACTAGCTTGAAAGTGTTGAGTTACATATGACTGCTACATTAGAATTTCATTTCTTAGCAGAGACTGTGAACTTCATATTTGCCAGGAAGTATATGAATAATTAAGAGAAATCACTTCTTACCAACATACATTATGTAGTCATAGACTCCTTCTACAGTCATCATTTCCATGAAGTAGTTCTGATTTTGTCGTCTTTCTGTATTCTCAGACCGGTTTGCATTATTCTTGAACAAATCATTAAAAAGCTAAAAACAGAAATACAAGACTGAAATCACTACATTTAAAGGCAAAAGGATAGCCACCAGTCCTTTGGGCTGGTTTCTTTTTATACAAGTAGCATTTTTCCAGAGCTTTCAAAGAACTGATCAGGGGTGTTGATTTGTTTCATTGTTTCTGGTTTTGCATTTTCAAATCCTTCACTTTCCAATAAAGAGCGCATCACATGTTGCCAAGATACACAACAACCAAAATACCTAGGTTCAAAACAAATTAGCACTGAGACATTAATTCATGGGCCTTTCTGCTCCCACTACCTTCGTCCAACCTAAACAAATGTATGATTGTATGAATTTAGACTTTTATCACAGGTTCTGATTTCCTTGATGCACACTGTTCTGAAAATGAGGGCCTCAGAGTCTGTCCGCCTTAAATCGCAAGGGAAGCCTATAACGCCAAAGTATTCCTAAAAGTTCCTATTGGTTTCCACTTTGAAATAAATACAATTGTTTCTAACAAAATACACAAGTTTTTTACATAGAGAAATATATTTTTCCCCTGCTGGCCTCATTATTTACAGTAAAATCTTTATGAACTAACACTTGGGTTTCTTTCCATTTATCTCATTTCCCAATTATATTCTTTTAGCCTTCTACTCTCCTACGCCATCCTCCTCCTCCCTGATCCCTCTATTTCCTTGCCTTTGGTTCTGTCTGAAAAGATACTCTAATTTTTGCTAAACTCCAAGAGGCTCTTCCCTGCACACCAAAAGGGGTCCCAAGCCACCTAGGTAGTAGTCCTTGCCTCCCCTGACCCTAGTCTGTGAATCCCCACAGAAGGAAAGGAAAATGTCTCTAAATCCTGATGCTTTCCATGTTTAATACATAGCAATCCCCACCAATGGTTTATTTTCAATTAACTTACCCCCAAAATAGTTAATAAATAGACATAAAACAGGATTTATATACAAGATACTCTGTATTATGAAAGTTCAAAAGTTTATGCCAGGGTTCTAAAAAAAGTTCTAGAACTAGAAACAAATGCCACATAATCACAGAATTGCCTAGGCTGACGTGACTGTCACTCACCGAGGGTTTTTTTACCACTCCCAAAATAACACTAGTTCCAAAGAACAGGAAGTAATTTGCTTATAAGTGGTTCGCTCTCTGTACTGCAATTTTCCCCAAAATAAATAAAGCCAAAAACATGCAAATCACAACAATCTCTGAATCACACAGGTCTCTAAACAGAATGCTTTGCACTCTTAGGAAAAATTACATCAGGACATCTGGCAAGAGTCAGGTTTTTTGACCTGTACTCCTTCAGGCCCTCTCTTCTGTTAAATGCTGAGCTGCTGGTATTACCTTCACAAGGTTCACTCAAACTAAACAACACCAACTTATTACGTAAATTACATAAAAGAGCAAATATGGCTAATGAATTGGTGGATGACTGGTATCCAGGAATGCAACAAAGCTAAAAAGAACACATAATAATTCACATCTAGTTCGTAGAAGCATCCCTGGTAGATTGTTTAAAAAACTCTGTATAAAATGAAGTCTACATCCCCCTTAATACTGAAACCAGAATAGCAGAAAAACCTTAGCTGTAGCACTGTAACTTAAACAAAAGCCTCCTTTATTTTTTAGATACACCCCACGACCTGACAAAGGTGATACATACTAAGCCAACTCAAAGCAGCCCATTGTGCAATGCTGAGAGCAGTGCCTGGAGGCCAAACTAAATCATTAACAGCAATCTGGTAGGTAACCTATAAAAAAAATCAAACATGAAGGCCAGCTTAGGGCAAATCTTTCTGACCTTCAAACAGCTATTTCCACTTTCATCCCAAACCAGGAGCAGCATCTTCTGAATGCTGATTGTACCTCCAAACATGGATAATCTGTGTTGCACCTTACACAGTAATGGTTCCTTGATCAGAGGCACACTTTGAAAGCATTTCAGAATGCAATCTGCAATGCACTGCAGCAGCCATAATACAGAGTGGCATTAGACCTTTATTTCTATGTTTTACACTTCCTGGTACCTTGGCTCTGAAGAAATTCAAGTGAAAAACACACAGTTGGTTATCTAGCACAGAAGTTGAGATCATACTCACAATTCAGATAACCACAGGATTTTGCTTTAGATGTTTCTGTGCATGTTAATATTTGAGACTAACAGCACAAACCTCGGTGCTATCATAATATATCTGTATCTTTAATATTAAACAGTAATCATGATTATAACCATGAAATATTCTTAAAAGGCTTACAGTAAGGAAATTCCATGAATCAGTATTGATTAATAATGGGAGTCAAGCTCTTGAAGTCAGTGAAAGATAAAAGGCCTGGATTAAGATCCTTTGTACAACAGGCTATTATACTTTACTGGGAAAAGCAAGCAAAAGAAGCATGAATGCTCATATAAAGTGCCTCACAGAAAAAAAAAAAAGTTACTCAATGGTAAGTGCATATGCAAACATACACCCATACATTCCAGCACAGGTGTGAACTGTACAAAAACAACACTATGACTATGAACAATATCTACAGCCAGAGGCATAAACCTCTCTCCTGTTCTTCCTGCTCATTTAAAAAGTACAGAGGATTATACCAAAATGGTAAGAAGAAAGACTGTATGCAGTGTCTGAACCATATCAGTCAGTATAACTGACCGTGTCTTCTTCCAAGTAGCTACTCAAAAACATATATTATACTGCTGGTGTTCCAAAAGCAGCTTTTATTGCTGTTGGCAGGCCATCACAAGCCAGCAGAACAATGCCTTTATTGGCATGCAACATCTGCATCAGCTGAGAAGCCCTAACCTATTATAGCAAGTCTGACAAAAGTATGTTCAGAGGATGATCAAGCTGCTTACAGACCTTCAGAACAAAAATATGCCCAGAAATCTTGCCAGTGCCCCTGGGAGGAGGAAACAGAGTTTATTGTTTCCTTCTTTTTTTAACCAGGCAGGTTGGTAGCTCTTATTCTAGTGGATCTGATACAGAATGAAATCCAATTGCTCCTGGTTAAACTGGGGTTGACTACCCACATTCATCGTGTGTTTTTAACTGGAAGTCTTTCCACCAATATCTAAAACAAACAAACATATACACGCCCCAGGAACATTCAAAAGGAAGGAGCATGAAGACAATCCATCAGAGCATTAGGCACATTTCTGACTGGGCCTGCCCAGACAGACCTTCAGGAACTTCTTATTCAGCCTGCTGAGGGAGAGGGAGCCTGCATGTACCCCTCTCATGGCAGCTACAAATACAAACACAAAGCATTAGCTGGAAATTGACTACCATTTACCAAAACATTGAAGAACTCTCTTGCTATGAGATCACATGTTCTCAGGGATTGGCACTCAAGAAGTGCTAACCTTTCATCTCTTTGGCTGCCTGCCAGATCTCCACATGGACTCCATCTAGGCAGCTCACACAGAGCTCCTGGTACAAACATTTGGCATTCATCTCCTTCACCAGAAGTGAGGTGCCTTGCTACTGCACACCAGTTACTGCATAGAATCACAGAATGGACTGGCTTGGAAGGGACCTCAAAGAGTATCTAGTCCCAACCCTCTGCCATGGGCAGGGATACCTTTCACTAGACCTGGCTGCTCAGAGCTCCATCCAATCTGGCATTAAATACTTACAGGAATGAGGAATCCACAACCTCTCTGAGGAACCTGTTCCAGCACCTCACCACCCTCACAGTTACACATTTTTTTCCTAATATCTAATCTGAACCTACTCTCAGTTCCATTTCCCCTTGTCCTGTCAGTAAATGCTCTTGTGAAAGTCCTGCTCCATCCTTCTTGTAGGCTTCCCTCAGGAACTGGAAGGCTACACATCTGCACAAAGATGTTGAGTCCCAAAACAGAAGTGGAAAGTGCAGAACTGAACAGCTCAAGTCTATGCCAGACATATCTGGCATAGGGAGGTGTTACTCCAATCTACCTTTGGTCTGGCCTTTGGACTGAACACCCTCAGTGTCTGCATTCCTAGACAGCGTTTTCCAGCTTGGCTTCATCTCAAATAATACTAGTTAATGAGTTATAAGACAGCTCCCTAGTATGAGAGAAAATGTATCGTCAGTTTTCCCCACTTCTGTAAAATGGGAAAGGAACATGACTTACTGTACCTTCTTGTTATTTTCAGAAGTGGGACTCAAAATGGTAAGTTCAGGCCTGCTTGGTTTAGGCTTGGGAGATTCACAGGAGTTGATAAAATTCATGATGAATGGCTCCAAATGCTGACCTTTCTGAAAAAAGATACAAGTGACCGGTCACTTACATAATTATAGGAAAGTGAAAACAAAAACAACAACAAAAAAAAGAATTTTCAAACAAAGTTTTGATTAGGTTGTAACTTAGTAACTTAATCCTGTAAAATTAGCTAATGAAGTTAAGATACTGGCAACCTGAAAGACTTACTCACCTCTTTCATCAGCTTTCCTGGAACAGATTTTATGATTTTACCTACAATTAGAAACAAACAAACAAACAAAGACTTTCTGTTATCACTGTGTGATTTGAAAGACATTTTGCTCTGCTAGATTTTATGTACTAACTGCCTAGTAGTTACTTAAAAATACAGTAATTTTTTTAAATCTGCTTGAGGTTTTTTTTTGATTTGGCACAAAACCCTACAAAAGCAGTCTTACACATAACCAGCTTGTAACCTAGTGAATACTACTCTTCAAGAAAATATACTTAAAAATGTACCGATTGTTAATCTTAAGTACTGTAGGTCTACCTTTTAACTCGGTTCTAGAGTTTAACCATAAATAGCTCTAGCACTGTAACAGCAGCACTGCTACAACACCAGTACAGAAAAAATTCCCTGTATTTTATTTAGTCGTAGAATCATAAACATTTTTCACGGAAGAAATCAAGATAACTCAGGTTCTGTTCCTTCTGTGGAAAAATCAGCAAATCTGGAGAGATTCTGGGGGAACCAGCCTCAAAAACTCTTGGTGAGTAGAATTTTCTAAACTGGACAGGTTACAGCTGTGGCCTTAACAATCAGCTCTTGTGTCCTGATAAGGCCATCAGGATATGGCACACTAACTTCGAATGCTGAAAAATCAAAGTGTCTGGGACTAGCTTTATTTTAAGCACTACAGTTACAGTAATATTTTTCTTATCTACATGTCATTAAATTTGGAATTTACATCAGAAAGTAAGTACAATGACCAAATGATAACAAAAACTCTCATCCTCGCAAAAAAGCCCAACTGAAATGCCATGACTTGTTATAATGCTCTTTATAGAAGTGAAGCAGAGTCTCAGACAGGAAATGCATTACAGTAAACACCATAATTTCTAAGGTTGTACAGTTGGATCTAGAGGGCAGACTTGAAACAAAACCAAAACCTTTTTGACTGGAGGGTGAGAACAGAAATGCCATTCAACAACTCAGGAAGCAGACTAAGAGAAGGGTGGCCCCAGCAGGACAACACCATGACCGGGAGCTGCAGAAATGCAGTGGCGCAGCTCTGGCATGGCTTTCTGGGACCACAGCCACAAGTGGCACAAGACATGAAGACAGAATGGCCAAAAGGTTGACCTGACCAGCTCAGACCCACTATTCTGAGACAGCTACACTGCAGCCAAGTCACACTACAGTCGACGTTTTTGATTTATTATGAGTGACTGTCATTAGACATGAGAACGTCACAATTTCCATTTGACCTGCCTGTATCACACACACTACTGCCTCAAATTCTATTAAGTAGCTCATGTTAGGAAAGATCTTAACACCAGCTAATACTAGAAATATCAAATATTGTAATTTTTCAGAATAAAATAAAAGGATTTTAATCAATTTAAATCCAAAGGTAGTTTTTTAAGTGTTTATGCCATCTCGTCTCCAAACAATGACAGATGCATGCAGATTTGACTTGTGACAATACCAGAAATTTTCTTGAACTACGAGGTTTTCTAAGAGAAACCTTATCATCTTGCTGGCTGACACAAAAATCCAAAAGCAATCACTTAAAACACGTTTTTTCCCAAACTTTCACAATGTCTTTTTTCTTCAAGGAAGAAGTACCAGTGTATCTTGCTTGCTGAGCTATAATTTTAAGGGTTGTGAAGGAACATTCACAAGAGTTATCTATTCATTACTACTGTCATTCACAGAATCACAGAATTCAATCACAGCACTCTTTGTCAGCATAAACAAGCAGCATATTACATACCAAGATTCACATCAGGCAACATTTTATCAAGAAACTGAGTCTCTCCTCCATTAGGGGATAGGAAGTCAGCTAAAAGCTGACTGTTACTTAGTTCTGGGTGTTGCAGAAGTTTCTTTGAGACAGAAGGAACAAAAGAAGTATAAGTACTTTAAAACTAATCTTCAAAAATCCATTTTTGCATAGCAAAATGATATTCAAAAAGCATTATACTGCCACAGATATTGTCATTTGCAAGCAATTTCTGTTTTCAGTTATGTGAAGCTTTAACACTGCCCACTTGAATCTAACTATAAAGTTACTCAGAAACCAACGACCAAAAACCCCCCAGATATTATTTTCTTGGATTTCTTATCATTAGTCTTAGACTATTCTTTGCTCCAAATGTTTGATACCTGCAGATATTCCTGAAACTCCTCTCTCTTGGATTTTAAGAATTCATAGTTCTTGGGGCCAATGATTCTCTTTGAGGGAAGCTGAGCATCAGGAAATGTACCTAATAAAGATATCAAGGAGATTAAATTATTCTTGTAATGCAGTAAACACTGACTTTATTATTTTAATTTTCAGCTGAGTAATGAATGATAATCACAGCAGGGGGAAAATGGCTTTCCAAATGATGGAGAACATACCATGAAATTCCGTAAGCTTTGATTCAAGCACATAAAATTCAAGATATCTCCTGTAGACAGACCAGTGTTCAGGTTCATGTCCAACTGGAGGAAAAAAAAAAAAAGTTAAAATTAAACCAATTTTTATGGCACCCAAGAGACAAAGAGACCAATTAGCAACAGCTAACATACTCTGGATTATAACAAAAGCCTCGATGACATTAGCCCCCTGTTGGAGTAACATAAACTTTAAGGTACTTTTAGTACAGTAGAATGCAGGACTGGTACATAACTACAGTACTAGCAAGGAAATTATGGTCTCATTTACAGGATCCCTACAATCTAAACAATGGAGTGCTACACAACTCCACCATTTATGATGGCTGACTACACTAGATCTATTTTCAAACTTTTAACCAAATGAATTACAGAAATAGTACTTGTTGAATACAGTTCTCTGCACCACCAGCTTGAATGCTCATCATTCTTAATCCTATCATCGAAGATATCACTAAATGCCCCTTAAATACTTTCTGCTTATTGTGGAAGTATTAGTCTCACTAACACAAATCTCAGCAGCCTTAAGACGATGCTCTTTTCCCCCACTCCATATGGATGCATTGCTATCTAGATACTGATAAACTGATTGCAAGCCATGACGGATCTTAATAAGCAAAACATCTTCATTTTCTAAGAACTAATTTTAAGGTTATATAAAAACTTAGTTGTTGTTCATTATTCCAAAGTTCAGAGTGGGTGAAAAAAAAAAAAGTACAAGGTGTTTATTAGTAAGAATTTTAAGGTACATATTTTTGGATAGAGAACATTTCAAATTTTGGCACGAAGTCTAAATAGAACTGATTCATGATGAGGAGTCAGCTCTCAACTTTAGCAGATGCTAAATGAGATAATTTATCTCTCAAACTCATTTGCTTGGAACTTTCAAGCCATTATTTTGAAATCAGAAGAATACATATACAAAACACACTGCAAGAGCTATCAGAATACGGCACACTAGAACATTCTGAGTTCACTTTCAAATGCCACTTTATTTATCTGCAACGTTGCATACCTGCCCTTCTATCATTTCTCTCTACATCAATGCAGAATACAGGAATTCTCTCCTTTCTGTCTTTTCTTTCCAAGGAGGGATCATCAAAAAAATCAACATACGGGATGCTGATTTTCCACGCAGCAAGGTTGCGGGGTGTATTTGGGGTGGTAACAGCCTCCTCAGGAGAATCATCTTCCATCACCATAACACCTTCTTCAATCTGAAAGGATTCAAACACAGGCATCTCCAGTTCTATTTTAACTGGTACAGTCTACCTCTGCTTTTAACCAACTCCCTCCTCTTCCCTTTTTCATTCGTCCCCCAATGCTGGTTCAGGTCCCATGCAGTGAATTCTACCACTGTCTCTATGCATGGCTGTTTAGCATGGAAGAAAAACATTAACTGAGGGAGACACCCAAGACTAATGAGAAAAGACTACTGGCTCCTGATCTATAGAGAAAATGTTGCATTGCAGACCAACTCAACAGCAGTTTCTCCACTATGTAATTTATGGTTTTAAGGTCTTCAGGCAGGCTGCAGATGAAGAGCCATGCATGCAGTCCTATGTATGCCTTACTACATAGAATTAAAGAAAAAATCATTGCTTACAAAAATATCTGACACTGCTACTTTTGGAATTTTTCTGTACTAAAGCAATAAGCTCAGAAGCACACAAAGCAGGGATGGGACCTTGGCTTGTGAATGAATACAGGGAAGATAAGGCAACTTAATCAGAAGCCAGCACATGAAAACTGTGCAGTGAAGACAGCAGAAATGCAGCATTCAAATGAGCAAAGGAGAACAAAAAAATCCAAGCCCAACAAGGATTTCGAGTAAAACTTAATGGCTTTACTCACAAAATCATCTTCTCCTTCATTTAAGTTATAGTTAGGCAACATAGCTCCTTCCATTGCAGAACTCTTGAATACACCTTTTATTTTGTTCCCTATTTTGCTGATTCCAAATGATTCTCCTCTCTTCTGTGTGGTCCTAGGATTACAGAAGCCACAGTTCACAACACATGGCATATTATTACACAGCTGTTCATTAGGCCATTGCACACCATTTGCAGATAAGAGAAACAACTCTATAAACAGGTAGATATAAACTATAAATATATTTACAGTTCCACTTAAATAAAAATCCATTTATGGTAAATCTATTCTCTGATCAATCAGCAGAATTTCTTGATTACACATTTTTTTAAGAGATACGGGACTCCCATATGCTTAACCACGAGTAAACTCTTACAATAATATCCTAGTAATTCATGACACAGAATAAACAATAAGCTAGGTAAAACAACTTTGTTTTGACAGCAGAAACTGTGGTATTGCTACTGGCGTGCACATCAAGTAGGTCATTAACTTTGTCCTTTTCCCTGTACTTGTATTTAAATATTTATCCTTCTGCCAAGTGTAGATGCATCTTTTAAATGGAATTTTACAAGCACATATCATTCAAGATAGATCTCAGTTTTTAAGCAGTGAAGACAGATAAAAGGAATGTGCAAGGAGCAAGACTGAGCACGAGAGAAAACAGATTCAACTGAAGAATCTTGGCCTGAAGATCAGTCTGACTGAAAGATGAAGAGCTTTTAAAGTCTTGTCACTTATGACAAAGCACCCAAAAGCCAACAAACCAGGTATGTGAATAAAAAAAAAAAAATTACTTGGGCAGCAAGCACCCTCCTCACTGAGAGAACAGATTTTTTTATTCTTCTTATGCCCTTACACAAGTCCTGAAACTGAAGATATAATCTTGCATAGAAATGCTAGCAATTTTGGAAAGAAAAATGCTTCTGTTGAATACAGAATCAGCCTGAGGTTCCTTATGGTGATTCAATACATACAGATGAGAGACAAGTTAAAAATCAATACAGTGAACTTCAGAATCAAACACTCCAAACAAATTTATAGACTGATATTAGACACACAATTAGTGTGGAGGATAAAAAAATTCTGCTTCTTTTTCCTTTAAAACAAGAAGCTATTGACTGCTGGAAGGGATTACACTGAAAACAGCAGCAATCTGCAGGTAAAGCATTTCTGTCATTCATAAAACCATGCAGACAACATCAACTGCTGACTCCAAGCATGCACATACATGTTACTAATAACCTTCCTGTTTATAATTTTACACAGACTGTGTACACGTCTAAAGTTGCGTAAATAACCCACTGTTTTTCCAAATCTTGTGCTTTTTCTATCTCATATAATCATCAGCTCCAGAGCAGACTGGCACCATCTATTTTAATTATCTCTTCTATGTAAAGACAAGGTTGCTTGGCTGCTTGCAGTCTAAATCCGTATTTGAACAATTTTACTCCACTCTTGAACAACTTCTACTACACATTACTGCTCTGAACTGAGCTGTTCCACATAGGGGACCTTACCTGAATCTTGTTCAAGTGTCTCTACACTGGGTTAGAAAACACAAACCTCAATCAGACAAAACAAGCTTTTCTGGAAGGCTGATATTTCAGATCTCTGGCTAACCTTGAAGGGAGTTTTGATAATTCCTCTGAGAACCAGTGCAGTTCTCAGAAGTCTGAGCAAAAGCATTGATTTGCACTAGGTCAGTGATTTGATAGGAGGACTCCAGTCCCGAAACAGTTCTTTCCTACACTGGGCATGCTCCAGGTGAAGGCAGAATTCACCTGTGCCTGTAGTGAGCTGTATGGAGCCAGAACTCAACCTGACAGCTAGGAACCAACCCCTTAGCCCCAACGCAGAGCCCAGAGATTACACCACATGAATAAAAAGCAACCACTGAACTGGACAAGTATAAAGTGACAAACTAGGATGGGAGTCTCTTCTCAGGAAAAGACAAATTCAGAATGGTGAACCAGAGGGTACACAGACACTCTCCACAATATATGGAGAGAACACAGGACTGGTTTGGCAAAAATCCTTGATCACATTAGATGAGCATGGAAAACAGATCTGTAGATGTTAGCAAAGATGGATGGACAAACAACAGGATGACTTGACATTTCAAAGAAATGAAGCAATAAAAAATATATATACAAAAGGTATTCACAATGAAAATCTAATAGACTCCCTGGCTTAGCACAAATAGAAGAAAGACATTGAGACTAGGTAGTAGGAAAGAGATGGAACTAGGACAGGGGCAGGTTCAACACACGAAGGACTAAAGATGACAGGAGGTAGCCAGTTTAGAACAGAGACTATTTTTTTAAAGACCTGTCAACAAACATATATATACGTCCAAAACTTGCTGGAAAAATATCCCACTCCCTCTAGTGCTAATCCATGTAATAGCATTATTAGACCATCATTCTATAGTTGCTTTCTCAGGAGGGCCCTCTGTGCAGAGTCTACAGGCTCCAACATTCCTGAAGAATGATGTGACAACAAGAGCTTGGAACACTTCTTTTTTTCAAACATTCCAGAAGTAACACATACCTAACATTAAAAAATTTTCAATTACAGTTTACTCTATAATAGGGAATTGGAGACTGAAGACAACAGTAGTCCACTGTGCACTGTATTATTCTTTAATCATGGATGGTTGGAAAATCATTTTCCCACAGGATGCCTGCCTCATTCAGTGCACTGAACAGATCTTGGCAGGTGATGAGCTAGGGCTATGCAGCTGAAGAATGATGCTGTGAGCCTCTTTGGGTCAAAAAGGACCAGACCAGTTGTATATATCAGACAAGCCAAATATTAACATGCATGTGAAGTCTATAGTACCATTTCCTCTGGCTGACTAAAATCCCTACACACGGTGAGGAGAAATGCTGAGCACATACCGCTGCACTTGAAAATCAATGAGCTGCATTTTTAACTCAAGAACTCCTGACTGCTCAACAATCAAGCAAGTTATAGCTTCATTTCCTGAACTGGCACATAAAATATAAAAGCATCTAATTAACCTGAAAAATTAAGTTGAAAAATTTCTCCTCATGACTACTATGAGCAATCTATCTCATACTGATGCTCTGATAAATTCTAAGGACGAGTCCATAAGGAAAAGATTGTTCTCTGAGTTTGGATATCATGTATTTAAAGAGGCATGAGTAGTGAGGAAACAAACTACTGAAGAGCTACTAAGGCATTAATGAGTAGTCATATACTACCTGCAGCAAA
Organism: Phylloscopus collybita; assembly: GCA_027886175.1. Taxonomy (NCBI): domain Eukaryota; kingdom Metazoa; phylum Chordata; class Aves; order Passeriformes; family Phylloscopidae; genus Phylloscopus; species Phylloscopus collybita. Next base: position 22,443,717 of record JAJNNQ010000026.1, on the reverse strand, counting down.
TTATAAAAAATAGCATATGTTGTAATCAAACCTGTAACAGTCACAAGAGAAGCTGCAGAAAGAACTAATTTGGGCAACTGTTGAGTTTGAGTGCTTAAAATCATAAAATGGTTATATGGTTATATTTTCACGTGATGCTAGACAATGATCACTCCAGATACAGCTTGCAAGATAAAACAAGCACGTAAGTGGGTAACAATATGACACAGAGTAAAGGAAATTTTGGAGAAGCTAGCTAGCAGTCACAAGTAAAAAAAAGCTCTTCAAATATATTTCAAAACAAATGACGACAGACTGTTCACAACAAACAGTGTTAATGTACAGCAAACAATGTTAATGTAATGCAAACACATGAAATTAGTAATTAAGTAATTTCTTGTGGAGAGGACTTGGAGAGTAAAGTTTTTGTGAGGAGAAACGCACCTCGGTCCAGAGAAGACATTCATGTCTTTTACAAATACAATGAACAGTTATTTACTGTTATAAAGACTGTATATGAAGTCATGAGAGATGCAGCGTAACTAACACACAACATTTATTGAGTGTTAGATAGACTTACCGTAAGTCATCCAAACTCAGGCTACTTCTGCAACAACAGGCAAATAAATTACCTCAGAGCCCAGCAGGAAATAAAAATGAAACAAAACAGCAAAAGAACCCAAATCAAACCAAATTTGACAGACCTATCCCAACAAAACTGAATAGGCTTTGACCATCACCATGGGTTCAGAAAAGAGGTAGCACAATTAAGATTTCCTGACCTAGAATCCCAAGAAAGTGAAATGTGAACAGTACCTGCACATCTCATCATCACAAGCCTGGCCTTTGAATTTAAAACATCAGTTATTGAAATCTTCAGGAGATTCAGCACAAGCAACCACCAATTAATGGAGAACAGCTTTCATTCTTAGAGTTATCTCTAGTGCTGAACAGCCAGCTAACTTTTCCTACCACCTGTGTTCAGATGTCATGTAGGAATCTAGTTAATTTGGCCAATACAACAAAAAGGCTGTGGACTTACTTCATGTAATAATACATGCCCTGTTCCCCTCTGTATTAGTATAGTGTATACATACATAATATAGTATTTAAGAGCCACTATTTAAAGCATCTTTTTAAAAATTTTTATTTCACAGATTTTAAGAACCATTGTGTATTTCTGACATTCTGCATAACCTGGTACGTAGAACCGATGCCCCGGACATCAACCCAGTAATTCCAATCGAGATGCCTAAATGGATTAACTATAAACACTGTCACCACACACAGGATTTTAATTCATTGCAGCTACTGAATTCTGGACAAACCGATATGGGATAGAAATATTAAAATTTTAGATTTTGTTTCACAGAAGGGTCTGATTGTAAGACATCCTACAGTGTCTTTGGCTGTGTTAACTGTGAAACTGGAAACATAACCTACCAGGTTAGAAATGATTGTGACCATTACACTCCACAGAACTCTTCACCGACTTAATTCCATGGGTTTTACTCCTAACCACTCCCTGAAATTGTTAGCATCTATTCCACATGGTCCTTTAACTTGAAAAGTGCTTTAATTTCATTTCTATTCCAATACGAGAAATCAGGATGTGTCTATTTCTATTTGTGGTTATGGTATGTAGAAAATCAAGACAGACATACAGCAATCCAGAAATCTGGGAATTTATACTACAAAACAGTTTCCTTTTTTTGTTAGACTTCCAACACAGACTACATTTAAGTAATGTAGTTATGTATTATAAATACGTAAATGTAAGAGAGGGAGGGGGAATTCTTGTTGCCTCTTCCACACTGTCCAAATGAAGTGGACAGAATTGGAACTCGGAACATCAGTTATCATTGGCCACATACATTAAAACTTAGGTAAAAAACATCAGTTACAGAGTTAAAACTGATGACAGCCACAGTTAGTAATCAAGTTGTCAGAATACCCTCAGTGTGACTTCTTTACACTCCAAAAACCCTTGACACTGCTCACCTATTGCCTTAACAGTTTTCATAGCACATTATTTGTCCTATCTGTCCACAAAAGGCTGTAATTTTCCTGTACAGCTCAAAGAAGTGATTCAAACCAAAAATTACAGAGATGTCACTTCTTCCTACCTTTCCTCCTGTATTTTCTAGAAATTGTAATTTTCTTGTCTTGCAATAAGAGAAATGTTTCAACACACTACCCACATGCACATTCCACTGGGATTTCATACCTACTTCTTGATCTGATTTTTTAACCAGCAGTACCTATGCAGTACACATACCACCGTACCCACAGCAAAACACATCCCCAAAAATATGGGGAACAAAACTCATCTCTTTGCATGCAAATCTTTCAAGTGGAACTAATGCTAGAATAAGGAAGAGAAGGCAGAACAAAATACATGCATAACATCTGGAATAATTCTGTAAGAAACCTTGATTTTTCCCCACACCCTTGGCAGTGACTGTATACAATTCTGCAGAGGGAAATTCCAAAGTAACAGGCAAACTACTTGCAAGACAAGACCTCTGTTTCATGGAAATAATCACCGAGGCACCACTTCTGGAACACACAGTATCTCCTATTGTAAATCAGCATATTTACTGAATGCATTCAAATTGTTCTAAAATGCAAACCAGATATATTTTCAGTAATGCAATGGATGCTGTTTGAGAATATGCTGCAACAGCACCCAAACAAAATTTGTTTCTTTTGTAGCCAGAGATGTATTTCAAAAACTCCAGGCAGAAATGGCCTGTCATTTGCACCTTTCTGTCTCTAAAAGCAAAGCACCAAAGAAGTGACCTACATGTTTTCATATTCTAACTAGATTTAAGAAGTGTATGACAGGATACTTCTAACCCCTGACATGAATAATTTGGAGGAAGAAACCAGAAGGCAGATTTAAAGGTCTAGGTGAAACCCTGTAGCCACCTTCAACAGAAGCTGAAATGTGTTTAAAGTCACCCTACATGGAGTACTGTGTAGGAAAGCAACGCAGTTTGGGCTAGCTGCCTTCATTCCATGCCTCTTTGTTAAGAAACAGAAGCTTGCCATCAGCACTATGAGACACCATTACACCAAAGCTCCAGTCCTGGATCTACAAAAAGCTATAAAAACTAACAAAAGATGTCACCAATGGAGACATAATAAAGAAGACAATCCTGCCATTTTTTGAAGAACAGGAGCAGGGAAGAAAGGTATGTGCCAGTTCTCACAGTAGGCTGTGAAAACAGGAGTTTCCTGCCAGGTGTAACTCTAATGAAAGCAAAAGGTTAAATGAATTGCTGTTACTCCTCTAGAAGAGAACATGCATTAGCATTTTCCACAGTACCATAGATCTTATTTCATAACAAGAAAGAACACCTATCCTAGTTAAAGACTGTCTCACTGAAGTTTTCCTTCTTTTGGCTAGACCTTAAAAGAAATTCAGGCAGACTAGTCCACGACTGTCAGAGCCATCCAACATAAAGTGAAACACGAAACTTTGAGACCTGAAGGTTTATCAACCCAGCCCAGGCCCACAGTGGAAGATTACTCATCCCCACCACAGGAGAGGCTCTTCTCCTCCACAGGCCATAAGGAGCCTGAAGGTGGTCTCTAAGCATATGGCCCAAGCTCAGAAACAAGGCTTCTGATGCTAGAATTCTGAAACGGAGTTGGGGGACAGAAAACATATTTGATCTAGAAGAAGTGGCAAACCTGCCTTGTCACAGTAAGAGGAGATCCCCATCAAATAACCAGGTTGGTTTTACATAGAGTACCACTGTTCCTATACCTGTAACATCCCTGAAATCCAAAAAGACACAGCTTGGCACCACTAAAGTGGTATTACATGTACACAGTCAATTAAATCACCACTTTTATTTTCACATAATCTTATTCTCAATGCATTTTTTCCCTTTCCTCTCCTCAAATGTTGAGGTCTAAATCACATTTTAAATTCTTTAATGTAAAATACTTAAAGAGAATGGACATCTTCTATTATACTGCTTGCATCTTTACTACATAATTTGTTCATTTAAAAACAAAAAAAAAGTAGAGCTAAAAATTTAGTCAAATCAATCACAAAATTCTTACAGTTTAATATTTTGACATTTTTAATTAAAAACCAAAGAAAACCACTTAAAAGTTCTGCCATACTACCTGTTGAACTTCGAATTGCGGGTTGGTGACTCTGCTCCTCTTAAAAGGTGTCTGAAGTACTGTAGCAGACAAATAAGGCATCAAAGAAAACACTGGATTAACTGTGGTAAAGGCTACTGTGCAACAACACTGCAAAATTCAGGAAATGAGAACTGAAAATACAAACTGACCATAATCTAGCAGTTAGAATTTTAAACTGGAAAAGGACAGATCATACAATAATCAATACATGAGACTAGGACTACTTACTTAACCTTACATAATCATGAGATTAAAACTACAAAGCAGAAATAAAAATTAAATTAAGCACCAAAATCCACGTCTCCTCCTTATTAAAAAATCAAGCATTTGAAGCATTATAGCTATCATGGGAGAGATGACCATCAAAACCATTTTTAAGAAATGTTCTTTTTATTAACGCCAAGTAAGGCAAGTACCCGCTCCCAAATATATTGACAAACCAATATATTCTGCCTCAAATAAATGCAAGAATCTTAACACACAATCTGACTTACACACATAAACTTAAAAAAGGAACATGAATTCAGATTCACCCCTGTGATTGAAGTGTGTCCCTACCAGAAGGCCCTAGGCAGATAAAGTCAACCCAGTGCAGGAAATTCTTAAGGTGGCATTTAGAACCCAATCACACAACAATCTTAAATACCTTGTAAATTCCTTTGAGTGATCTTCTTGTAAAGAAGAACACCAGACTTTTAGCTGCTGGAACGCGTAATACTGAAAAAACCTAAATACAACTTTTGTATCTTTAAACACCATTATACTTTTAAAAGTAAGTAAGGAGATTGTGTTCTGCATCTATCAGACACATTACTTTTGCACCAAATTTGCAATCATAAAAGAAGGGGTGGAGAGGATTTTGTAATAGCTGTGATAGACACAAATTTTTATATCAAAAAATGAAGTTTTCCTTTTATTCTGTGATGATGTACTGGACTAGAGTGACTTATTTTCCTACTGAGAATGGTCCAGCTCTAGAACACCAACCGAACTGGAAAATGAAGCCATATTTCTCAGTTCCACATACACATGACTGTTGTAAATATATAATCTATATAAAATATATAATCTCACTTTTTAAGACTATTCTTCAAATCCTTCACACTTACCTCATCACTGTGACAGAACATAGGAGTAAAAACATTCTCAAGCAGAGAAAGGACGTGCTCATAAGCTTCAAAAAGGCACCGCATAGTTTGAAGTTTCACAACATCCATATATGGACCTTCAGCAACTATTAAAAAAATATAAGTATGAATAGAGAGAGCGATTCATACAGGCATATAAAGTCCATGCTTTCTTCTGGTTTCTGATTACCTTGCAAGCTACCCTAAGTTTTACAAATAAAAAATAGAAATAAATTGACAAAACAAGGATTAAGCACAATATAGCACAGGAATAATTTTTAAAACCAGCAAAAAAAAAGTTTGATGATATTCAGCAAAATTTGTTATCACTTTACTACAGAATGCTGTTTAAATTCCAATGCACATTATTCCTTTCAAATTCCAACTTACTTTTTTGAATCTCTTCCACAATGAAAGGGTCAAATCTAATCTTGTCAATGCTTTCATCCAAACAGTAAGTTTTGTAAATTTTCTGTACTTCCTCATGAAGAGACATCTTTTCAGTATCTGATAGTTCTGGTCTCAAAATTCGGTCATTGAATTCCTCTGAGAAGTAAAGGAAAGAAAAAAGCATTTTTTGATCAACTTGGCAAAAAAATAACATCTTGAAGGACCCTATAACATCAACTCAGTAGGTAAGTAATTTGCAAAATTTCAAAATTAAAAGAAACATAAGACATCTCAAAATCCTAGGTAATAAGGTAGCTGCCTTCTCAGTAACTATAATTCAGATTTGTTCATAAAGTTACTACTAAAAATATATTGCAATTAAAATAAATTATTCCATATCACAGTAAGGATAAATCCATGAGGTTATTCCTGGCACATGAATGATTTTTCTTCCTAAATTACCCTAGTGCAAATTGCAGTTTTCCATCAGAATGATTTCCATATCATCAAGTAACATCAGCACACGTTTGTAATCTTACCCACAGTCAGGCAGAACTGCAGCACATGGACAGCCCCTTCCTGTTTCAGGAAGTTCATAAACCGAAATAAAAGGTCTTGCTGATCTCTGATCTCCTTTAGCTCCAGTTTCAGTACCTGAGTAGGTTAAAAATGCAGTCAGCCAACTTTCAAACTTTCAATGAGTACATAAATAATGCAAAGAGTTGTAGAACAAAATCAGCAGGTAAAGTAAAACACTTATTCAAAACAGGAAAGGAAGTAAATGTTGCCTTTGCTTACAGATGGCTTTTTATTTCTTGGCTCTGCAAATTTCTGAAGGAATGGAACCAATGAAGAAGTAGGCTCAGTTGCTATCTCAGGCTGTAGAAAAAAAATGACAACTGGATAAGAAAGCTTCTTTCATGGGTGATCAAAATGCCACTGTTTTAACTTTGTCAGTACTCACTGGACTATCATCAATGAAGATCAGCAGTAAATGGTTGACAGTATCCTGCAAGAAATGCAACGCAACAAATAAAATTAATATTAAAGAAATGCAACAAAATAGATTAAAGTCATTTCACCACTAGATTATACCCAAGTTTAAACATGAGTATATTAATAATTTTAAAAAAGCAAAACCTGAGAATACACATTTGAAAATTGACCTTCAATGGTCTCCTCAAGTTTTTACAAGTCAGGGAATTTCTGAAGAGACCTGCACAGAAATATTCTTTACCCAGTGGAAGAAAGCCCTCCAAAGTATTTTTACCCTAAGAGCAGATCTAATGAACCACTAATACTTCCACACTACAGTACTTTGTGTTTGCAGCCAGGCGATGCCTGCATAGGCACTGCAATTTTGCCTACCAAAATACATGCACATAGAAAAACAAGGGTGGCAGTGTTGCAGCTTCAGAAGTAAATGCCCCGATTTGCAGAATCAAAGGAAAAAAAAAAATCTCAATACAGCTGCAAAAAAGGCTGGTTTACTTAGACTGCTATAAAGATCCACAGAGTTAGAGTTCAAATCATCAAGCCTTTCTAAATGTAGCAATAGTAACTTGAAGATGTCTACACTAGCACTAGCATTCTCCCATTTGACAGGAGCTGCAGTCCTTCACTGAAAAATATATTCTTAAGAGATCACACCAATACTGTTATTTTAGTCAGTTCAGTGAGTTAATTTGTAGGAAGAAACAAAACAAATAGCTGCAAGATTTCTTTTTCTTCTATCTTATTTCTTTAGTCAAAATGCACAGCAAGCAAGTTATTATGCATCATTTGTTTTACCACAACATACTTAGTAGGTAAACAGTAATTTTGAACAAATTAAGATCATTCTTGTGCTCCAAAATCTTACAGGGTCAGCTAAGAAATCCATTGAAGGAAGGAAAACAGAACCAGGGAGAATCTCTCTAATGAGAAGGGCCAGGGATCTGAAAAGAAAATAAAAGAAAGAAAATAAAAATCCAAAGCAATATTAAATTACGTAAACTTCTAAGTGAAGTTTCCAATGCTCTCATATACTACTGGGAAATATTTTAGGATTTAATAATACCATAAGCATGCTATTTTAACAAATCAAAAAAGAAAATCATAAACAAGGAGCATGAAGGAAGATGACTTTGAAGTTCATTCCTTCACTTTCCACAATTATTGTACTACATAGTATGCAGACACTTTAAAAAAACACAATTCTAAATAATTTATATACCTGCACTCTGTTGACTTTGGGGGCAGAATATAAGGAAAAAGAAGTTCAGTAAGTTTTCTTAAGTAGTGAAGTTCATCTCTTCGGCTTCTCAAAGCAACATGCAGTTCTGGTCCATACTCTTCTAAAGCAGCTTGCTGCAAAAATTCTGCACTTTTTACTGAAAGTAAAAAAGAGCATTACAAAGTTGCTTCAGCTTTTTCTTACTGGTAAACAAAAGGCAATTGGTTTTCATCTGAGGTAAGAAGTTAATGCTTTTAGTACACATACAACTGTCAAAGGGATAAAAAGTTGAAACTTCGCAAAAGAACCTTGGCTTACCCTTTGAAGCCTGGCTATGTAAAAATAAAACCTCATAGTGAAATAAGAATTCCTTCACCAAACAATTGCAGTTTGCATGGTATTCAGAATGCTTTCTTATTTACCATTATATATAAATAGCTATAAAATAATATAAACTTATATTTATAAATTCAATTTTTTATATATATATATAAACTAAACATAAAAACTCAACATCTGGATTCTCAAAAAAAGTGCATCATGCAAAGTCTGCCTCTAATTGCCTTTTTCCTGACCTTCTTCATGGTCTCCCATTTTACTGGCCTAAAACACAATTTGAAATCAACGTAAACTTTTACTCAATCCTGTAGTATCTGTTTCCTGCTTAGAACACTTAAAAACAAATGTGAAGGAACATACATTTTAAACACAGGTCAAATCAAGCCAAAACCTGCAGGAGGATCTGCAGGAGTATTGCCTCTTCAATTACAGTGGAATTGAAAGAATACCTCTTTAACAGATTAAAAACTATAGATACCAATTAGAAGCAACAATGTCATATTTCTTCAGATCATTTCAGAGGCAAGAACTGAACTGTTACAAATGACACCTAGCTGAACTAGCAATGTGGCACAGCCTCATGCCAACAACCACCACCAGGCATAGTGAGGTACACAATACATTCCTCAGTTACCCTTGCAGTTAAAGTTTATTGCCAGCATGTGAGAGAAGCCTGCTGGCTTGGCCTTCACAACCAAAACCCATGAGTGGTATCAGCTCACAGAGGGGATGCAGGAATATAGACCACCTGATAAATCTGCCTAGCTGGTGTCACTAAAAGCAGAGAGAAGGAATGCACCCTCTAGCAAGGACAGTTAAATACATCATGGAGGTGTCTGTGCACACTGGAATTACTAAGGGAAGTAAGGGTAACAAGAATAGGAGAAAAAGAAATGCCCCCTAAAAGCAATTATTTGAAAAAGGACTAAGAAAATAAGGAGAAAAGGCTAGGCTCATCTAGCAATCAAAGCAAAGTCTGAAAGCTGCCTCTGAATCATGTGTTGTGGTGGCTGCTTTAGCAATTTTTACTGGAAAGTGCTACTAAAAGTCATTTTCAGCTGCTACTTCACGTATCTGCCCTTAGGAAACAAGTCTTTTCCTACAAAACACCAAGAAAAAATGGCTGTATTTTCAATGCTGTACATTCCTTTACTGCTAAAGAAAACTGTTTCCAACTCCTTGGTAGAAATCAAAGGAAACCTGAAATTTGGCGTCAACAGTACTGCACGATTATCTACTATCTTGAAATTGCTATTGCGCCATGAAAGACATCCAAAGTGATTACACTATGTCTCATTATTCATCTTAATTATTAACACTACTCACAGGACCAATGGCATGTATTTATGGATATCGAGCAGACGTTTGGAGGGAAAGAAGAAAAGTTCATGACTCCAGTTAAAGTAAACATCTACACTTAAAAGTTGAATGAAACCACATTTAGTAGATACAGCAGAGTGGAACACAGCCAGTGAAAAAAATAACAATAATAACAGCAAGTGTTTCCAAATATTTCTTCAATGTGCAGTTTAAATGTAATTTTTACATTAGGCTTGTGAAGATACTCTTACCTTGGACAATAAATATGCTTCTGCTCAAAGTCTCTCCATGGCTTACAAACATGAATCTAATTTTTCAACATATTAAAACTTCACTAATGTAGATCTGAAATCATTCTATCTACAAGAGCTATGAGGTATAGTGCACAGATGTATATATCTTTTCATCTATAACTGCTCATCTGGAATATAAAGGAAATACTTCAAGAAGCATTCCTAAATGATCTTGATTGCTCTGATTAGACAAAACCCATATTCCTGTTCACCCCTGTACAGAGATAGAAATTTAACATTATCATCATGGGGCAACAAAAGCAGAGAATACAAATATGTACTGTAACTTCTTCCCTATTTGCCTACACAACCACCAGAAGAAAAGGACCTAATTTTTTTTAAAGAGAGGCCATAAGGATAAAAAGACAAAGCAATATAAACTCAAACATGCCTAACAGAATATTCATACTTGACCTTTGAAATTGACAACGTATTAAGTCTTGACATTACCTTTTTGCCTAGCCTTGGCTATTACTTCAATGTGTTTCATGGCTGCCTTGAGCATCTTCTTCGTTACAACCGTTGGAATGTCCACCTAAAGAATAATTTCAAAATTAAACCAAAACTGTTCTATTCCTCCCCCTTCCCCCTCAAAAAAAATTATTACAACTATCAAAGGCAGTAATTTGCTTATATGTTCCAGTTAAAATGAACCATTAAGAAACCAAAATTCTCTAGGTGAGCTGACAGAGTCCTCATTCTTCTGCCAAGGTATATAAAAAAACATGGAACTAAATACCACAAACAACAGTGTTAACACATTTATTGTCAACTGATTCCCATTATGGTTTTTTCATTGCAATAAATATAGCAAGGCAGTGTGACTTCCGAGTCACAGTATATGAAGCCCGGTTCCATGGGAAGATTTGACCACCAAGAAAAGGATCAAGTATGCTCTGCCTCTAATACCTGCATGCCTTAACAACATTCTGCAATCGTGTCCACAAGGAATAAAACCAAAGAGAAACCTTCCTATGCACAGGCAGAATAAATGTCACCCCTCAGGTGATGGCAGAACCACAGGAGAATTTGAGTTACAAAGTCAAAATACCATTAATGCCAAAACCCACGTGATCATAAGCCAAACAAAAAACATGTATGACTTCATCAAGGATTGTATTAGGGTCCTGCATTTCTATTTTCTTTGGTGGCTATAGCAATGGAAGGAGAACAATCCAGGCACAAATGACCTTGGGATGTCTTAGCACTGCTCCAAGCAGGCTCTGATCATGGTGCTCAGGGCTGTATCCAAGCTGGTGCTGAAAACCTCCTGAGTTGAACACAGTCACTTCCTCCAGCCTCAATCATCTTGGTGGCCCTCTGGTTGAACCTGCTCCACTTTCTTGTAAAGGGGAGCCAAAAAATGGATTAGTATCCTAGATGTCATTCAATGAGCATCCAGTAAGGCAGATAATCACTTTCCTTGATTTCCTTTGCTTCTGTCACTAGAGCTCAGGATGCTCTTGATGTTTTAAGCTGCCACTGATGGCTCATATTCAGGTCACAGCCTACTATGGGGCAAGGTCCTTTGCAGCAAGCAGAGCTTCTCCCTGAAACCGGTCAGTCCCAAATCTGTACAGTTTCAAGGGATTCTTTATCAACTGCAGCAGTTTTCACAGAAATTCATTAGAAAGTGATTTACACTTCGCATACTCTTTATTTTAAATAACAGATGCCTCAGAGATGCAAAAATGTATACCTGTAAATGTTCAAAATCTAAGAATTCTGAACAAATTTCTTCCCTAATGGTGGAATCCCCTCCTCGATACAGCATCTTGCCAGACAAGGAAAGAGACAATGCAATTGCAAAGGCCACCAGAGCTGAGAGAAAAGTTGGTGTTTTTTTATTCAATTGTACAAGGAGAATATTATATATTCCTATACAGGCCCCTATAATATTTGAGGTGCACAGCTATGACCTGACCTGGCCAGCCCCAACAAGCCAGTACAATTGACTGGAGCTGCGTAAAAGGAACGTCAGCTCGTATTTACAAGCGCAAAAGGACAAGCTTCTGTTTATCAATGGAAAACCCTGCCTTTTGTGCCTCACATTCCAACAGCGATTTCTAGAAATTAAGAGTTTCCTATGGCATATAAGGATAGGGCAGTGTTTCTTCCTGCAGAAGTAACTCAAAGAAAGCCAAGGAAATTGTGATCAATACTGCAGTAGACACTGTGAACTTTTGTCAAAAATTTCAATCAGATGCAGGGTTATCTATACCACGGTGTACAAAGGTGTGGTATAACCCTTCCCTTTTCCTTCCAAGTCCATAACCAATCCAGAAATAGCCACAGCAAGGAAAATACAGATTTGAAGTATTTCAGCATACATTTAAGAGTTGACTGGCCTGAAGTGCTTGTAACTTTAACAACTCTGCTTTGACCTAGGCAGCTTGAAACAGAAAACAAAAGCATTCTTTCCACTAAAGCAATTTGTAGCTTTAAGTCTCAAGTCAAAAGTAGAATATTCTTTGGCAAAAAAATTAAAAAGATATAATCTAAACAAATGAAAAAAATAGCCTGTATTTTCTTACACAGTTCTTCCTCAATTTAAACATTTTATCTCTATTATAGAACTATTACTTTCAAGCATTTAATAATAAATCCAAAGCAGAGTACAGCTGCTTGGCAAAGGTATAAAATGATTTTTTTAACTGATGATGATGAATTTCTCCTCAACATATGCATTTCTGTGATGAACTTTATTTTGTAGGTCTCCTGACAGTGCTTAATGCTGGTACAGGTTTTGAGTGTTTGTTGCACATATGCCTACCCAGAGAACTGAAGATACTACATTTAAATCCTCACTGTCAAAGGCAGAGATGGTAAATTACCACCACGATGCTGTGAACTCATTTGAGATATCCCAATTAATGCCTTATTACATGATCACTACAGGAGATGTGGTCATTTACTGAGTCAACAATGGATCCACGAACAATGCAACTAACACCAGCATGTATTACAACTCTAAATTAAACTTTAAGACCTTGGTCTAGATTTTCACTTTGAAGCTTTACTCCACCTTCACAACTCCATACAATGTCTGTGCTACATGGACATTTCCTAATCTTCCCTCATGTTCACTTTAAAAAGCAACATGACTGATTTAAACAAGAAAGTCATCTGGATTTGATATGTAAGAAGGAGATAATCAAGCTGCTAATAAGTCATGACAGGAGACATGTACAATTTGTAGCTCAGAAAATATTGCTGTTACTAAGGAGGGGGGGAAAAAGACACATTTATGGTAGTGGCTCCAAAAAAGAGGTCAGCACTGACTAATTCTGGAAATTGAGTAAGCAACCCTCTCTGCTTATAACAGCCAGAAAGTTAGAAGCAGTTCCTGTGAAACTGGCTTGGAGTACTTTACCAGGAAAGAGTTGTGCTGTTAAAAAGAGAGCACATACAAAAAAAGTATGTGCTAATAGATTAAACACAGCAAATAAAAACTTTTAAACTTTAACACTCAAAATGCTTCTGAAGAATTGCATTAATATAAGAACCACATCTGTTTTAATTCTTACAGTAACCTGGTCACCTAATGACAATCTATTCTTTATAGACAATGTAAGGGCCTTGTTTGCATGTTAAGAAGACAAGCAAGCAGAAGCTGTAACACAGCTCACCATTTTCTAATAGGTCTTTTTCAGTAATTCTCAAAATGGTTTCCACTTGGATTAAGTCACCAAAAACAGCTAAAAGATCACAAGGTTTTAATAATGCCTTGCACTGGTGTAAAAAATATATCCCTTTGCAAGAACTGGGGAAATGTTTGAGTCACAAGGGACCTTTCACAGATCCCTTATTCCAATCCCCTGCCACAGCAGGGACATCTCTCACTAGAAGAGGTTGCTCAAAGCCATATCCAACACGATGCCAAACACTTCCAATGATGAATCTTCAGAGATGGTTTACAACTAGGAAGGGGATAAGCACCAGAAAGATGGGGTAGATACCACAAAGAAGTAACTTAGGTGGTTATAAACAACATACAGTGTAAGGCTGACTTTGGAATCACAATTTAAAAAAAAATTAAGAACTCACTAGAGATGGATATCAATTACTTGTGATGAAAAACCAGCACTAATACCTTCTAGTCACCTTACCTTGTGAATTCTCCGAACTAAGACAGATGCGAAAAACCGCAGTGTCCCTCTCAGTTCATCCACTGAGGACTCATCATCAGTAATATTTCTGCAGTGTTTCAAAGCATGGCAAATGAAAAAACAGAATAAAATACATTTCTATTAATCCAACCACAATATATTTGGCATTATTAAAAGCATAAGAACATTCAACAGTGATACTTCAGCTGGAAGGAACTGAAATGAAAGCTACCAAAGAGTCAGCAGTCTTGCTGTGTCTGAGGAAAATACACAGCATTCCTACAATGTCTGTGCACACAATGGCTTAAAAAATGTCAGGAAATTGCAATGATATACCAATTCCTGCTTTCATACACTATCTGAATGATTTTGACTGAGTAAAATCTAACCTTGTCTCTACATATCGAAACACATCCTAACTCAATGGTATAAAAGAAATTGAAATTATTTAAAGTGGCTTCTGCTTGGAAACAAAGAAGAATTTAAATGGATTTCCAAACTGCTATGTCAAAATATCATTCAAACTTTCAACCTGGATTGCCAGTTTCCATCTGCTGCAATAAAATATTTTCAGTGAAAACTCATGGTAAAAATAATTAAACGTGATTAAGGAAGAAAAATACCTAGCTCCATGATTTTTTTTTTAAACTGAATGAAAACATGAAATACACTAAGTCTTAGATGAAGAAACTGCAACAAAAATGAGTGGAAAAAGAGATCACGATGCCAGCATTCCAAAAATGCAAGTTAAAAACAAAAACCTACCAGTTATTAATATGAACTTTAGAGCATGAGTAATATATTAGTAAAACTGAAGTATAACAGCTGAATAATGACAAAACAAAGGAAGTTGCATCCAGTTTTACCTAGTTATCATATGCAAGAGCTGTCACACTTTTTGGTGATAAATGAGTACAGTAAGGAGGAATATTACTTGTGTTATAAAAGAACACTACAAGCAAGACCAGGACATCTAAAAAAAACAAAAAAATCCTGCATAAAACATTCTACATTATTCAACATCCAACTTTTAAGGCAATTTTTGCCTTGGTTATAGAACATTCAAAGGCACGTTGATGATGAAACATCAGGTACAGATATTAGAGATATCAGTGACCTGAGAGTCAAAGTATGTAACTAATTGCACGAGAAAAAAAAGACCGCAAAGAAAGCAGCCTGGCACAAGAAACACAATCATCCTCCAACAGCTAATCACATGCAGATAAGAACACTGTAGGGGAAAGTTTGGTTTAAGATCAGCAGCTGACATTTTATAAGCAATATGGTTAGAAAATACCCACAATGTCAAAGGGATTAGCATTGCCAAGGGATTAGCAAACAAACTCTATTACGGTATTACTAGCATTTGACAGACAACAAGATACATGAAGTAATTTGGACCAAGAAGTTGTTATTTTATTGACACTTGGATAACCAGTATCTTGGCTAGCTCTACTTGGACACAACCTTATGCCACATATTCTCATAACAGATTTGCAAAGACATTCTTTTAATCACCAGCAGACTGAAGACTGGTGAAAAAAACATCATGAACCTGTAAAATGTCAAATCTCCAGTGACACAGGGGAAAGTCCAAACAACCCTCTTGGAAACATTTTAAAAGCTGGCTGTATTTTCCCAGAACTTTAGGAATATTAATTGTAAACACTTACAGAGTCTAATGTCTCAAGAGAGATACACCCAACTGCTATCGCATGCAAAGTCTTACGGGATCCACTGATAAATGAAAATCATATACAAGTAACAAAGCAATATTTTTCCTCTGTGTGTCAATTATTCTTACAAAACTTGGCTAACTCCTTTCAAAATGATGTAGAAAATAAGTCGCAAGCTAATAAAAATGTAAAGCTATGGTTCGTAACTCCACAAAAATTCTGAATTTTTCTTGCATTACTTGCATTTAAAATAGAAGCAGCTCTATATGTGAAAACATTGTGTTTAGTCACCATCAAAGAAAAACGTTTTCATAGCAATGCATTACAAAAATGTGGTAATTACTGAATTCTGTCCCGATCTGAGAGAACTGGAGTTGCAGTACCATCAGTGACCAAAAATATTTAGTAAGTACAGAGCGGCCCATTCAAACTTTAAACTCTATTTAAAATGAGGTTGGTATAAGCAACATATTATATAGTTTTGCTGTACAGCATATGCAATAGACTCAGACCTGTGTTTTGTACAAACTTGGGATTACTTACAACTTACAACTATGCTGTTCCTCTCGTAACAGTTGAAAAAAAAATACTTTAGTATAACCGGCATAAATACTTTGAAAAATAAAAAACAAAAAATGCACATAGGTATAACAACCTATTTCACTAGAGTTCGCTGGATTTTAAGCACTAAGACTCATTCCCCCAAAGTGGTCCAAATTTAGAATCTGCTTAAATTTTAACCTGCTAATAAAATATTAGAAATTCTTACAGTTTATTAATGAAACAAATATAAGCCAGCTTTTATCTGCTTATAGCACTTCTATTCCTAAGCAAAAAATCTGTGATTTTACCTTGCAATACACCCTGTAAACATTACCATTCCCTGGGTTCTGACTGATTTACATCCTGGTAATACTAATGTCCAAGACAGCACCAGCTGGCACAGCACATAAACAAAAAAACAAATTTAAAAAAAAAAAAAAAAAAAAAAAGAAAATAATAATAATTTTAAAAAGAGGTAGCTTCAAAATCCATTAATGTGAAAGGCGAAGCAGCTAGCATAAGGAATTATGCCCAAACATTTGTTTGCAAAGGAATGTAGCCAACTGTTTTACCAGCCTATCTGTCAAGTAGGAATTGCCTGCTAGTGCTTACCCAGCCACACTGCTAAATAAGGACAGCATGGCTGCAAAGGCTATGGGAAGAATTAACCTGAGCGAGGTTTATTTGCTCAGAAAACAAACACATCCTGAACGCAAGAATCCTCTCTCCCAGAGAGAGGGAGGGGAGATGTGAGCTTTGCGAACAGTACAGGTACAGCTAGAGTAGGAAAAGTCAGAACTGACATGCTCTACAAGCCAGCTCTCAAACTATAGCACACAGACACAGTTCAGGTCTCCCTGCACAACCTCTGCTGGAAACATCTGAATGTCTAGACTAAATAGGATCAGATCTGACATTACTACTATTAAACTGAAACCAGTAAGCCAATCAGGACCAAATTGTCTCCTGTAGAATTACTTGGACAGCACTGCACTCACTGCAGGTCACCGAATTCCAAGTATTTCAGGTTCACTGAAAGCTTGTTAGATTTGATCAGCACGGTGTGAATTTACAGAACTGGTTCAAAATCCAGAGGTGCAGCCATGCAGAACTTAGGCCAGGGCAGGAACACCCATACTGCTCACCAGAGGGCAAGATGGAGCAGAATGCAGGCGGGTTGGCTTCACACCAAGTATATTTTACACCGCACTTCTAAATGTGTATTATATATGTATATATATAGTGAACTATTATCCCTACCAGATGATGTATTCCAGACTTCCACTGCCTTGGGTGTCAGAGAGGTAAGTAACTGGTGGAAGCCAAGTTTCCTTGTCAGACCATAACAAAGACATTGAAGACACTTTCCACCAGCCAAGAAAAGAACTCTTTTCCACTCATGCAATACAGGACATGGTTGCCTTACAATTGTTACTTTATCAACAACTCAATAGAACATGCTCTAGTTTTCTGTATTTGAAAGTTTAAAACCTCAAGGTTTCCAACTTCCATTCACAACACATGGTGCTAAAGCTCCCTCTGCTGTTTGCATCAGCAGTGAAGTCTTACACTTCAGCATATTCAACACACAAAAGTTAGAGGTGAGATATGCAGCTGTTGGCCACAATCAAAAACCCAAGGGGCAAAGAAATCTGAACAGCAAATTTTAGGTCCCAGAAACAGAAAAAAATCCAAATGACACAGAATAAAAATAAAAGGAACCATATTTTTTTAGGACTAATTAAACATTTCCATCCAATGAAAAAGTCAAATTCAGAATTAAGGCAAGATGTTGTTTTAACACATCAATGTCAGCATTATCGGTTAGAAATATTTTAATGTGTTCTTACAAAGTACTGCAAAGCACTAATTGATATATAAAAGTACAAGGCAGAAAACCCAAAATAATAAAAAAAACCCCAGAGAAAAAATAATCAGCCATAGTATCTTCCTTATTCACTATTTTAAAGTTATTGACACAGCACTATTCTATTCAGTGCAACATGATTGTGTTGACATTCTTAGAAGTCAGAAAATACCTTTTCTTTAAAACCCTGCAAAGTTATTTATTTTTTTAAAGCAATGTGATAGATCAGTATGCTTCTAATACGTAAATTTCAGAGATAGTGACAGGTTGAATTTTTACACAGGTTTTCATCAATCTCTATTTACTTCCAAGTAAGAGCTATCACAAAATGAACATATAAAAACAGACAATCTAGAAGTGGCTTTAGGATGAAATCCGAATTTCAGAACCACCTCTATTATAACTAAGCTATTAAAAGAGCTGTTCTACTCTGCTAAAGATTTGTAGCACTCAGGAAACAAAAATGTTTATTTTCAGGTGACAACTTCTTAAACGGGTTGACAAATATTTGTGATATTAAAAATAGTAACTTTTTAGTAAAGCTCGTACCTGTACCATGGATAAATAAAGTTTTCCAGCACCAACTCAAGCACCTGTGTTGAACAAAGAGAACCATGTTACAAAATAAACAGTTTACTACAAATCCCTGTTAGAAGAGTTAACATCACAAACCCCTTCCAAAACTCATAGGACATAATTCATACATCATAAAACATAAAAATGTGAAAGTTGTGATCCTGTTGCTAGATCAACCATTTTGCATTATAATCAGCACTTTGGGCAAGTAACAGCACAGTGATGGTTCCATCAGGTATCAGAAAGAAACATCTACCACAAGTACTATCAGTAATATGATGCACAGTGCTGCTGGCCACTGTCAGGCAAATGCTATAAAAATGTAATCTTACCTTAAACAGCCCATCCCTAATTTTTCAGCTCAGTCCCTGTTCTTTTCTGATGTAGCACAGAGTATCCCACAGGCACAGTTCCACAGTACACTTACACACACCTCCATCCTTTTTCACCCAAACCTCCACCTTCAAGGTGGGACAGTCAATCCTGTATACTCACCACTCTCAAGGAAAGCAAAGGAAGAGTCATAAAAAGCAATTCCTATGAAAGCCATCCGTAACAAGGAAGAAGACAGAAGGATGAAGATTCCTCCTCCTTCACTAGAGCCCCAAGATATCACCCACACTACCTTCTCCCACTGCACCCTATCCCTTAATTTGAATCAGTGTTTCAGAGATCAGTTTGTTCCCAACAGCATCAATGCTGATGAGGGCAGTACGAGAGAATACATGTATTGCTGTGTGAGGCTGCTCTGAGGTGTTCTGTAGAAGGAAAGGTTTTTCAAAGCCACTGTGTACAAAGAAAAATGTGAAGTCTGTCTGAAAGGAAAGCTGAATGTAACAGCTGATATACAAGTGTCATTCAAGAGAATAAGTGCTACTCTTCTTAAAAGATCTGCTGCTGCACTCATTCACACAGTATGCACTGCAAGAATTCAAGACTTACTAAATTTATAATATCTTTAGGGCACTAAAGCCTCTGCTCCTCTCATGATTATAAAAGCATACTCAATAAAAAAAAACACACATGGCCTTTTTAATTCTCCTCAACTCTTCAGGCCTGTGCAGCTCATGAACACTCTTTTTCTGTCTTCACTAGTAAGAATACCACCTTCTCAGACTTGATACTTTCTCTTTTCCAGTTGTTCTACTTCAGTGATTTTCTTCCCCTCCCTCTAAAGAGATGTTTTGCAGCTTGGGATAACTTTAGATGTCTGTGTTATGGACCACACAAAGTCATCAATGTCTTTTCTCCTACTCTTATGTGCTACAGCAGTAATAGATCTTGAAACTGTAATCTTGTAACATGTGTTAATGGGCAAGTGAAATGTTGTATCATGTTGTCCTGTGTCATCCTCACCCCCCAGTCTTGTATTTCCATTTATAAACAGGGTGGAAGGGTGCGGGAAATGACAACAGATGCTTCAATTCCCAGTCTAGAAAAGATTAAGAAATCCCAGAGAACCTTCTATGGAAGTTAATCTTCAGACAATAGAAAGGAGATCACATCCAGCTCCAGTCAGCAATCACAGGCCATTGGCCTTAAGAGCAGTCTATTAGACTACTTAAACCAATTTTGCCTGATGCCTTCCATGCCACTACATGAGCTACCAATTTACTCCAAAGAAATCTCAGTGTCACACGAATTGTGACATTATTTTTGCTCATGTGGAGTTTCTAACAAAATAAACCTCTTTCAAGGCTCAAAGTGCACTCTCCAGAAGTGCCTTACAGAAAGCTTGCAAAAAAAAAAAAAAAAATCCATCTGTCTATCAAAGGAGTCCTTTTCTTTCTTTCTCCACTTTTGCCCCGTGCCTCCCTCTAAGGAGCAACAACAGCAGAGCATCTTTTGTTTGGAGCAGAAAGTGCACTTGCACAGCCTTCAAGCATGGGACACTGTACTCAAAGGGAATACAATGAACTCCTCTTGAGACAGCTTTCTTTATTTATGACTACTACTTTTGAACTGAGAGCCAGTCTATCAAGCCTACCATGAATGTGCCACTACCAAGTCAGCTCATCGAATGCTAACACAACTTATTGGCCCTTTCTTCCTCTATAGTCCTATATAGAAGCCTCTGAAGGCACTAGAAGAATTATTTCCAACAGTGAGAGTTCTGATCCTTACTGCTGCCTAAGCAAAACACACGTAGTTCTAAGATTTATCTTCCCATGGTTATTAAATAAGCAAGAAAAGTAAAAAAAAAAAAAAATGCAGGACTTGATGACCCTTCCCACTCAAAAGAGGAAGACAAAGTCTCCTTCAGATTCATCCCATGTTGTAGTAACTGAGTGCCAGCTGAACCATTTTACAGACCTGCCAGTGTTTCTCTTCCACAGCCATGCTGTAATAGCCAGCTTTATGGTACTGCTTCCACAGAACACTGCTGATAATCCCACTAGACAAAGACACAGAGATAGCATGCACAGAGACAGACAACTAACTCAAAACGCACTTTTCACTGGAGTCTGCTCATCACTGGTCAAGATATCAGAAGGCAAGACACGTCCTACTAGGACTCAGGTTATCTATGCGGGCCTAATAAAAAACGTGTGGACACAGAAAGCAGCCCCTACTTGCAAATTAATTAAACGCATGGCATGGCAGAGGCAGTAAAGTATGATGCTCCATTCCACCAAGGTGCTGTACAGAAGTTAAAGCAGAGCTACTGTGTGAAATCATCCCTACTACAAAAATAATAGCACTCAAGACGTAATAAGTCATTGACTGCCACTAACCGGATTTCAAGGCACACAGTGCATACTGTTTTCCCTTGAATCCTATCAGCCCTCCAGACTCTGTCAGTGCGAATCTGCTGGACAGAAAAAAATCTGCCACATCATCCACTGCATTTTCATAAAGCACTGGGGAAGCAGAACATGTGTACTCACTTCCACTCCAGCAACTATAAAAATATTATTCAGGCTCAATTGCCCACACTTCACAAACACCAATAAAGTAGATGGGACACCTCAAAGAATGACAGCTAACGATAAGCCATTTCCTTGTCTGTAAAGTATTATCCTCCAGTTTTAAATACAAATGATGAGTCATTTCATTTAAAGCCTACCTATTTTTTCAAGCATTTTGCAAAATGACTGGTATTACTATGCGTGGGCAGCTTTGAATTGGAAAGAGATTACAAGTGTAAAACCACATACAGCAGGTAGCAATATAATCAGCAGCTGAATTAAAAAAAAAAAAACAAAAAAGAGAAATTATTTTCTAGCATGCACTGCAACACTGCAAGCTAGCCAGTCTTTGCTGCTGAGACAAGCTTTTTGGGGACTGCCACACAACCAATGCCAATTGTCAGGAGGAAGAACTGTAGAGACGAGCGATGACTGAATCAGTAGCAGGTCAGAACTACTAAGCCATATTAGAAAAAAAAGGAGCAAGGATTTGATACACAAACCACAATAACAATTATAAAGCCTTAAAAGACAGTACAACCCGACAGCTGAGGCCACTTCCTGGCAGCTGAATAAGCCATTCCAATAAGAAAGCACACAGTCCACTGTGTTACTACAAGGGTTCAGGACTGGCAAAGAGCACATTTAGGCAGTAACTGATTTCTTGTCATGCATTTGTCTATTTCTTGCTTTTGGAAAACAAACAAAAAATAAATTCTAGTCCCATAACTGAGTCAAGAACCTGAGAAGAATTTAAAAAACACCAAAACCTGAGATCAAAAGACAGCAGCACCTTGATCCAGTGAGACATTTTTTTCACAATGCTGATCAAGAGTAGCTGAGCAGCTTTCCACAGATTTGACTTGCAATGGTCCCTCACACAGCAGAGATGAGATTGTAGAGAAAAAGATCAATTCATTAACAGAACAACAGGATTAAATTCTCCATTATACCATCTGTAGCACCTGGATTATACACAATGTAAAACTGATCAACAAATACCATGTCCTAATTCAAAAAGAAAGAAAACGCTGAAGGAACAAACATAATGCAAAATGGATTATAAACTGGAAATAAAATTATACTTAGGTCACTGCATTATTTTTGTGTAGGATACAGCCCAAATGGTAAAATATTGATGTATGCATAGTTGAGACAGTTTAGTGTTCAACTACCACGACAAACATAAACATGGGGAGGAATGTCCAGGCACAGGTTTTTTTATTCTTCTAAACCACGCACAGCAGCTGAATTGACTAAAACAAGGCTGCAAAAGATTAAGAATTTGCAAAGTGAGACACAAAGTCATCACAATCCAAGAAAGAAAAATCCATACTTGTGAGGAAAACTTGGATTTCTTCTTACTTGAGTGTGTATTAAATTATTCTGAAAGCACTTGAAAATACAAACTTAAAGTCTATACACCTGGTTCAAATTAGAAACATTTGAAAATGAGAATATTGTCAAAATTCTTCAAGTTGCAAAAAAAAAAAGAACTAGAAAAATAAAAACATAATCAAAAAAACCCAAAATTATTCCATGTATTTGAAGAAACTGCTTTTTAGAAACAGGCTGCACTCTGAACTCCTTTAGAATCTAATTAACCTTAATGCAGTTCACACTGTATCAGCTTCTCTCTAATGTATGACTAACCCACAAAAGAAAATAAGAGCAGTCTCTCCTTCCAACCTGAAGCAGGCTATCCAATTCCAGGCCAACATTACATGCTGCATCCTCAGAGCAGGCGAGGAATATGGTGTGGGCAGAACCCCTTGCTACCCTTTTAACCAGTAGAGAAGAGCTACCATGGGGAAACGTGCAGTGAGATTTCTCATCCCAAATAGTATCTGTCCAACACAGGTGAAAAAGGCAGCTCAGACTACTTGTTTGGGTCCATCAAGGAGGGTGAACCTGGCTCACTGCCCTGGGAAGATCCAGAACTCAGTCATGGTTCTTCCCTCTAGTTAAGCACAGAAAGGAGGTAAAGGAATGAGAAGCATGGGCACAGATACACAAAACCCACATCTGCAGTACTAAATAAAGCAGGGCCTGGGACATGCCTCTGAAGTGAAAAGTAACAGCAAAGAAAAGGCCACTATTTTGGTAAAAGCAGAACTACAGCAATCACATGCAAAATGCCAAGAAGATAAGTATGGCAAACAAAGACCATTTTCAGCATCAAATCCCCATTTAAGCCAAACAAGAAAATTTCCAGTTCTTCCGCATTTACAACATCCTTGGGTAGACTGCTACAGTTACTTGATACTCTAAATCCTAAAAAATACTAAATGCATAGAAGCATTTATTTTACATTATATTATTAAAGCAACAGTCTACTGAAATGCTATTCGGCAATATTCTTATTTTAATACACTTAAAACTTATTTTAAAAAACAGATTAAGTAATTTTAAAAGAATAATTGTTTACTTCTGAAATCACAGAAGAAGTCATCTCATTCAACTAGAGGAAGTCAAGAAGTTGTTACCTGTTCTTTTTTAAAAACATTCCTCAACTGTCCATGCCTTCCTTAATGCAATCATTCTCCTCCCACTCCTGCAGTGGGCCATGCCTGGGACATCTCACAGAGCTGAAGTGTTAGCTTATACCACAGACACACATGGCTTTGACTTCATGCACCACGCTGTTAATTGCAAGAACTGACACACAAAAATCATCTCACTTCTGCCATGCCAGTTCATCAGCCTCCTATCACAGAACTCCAAAGCTGGAATTCTAAATAAATGGATATTAATCTAGATATGTGCTTGTGTATAGTTGGAATTCTAAATACATGGATATTAATCTAGATATGTGCTTGTGTATTTTCCTAGCTTCAAAAAACACAAAGCTTATCTGTTTAGCTTCCAACAGATTTCATCAATAACTAATCAAGGAAATAAACAAAAAAAAACAAGTCCAAAGAAAAACTGCTCTTCAAACAGCTCTTTTTAAAAGAGATTAGAACAAACATTCCTGATTTATAGTCTTACTAAAAAAGATATATATATATGCTATTCCTCTTTGAGTACCTTCAGCAATTTCTTTTTTTAGACAGATTTTGTTACAGCTTTGATTTTAAGTACAGCTGATTTTAAATACATTCCATTCATTGAATGGTTTGGGTTGGAAGGGACCCTAAAGATCATCTAGTTCCAACCCCCTGCCATGGGCAGGGACAACTTCCACCTGGCCAGGTTACTTCATCCCACCTGACCTTAAACATTTCCAGGAATAGGACAACCACAAGTTCTCTAGGCAAACTGTTCCAGTGCCTCACCATGCTCACAGTAAAAACTTTCTTCTTAATATCTAATCTAAACCTACTCTATCAGTTTGGATCCATTCCTCCTTGTCTTCCTCCATGCTCTTGCAATAGACTCTTTCCATCTTCCTTGTAGGCCCTCCACCATCAAATTATCATCTCCACTACAGAACTTCTGTAGTTGGAACAAATAATCTTTTATCCTCAACGCCAAGAAACTAAATCCTTAATTTTTTAAGACTCAGACATCTTTGATTGTAACCGTTCTTTCCAATTATTCTTCCCAATTTACACAGATATTTCTTTTATGTTCAAGGTGCACTGCTACACAAGCAGTTCATGTTTAAAAGCAGGCAACCTTGATTCCCTGCTCCCATCAAACACTCTTTTGATTTGACTTTTACTTGAATAAGTTAAAACACCTGGGAGATACATCTGAACCATCTACTGAACCAGAAGCAAAAAGTTTCAAAGACACATAATAAAAAGCCACAGAATTTTAATGTACTAAATAAAAGATGCACCGATTACCTCTGAAAGTGATGCATCAACCTTGGAAGGCACTTTCAGATCCAGCCATGGCTGATAGTTTTCCAGAAGCAAAGTAGGTCTGTAGGAGAGCATGGAAAAGTTTATGTAACAATGTGCAATTGACAGCTTCCTACAGTGATGTGTAAAACGGCAGCACATTTTACACATCAAGCTTACCACTGCCACATATGTAATTTACCTGTGCCTCTTGCATTTAACCTTGCCACATACAGCACAACTGTGACCACGGGGAAACAGCTCCGGCAATTCCAACTGCTAAGAAATTTGGACAAGTTTACATTCTCCAAAATTATGACTCTATTAATATACCAACACGTTTGTGAATTTCCTTTTAGAGCACACTATTACAGAGAACTGAATAAAGACAAACTTGTTCTTTCAGCAGGAAAACAAGGTAACAAGGTATGGTATGAAAAATAACTGAACCAAAAAGAAAAATCTCTTCTGCTGAAACAAAGTGAGAGGACATAGATATCCTTTCACATCTCCACTCATCTCCCTGAACATTATTCAGTCCAGCAACAGACCAGATGGTTTCTCTGCCTTACTCATAGCCCTTAACTATTGCAACTATACCTTTTTAGCCCTATGAAATTCTACACTGAATTAAGTCAGAAAAGAGCAATTTGCTTTGGAAGTATCGTTCTCTTTGAAGTGCAGTACTACTTAAGAGAGTTTTAATTAGAGTGAGCAAAGAAGACTCACCAATGGCTTGCCAAAAGGAGGGCATCTTTAGGGAAGAAAAAGCCCCATTAAAGGAGCAGACAAAAACACAGTTTCTCCATTCTGCCTGCTACTCAAATGCTCAAAATGTACAACGAGGGAAGCAAGAAACAACATCCAAGGTCCAACAACCGGCCTTGCAGATTTGATAGGACTATGCAGAAACACGTGAAGAATTCAAAGTCTTAATCATCACAAAACACCTGTCAGCAGGAGTGCATGAGCTGTACCGACGTACAATATTTTTGAAAGCAGCTAGGACTAGACAAGAATTGCTACTCCATATAAATTCTTACCATATTTAAAGAAAGCACAAGACTCTGCACAGGCATATTTACCTTGGGTTTATATTTTATTGTGAACAGAATATTGGGCAGGAGGGAGTCCGGTCCCAAGGAACAGTAGAAGGTGACGACCCCAGCCACGAACGACCAGAAGATCATCAAAACATGAAGATACCTTACAGACACACGGGAAGGAAAAGCCGCTGCGTGAGAAGGCGCAGCGCCGGCCGCGCCCGCCCGCCCGAAGGAGGAGGAGGAGGATTACCGGTTGAGGAGCAGGGTGGCGGTGCCCAGCCCCAAGAGGAGGCAGCAGGAGAGCGGGTACTGCCGGCAGATCTCCCGCAGCCCCTCGGCGCCCCGCAGCCGCCGCAGCAGCCGCCGGCCGGCCGCCCGCACCCCCCCCATGGCGGCCCTGCCCGCGCCGCCCGGGCCGGAGGCGGGGCCGCTTCCGCTGCCGGCGCCCGCTGACGGCGGCGCCGCGACGGGCCCGCGTCACTCGGGCCGCCGGGGGAGGAGCGCCCCGGAACAGCGGCCCTGCAGCCCCGCCGCGGCATTTGCAGCTGTGCCGTGTCACGTAAAGTGCCGAGCACTGTAAATAGAAGGTCTCTGATGACAGCAAGCTTACCTAGTTATAAATACTTGGGTTCTGGACAACAAGGGGTTCCCAGCGCCAAGCGGCCAGAAAGTGCTACGTCTGATTAAATGCTCTATATTTGGATGATGACTGAACTAAATCATTGAGTGTCTGGGACACTAAAACCCTATAAACAGCACTCAAAGCTTCGTAATCGGCTGTAATGAAAAGGAACGGGGTAGGAAATGTATTAAGACCCCACCTTGACATCCGTAAGTATAGAAGAGTAAGACACTGAAAAGAGAATAATTCTAGAATGTTTATTGCTAGCGAGAAGAATTTAAAGCTGATTTCACACAAGTAACACCTTCAGTTACACTGTAAGCCACAAGCTTTCAAACCACTGGAGAGCTCTCAGCAGCTCTGTAGTTACTCAGCCTTAAGGAAACTCGAGGCTCTGTTAATAAGACACTCCTGGTTGTGGGTGGATCAGCTCCATGGGCAA
This sequence comes from Phylloscopus collybita, assembly GCA_027886175.1. NCBI lineage: Eukaryota > Metazoa > Chordata > Aves > Passeriformes > Phylloscopidae > Phylloscopus > Phylloscopus collybita. The sequence goes on along the minus strand of JAJNNQ010000026.1, from coordinate 22,416,309 downwards.
AATGAAACAACTTCCGCTAGTTCGTACCCATAACGGGACTTCTAAGTGGCAAGCATGAAGGAGACCCCCTCGGGGAGAGATGCCTGCTTTTAGTTGTTTCGAGAGGCTGCTGTTGCCCTATTACGTCCATTTGCATGAGCGCCAGGCAGGCGCAGTGGGCACACTGAATAAGTGAGGGCACACGAAATACTGAAATACATCTGTTCAGATGAGCCACGTTTACAAATCTGCACTGAGATCCTCCGCGACTATGCTGTTAAGAAAATACTGCTATTTGGAGGGTGAGTCAGCATGTAGAAATCGAAGTCCAAAACCAGCTTTCAGAATCTTTGCTCAGATACTTTGTCAGTTTATGCAATACTTCCCTTGACCTCTCGAGTAGGTGAAACGCTGCAGTTTGACTTGAGTATGTTGACCTTTCTCAGAGCACTTGGCGAAAGCCCAGGGTCAGCTTGAATTTCTTTAAGAGTCTCTGCACAGTATTATTTCATGTCAGTCCACGATTTCTAGTAGAAAAAAACCAAGCTGCATTCACACAGCAAATCTCCATACAGCTATTCAGAGGAAATCAGTTTTCCTAAGATGCAGGGGTTTTTTGTTATCAGCTTACTTTATCCTCAGCTTTACTGCTGGTGATTTTTAGTCACTTATCTTTCAATGCTTTTAAATAAGGAATAACTCCTAAAAATATGCAATTCTTACAATAATTCATGAAGATGCTACAGCATTGCCTATCTGTAAAACAGGAAGTAACTTCTGCTTCCATTTGCATTCTCTATTTCAGGTAAAGTTCTTTTAATTTATAGCCTCACTGTTCAGAATTGTGTTTATTTACTGTAAAATTGCCGCATTCACATCTGGCACTAATTGTACCTCATTATCTTAGAAACTGTGCAATTTCCTTCAGTTCACAGACTTTACATCTGCTGGGCAGACAAAACAAAACGCTTTATTTTACCCCATCTTGCTCTGCTGGAGAAGGCAATGTTGGCATTGCCCATCACCCTCTCATTATGGCCCCAAGATTGTTCTGGTACACTGAAAGACTCAGCAGACGTTTGTTTGTTTTTCAACAAAATAAAACTACAGAAGAACAAAAGGGAACTGCTGACTACATCAAGCTTTTCAAAATTCTTTGAGAAATAAGGACTTTATCCATTCCCTGGAAATAGCAAGTTTTCCTCTCTTCACATAAATTCTTAGGAAGATTCCGTGATCAGCTGGAGGGAGAAGTGCCAGGGAAAAGCATGCAGCTGGAGATGGGCTCCGAAGTAAGGTGGCCAGGACTGGGTTATTCTGGAAAGATAGATTTTATTTTAGTATTTAAAATGTAAAAGGATCTTTCACTGACCATAGAAGTCATCTTGTGGAGCCAGTTCTCCCTGGTTTGGGGTTTAGGGTATGTTTTCTATGATAGCAGGAGAAGCTTGCCTATTCTAGCATTTAATAAGTAAATTAGAGGAGATTTTCAACAACTTGAAATATAAAACTGCCATTCTTGGCTAAGTAACAACAGTTATTAAGCTGAGATTGTATTTACCAAAGTGCTTTTTTTTTTTTTTTTAACCTTAAAAAATGTCTTTTTAAAATAAGCCAGACAGTGAACTGAAATAAATAGATTCTCACCAGCTAATTGCATTTAATTTACTCTGCAAGTCTGCTTTTGCTCTTTTCAAGGCCTTACATAGTTCTCTCTTTCAAGGATACAGTTACCAAGGCTAATTTTCATCATCTAATCCTTCATACTTACTCAACAAGGAATTAGTTTTCCTTTATAATTATTCCTCACAATCCCTGTTAATTTTGTAGGCCCTTTCCAGGAAGCTTAAATAGAAGGCTTCAATATTAACCTTTAACTGAAGCCATTTAGCAGAAAACTCTAGAGAACACTCATTTTTAATATTCAGCAAATAGCTAAAGCTTAAGTAAAGAAGGGAAACTGAAGTTGGCCAGTCATATCCCAAGAAAGGCAAGCATTAGTAGGCTCTTTGCACTTGACTTTTTCAAATTCAAAACTTAAAGGGCATCCACCAACAGTTACTGGTTTCCACCTGAGATGATCCAGGTGTATGCAACTAATCTAAGGTGAAAACTGCCCTTTAGTAGTACTTTTTGGCCTTTAAAGAAATAGTGAAAATCCAGGGGAATGACAGCTGACCATTTGCTGAATATTTCTGGTTTGGGTTGAATAATTATTAGCACTTTGATAAGCACAATTAGCTTTGCTGTTTTAAATAGAGTGATATTAATTTGTCCGTTAATGAGTTAATAAACTGTTCTTATTCTAAATTTATGGCATTTGGGAGTCATATCCCTGTACCACCCACACTGACCCATGCTTGCCAGCTGTATGGAAATGTGTGCTGTCTGTAGTTGTAGGGTCTTATCTTTGCTTCCTGGATCACATCTGACCCCCCAGTATGACCAGATTAAAGCAAACTGGATGAGAAAGTGAAAACTGGGCCCAGAAGTACCTGCTCAATAGAGCAACAGGTTCCTGGATGAAATCCCTCACAAGTTTTCTTCAAGAGGAATGGGGGAATTCAGCTGCTGCAGTAGGGAGCAAAATAGCAGGTGGGAAGGAAAAATGATTTAAGAAAATAATGTGTGACACACTTCGTAAATGATCACTGGTCTCCACACTTGCAGGGAATGAGAGAGACAAGTTGTGTTGTTTGTTTAGAAGCAGATTTAGAAAGCAATTGAAATTAAGGGGAAAGACTAGAAGTTTCAATTGTAACACACCACTCAAAATTCTCTTTTTTTTTTTTTTTCCTTTCTTTTTTTAAAGAGACTGTAAAATACAGTTGTTAGAAAACCTGAAAATACCTACTAGGCTGTGTTTAGGACTAAAAATGCCAGGCAGAATAAAGACTTGCAGGGCAAAAAAAAAAAAAAAAAAGAAAGACAAGGAGACTGTTCCAATACAGAAATTCAAGTAAAAGGATCCTCTTCAAGTGGAGTTTCCAGAGGCTCAGTTTAGTATTCCCAATAGGAACAGTGCTCTGCAAATCGGAGAGGTGCTGAGGAGCACAGAGTGTGTTAGAATTTCACTAGGAAAAGGTCTACTTTGGAAGAAAAAAAACTGAAACAAAACAAAAATCAGGCAATGTACTACAGTCAGTTTTGCCTTGAAGAACTTGTAACTCTCAAGGAGAAAGTAAAAAGATTCAGACTGGTGTATACAGCTTTTCTTCAACTTGGTAACATGAAAAGGAATTTTTCATGTTTTCACAGACAAGCCACTGAAGAGAATTTAGATATTAAGAGATAAAAATAATTTGTTTGGTCATAAAATACTATTTGTGGGACATTAAAAAAAAAAAAAGAAAATAGATCAGGAAGTTGCAAGGTGTAGAAGCTGACTACAACACAGTAAGAAATGGAGGCCGGCAGGAATGTGCGCAAAAAGGAGAAATAAATGGATACAGAAGACACTGAAAAAACATTAAATTATGATTTGTGGCAACATTTGGCAAAGCTGTACTCCATAGAAATTTTATCTTGATTCACCTGAGCAAAAAACAACATGGTTTTTGGATATGCACCGTAAGTATCAAGTGAGGTTGGTCAATTGTATATGCAAAGGAAAGATCTGGAACACCTAATTCCTTTGAAAAAGGTAGGCTGATCAGAGGAATGAAGGAATGTCAAGATGGATGTTAAGACTTTGTAAGAAAAAGTTTGTGAAATAACTAAGGAGCTATACTCATGCAAACAGTTAAAACAATGCCAGAGGATGTATGTAAGAGCCCAGCTGAAATGCAAATGAATCTGTTGATTTACTGTAGGGATAAAGAAAGCCTTGCCCTGGATACAAACTGTGAAAATAACTATGTCAGGTCTTGAAGGGAATTCCTGCTGACCAGCCTTGGTCAGTGGGGAAAATGTTCAAGTAGGGAGTTCAAGGATGCACTTGAGCCAGGAACCCTTGTTTTCAGTGGAGTTTAAAAGTGCCAAGATAATCTTGTTAGATGACGTGTTTCTGTTAAATCATTGCAAACTCTTGCAGCACCTATGCCTCAGAACTATGGTGAGACCTGAAGAATTTAAAGCTAGTGAAGTTTTTCCTCAGAGATAAACACTGGACTCATGGCACAACTGTGTTGGATCAGTAAAAGTTCAGCTGGGTGAGCATCCTGTTGATGATGGCCATTGGGGGACACATACCTAGGAAAAAGTTGTAAAAGCATGGCAAGAATATACTATTAAGTTCCTGGAACATTCTTTTACTCTTATTCATAATCCTGGGGATATCCTGAGAAAGAATTTATTTCCTAAGTTTCAAGTTGCTTTTGAAGAATGAGATACTTTAACATCCATAAAAATCATGCAAGGAGTTCCACCACTTGCACTTGCGTGAGTGAAGATACAGCTCTCCAAACATCCGTGTGTTTACTAGAGATGGAGAAAACTCATTCCCTACTCAACACTATTGCTGCTTATTATTTTACCAAAATACTTTGGTCACCTGAGAAAACTATCTTTTCCAAAATTAAGATTCCTGCACCAGTGAATTGTTCTTCGCATAAGAGCACTTTTGTACCTTTTATCATCCTTGTTGTTCTCCCTTTCCAATTATCTCCTCTGTTGGGTAGCAGTGAGTAGGGACAGACTGTAACATGGGGTACAAAACTGTTAACAAAATTGCATTCAAAATTATTTTCATTAGACTTAGTGCCTTCTTAAATAGTTTTTTTTTATCCTACCTCAAAAGTATTTTAACATTTTTGCCAATGAAGATGTATGATCCTTTTTCCTCACTTGGATATAACTCTCATTTCTGATGGATTCATTTTTTCCACCTTAAAAGAAAAACGGTGAAACAAACCTCCACCTAAAGCCTTCACATAGTCAGGAAATTCTAATCAACAGCCAGAAGTCATTAAAAGTGGTAAAAAGACTAACGTAACTACAGGTTGCTGTTGTAAGGCAGCTTGAATCCAAGAAAGTTTTCTGTGGATACTTAACATGACCATGTAAACCCAGACCTAGTGATGAGATCTGCAAGATCAGGCTCCTTTCAGTGACTGGTGAGCTGGTACCCTGGAGCCCATTGCTTTTATCCTCTGTGGACACAGCAGTAAATGCCTGGAGTGTTTTTGTCAGGTCAGAATTCCACAGAGATATTTTTAGTTCAAGCAACCAGTTTCTCCGACAACATGAAGTATGTAAAAGCAGCATAGGTTAAAAGTTAAACAACATTAATTTTCACCTTGCAAAAGTTATTTGTGCTTATGTCTTTCATCAGACACTTCACAGGAACTGTTACAGAACCAGTTGTATAACCAGGATATTATTTGGTTTACCATTTGTTGGCTGAGGATATATGGAATAAATCCGACATTTTCTTCCTTTAAATGACATCCAGGAAAAATTAAAGTATTTACAGAATGGTTAAAGAGAACATGACATAAATTTTACATTTCCCTAGTGAGAATATTTCAATATGACAAAAGCAAAAAAACCTGATTCTGTGCAAATAGGCAGAACACACAAGGTGATGCTACAAGAGCACCTGGACAAAGGGCTGTTCCTCCTCATGCGTAAGGATGAGTCTTAAGGCTTTTTGAAAACGGCTGTTTGGAGCACATGGGCAGCTTGCCCATGTCTTAAATATTTTGTGGTATAACTGGAGCATATAGTTCCATGGTAGAGCTCCACTCCAAGAGGAATATGATTGTTTTAATGAGAGTTTGAGAAGTGGATCTCAATACCATGCTCTCTGTAAGGCCAGGCTTCCTTACACTCATAACTGATCAATCCTTACAGCTCACAGCTGATCAATGCTATCTATCAAATAGGTGCCCAAGTTCCTGGAGGTATCCCAAAATTTTTTTTGCCATCCAAATTGCTGGTATGTCTGATAGTAAAAAAGGAATGTATTATTACATATCACTTCCCCTCTAGCACTGGTATTAATAGTGCTTCTGCAGAAGCAGATGGTCCCTCTGTGGGTCTATCAGCAGACAAATTGAAGCCACAAACTGAAATCAAGAAGCAGGGACTATTTGGAAGACTTTGGTGAGTACTGCAAAACTCCACTGAAGTTTTGCTTTGCTTTTTATTTTCTGTTTTACTAAACTAACTGGCATTGTAGCTAGGAAAGGACTAGAGCTAGTAAGGTCTTGACACTATGTAAAGAATTATTATTGCCACACAGTATTTTTCTGAAACTCAATAAATTCATTTGTGACTGAATTGCTACTATATAAGCCACCTGGCTTATCTTGGTACGTAAGAATCACAGAAGAAACTGCTTAAAACCCCAGGAAGTTTTTTCTCTTTCACAGACACGTATTTTAAAGTATATATTAATAAAGGGACATTTTAATACAAAAATCAGTTTACTATTCTTTTTATCAAACTTTAAAGAATAGCACTTTCTTCCCCTTAAGACACTGTGAATCTTCCAGTCCAATCTCAAGTTTAGATGCTCTCTGTAGGTCGAGTTTGTAGTATTTTCACCACCACCACCCCAGAAGTTTCAAGTGAAGACTGAGGTCTTTGGGATTTCAACAGGTGCTTAAACATAGTTCCTAATGCAACACAAAGAACTTGGATGCTGTAAGATAGACTTCAAATTGGGGTCACTGCAGTTCAGATGAAAGAGGGAAGTTTTTTTTTCCTGAAGTAGATTTTGCTTCAGAAGATAATCAAAACATGTTATGTGCAGTCATAGGTTGGAGACAGAAATCATGACTCGAGTCCTCTTGAAAAACAGAGAAAGGATTCTCTAATATCATCCAGGTTCCTAGCAGACCACATATTGAGGATGAGTAGAAAATTCTCCACTTATCACTATTCAGGTTAGATGCAGTAAATTGTACATTAAGTACTAAGCTGTAACCATAGAGTGGTGTTTTGTCTACATCCAGTGTGTTTCCGAGATAGATTATGGTCAAGAAACTTGACCAGTCTCAAATTCTAGAAAGCCCAAGTATCTGGTGTGTTCCTGGACCACTGCCCAGCTGTGTGCTCCCCTCTCCATTTTCCCCTTCAGCTGTTAGATCTGGTGAAGTCAAGCTACCTATGTAGTAATGACTCACTCTCCCTTCCTCAAAGCTCAAGGGCAAAAAGAACAGAGAAAGGACCAAACTGAAATCATATATTATCTGGAGGGGCAGTCTTGACAGTGAGAAGACATGAATTTAGTACATTTAGTCCAAGGTGCCTTAGTTCAAAGCTGAGTTTCACTCAGACCACGCACCTATCTCCTTAAGTTCCTTATTCGACATTACTTCTACCTTCAGGTACATTCCCTTTTCCCAGTCTTCAGAGATGCTGCTCACCATGCCCAGGCCTGCAGAGAAAGTTATTTTTTGTAACCAAAAGCTGTCCATTAAAATATATCCTGCATATACAAAGATTTATCCTCTTTAACTCAGGAAGTAGAGAGACCATGCTGGCAAACAACTTCCTAGTGTATTCTGCTTACAACATTCCTTCTTCAGCCTCCTCCTACCTTCTGATCTGATGCAGGCCTTAGCTTTAGAAAAAAAAAAATCCTTTTGTTCATTAAGAAAGCATAACTTCTTGAACTAGGACATGTAGCCTAGACTCAAGGAAACAGAACATCTTCAAACTAAGTTCAGCAGTCTTCATCCCTTGGGCTCCCAGAGATATGCTTCCAAGCACATACTGTTTATTTTAAGCACTTTCATTTCTAAGCAGCAACCACCTTCAGTGTAAAATACACCTATTTAGGTTCCTTGCACTACCAGGTCTTTAATGAATTAAAAATCCTAGCCTAGTTCCAAGAAATGATCAGGCACTTCTTCCTTGCAGGATGCTGAGCCTGTATAGCACTTTTCAAGAACAAATGCAACTCTGTACAAGGCACTGGTGTACTTGGGAACTCTTTGGGTCCATCCTGAACCTGAACACTGCAGAGGCTGCTGAATTTGCATTGATTCACCCCAGCTTACAAGTGTTAACACCTATTCTCACTTTGTGCCTTGCATTGAGACATTCAAATCAAAGCTTTAAATACAAACTTTGATAGGAACGTGGCATTTCCTCAAGCATCACTCAATTATGAGGCCTTTCTCAACTACCCTACTTTTACCCACCCTCTAAGGGATTATTAAGAGCAGTAAGTGGCAAATATGTTATACCATTAGAAGAAGATGGAAGGACTCCTTACCTACATGGGGAAAGGTCTGCCTTTAGAATACGTGTATCAGATATTCAAGGCTGGCTCTTACTTCCCTCCAGACAAGGTCATTAGTTCATCACTTCCAAACAGTTTTACAAATACCAGCTCTAGGACATCACTCACTTCTCTGAACAGGACATTTGAAATAGCAGCATTAGGTATACTAACATTTTCCACAAATTTTGTGTTTTGCTGTGTTTAAAACCTCCTCCCTTACAGAGATAAAATTTTCTTTTGAAATATGTATCAAGATAAAGTGGCCCTGATGATCATAACAGCCAGGACAGGATATCCTTACCTTCTGACATATAATCCAAGGGCCCTGTCTGCTTTTGACCTGTTGTTTCCATCTGGCCAAGATCCATCACCTGACATTCCCCTCTCACCATGCTGTGGCTGCTAGATGGTGCTTGGCTAACAAGTGTACCTACCTTTCACAGGAAAAGGACAAACAGGTTAAAGGCAGAGAAGATTCTACTAAGCTGTAACACAGTTAAATGAAGTTGTTGTATGTTGTGGTATGTTGTGGTTTGCAAGGTTATTTCCCTATTTTTTTTTTTAATCCTAGATTAAAAACTTGCCAGTAGTATAGTTCAGGCAGATTTGATGGCTGTCTTTTGCCCACAGATAGATGACTTCTTTTTCAAACTGTTTTCTTTTCCTTTTCTCAAGGAGCAAATAATATGCTTTGTTAATATCTTTCCAAAATGAGGAGTATTTGTGATGTGATCAGTCCTAGGCCAACCTGTTAGACAGAAGACAAACCCCTTGGTATTTCTCTGAGGAGGAACTCCCTGGTTGTCAACGTTGCTTGACAAAGAACAGAGGTATTTTCACAACACCCTTGCAAGTTTTTCTTTTCAGAGGCACTTTGTGCCCTGCCAGATGTCTTAGTCAAGACATGTCCTTTCGTAATGTGAATATGAACCCCCATTTTAGTCCATTTGTGAAACCTGAGATTTCTCTACATTATTTTTACCATGTGGTGGAAAGGCAGAAGTTCCAAGATTATCAAATTAATCTCACCTGCCCCATATCTAAGAATTCCAACATGTATGGCCTATTTAGATTGCACTGCTCTTACAAAGTGGTAAATATTGTCCTCTTCCTAAACATGTTTCAGGGTCAGAGGATACAGGTATTGGGAGGGGTGCTTGTATTTTGATTTCTGTGGGTTGGTCATGTCTCCCCACACCCACCCCCCAAGCAGTATATACATTTTTATTAACCACAGGTATTCTAAGAGACTGAACCTGTTTAACAGCAGGGCCAATTTCTCACCGGAGTAAAAAAATTATCTTCATTCTAAAATACATGCCTCGATTACAGGGCTCTAACTACACCCAGCCATCTGAACTTAAAACCAGAATTGCTAAGTTATTCTATCTTTAACTGCCTCAAGAATTTCAATCCTATGCATGTTTTAATCATCACACATTAAAAAAGAAAAAGGTTGCTTCACAGGCATTTAGAAACTCTTAATACACACTATGCATGAATGGCTCTTGTTATTCCAGAGACTACAAAAACTGGAGTTGATCATCATCTACCTGCAGCTGTACTAGTAATTATTGTAGCTGTTCTTTTCTAGCTTCACAGTGAAACTACAGAAGCATTTTAGCACACTTTTACCACATACAGGCTGTCACTGAAGGTAGTTTGTGCACACCTTGTTGAGATGTGACCACTACCCGTTATATCTCAACGCCATCTGTACCTGCATGGCAGGTACACCATCGTGCACCTCAAACTGCATTCCACACTGGGCAGGCTTCATTTGCCAAAAAGTCAGTTAGCAACATATTGTCACTATTCATCTGCATACTCCTCACATTACTCAATGAAAGCAGTACTATTTAGAAATGTTACACTCAAGGCAATAAGCTGTGAATATTTACACTGCCATTAAGAAAACAAAGCTCTTTACTTGCTAGTAGAAACCTGTACTGATTTTAACAGTTAACACCTAAGAAAAGATCAACTACCTCAAATTAACAACTAGGGTCCAAGACTTACTGATCAGTTCAGGATATATGAATATTAAGATCAACATGGCAACCTGAATGGCTTAAAAAACAAAAAGAAACCAAACTTCAGGTCAGTGTATCATTAAGCAAGAATGAGAACTGCCATTTATTACACCATTCCCACTGCAAGGTCGCTTCTATGCAAACCCAAGCTGCAAACACCATACTAACTCCAATGGATTTAAGACCTTACTGATCCTTCTTAACTGGAAGACCGATCTCACTGGAGTTAATCCCATAATGAGTTGGGGTTTTTCTTGAGAGATTGTGTAAATATTATGAGAAAATAGTGGAGCAAGGCACTGCTACTCCTTGAAGCCACCTAAGCCTTGTTACACCATCAGGTCTTCCAATGAGAGAAGTTATGACCACCTGTCCCTTTATATCCAGGCCTAGTCTTCTGTTAGCATGAAACCCACATTGTATTTCTACATCTGCAAATTGACAGATTTTGACAACATATAGGCAAGTTTTCCTCAAAGTAGCTTTTAAGCATCTCACTAATTCAAAAGCAAGTGTAAATGATCACACTCCTGTAACTGTAGATAACATAAATACAGGACAGTTGCACTAGACTAGTTTAAGGCAATTACACACAGGTCACTTCCTGGTGAAAGACACATGAGTGATTGCCACTGAATGTTTGTATTCTGCTAGAAGTATCAACTTAAGCACACATACAAACCTCAAATTCTGTTGAAAATTGTGAATCGGAAACAGGTTGGCTTTTTAAGCAACTACTTGTACCAGAAGAAAAAACATTTAACTACAATATCCAAAGGAAGCCTTTGACCACAATCTGAAACAGGAACAGTCCTTTAATAGCCACTTCAGCTTTCCAGATGCAGGGACTACGTATTTTTATCTGTCATCTCAAATATTCTAATGTTAGAATCACCTTTGAATTGTAACACACATCTGAATAATGAAAAGATTACTTCTATATAAATTTTTTTTATGCTAGCTCTCACCAGTGTTTTGTAATACAGCTTCATTCTAAAGTGTGCTGACATTGTTCTTAAGAAAAACCCTGATTTAATGGTGGGACATCTATAAATTTATCTTCGTCAAATTCCCAAGGAGAAAGCTTTTTAATCCCAAATTCATTACACTTAGTAATAGTTGTTAACAGTTATTTTTAAATAACTGTTACGAGTCACAGAATTAGGTACATTCCTCATCCCACTAAAGAGAAAAAAAAAATCTGAAAACTGTTACTTTAGATGGCAGAACAATACTTGAAAGCACGACACTTGGAACCAGGAACTCAGGATCTGAGACATTCCATTCCTGGCTTTCAACAGATGACTTGTTTTCATGTAAAATCCCTTAAACTACTATGATTACTAACAATTCGTGTAAAAATAGATACTGAATTACCTATGAAATATTTAAGACATTTTTAGATCTGAAGTATTTAACACTCAACAGTGTCAGATTACACTCAACATTCACTTGGCATTGAAGTGGACACATTAAAATTAAAAGTTAAAATGCACAACCTGCGTTATCACTGCAGATAAGGAATCAATTAAACAGTCCACTGAAGTTGGATTTTAGATACTGCAAGCCATTTTAGTACTAGAAAGTCTGTTCTTTTACTTACCATTATCCTTCTGTGCAGCCAAATGACAGACTATTCTACTGGCTGTGCAGCAGAACTAAGAGTGCATTTCCTAACTTCCTTAGTGCAAAGAAAACAAGGAGTAAGATTCTATGTATTTTCTGCACATTAGTGACCAAAGTACACTGTCACACTAACCATGCATAGGGAACTGTCACCAATAATCAGCCAAATGAATCATTCTAAGACTATGGGGAATTAAATTTTTGACACTTGAAGCTTTACCTAAATGACCTGTTTGAATACAAGTGTCGGCTTCAGAGTGGACATCAAACTTCATGAACAATTATTTGAACTGAAATGTATTTCACAATTCAGAGTTTAAATATTCAATCTGCATTTTAGTACCTATTACCTTCATGTTATGACTGTGTTTTCTAGACTTCACATATGCTATTTTTCTACTTTTTTTTTTAAAAAAAACTTCTACCAGGTACCTGGAAGTGTGACCATCTAAAGAAGCTTTCATGAAGATAGCTTTAAATAAATCACATAACCAATGTATCCAGATGAGCTTAGCTGTGCAGCATCTGCTCAGGAGTTGGCCATTTTAAAAAATGTATTTTGTGGAAAAACTAGTAACCAGTTATATATTGGCAAGAAAAATGTATAATTACATGAGACAATCACCCCCCTCCAAACTGCCAGTAAACTGTCAAGGTAGTCCTAGTGGAACTTTTGAACAAATCTCTTTTGTAACAATCCAGATGAAGGGGCATCAAAGCAGCGACTCTCTCGTCCCACAGATTTTTTAACTTAAGTAAACATACACTTGCAAACTGTGACCAGATTAACTGTGCAAATCAGGCTCCTGGAAAGATTTTAACATCAGAGCTTCTACGAAGCATTGTTTATTTGTACTAGATGGCTGTAAAGTGACAGTAACTTATTCCTTTCTTCCCCCACTACCTGTATTAAGGATCAAGGAAATCTTCAGCTCAACTTCCTCTGCTGTTGCCACATATCATTTTCATCTGACAGAGCAAATGGCAAAGAACAATCTTGTGTTTCCTAAGCTCCATTAATTCAACTAGTTAGCCCCAGACTAGTCATGTGCTGGTGCTGGAGTTAATTCAGCAAGACGCTCCATAAAGACAGACTTTTACATCCTTTAAGTCCATTTAGTCATAAAGTCAGAAATCATAAGCTTCAGGGCATGAACACAGACTCAAGCGTTCACTTTACCCATTTCAATTGTCCAAAAACTGTACTGTCAAGTTCATTGCCTTATTGCCTACTTCAAAACTTGCTACTCCATTTGAAACAGCATTTTCCACTATATCTCACTAATGTGAGGGAATAACAGTCTTAATGTCATGCAGCGTATGAATTTAAACACGCACTTTTGTAAAAATGTTCAGTGTGTTTATGTCCAAGTTGCCTTTCCGTTCTATTTCTCAAAAAAAAAAAAAAAAAAAAAAAGCCTCCCCTCAGTGGCGTATGGAAGCACAAAAGTAATTGCTAGGCTGAACAGGAAAGTTAAGCCTCTGAAGAATAATCAAAGGCACAAGGGAATAAAAAGTTGCAGCCATATATAATATTTCTATCCTGAAGTTGGGAATCCTGCCTTTAGAGGACACTACATTTATTTTAGACTATGTTATACCCCTCATCCCCAACAAGCACAGAATTAGTATTCCTTATTTTAGATTTTAAAGACAGTAATTACATAAGAGTTGTACAACGCAGAAATTCAGAAACTGATCTTAGTATCTTATTGTAATAACAGCCTTCCTCCAACAGTAAAAACACAAACTTAAGTTCTGAGTCATAACAAATCTCCTCTTTAAAAACTGGAAAGAAAAAGAAGTACAGTTGCACGTCCTATATGAAAACTTTCAAACAAAAATGAGTTTTAAAACAAGAGTATAATTTAAAAAGCTGTGTATTGGAGTGTTTATAAACCAGAAGTGTTAAGCAGCAGCAGCAGTTTCCGGTTTCTTATTAAATTCAACTAGACTTGGAATTTAGAAACAAAAACCAATGTGGAACTATACTACTTATGCACCTTTGTAGGTGTTTCAGTAAAGAAAGCCTCCTATGAGAATAAACAGAGGCAGCACATCATATTAAGTCAAAACTTGCCTTCAACATGCCAAAAAGAACTGTGTCATTCATATGTTCATTTGTCACCAAAGCACCCCATAAGAGATGCATTATTGCTGTAGAACATTTCAAGTTTACCAACACCCAAGTGCAACCAAACTGATGTAGTATATATGCACTTGCCCATTCTCACCAGTATTTCCACTGAATGGTTTTTCTTTAAACAATCAAATTTAAAGCTTTGAAAAATAACATTTTTTTGATTTTAGGGTTTTTTTTCCACAATATTAATCACCACATGCAATTTAGTTTTCTGATATTTTTTCTAAAAAACTGCACCAATATCAGAACAGTGCAAATCATATTTAATTGTAAAAGTTATAATGGCTTGAGTTCATAATTAGAGGGAACACTGTCAGGATCTTGGTATTTTGCTCACTCACCATCACTTGCATTCCATTAAAAACTGTCCTGTCAATTTTGCCTTTTTTTTTTTTTCCTTTAAATAGTCGTCCCCCATGCTTTTATCAGAGCTGAAATTAGGGATTTCATCCACAATTTCAACACACATAGTGCCTTAGTTGCAATGTTTTTATGCACTTCCATTTACTGTTAAAATTCCATAAACGTGTTGTCCCCCGCAACACGTTTCCAGACTAAGAACTAGTCATTAGCACTTGTGATACAACAAGTGTTTTAAGTTTTTCAGCAATGGAGAGATTTCAAGATTAAGAAATCTGAGGACTTTCCCTCTCCTACAGCCCCCAGTGTTTCATTTCATAGCAAGTTCAAAATTGGTTTCCACATCTTGACAGTGTTCCTTATAAAACCGTATGACAGTAAAAGTGCCAGTAGGCATGGCAACCTCTTTGAAGGGAGCATTTAAACTCCTTGGCACTGGGAATGCCAGCACCAAGGATTACATTGAAATTCAAAGTTATACTTAAGGCTTTAATTAGAAAACCCACTTTCTATAAGCCTAATTTCTTTAAGTAGATCTGAAAATTCAGAAGCTAATGCAACTGTAAAGTTTTACGCTCAAATTTGAGGAAGAAATTTCTTTTCCTTAGCAAGGGCAGTATATGAAACTCTGGTAGCAAATGTCTCTTAGGCATTGACTACTCATTTCACCATCGTTCACTTACTTTGTCTTAAAGTTCAAAACTGGCAAGGCACATTTACATATTCCAATGAATACTTGACAATTTTTAATTACACTTTATGTCCCAGCTATCCCAGTAATTGACATACAACATACTAAAATGGTTTATTAAGATAACAAAAAAAAATCAATTAATGTGAAAACATACAGGCTATTGGCAACCACTATTCTAAAAATTATGTAAATACAAGTAAACATACTGAAATGTGTGCGATTCTAAGTTTTTAACCAGAAGATCTCTGTACTAACACACATTTATATTAATGACACATAAAAAAAATAAAAACTTTATTACAAAAATAAGTTACACTCGCCTCCAGCTTACAGTATAAAACAATTTTATTTGCAGGAATGCAAAATGATTGTTTGCCATGAGCATTTTCAACATATGACATGTCTAATTTTGTTAAAATTTGCATTTACTGGGGGAACTGGTGTGTATAAAACCTTAATTAGGTATAAGCTTCAATTTCATTGTGGTGCCTATGGGTATGTAGTATAACTGCAGTATCCCTTTGTGAAGGGGGTTAAGGGAACTCTTTATGCCAAGTCCAAAGTAAGTCATAATTTTATCTATCTTTTACCTATATGAAACTGGACTTGGCAAGGTTCTGTTTTATTTTGTCTTTTTTTTTAAGGGTGGTTCAATAGAGGATGCTTCACCACTGAACACTCACTGTCATCAAGGTGCTTTAGAAAATTAAAAACATAGCACAAATGATTGTACTCTACTCTACTCTACAGGTTATCATGATCTGCGTAAGAGAAATGGAAAGCTGATCCACATGTTTTTACAGTGATCAGCAATAAGAAATGCACTAATGAAAACATACCTTTTACCTAAAAAGCTAAACTACAGCCATATACTATTCTATGATTTATGAAAAACTTCAAAATATCCAAATGTCAGGCTTCACTGTACAGTTGTCAGTTTTAGTCTGACCTTTTATAAAGGGACACTGCAGTATTTAGTACAAGTTGCTGATGCACTTTTTTTGAACATCTGATGTCTTACAAAAGTAACATCTTGCTAAACTATTATACATCCAAATAACTACAATATCTGAAGAAGCAAGGCTGCTTTTTCAGCCACAAAATACGACAAAAGCAAGGCCTGTTATGATGGTCATGAGGAAGTCTTACAAAGCCTCTGGAACTAAAGGCAACTAAGAATGTTACATTTGGTATATTATAATCTTACCCTCATATCATATTAAACAAGCCTTGCTTTTATCTACAAAGATTTTCTATGTACAGTACAGACAGGGTATAGTTCAATCCTCTGCTACTGA